>OX411809.1:22527213-24927213 GCA_948253155.1 Leucoma salicis
TTTGAAATTCTGTTGTTTATATTTTGTTGTGTTTTTCTAGGTTAAGAATGTTTCTTTGGTGTCAATAAAATAATTTTGTTTGTTTGTATATATAGACATGTAAAATTAAATAATTTATTAAACTGTAAACAAAAACAATTTAAGAAAACAAATAGACATCGCTAGTTTCCTTACAAAAAAGCAATATTGTGGCTCTATATATACAACAGCAACTGAATACAATTTCGACATCTAAAATTGCCACTAGCGACATCTAGGGCTGCATTTGACAATATCTCTTTTACTTTAAAACAGCGACATCTATCAATTGAAAATTGCAACTTTGGACAATATTATACGACTTATTTAAAAATCAATGAGTTCAACAAGAAATCCCTAAATCATTTATCTTCCTAACTTGGGTACCTTATAATTTTATACTTTGTTCTAAGTGAAAACACCGTGACGCCAAGGCCACGCAAAAAAATGTGGAATGTAAAATATGTTTTTTTTCGTGTTTTATAACGTTGGTGTGTTATTATTTACGTGTGTTTAGTGTTTTTAATTATTGTTATGGATAAAATAGTTATTATACTTGACAAATATCATCAGTTCGTTAAGCAAAGGTAAGAACTTTCTTTTAACAAGAAACAATGTACCGGCCGGGCGAACGGCGGTGTGTTGACGATAGTAAAATCACCGGTGGCTATGCGTACGTAAAAAGGTAGTTCCCATAAAAGACGCTAGTTTTAGTGTCGCGTCGAGGGTAAATGCCGTAAATATTCAGTATTTTTTTGTTTATTTAATAACAATTAAACCACATCGAATCAGAACGTGAAAAGTAATAGGTCTCTATTCCTAGTCATAATAATTCGTAAACGAAAAAAAAGACTCGATTAGTAAAGTATTTTGGTCGTTATCGTGTTAACATACATACCTACAACTCACGGACGTCCAAGCCAGATTTTTTTCTAACAGATTTTTACTAGTTTAAATAACAAAAATGGCATCAAAAATACGAGTATCATGAGTGTTAAAAATAGTGTTTGTTCTTTATATGTGTGTGTAGATATTATTTTACAAGTGCAATATAATTATGATAAATAGAGACATTTTAAGGTTGAAAAATCAGTTGTGCCGTGTAAACCGGGAGTAGAATACACCTCAACGCTTATGATGCGTGCAATTAATATTCGCGGACATTTCACACAACTTCCTCTGGTCCCAAACTATGCTTAACGCTTGTACTATGAGCACCAGATTACGGATATAATACATATACTACTTTTTTTGTAAGTACTTACGGGGTAATTTTTTAACCAGTGCGCAAATTTTGAGAGAATAAACTTAAGCAAATTTTAACCATCACGTATTTTTTATTTTAATATTTCTTAGTACTAAAAAATAAAGTTATCGCTAACTAAAGGTTTTACTTTTGAAACAGATTTTATTGTCACACTACGCGCGCGTTTCCGTAAATACCTACACCGGCGCTTGGTCAATGCGCCGACGCGTAGGTATCTATGCGAGTTACTGACCGCTAATTTTATCAGGTTCGAAATAAACTTTTTAAGTTTAGGTCGTGACCTGAAGTTATTTGTAAGAGGAGTTCCAATTTTTCCTTTATACTTTCATGGGCTTAGGACCATCAAAATGCAGTAAATAAAGCTTCTAGCTGCTCGTAAGATTGGTGTCCATATTTTACTGATTTCAAGTCGGACAAAAAAAAATTTAAAAAATCGGATTAAGCAATTAATGGAAATGTGTTCTATTACTGAAAAAACCCCCAAAAAAAGTTTGCGCACTGTTTTTATTCTATCCTTACTTGATATTATTAATGCAGAAACAAGTTTGTTTATTTGTATGTTACGTTATCACGTCACAACTACTGAACCAATCAACATGAAATTTGTCATACGCATATATAGTCTGGAATCCAGAAAAGGACAGACAAATTTTTATCCCGGAAAAATGCATAATTTTGTGAGATAGCTAATATTTTTACAAAAATATACCGTAACGTAAAGTTATTATTGATCTTTTTCGTAAAAAGAAAAATTCTCAGTATTAGCCCGGAGTTTGGAAAGATCCCCGGTGTTTACGGCAATAGGCCGTTCGTAATAACGTGGTACTTAAATATAACTGGCCTTTAGAATTGTCCCACCACTCTCTACCCACGGGAGTCGTAAGAAGTGAGGGAATACCGGGGGATTGGGCAGCAGCACTCCCTCGAGTATTAACAACATCCACTGCGATCGCCAACCCACCTGCCAAGCGTGGTGATTACGGCACTATCCCCCCATATGAGCGCACAGGACCGCTCGTTGTGGCGTTCTCTTGGGGAGGCCTATGTCCAGCAGTGGACGTCGAAAGGCTGATGGATGGATGAAACATAACTGGTGAACAGTGGGTGTGTAATACACCTCTGCCTACCCCTTTGGGGAATACAGGCGTGATGCTATGTAAAGTGACGTACTGAAAGTACGTATTTATATTCTGAAACCTACGTGGACGAAGGCGCAGGTAGAATCTAGTTTACTATATACCACTTATGCACCCGCTTTTTATAAGCAAACCCAATGCTATGAAGTTACCTTCAAAATTACAAAGAGTAAAACCCTTTGTATCACAATAAGTAAACCGCTGATCTATCTTATACCCTAACTACAGAGTCAACGATGTACTATTTTTATCTCCGACTTATGTTTGAGAAAGGTAAGGTAAATCTACGATTTAAATGCGGCTTCGTTACAACCTTGTTCAGCGTGAAAAATCGTTTTCACTGAATAGATTAGGCTTGTTTGTTTTTTCACGAAAAATGTTTTTTTTTAATATTCTTCGTAGATGAAGAAAATATTTGATAACCAATTTTAGGAGTAGCGCATGGATCAATCAATTGGCCGTTGGTGTTAAGGCTACATAAAACACTACTTGTCCGCAATCGTTAGTGTAAACAAAAGAGAGAGGTGTCTTAAGGAAAATTTCGCATTTTAAATATCTAATCTGTTATAATACATTTATATGCCATATACTACTCTGTCAAGAAAGTAATGGGAATGGATGATTTGTTTATGGTTCCTAATTCAAATTTTTGTTTTTTTTTGTTGTCGCTCGTTGGCGGAGTTTGAGTTGCATCTATTATTTATATTAAATAAAGTGCTATTTTTAGTTATATCATATATAGCGTGTATTGCGAATTTCATAATGGACAAAAAAATCGAACAAAGAGTTTGTCTTAAATTTTGCATCGCCAACGGCATTCCGTGTTCGGAGTCACTGAAAATGTTACAGAAGGCTTACGGTGAATCGACTTTTTCAAAAACGCGTGCTTATGAGTGGTACAAAGTGTTTAAAAGCGGTCGTGATGTGATGGAAGATTGGCCTCGCTCTGGTAGGCCATCAACGTCTGCAACTGAAGTTATAATTGCAAAAGTGAAGGAAATAGTGACTGAAAATCCTCATTCAACTTTGAGAGCTGCCGAACTTTCTGTGTCTCACGAGTCGATCCGTACCATTTTAAATAATCACTTGGGTATGAAACATGTTTCCGCTCGGCTAGTCCCAAAAGACCTGAATTTTCTCCAAAAAGTCAATCGCATGAGAGTCGCTGAGGACATGCTAGAACGAGTCAATTCCGACCCAACATTCATGAAACGCATTGTTACTGGTGACGAGACGACGTAGGTTTGCGAGTTTGACATGCAAACTAGTCAACAAGCTTCGGAGTGGCGACTTCTAACTGAACCAAAACCGAAAAAACCACGCTAAAGTCGATCAAAAGTCAAAGTCATGTTGACTGTTTTCTTTGACTATCGCGGTGTTGTGCACTCGGAATTGTTGCCAAAAGGTCAAACGGTAAATAAAGAATATTTTTTGAGTGTTATGCGGCGTTTAAGAGAGCAAATTCGACGAAAAAGGCCAGATTTGTGGAAAGAAAATTCTTGGATTTTGCACCACGATAATGCGCCTTAGCACAAGGCCATCATTGTGAATGAATTTTTGTCCCAACACTCAACAAATACCATCGAGCAACCACCATATTCACCAGATATGGCGCCAGCCGACTTCTTTCTTTTTCCTAAACTCAAATTACCACTTCGTGGCACCCGTTTTCAATCGGTAGAAGACATAAAGGAGAATTCGCGGCGAGAACTGAACTCAATTCCGGAAACAGCGTTTAAAAAATTTTTTGATGATTGGATTATTCGTTGGCGTAAGTCTATGGTTTCTGAAGGAGCATACTTTGAAGGTGATAAAATAAATTTGGAAGAATAGCAAAATTTTGTGTATTGTTGATCTTTTCCCGGTACTTTCTTGACAGATATACTACATATACTACATATGCGTTTTTCTGTCTGGATGCAATAAAGTTATAAACTAACCGAATAAAATTTAATGCAGTTCAGAGTTAAAATGTTCTTGTCATGTAATCAGCGTATTCATATAGTTCACTAAAAATACTAGACGTATTATTGTTTAAGTCTAGTTTTTTTTGTGAAAATTTTAACATATTTTGATAGCACGAAAATTCTATAAAATCAACAATTCTAAGCACGCATTCCATACATAAACTAAACAAGTCCAATGCCCATCAGTTCCGAAAATCGTTCTACTTGTTGACTGCAGAAAAATGCCTTTCTTAAGCCCGCCCCAGCTGTAATATATATATATATATATATATATTAATATAAATCATAGCAAGGCTATTCTATACTTTTCAAGTGACCGCACTGCATGCAGTCACTAACTTATACCATTATTTATATTAGAGTATGGTATATTAATCTATATTATAGCTACGTGTGCGACGGGCTTTAATTGTCATAGCCCTATAAATATAATATATTTTCATCCATCCATCCATCAGCCTTTCATCATCCACTGCTGGACATAGTCCTCCCCAAGAGAAGACCACAGCGAACGGATAATTATACTAAGTACCTATTTACAATAAAATTTAATTGCGGGGTGCAATGAGAATTATCTTTAGGTGAAATGTACCCATGTTAAAGTTTTTTCCCAAGGGAAAGTGCAGGGTGTTGTCAACATAGCTAAGCCTGCGAATAACGGTTGACGTGACTTAACCAGACTTATCGTATATACACAGTATAACCAAAGATTATTTATGTTTGAATAATTATTTCGAGAAGTTATTTTTTTTACATTTAAATATGGTTAAAAATACAAGAAGCTGTACCGGGCATATGATGTCCTACAAATAAGTTGGCTTTCCTGCTATTAACGGAGACTTTTTCTAATTTTGAATTTTGATAAGGCAGTGATGGGGATACAATATGTCTCATATGCAAAAATTCATTAAAAATTACAAAAAAATAACAAATTTCCATCAAAAATTGATAATAAAACTCTTGGTATACAATCAAGTCACCTACCAGGTCCAATCGTGAATCTAAGCTATCACGAGTGCCACTCCAACATACATACTGTAATTATATACCTGTCTAGATTACGCATTAGCCGTACAAAACGCCCCAAATAACGTCTACTAAGCTTAGTAGACTCGCTTGACACCTACGTCTGTGTCATCGCCTCTTGGCGTAGTCGGTAGTGTAAGCGACTTCCGTGCACGACGGTTATGGGTTCGATTCCCACTCAGGACAATTATTTGTGTCATGAACACAGATATTTGTGCAGCGTCCAGGTGTTTTCTATCTATTATTATTATATGTATGTATTTTCAAAAAAAAAGCAATATATGTATTATATCCGTAATCTGGTACCCATAGCATAAGCGCTAAGCTTAGTTTAGGACCAGAGGACGTTGTGTGAAATGTCCGTATATTTATTTATTTATATGACTCGCCAAACAGTAACGTGCTCAAACAGTAATGGGGGCCTATGCCTTCCCAAGAATGGGGGATATTGCCGTAATCGCCACGCTCGGCAGGCGGGTTGGCGATCGCAGTGGATGTTGTTAATACTAGAAGGAGTGCTGCTGCCCACTCCCTCGGTATTACCTCAGTCAGCTCTTACGTCTCCCATGGGTGGAGAGGGGTGGAACAATTCTAAAGCCGGCCCCATACGGCGTAAGTTTTCATGGATACGTTTTGTTATTTAACAAATATTTTTTAAGAAATTACGATTATTTATATCGATATTTTGTATGACACTGGGATAGGCCGGTGTGGCCAGATTATTATTGGGGTGATTTGCCGAAAAATTGGGTGACCAAATAAAATCGGCACTGTCTATACATACTACTATGTATACTATGCATACTAGGTGTATTTGGTCTTAAAATATAGGTAAAAATATATAAAAAATAAATCGATGATATTTCTTCGAGTTTATGGTTTGCGGGCGATGGTGATGATGGTGAGTGAAGTAATGCACACAGATGTATTCACACAGTTATTAATTCCCGCACGGTTATAAATGATACAGTTTTTATAGTAACAGTTTTAAGATAGAAGGGGTAAGAAATATATATATAGCACAAGCGATAGCGTAGAAGGTAAGTACAGAGGTAAGCTAGAATAAGATCGCGCACAGATTAGTCAAAGCGGCGGAAGCGACAAGAGACACAGGCTTTGCGTGGGACGTCTATTTTGCCACTGGCGGCGCGGGCGCATCGGATCAGCTGGCTGCGGTAAAGTGTGCGGGAGAATAGGAAATGCGTGTTTCCAATGAACCAATTACAATAAGTTTATTGTGTAAATAAAATAACATGTAAATATATTTTTATTTCGTAATGTATATATAACTGTGTAAATATTTTGTAGTGTGTAATATATAAGGTGGTGTATATAGGATAATGTGTATATATAGAAAACTGTGAGGCTACATTACTCCCCCCCGAAGACCGTCACTACGGGCAATAAAAATCAGGAAAGCGAACTATGCGGCCTGAGCGTGTAGTTTTTATATTATGTTGAGATGAGTCGGTTTGTTCTGTAGGGACTGAATCAGACGACTAATCAACCAGTGTATAAGCCAGTTTAAGGCGGTCAATTGAAACCGTGATACTTTTACCTTTAATCAGTAACTTAAAGGTTTTATCACCTCGTTCTAGTACCTGTGGGTGTGGGGCCTGTGTACGGCGGTTGTAACGCGAGTCGCAATGAGACATCCCTAAGAAATACTTGTTTTGTGGTGGTCAGGTCTTTATAAATAAATATTCTGCATTTGTTATGGTGTGCAGCTGGCACCGGTTGCAGTGTTGATGTGATATGGTGTAGGCGAGTTGTGAAGTCCGATATATCGGTACTATGGGGGACCGTGGGCTCGAAAAATTCTCCAGGCAAATGTAACGGCTCACCATAGACCAATTCGGCCGATGATGTTTTTAGGTCATCTTTATAAGAACTTCTTATACCCAGCAGCACCAAAGGTAATGCGTCGACCCAGTTGCAGTCAGCATGGCACATTATAGCTGCTTTGAGTTGGCGGTGGAATCGTTCCACTAGCCCGTTACAGGCTGGGTGATACGCGGTTGTTCTGCGATGTTTGAATCTGATCATTCTTCCAAGATGTTGGAAGAGTGACGATTCAAACTGTCGACCGCGATCAGTGACAATATCCGCTGGACATCCAAACCTGGATATCCATGATACCAATGCCTTCCCAACTGTTTCGGTGGTGATATTCACCATCGGTGTCACTTCTGGCCAGCGAGTGAAACGATCTACCGCCGTGAGGCAGAAACGGAAGCCCTGGGAAATGGGCAATAGGCCAATAATGTCCACATGAATAAAGCTGAAGCTAGCACGGGGAAGATCAAACGTACCCAATGGAGAAATTACGTGGCGATTGACCTTAGCACGCTGGCACGCCAGACATTGGCGAGTTATCATAACGCGAGTATTTTTGTTGAGGGGGACTCAACTTCCTCGAGAAAAATGCTAATGATTGCCATTCATTATCTTTGAACTGCTGCAAAACTGCTCCCATTGCCAGGTCCGACACGTCCGTTACCAGAGCGAGCCTAGCCTGCCAATCTGGGTGTGCAAGTAGTGCAGCGTTAGTGAGGAAAGCCAAGGAATGCCTTGCACTTTTTAAAGGCCAGCAGGGCATCACCACAGAGATTGATGGGGTGAGAAGCTTTGACACTACCAGCGAGTAGGGCATTTAAGGGTGCTTGATCTGCAGCGGAGTGTGGTAGAAATCTCCGGTAAAAGTTAAGCATCCCCAAAAATTGCCTGAGTTGCCTAACTGTTGTGGGTATGGAGAACTCTTTTATGACTTGGACCTTGGAATCCAAACGCTTGGTGCCATAAGCAGAGATATGATAGCCCAAGAACTATACTTCGGACGCCGGGAATTCGTAAAAGCTAAATGGAGTATTAATGGCAGTTTTTTGGATATCAGCTTCAAATACAGGAATCTGATTATAAGCCTTCATCAGGTCTATTGTCGAGAAGACCTTACAACCAGAAAAAGCGTGAGAAAAATCATGGATTTGCCTGATTGGGTAACGGTCTGGGACAGTGCGTGCGTTAACCTCTGCAGGGCAAGATATCCAATTTTAAAAATAATCAGTGAAAAATGTTAATTGAAAGAAATGAAAATACTCGTGTTTCGGGAAAAATGTTACTTTTTTTATTTATTTGAGAAAATCAAATTTAAAAGTAGTGTGACATAAATGTTACACTGCATCATAAAGGTGACTTAACTTAGGTGAAATTGTTTGAAACAATTGTTGTGTTTATTGTAGCATAAAGCAACACCACACTTCACGCACATTGTTTGTGAAACACCAGAGCATTTAGGAAATTTGCAGCGTATTCTCTTTTCTGTCCAAACAGGCCAGTGACCTGTCTGATCCTGCCTGATTGCCACTGGAGGAACATGTTGTGCTGGACCTTTGTTTCGTTTTGATTGAAGTTCGTTTTCGATAGATCGACGGTTCTTCATCTTCGATGGTACACTAAGCTTACATAACGTTGTAGCAACTTCAAGCCGAAAATCAGCCGAGTTCAAATGTTTTTCCTGCAATCCCTTAGCTTTATGAATTCTTTTGTAAAGAAGCCATGCATTTGCCATACTCAAGTCCAATATATGATAAAACATTCGAACCTGCCACCTTTTGCTACGCAGCCGTATTTTGTAGCATCCCATGATGCTATCAATAAGGTCTACGCTACCCATAATATGGGAGAATATAATCGTCATATTATGACGATTATATTCTCCAACAATATTTGGACGATCAATTGTTATGTACTGCTTGGTCTTCTTGTCATACCTCCTCACCTGTGCTTTTGGCATTTCTCCGACAAAACTGGATGCTAAATTTACTACTTTGTTATCTTTCCAGGCTACGGTTGCTACAACCACACCGTTGACATCAGTAACATACTCAACAGAATAGCCTCTGTCTTTTTTGGACATTTCTTTGTCTGTAGGTAATTTGCAATCTGGAATCCTGTTTCGGCGTATTGTACCAAGACTCAGTATACCGTTTTTTGACAAATATTCTAGCTGTGGCAAGCTTGTAAAGTAATTGTCAAAATATAACCTGTAATTTTGGTTGCGAGGTATTTCTCGTGATAGACGCACGATAACATTTGAGGAAGCACCAAGATCAGGTTCGTTGGGCAGTACCACATTTTCTGAGCCAGTTTCGGGTTCGATTTTATACGCAAATCCAGATACTCCACTTAGAACGTAAATCTTATAACCCCATTTGTGAGGCTTTTTAGGGTTATATCTTTTCAAGTTATTTCTAGCTTTCGTAGAGCATATTTGCTCATCAAAGCAAAGATATTGCTCTAAAGGGATTTCAGCAAAAGATTGGTTTAATTTTTGTACAACTGGTCTAAGTTTTAACAGTCTGTCGAATTCCGGATGTTCGCGAAGCAAGTTTTGCGAATTGTCATTGAAATGTATAAACTGTCGAATCTTTTCAAACATCTTTACCGCCATTATTTCTTGAATCATAGGAGTTCCAATGGTGCTACTCTAATGATGGATAACTCGAGGAAGCTGAACCAAAGACATGATGTACACTATGCCAATAAATTGCTGGATGTCTGTTGTGGAAACCCGAAAATTATTATTGGGATCTTTTTTCACAATGTATAAATTAAATTGAGTTGCTATAAAATCAATTAAATCTTTAGAAAACAAGGACAAGAAAATCTGGATCGGCGTGTCAAGCTCTAGAATATTTGTTGATAAGTTTTCGTTTCCTAGAAAACGTAGCTGATGCTCATTCAAAAGCAAGCTTTTCATTTTCCATCGCAAGTTGAGTTTTAGTGGCTTTCCAGGTTGTACCACAGATTGAGTTTTTGCGATCCAGTTGGCACAGCAGAAGTAGATGGAGACGGAACAGGTTGATTGTCTTCTAAACTATAAATGATCTGTTTAAGGTTCTCTTCATCATCTTCATTTTCATCGCCAGAAAACTGTTCTTGTTCCATCTCATCCTCAGCTCGATAATCAGGATCTGCAACACTGTCATCGTCATCTTCCATACCATCTGCACTGTCTTCGTTCATTAATACTTTGGCTATTTCGTCAGCCCGAAGAGGTCGAAAAGTCATTCTAAAAAGACAGCATCTGAACCATGTAATAAGCCGCAAGATAAAAAAAAAAAATGGGTGCGTGTACTTATGTACGCGCGTGAGAAGTTATACTTCTTTGGCATCATTAAATAATTAATATTAAAAATTGAAAATTAATATATTTATATAATAATATATTTAATATATATATTTAATATAAATTTATATAATATATAATTAATATATATATATATATAAATAAATTTAATAATAAATTCAAAAATTGAATTTAAGGTTGGTCATTTTTTAAATATTTTTATTGATTTCTTAATTTAATATTCACTTTTCATTTTTATCAAAAAGTTGCATCAAAATTAATTCAGTGGTTTTGTTTGATGCGCGAACAAACAAACAGACAAACAGACAAAAATTCTAAAAAATATTGTTTTGTGTTTAGACACGCCTATATAGCCTATTACAGTCATTTTTTCTCAAATATCTTGTAGAATATAGATTATTATAACTTAGAATTAATAAAAAATGTATAACAGCGCCATTTTACCGTATTGCTTAGAACTACCACACAATAGTGGCTACACGATTATTCGTAGTACTAATTATTTCCTGTAGATATCGTTTTCATGTTGATAAGATTATTAATTCTTATAACCTATACATAAAGTAGATAATAATTAGTCAGCTGTTATCTGTTATAGTAGCAATAGTTATTATTTATTAGTGATTGTTGTTGTAGTGAGAATATAATATTTGTAACATCAAAGATCACTGTAGTTATTTGGGTGATTTTAAAAATTTCTGTAAGTGCCTACCAGGGCGATGTCACTCCCTAAGAGCTTGTTTTTATTTAAAATCGTGCTCTCTAGTGGGCGGAAGAGACACTAATAATTATTAGTGGGACTCGAATGTTGTTAGAAGAAAATATTTAGATGATAAAATTGAATAACAGATGGCGCTGTAATAAATATCAGTGCAATTCTATACAAAATGTACTATAACCTGAATCGCACAATATTTTTTTTTTGTAAATAAAGTATATATACAAATATAATTGTACTTCAAATGTACTTGCTTAGGCAGTACATATACTAATAGCTTTTTTTTCGAGACTTAATGAGCGGTTAAGCAGACAACTTCATACTGTAGACAACTTCATACTGTTAATTTTGTGTCACAGATGCGCGCGCATCTTAAAATTTCTTTCTCATCATTTTTTCATAACGCGCCTAAAGAAGTATAACTTCAAAAAACCCCACGTTAGGCAATGTGACATTTCTGGTACAAACAAGACAGACAGTCAAACTCATCGAAGGCAATCAAATACATTAAAACCCACAATATACCACAAAGTACATGTACTCACCTTGTATATTTTCGAAAAGTACACAGTATTTATTGCGTTTTTCTATTTTTTACAGATTTTTAATAATTTGTAAAAAGCAAGTAGGTAGTTTAGAACGCGCGGTTGACAAACAAGTGCCGTCACGCGGCACTAACGTTATTTGTGTTAAACTAAGTCGATACATCGGTTTGTTACAGTTATGTCACCGTGACGCGATATGGACTCGAAATAATATTACAATTTTAAATGGCAAGGAATCGGTTTGTGACAGAAATGTCACACGGCGGTAAAGAGGTTTAAGTGTCCTGTAATCTCCACAAGGTCACCAGCCGTTTTTTTTTAGGCGCCAGGTGTAGAGGAGAAGACCAAGGGCTACCCAAAGGGCGAGCAGTGCCATTACGGAGCATAAGCTCAAATTCCTGTTTGGCAATTTTTAGCTTGTCCGGAGCCAATCTTCGAGGGGTAGACGAAATAGGAGGTCCAGGTGTAGTCCTAATGTAATGTACGGTGCTATGTTTTGGAAGTACCAGTGTGCCTGAAGGGCGTGTTATTTCAGGAAACTTACGGAATATGGTATGGAAGCGTGTGTCACCTGTCAAAATGTTTACATAATATACATTAGCCTTAGCGATAGTAGCACAAGAAAACAAAGTATAAGTGTTATCAATCAAGCGCTGGTTACGACAATCTACAATGAAGTTATAGTGAGAAAGAAAATCTACATCTATGATTGGCTTAGTAACATCAGCTACTGTGAACCGCCACGGAAAATTACGTCTTAAGCCTAAGTTAGAATTACGCTCAATGAAGCCGAATGTATTAATGATGGATCCGTTAGCTGCACTCAGTTGAAAGACTGATTTAGCTCGACATTCTCGAAGTGCGAAGCGAGGGAACACGCAGAGATCGCTGCCAGTATCAATCAGGAACTGGAGGTTGAAGTTGCGATCAGCGACAAACAGGCGACCAGTAGACGGTGGACAATCGTCTGTCGCCATTAGCGACTGCCCGCGGCGTTTCCCGATGCTGTGTAGTCGCAAGGCTTTAAACATTTGTGAGCCTCTGCTCCGAACTTGGCATGGTACCAGCAGATAGGGTACTTTTTGTAGCTGGAACTGGATCGGTTACGCTGGCGAGGTGATGAGCAACGAGAACGTGGTCTTGAACGACTAGTGGAACAGCAGGAACCACGAGTGTGCTCTTCCAGCTTAAGGGTGAGCTGCTGGACCATCTTCTTCAACTCCGAAACTCCTTTTCCTTCATTCTCGTCTCGGTTAGTGGAAACGCGCATTTTGCGAGCGTACCTTCGAGTCACGTTGTCGTTCTTCCGGGAATCTACCGTTTTCACGGAATCATCGCTATCACTCATATTTAGTATTATTATATGGATATACTTGCGTCCTTGCTGGGTCACCAGTTATGGTTTTCGGGCGATGGTGATGATGGTGAGTGAAGTAATGCACACAGATGTGTGTTTGTGTATGTGAATTTTTTTGATAATATGTGTTCACACAGTCTTTAATTCCCGCACGGTTATAAATGATACAGTTTTTATAGTAACAGTTTTAAGATAGAAGGGGTAAGAAATATATATATATATAGCACAAGCGATAGCGTAGAAGGTATTCGTAATCATACTAATTCGTAAAAGAAAAATTAAGACTCGATTAGTAAATTATTTTGGTCGTTATCGTGTTAACATACATTACCTACAACAAAGGGACGTCCAAGATAGAACTTTTTCAAACAGTTTTTTAACTAGTTTAAATAACAAAAATGGTATCAAAAATATCATGAGTGTTTAAAATAGTGTCTTTTCTTGATAATTATGTGTGTGTATATATTATTTTACAATTGCAATATATGATAAATGAAGACATTTTAAGTTAGAGAAAACAGTTTTCCTGCGTGAAACGAGAATAGCACATACCTCAACGCTTCGCTTATGAGGCGTGCAAAAAAAGACCTACAATCGTAATATTACACTTAGAAACAATATTATACAATTATTATTTTATACCTACACTAATTTAAATTATTTACAATAACTAATCGTTGTCACTATAAGACCAACTTGCGAAAGGCTCAGTTCGTAAATCGTCGTCGTGATAGCAGTTAAAACTTCAAATCAAAACCATACAAACAGTTTGACTAGAAATATATAATATATCACACAACCTATTTCAACAACACTCGTCTCGTCAATACAACAGTACAACTTGATAAACTACATAATTTGTGATTCTCATTATGAACGAACTTCACGCAAATATCAATGTTGTAATAGTACATTGTTACCCTAGGGATGAAAGCAACTTATTTCATCCCGAGACGGGGTTTGGCGCCCGAGCGTAGCGAGGGCTCCAATAGTTCGAGGGACTAAATAAGTTTTATCCCGAGGTAAACACTGTGCTTTTCATTACGAATACGAGGAAACTAAAAGTAAAAATCATGAAATAGCTAAAGAAAAAATGGGAGACTTTTAAAAATTTAATTTGGAATCGCCGTTTTCCTGCCTAATTTGTTTTTTTCTGTGGCCTGTCAGCTATTCAGCCATTATTTTTCATTTTCATCATTGAAAAAATATAAATCTTCGTTATTTTATAGATATAGTTGGAACTATATTAAAATAAATTCATATAAAAAAAAATTCTTTAATAAATACATAACTTTATGTTATTTCAATTTTACATCGCGCTGTAATTGACTGGCTGTACAGAAAATAGAACTGTTTTTTTTTATAATTACTCAGCTGTCACGTGAAAGTAATTCTCTCTAGGGCTGAAAAGTATTACTTTCAACCCGCTCTTCAGGCAACTTCAGGCCTACTTTCAGAGTATGAGTAATGAAAAATATTTTACCCAAATCTATATTATTTTAAAGAAATATTTGAAAGTAAGTAAATTACAATAGGTGGTCGTTAAAAAAAATAATTTAATACTTAACTTTGTTATTTCAATTAAATATCGCGCTGTGATTGAGTGGCTGTAGTAAGTTAGAATAAGGTTCAATAGAAATGTGAAAATAGAAGTAGTTTGTTTTTTTAAATAATTTGACAGCTGTCAGTTGAAAATGATTCTCCTTAAGGCTGAAAAGTATTAATTTCAACCTGCTCCTCAGGCAACTTCAAACCTACTTTCCGAGTATGAGTAATGGAAAATATATGTTTTGTAAATGTTATATTTTAATGTAGGTAATATTAGTTCTTATATCTATTCATCGAGAGCTCATATTAGTATAAACAAAAAACCGTTCGCTATATATTACCATGAAGCACGCCATGATTGTTGCCCACGCGTCCACGCCACGATGAATGACTCCGATTATTTTCGAGCATTGCCGAGTATTGACGATTCGGTGGGAAGACAAACTATTTTTGTTAGATATCGCTGCTACGTTAGTACGTGTTATTCTGTGTCGCTGTTGTGTAATAATAAATATTATAACTGTCATGGTTGATTTATGATAATTTGCTGTATGGTAAGAAATTAATAATGAGTTTTATAATTTGTTGTATGTCATATCACCCACCTATACTGGCTGCATATATATGCCATACGTTTATTGTGTAAATAAAATAAGATGTAAATATATTTTTATTTTGTAATGTATAAAGGATAATGTGTACATATATAAAATTGTGAGGCTACAAGTTTTTTTTTATAATTATGTACTATTTTTGATACGAATATATATAATGTCATCATATTTGTAAATTAGGAAATACAGGCCATGAAATAAAATTAATGAGACAACTACTCCGAAAACTAACCCAATGAGACGAGTTTTGATTTTACGTTTCTTGTCATGTACGTTTTTCTTATTACAGTATTGAAATAAATCGATAATCTATTATAATAATTATTTTATATTTATGAAGGTTAACTTTCATCTTATTAAATATTAATTGAAAGGTAAATAAATAATTCAAAGTGGGCATCCCTAAGTACACACACATTGATAGTTTTATGACAATAAGTACACGGAGAGTACTCACATATAACGCGTATTTCGAGACGATTTTGTCGTGACGTTTGTTTGTATTACTCCATCTAGACATGTATATAATCAAAGCATACATCATAATCAATAGAGCTGTAGGAAAAGACTTTTTTAATGCATATGGTGGCAGACGAACCACGGTCCGCCTGATGGTAAATGGTAACCGTCACTCATAGACTAAACTATACTGAGAGTATTATAAATTTTGGTTTGCTAGTACCCATGTTACTGTTTTTTTTTGTTAAGGCGGGAAAAAATGTTTCTAACTGCACATTCCGTCGTTCGGGGCAACGAACAGGGTAGTGTGGGTGGTGTGGAGTTCACCCACTAAAGAAACCCGCCGTGTGCCATGTCTCCGCCTTTATTGACGGGCCACTGGAAACCTAATGTTACCTACCAGTGTAGTTTACTGCTACGGTTAATGATATTACATTAAATGTCATTTTTATAATGGCAACAGTTTATATAAAGCAATTAGTGTTAATTTCTGACTAAAATTAAGGTTGTTTTGTTTCTATTGTTTATATTTTATGAGCCGTAGACGAAGTCTGTGCAGAAAAACTTTGGTCTTTGTAAACGGTGTTGTGGAAAGTTTGAATTGTAGGTCCCTTTGTACAATTATTGAATATTTTAGCGTGATTAATTTCAATTACGTAGGTACTCAGGTTGTCCCACGTTTAACTGTCTTAAATCATAAATTGTAACAAAAACCTTTTCGCCGACTTTGAGCGTTTCGGAAATTATATCAAGAACATTAATTTTTCATAAACTGGGAATTACGATGAAGGGACTCGTTCATAATATTATAAGTAGGTACCATGTTTTTTCTAAATGAAATTATTTAACTTTTATCCTTGCATTTAGCTATGCTATTGTCGTATCTGGTTTGTCTTTTACTTTTAAGAAACACTGTTCTTCACTTTTTTAACTGCCTCGGTGGTGCAGCGGTAGTGTAAGCGAATGCAGATCATGGGGTTTCGTGTTCAATCCCCGGGTCAGGCGGTGCTATTGAGGTTTTCGTAAAAAAAAATTCTCAGTAGCAACTCGGGGTTTGGAAATGTGCCCGGTAGTCGGCAATATGCTCGCCATCTATTGCGTGGGACTTAAACATAGTTGGCGAACCGTGGATGTGTAATACAACTCTGTCTACCCCTTCGGGGATACAAGCGTTATGCTATATCTCTTTTTTTAATACAAGTACCAAAATTACTAAATAAGTACTCATTTTTGCTAGTGATTTGCATGAACTTCAGAATATAAATATGTCACTAGTGCCACTAAACGGAGTGGAGAATCTAGTTATTTTACATAATACATAGGTATTATAACATAGATAAAATATTACTTTATGTAAAGTATGTTTCCTGTTAAAGAGTCATATATAACACCATGTCACAATAATATTTAATATACCCTCCCAAAATAAACTAGAAATATTTGTATAAAGGAAATATGTGAGTGATTTACGACGTAGTATCCCTTAGCCGCAGAGGCAACGGGTTTTATTAAAGAAGTCAGCACCTGTCCATCTATGCATCTTGATTAGGACTAGATTTATTAACATATTCTTTGGGAAATATGGACGTATGAAAAAAAATATACGTAGTTAATGTTGCTCAACGAAAGATAGTTTCTAAAAACCTTGTTTACCAATCCTATCTTTAGTAAACAGTACTTTTCGAGTATTGTTTTCCTGTTTCGTAAACAAGGTTCGCGAGTGTCGACGACTGACAATCTGGTCAAAGATATAGGGAGCAATTGGATGGACGTGGCGTTCTCTTGTGTGTCAACAGTGAACGTCGATAGGCTGATGGATAGATTATTTTTTAGAACAATTTTTTGTGAATGTTGAAGAGATATTTTAAACAGGATTCAAACTTGCGTCTTTCTAATCCGGGATTAAAGTAGTCACTTTAGACCACAAAGATATCGCAGTAATCTACTGGCAACTCCCAATACCTCATATTTAATCTTATTTTTAATTTGAATGATTTTCGTTTAACAGTACCTACACACACATAGCATCACGCCTGTATTCCCCGAAGGGGTAGGCAGGGGTGTATTACACACCCACTACTCACCAGCTATATTTAAGTCCAACGTAATAGGGGGCGAGCCTGTTGACGTCTACCGGGCACATTTCCAACCTCCGGGCTGCTACTGAGAATTTTTCTTTTTAGGAAAAAGCTCAATAACATTGCCCGACCCGAGGATCGAACCCGAGACCTCATGATAAGCAGTCGCATACACTACCGCTACACCACCGGGGCAGTTACCGAACAGTACCTATATTTTCGAAATTATTATGTTTACGTACAAATAGATAAAATGACTGCTTATTTATAAGGATCTATGGAGAAGACTCTTAGTATCCTCTCGGGAACAGAATACTGGCTTGTAGTCAAAGGATCAACCTCAATATCTAGCGATGCCAGCGTTGTCGGCACCAAAGAGTAATACGTATAACCAGAAAGTCGGCACGCTGCCAACTATAGAATATCACATAGACGATCACTTACAAAGTAGAAAATCTTGTTCTAATATTTAATGTTGACAAAAAGATTTATAAGGTTATCTCTAATACAATCTTTAAATAGTTTTAATAAAGTCACTGGACGGGGACTGTTTAAAAATGTTCAGTCTTGGACATCAGTGTGTCTGTATGTGTGGATCCTGTATGTTATCACGATAACGACCGAAATACTTTACTAATCGAGTCTTTTTTTTCTCTAATGCTTCAGTATAATTAGGAATAGAACCCTATCACTTTTCACGGTCTGATTCGATGTAGTTTAATTGTTATTAAATAAACAAAAATAGTTTGAATATGTTTAGTCGATTCAATCATATACTAAAACCAGCGCTATCTACCTTATTTAGTAAGAACTTCTTCTCCCTCCTGATGGTAAGTAGTAATCGTCGCTCATAGACTCAACTATACCGAGAGTCAAGCTGCTGCGCACCATTTCATTTCTCAGCATATCTGATTCTTCATGACCGGTCACACAGGAGACGGCAGTACCGACCCGTTCGGGCCCGATAACAAGTGAATACTCTCACTTGGTACCCAGCCCATTATTTTTACGCCTGGTAATGGTCCGGCGGACGGTGGCGGGGTCTTTATGGATATCCGTCCACCGGGCAGGCGGAGGGTTTATGCCAGATTCCCAGTGGAACTGGGCTATCTGCTAAAACCACGCGGTGTTCCTTCAGACTACCTTTCGCCAGGGGTGAGGTATACGCTTTACGCGTGAGTTCCTTCACTCCTAACAGGTCTGGGTCTCCATGCTTAGTGGCCCCGTCTATTTTGGAGGGCCAAGCTCTGCCTCATCAAGAGGTCATCTGCTTGCAAAAGGAGACAGCGGCGGCCCTGGTATCCAGCTCTACCACCAGTAATGCAATGTGTGATAATTGCTTACTTCTCTTAGTCAACTTGTAGGACACCCGCGGGAAAGGATGGGGTGGTGACACTTGTATTCTTAGTCCGTCGCCACAAGAACTAACACGGCTTACCATTAGGTGGGCTGTGTGCTTGTTTGCCACTCACGTTATATAATCAAAAAATGTTTTTGGTTGGCTTTAGCAAAATATAGATTGATATTTTTTTACCTATGATTAAAAGAACTGTTAGCCAGCATTTCCACAAGAGAAATAAAGCTTAAAGTACAGCGCCATTATTACGTATTAACAAAATGACCAGCCGATCGCTTTAACGCAAGCTTTCGTAAACAATCTTGATTGAAATTCTTTCGAGAGTTTCTCAACTTTTAGATTATCATTGGCTAGTAACTTGAACAAAAAATATTAAAAAACCATTATTGGTTTCAGTGTGTACAGTCGTTTATAAGTTCCTGAAAGAGTTATATTTAAATACATTGAGCTTTCCTGAAATAGAACACGCATATTTTACCAAACGTATTAGAATGATTAACGTATTTTAGTTTTCTAGTTTAACAGAGTATTTTTTTATTCTCAGTCGTCTCAATTATCCTTCCTCTCCACTCTATATACCTTTCTTTTGATGATGCCTCTGGTGTGGCGTCAATAGACTACAACTACAGTAACCGCTTACCATCAGGTGGGACTTATGCTTATTTGTCACCCACGTAGTATATAAAAAAAACTCGTACTAGCAAATTTGTTTTTGCAAGTTTTTTTTAGTAACTATAGGGGATTACTTGGTTGGTCTCACTGTTGAGCACGATTGTTCTATTTCCTCAAATACTGTGAGGGATTTTGACCACAGTAGCTTTTTTTATATCTAAGTAGTACGCGTGTGTGGTTACCGTAGCCTGTATCTAGACGCTAGCAATACCAGAGGCAATATGCGTTACGCGCGTCACCAACTCCAAGGAAAGAGATAAGAGGTGGAGATTAGGGATAATTAAGAAAAAAGTTAAAAAGGGGGGGCTCCGGCGCTCTTCCTAATCATACGAAACACAAGAATACCTTTTTTTTTTTTTTGTTTAGACGGAATATAACTTAAAAATATTAACGAACGAACTTTAATCTTAAGGAATTTATTTATTTCTGTTGTTATTTCTTTATTTATGTTGATTTACTTATTTAGTTCGTGTTCTATGTAGGCGGGTAGATTTTTTTAAATAATAGTTACTAATTATTGTCATTATTATTTCTCTAATTTTTAGTGTTATGTCGAGCACATGGAATTCGTGCGGTCATCGACAATCAAATGAAAAAAATAAATAGTACTTTCAATTTACAGCTCTATGGATGTGGTAGTCTCTACAATAAGTACTAGTTATCAAAAGAGTAATTTAGGTGTACTGACTTCCAGTCCGAGTGTTGGCTTCGATTCCAACACAGATTAAGTCTTTGTGTGATCCACAAATGGTTGTCATGAGGCTGGGTGTACTGTTTGTCTGTTAAATTGTATGTCTGTAAAGTGTCCCCAGATTCGAAGACTTTTTATTAATACAGGGTGTTATTGAAAAAAATAAATATTCTAAACGGAATCAGTACATTTTGATATTACAACTAAACTTACAAAAGCAATTAAGCGTGTTCTTAGTTAAACGTTAATATTAAGGGTGTCGTTATATCCATATTTAAATCACTAGGCCTTTACCTAAATTAATTTTGACGCACCTGTTCCATTGTCTTGACTTCCTTGCTCTTACAATAATCCATTTAACTTAACATTAGTACGGTGCACACAAAAATAAATTAGTATTCACTTCATGGTTACTTTAGGCTTTTATTTTTTTCGAAGAAGGTAATAATTTTGTAAAGTTAAAAAGCGTAACGTATGTTAATTTTTTTAGCGCCATCTTATAGAGGTTTGTGGTATCAGTAGGCTACTTACAGATCCTCCAGATGGCGTTATATAATATTTTTGTTTTTTTCGTAAAAATAATAGCGGTTTTTTTTTTCAGGATATACCTACACCTATGTAGATAAAATACCTATGTAGAGTTTTTAAACTAGGGAGGTGACTAAATGATTGGAAGTATATACGCTAGGAATGGCAAACGCATCATTGCCGTACGTTATCTCACTCCAAGGAGCAGGATCTCAGGTTGCGGTTGGATGGACTGGCTAACGTCTGCCACCCGCAAGTCCTCCCGCGAAGGTGCGGCGCTGCGATGTGTGGAAGCGTCGCTCATAGAAGTTAACCGAAAGGGTAAGCCGCCGGCGGACCACTAAAGTAATATCACACAGGTCCAGTGGTCAGCCAGGAAATGCAGAGGGACGGCACTCAGTTGGTTTATTTAGTAGGTGAGGCCCCCAAATAGGTTCTGCGGTTAAGTCCATCCATCCATCCATCAGCTTTTCATCGTCCACTGCTGGACATAGGCCTCCCCAAAATAGGGGTTTTACCATAATCGCCACGCTTGGCAGGCGGGTTGGCGATCGCAGTGGATGTTGTTAATACTCGAGGGAGTGCTGCTGCCCGCTCCCCCGGTATTCCCTCAGTCGGCTCTTACGACTCCCATGGGTGGAGAGGGGTGGGACAATTCTAAAGCCGGCCCCATACGGCTTCAGATGATATGTAGTACACAGGGGAACGCTGCTGCCCGGTCCCCCGGTAATCCCTTAGTCGGCTTTTACGACTCCCATAGGAAGAGACTGGGTGGAGCTATTCTTAGTGCCGGCCCCACACGGCAAACTGCGATTAAGTACCAAAATTTATTCCCACCTAAACAAAAAAAAATAGAGCATGATATGAAGTGAAGAGGACGTATTATAGAGAGTGGATTAGAGTGTTTGTTTCCGGCGCTCTCCCTCACCTATTAAAACGCAACAGTAGCAATATGTTAGGTACATATTGCTACTGTTGTAACTATAAGCTCTAATATAAGCCTATAAATATACGAGTATCTATAATATATGGAAAACCGAGAAAGATAATTAGATACATTAATTTCAAATTTGTTTAATAATAAAATTGTCAAATAACTCAAAACGTCAAATATATGCATGACGAATAACATATTTTATTTATATGAAACTGTCATCGCAAATCAATTCTCAACATAAAATACCCAATACGAACGACGAATCAATTTATGTCACAAAAATTGTAAGAACTCTTGTAACATTCGATATAAATCTAATTTACTGGCGGTACCAGTTAACAATACAATTGGTGCTTGTCGACAGAAGGGACCATGCCTTCGACTACGCGAATAAACGCGCTTTGGTTCAACGGACATTTGCATTCAAAAATAGATTGATTCATCATACAACCAAAAGGGTTGTTTTTATCAATTTTAAATCTCCCAAAAACGAACGGCATGTTATTTACGAGTAAAAGTGATGAGCCTCTTTTTATTGGGATTAACTAATTTTAGCTAACTATTTATTATTTCTTTTATCTTACTTAGGGCGGATTCGACCAAACAAGAATACATTTTATGCCTAGAATACATCGTTACTTACTCGAGCATAAATCAATTTTACATTTTACCAACAACAATTCGTAGAATAGCGAGCCTATTTGAGAATAGTCACTATACCACCGATAAGCATCGAATAAGGAGTTAATCCAAGAATTAAAAAAATGGCGTCATCTTTTTTGTGCTGTCATTTTTCGAAAACAATATCGGTTTCGGGCGCGTGACAGCTACTTTCTCACGCTATAATACAACAAATAAGAGTTGAGATGAGTTAAGCTATACGCTGTCCCATTTGTAGAACAATTTTATTTCTTTTTGCTGGGTATTACCTACATTCACTTCGCTATTCGCGAATAGCTATTCCAAGTATAAGCGATACGTTAGATGGCGTGGAAAAACGACTGTTGATTATTTAAGAGAATAAAATCGTGGAATAGATTATTGTCGGTATAGTTATTCTTGTATATATTCGAGTTTGGTCGAATCCACTGTTACTAAAATAGGTACCCTACTCATATTTTATATTTTAAGCACCTATATCCCATACCTATGTGAATTTTCCAAAAAAGTAGGAACGAACACTAAAAATTTCAATTAACTTTTAACCTGACTTCTTCTTTCACCTCTTTCGCTTATCTACATATATATATATAAATCATTGAATTATATGTTAACCTAGCTAGAGAAGCTATTCCAAACAAAAAACGTGTCGCAACTTGCTTTCGCAGGGCAAGCACGCAGTGGACTTAGCTTTTACAGCGCTAAAGCATTACTTAGTTATAATCGCCCGTCTAATGAAACTAAACCGATCTTAAAACATACAGCGCTAAAGCGCTTATAAAGTAGTTTTCGCACGACCAAAACGTTATAAAAGTCTATGTAGTTGTTATCCCTATAAATTATGGACCGCAGAAATGACTTCTTTTTAACCTGCAAGTATGTATTAGAATTCATACTCTATTCTATTCCAATATTTGTTCATAGTAAAATGTAGAAGTAAAAGAATATGAATTTATATGCGTTTATGTAAACTCAAAAACGTTACCTGTAGAAATAATATCAAATTAAATAAATAATCATAATAGTAAATTAAAATAAACCTTTATTTAACAAAAACTACAACTTACTTACTTATTATCACACCATTTCCCTTGCGGGTTAGGCAGAGAGAACAGAGTGCCAAGAGGCTCTATTCTTGCATACATCTCTCACTTCCTCAACATTCATAACTCCTTCATACACACTCGCCGGTTTCGGAGACTCCTGACTCCACCTTCCTTCAATACATGACCGATTTGGTCTAGGTAGGTGAGTCTGAGTCTCCCCCTGTAGGTACAGAAAAAAAAATCCAAATCCTTCCACTTTCGCATTGTATATCTTCTTAACCAGTCGCTCGTCCGGCATTCTTTCCACGTGTCCGAACCATCGGAGCATTCCCTTTCGCATCTTTACACCAATACTCTCTTTAATACCTACTCGCTCTCTTACGTCGTTTTTACGAATGCGGTCAGTCAGCCTCACTCCACAGATTCTCCGCAGAGATCGCATTTCGACTGCATTGATTTTACTCTCATGCTCCTTTTTGCATACCCAAGTCTCGCTTCCATATAATAACGTTGGGACAAGCACTGCGTTGTGTATTGCGACACGTGCCCTCTGGCTAAGGTGATGACTGCCGAGAAACTGTCCCAATGCTCCGTTCACTCTATTTCCCGCATTCACTCTTCCCTCTACATCAGTGGTGTACCTTCCATTACGACTGAATCCACATCCAAGATATACAAATTCATCCACTTGTTCTAGCACACCATTTCCTATTGCTACTCTAACATCTGTTCTGGCTTCTTCTCTTTCAAAAACCATTATTTTGGTTTTGTTCACATTCATATAGTGTATTTTTCTTAACTTGTCCTAAGACGTAAACAAACCGTACTGGACACGAAAATCATGAGTTTTGGCATCAATCAGAAACTTTACCTAAGTTATGAGCGTCTTGATTATTACACTTGATATTACACACACATTACACTAAAAATTGCTTCAAATTAACTATTCAAACATAATAATTTTCATAAAATGTTTAAAATATCAGAATCCATTTCAACAGATAAAAAATGATCATCTCAATTTGACATTTCTAAATCCTAAATTGTCTTTGGATCGTAGGGATGGGAGAAGCGAGTGAATGATTCTGACCAGTAAGTGAACTGTAACTATCATTTATAGAAATAATATTATAAAATTTACCTGACTAATAAGTCAGATTTTATTTTTATTGTATTGTTATAGTAATGTAGTATTGGAATTATTTGAGTAACAAATCCCAACCATAAACTAAATCTATTATTTGAGAAATATTTTTTTTTGCCGGTTAACTGGCGGAAACGTCAAAAAGTCCTGTCACGTCAAAAAGTTGTGGATGAGATGGTAGCCCGCAAAAATATTATTGTCTTACGCCTTGGCAAAAATAATATCTTTTAAAATGGCTGAAGTCAAGGAGTTAATTAAGGAAGTCTTAGGCTAAATTGATAAGGTGTCTTGGAACAATTGCATTTTTTTTTTATTTCATTTAGTGGCACACGAGCCACGGTCCATCTGATGGTAAATGGTAACCGCCGCGCATGGACTCGACTATACCGAGAGTATTGTCAAGCCGCTGCTCACCAATTCATTTCACAGATGAAATGAAATATAAACGGCTATCTCCTGCTACAGCCAAAACGTAACGATGTGCTTCATGGCCGGTCACACGGGAGATGGTGGTACCAATCCGCTCGGGCCGGATACCAAGTGAGTACTCCCACTTGGTACCCAGCCCTACCACCAGTCGTGAAATGGATGAAAATTGCTTACTTCCCTTAGTCGCCTCATACGACACCCGTGGGAAGGAATGGGGTGATGACACTTGTATTCTTAATCCGTCACCACACGGAATGAATTAATCACGTAATAAAAGAAGATTATAAAATGAGTCAGCTTGACGGATTAATAGATGCTGCAATAGACGCACCGACCTCGAGTTTTATAATACACGATATCGCACGGTGACAACTAAACTGACTGAACTCAAAATTTTGGAAAATTAGTTAAATATACAGAGTGACTCTAAACAACGTATTCTACCCACTGAATATTAAAACACTGACGTTTTAAGGTCAGAAAGGGACAAACGCCTGCTTGCGACGCTATGTTTTTCGATCCACGCGCCCCTCTCGCTTCCGCAAAAGTGACGAATTCAGTATTGCACCGACAGTGATTGCAACGGGACGTGACAGAGTTATTACTCTAGTGACCTATTACGTTTTGTGTTTCTACTCTTCTAACAATTAAGGTAAGTTCCGGTAACATTATTCAGACGTAAAGTGACCGATTTCGTATTTAAGTCACTTTAATAGTTTTTGAGCAAGGGACCTAGATGACTGAAACCAAATTCAGTCATTTTGTTATTAATTGTGATTAATTATTTACTGTCTCAATTCATATCAGGTCTTTATCATTTTAAAAGGAAACATTTCGTGACGGACCATTTCATTAAATGTCGTAATAATATTTTTTACTTGTGCTTTATAAATGACCAAATCATTATTGATTCACTTTATTACTTTTTCAGTTTTTAATTAAACAAGCTGGGTCACTTTATTTTGAATAAAAATGAGTAGAAGGGGTGCATTAATTCTCAAGCTATTAGAAGAAAAGAATCAAAATGAGGTAAGAACATTTTAATTATAGTCACTATTAAATAGGCACATACATACTTATATAGCACGCTTTGTTTCCCAGAGACCCCTCTTAGAGAGACAGAGATTATGACTTTAATAAAATGAAGTAAATACGATATGTTTTTTATAGAAATCTATGGAAATAGATAAAGAAAATGCACCAAGTACTCCCTCTGTGATGGAAATGGATAAAGAAAATGCACCAACTACTACTCCCTCTGTGATAGAAATGGATAAAGAAAATGAATTGACTAGTCCCTCTGTAATTGAAAATACGCCGCCACCATCTACCACTAAGAAGCAATTGCAGATTTTAAAACAAAGCGCACAAACCAAACTCTTTAATGTAAGACGTAATGTCTTTTTTTCTTTCTATTCATTCGTCAATCTATTAGCTTGAATTTAAGAATATAGTTATTTGAAATAACTGTGAACACAACATCCAACATCCCCAACTCTCTAGGTTCTGCTTCCGGCCACTAGACCGACAAACTCAATCGATTTAAAATGACAATCATGTTGCTTTTCAGGTCAAAGAACATGTAAAAGAAATTAATACAGTTTCAAAAACCATCTCCCTTCAACCTGCTTTAGGAGTAGGATTTAACAGACGTTCAACTTCAAGGAGTTCGAGTACAAGCTCGTCACCAACCTCAAGTAGCAGTAGTTCGTCTTCAAGTAGTTCTTATGATTCCAAGACACCTGAAACGTTAGCCATCCCAGGACCAAGTACGAGCAATTTGCGATCGATACCTAAAAGACCATGTTACAATATATCACCAGTCAACACAGATGAAAGTGATGTTGACTTGAGTGATACAGACCCAACATATAACAATATTACACAAATGGGTGTATGTATCTCTAGCACCAGCTCTTCATCCTCAGATACAACGTCTAGGCACGATGTAGGAGAAAACACTTCCGAAAAGAAAAAAACCAGAAAACGCAAAAAGAATCCAGGCACATGGAAGCAAAATAAGGCGAAAATTTTACGTAACTCCGGTAAAGCTTATAAATCCGTATCTAAATCCAAAAAGAATGTCCCAGCGCGATGCATGAAAGATTCCTGTACTAGTAAGTGCAGGCTAAAGTGTTCAGATAACGTAACCAAGCATGAAAGAGCCGAACTGTTTAAACATTACTGGGAGCTTGCAAATCTAGACTTGCAGCGTGCCTATATTAGGACATGTATGGTAGTAGTTGAGCCAAGATACAGGTATACAAATGCACAAAGGCCTCGTCTGCCTTATAACGCCTTTTATTTTACTGTTAATGGAAATAAGATCAGGGTTTGTAAATTGTTTTTTTATAAACACACTGGACATATCGGATAGACAGCTCAGGACCGTAAAGAATAAAACTAACAGTCAGGGTTTCTTAGAGCCTGAAAAGCGTGGTAAGCATGAAAGCAAGAAAACGGTGGACCCACAGCTTATCGAGCATATAAAAAGACATATTGAAACGATACCGCGAATTGAATCGCATTATTTGAGAGCAACTACGAATCGAGAATACATAGCTGACAGCAAGACTATTAAAGATCTGTGTCACGATTTCAATAATGGTCAGAAAGAGAAAAATCTCCCACAGGCAGAATACTGGCTTTATCTTAAAACTTTCAACACAGAATATGATATAGGTTTCTTCATACCAAAGAAGGATAGGTGCGAAACCTGCGTAGCTTATCAACTGGCTCCCGAGAACACGAAATTGCTACTTAATCTAAATACGACAAACATTTGAAAGAGAAAGATCTGTGTCGAAAAGAAAAAAGGAGTGATCGTCAAGGGGTCGATGAAACCCATATTTGTGCAGTATTTGATTTGCAGTCTGTCATGTTGTGCCCTAGTCCTAGTTATTTTTATTACTGCTCTAAAATAAACTGTTTCAATTTTACTATAACAGAATTAAAAACTGACAGTATACGTCTCCATAAGATTTCTCGATGGGAAATCTTATGGAGACGTATACTGTTATTTCTGGAACGAAACTCAAGGCCAAAGAGGAGGAAATGAAATTGGTTCTTGTGTTTATAACTACCTAGAAATACTAAGCAAAAAGAACCTAGACAAGAAATTGCATGTAACATTTTACTCAGATAACTGCACAGGGCAGAACAAAAACAAGATGATTGCTTGTCTTTACTCTTATGCAGTTACTCATTTCGATAATATTGAGAGTATTACACACAAATATTTAATAAAAGGCCACACGCATAATGAAGCCGACAACGTACATAGTTTGATTGAGATGGAGATTAAGAAAAATGCAAAAGCCGGTCCTATATACATACCACTGCAATTTGCCACGCTCATCAAAAGCGCTCGGAAATCTGGGAAACCTTTTATGGTCAATGAACTGAGCTATGAATTCTTTTTAAACCTGAAACATCTGCAAGAACAGTGGGCTTACAATTTTAATGAAAACACTAACAAGGATATGATTTTGTGGAATGATATAAAGACTCTAAAATTCATCAAGAAAGAAAAGTTTTGCTTTTACTATAAAACATCTTACGCAGATGAAGAATTTTCTCTTATAATTATGCGTCCCAAAAGAAAAAAAATGTTACTATCTATGAAGGAATTGTGCTTAAACCCTTGTATGAAAACCCTCTTCAACTAAAAGAGAACAAGAAAAAAGATCTGAAGGAGTTAGCAAGAAAAAACTTAATACCACTTTCTTACGCTACTTACTATGCATTTTTATAGGTCAGAAGACTTATAATATACCTAATGAAGGTGTTTGTAATTATTGATTCGGTTGTGATTATATCTAGTGCTATATAGATAAGATTTTTATAACTTGTAGTGAATTTTTAATAGATAGAAGAACCAACATTGTTTGACGGCCAATAATGGCCACAATAAGTTTATGTTAATTTATAAAAATGAGTCCTACATGTAAACAAAAGACTGATAATTGGTTATGTTGATTTAATAATAACATAGTAGGTGTATAAGTACATTTTATATGAGAATACCTATTTTTATGTTACTAAGTAAGTACTACCGTTTGTGCCAAATCACAGAGAAAACTGTGTTTTTAGAATTGTAACGATAAATAACAATATAGCCTACTGGTTATGTCAATTTGTGATAATTTTTAATTGTTTTAGTTTACTACCATACTTCTATGTTGATCTAAAATAAAAACCAAAATAATATTTGCATTATTTTATTTGACATTTCTCAAACAATTTCACCTAGATTTACAAAGAAAACTGTCTGAATACACAAAAAGACAGTTATTCGTTTTAAAATTTCAAAATGAAATGGACCTTTATCAAAGTAGTACATCAAACAAATCATTTGTTTAATATTAAAGTGACCTTTATTAGGAAGTTTTTTTGTATCGCTCTTTTAAAAATATTTATAATATTACCTTGGCGGAACAGTTAACATTTCTGTAAAGGGAATAGTTATAATATTAATTAACAAAAGTAACTGAGGCGTTAGCTTGTTTCAGTAAAAAGTAATTTGAGAAAGAACACAAAAATGTGTATTCCCCAGACACATTTCCTTTATTTGCCGAAAAACGTAAATTTTGAGTTGAGTCACTTTCGTTCTCACAAGGCGATATGTGTATGTTCTCTATGCGCTCGAAAATGGCTGGACTGATTTTGACAAAATTTTTAGGAAATATTCAATAATCCAGCCCATTGGCTGCTATCGTCCCATTCTTTTTTTTAGTGTAGGTACGTACAGTTATAGTTACGTCAATCTTATATTTACGTATCTACTAATAGTATTGTAGTATATTTTCGTACATAATGGGTAATTTAACAAACTAGATATGTATTATTGTTAATTGACCAATGCTCTCTGATAACCTTGTTTAATGAGCATAATTACCAAACCGCGAATGGGCTCGCTGGTTTTTCAATTTGTGAATTACGTAATTTTACGTTTTTCTATAGTTTTAAAGAATTAATTTCCAAAATAACTTTTAATTTATAGAGTAGATAATCCTGAAGGGCAAAAATCATTTTATATTTATCCAGAAAAGCGCTATTTAATAACGAATTTACAAGAACTTATAAAACAGCACCATCATTACCAGAAAAATCACATTTATTGAAGATTTCTTTAGAAAACCAACGAGCACATGAGATTGGCGTTTAATCAGTAAATCAAATTACGAAATAAAATTATCGCGTTGTTATGCCTACTGAGTAAAGGTCGTTTCACGTGATTATTTTCATTTAAACCTGTTATTTATTAGGAATATGTATATAATAGTTTTAATAGATTTCTTGTTACCGGAGCAAATGGAATCCTAGAATGTTAGGGCACGGCGGCATGGCTGTGCCCCTGGTGTTGCCTAAGGCAAGAAAAAAAACTTATATCCTCCAATTTTTCTTTTTTTTTCTTTGTATTCTTTCCATTGAAAATGAAAAAATGAGTTTTTTTTTACGCTTTCATGCCGTATCATCATTAAATTGGAAAACCGCATTAATATAATTTTTGAAATTACTAAGTAGTTATTTAGATATTTTTATATATATTTTTAGCTTTTGACATGCTTAGCACTATACATTAAACACAAAGTGAAAAATGTGAAATTGAAAATAACAGTCACGAGCAGGATTTGAACCTGAATCTCCTGGATACCGTCCAGATGCTTTGCCAATTCAGCGACAGATAGCGCAGGCGTCACCCAAAGACGTTAAGTATGAATGTGGTATCGAAATTAGCAGTCAGGAGCAATAATTGTCACGATTGCTGAATTGGCAAAGCATCTGGACGGTATCCAGGAGATGCAGGTTCAAATACTGCTCGAGACTGTTATTTTCGATTTCACATTTTTCACTTTGTGTTCAATGTATTACTAAGTAGGTACGATAACATCGTATAGGTATATGTGCACATAGTAATTGTGTTTTTATATATATGCATTAAAATAATGTTCAACAACATGCGTTAGTGTGAAAGGACCTTTCACAAGATTCATTTTAGAAGCATACACTTCACCCAACTTCTGTGGTACTCGAAAAAAATTACCTTCGAATCATTACAGCGAGTACTTTAAATGATTTGGGTAATCCTCTTAAGATGTCACAGCGGCTGACTGATAACACATTTTACATCCTATCTAGTATCTATACAAATATCTATAGGTACTATATAAATGAATAAAAATGAAGTGTCTGTTTTTAATGTCTAAATAACAGATTACTAAAGGTATACGAAACTATACGAGTATACCTACACTACCTAAAACAAAATACCATGTTTTAAAGTTTTTGTCTATCTGTCGGTCTGTCTGACTGTTTGTTCCGGCTAATCTTTGGAACGGCTGGACCGATTTGGACGGGGCTTTTAACAGCAGATGGCTGTTGTTATAAAGAGTAACTTAAGCTACTTTTATTTTCAAAAAATAATTAGGGTTCTGCTCACAAAATGTAAAACCCATGAAATTGTGAATGAATACCATCTACAAAACGGCTGGACCGATTTGGACGGTATTTTCACAAGCAGATGGCTGTTGTTATAAAGAGTAACTTAAGCTACTTTTTTTTTGGAAAAATAACTTAGGGCTGTCCTCAAAAAAAAAATCTAAAATCCACGCGGACGAAGTCGCTGATTATAGCTAGTTATAAATGTGAATGTCTGTACTGAACAGAATAGAATTAAACTTGGTACACATGTAGTTTATAACTTGAATGAACACATTATAGAAAACACCCAGACGCAGTACAAATATCTGTGTTCATCATACAAATTATTGTCCTGAATGGGAATCGAACCCACTGCCTCGTGCACGGAAGTCAGTTACACTACCGACTACGCCACGAGGCCCGTCAAAATATAATACCTCTGGCGCTCTCACTCGCCATACGAAACAACGGTAAGATTAACTACCGTTGTTACACGCTGGTCTTTTGTGAGAGGGTGGTTCCCCGATCGAGCTGGCCCATTCCTAACGAGTAAGGAGGTTAGCGCCTCCGCCGCTGTCAACAGAACAATACAGAAATAAAAAAAAAGACTTTTATATTGTCTATGGAAAATATAATATTAGCGATACGTCATAGATTGGTATCTAACATGAATATATGGAACAGAGCCGCATGACTGATGAATCTCTACGACATATATGACAGTAGAGGATACACCTGTGTTGATAATCCTCAGCAGTTGGTATTGTGTTATGTGAACATGTTGTATATATTTGAGTTCGTAGTTTGAATTTATAACAAAACTAGGATTGTAATAGGGTAAACTATAGTATTGGTGGCACCCCCTTAGTCATTGGCACATTGAATTTTAAATGCAAATATTAAGAAATGCAAAAAACATCTGTTCTACTTTTTTTCATAATCTGCAATAGTAACATTGCTTGCAGAAAAAAGTAGGTTTTATAATATTATAGCTGGCAGCACTAAAGAAAATAAATATATACTGGAGCCATGCAGAACTGTTAAAACATAACTTTCTAATAAGGGTTATCAATTAACAACTATAACATAGATTATTTATTATTGCTTATGATTGTTGGGTAAATAATGGCAACGAGTGCTCTTTTTGACCAATTTTCTGTTATAATCTTACTTTATTAGGTGCCAATGACTGATTTCTATGTGTTAATAACAGTAACTGTACTTATGGTGCCAATGACTGTAATTTCAAATACTTTTATTTTGTTTTTTTTTGTTTTTCTATTAAAAATCTCAAATTAGATTGATTAATGCATTTTCATTTGAAAATATCCATACCAGAGAATCCTTTATCAATGTTTGCTGACTTTTAAAAAATAAATATATTCATCTTAAATATGCTTAGAGTGCCAATCATTATACAGTTTACCCTATCTAGTTTTTTTTTTTAATTTCTAATAATGGCAGACGAACCGCTTTCCACCTGATAGTAAGTGGTATCCGTCACTCATGGACTCAACTATACCACGAGTATTGTCGAGCCGCTGTGCACCATTTCATTTCTAAGCTATGAAATGTAGAATAAACAGCTATCTTCTGATACAGCCAAAACACACTGACGTGCTTCATGACCGGTCACACAAGAGACAGTGGTACTGACCCGTTCGGGACCGATAGCAAGTGAGTACTCTCAGTAGGCACCCAGCCCTACCACCAGTAAAGTGTTTGTCGATATTTTTTATACTACGCGGGTAATAAACGGCTTACGGTAGCCTATAGACGCTAGCAATACCATAGGCATTTCGCGCGACTCTAAGAAATGGGATAGGGGTGGAAAGGAGTGGATAAGAAGGGGTTTAGAGCTCTCACTCATCATACGAAACTCAACATTATTCTACTACTATTCTACTTTGGAATGCATTGCCTCTAGGGATCAGGATAGCCACTAGTCGTAAAACTTTTAAAGCTAGAGTTCACGAGCTTTACTTCAGTTTTTTGGCAGAGTCTTCACTCTAATTATCGCTTCTATTTGATATTGATTGTATTTATGTCAATATGTATATTATATACTTTATTTATTACTGTATATGTTCTTTTAGTTATCATATAAGTATTCTAAGTATGTAATTTTATTATAGTATTTATTGTGGTATTATTTTTAAATGCACCTACCACTACATTTCTGCTCCGTCCCAGTTAGACTGGTAGAGAATACCTAAGGCATTAAGTCTGTCTTGTACTTAGCATGTGCAAAAGTTTTAAAATAAATAAACATTAGGAGTACCAACTGATGTTTTATATTGATCTTTTGTGAGGATCCAACTCGCTTTGTATTTTGTTTTTTTTTTATCATGTGTGTGTGGCAAACGACACCTGATGGTAGCGGTTACCTCATAGATATAGTATATACTATACTTACCTCTATTATTCTGTGGAAGGTTATACTTGACAAGTAGTAAACAAGTACTACTTGCCCAGTGGAGCCAACCCATTTATGTAGAACCACTGTTTAATTCTTAGATAAAGCACCTATTACCTATCTAAGGTTTAATAAGTTATTATATTCATGTCTTGTTATCATGGAAGTAATAGGTATATAAATGCCGTGTGGGGCCGGCTTTAGAATTGTCCCACCCCTCTTCACCCATGGGAGTCGTAAGAGCCGACTGAGGGAATACCGGGGGAGTGGGCAGTAGCACTCCCTCGAGTATTAACAACATCCACTGCGATCGTCAACCCGCCTGCCAAGCGTGGCGATTACGACACTATCCCCTATATGAGCGAAATACATGTGGCGTTCTCTTGGGGAGGCTCATGTCCAGCAGTGGACGTCGAAAGGCTGATGGATGGATGAATAAGTATATAAATACAACCATATTACTTCCATGCTTGTTATACATAAGTACATTAAATAAAAGTTTAATAAACTAAAATTTAATATGTACTACTTTTACAAAATTTTATTTTAGTGAAATCGTGGACAGAGGATATAATAATAATATAGTTATATAAATATAATTATATACTTTTACCCCCATACTAATAAGCATTTGTTAAGCTTCGAATTAGTTCCGTTCTTTCAACGTCAAACTGTCATATTAGTGACAAAGACAAAATACTGAATAACTAACCGGAGGATGTTCAATGTTTATTAGTAAGTGAGTAATTGCTATGTAGTGAATTCTATTTATATTTTCGTTCCAGGGGCATTTATCAATGATAAGATAACTGCCTCTGTGGTGCAACGGTAGTGTAAACGACTGCTGATCATGAGGTCTCGGGTTCAATCCCCGGGTCGGGCAGTGTTGTTGAGCTTTTTCACAACAAGAAAAATTTTCAGTAGCAGCCCGGAATTTGTAATGTGCCCGGTAGACAGCAATAGGCTCGCCCCCTATTACGTGGGATTTAAACAAAGCTCGCGAACCGTAGGAAGGAATGTAACATAGTTCCAGTGGCCCGTCAATAAAGGCGGAGAGACGGCACACGGCGGGTTTCTTTAGTGGGCGAAGGCCCCACACTACCCTGTTCGTTGCCCCGAACGACGGGGTGTGTGGTTAGGATCATTTTCTCCCGCCTTAACAAAAAAAAAGGTGTAGGAGTGTAGTTTGTATTTCCTGAAGGGTTAGGCCCTTCGGGAAATACAGGTGTGATGCTATGTTTTTTTATGATATAGGTAACTGCTACCTGCACTAGTGTAACATTTTAGTTTGAATCAAATATTTTCAGGGCTATGCTAACCAAAGGTAAAACCGTTACATATTACAGTATATTGATTAATGCTGTATTAATTATATAAATTATAATTTTAATCGTCAAGAAGTATTATTAATCATAATAAAAAACAATCGAAATGTACCTATACCTACAACTAGTTCGTTTACATGACAAATAGAGTTCGTTTACAAGTCAGTATCGGATCGAAAAACCTATTTAATATTTAATGCAACGCCAAAGGATATTTGAAAGATAATGGAAATATCATAGGATCGTATCCCTTCTTTACGTAGAATAAATTGGAATAATACATTTTTAAAACTTATATAAATAATATATACCTACTGTTCGTATTTCGTTACTTGTGAGCGTAAACCTCGCGTAGACAGAGGCTATATATATCGGCGTATGCCTTAGACAAAGAATATGATAGACTCGCTACTATTTTGACACTAAGGATGAAGAAAAGGATGTACATATTAGTTTGTAGCAACAGTGAGCGAGACATATGTAGAAGCTTTTTATCCTTATTGCGTATACGGGCGCGCTTATCGGACTATGCTTGGAATTCCCCTATGTGATCGTATGTGTAATACGGAGATCCGTAGGAGAACGAGAGTGACCGACATATCCCGCCGGGTTACCATGCTGAAGCGGCAATGGGCACGCCACATCGCTCGACGAACCGACAACCGTTGGGGAAGAAAGGTTCTCGAGTGGCGACCACATATCGGACGGCGCAGCGTAGGATGGGGCCCCACCAGATGGACTGACGATCTGGTCAAAGCTGCGGGGAGCCGTTGGATGCGGTCGGCACAGGACCGCTCGTTGTGGCGTTCTCTTGGGGAGGCCTGCGTCCAGCAGTGACGTTTCAATTGGGTCCAAACAAAAATGATGCATACGCGAAAAGGATAAAAAACTTATACATGTGTCTCACTCACTCTTGCTATGACCTAATATGTGCATATTTTTTTTCATCCTTAGTATTAAAATATTAGTGACTCTATTATATTCTCTGTCTACGCTTGTGTATAGTATATTTGCTCGTAATGTAGGTACTCTGTGCAGATTGCAGGCAATTTAGTGTTTGACCACCCGGACGGACGACCTGTCCTAAAAGAACAAATATGTATACAATTTACAAAGTTTGAACATTGATTGCGTGTCACAGGTTACGTGATACAGCGAATATGCGATCACTTTATTTGAATTGGTAGATGATTTCGAGGACAATCACATTGCAAATAGAAATTGTGTGTAGATATACCATAGATGTAGGATATACTCCATAGATTGGCAATGTCAACTACCGAATGAGACCAAAAATCAATTTTTATTATTGTGTGAGTTGTCAGTGTGTGCATTGAAAGTGCTGCGCATGAAGTTATGTTTGTTATCGATAACGATAACAGTGTACGATACTAAAAAAATACTTTTGAAAAGGTTTTAAGAGTAACATAGAAAGCGAATAATATTCCCTGTGTATTTCCGTCAGTTCATTCCCGCCGTGTGGGGCCGGCACCAAGAATAGCTCCAACCCTGTCTCTTCCTATGGGAGTCGTAAAAGCCGACTATGGGATTACCGGAGGACCGGGCAGCAGCGTTCCCCTGTGTACTAAAAACATCCACTGCGATCGCCAACCCGCCTGCCAAGCGTGGCGATTATGGTAAAACCCCCATTTTGGGGAGGCCTATGTCCAGCAGTGGACGATGAAAGGCTGATGGATGGATGGATGGATTTCCGTCAGTCTCACTGGTGAGACGATCGGGAATTGTTTTTTTTTTTTACCTGATCGTTTAATTAATGTTGTTGGTGAGACGAAAGGGATAATTTTATTTCAAGTCAACAATTTCAGATGTTGCTTCTAGCAACCTCCTACAATTTCCTGCTACCCTGGTACTTGAATGCGTAATTATTTAAAAAGAAAGATGATTATTGATTAAACTACAAAGACTCCTGAAATCCTCTGCTATCTTAGTACTATTTGCCCCTTGGCGTAGGTCCGTGCACGAGGTCGTGGGTTCGATTCCCACTCAGGACAATTATTTGTGTGATGAACATAGATATTTGTACTGCGTCTGGGTGTTTTCTATCTATTTATGACTGTATTTACAAAAAAAATATGTATTATAAATCTTTAATCTGGTACCCATAGCACAAGCATCAAGCTTAGTTTGGGACCAGAGGACGTTGTGTGAAATGACCGTGAATATTTATTTATTTAATTTATTTAGATACATTTATTGTAGGTAAGTAGGTACATTAGATAAGCAGTAACTTGCAAGACCAGTAGTATAAACACAGACATTGAAGGAAGTTGCATAAGTTACATAAAGTAACAATACTACTATGTTAGTGAAACTATTCGGAATTTAAATTTAATATATTCCTAAATTATGAATCGTCTCACCAGTGGGACGAGCGATAATACACGAAACTGCCACTGTAACCAGCAATTTATAGAAGAGACCAGAAAATATAAAACACAGATTTAATAAAATGTTTATGAATCATATAAGTATATCAAATATCAAAATAAAAAAATAGACGTCGCGGGACATCTACCAGATGTGAACATATCCAAATTATTATGTAGAAATAATGAGTAGATAAAATGATCATTACTTTTGTTCTTGTATAAAATGATGACTTGTAAAATAACGGAAATGGACATAAATCATCATATCCAGGGCGGATATCATCTAGGACTGAAGTACTTGTCAAAACGAATCAAACGATTTCAAAGTTATTGGGATTGCGGCGTTTTATTTCATAGTGCCCAAGGCCACCGGGCTCCATCATCAGACCCTGAATATCATCTAGGACTATGATACTATTCAGGATAACTCAAAAAACACTGGAGTTATATTGTTTAATAACGGACTTCCTATGGCCACCTTCTAGCTCCATCATCAGACTCTGGATACCATCTAAAGACAAAGTACTCGTCAAGACTAATCAAACGTTTCCAAACTAGATGGAGTTGCGTCGTTTCATTACAGAGTTAGTGTGGCCACCTTCCAGCTTCACCTCCTTCCATCAAATCAGCTCCATGTTTTCATAATATTGCATTGTCAATAATAATAATAATATGCGCAACCACTTTTCTCTGAAATCTGGATTTAAAGGAAATCTGAAAATTATTTCATGTTGTTTAATCCGGTCAATTTAATTCACAGTACCTAACTATAAAATGCAGAACCAATATAATTGTAAGATTTTAAACTATCGCGTTTCATTACTATGTATTTAAACTATTATTACGGGACTTAACGCGTATCAAATACCTTTTTACTCCCGACGTTTCGACTGGGTTTCACCAGCCGTGGTCACGGGTCAACTGGCGATGTGCGGCGACGTGTACGCGGTGTTTAGGGACTTTAACAAATATCAGAAATGTGACGATGAAGTGAGGGTAGTTATATCCAGTGCCCCCGAACGAAGCAGTCAGAACGAAGCGCTCTAGTTGCTTCTGACAGTGCTACATACTCAGCTTCTGTACTAGACAGAGAAACCGATTTCTGTTTCCTGCTCTGCCATGATATCACTGAGCCACACATGATAAAGCAGAAGCCAGTATAAGACTTTCTATCCAGTGTGTCACTAGCCCAATCAGCATCAACAAAACCTTTTAACTCTACATTATCTTTACTATATTTTAAACAATAATATTTGGTTTTCTGTAAGTACTTTAATACTCTTTTAGCATGATTGTAATGAGTTTCATTATAACAGTTATTGAATTGACTCAAATGGCTAATGGAATGTGAAATATCAGGTCGAGATATGACAGCTAAGTACATTAAACTACCTATAAGTCTTTGATAGGGTACACTTAACACACAATTTGCCTTTTTAAGATTTAACTTACATTCTATAGCAGTATGTATGGATCCACAGTTAAACATTCTGAATCTCAATAACAATTGTTCTATGTACTGTTGTTGATCTATTGTAATGGTATTGGACTTCTTATCTACATTTATTCTCATACCTAAATAGCGTTTTACACAACCTAGATCCTTTATCTAAAATTCCGCACTAAACAATCTCTAACCCTTTCATACCACATTAAAGATGATTGCTTAAGCCCATAAATGGCTTTCTTAAGTTTTAAAACTTTACCTTTATCTTTACATTCAAAACCTTCAGGAATAGACATACAAATATTTTCTTTTAAATGTCCATTTAAAAATGCAGTAGTCACATCAAGATGTGTTATTTTCATACACCACTGTACACTAAGAGCAAATAGCATTCTTAAGGTAGAATGTTTTACCACAGGAGAAAAAGTGTCCTCGTAATCAATACCACTTCGTTGTGAAAAGCCTTTAGCCACCAATCTAGCACGATATCTCACTTTACTGTTAACATCAAACTTTTTATTCAAAACCCACTTGCTCTGCACTATTGTAGTACTTGGTACATCGATGAGTTCCCATGCCTCATTGCACTCAAATGCCTGCAACTCCTCACGCATGGCCAGCTTCCATTGCTCTGCTTCAGGTCCACACATCGCTTCAGAGAAGTCAATCTCCTTGGCTCCAAGTTATTTGAAGTACACATGTTTGTGTAACCAAAACGAGTTGGTGGTTTTCTCACTCTCTTATTATCAACTACTTCACCACCTCCTAGAGCTTGTAACTTACTTGATGAAATATCTGTTGATATAACTGAGTCAACTGAAGTGTTAGCTGTAGTCTCATATGGATCCATATAAGCCGATGAATCAGAACTGGTACTAGCCAGAGATTCATTCGTCATGGTATTATCCCCCACTGAATCTCTGCTCTCTATACCAGATTCCAGCACATCATGTGTTGTTTCACTTTCCTCTCTTTGGATCAAGTTCTGTTTTTCATTCTGAATCCAAATTGCTTTCTCTTCTGTTTTTTCAATTCCCTGTCTTCCTTCCATCACTATTATATCTCTTTTAATGGTAATTTCATTTTTCTTTGGAAAGTAAACACGATATCCTTTTACATTTTCCGCATAGCCGACAAGAATGTACTGCTCAGCTTTTTTATTCCATTTCAATCTTCTTTCTTTGGGTATGTGAGCCATTACCAGGCTTCCAAACAAACGAATGTGACTTACATCTGGTTTCTTTTTGTACCACGCTTCTTATGGTGTCATGTTTTCAAGACTCGTAGTTGTTGAGCGGTTTTTAAGATATACAGCAGTGTTTGCTGCTTCTGCCCAGAACTGTTTTCCAAGCTTAGCATCAAACATCATGCATCTTGCTTTCTCAATAATTGTTCGATTTGCTCTTTCACAAACACCATTTTGTTCTGGCGTGTAAGCAACGGTTTTCTGGTGAATGATACCATTTGTTATCAAATAATTCTTCATTTCTTTATTACAAAACTCACCACCATTGTCTGTTCGTAGGATCTTTATTTTTTTATTCTGTTGATTTTCAACCATCATTCTGAATTCTTTGAATTTGCTGAATACTTCATCTTTATTCTTTAAGAAATATATGAAAGCCATGCGACTATAATCATCCACAAACAACAGAAAATACCGGGCTCCGCCAATGGATTTTGTTTCCATAGCACCAAATACATCAGAATGTTTTATATGTAGTGTCTCAGTACTCTTTTCTGTCGCATGTGAAAATGGTAATCTCGTCTGTTTACCTTCACAACATATCACACATTTATCCTTCGTCATGTCACTAGTACCTTCAAATGTCAATCCATTCACTGTCCCATTTTTCATCTTGTTCAAATCACTACTGTTACTATGTGCTAGCCACCGGTGCCACATCTCTGCACTTGCTACTGTCTGTGCTGCTAACACACAATCTGCCTCTTTAGTCTGAAGCTTGTAAACACCATTAGTTGACACTGCAGTTGCTACCAACACATTATTCTTATTACGTATGTAACAGTGGTTTGAATCAAAAATTACACTGTTGCCATTTTTGATTAGTTCACTCACTGATAACAAGTTTGTAGTTAAACTTGGCACACACAGCACATGTTTAACTGTGATTTCGAAGTTACAATTTGTCGTTATCTGTACGTTTCCTGAACACAAAACTGGCACAACTGTATTGTTCGCAACAGTAATACTTGATAAACTCGGCGAGTAATCTGCATTGTTTATCCAATCTTCTATCGCCGTCATATGTGCGCTTGCGCCGGAGTCGACGTACCACTCATGTTTACTATATTTTGCATTCAAAAATACCACACTAAAAGCATTTGATTGCTTATTTTTCTGCAACAATGGACATTGGTTTCTAAAGTGGCCACTTTGTTTGCATTTGTAACAAGTTAATATTTTTTTAGTATCTGTCACTTTTGATGGCGTCGCGTTATATTTACTAGTGTTGTTTCTTCGACTGCAGTACGGTTTTTTCGCAGCGAATGCAGCGCCACTGGTATCCGTATCGGTAAAATTCGAAACCTCCATATCAATCAGCTTTGATTTTATTGAGTCTGTGGTAATTTGAATACCTGAGTGTTCAATCGCCATTATCATTGGAGAATATTTTTCTGGCAAACCTGCTAGCAATAATGACCCGATCCCCTCATCCGTAATAGCAAAACCTGTGCCTTTTAATCTCTGCGCTGTCTCAATTACTTGCGTTATATACGAAGTCATTGTATCGCAATTTTCTTGTCGTATTGAGATTAAATGTCGCAGTAGGGTTATCTTTCTTGCAAAACCCGAGTCATCAAACATATTCTTGAGCTTTTTCCATAACTCTTCCGAACTTGATGTCTCTTTGATATGCACGTACAATCCGCTATCTATTGTCAAAACCAGTTTCGCCCTTGTTTTTGCATCTTCTTCTGGTTTTCTTTCGATCATCGCCCGCGGTTTGATGTAATGTATCATTTCTTCTAGCACCAACAAGTTTTCTGCCGCAAAACTCCACTCATCGTAATTTTCCCGTCCTTTTAGTTTGGGAACACTTTGTATGTAACTCATAGCAATTTTTCACAAAGATTCTGCACTTTTCTTAAACTGTAAACTATAATTACTTAAGAAATAAGGATATTCGCCCATAACCTCTTAAAACGTGCTCTTTTGATTTGCAACTGACTTTATTAACCTTGGTAAATTACTTTTAACAAGAGGTACAATAGATGGCGTTATTAGTAATAATTTGTTACTAAAATGTAACAATTTCCATAGTGGTAAAGCTATGTAATTATATCTCCGGTTCGCGATATAGTAGCGGGATAAAATGTATACCAGTTCTAAGTCTAATAAAAAAAGTTGAGAGAGGAGAGCAAGAGCTATCAAATAAAAAAAGTTGCATCAAAATCTATTCAGTAATTTTTGCGTGATGCGCGAACGAACAGACAGACAAAAAACTAAAAAGGATTGTTTTGTGTTCAGACGCCTATATAGCCTACAGCTTTATATATAGTATAGGATCCTAGTGTAACGTGCTGTGTGGGGCCGGCTTTAGAATTATCCCACCCCTCTCCACCCATGGGAGTCGTAAGAGCCGACTGAGGGAATACCAGGGGGAGTGGGCAGCAGTACTCCTTCGAGCATTAACATCATCCATTGTGATCGCCAACCCGCCTGCCAAGCGTGGCGATTACGGCGCTATCCCCCATTATTAGGGAGGTCTATGTCCAGCAGTGGACTTTTAAAAGGCTGATGGATGGATGGATGGCGTAGATATAATATTTAGGGTATCCTTTAAATATACTTGGCACTGCACCAGATTTTACTTTCATCATTTTTTTACCAGAAATAAAACAAGATTGTTCAAAATGCTCAGAGCATAGGCGAGAATATTTATTTGGCTCCCAGTTTTCTCTTCTTATGGACTTGATCCACGCTTTTCTAACTTCGGGATATTTTGGAAACCTATAAAAGAGAACAAACTTTATAAAACCATAAAAAGCAAATGTTCAGTTCAGTTGGTTGAACTATCGATAAAGTGTAAATGACTACACACTACATCACTACAAAGGGCGCCTAAAACAATGGATATTATTTTAATAATTTTAACTAATAAAAGTGTTTTTATTTCAATGTACAATAATGTAATTATATTGATAACATCTAAATCTTCCAATATCTATCGATTTTTGATTGGATTTCGTAGTTATTTAAGGTGAAAATAGCTGATATACACTTACGTATGAAATTACAAATTTGGAATCTTTACACCTCCTTACGTCGTTCTGGATGAACAAAAGACAGCCACACACGATATATTTTCACTAGCGCACAAGATATTTAGCAATTTCAATAGGACTTTCTAGTATTTCACTTTTATGATGCACCAAATCGCAATGTTTTGACCTACTAGTCGATCAGCGTGTTACATGAATTTCACATACACTACGTCATTGCCAAAATTATATAAGCTATCTTTTTTACTCCTATTGAGACTTCGAACAATAGATAGAAATAACAATACTGTGTTTGACAAATGAATACAGAACGGCAACAGCGCTATGGCTCCGTCCAGTAGTATAGTTAGTCTATGGTTAGTACGGAGTGACGGTGTCCCTTTCCTTTGACACACGGATTCTTAGGCTTAGCACACACTACAAATTTTATTGACGAGATTTATCCACAAAATTCTGTGACATTAATGGAAATTGAATGAAGCTGCACGCACTTCGGAAAATAAAATTATGCGAGAATAATTTTAAAATATGTAAATCTGTGTTTCGCGGTAATGTTATGTGGAATGAAAGTGTATACACACTGCGGAAAAATATCGCGTTGGTTGGCCGCTCAGTTGCATTCTGTCGTGTCCCACTATTGAGATAACGAAGGGCAGGGAAAATATATATTGAGAGGTTTGTATGAGTTACTCAATATATGAATTGAGGTGTTCCACCTCATTTGAGGTGTGTGACAATGTATCATGATACTATCAGATGGCTCATTTGTGCTTCGCACCTTATTATAATACACGTGCTCAGATATGAGGTGAACGTGTCAATTCTTCACGAAATAGGTACATTGTATTGATTGTATATGCGCAAGTTAAGATAGGAATCAGGGAATAACTTTACAAGAATAATTTCATGTGACTCTTCTCTTCGGTTGTGCTTTATTCCGGACTTCTTTTTTTAATGTAATTTAAAACGTTGTAATATAAATATATATTTTTAATCGTGTTATTTTATTTACATCGATTTAAAAAAAATCGTGCTTCGAGATTTTGCAGTGCGTGCTAAGCCTTGCTATATAACAATTAGGGTGACAATAAATTTCCTTTTCCGGTTCATTAAAATCTAAGTCTTAAGGTTTTTAAACTCAGAAGGGATAATCAGTTCATGAAAACGAAATTAACATAAAAAAACTGTCAGTTACAATAAAGTAAACTTCCTGAAATGTAATATTTTTATTATTTTCAGACTTCTAACTATAGTTCAGTTGGTAGGTTTTTTTTTTTGTTTGCATGAGCTAAGAAATACGTCTGATCGGCATATTTGAATGTAGGGTAGGCCTATGTTCTAGTCATGCTAATAGGTATATTAATATTTTTTTAAAGTTTAGCTTCCCTAAGAATTGGATCAAATTTCATCAAAATCGGTTCACTACATGAAGCGTGAGAGCAAAACAAACAAAAATTAGTAACCGATAATAACAAAAATAAAAAAAAAAACAAAAATTCTATTTGTTTTTAAACATGGTCACCCGCTTTTTGGTAACAGTGCGCATTCCAGTTGTATACATGTTACTTCCATGCTAAGCTGTAAGCTGAATCATAGAGGCAGTTATTGTATTCATAGTTGTAATAAAAAGTATTATATATAATTAATTTAGATATAAAAAAAAATTCAAACATTTATGATTACAGGTTTGGGGGTGAGAGGAACAGGGTGTATAAAGTTCCTCATCCCCCATTGCAAAGGGAGGAATCCTCTGACCAGACGGGCGTTATGTCTGGTGGGCTAACTGCCCCACTGTTGTGGTCGGTTTCTTGTATATATATACATCGCTCGGATAACTTTTCATATCGCGATGTAGGATACGTCAGTTATTAGTTCGTATGTGGCGAGATAGACACAGGCACAGGCTACACAGGTATAATGACATGGACATAATATACATTAAACCTAAATGTCATAATACTATTGGTATTTGTTTTGTCTCTTACGTTTAATCATAATGTCATCTGTCAATCAGATCGGTGTGTTTATAAAACATCAATACATTATTTTTGATCATGAAATTTTATAATTTTATTTTTGGCTGCTTTTAAAATATATTCCGTCAAAAATGGCGATGGCAGAGAAAAAGAACGAATATCCTCCGGGAGTGGAGGCCGACCGGCGACTGTTGCCTTTCGATACATGGGAAGATTATCTAGATTCTCTCATTGAGATCGCTGATCTCAGGAATTTGAGAAGTATCACGTCTGCTAGAACTATAGCCGCATTTGGATACAGGTAAGGCTTTATAGTCTTTATTAATGATACGTAGACCCGTAGTAATTGTGAGTCAGGGTCTACTTCCATCCAACAGCCTTTCATAGTCCACTGCTGGACATAGGCCTCCTCGAAATGGGGGTTTTACCATAATCGCCACGCTTGGCAGGCGGGTTGGTGATCGCAGTGGATGTTTTTAGTACACAGGGGAACGCTGCTGCCCGGTCCCCCGGTAATCCCTTAGTCGGTTTTTACGACTCCCATAGGAAGAGACGGCGTGGAGCTATCCTTGGTGCCGGCCCCACACGGCACCACCGGCAGGGTCTACTTAGTGTCAGTTAATTGTATCTTTGTAAAGTCTCCAGCATACAAGAATTAATCTTTAAAACTATGTTGGCTAATTATAAAAAAAGAAACTAGACGTCTCGGGTCGTCTAGCAGATGTGAAAACATCGAAATTACTTCTTCACTTTGTCAAGTTAAAACAAAGACGAATCAAACGAGTATTAACTCGATAGGGTTGCGTAGTTTCATTACAGAGTTACTGTGGCCACCTTCCAGCTCCATCGTCAGACCCTGGATACCATCTAGAGACAAAGTACTCGTCAAGACAAATCATGCGAGCCCAAACTCGATGGAGTTATGTCGTTTTATAACGGAGTTTCTATGGCCACCTTCTAGCTCCTTCATCAGATCCCGGATAATCTAAATACATAATATTGCATTGTCACGTGATATACACATGCGTGTAAAATTTCAGCTCAATCGGAAACCGGGAAGTGTGTCAAATTTAACTTGCAAGATTTGAACGGGACAAGTACAATAAAAGCGTCGCCACGCTAACAGCTGATTTTACCCTCCCTCCGCATTAGATGTTTCACATCAAAAAATTAAAAGCCTGTCTCCCACTATTGGACACGAATGACGCCCTCATGGTGAGAGGGATTACGCCATAGTCCACCACGCTGGCCCAGTGTAATTTGGCAGACTTCTCAAGCCGTCGAGAAAATCTCTCAGGCATGCAGATTTCCTCATGATGTTTTCCTTCACCGAGCAGTGATAAATTGTAAACAAATACATAATTTCGTAAAATCTCAAAACGTCAAGAGGTGTGTACCGTATGAGGTCTGGGCCTTGGACTGGGGATCGAATTCGTTACTAGTGTCTTTGCAATTCTTGGTTTTTCCGCTAGGCTATCAGTAAACAAACAAACATTATGTATCTATATCTATACTATTATAAAGCTGGAATAGAGCTGTGCTTGTACATTTAAGATATTTGGGAAAAAATGCCTGAAAAAAGTCAATGATGTGTCTATATACAAAACAATTTTTTTTAGAATTTTTTCTGTTTGTCTGTTTAACTGTTTGTTTATTCGCGCATCACGCTAAAACTACTGAACGGATTTTGATGCAACTTTTTATTTGATAACTCTTGATTACACTTAAAAACTGGCATACATTTTATCCAGCTACTATATCGGGAATCTGAGATATGGCCTAAAACTAGCTTTTGGCTGCGGCGGAGTCGCGAGCAAAGGCTGTATACCTATATTATTATATTCTATATGAAATTATCAGCTCTTTCAAGCATCACTACAGGACCAATGGAACTGTGTTACATTACTTTAGTGGTAATTTCTTACTACCCTTAGTCTCCTCATACATTACCTGCGGGGATGAATGGGGTGGTGACACGTGTATTCTTAGTCCGTCACCACACGGACTTGTTAGTATTCGTTACGTCACACGTGTGACGTTATGAAACATTTATATTAAATAAATATATCGTAAAGATTTCCCCGTGGTACTAGCAGTCAGGTGTCACTCATTGTGATTAATATTAGCATTGCTTCAGATGTAGAATGTTTTTGTAGTCAGAAAATGTGCTTACAAACTGTGTTCCTCAGTCATTCTAGACGAAATAGGTATTTCTGTATACATCAGCCTTTCGAAGTCCACTGCTGGACATAGGCCTCCCCAAGAGAATGCCACAACATGTGTTTCGCTCATATGGGGAATAGTGCCGTAATCGCCACGCTTGGCAGGCGGGTTGGCGATCGCAGTGGATGTTGTTAATACTCGAGGGAGTGCTGCTGCCCACGCCCCCGATAATCCCTTAGTCGGCTCTTACGACTCCCATGGATGGAGAGGGGTGGGACAATGTATGCTCTTTAAAAACTCTCATGTGAATATAACACGTACTAAATCGTATATAGTATGCTACATTTATTTAACTGCTTCTTAACTTTAACGCCCATATATTATGTATAAAGAACGTGGCGTGGTCTCTAAATTTTAGCCTTATATCAAGGCTCAAAGTCACTCAGCGTGCCATGGAGCGGGCTATGCTTGGGATCTCTCTACGTGATAAGATCCGTAATACGGAAATCCGTAGGAGAACGGGAGTAACCGACATAGCCCGCCGGGTCAGCATGCTGAAGTGGCAATGGGCAGGCCACATCGCTCTACGAACCGACAGTCGTTGGGGAAGAAAGTTTCTCGAGTGGCGACCGCGTATCAGACGGCACAGTATAGGACGGCCTCCCACCAGGTGGACCGATGACCTGGACAAAGTCGCAGGCATTCGTTGGATGCAGGCGGCACAGTACCGTTCGCTGTGGCGTGTGTCCTTTGGGGAGGCCTATGTCCAGGAGCAGCGGACGATGAAAGGCTGATGAGTGGATAGATATTATAAAGAGGTCATTACCCATATTATACCAAAGTCATTTCTGTGGCGTTTTATTCATGATATTCTAAGATTCTAGTATAGCTTTTGAGCTATCTTGCATGGTAAATTCTAAACTCGTCAACACAAATTTGTCATTTTAGTATAATGATTTTTACTCAAGCAACTTCTATTACTAGTCCATATATACTATACGATGCTATAAATATGAGTTGAAATTGAAAAAGTTAACATCACATTGATTCACTTTGGTTCAACAAAAGGCAGGGTAAAAAGTGACAACCACTGAAGGAATGTAATATGGTTCCGGTGGCCCGCCAATAAAGGCACACGCTGGGTTTATTTAGTGGGTGAGGGCCCCACACTACCCTGTTCGTTGCCCCGAACGACGGGGTGGAAAAAAATGTAGTTTATTATATGTCCAGAGTTATACAGTGCTCATAAATTGTTGATACATTTCAGAGCAAACGGTGATACTCTTTCTCAGAAGGAATTCTACTCCCGCCGCGCAGTAATTAATGACATTGTGTACCCGAAGACCAAGCCTTACGTGCTTGTCAGTGAGGGAGCCGATCTAGAGGATAACTTCAACCGGGAACTTGCTATCAGAGAACGAGCTAACAGAGTCGGTATTTTACAAGTAAGTGATAATTGTAATAGAATACATTGAAATATTTTGATTTAAAATTTATAACGTTCTAAGAGGGTATTCGATAGAGGATATCCCCCGTGGGTCTCCAAAGTCAATTAAAATCCGATGAATAAATTATTTATGAAAATGTGGAAAAAGGCTCTAGTGCGAGCGGGAATCGAACCTGCGTCCCTTCCAATCCGGGGAAGTCTTCTAACCGCTAAGCCGTCGCACTAACAAACGGCCATACCCAATCTACAAATCACATTTGACATGCATTAATCCAATATAGTAAGTTTAATTTTGCGATTAAAAATTCATACTATTTGATGGCGCGATTTTTAAAATATTTTTGATGTGCGTTTTAGCACTTGTCATGCTCATGTGGAAAAAGATAACTTTATTTCGAGCGGGAACCGAACCTGCGTCCCTTCCAATCCGGGGAAGTGCTCTAACCGCTAAGCCATCGCACTGACAGTGACCATACCCAAATGTCGGGTCGTAAAGACAAATTTGAAGTGGAGATCCCTGGATTGGAAGGGACAAGTGCTAAAATATAGATCAAAAATACAATCTGGTGGTCTAAGTACAAGCGTAGAGGCAGTGCACGCCAGGTTATTTGGGATAAGGGCCAAACTGCCCTGTTATTTCTCTGGGCAAAAGGGTGCGGCCAGGTAAGTTTCCCCGCCACGATCAAATGAAAAACATAACTACCTTAAAAATGGGAAGTTGTTTAATTACTACATTAATTATCTCTCTATCTATAGGTATATATAATTTCCCAGTCACATTGTTTGAACTCCGAAACTACTTATCTGACCGTTTTTACAAATCTATGTGATTTATTTGTTTCTATTACATTTTTATACAATCTTCAATTTCATCTAATTAATGTTTGTAGCGTATTCCCAGAACGTGCTATCTCAACTGTAAAATATTGGTCAAAGAAAATTGTGAGATATTGGCAAAAATAATGAGAAAACAATCTCCCACACACATATCCATCTATATACAAGGATATTTTGTAACATAAACATATTTATTTCAAATATAGCTCTACTTTGAATGCCTTGAGTTTTGCTTCGATTAGTAACTAATCGTATATATGTACATGCTGCGTACTTTACATAATTATAAACATATATGTTCTACTAACGACAAAATTGTTGTATGAGAGATTGTTAATGCATTTCACGGATACACTACAGGCAAACTCAGAGCACTATTTGCGGATCATGCAAATGATATGTACATACGTACGGCGATGCTACGTACGTGTTTACCACAATATTTTAATGTGTAGTACTTTTTAAACTTTCGCGTTTTCTATTAATTATGAAACATGTAACGGGTCTATACGCGCATTAAACTTCTCAATATACTATTATTTTGACTAACTTCGACGTATCGGCTGAGTTGCACCAGCTATAGTCACGAGTAGACTCAACATAGGCTGTTGAGTATAATAGTATTTTGAGAAGTTTAATGCGCGTATAGACCCGTTACATGTGTTATAATGAATATTGAATGTGTGTTGTTTTCTAGTTGTAGGTATCTATCCATCAGTGTCAGTTCCTGTCTGTGTGATGACGGACTAAGAATACAAGTGACACCACCCCATTCTTTACCATCTCATTCTTTCCCACGGGTGTCGTAAGAGGCGACTAAGGGAAGTAAGCAATTATCATCCATTGCATGACTGGTGGTAGGGCTGGGTACCAAGTGGGAGTACTTACTTGGTATCGGGCCCGAGCGGGTTGGTACCACCATCTCCCGTGTGACCGGCCATAAAGCACATCGTTGCGTTTTGGCTGTAGCAGGAGATAGCAGTTTATATTTCATTTCATATATGTGAAATGAATTGGTGAGCAGCGGCTTGACAATACTCTCGGTATAGTCGAGTCCATGGGCGACGGTTACCATTTACCATCAGATGGGCCGTGGCTCGTCTGCCATTATGTGAAACAAAAAAATATATTAAAAAAATCAGCCTTTTAACGTCCACTGCTGGACATAGGCCTCACCAAGAATGGGAATAGTGCCATTATCGCCACGCTTGCCAGGTGGGTTGGCGATCGCAGTGGATGTTGTTAATACTCGAAGGAGTGCTGCTGCCTACTCCCCAGGTATTCCCTCAGTCGGCTCTTACGACTCCCATGGGTGGAGAGGGGTGGGACAATTCTAAAGCCGGCCCTACACGGCTCGGTTGTATAAATAACATAATGGCTTCCATTTTGCTCTAATGGCAGCTTGAAATGATGAGGTCCCGAATTCGAGTCAGGCCCAAAATTCTAATGAGTTTTAACTACTTTAAGCGTAAAGCCTGCTGATGGCGGAGTGGCTAAATACCGGCCTCCCACCCGAGTGTTGTCGGTTCAGTTCCCACACGGGACAACTGTTTGTGTTATCCACAAATGGTTATGCTGGGTCTGGGTGTACTTTGTATCCGTTAAATTGTATATTTGTAAAGTCCCCCGCATACATTTTTACTTTACATTTTTCGAGATATTTTGTTTTGTTGCAGTATTCTAAATATTTCTTTTTGCAGTCTATAATCTTCATTCGACATTTCACACGGAGTGGTTTTGAAATATCAGGCTATATAGATTACGCTCATCGCTTGTTAACTGATAACTGGGCTGCGTTCTTCAAGGGCAAAAAGATGCTATGGCCAAAGGACAGTGACCTTGGATATTATCATTGGCGACACGGTACTGTCCGGAGTAATATAAGCAGAAATTATAAGGTACATTTCAAACTTCACTTCAAAAGGGATATTGTTTTCTATCTGTACATAAAGCTGTAACAGAGCTATGCCTGTTTATTTAAGATATTTGACGAAAAATGCCTGTATTAGGTTATTTACGTTTAGATTTTTTTAGAATTATTGTCTGGTTTTTTGTTAGGGCATCACTAAAAAACTACTGAATTATTTGTTCTATAATGTGTGTTGTTAATTTTATATATTTTAAGTACTTGAAATGCTTGGCAATTTACTAGGACGTAAAGTTCGGATATGTGACATAGAAAATGATAGCCACGAGCAGAATTTCAACTTGCGTCTTCTAGATTATCGTCGCTCTGTCAATCGAACTATCACGGCATTATCTCGAGACTCAATTTCCGTAACTTTCATTCTTTCGTACCGTCTTGGATGTTTTTTCACAGTATGTGTGTTCTGGTTAATATTTATATTTTAACTAGCCTTTGCCAGCGGACTCGCCGCGGCCAAAAGCTAGTTTTTCGGTTATATCTCAGGTTCCTGATATAGTAGCGGGATAAAATGTCTACCAGTTTTTAAGTCAAATCAAGGCCTTTCAAATAAATAAAAGTTGCATCAAAATCCATCTAGTAGCTATTTTAAATCAATTCTAAAAAAAAATCTAGTATAAATAATTTTCTAGTTTTTTGGTTATATCTCAGGTTTCTGATATAGTAGCGGGATAAAATGTCTACCAGTTTTTAAGTCTAATCAAGGCCTTTCAAATAAAAAAAGTTGCATCAAAATCCGTTCAGTAGTTTTTGTGTGATGCGTGAACAAACAAACAGACAAACATAAACAGAAAACAGACAAAAATTAAAAAAAAAATTGTTTTGTGTTTAGACATGCCTATATAGCCTATTACAGTTATTTTTTCTCAAATATCTTAAATGTACAGACACAGCTCTGTTACAGTTTTATAATAGTATAGAATAGGAACATCTATGGCTAGCATAATATGTTTATTATTATGTTTTTAAGCTGCAAGTCTTTGTGCATAATTTAGAAAAGGCATGATGCAAATGTTATTGATACTTGTACAAATTTTTCAATAAATATTGTTATTAATGTAACAATATTTATTGAAAGTGTCTTTATTTTAATACTATATATATATTACTATTTTTATATACATTTTAAGCACTTAGCAAGCTCGACCATTCACTAGAACATACGGTGAGAAAAAGTGAAATACATCATTATGCCGTCGCTCGTGCTTATAATTTTTTATTTCACATTATTTTTCATTCTTAGTTATTCTATTAACATTATTTGTCTATTAAATTTTAAAAAATGTTAATGTTTATGTTAACATTATTAATACGAATAAAGTTATATTTAGGTATACTAAGTAATCATGGCAACTGAAAGTTCGTGTATCCGTTCAATAAAACTATAGGTAAGTCCGATAAATAAACTTGCCACTAATCCCTGGGTCACTACAGGTCAGTCGGCTGTGGATACTAAGTGCTACACCCACAAAGCCGGGTTGCTTGTAAGACGTAGTAATAATTTATAACTTGTTTACTTATCTGAAAGGTATTCTTAAAAGCGTGTGAAATCTCACAACAGTTATAAACCACATTAGACCTTTTTTTCTTTTTGTTAAGGCGGGAAAAATTGTTCCTAACCACCCCGTCGTTCGGGGCAACGAACAGGGTATAGTGTGGGGCCTTCACCCACTAAAGAAACCCGCCGTGTGCCGTCTCTCCGCCTTTATTGGCGGGCCACCGGAACCATATTACATTCCTTCAGTGGTATAAAAGACCTGTGTAGGTAAACTTCACCTACCTAATGCCGAGGATGTAATGTAGTAAGTAAGGTTTTGTAAAGTCTCTTACAATACTGCGCGAAACGAGTTTCGTTTAGCCGTTAGCTTAACGTTGTGACATACTCTTAAATAGGTTTCACGCAAAAGAGCGTGTTGTGAGCATATCATGTTCCTAAGCTTCTGCGTAACGGATCACCTAGCTGCAGCACCACAGTACATGTGGTTTCTTCAGTGACACACGCGTTTGTATGAAACTTGATTTATTCTTCTAACTAGCCTTTGCCCGCGGCTCCGCCGCAGCCAAAAGCTAGTTTAGGTGGTTTGTAGTGGTTAGATAGTTTCTGGGATAACACAACACACAGTCCACACTATATTATTCAAAGTACTTACAGTTTACGATAGAAGGAACAGCGGAGCGTATAAAAGCACAGTTACAAGCACAGGTATAGCGTTAGAAAAATAGAAACAGAATAGACAGACAAGCGAAAGCATAGGCACACTAAATCTAACTAGATATAAGATACTAGCGTTTAATCGAGGCGAGCGTATATGGATAAAAGCAACAAGGGCTTCGCGTCACAGTTAAGTCTCGACTGGCTACGTGAGCGTGACCACTGCGCGAGCGCCGGGCTTGCACTTTAAAACCTGTTATGCGGTACGCGCGGTCTAGGGATAGCCGGGATTGAGAATATCGATGTCGATATAAATATTATATCGACTATCGATGTTTATATAATTGTGTAATGTAATATAATAATTTTATGTAGTTGTGTAGGTTATGTGTAGGTATATGTAATATTGTATGTATGTAATGTTGTATGTATATAAATGTATGTAATATTGTATGTGTGTATATGTGTATGTATGAGTAGGTAGGCCACACTAGTTTTAGGTAATATCTCAGGTTCCCTATATAGTAGCTAGATAAAATGTATGTAATACCAGTTGTTAAGTTTAAACAAGAGCTATCAAACAAAAAAAAACGTCAAAATCCTTTCAGTAGTTTTTGCGTGATGCGCAAACAAACAAACAGATAAACAGACAAAAAATCTAGAAAGAATGGTTTCGTGTTTAGACACGCCTATATAATTAGCCTAATTCAGTAATTTTTCTCAAATATCTTAAATGTACAGACATAGCTCTGTTACAGCTTTAGTATAGATAGATAATAACAGGCATGCAGCATCTTATAGCGACCGAGACAAGGACGCTTGGCGTAGTTAGCCAGTTTTTGAAAAGTGAGTTAGGCCAGTGTTCCGCAAAGTGTGTACCGCGGCACACTGGTGTACCGTGGTAATTAGTTGGTGAGCCTCGGAAATATATGAGATGAGAGCAGCCCTGTCAACGATTACTTCAAATTTAGACCGCCTATGCTCAATTAAACAGACTCATGTTTCGCATTAAATACCTTTTCTGCAATTTAAAGTTTAGGTTTGTTGATTAATAATAATATATTGTTTCGTTGATTAATAATAAATGTTGATTAATAGGTATTACTTACCCCTCTCTACCCACGGGAGTCGTAAGAGCCGGCTGAGGGAATACCGCGGGAGTGGGCAGCAGTACTCCCTCGAGTATTAACAACATCCACTGCGATCGCCAACCCGTCTGCCAAAGCGTGGCGATTACGGCATTATCCCCCATGACGGGACCGCTCGTTGTGGCGTTCTCTTGGGGAGGACTATGTCCAGCATGTGGACTTTGAAAGGCTGATGGATGGATGGATGGATGGTATTACTTAAAAACTGATTTTTAATTTGTGGTGTACCTCCAAAAATATTTGTTTTCCTAGATGTACCTTGAACACATAAAGCTTGTGGAACACTGAGTTAGGCTACAATACTTTAAAAATTGCCATCTATTTACGCTTGTGCACGCACACTGCCCCTCCATGAACGCAAAATCACATGTTGCACCGTTTCTGCATAAAGGAGACCTAATGTATTTTGTTTCTTTTCTTTTCTTGGTATAACAACATTAATACTTACTTACTTATTTATTATCACGCCATCTCCCTTGCGGGGTAGGTAGAGAGAACAGAGTGCCAAAAGTCTCTATTCTTGCATATATCTTTCGCTTCCTGAACAATCATAATTCTCTTCACTTACGCTCGCCGGTTTCAGAGACTTCTGACTTCATCTTCCTTCAATACATGACCGATTTGGTCTAGGTTCCCTCCACTTTCTCATTGTATATCTTCTTAACCAGTCGCTCGTCTGGCATTCTTTCCACATGTCCGAAACATCGGAGCATTCCCTTTCGCATCTTTACACCAATACTCTCTTTCATACGTACTCGCTTTTCTACGTCGTTAACAGCATTAATATTGCTTGCGTAGTTAGAATTTTTTTCATTAAAACTAAATATCTGATATCTATTAATAAAAATGGAAGGGTTTTTTGGTAGTTCATAGCATGAATGTGCGCCAAAGTATCAATATAAAAAAATGCTGTTTTATCATTTCAAAAGAGACGTGGCATTAGACATTGAACTCTGTATGAACCCACAAGCAAAAAATCGAAATTGGAACTCAGCTATAAAATGATAATATTAGCCAATCGAACATAAATTGGGAGCAAATGGCTACTACTTTGTGATGTGATATCGGAATATGAGCACTTCGATTTTATTTTAATGGACACTCGAAATTCTAGACCAAAGTACTCGTTGGTTGTCATGTTTAATTAGTGATTTTAATATCTACTACTTAGTTCATACGGGCATGTTTTGGTAAATCGTCAAGTATTGACACCACTCTAAGCAATTTAATGCCATACCTACGTATTTTCTTCAAAATGTCTTATTACTTCACAGTATAATGATAACTAATGAGCTTCTTTTATGTTAAGGCGGGAGAAAATGTGCCTAATCGCACACCCCGTCGTTCAGAGCCACGACAGGGTAATGTCCCCACTCACTATATCAACCCGTCGTTTTTAACTGCTTCTGTGGTGCAGCGATAGTGTAAGCGACTGCTGATCATGAGGTCTCGGGTTCGATCCCGGGTCGGGCAGTGATATAGAGATTTTTTGTAAAAAAGACAAAATTCTCAGTAGCATCCCGGAGTTTGGAAATGTGCCCGGTAGACGTCAATAGGCTCGCCCCCTATTACGTGGGACTTAAACATAGCTGGCGAATCGTGAGTGTGTAATATACCTCTGCCTACCCCTTTGGGGAATACAGGCGCGATGCTATGCTATGCTATGTTTCTTCGCTCCGCCTGTAGGTATTGGTGAAGTACTGGAACTGTGTAACGTTATTTCAGTGGTCCTCCAGCGGCTTACTTTTTTAGATACCCTCTACTGAGCAGCAGGTACGATGCTACGGACACCAGAGCGTCTTGCTCGGGTGGCAGACGTTCGCTGGTACCATCCATACATGTACTAGCGCTTGCGCCGGCCCAGTTACTAACGGTGATTTGGGTCGGTAGAAGAATCGTCCTCCCTGGCCCTCTCCACCACTTTCGTCACTAAGATGATGTCAACGTGACCCAATACGCGTTACTGCCGAACGTCGTGAAAGAGATTTTGGAGGTCCCTGCCTGTTGCCGTGACGAGTTCACTGTGCTGCTCGGCCTAAGTCAGGCATGACTCGAGCGTAAGCCCTGCCGTGTCCTCGTCAAAACCGCAATGGTGACAGCACGGAGTCACATCTCTCCTTGCGACTATATGCAGGATAACAGTACTAATGAGCTTACTGAGCACAATTTCAGACTTCGTGCTACTCAGGATTTTGAGATAGACCTATTAAATTTCTTCCCACAAGTCAGAATTCGAAGTCGAGACGCCACGCTTAGTAATTGCTTAGTAATCACACTTGCTTAGTGCCCTTATGTAGTTATACTTCCTCTACACTATTTACAATATTATTTGCCACCATTTGTTGGTCAAATTTTATAATAAAACGCCTCAAAATCTTAGCTCAGGTAAGAAAAGAAATAAAATAATAATATGATAACTAAGTAAATTTTCAAATAGATTTGAGATAATCAAATGATTTTTAGAAATTTGTATTTTTTTTAAACTGACTGATCTCATAATACTACTCCTCATGGACCACTTTATTATATTACTAGACTCTGCCTGCGGCTCCGCCGTAGCCAAAAGCTAGATTTTAGTTTATATCTCAGGTTCCCGATATAGTAGCGAGATAAAACGTATACTAGTTTTTAAGTCTAATTAAAAGCTATCAAATAAAAATAAAGTTGTATCAAAATCCGTTCAGTAGTTTTTGCGTGAAGCGCGAACAAACAAACGTGTAAACAGACAAAAACTCTGAAATAAATTGTTTTTTTTGTTTTTTTTTTGTCTGACGTTGGTTGTTAGCCTCAGATGGTTATGACAACCTTACCCGGACAATTGGTGAGCGCAGAGGGCTCTCAACCCGACATTTAAGCAACGCTACCCGGGGGCACCCCCTCTGGGATAAGGACCTCGGCTCGGGCTGTTGACACGTCTTTCGCCCCCGTCGGCGGGGACGAAACCGTGGATATTTACTTGTATTAGCTGCGCGAGCTGTGTGTGCTCTAATAAGGGGGGTTAGGCAGAATCTCATATCTCACATGTCGATCGTATCGACATGTGAGATATGAGACCTGCCGAGAACAATCGTTGATTAACGATTGTACGTGGCTTGTGAAACAGTCGACCGCAGCCACCGTGTCCTCTACAGTACTAATAATAGGGGGGACTTGGTCTAGGTGTACAGATGACGACGACCGGAGTTTACTCTCCAGCCGTCCCCAGTCTGTCACCGTCATCGTTTTGTCCTGTTGGCCAGAGGGGCCAGGTGAGGGGGAGGCGAGATCTAAGATCACAGGACGGTGGTCAGAGTCTAACTCATGTAACACTTCTACCAAACGCAAACGTAGGTTTACGTTTTTTAAAAGAGCCATAGTGGGCTCCATAGGCGCTATGATGTCGAACCCTAGTCGCTCAGCCAGTGACTCGAGGACCCTGCCCCGCGTACTAGTAACGTGGCAGTTCCACGAGGTGTTTTTGGCGTTGAGGTCGCCGGCGATGATAACGGCGCTTCCCAAGTCAAGCAGGGCTTTTAAGTCCCTGGTTATAAGCGGTGTCGAATTGCTACTTCCGGGTCGGATGTAGGCGGATACTACGACTATAGGCTGATGGCCTGTGAGGGCTAGTCTACAGACCGAAGCTTCGATGAACTCTAGTGGGGGCGGATCCATAGGCGTGCAGTGCAGTGACCTTTTATAATATATGAGTGTGCCACCTAGCGGTGAGTTTAGCCTATCGTTACGTACTACGTTGTAGTTAGCAATCCTCGGGGCCCTATGAAAGGGTTTGAGGAATGTTTCCTGTACTAGAAATAGGTCCAGTAGTTGGTCTTGTAGAAACGTGGCTACCTCGTTCCTCTGCTGGGACAGGCCATTGGCGTTGAAAAACCCTAACTTGAGTGTGTATGGTTTGACTCTGCCTGAGGTGTGCGAATCCATTATACGGTAAACGTGTTTAATTTTTCGATGACGGTCGAGAACCGTACGGCGGTGTTAAGTAGGGCAAGACTATTGCCCTGGTTAGCGCGGAGTTCGGCCGCGACTTCCCTAATCTCGCTAAAATCTACTAGAGAGGCGAATCTAAGCACCAGGGCCAGATCCGAATCTGAGCTCTGGGGCGTCCTACCCGCTGGGCCTACGCCTACAGCTGGTGTCGGTGCTTTGCCCTGAGGGGGCTTATGTTGGCCCACGGTGGGCTTTGTTTGCCCAACGACTGGCGTCCCTACGGGCTTATTTTTGTTAGGCAGAGCTGGGAACTCTGCCTGGCTCGCTGGGCGTACCCAAGCGTTGCGGAGGGGTGGGGGTGCGGGGCGCAGGATGGGAGCGCTTCCCTGGGGCGGTCCTCTTGGTGTGAGGACAAGTGGGCGCCTAGCGGGTAACCGGGGTGCACGGGGGCAGCCCCGGTAGTTCGCCGGGTGTCCCTTTTCGCCGCATAGGACGCAGGAAGGGGGCTCTGTGCACAAAGTGCGGTCCTTAGGACGAGAGCAGTCTGAAGTTGAGTGGTCCTTGGTGGGCGGAGTGCCCATAGAGTTGACATCTATGGCACTGAGAAACGTTGCCCTTCTTGTTGGGTGGCTCGACCCTTATTCCAGATAGGCCGCAAACCGCCTTTATCTGGTACACTGCCTTACCCTCTTTGGTAAGGTCTAGGGTGACCATGACTAAGTCATAGGGTTCGCGAGCGCGACCCTTGTACATACGGTGTACCTCGTGCACCGGTAGATTTTGTGCAAGCAACGACTGCTTGACTTCATCTGTGGAGACCTCCTTCGGGATGTTCCTCACTACTACTCGTAGGAGTCGATCTTCCGTTCCTCTCCCTGAGCATTTTGGACAATGCTCGGTGGTCTTTAGACGAGGCCAGTGTGACCTTTATGCCCTGGGTTGTTGATCGGGCGCTCTTGTAATTGACGTGGTGCTCGTTGCACCACGACGACACAGAGGACCAAGCCGTCTTGTCCTGAATGAAGAGGGGCGGCGGGGCGGCCTCTTTACGTTGGCCTACTACGGGTGTAGGCGCGCGTGGGGGTAAGGAAGACCCTTGTGGTCGCTGAATGGTAGGGGCTACCACAGCCGGAGCCGGCTGGGCGGCTCCCTTCTCAGCGATCTTAGGGGCCTTTTTTGGTGCCCCCTTCCTATCTTTGTGGCTCCTTTTGCGGGAGCTCACAACCGTGAACTCGGTGTCGGATGATGAGTCCGACCCTGAAGCGTCTGACTCGGCAGAGTTGCCAGAGTCGGTATCGGTGGCCGTGGTCTCCATCGCACTGGGCGGGCAACCATCTCCTACCTCCGAGGGCAGGGCCGGGGTGGTTAGGAGTACCCGAGGTGGGCACTTGTCTCCATATCGGGACTTGATGTAGTTGTAGAGCTCCTCGTCATTGACTACGAGCTCGAAGAAGGCCTGTTGTGCCATGGTGACACAAACAAACAGACAAAATTAAAGACAAAGAAAATCGCAGATCCCTAGCGACCCTAAGTCCTCGGGTGGGATCGCCTGGGGATGTGTGGGTGAAACGTCCCTCCCAACCGGGTGTAGGTTGGGAGGATGTACTTAAATAGTGAGCCCTAAGCTTGTACTCCCTCCGCCGATCTTAATGTGCGAAGGGTTCCTAACAGCCTCGGTGCCGGGGTGGTATGGGCCTTTGCAGGCCGGCACACCCAAACTAACACCAGAGGGATGGATTTAAGGTAAGGTAGGGTGGGAGGGGGCGATGGCTAGGTCAGGCTAGGAGATCCCCCAAGGCCTGATTGTCTAGCCCCGTCCGATTTTGCGCTACCCTGAAGGGGTAGAGCTGGCGAATCGGGTCCGCGCCTCACCCGGCTTCGTTGACACCGTGAGGTTTCAACCGGGGAACCAATAAACAGTGGCTTTACCCAGAAGGGGCACCCTGAAGGGGCCAACTCTGTATCAATATAATAGAAATGCGATGTTTATTTAATCAACGTAATGTACTTACTACAATACGCTAATCAAAAACCACCGAAGTTTTCGCCTTGAAAAAGACGGTTGGAACTTGGTCTGGCAAGTTGAGTGCGGCTGAACGAGCTGCGCGTGAGGGCGCAGATAGTGGCGCTGCGAGAGTGCGGAGCGTGCGAGAATGAACGCAACACGTACGTTCGTCAGGACGGCTAACCGCGGAATGTTTTTTGATGTAAATTGTTTTGTGTTTAGACATGCCTATATAGCCTAATACAATAATTATTTCTCTAATATCTTAAATGTACAGACACAGCTAGGTTACAGCTTTATAATAGTTAGGATTTACTTTAGGACACTTACAATGTAAAGGAGCGCCTACATATTGTGATATTAAGTAAAACATAAAATAAATAATAATAATAAAAAAATAAACAATAGCTTTAACTTTTTAAATTTTTAAGTTAAATTTCTATTGTTAAAAGAAAAAGTTTTTAATTCAAGAATCTATATTTTATCGACTACGTGACTTATCAGTCGCATTGATAAGACCGTATCCAAGTTTCAGTTCATCAATGATTGAGTGCCTTTTAAAATAACTGTAGCGACCATAGAGTAACTTACTCGTATATATCCATCCATCCATCCATCAGCCTTTTAACGTCCACTGCTGGACATAGGCCTCCCCAAGAATGGGGGATAGTGCCGTAATCGCCACGCTTGGCAGGCTGCTTGGCGATCTAGGGGGGGACCTCTCGCTGCCGAGCGTCGTTAGAGCGATGCTTGGCAGTGACAGGAATTGGGCCGCGGTCGCTGCCTTCTGCGACGAGGTCATCTCGCGGAAGGAAGCGGCGGAAAGGGCCAGGGAGGCTGATCCTTCCGCAGACCCGAACCGCCGCCAGCGACTGGGGCGGCGCAGGCGTGAGTATTTGCGCCTAATGCCGCCCTAGCTGAGGCTGCGGGTGGTTGGACCGGGGAACGTCCGCCACCCGCAAGGCCTCCCGCGAAGGTGCGATGCTCCGTGTGTGGGTGCGTCGCTCAGTAGAGGGTACCCGAAAGGGTAAGCCGTCGGCGGACCACCGAAGGAATGTAACATGGTTCCGGTGGCCCGCCAATGAAGGCGGAGAGACGGCACACGGCGGGTTTCTTTAGTGGGTGAGGGCCCCACACGGCCCTGTTCGTTGCCCCGAACGACGGGGTGTGCGGTTAGGTACATTTTTTCCCGCCTAAACAAAAAAAAAAAAAGAAAAAAAAAAAAAAAAAAAAAAAAGGCTGCTTGGCGATCTCGTATATATACTGAGTAACAACTATCTGGTTGAAAATCAGATTGAATATATCTAAGAAGAACTTAATATGTAGATAGTATGTATTTTCATTATGTAACGTGTTCTGTAATGGACTATTTAAGTACTTAGTTATCCAATAAACTTGTTCGATGAGTCGAGAATAGTAGACTTTCGAAGTTCCAGATGTGACGATGAATTAATTTAAAATAGTAAATTGTAATGTACATTGTAGCAGGTTGTAAGATCTATTACATGTTATATCTAATAGAAATTTATACAGCCTATAGCAGTCATAGCATCACGGCTGTATTTCCCGAAGAGGTAGGCAGAAGTGTATTACACACCCACGGTTCGCCAGCTATATTTAAGTCCCACGTAATAGGGGGCGAGCCTATTTCCGTTTACCGGGCACATTTCCAAACTACGGGCTGCTACTGAGAATTTTTCTTTTTACGTAAAAGCTTCATAACTCTGCCCGACCCGGGAATCGAATCCGAGACCTCATGATAAGTATATTAGTCGCTTACACCACTGCTGCACTACAGAGGCAGTAGAGTTGAGTTCAATCCCCAGTGCCTCCAGGCACGGTCTAACTTTTAGAGATTTTTCAAATGTGTGTATTTGTTGATAAATTTATCACTTGATGAAGGAAAATCTTGTGAAGAAATCTGCATGTCTGAGAGATTTTTCCGACGGCTTGTAAAGTCTGCCAGCCTACACTGCACCAGAATGTCGGATTACGGATTAAAATTCCTCTTACTCTGTGAGAAGACTGTGCCTAATAGTGGCACTACAATAGGTTAGGAAAAAAGTAATACTTAATAGTTTGGATCTTTAAGTGCCACGTTGGTTGATGACATAAGTATGTAATTTCTAAACGAAAGGTATTTGGCTTAAAACCAAGTTCGTGTAGCTCTGTAAGACGTTTTCTCTGTAGAAACATGAAGTCTGGAACTGTGCTTCGTAAGCAACAATCTCGCACCTACTACTTTGGCACCAAGTAATATAAAAAAAATATACGTGTATTACTCCGATGGGGTAAGCAGCAATAGAACCATATATTGATCAAATATGAGTAGTGTATTACGTAGTAGCTCTTGTTAAGGGAGGGACAAGGAGAAACGACTACATCCCCTAGCTCGTTTTTTGACAAGCCCACATAAACCTGGCATTTTTTTGTGATAAATATCCTTTGAGTTCTAGTTTTAAAACTCCTTAGACAGATCTAGAGCAAAATAAAATAAAATAATTTTAATGAGTTATGAGGATATGTATACTTAAAATAGCAATGAGGGCAGTGCCCATGCGAGCGTGAGATGTGAGCATGCGGGACATCTTGTTACGAATAGCTTTTATAAAATTTTAAAATTCTAACATTTTATTTTACAGCCTGTAATGGATCCGGAAAAAGGTCTGATATTTCAGAATCGCCATGACCACAAGATCATTTGCCCGGACCCTCAACACGATCCTGGACAAAATACTACGAAGCAGAGAGTACGCTCGCCAAAATACACTCAAATTGAAATATACGACCACGTAGTTAGAAGGAAAAGTTAAATTTCCTGTGTTTTGTTTCTTATCTGAATACTAGACATTAAAAAATCAAACTATTTTTATGGAACGATTTTAAAATCCATATAACATAAATTATTTGTTCTATAAAGAACAAATAAAGCATGAAAAGTGCTAAAATACAGCCCAAAATATCCGTATAAATAGTTTTATTTTGCACGGATCGGGATTTCAATTAATTAATATTTATGTAAATACATAAAACGGTTAAACGGATCTTAACGCGTACAGGCAGACGTCCGTAACCACGGTTGACGCAATTCAATCGAATCGACAGGTTATAAAACGCGATAATTTAAAATCAGCTCAGTCCAGCTATACTTACTTACTCATAACTGCACCTGACGATATAGAATTGTTGAGGTCGCGGTGGTGTTTATCAGTTTGCACAATCGGTATATAGAACCAACTTGACTGATAAACCGTGATTTAATTCCTTTTGATTAAGTCTCGATTTATATAAAATGGTACTATCCGGAATAAGAAATGAAATTCTATTTGTTTTCGCAGTACATGCGTTTTTATAGTTCATAAATTTGCTTTGTACTTTAATAAAAAAGAAAAAACATTTAATCAGTCTGCAATAAAACGTTTAAAATTAACATGTGTTTATCTTCTTTACTCTCGTTACACCTCATTTAATATCCTACCACACCTACCTACACAAGAGTTCTTAGATTAAGGGAAGTTGGCTAAATGGGTTCCCATAGTATTTAGTTTCATCAACCGAAGTGTATAATAAAGCGGTGATCCGCCTAATATGGGCGTACAGATGGTGCATGGCTAGTTATTTAGGAGATGATAGCCCTATTTTTTAAACTAAGCAAAAACTTACATTACTGATGGTAGGATTGGCTACCAAGTGGTTAACTCACTTGTTCAACGCGAGCTGGTCGGTACTACCGTCTCTACTCATGTGACCGACGATAAAGCACCCATTGAGATATAATGTACTAGTACATTATGTAATGTACTAGTACATTATATCTCTTTGGAAGCAACCTAAAGGTTGTAGAGGGAGACAGCCATGCATTCTTTCAATTCACTTTCGCGAAATGAAATAGCAGTGGCTCTCTTAGTGGTACTCTTAGTATACTGAGAGCATCAGGCAGGCCGTGTCTCGTCTGCTGCCATAAGCCATTAAAAACTGTATCGCAGGGCACACACAATTTTAAAAATATCTACACACAGAATCAGAATAACAATTTGGATCACACAAAGAATTATGATCCTGAGGGCTTAAACGGAATCTCATATCTTACAATCGACATCGTATCGTCTCGCTTGTGTTTGGTAGACAAACCGACGCGTGATGTCGCAAAAATCTGTTGGCCAATCACGGTGATATCTCAACCAATCACAGTGATCACGATACGATTTCAATTGTGAGATATGAGATTCCGTCTAACCCCGCTGTATTATGAAAATATCAACTTTAAAATGAATTGAAACAAACTTTATTTGAAAATGTATCTGAACGACAGGGAGGGTTTCAAAATTATTTTCGTAGTAGACACACACGTTAGTACAAAAGAAAGATATGGGCATCGATTTATTTTGTATTATTTACTCTCTACTCAACTATATTGAATAATATTTATATATATTTGTAGCATTTGACATGCTTAGCACTATACATTAAACACAAAGTGAAAAATGTGAAATCGAAAATAACAGTCAGGAGCAGGATTTGAACCTGCATCTTCTGGATACCGTCCAGATGCTTTACCAATTCAGGTATCCAGAAGATGCAGGTTCAAATCCTGCTCCTGACTGTTATTTTCGATTTCACATTTTTCACTTTGTGTTTAATGTATAGTGCTAAGCATGTCAAATGCTACAAATATATATAAATATTTATAGGGTTTGCGTCATTATTAGGTAAAAATCTTAATTGTAAAATTAAGTTTACCTGGTCGGTATAATGTATGAAAATACGTCCGACAGATGGCGCAGGCGTCACCCAAATACGTTAAGTATGATGTGTTATCGAAATTAGCAGTCAGGAGCAATTGTCAGGATTGCTGAATTGGTAAAGCATCTGGACGGTATCCAGAAGATGCAGGTTCAAACCTGCTCCTGACTGTTATTTTCGATTTCACATTTTTCACTTTGTGTTTAATATATTGATAAATAAAATAAAAAGGGGTTAAAATGGAATTTCTGTAATTCAATTCTAATGTACAAATTACTCTGTAATTCTAAATGTAAAAACTACTCTTCTTGTAATGTCATTATTATCTTTGGCTACGAGTCCAATGTTATAATAATAAAACATTAATTATATTTAAAAATATACGTGTATTTTTATATCACGGTATATTCATGTTACATTTAAAAATATTAATTCCAAATTAACTAAATCATACAAAAACAAATAAAAATAATGCAAAGAAGGACGTGATATTGCGATTCTAGCTTTCAGTGTTGTAATTTCTTTACAACGTATTTAGGTATATAATTCAAAGGAGACTGGCGAGACTGGAGGAACGTACTGCGTTCGGTCTAATCTTACATGGATAATTTTAATGTTTCCTGATAGCATTATTAATTACAAAACCACCCATGGTTGTCACTTTTCCCAAAAACTTGTCTGAAAATAGATATACAACATTAACTTACGATATTGACATAAGGTTACATCACGCGCAACAACTTCTTAAATATTTTAACAATGAAGAACAGTCATATGAAGTCATATCATACTAGAACAGCAACCAGTGCCTCAAGGTCGAAATAGTAATCGATAGCACATAGAAAACTACGAAGCGCCGGCGCAGAGACCATGATCAAAGGCAACATAACGTAAACGTCTAAAAAATAAAATGATTGACAAGCGGGAGTTTGTTGCTATCCCAAAAAAAAAACAATAGTTTGATATCATTATTGAGTGAATAATCGATTACAAGAACGAGTAAAATGAAATAAAAGAATCTATAAAATACCTCATTACCTTAGAAAATACTACCATCCGAAGGTATAACCAAATATAAATTTTTCACAATATAATCGCAATAATTATTAGAAATTATTTTTCTCTACTCAGATTAGTTTTCCGAAAATAGTACTGAAGTAAATATCTATGAATAAAAATGTACTTTTTTTCGTATAGGTTTTATTTCTGTAGGATTTCAGGCCGAAAACCGCCAGTCTTCTTTGAAATAACACGAAGTTACTAATGGTAGGTTTAATTACGTGGTATTTACCTACTTATTGCTGGTATCGGACAGTAATAACTACTAGTAACCCATATCACAAGTTGTTGTTTCATTAAGTCGGAAACGCAGCAAAAATAAAATTCATAGGCACTTATGACAAAACAATTATTCCACACAAAAGTATCTCGCTATAAGCAATGAATGATTAATCTTGTGAACATTGAATTGTATGCTAATTACAAGGCTTCGTTTACGGAGACGCGGGACGTTGCGCGGCTCGTCTGGCATCGCATCGCGCGGTCAAATCAAACACATAGGTAATCAAACATAATATATGGTAATGTATAAGAGCGTTTACAATCGTCATTAAGGGTGTTTTGTTTTCTTCGCTTGTCCGTAAATGGAGAAGCACAACGCGCCGCGAGACGAGACGCCAGACGCGTAGCGCTCGCCGCGCGTTTCCCTGAACGAGGCCTAAGTTCTTCTCTTCCTTTATTATTTGAATAACGGATATTTCCAACCAAGTATTTTTGCACCAAGGTTTGTCATTGTTTAAGAATTATTATTGTTGCTTAACTCTAAATAGTTTTACTTTATATCTTGTCACGTAACGTTTATAGTAAGCACTCAGTTATACACTTTTACCACCTTTTTTATAAATATTAATAAAAATATGAACATAACTTATAACACCTGTTTTCAGGTATCTTCTAGAATGTAACCGTTTCGGCAGATTTGTTTTAACAACTGCTTGTAAATAAACTTTTCAACGAAGTGACTGCAATCTTGTTCTCTTGGCAGTTTCTCTGGATGCACTGTTGACCTCTGCTGTACGGAAAGTGACTCCGTAGATATCTTGGTGATATCTGTCTTCATTCTAAATAAATAAAAACATTGTTTTATATGATATAAATTACATTTCACATTGTTTTTATTGCTTGTAGTGGCAGACGAGCCCATCTGATAGTAAATGGTAACCGTCGCTCATGGACTCAACTATACCGAGAATATTGTCAAGCCGCTGCTCACCATTTCATTTCACCGATATGAAATGAAAGAATAAACGGCTATCTCCTGCTACAGCCAAAACGCAACGACTTGCTTCATGGCCGGTTACACGGGAGATGGTAGTACCAACACTACCAACCCGCTCGGGCCCGATACCAAGTGAGTACTCCCACTTGGTACCCAGCCCTACCACCAGTCATGCAATGGATGATAATTACTTACTTCCCTTAGTCACCTCATACGACACTCGTGGGAAGGATTGGGGTGGTGACAATTGTATTCTTAGTGCGTCACCACACGGACAAAATCTTATTACCTGACTGCGGTTTACTGAGAGCAGTAAAGCTTTCGTTTACAAATAATTTGTTCTTTAATGAAGCATGTCAAGTGCTAAAATATAGATCACAATAGGTATATGTTATTGTAAGTAGTTTAATAATTCGACTGCACAGATGGAGGATTGGTTTAGATACCGGCCTTCCGCTTGAGTTAAGTATGAATGTGTTATCGAAATTAGCAGTCCTGAACAGTTGTCACGATGGCTGAATTGGCAAAGCATCTGGACGGTATCCAGGAGATGTAGGTTCAGATCCTGCTCGCGACTGTTATTTTCGATTTCAAATTTTCTTAATATTATAACCACTGTATTTTGCCCGTGAACCACTTCGGTAGTTGTTGGTTTTTCGATTTGCGCGTGCATCACGTTTTATCACGTGTACTACAGCCTTTATTCATACCCTCTTGAAAACTACACTGGCCTGGTGTTTACTTTCACTGAGTATCGTGAGCCAGTGAGGGCCGGTACGTTTTTTTTTATTGCAATTATAAAACTTCTAATCACTTACCACCATTGTAATCAGATACTCTTCTGCATCTTCTTCCGACATGTTCTCGTATTCCATGATTATTGCTTTGAATTTTTCACGAACGTCTTCTGCCATTTTTATATCACCACACACATAGAAATGACCTTTTTCTTTTACCAATAGACGCGACAATTCCTTGCCATCTTCTTCCAAGCACTCTTGAACGTATCTCTGTGAAAAACCAAAATCAATTAAATTAATATCTTTCTAATAATTACGAGTAAGTCCAATATTTGGGTTTAGAGTCGTTCTGTAGATAATTTAATATGAGCTTTTATACATACTTTATCTGCACCAGCTTCTCTGGACATAGCAAGACTTGCTTTTTGCATGACTCCATCTTTTACCGCATGAGCTTTTTCATCCTTATATAAATCCATTTCCTTGTATTTGCAGCCAAAATACAGCCACATAGGGCCTGGCTTCTCTGTTGACTTCTTTATTTGTTGTCGTCTATGATGCCAAAAGCCTCTAAATGGCGCAATACCTGTACCAGGACCCACCATGATGAGCGGTGAAGACAATGCTTTCGGCATATGGAATGACGCCGCTCTGTAAATTTAATGAATAGGTTCAAATAAAGATTGTTGCATTGATTAGCAGGTGACAGCTCTAATTGGCAGGTTTCTTTGAATAGATCAGAGGAAGGTTTCTCAATTAATGCTAATATTGACATTAAAATTAACGGCACAATTAGGCTTAGTACCCAGCCCTACCACCAGTATTTCAATGGGTGATATTAACTTACTTTTCTTATTCATCTCGTACGACACCAGCGGAAAAATGTATGATGCACATACACTTGTATTCTTAATCCATCACTACATCAATTAACGTTCTTTTCATGAAATTACAAATCACACTATAAGTATTTATGTATGTGATACATAATAATTATGTTAAAAATCATTTGCTTACTTTCTTACGTACGCCAAAACTTCTTCACCGGGCTTAAGTTGCTGTAGATATGTCGAGCAAACACCATATCGCAGTGGACCTTTGCCATCTAGAACAGAATACCGATATAAGTATTCGTGTCTTAAATGCAAATAGAGCATATTAGCCGTGTGGGGCCGGCTTTAGAATTGTCCCACCCCTCTCCACCCATGGGAGCCGTAAGAGCCGACTGAGGGAATTCCGGGGGAGTGGGTAGCAGCACTCCTTCGAGTATTAACAACAATCACTGCGATCGCCAACCCGCCTACCAAGCGTGGCGATTACGGCACTATCCCCCATTCTTGGGGAGGCCTATGTCCAGCAGTGGACGTTAAAAGGGTGATGGATGGATGAATGCAAATAGAAATTATTAAGTGTAAAACATTACGGCGCTTACAAAGAAAACTTCTTTGAAAACATGAACAATTATAAAAATGTGCACGCATTTTTTGAAGCTGCAAATGTCATACATGGAGTGATATAATTATTTATCGCTAGCATTAAACTCCGTAGTGTAGCGTCGCGCTACGCACCATTTGTAATAAGAACCCAAATTGAGAGGCCACTGAATTTATGTTTTTTGACACAAACATGTGTCTCCTTTGTCTGATCGTAGACAGAAACTCTGTGTATCAGAGAGTAATAGCCTAGTGGTAAAACCAAGGACTGCATAGATATTGATATTGAGTTCAATCGCCAATCCGAAGTCCTCCTCTCATTGTTATCCTTCCAATTAACTTTCTTTCCCTTTCCTTGGAGTTGGCCACACACGAGTGGTGCCTCTGGTGTTGCTAGCGTCTGTAAGCTACGACAACCGCTTACTATCTGGTAGGCCGTTTACTTGTTTAAAACCCACGTAGCTTAAAAAAATATTTTTCGTTATTATGCATGTATTTCTTTAAATAGCTGCTGGTGAAGGAAAACACCATGAAGAAACCTGTATGCCAGACTGATTTAGGGAGTAGGCTCATGGACTAATAATAGTAGGACAGTAATGAGTTGAAAAAGAAATATACCTTGGGCTCTGAAGACTACAACGGCAACAGTCAAATGAATATTGTCTTTATGGACTATAGGAGACGATGATATGGAATACCGCCTCGGTTGCAAAGGTGGCAGTAAAGCCGCTAGTAAAGAGCCTTGAGGTTTACAGGATGGAAACTGTTCCAGAACATCAGCCATATGCGGACAGTAAAAATAACACCAGTCGTCATACTTAGTGGTATCCTGAAAAAAGGAAACACTTGAAATGAATAAAGATATATTACTTGTATAGCTATTTATTCTGTTTAAAAATTAATTACATTAGTATTTTTAACAAGCAATAATTTCAGGTTTGATTATTTACTTACCGCTATGAGTTCTTTTATCTTATCAGCATCTCTATTATCTGTACATGCACTGGCAAGGTATTTTAGCACGGGAATTTTGGGAGGACTTGTGATATCCAGGAATCTAGTAAATAAATCTCGTACAGATACTGGAGGCAGCTTTTCGTTGTTCGCCCATGTCTTTGTTATACCTGAAATCAACCCGTAGAGTTAATTGCTGATTCATTCAGGCCTATAAGTTTCAACGTTTCTAAAATACACAAAAATGTAAATAAATTACTAGAGGTATTGTTTTTCGTAGTATATTACTATAAAAAAAAATACCTGTAGGCGTTAATCTTTCGGTCATAATCTGGACTTGCAATTTTGTGTTGTAATCTTCAATGTCAGTGAAACGACTTAGTAAGGCGTCCACAATGTCTTTTGGGTTTGCTGGCAGGATAGCAATATGATCTCCAGGGTCATATTTAAGCTCAGTCTGTAAATTTTGTAATAAATTTATCGTTTTAATATTTCTTAACATAATTCGAGTTTAATAAAATATGAAAATTAATTTTAGATTTGTTTTTTTTTGGTCATTTCATCCATCCATCAGCCTTTCAACATCCACTGCTGGACATAGGGCCTCCCCAAGAGAACGCCACAACGAGCGGTCCTGTGCTGACCGCATCCAATGGCTCCCCGCAGCTTTAACCAGATCGTTGGTCCATCTGGTGGGGGGCCGTCCTACGCTGCACCGTCCGATACGTGGTCGCCACTCGAGAACCGTTATCGGTTCGTCGAGCGATGTGGCCTGCCTATTGCCACTTCAGCATGGCAACCCGGCGGGCTATGTCGGTCACTCTCGTTCTCCTACGGATCTCTGTATTACGGATTCGATCAAGTAGGAAAATACCAAGCATAGCCCGCTCCATGGCCCGCTGAGCGACTTTGAGCCTTGATATGAGGCCAACATTCAGAGACCACGTCTCTGTTCCGTATGTCATCACAGGTAACACACACTGGTCGTAGACCTTCGTTTTCAGACACTGCGGAATATTGGACGAGAAGATCTTCCTTAGCTTCTCGAACACTGCCCAGCCGAGTTGGATTTGTCGATTGACCTCTTTCTCGAAGTTGTGCCTACCTAACTGGACTGTTTGTCCCAGGTAGACATAATGGTCGACAACTTCGAGAAGCGCACTCCCGCTGAAATGACATGGACATTAGACATGACTTTCGTCTTGTCCATGTTCATTTTGAGACCCACTAGTCGGGAAACCCTGCTGAGATCATCGAGCATGGTGCCAAGGTCCCTCCAGCGTTCTGCCATGACTACGATGTCGTCGGCATATCGAAGGTGAGTGATGTATTCGCCATTGATGTTGATGCCGAATCCTGTCCAGTCCAAGAGCTTGAAGACATCTTCCAATGCAGCGGTGAAGAGTTTCGGGGACATAACGTCTCCCTGTCTAACACCTCTCTGCAGTTGGATTGGTTTCGTACTCCTGTCCTGAACACAGACTGACATGGTGGCGTTTCTATACAAGCACTTCAGCACTTCGATGTACCGATTGTCAATTTGGTACTGCTGAAGGGACTGCAGCACCGCCCAAGTTTCGATCGAATCGAAGGCTTTCTCATAGTCCACAAACGCCAGATACAGAGGCCGATTGTATTCCTCGGTTTTCTGTATAATCTGGCATAGCGTGTGGATGTGGTCTATGGTACTATAGCCTTTTCGGTAACCGGCTTGTTCGGGAGGCTGGAAGTCGTCAAGCCTGCGCGTGAGTCGATTTGTAATGACCCTCGAAAACAACTTATAAACATGGCTCAAGAGCGAGATGGGTCTATAGTTCTTCAAGAGGGTTCTGTCACCTTTCTTGAAGAAAAGCACCACCACGCTTCTCGTCCACGACTCAAGAACGACGGAATTGAACAGCCTCTGAAGAGCTTTTAAGACCGGCTTTCCGCCTGCTCTCAGAAGCTCTGTGGTGATTCCGCCGTCTCCCGGTGCCTTTCCGTTCTTTAGTTGTTTGAGAGCCATTCTGATCTCGTACAGGCTGACGTCCGGGATATCTTCGGTAAAGTGCCGAGTTAGCTTAGATCTGGGGTCTTGGACCAAGCCAACAGCAGGGCTCTGGGATCCGCACAATTGTCCATAGAACTGCTGGACCTCTCCCAAGATGTCATCTCGAGAAGAAATGACAGTGCCGTTGTTGGTCCTCAGTTTAGTCAACTGACTATGGCCAACAGACAGATCTCTTGCAAACACTTTCAAGCCTTATCTCTTGCGAAGGTTCGCAAGAGATAAGTCATTTACTTAAATCTATATAAAGATGCTTACAGTAATTGAAATTTACGTAATAATATTTTGTTAAATGCTTATACTCTTACCTTATAACCTAAGTCAACAAATATAGTAATTCCATTTGTAGCCTCATGTTTTCCCAAACAATTCACTGCATTTACTTTAAATGATACCAGTTCTTTTTTCTGTACAGTTTCTAAGGCTTTTACTAAGGTTATATCTGAACTTGGCTTGCTAAATCTAACAGTTTCTGGTGTTAATGCTACTGTGTCGAACGCCTTTTGTGCATTCTTCATCATTTCGTTTTCGTCTAAGCAGAAAGTTTCACATGCCACCTGCAAAATATTATAAAATTTTATTTTAAAAACAAATAATCACTATTTTATCTAATACAAAATAGATAACTAGATTATTTTTAAAATTATAAAATGAAACTACGTTAACGGAATCTATTATCAACACAAAGCGTAGAGTCTATTACGTTTACGTTTATACCAAGGACTTACAGCGATAGCTTACAATTAGAATCAATCGATTTTGGCACCAGCATTTTTGGCTAAGCAAGCTTACATCATATTTTTATAAATATCATAAGCCTTGTTAAATCATCTAACAATGCTATTAAAATGACATTCAATCAGAACTCATAAATTTTCCATCCATATTGACCACTTACTTGGAATATTTCTGAGGACCACTGTCGGAATGTCTGTTCTTGTGCACACAATTCGTCTCCTCGTCCTACAGGCATCAATCTGTCTCCACCCAGCTCGCATAAAATATTGTCAATCGTAACAGCAAAATTACAAAATTTAGGATAAGCACTTGATCCCAGACCAAATACAGCAAACCTTACATTACTTAATGCAGGAATATATTCCGATGATGGAGTGACGCTGTTGCCTAGAAAAGATTTTTTTTTTAATTATTTTTGTAATTATCTAACTATGTTATTATATTTAAAGCAGCCATTACTTCTGTTGGAGACTCGAGATATTTGCTTTTCGAGGCCCTGTTTACTTGTTTGCCTACTATACTCCATAGTTGTCGCTAGCACACTATTTGTCCGCGTTAAAGTCCTTGACGTTGGCGTCTTCGTGCTTCTGTAATGATTATGTGCTATGAATCATCATCTTTAAAATATTTTATGATATTTTTCTTTTGATAGTTATAACAGTGATTAAATATTAAATAGCGGCAAAGTCTGAGAGAAACTCATACAGAGAAGTAAGTAACACATTCATAAATTAATTAGGCTTTTAATTAAACAAATGATATACTCCAAGTACATATATGAAACTTAAAGGTTTTTAACTTACTTTGCGCTCAAGTCATGCAAAACAACATCGTCTTGGTTCTTTTTTTCCTCATTTAACATCACGAAGAGGTGTTCTAAGAATTCCTGGAAAATTTAAATTATTGTATATACATATGACTGTACTTAAACACAATATAGCACTTTCAGTCTCTACGTCATCGTACTTACAATTCCATTCCCTGGAGGCTCGCCATTTCCGAAAGTTGAAGTTACAATTATGAGCAATGTCTCGTGCTCTATAGAGTAGAAATCGTATTCGGACATGCATTGCACCTATTGGATAAAAAAAATACGATTCAGAAGAGCTAGGAAATTTAAAAAAAGTAAATTAGTTACACTATTTGAATCTATATTTTGAATTGAATACATGGCTTCTTGGGATAACATTAAATTACCTGGGTATTGAAAGCGTATCCAAAAATAGTTCCTAAGTCCCTAGCATATTCTTCAGATTTGCCAGTCTCGCTGGCATACAAGATGGTCGCCTTGATGCGTTTAGATAAAGCTCTTGAAAACAATTTTGAAGTGAATCGGACAGCCCGAGCAATCTGCTTAAAGTGGAACTTCCTAGTAACACTGCTCGAAGATTCCGATTTATCCCAGACGTATTTTTTCCACGCTAGATCCTGGCAAACAGAGAAATAATAATATTTTAAATTCGTTTTATGTATTTTTCATTTTTCAAACATTTATTTTTTAATAACAATATATAAAATTATAATGGGAATACTACATAAGACAATCAAAATAATTGTATAAATAAATAATACAATTAGCAACATAATAGACATACGAGTAAATATAGAATTGATTTACTAACATTAACTGTAGAACATTTAAAATTAATGTTGTCAATATATCTAGTCAAAATAAAATCCTTATATCATTGATTACTAATTGAAAATCAATAAAATAAAATGTCAGCTTTGTCTGATAATAATTTTTATCCACTTGTTGGATCGGACTTGCCTGATGAAAAATTAAATGCAAAAATTTGCGTTTGTAAATATCACCTAGAATAGACCTTATTTAAAAAACTTTCGTATTATGATTTGTAAGATTAAAAAAAAATTAACTAGTTGTAATTGTTAGTGATATGTAAAACCTAATGAATAAGAGGTTCTTATGTATTTTTCAGACAAACTTAAATAAAGGTGTATTAATTTTCTGCCTAATCTTTGGGCATCGTGGCGGCCTTCGTCTGCCGAGGTATAAAAAAAAGTATTTTATATCTTAACTCGTACAAAGTAAATTACGTTACTAACTTAAATCTATACTGTTACAAAAGAACCATTTCACTTGGTGTGACCGTGGGCGTATATTGAGGAATTTATGGCTAGTGTCAGATCACTTTAGGAGTGATCTCAGCATGATTGACCCCGGATAATTGCGAAGCGGGGAGGCAGACGAGTAATGATCTGAGATTAACATAAGAATCTGGTTGGAACCAAAATATAGGTAGAATATAAACACGCGGCTAGTGGGTGTGTTGTGTTTTATCCATCAAATGTTTGTGCAAAAACTTGTGTTACTGCAAAATGGATTATTATTTTACTTCTTAAGCTTTATGTGTGACTGGTATTTAAAATAGATGTCTAAATAGTAATACGACTGAAGTTGTGGACCTTGAAGGTCACATGCTCTGTGACGGGAATACCGATGCAGGCAACCTTCTCTAATCCATTTCCATGCATATTATGGAAGATATTTAGTTAATTCTTTAAAAAATATTATATTTTGAAGCGAACTATGGATAAAATATACCTATTGCTGGTGGCCAGAGATAGATAAATAATAAAATGATCAGTAACAACCCAAAGTTAGTTTAGTTCTGTTTTACATGTCATGATTAATGATTTTACAGGTATCTACTAAAAGTGTCCACGTGTTCATTAAATTTAGGTAAATCTAAAAAGGATGCCTGCTATTAGAAGCACTAATTTATTTGTAATATTGAGTGCTGAATTTGGTACACAAAGAAGGGTGAATATGTCTAAAGTTTATAATTTAATGCCCACCTGGTAGTCATAAGATGGTCTAGGGAAGTATAAAGCCATTTCCTGATGGAACACTGGAGTCAAAGATGCGGACATTGGAGGTACGATCCAGATCCAATCCGATGGGCAGCCTCCTCTGAAAATAGATATTTAGTTATTTGCATTTAAACTGCTTTGTACAATTTATTTTTTTACAATTAAATAAACATTTTCGTCTACATTTTCTACAATATTCGATTTTTGTTTTAATTATCCTATACCTAGTATTTATTTTTAATTCCTTGGTTGCGTGTTATTGGTCCCTTGGAATGAAATGGATGATGCCATTATCTTAGTTCACATGAACTCCTCTTGCTTCTTATTTATTAAATGCATGCTTACCTAGTTCTGTTCTCCGTTTTCAAATGACTCATAAATGTATCTGATACTGTATGATGATCAACGATTGTCACTTGGTCTCGCTGAAAACTGTGGAGTACAGCTACGTTCACTTCGACCAAAGCCTTGTCTTTCCATAGAGGTGGCTTCGCTGTTGTATCCAAACCCATATTAGTAGCTACTTTCTGCAAAACAAAAATGTCTTATTCATTAAAACAGTCTTTAGACCCGTACCAACAAGCATTATCTTTTAAAGCATTATTATTAAAGATGCTACGCACAACTTACTTCGATTATATTAAGTCTGTTAGCATCACAAAATGATCTGCAGGCGATCTCAGTACTCATGTACCACCCATTGAAGGCAGTAGCTGTAAATTCTAAGCCACCACAATCCATTCTCATGTTAGCCACAGCGGGGACAGCGTACCATTGCAAGCCCATATCTTTGAACCATCCATACCTAGGAATCAAGTACATACATATTATTATATCTAGCTAATGTATATTTCCACTATCCACTATAGGCCAATTCCATCTATTATATAAGAGTAGAATCCTCTAGAATTTTAGTAGTATGCTTCTAAATAGTAATGGTTTGATTTTTAGTCCATTTTCCGATCAAAAATACTACATGCTGCTATTTGAAAAATAATTATAGTGAAAGAATCATTGGTGTGCACAAATTTGAAACAGAGCTTTAAACCACAAAATAAATACCTACGGACAGAAACATCACTTCTATTAAAACTTGTCCAAAATCTCTCTATAATAGCCTACAAAATCTTAATAATAATACCAATTGTTTGTAGCGAGAAGAAATGTACCTTATGAACACAGAAATACAGTTGAGATTGTTTTGCCCGCCGCACGATCCTCGGGCAATCGCGTCATTCAACGAATGCGCTAGGGGCAACCTATGATGATTTTAGTTACTTACTTATCATCACGCTATCTGCGGGGTAGGCAGAGAGAACAGAGTGACAAAAGGCTCTATTCTTGCATACATCTCTCGCTTCCTCAACGTTCATAATTCTATTCATATACTCTCCGGTTTCCGCACGCCAGTTTCGGAGACTCTTGACTCCACCGACAGCAACAAAGCTGTCGTTTATAAAACTTAAAAATTTATTTTTCTTTTAGATTCTATTTGATTACTTTTATATCATTTTAAATGTTATTTTCAAGTTGGATTATTTTTTATAAATTGTTATTTTTTTTGTTGATCATATACGTTTAGAGTTTTAGCTCTGAATTTTCGGTTCATAAATTTTACTGTCTAAATACCCTAAATCGCGTAAATAATTTTATTGTAATCAATACTACAAGCGCGAGTGCTTAGGCGCGCGTGCGACAGTCTTCTATCGGTTGTACCTTGGTCGGTACGCGAAGCGGTAGGCATTTAACTTGGGGCCTTGAGCGAGTGATGTACGCCTAAAACTATCAAACTGCAATTTTCTTTTCTGTTAAGCTTACTTTGGGTGTTCCATCTTGACTTCCATGACGATTTCACGAGGAATATCGAAGAATTCTGCCGGTTTGCCGTCTGCTGACAACACCAATGGCAATATATCCCAGGCTGTACCCTCTGGTTTCCATCCGAGTTTTTTGCATACCTTTAGGAAAATATATAATAATAAACAGTATAAAAACCTTATTCTTTGCAGCAATTGTCTGGACGGCTGAATTGACAAAGCATCTGGGATGGTATTCCAGGAGATGCAGATTCAAATCCTGCTCGTGACTGTTATTCGACTTCACATTTTCACAAATGCTCAAAAATATATAAAAATATCAAAATAAATCGGTTAAGTAGTTACGGCGTCGAGGACTAATAAACAAATAAAAATAATAACTTTTTTATATTAGCATGGATGATCATTACCTCTGTAAACTCTACTTTTCCAGGATCTCCAATAATGGAGCCGTCAGGTTGGCGATGCCCCGCGTACCCAAGGAGCTGAGGGTTCCATATCCTGTAGTCGTGCTTGCCATCAGTACGTTGACGGAAAATCGATATAGCCGAACTGTGAAAGAACAAAGCACTGATTATAACCAAATATTGCTATTGCCATGATTATTTGTGAATGTGGAAAAAGAGATCTTTACTGCAAGCGGGATTCGAACCTGCGTGCCTTCCAATCCGGGGAAGTTCTCTTTTTCCACATTCACATATAATTTGTACTTTAAAGTAACTGAGCATGTCAAATGCTAAATACAGATCAAAATCCCATGATTAATCGAATTTTGACACCATTTAAGTTATATAACCACCAATCGGTATTATAGATTCGATTTTATATACCTATGGATATACCTATTCATAAAAACGATCGATAGATACTTGAATTAAGTAGATAATAATAACTTTATAAACGATTCACAAATAGATAGCTTCAAACATATTTAATCAAAGCGCGTTTTATAAGTTTACGTATAAAGTTGGTTTTAACGGAATTCAAGGTCAAGGTTATTGGCCTCACATAAAAACAATTGTTTGTTTTTATAGTTATGTACATATTAATATTATTATGATATGAAGAATAAGATGAGTGGCATACCTTAGCTCAAATTTACATGTCTTTCTCTTTCCACTAGGAGTGTGACTGACTGTGAAACATAATGGTGTAGTCGCTTGGGTATATTTTTAAAATTGTTGAGTCCAGGAACAGCGGTTACCGTTTACCACCAGGTGGGTCGTAGAACAGCTACCGTAAATATTAGAAAAACATAGTGGGACTCTACCGTTTTTAGATTTCGTACGTATCTACTTAGTTTTAAATTATCACTGTTACCTACTTTGGAAAACCCATTAGGCCATTGTTCCCAAATAATCTTTCAATGAACTCTATACTTTATATATAGGTATGTATTATATATTGTTTCTGCGGTAGTCATATATTATAGTCTATAGATATATTCAGATTATCGAAAGAAAATATAAAATTTTACATGGCAAAAACAAAAAGGTAATAGATTATTAGCCGTGTGGGACCGGCTTTAGAATTGTCCCACCCCTCTTCACCTATGGGATTCGTAAGAGCTGACTGAGGGAATTCTGGGTAAGTGGGCAGCAGCACTCCTTCGAGTATTAACAACATCCACTGCGATCGCCAACCCGCCTGCGTGGCGATTACGGCACTATCCCCCATTCTTGGGGAGGGCTATGTCCAGCAGTGGACTTTAAAAGGCTGATGGATGGATGGATGGAACAGTTTATTTGTTGGAATATTATTTACTTACTTGATGTTTCCTTTATTAGTACTATATTTGATGTGAGTACACAAAGATTCAAACATTCCTCTAGCTGTTGTTACTTCACGACAGTCGTAGATCTAGAAATAAAATAATAATATGATTAAAGAATAAATTATTTGTGAAGCTTTACTACGAGCAGAATTCGAACGTGCGTCCCATCCAATCCGGGGAAATACTCTGGACAGCTAATCTATTGCAGTGAAACCCAATCTCCATGTCACATTTGTTTTAAATGCCTTTAAGACGCAATATATATATGTTGTCTGAATTCATTACTGCGTCAATCTTAAATACGAGCTTTCAACCAATGTTCAATCTATCTGAACATTCAGAAGAAGAAGCTTTTGAAAAAACACTCATCCAGGCTATGCACGACACAAGCTAAATGCGGCTCGTTTAAATATAGGTTGGCCATTAGACAAATAATATGCACAAATAAGAAAAAATGTGACATCGGTATTAGGTTGTGATCGTTTTTATGTGCAATTGAAGGATCAAAGGGCTGATGATTGCGACAAGTCTCGTATCCATCCATCAGCCTTTCACCGTCCACTGCTGGACTTAGGCCTCCCCAAGATGACGCCACAACGAGCGGTCCCGTCATGGGGGATAATGCCGTAATCGCCACGCTTGGCAGGCGGGTTGGCGATCGCAGTGGATGTTGTGAATACTCGAAGGAGTGCTGCTGCCCACTCCCCCGGTATCCCTCAGTCGGCTTTTACGACTCCCGTGGGTAGAGAGGGGTGGGACAATTCTAAAGCCGGCCCCACATGGCACACCGGCCCCACACGGCACAAGTCTCGTATAGTGGATAAATTCTATAACCGCATCGATCTGTATAGATAGCCAAGTTGAAGATTATGCACACAGAAGTTGTTGGCCTATTTAAAAACTTTGATAATATTTATTAACACAGAAATCTGCATCCGAAACACGTAATGAACAGCAGTAATGACATTTAGTTTGTGGCTTGTTATAAAGTTTTAGGAAAGCTGGGAATGCTAATTATAAGTTTGCATCTTTCTCTACAGTTGAATTGTAATATGTTGTAGTCGTAAGACAAATATGATTAAGAATTTGGGATGATCGAAAGGTCAGTAGGGTAGCTCAGTGGCTTAGAGCACTTCCCCGGATTGGAAAAGATGCGTGGTTCGATTCCCGCCCCTACTAAAAATCTCTTTTTCTTTATTCACAAATAATTTGTACTTTAAAAAGTAGCGGAGTATGTCAATTGCTAAAAGAAATAGATCTAAAATGTTGTAACATATTATTAATAATCACTTTTATGAACAATTTGTTTTTGTAATTTTATTGCTATTAGACATTTGTCTTTACGACCAAAATTTTTCCATTTATCAAATGTGGTGAGGCGATTGGGTATGGCCGAAAAGTCAATGCGGTAGCTCAGTGGCTTAGAGCACTTCCCTGGGTTGGAAGGGACGCAGGTTCGATTCCCGATCGCACTAAAGTTCTCTTTTTCCTCATTCACAAATAATTTGTAATTTAAAGTAGCTGAGCATATCTAGTGCTAAAATACAGATCAAAATTATTATGTTTGGTCTAAAATTTTACATCTTAATCCATTTTTTTTGTTTTTATGTATAAATAAAAACACATTTATATATTCCCTTAATTATGCCCTCTTTCTAATTCGCTGAACTGAAATTTAGACAATTTCTGCCGTTAACGAGAACCAGTTTCTCAATGTCTACATTTGGTCGAAAGGAGAACTATGCGAATAGCCCAAGACACGCAACCTCTACATTTTCCGTTAAAAGAAAACAAGAATATGTTATACATTCCAAACAAGAAAACATCTTTATAATCGAAGAAAAATAATGTCGGTGTACACATTTTCTACCACGAGGTAAGTAAGTACATAATACCTTTTAAAACATCATATTGTTTCAATTTAGTTGTTTTTATATTAATGGTTTACTGTTTACAGATTCACTTTACTTTTCTCTTTCTTTACTACAATAAGAATTTAAAACGTACTTAGTAATTCCTTTCAGAAAAAATATGGACGTACTTTTACACGATATGAGCCTATGAACGATTGCCTTAGTTCAAATAAAAAATGGAATTACCTGGATTATTATATTATTTTCTTTTAAAAAAAATGTATATAGTGGCTTTAGTCAATAACCTGTCAAGTGCGTGATAGATAATTCAAAGTGTAGGCTAATAAGGAAAATCATTATTTAAGCTAACAACTTTAGTTGAAACGTTTTTTAGTTTATATTTCGTCCTTATTTTTTTAGAAATATAAATGCCATAGTTACCGAGAGGAACACTTTTCCCGACTTTAAAATTTTCAGCTAGTTTCATTTTTAAAAACATTTTCTTTACTAATAACTACTGCTTGATGATTATTATTAATCCTTAATTTAATTAGTTGACAGTGCGCCAATAGCTTCAAAGTTAAATGACTGACTAACGGAATGTACCTATCTCCTGAGGGCACGAGATTATAAGGGTTCTGTTTTTACCATATGTCTACGGAGTCTTAAAAGTAAAGTGTAATTTACAAACGTCAACCCCAATTAGGCGTCAAATATTTAACTTTATACCTGTATTAACCTAATTTGAAGAGGTTAAAGAATGTTTACTATGTGAATGCTAATGGTCCATAGATTTTTTGTAATCAATTAGCTTTTACCCGCGCCTCCGCCGCAACCAAAACCTAGTTTTTAGGTGATATCTCAGGTTTCCGATATAGTAGCGGGATAAAATATATACCAGTTTTCAAGTCTACTCAAGAGCTCTCAAACAAGAAACTAATGTGATGAGGAGATTGGGTATGGCCGAAAGGTGGCGTCACCCAAAGACGTTAAGTATGAATGTGTTATCGAAATTAGCAGTCAGGAGCAATTATTACGATGGCTGAATTGACAAAGCATCTGGACGTTATCCAGGAGATGTAGGTTCAAATCCTGCTGGTGACTGTTAGTATCAATTTCACATTTTTCACTTTGTGTTTAATGTAAAGTTCTCTTTTCCTTATTCACAAATAATAATTTGTACTTTAAAGTAGCAGAGCATGTCAAGTGCTAAAAATATAGATCAAAGTTTAATAGTAGTTAGGATAGATGCATTTTTAATTTGAGTGCAGCAGCGTAATCCCTGCAGTAATTGGAAGGTATACTGATGTATACACTCACTCATCACGAGATCTCCGATACTGTACACTGAGTTAATAGTCAATTACCCCATCCATCCATCCATCAGCCTTTCAACGTCCACTGCCGGACACAGGCCTCCCCAAGAGAACGCCACAGCGAGCAGTCTCGTCATGGGGGATAATGCCGTAATCGCCACGCTTGGCAAGCGGGTTGGCGATCGCAGTGGATGTTTTTAATACTCGAGGGAGTGCTGCTGCTCACTCCACCGCTATTCCCTCAGTCGGCTCTTACGACTCCCATGGGTAGAGTGGGGTGGGACAATTCTAAAGCCGGCCCCACACGGCATAAGCCGGCCCCATACGGCATTAACCCATGTAGTTTAAATAGCCTCCCAGGATATAAATAGGTTCTTCTGATATATAAAAAATACTCACAGTTAAATTCTTCCAAGTAGCTCTGCCGATGCATCTAGTCGCGTTACGCCAGGCAGTTTTGGCGCCAAAGGCCAGCTCCTTCTCCTTCAGCTGATAAGTACCAGTTCTATCCAATTCTTCCTTTATCTCTATCATTCTTGCTCTGTGCTTCGGTGAATTCTCACTGAAGAACAATTACAGAGTGTTGATAACTTTACTAAGACCTAACTCACATAATTGATTTTACGTTTTGATCTGTATTTTAAGCATTTGACATGCTCAGCTACTTTAAATAATAAATTATTAGTGAAATTGGAAAAAGGGAACTTTACTGCGAGCAGGATTCGAACCTGCGTCCCACCCAATCAGGACATGTGCTCTAGATCGCTAAGCTATTGCAATCACCCAACAACGATTCCAAATCTCCACTTCACATTAATTGTCTTTACGACCCACGTTACCTATCGGGTGCATTTACAATGCTTACAATATTGTTTTTTGCTTACAATAATTTTTTTATTGTGATTTTACTTTATTTAAAATTTTACCAAGTTTGTTAGGTCACAATAAGATTTCGATTTCTGTGGTGATAGCATTATTTTGGACATAATAAACGTGCCGTAAGTATTTATATTATCTGCCGTGTGGGGACGGCTTTAGAATTGTCCCACACCTCTCTACCCACGGGAGTCGTAAGAACTGGCTGAGGGAATACCGGAGGAGTGGGCAGCCAGCACTCCCTCGAGTATTAACAACATCTACTGCGATCGCCAACCCGCCTGCCAAGCGTGGTGATTACGGCATTATCCCCCATTTCTTGGGCAGGCCTATGTCCAGCAGTGGACGTTGAAAGGCTGGTGGATGGATGGAGGTATTTATATTACTTGCCCTCATTCTGGAGTCTATGTAGACCATATGGGAGGCAGAATATAGTACATTTACATAGCATCACGGCTGTATTCCCCGAAGGGGTAGGCAGAGGTGCATTATACACCCACGATTCGCCAGCTATGTTTAAGTCCCACGTAATAGGGGGCGAGCCTATTGCCGTCTACCGGGCACATTTCTAATCTCCGGGCTCCAACTGAGACTTTTCCTTTTTACGAGAAACCTTAATAACACTGCCCGACCCGGGGATCGAACCCGAGACCTCATGATCAGCAGTACTACTGCTGCACCACAGAGGCAGAATATAGTGTATCTATTATGCCACATTATAGTTTTGTTATGTTCAAAATATTGTGTGTCTTGCAATACCTATGTACGGATCGGAAGAATAATTTCATGAAGACATCAGCCTCCTTGTACACCTCCTCCGGGGTCCGCGGTATATCGCCACGACCAGGGATGCCCATAATACTGGCTTTACATACTTTCTCAGTGCATACCACAGGCTGAAACAAAAATAAAACATCGTTTAATTTGTCTCTCTCGGTTCTCGATAGGTACCTCTTATAATCTAAGTACCTAACAGATTCTGTCGGTCACTTTTTTATGTCTAACGGCTTTCAAAATTTTATAAGAAGCTTTATGTAAAAAATTGCTACAAGTAATTTTTCTCTAATTCTAAGTTGATTACTTATAAAGTTTTTATGTAAACATTTCTCAAAAGGAATACAAATTAAGGAAGTATATAGGTAATATAACCAGCTCATAACCTGGGTTATCGTCCGTGTGGTGACGGACTAAGAATACAAGTGTCACCACTCCATCCATTCCCGCGGGTGTCGTACAAGGCGACTAAGAGAAGTAAGCAATTATCATTGCATTACTGGTAGTAGGGCTGGGTACCAAACGAGACTACTCACTTGCTATCGGGCCCGAAAGGGTCAGTACCACCGTCTCCTGTGTAATCAGTCATGATGAAGCACGTCAGTACGTTTTGACTGTAGCAGCAGATAGCCGTTTATTCCTTCATTTCATATCTGAGAAATGAAATAGTGCGCAGCGGCTTGACAATACTCTCAGTATAGTTGAGTCCATGAGCGACGGTTACCACTTACCATCAGGTGGGTCGTGGATCGACTGCCATCATTAGCTTTAAAAAAAAACAGGCGGAGAGACAGCACACGGTGGGTTTATTTAGAAGGTGAGGACCCTACAGTACTCTATTCGTTGCCTCAAACAACGGAGTGTGGTACATTTTTTCCCGATTTAACAAAAAAGGACCTATTGCGGGAGATTACCTTAAAAATCTTCAAATAATTAACTACCTATAAAGTTTTACTTACAAAATATTGGATTGCCCAGTAACAAGGATATTACCTCACTGGCTTAGACATTACAATTATGTTTTTATTGACGGTTAAACATCATCTGTGTTTTTTTACTCATAAAAACTGTCGCGATAGACAACGTAGGCAATTAATTATATAACTTAGTAGCGTTCAAAATAATGTGATGCGCCCGGCACTATACAGTACTAGCAACATTCACATTCAAATGCTTGCAGCATTTATCCAGGCCTTAATTTTTATGATTGTGACAAGTCTCATCTATATACCTACAAAATTTGTTCAAAATCTGTTCAGTAGTTTAGGCGTGATTGGCAAGCAAACATACCATCATCATTTATAATATTCGTATAACATAGTAGAGACTTGTTTATCCCAGCATTAAAGGAGCGGCTCGATTGGGGAAGTACCCTTTCACAGAAGATCATCGTGAAATAAAGAGTCACTATCTCCAAGGAAAGGAAATATTACAACGAATATACTGTGGGTAGATGAAACCGTTGAAAGAACATATCAGCTTTGGACATCTACCATCTAAGTCCACCCGTGATCATGAATGCTGTAAAGTATTCGAAACGTCGGGATAGCATAAAAATCAAGTAAACGCGATAGATTCCGTAAACGTAGTTTTATTTCAAAATGTGTGAAATTCGCGTAAATATTAGAAAGTATTGTCACAGTTATGTTTTTAAATACCTTGTTCGATAAAGTAATTATGTCTAATGTCACTAGATGGCGTTAGTAAAATATTGAAATTTCTTATAAGTCGATGTTAAGAGTTTAAGTGCTTTCATACCCCTTCAATGGTAGCGTTAAACGTTTAACGCAACCTTTTGCAAGTCGCATTAGAAGTATAACTTCAAAAAAAAAAATTAAAAAAGAAATAGGTTCCTATCGTTGTATCACGCCGGTCTTTTGTAAGAGGGGTATAATGCCCCTTACGGGGGCTTCTGTATATTTCCTCGATTGAGCCGGCCCATTCATGCTGGGATAATTAAGGCTCTCCAGAGAAGAGACGGATCTTCTGTTTTTGTTTTACTACTTCTTAACCACACAACATATTTTAATACTTTTATATAGTTTATACGACTATTTAGTACACACTATCAAATAGATATTTCTGTAAGGAAGGTTTGTATGTACAATTCTACTATTCAGCTGTTTTAAAACTATAGCGATTTAATGTTTTATAATGAATTCCCATAACATGTTAATTATAATTACTTATGCTGTCTAAACCCACACCACACACCACATTTAAACCGATTCGATCTTGAAACGAAGATAAAAACACAAAACTGATTTAAAACACTGTTGAAGCTGACAGATACTTTATCACTTTCTGTCAAATTGTCCATATAATTTATTGAAAAGGGACAGAACAGTATTTTAGTTAAATCATTGATATATTATGTAGAACAGTGTTAGATTTTATGAATAAGAGAGAGTTAAACCAAAATAATATATTAGAAAATTAAGAGTCCCTTCTTCATTAATTCTCATCCCTTCTTAGTTTTTCAAATATCGTGCAGTAATTCTTCATTTTTTAATTGCATCCATGCAAAGCCAGAGCGGGCCGTTAGTATGGCATAACTGTCTTTATTTACCCGGATATATGACGTGACAATAATAAACATCCACAAATCATTAGCATAGTTATATGAGTACATAGATTCTATCAGTTCGCGGTATTCTATTTGCCGCTAATTATTTGTTACCAAGCGCTCATTGTGTGTATCGTGTCCACTGGAATTAATCATGGCGGTTTTCAATCAGCGAGTTGTGCAAGCTTCTGAGTTAAGTGTGTTACACACTCGACATTATTATATCATTGTGATCTATATACACTTATTGGTAGGATAAACAAAACAACATCTTGTGGCTCTATATTTCTGAATAATTTCACTGACTTAAAAGGGAACTAGTACTGTTAGGATTTTACCTTAAGTTTTTTCGGCGATAAAGGCTTGGGTTGATTATTGTGATGCATAAATATAGTTCGAAACTCGGAAAAGGAAATAAGCTACTTTTAATCCCGGGGAAATGTAAGATTACTGTGGTATACCCGTAGATATAGTATATACTATATCTATGGTATATACTATATCTATGGGTATAGCTGTTTTCGTATAGAAATATAATAATGATACCGAATAGTGACATTATAACACATTATAACATGGACGAGCTATAAATAGTCTTTACATTCAATGAAAAACAAAACTTATTAAAGAATTAACACAAAGTGCGAAAATGTGTAATCGAAAATAACTCTCACGTCAACAATTCCCGAGCCGCAGACCCGAGCAATTGTCACGATAGTTGAATTGGTAAAGCATCTGGGACTGTATTCCAGGAGATGCAAGATCAAATCCTGCTTGTGTTGTATTTTGCATTTTATATTTTCGCACTTGGTTTAATTCGTATGGCTAAGCATGTCAAATGCTTAAAATATATAATAAAAACTAGCTCACCAGGCGAACTTCGTACCGCCATATTTTTTTTCGTGAAAAAGATTCAATATTTTGCAATGAAAATTATTAAAAATGTCGCTATTATAAAATAGGGGTTGGCAGTAGAAGGGTGAAAATTTAGGATTGTATGTATTTTTTAATGCGGCAACATAAAAAAATTATAATTAAAATTTTTGTCCACTAAATAAAAATAAAATGTTTTGAGGTGGACCACCCCTTACACCCACTTAGGTGCATGAAACATAGCTTACATCCTATTCTCAGACCTACTGAATATACACACAAAATTTCATGAGAATCGGTCAAGCCGTTTCGTAGGAGAATGGCGACAAACTCTGTGACACGAGAACACTTATATACTTATTAAATATTAAAAAATATATTATCACTTTTTTAATAGTTATAACTTACGTATTGTGTGCCAGTGATGGATTTAGAAATAAATTCTCGCATATTATTATCTATGTACAGCTTCTAAGAAAAATGTTAAACGTCATTGACATTATTCTGCTCAGACACACTCTTAAATATTTCTCTATCTCGATATCCTGGTTGGGAACCTTGACTAAATGATTGTGTTGAACATTGTTGTATGGTGTACATATAAGTATATTAAATTTGTTAATAACAAAATCATTGATTTTATGTCTTATACCGTTTTGGCAAGCTCGTATACGTAGAACCATAATCTATACTAGGTATTATAAAGCTTTAACATAACATAGCTATGTCTCTACATTTAAGATATTTGAGAAAAAATGACTGTAATAGGCTATATAGGCCTATCTAAACACATATCGATTTTTTTTAGATTTTTTGTCTGTCTGTTTGTTTATTCGCGCATCACGCAAAAACTACTGAACGGATTTTGATGCTACTTTTCTCGATTAGACTTAATAACTAGTATACATTTTATCCTGCTACTATATCGGGAACCTGAGATATAGCCTAAAAACCAGCTTTTGGCTGCGGCGGAGCCGTGGGTAAACTAGATTCTCCTAATGCGGAGAAACTCATTAATCCTTACTATGTATATCTTTATACCTATAAAAGCATAACTGACTGAGGTAACAACATACAGCCCAAATTCCTGCAGCCGGGAAAATCTACATAATGGGTTTCTTTAATAAGTACTGTAGTGAAGCCGCGGGCAATTTACTAGTGCTTACTAACATTATAAACGCGAAAGTGAGTTTGTTTATTTCTTTGTTACGCTTTCACACTGTGATTACTGAACCAATCATCATGAAATTTTCCACACATATAGTCTGGAGCGCAGAAATGGACATAGGCTTTTTATCTCGGAAAAATTATAGTTCCCGTAGGATAGCTATTTTTTTAAACAGATAATTAGTACCGTAGTGTGACGTATTTAATGTACTGAAGTCCACGCGGACGGAGTCACCGGCAGAACATAGTAATATTATAAATGCGAAAGTGCGTACTTTTGTATGTTTGTTACCCATTCTCGCCGTAAATACTCAATTGATCATCGTGAAATTTTGTATACGTATAGCCCAGAACCCAGAAAAGGATTCCTATGGTATAGCATTTTTAAATAGGTATAGAATATTTGTGAGCTGTAAGGTGATGTATCCATACATTCTGCAGTCCAGACATAGACAGTCAAAGTCGTTGTAAGGATCTAGTTCATTATATTATAAGGTATCTTCCCAAATAACAGTTTAGAATAATAGTTTTATTATGTTGTAATTTCGATTATGTTTAATTCATATTAAACTATAAGACATAATATTACCGCTCGAGGTTGCTGTTTTAAAAGCACGCTAAATCGCATCAAATAGCGCTTTCCCTCAAGTGATACGTAGTAATTTATACTACTATTTTTTTTGTTAAGGCAGGAAAAAAATATCTAACCGCACACCCAGTCGTTTGGAGCAACGAACAGGATAGTGTGGGGCCCTCACCCAGTAAATAAACCCGCCATGTGTTGTCTCTCCACCTGTTTTGGCGGGCCACTGGAACTATGTTACATTACTTCAGTGATAACTTTATACTACTCCTGTGAGTAAAATTAAAGACATTTTATTTAACAACGAGCACATTAACGAATTCAAACGCGAAAAATAAAACAAAAAAGGCGGCTTGCTCGTGGTTTTTCTTTTTTTTAATAACGCACAAACAAATGCGGGGGGCCAGGTTCTGCACATTTACACTTTTTTTCTGGTTAACATAATATATTTAAATTAGGCAGTATGCGAACGTGCTATTAACGTCGTCAAAAATTAAAAAGAAAACACCTTAATAATGGATTTTTATATGTTCTTCTTCCCGCTCATCGTGTTTGTAATGGAATTTCATACACCTTTTCCTATCGCATTCGTGTGACAGTAACGATGTACTATATTATACTATGTTCTGCATCATTTTTAAATAAGAAAGAAGGTATTTCCAAGCAGGTGAAATATAAATACATATACTAACTTATCTACGTAATAATAAACTGTATAAAATATATTCAATTCTATGTAGGTCATAGACTAAGGATATAATATAGACTCGCTATTATTTTAATACTAAGGATGAAGAAAAAGATGCACATAAATATTAAGTCATAGCAAGAGGCAAAAACGCATAGTATAAGTATTTTGTCCTATTCACGTATGCGCTATTTTTGTTCGGACCCAATCAACTGGGTCCCAACAATAAGATGGCCAACCGTCCCCATCATCGGAATGTAAGCTTGTTTTTGTATTTACGTAAAAAAAAACGTTAATTGATCACGTTATATGTATATGCTAATGTTACGTTCTAATACATTTTAAACAAAATACAATTTCTTTGTCCTGTCATTTTTGTATCCGGCTAAAACATGTAGAGCATTTTTAGTCTACAAAGTTATAATCATAGTTATCTTCTAAAATTATTCCGGTTATCATATGTCAAACTATTGCTATCTCGACACTGCATACGCTGAGAACGTGTTTATAATATCCTCTGTCTACGATGCAGGTAATATGTACATACCTACATATAATTGAATATACAAGTATTTTAGTAGTAGGTGCTTAGATGGTAGCTATTCGCTATTCACTAACCGTAATTTAGCACTTCAGTTCAATCCTTGCGAAACATCAAAAATGTAATAATAGTAAAAAATGCTGGATGCATTTTTTACTGGTGTAGGGTTTTTAGCTGGTGATAAAAACATTATAGGTACATAAATCATAGTAACTCAGTTTCATTGCCACTGGAAAGGTTTTCGACCCGGCTCTACTTGCAACCAGGAAAAACCCCGACAATGGCTTAACGATAGATTTAATCTAATTTAAAGAAATGACAATCACTCGAAATGTTCTAAGAATACCTTCATTGATTCGTTCTGGGCATTTCACAACCGGGTTTAAACACAATAGCTTTCTTGCATCAAACTATTTTATTTTTAAATGTGACTGTCACGAGCAAGGCTAGTCTAAAGATACCTGATCTGCGACGGTAATTATTTCTTTATACATTTATTTTATTACCCATTGAAATACAAAAAATACTCATTCACTCTATATGTACTCGCAAATAGAAAGAATGATAAAAATATTGCTAATCATTTTATATTTAGATATTTATATATATATTTTTAGCATTTGACATGCTTAGCACTATACATTAAACACAAAGTGAAAAATGTGAAATCGAAAATAACAGTCACGAGCAGGATTTGAACCTGCATCTCCTGGATACCGTCCAGATGCTTTGCCAATTCAGCCATCGTGACAATTGCTCCTGACTGCTAATTTCGATAACACATTCATACTTAACGTCTTTGCGTGACGTCTGCGCCATCTTTCGGAAGTATTTTCATACATTATACCGACCAGGTAAACTTAATTTTACAATTAAGATTTTTACCTAATAATGATGCAAACCCTATAAATATTTAGATATTTTTATATATATTTTTAGCATTTGACATGCTTAACACTATACATTATACACAAAGTGAAAAAAGGGAAATCGAAAATAACAGTTACGAGCAGGATTTGAACCTGCATCTCCTGGATACCGTCCAGATGGTTTGCCAATTCAGCCATCGTGGCAATTGCTCCCAACTGCTAATTTCGATAACACATTCATACTTAACGTCTTTGGGTGACGCCTGCGCCATCTGTCGGAAGTATTTTATATACAGCATATGCATATGTATTTGTGATAGCATGTCAAATGCTAAAAATATATATAAAAATATCTAAATATTTATAGGGTTTGCATCATTATTACGTAAAAATCTTAATTGCAAAATTAAGTTTACCTGGTCAGTATAATGTATGGAAATACTTCCGACAGATGGCGCAGGCGTCATCCAAAGACGTTAAGTATGAATGTGTTATCGAAATTAGCAGTCAGGAGCAATTGTCACGATGGCTGAATTGGCAATTCATCTGGACGGTATCCAGGAGATGCAGGTTCAAATGCTGATCGTGACTGTTATTTTTGATTTCACATTTTTCACTTTGTGTTTAAAGCATTTTATATTTTATAAATATAAATAGCAAGTTAAATAGAAGGATGTATGATGTAGGTACTGGGCGAGACCGAGACTCATCTACCTAGACCAAATCGGTCATGTATTGAAGGAAGAGGAAGGAAGAGGGGTGGAGTCAGGATTATCCAAAACCGGCGAGCGTGAATGAAGAGAATTATGGATGAATTTTGAGGAAGCGAGAGATGTAGGCATGCGAGAATAGAGCCTCTTAACACCCTAATATCTAATCTCTGCCTAACCCGCTACGGAGATGGCGTGATAATAAGCAAGTAAGTTAAATAGAGTGATTTTAATATCGTTAACAATTATTTTGTAATCAGACATGTTGGCTTTTCACGATAATTACAACCACTGATGTTTTTTTAGTCTGTATTTTAGCACTTGACATGCTCAGCTACTATAAAGAACAAATTATTAGTGAAAATGTGGAAAAAGGGAACTTTACAGCAAGCAGGATTTGAACCTTCATCCCATCTGAGCACTTCCCCGGATTGGATGGGACGCAGGTTCGAATCCTGCTTGCAGTAACGTTCCCTTTTTCCACTTTCACTAATAATTTGTTCATAGATAATGATAATAGAGGACTTAATCAAAAACCATAAACGCATTGGCATACCTTGGAGCGTGCATTACATGGATACTCACTAAATGCGTGTTAATCTTAAGGTTAATTACAAAAAAATAAGTTTATAAAGCAGGTCAATATTTATCCTGATAATCGAACTTGCCAATGGAGCCTTCGCCTTTGAAGTTTTCAGACTTACAAGGATATCGTAATAAACTGAAATCAGAGGTATGCAAATGTTAGAACGAGACATCTTGAGGAAAATTAGACAATTTATTAGGCACACATGTGCCAGACTTTCGTATTTTAAAGAGCTTTTAATGATAATATTTATGTTAGTAGATTAATCTTCACATTTTCTTTAATAATATTATGAACTAGTCTTTGCCCGCAGCTCCGTCTCAGCTACATGCTAAGCTTTTAGGTTATAGCCTGGGTTCCCGAAATAGTAGCGGAATAATTACCTTCAATCCTTCAATATCCAGTTATTAAATCTAATCAAAAGCTATGCATAAACATTCATTCAGTAGTTTTTGCGTGATGCCCAAACAACCATATTATATTCCTTCAGTGGACGCCTAAATAGCCTAACACATTTTTTTGATGTGAAACATCTAATGCGGAGGGAGGGTAAAATCAGCTGTTAGCGTGGCGACGCTTTTTTACTTGTTCCGTTCAAATCTTGCAAGGTAAATTAGACATATTTCCCGATTTCCTATTGAGCTGAAATTTTACAAGCATTATATTGCGTAATAATGCAATATTATGATGACATGGAGCTGATCTGATGATGGAGCTGGAAGGTGGATATAGGAACTTCATAATGAAACAGTGCAACACTATCGGGTTTGGACTCGATTGGTTCGTCTTGACGAGTACTTTGTCTTTATATAGTATCCAGGATCTGATGATGGAGCTGAAAGGTGACCACAGTAACTCCATAATGAAACGACGCAACCCCATGAAGATAGACCCTAGATAGTATCCAGGGTCTGACGATGGAGCTAGAAGATGGCCACAGTATTTCTGTAATGAAATGACGCAACCCCATCGTGTTTATACTGGTTTGATTAGTCATGACGAGTACTTTGTCTCTAGATAGTATCCAGGGTCTGATGATGGAGCTGGAAAGTGGCCACGGTAACTCTGTAATGAAACGACTCAACCTTATCGAGTTTCGAATTGTTTGTTTCATCTTGACTAGTACTTTGGTCCTAGATGATTTCCAGGGCCTGATGATGATGATTTATGTCCGTTTCCGCTATTTTATACATGTCATATTTTTATGCAAGCACACATTGAAAAAGTTATGATCATTTTATTTCTACTCATTATTTCTACAAAATAATTTCGATGTTTCATATCTGGTAGACGTCCCACGACGTCTATCATTATTTTTTTTTCTCAAATATCTTAAATTAACATACATAGCTCTGTTACAGCTCTATAATAGTATAGATGAACAAAATAACATTGAGTTAATATACATCAATGCAAAATAATTAATTATTTGAATATGGATATTTAACAATGCGTAATTGTTAAAGACCAACTGCATCCAGTCTTTTTTATAGAGTTTTATCCCCATTTAAGGCCTTGCAAAGCGCACACATTTATCGAAACTGTGGGTGTTTGTTGACGAATTAATTATCATTCATTAGCTTGCTAGAGGAAAACTTCATGTAGAGGCTTCCATTTCCCCTGGGCTTTACCCTGGGGCATTTTCTCGATAGCTTGTAAAGACAACCCGCACTAGACCTATCTGGTGGATTTCAATTTAAAATCCATCTCACTCTCAGATAATATTCATGCCTAACAGTGGAACTATAACGGTTTCGAAAAAAATACTATTAAATCAAGCGCGTAAATGTGACGAAATCACTCATAATAAGTTTATTGAAACAGCATTAACATGTTAATAGGAAAACAAGTTAACAACGAATTAGCGTTAATGAGACTGAAGTACACGTAGCCAGAAGATCTAACGAATTTACACCCGTCGATAACAAGGTTTCAACACACAAAAGATGAGGACCTTTCGTCACTTACGGAACGCAATTTATATATATGAGTATTAGCAGCCGTCTAAATAGTTTTGGTTATTTTGTTAAGGCACCCTCCACGTAAATATACCTAACCTCACAGCCCGTCGCTCGGAGCCCTTTGGGGGTCTCACCCACTAAATAAGCATAAAGAAAAGGGGAACCCTATAATTTTTTTTATTGTTAACTTATGTATGAGTATGTGGCTAACACAGACGACACGACAAAATGATAGCTACTGTCATTATTTCTAATTCATTTGCATTACAAGCAAATTTCGTTTAATAACTTTTTTGTCTTTGTTTAATTGATAAAATAAATTGTAGGTGATATGAAGTTCACCGGGTCATCTAGTCTATACTATTATAAAGCTGTAACAGAGCTATGTCTGTACATTTAGGATATTTAAGAAAAAATGACTGAATTATGCTATATAGTCGTGTCTAAACACAAAACAATTTTTTGTTCGCGCATCACGCAAAAACTACTGAACGGATTTTGATGTACTTTTTTTGTTTGAAAGCTATTGATTAGACTTAACAACTGGTATACATTTTATCCCGTTACTATAACCGAAAAACTAGCTTTTGGCTGCGACGAAGCCGCAGGCAAAGGCTAGTATTTAATAAAGATGTTAAGCTATATTTCCTTAATATAATTACATGAGAAATAGCCAGAAATTAGAATTTTCACAGCTTATCATCGTAAACTTAGCTATACAAAACGTGTTCTAAGTATTTGCATCTCCTTCCAGTATAAACTCTCCTCGATCAACATTCCTTCTCATAACTATTGTATGCTTTTTTTAGCTACCATTATAGCCAGTGTTAATAATTTGAAAACTCCCAACTTTATTCATAATAATATGCAATTCAGTATGACCAGTGTATTTTTTTATTATTGTTTTTATTGTCTCAGAATTCATCAAACTATTATTAAATAGTAGTTGTACCCACTTTTAAATATAAAAATAATATAATAAAAAATATGATAGAATTTTCACAGCGCTTTTACTAACGCGCGATTACTAACCTGTAAATTTACTGCCTGTAAATTTCACTTCTTACTCATACAGCTACGTATATTATACACTTTTCGTCACAAAATTCGTAGTTAATAAATTAATAATGGTATACTAACAAGCTGTTGTTTTAGTTTCCAAAACTGGCTTGTTATTGAGTAGAAGAGTTCAACAAGTCTTTGTTATAAAATTAACACTGCGTTTAGTTCTCACGGCCGTCATCTTGTCTTCTACATGTGTTGGATTTAGTAATAGGGCATTGTTATTTTTGTATCCCATCAATTAATATTGCTTATTTTAATACTCTATTTTTTTAGATTTGCTAATTTTTTAAAAGAACAAACTATAATTGAGAATAATAGCTGTATTGTGAGGGACTTTACAAACATACTATTTTTCCCTATATAGGGCACGGGTCTTCTATCATAATGAGAGGAATTGTGCGGGTTGGCGGACTTCACAAGCCGTTGAGAAAATCTTTCAGGCATGCAGGTTTTCTTACGATGTTTGTCTTCACCGAGCAGTCATATAAATTGTAAACAAATACACACATATTGGAACTGGGGATTGAACTTGATACTATTGTCTTTGCAGTCCTTGGTTTTACTGCTAAGCTATGGACGCGAGATGAAGCGAGGAAAGCCCATGTACAAAGGTGATATAACATTTTTTTTTAAATTAGGAACATTAGGTATCTAATTACTTCGTAGGTATATCTATTCTTTTAAAGATTTGACCCCTTTATGTGTGGTGTGCATATAATGCGGTACAAAACCGGATTGGTGGCACTCGGAGGTTTAATTTTAAGTAACGATAAAATTTATTTATCACACTTACTTCCTCCTCTTGGTTACTAATTTTGTATCATTGTAAATTCCAGCATGATGGTTGATCTTAGTTAATAGGTACTAAGTATTGGCATGTTCACAAACACATTCTTGGTTAAAATCGTTATTATCGTCCAGTAATACCTAAGACACACGCCACGACGGACATGGCCACGGGGGATCCGTGACCGTTGGCCATGTGGGGCCGGCTTTAGAATTGTCCCACCCCTCTCTACCCACGAGAGTCGTAAGAGCCGACTGAGGGAATACCGGTGGAGTGGGCAGCAGCACTCCCTCGAGTATTAACAACATCCACTGCGATAGCCGCCTGCCAAGCGTGGCGATTACGGCAATATCCCCCATGACGGAACCGCTCGTTGAGGCGTCCTCTTGGGGAGGCCTATGTCCAGCAGTGGACCTTGAAAGGCTGACGGATGGATGGATGGAATACCTAAGAATCACTATACGTAGTGAACGAATGGCGGAGTCGTTTAGATATCGACCTCCGATGTCTGTATTGGTTCGATCGCAGGATTGTTGTTCTGAGTATATGTCTAATAATGTTCGTAAAGTCCCCCGCGATGCAGGAATTATTCCTTAGTGAAGGTTGTTGTCTTTTGTAAAATGATTAAAGCCACGCATTTATAAATTTGTCTCCTGTACCAGCCTTTAAAGTAATGATTTTTGATGTTTACTTATACAAGTACACCTTCGTCCAGTAACCAACCTCCTGTGTTCTGCGATGAGTCAGCCAGTGAATGAGAGCGACTCTCATGAATGGGTTATCAAAGCTGAAGAGTATCTTACCTTCCATACTTTAAATTGTTTAGGTTAAAAATTTTTTTTCACATAGAGTTTATTATATGTTCTTTTTTAATATTATATAGGCCGGAGTGTGGTCTCTTTGTTTTTGCGAACTTAGTAGTCACTTTGCCGTGTTTTGATTTGAGAAACAATTGCTATCACAGCGAAAAATTATGGTATTTATTAAATTATTAATAAGTATTAGAGGTATTACTTGCAAGGAAAGCACTGAAATCATTGCGGGCAACCGCAAACTTATTAACAATTATAACATAATAAGATAAATTCATCTGTTGAACAATGGCATTGCTCAAGAACAAAGCTGGAATAAGTTTATTATAAATTCATGATGTAGAAGATTGCTTGGTTGACTTTCAAGTGATGATAATTGAATTCAGATTTTATCAGCACGCATTTAATAGTTTGGTTTGGACCTTGGCATGATATAGTTACTTATGAATAAATTGTTGTGGACCACAATGCGCCTCGGGATATTTTAGTTGTAGCGGGAGGTACCCGTTCATTTTTGTATTTTATATCTGCGGTGAGCAGGGGCTTGTCAGTTCTTTAATATTCGGCGAATCATTTGCTACCATAAGCAGTAAAATAATCTAAAGAAAATTTAATCCTAACTGGTTTTACTGAATGTGAAAACAGAACGGTTGTAGTCTAAAAACAAATTATCTAAACATTATTCATTTTAGATAGATAGGTAATTCAGCCTGCAGAACCTACAATTTCATCCACGTGGACTTTAGAATGTAAATACTCTACGGTACACAAATGATCTCTATGTACAAGTACTATCCCACGGAAAATTCCATTTTCTTGGGTACAACGTAGGTATATTGCTGGGTTTTCATGATGATTGGTTACGTAATTACAGCGTTTATAATTAATATTATTACTAATGTAAAAAAATAATCCACTGAATACAAGGTGTTATGTCAGTAGCATTCTTTGCTAAACAAAGCTCGTTATTAATTTAATTACGGCTGATGTATGCTAACAAGACGTTTCTCTGAACTCCAGTTTACTATGTAGAATCACGTATCTACAGCCATAGCCACTTGTTGACAATACGTAATTACTCCAAACTGTCAGTCTGTCACATAATATTTAGCAGACATAACATAGGTACCTATATCTACAATTTTAGGCAATACACTTCTTGTTAGCGCCATTGTAATGATTGTCAATTTGTATACGGCTGTACTTTATGTTTTACTAATGAGTACAACATATTTAAATCAGTTTTAATTATTTAAACAATTACAGCAAAATTAATAAATTATCATCATAATAACACATTGTTACTACCTATGTAAGTAGCAAGCAGTACCATTTATGAGATATTATATTTTTTGTACCTTAATGAAATTATTTATGTCGTGCATTATGAGTATAGTAAGAGTTACTTATTAACAAAAATAAATAATCAAAAAATATCCATTTTTATATTATACATTTTATTTATTATTCGTTCGTTTAGACATTTGCAGTGTTAATTAAAGTCTGATTAAATCGTTTGTAGCCAAAAATAAAATGTTTTATTTTGGGAACACATTCTATCTATGTAAAATAATGTACCTACCTATATAAATTATATAGTTTTGGAATGTGCTTTTTACTTTTATCTTTGTAACCATATATTAATGCCCAAAAAATTTTTTTTTCTATATATTTAGCAGACTAGCTAACGCTTCTTGATGGTGAATAGTTACCGAGGCTAACTCACCCTTGATTCTAAGACATTGTATGTCTATCAATCATGGATAAAAATAATTTATTATTTACGTAAAATTTTACCTTTGACTTATAACAGACTATTTTAATTTTATCAAGTATAGCGTAGAAGATATTTAACGACCAGTTTGCTGAGTCGTCAGATTTCTTTAATAAGAATATCTTAAAATATACTTGGGAGTTTTTGGAGGGACCGTGAAAGAGTAATGTCGTCGCTCTACATTATTCTCCAAAACTTGTGTTATTTCAAGTATTATTGTTTCACATAGTGGTGGTATTTTACTAATTAACTATATGTGTATGTATTTAAGTGTTGGCGAGTGATGTAATGCAGCATAACGTGTTTTTTCCTCATTTTAGATCTATTTTTTTAGCAATTGACATGCTCCGCTACTTTTTAAAGTATAAATTATTTGTGAATAAGGAAAAAAGGGTGTTTTTTCCTGTTACCTCCAAAACTCCATAGAAACTTCTCAGTAAAGTCACCACTACTTTACTGAGGAACAAAGGAGGTGCAACTTAAAACAATGTGAAATAAAATAAAAAATAATGTGTTTAAATATAAATAAAAAGAGATAATGATGACAGGTCCACTAGTGGTAGAGCCTTACTTATCCCACCGCGAATCGGCCGTCTCGATCGGGGAAATTCCACCCTCTCACAAAAGATCAGCGTGCAACAACTTCGTTGTGTTTTGTAGGATAAATGAGAGCGCCGGAGCCCCAAACTCCCTCTCTATCCTCTCCTTAGTATCCTACCTATCCTCTTTTTATTTTCCTTCCTATCCCTTTCCATGGAGATGGCGGCGCGCGAGTGATAGGTACCTCTGGTGTTGCTAGCGAAGATATTATTTGAATAACACACATATCTAACCGTTCTCCATATTAGCAATTGAAGCTTGTTAACACAATGTTCTGAACTAATTAAAGATGATGTCGATCAAATCTGTCTGGTCAATTGAGCCTCGCATACACTAAAATAGATTTCACACCCACTTCTTATCAGAATCACAGTCAAAGCAAATTCCACGAACGACGACGCTCGACTCGATTCGAATAACCATTGAAATACTTTTTTTATATACTGTCACTTCATGTAGGTATATGTTATTGTTTTTAAATTCTTTTTTTTTGTTGGCTGCGATGCGAAGTAGTTTTATGTGTTTCCTGCCGTCTTTTATTTTTTTTTACATAAAAGGCTTAGGAAGTGGAGAGATAAGTTTATATCCAAGATATGAGGAGACGATTATTCAACCTCCAGCGTCTGTGACTCACAAAAGGAAACACATTACTAGAAATACCTAGTAATTTAGAAACAGCGATATTCTATCAAAGATTGGTAGAAATACCAATCTGGTCCATCCAGCTAATTACCAACTGAACTTTTTTTTAGAACCTATATACGCTCCAATGGAAGGAAGGAAAATTGTCCTGATATATTTGTTTGAAGTTTTTCTTCTCACGCAGTAATATTATTTACTGTTGCATCCTTACTCGTATAATGGAATGGGGATGGATATTGTGAATTATTAGTCACTAGATCACAAACCATTAGTCTTACTGCTGTTACAAGTCTCCTCAGGAGGGATTAGGGTCATCGCAAACCGTACAGAAACATCTCTAAGTATGCACGTTGTTTTCCTTTCACCAGGAGATAAATAATCATAACACCAGGCCTGTATTCCCCGAAGGGGTAGGCAGAGGCGTACTACATACCTATGGTTCGCCAGCTATGTTTAAGTCCCACGTAATAGGCGAGCCTATTACCATCTACTGGGCACATTTCCAAACTCCGTGCTACTACTGAGAATTTTTTTTTGTACCGAAGATCGATCATGAAATTATATACCCGAAAAAAACGTGAATTGTATTAAATATCGCTATAAACTAAAAATCATATAGGTATGCATCATAGTTGCGCAAAATAGGGTAATATAAATATAGTTTATATTTATCATATAAATCTTTGATAACAAACACGACAGCTCTATTAAAAATCACTTTACTATTAACATTGTAATTTATGAGATAATCACATCGTATTCATATAACAATAAAATAAATGTACAGAGTTAGCAGAACAATTGTTCATCGACTAATTATCACCTATTAAATGAAACCGTTATTCTCCAAGACACTAGATAACGGGTTTAGCCAACGAGACTTCAATTAGCGCAAAAGGTTTCGATATTATCGGCTTAAAATATCTTGTAGTTAACTACTCAATTTAATTAGTTTTAGATTACAGAAGAAGAAACTTACAAGACAACAGCCTTTGGTAAAGAGGAAAATGTTTGTACTTTTGTTTTTTAAAAAGACCATTTTCGACAAGGTAAAATTTGGTTAGAACCAATTGCGATTACTAATTAGAAAAATTAGGCAGAAATATAAAATACTAGCCGGTTTAGCAGCGGAAAAAGGTTGGTCCTTTAGTTTTATCAGGTTCTTTTTGTAGTAGGGGAATAAAATATGCTCCCGTTGTTGAGTCTAATCAAGAGCCATAAAACAAAATAGTTTCTAAAGTACAAATTATTTGTGAATAAGGAAAAAGAGATTTTTTGTACTAGCGGGAAAAAATTTTTTTTTCTGTTTGTTTGAGCATCACAAATAAACTGTTATTCGTGATGCTCAAACAAACAGACAGACATTATTTCTAAATCTCAGATTCAAAAACGCCTAAATAGGCTAATTCAATTTTTTTGTACTTAATATTTTTACAATTACAGCTATGTTACAGTCTAGCTTATTTTTGGTTTAACCTCCAGTTTATATATATAGTAGCGAGATAAAATATATTCCAATTTTAAATCTAATCAAAAGCTATGGAACAAAAAGAAAACATCAAAATCCGATCAATAGCTCTGTGTGACGCTCGAAAAACGAAAGTGACAAAAATTCTAAAATAAATAGTTTTGGATTTAGAGACGCGTAAATAACACAGTATTTATAATCTCAAATACCTTGTTAGTTTAGATACCGCAATGTAACAGATATTAGTTGTGTATAATTGTTAATAATTTTATTGCAAATATTAAGTTGGTTTTCTCCTAAAATTCAGTAATAGCCCAGTGACTAAGAACGGCAAACAGAGAGGGAAAATTTAGACCTCGCAAGACATAAAACTCTGACATTTCGAAATTATGTCTGTAATTATTTACAAAATATTACCACCCGGTGAAGAAAAACATCCAAGAACTCGGCGCACCTGAAAGATTTTTATCGATAGTAAACAAAGTGTGCTACATACAGTGTGTGAACGAAGCCTGTGTGGTTTAATATAACCTAAATCACTCTGAAAAAAAAAACCTTTAAACCACAGCGTTTCAGTTACGGGTTGTGAAAAAATAATATGCTTATTGATCAAGCACAAATAAATGCCATTGGCAATCATACATTATCAGTAATATAGGAAAGAAAGAAAGAAAATTTTTTATTGCGACGAAACAAAAACAAAAAAAGAACAATATAGAATAAACAAATTACAAACACAAAATTTCGTCACAAAACGTCACCAACTCAGCATGATGCAGGCATAAACCTGCGCTGGTCTTCCATTAGTGCATGTATGGTGATGGCGTCACAGATGCCAATTATTTTAAACAAAAAAAGCGACCTATTTATCTCCTAGTGTAAGGGATCAAAACATATCTGTTATGTATACAAATGAATTCCTTCGTCTCAATCATTAAGATTTTTTTTATTTTTTATTTTATAAAGATTTATATGATGAGACTTAGAAAATAGGAATTGAAAAGGAGTTTATGACAAACCTCTTTTTACATCTTTTAACACAACTGCCTCGGTGGCGTAGCGGTAGTGTATGCGACTGCTAATCATGAGGTCTCGGGTTCGATTCCCGGGTCGGGCAATGTTATTGACCTTTTTACTAAAAAGAAAAATTCTCAGTAGCAGCCCGGAGTTTGGAAATGTGCCCGGTAGACGTCAATAGGCTCGCCCCCTATTACGTGGGACTCAAACATAGCTGGCGAGTCGTGGGTGTGTAATACACCTCTGCCTACTCCTTCGGGGAATACAGGCGTGATGCTATGTTTTTACATTGTGGCGAGTAGGGCACATAAGTACCTAATAAACACGTTCGTTTGAGTTTCGGCTCGTATCACGGTCCACAGAACTCAACGCGTTCCCTGAGGCAATCGCGATAAAATCACAATCGTACCGTGGCTTTAAGCAAAAGACACTGCGATGGGTTTTTAAAATTTAAATGTTTCACCTTTGCTCACAATGGCTTCCTTGCTCTAGAAAAAAAACTTATTTTACCTGAACTCGGCTATAAATAACCTTTAAAAGTCTTTATTAAAATACTAGAAAGACATTAAAAGCTGCACTAACATATAAAAATCACATGGAATGGTTTCTAACTAAACTTACTAACCAATACCACTGCTAGAAAACGATACAAAGAATTATGGTAACAGGTTCATCCGTGTGGTGACGGACTAAGAATACAAGTGTCACCACCCCATTCTTTTCCACGGGTATCGTATGAGGCGACTAAGGGAAGTAAGCACCCATTGCATGGCTGGTGGTAGGGCTTGGTACCAAATGGGAGTACTCACTTGGTACCGGGCCCGTACGGGTTGGTACCACCATCTCCCGTGTGACCGGCCATGAAGCACATCGTTATGTTTTGGCTGTAGTTAGGAGAAAGCCGTTTATTTCATATCTGTGAAATGAAATGGTGAGCAGCGGCTTGACAATACTCTCGGTATAGTTGAGTTCATGAGTGACGGTTACCATTTACCATCAGAGATTAATGGCAAATTACGAGCTATACAAAAATAGAGTCTAATCTAGAAATTTTATGCATTTTTGAATGAATTAGTCACTTGTTTACAGACGCCTCCATTACTTGGCTCGGTATTTCAAACAATGAGTAAATCTGTTTATGATTTATAGATCAGAACATTAATGTTAAAATTTGGTTTATATTTATAGTTACGTATTTGTAAACTAGGAAAATGAATTGTCTGAAATGATAATGATTCATTCTAACCTTTATCATCATTCCACATAACATAACCCAAAGTAAAAAAGATAAGCGGATTTTTCAAAGTATGATGATATTTATTTAATTTATGGCAGTCAATGCGGCTGATTGTCATAAAAGTTCATGACAGCTGGGACTAACAAATTAGTCTTCTTTTTGAGGGTTTTTATACGTACTAAAAAATTGATATAGATCATTTAAACAGTCGATCACCTGGCGATGAGGGTTACCATCTGACCAAATCCGATCAAGGCCGGTTTTTTTAGACAGGACTGCACCCGGATTTCGATTCTGACCGGACTTTTTGTCATACTACACAATAAAGTGTCGAGTCCAACACGAGACAACTCTGTGTGTGTCACACAAATTATTGGTCTAAATATGGGTTGCGTACATTGTTTTCGCAAAATTAAGTAAGTCAATAACTGGGTTTTTTTGATTTTAATCCCTGGTAGGATACTCGCGATATGTCATTAGGTGTTGTGTGTGTTATAATTTATCACCAATAAACCTCGTAAATTAGAAGGCACACACCGTAGGTTTCAATCTTATATTTGTGGGTGCCCATTATGCTTTCGCCAACTAAGCTACGGCTAGGTTTTCATCAAAATATTCCTACAGATACTTTCATTTTACGAATAAATAAAATCGTCAATAAAGCGAAGACGATGCGGTCCTATTAGCGCAGGCTGCGACTGACCTGCAAACGCTAGTCGATGTAATGGCAGAAGATTGTAAGAAAAAGGGCCTACGCGTGAATGTGAGCAAAACCAAAATAATGGTTTTTGAAAGAGAAGAAGCCAGAACAGATGTTAGAGTAGCAATAGGAAATGGTGTGCTAGAACAAGTGGATGAATTTGTATATCTTGGATGTGGATTCAGTCGGGATGGAAGGTACACCACTGATGTAGAGAGAAGAGTGAATGCGGGAAATAGAGTGAACGGAGCATTGGGACAACTTCTCAGTAGCCACCACATCAGCCAGAAGGCACGTGTCGCAATACACAACGCAGTGCTTGTCCCAACGTTATTATATGGAAGCGAGAGTTGGGTATGTAAAAAGGAGCTTGAGAGTAATATCAATTCGGTCAAAATGCTATCTCTGCGGAGAATCTGTGGAGTGAGGCTGACTGACTGCATTCGTAACAATGACATAAGAGAGCGAGTAGGTATGAAAGAGAGTATTGGTGTAAAGATGCGAGAGGGAATGCTCCGATGGTTCGGACATGTGGAAAGAATGCCGGACGAGCGACTGGCTAAGAAGATATACAATGCGAAAGTAGAAGGATGTAGGTACAGGGGGTGACCGAGACTTACCTACTTAGACCAAATTGGTCATGTATTGAAGGAAGGTGTAGTCAGGAGTCTCCGAAACCGGCGAGCGTGTGTGAAGAAAGTTATGAATGTTGAGGAAGCGAGAGATGTATGCAAGAATAGAGCCTCTTGGCACTCTGTTCTCTCTGCCTACCCCGCAAGGGAAATGGCGTAAGATAAGTTAGTTAGTAAATCAATTATTGAAAACTGCACTAATATCCTAATGGATAGGAATGTCGTGTCATGTGTGTTGGTTTGCGAGACGTCACGACGAAATTCCAAATGAAAACTAAAACTCTACAAATATTTGTTCCGAATAGAGCTGTACTTTTTGTCTGTTAATGTGTTTATAAAGGCTTTAAAACTATTTGTATTTAATAAAAAATATATAAGTAGCATATTAAAAGTAGTAAAAGTCATTCAACTTTTAATTAACGTTGTTGTTACGGAATTATTATAAAAATAAAATTATAAGATAGACTGATGAATTACTTTTTAAACTAAAACTGTGTTGTCGTGTCAAATATTACCAGGAATTTATTGATAACCTTGAACTTAGTAACTCGAAAACATTAGGCTCGTTCTACAAGTGGTTTCGTGTGTATAAGTAACTAGTTTTTTGCCCGCATTTTCATTGACATTAAATTTGGGATAACATAGATCATATTCTTATATATCAGGTAAGAGTATAGTAATATATACGTACACTTATAACTTTTAAAGTGGAACTTCTTCAAACACATCTAGCCAAATTTACTTGAACAAAACAACTTTTTTTAGATTTTTGTCTGTTTATCTGTTTGTTCGTTCACGCATCATGCAAAAACTACAGGACGGATTTTGATGCAACTTTTTTTATTTGATAGCTTAGACTTAAAAACTGGTATACATTTTATCTCGCTACTATATCGTGAACATTACTAACTAGCTTTTGGCTCGGCAAAGGCTAGTTATATTCATAAAATTATAGAACATGTTTTAGATTTTTTTTTTATATACTTACTAACTTCTTAATCTTCAAATAATGTTTGAAAAAGGTTTTACTTCTAACGTAATAGTTATAATTCTTTTCAAAATAAGACGGTGTTATCATTTGTCTAGTTTATATTGGCATGGCGTCTAAACAAATTTATTCTTTACATACAACATATTTTAGCTGCCGCTGATTTTATGAAATAGCGTAGATTTAAACCACCTTAGAGATAAACATAATACTCAGAAATGTTAAATCAATCACTTCTGAGCTGGATCAAGAGAGACTCCTTGTTAAGCGTGATAAATGCGAATAAAATTACGCCGTTGACATCACTTTTGCCGGGAATTATTTGCTCAATCCTACGCATGGTAGCAATTCATCCGTGTGCGTTTATTTTTTTTACGGGTAGCTGTGTGTCTGCAACGTATCGGAATGCGTTTGCCCTATCTTTTAATTTTCGTAATTTGTTCATAAAGTATTGCCATTACTTTAATCTAACTAAATTGGTATTATATTTCTCATAGTAATGCGTCCGTAAGAATAATGTAGTATGGTGTGCAAAGGTGAATGCCGATTTTTCTATGAGAGTTACTATTGTTGTGTCTTAACCAAATTAACTGTAGAACATTGTAAATGTACTCAGGGTCTTTAAATAAAAATATCATTGAGTTATCTGATGGGAGTTTAGAGAAATCTGACTTTTAATTTTTAGTATATAGGTTATATATTATGCGTTGAAATCCATATCTTTTATTCTATTATAGTATAAAATGTAGTATCAATAGTATTTTAGAGTACCAATGTAAGAAATATGGATAGGATATAATGCTACGGCCCCATATTACGTGGGACTTAAACATAGCTGGCGAGTTGTGGGTGTGTAAATACACCTCTGCCTACCCCTTCGGTGAATACAGGCGTGATGCTATGTTTTTATGCTACGGCTAACTACTCTGGATCTAGATTACATTCTAAGAGTCCTGGTCTTAGTACAACTAAAAAGTCTATCTCACGCGACGTTACGCTCTTTTTTTAAATTACTCAACGGAGAATTTGCTGAACTCAAAGTTAAAGTAAACACTGAACAATAATAAAAAACCACTGCTTTTCCACAAATGAAGCAATCAACACATAAACGTACACAACACGTTATCGGCAATACAAATGTCAAATCATGACAAATTGTCAATCAAATTCAAATCAATAAGGGTTGCTAGTAAAATAACAATATATATCCTTAAATATTTTTAGAAATAGATAATAAATGTTATTATATTTTTAATTTAAAAACAAAACTTCATAATTATGATTTCATAAAATAATTTTCGACTAATACTAAGTAGGTATTATAATAGGAGCTCAAGTGGGTTTTCTTTTATTTATTTCATATTAATATTCTTACTAGGTATTTGGCTTTAAAAATGGGTATAGTAGTAATAAACTGGCGACATTGACTATCCAAGCCTTCCAATAAATATGGCAGTTCCGCTTATATCGAATTTAATAATATATATATCTTTTTTTTATAACTTTGAAACCCCATTTCGCTTATGACTAAAATAAATACAAATAACATCATTATTCAAAACACGATTTTTTATGTTTAGATAGTTAAGACGCACGACGGGCAAAAAACAGCCTGGTTTTTGGCATTCCCTTTTGTCCCAATTTAAAACATTTTTACAAATGATGCTTGCGTAAATATAGGTACCTACCTATTCATCTGTCAAAAAAAACTATCTACGCAATAGGTAAATTATAATGAGTTTCTAAGTTTAGCAATGAATATCTAATTGAAATCTTTACTCAATTACTCATTTATTTTATAATAATATGCAATTAAAATGTTTTTGCTTTAAATATTCACTAAAATTTCCCCAAAATTACCCCGCGATAAAGATTTTTCACATATCTTTTTCACCTGTATCGTAGGTGGTTGGTATAAATTGAATTGATTGGAGTAATATTCACGTTGACAATTTAACTGTTATTTGGAACGTTATTACAATAATATAATAACTTCATTTATTTCAGGTAGCCATATAAATATTATACAAATTGAATTCAATACATTAAATTATAAGTTACTAAAACATATTTAATTAATTTTAAAATAATATAGTAGATTTAAATATAATTAAAATAGCTGGAAATTAGTTGCCATATACGAAGAAGAGGTTGACCTCGTATATGGCAACTAATATGCCATTGTCCGAATGATGTATGCGGCTCATGAAGGAGGCCCGTGACTTTCTCATAACCGCGTAAAAGTCATCATTTGATTTATAAATAATAATTTATCAACATGAATTTACACGGGTATCGATGAGTTTACTTCAAAGCATCAGTCACATCTGTACTATTATAAAGCCATAAAAGAACTGTCTAAACAATTAAGATATTTGTGAAAAAAAAAACTGTTTTTAGTTATATGTATAGGCGTATTTTTAAACATATACATATTGCACTGACAGCCTAGTGGCAAAACTGAGGACTACCAAGACAAATGTATGACGTTCGATTGCTTGTTCTAGTTTGAGGCATCGCAAGGCATACACATCAGACCTTTTAAAATCATATGTATTTGTTGTCAAATCACCACTACTCTGTGAAGGAAAACATCATGAGAAAACCTGTTTACCTGAGAGATTTTCTCAAGGGTTTGTGATAGGGATTCGTTTTATAACCGAATTTCGGTGGCTTCAACGAACATTCAGTATAAGAAAAATTATAATACCTGCACTATTTTTACTAAAATACAAAGAAATCTAAGAAATCATCTCTAATTTGTGAAGACTGCCAACCCGAATTGCCTAACAGTGGGATGATAATGAGTACTAAAAGAAATTGGCTGATTATTTATGGTTACCACACTGACCAAATTAATTCGCATAGGATTTATTTCATGGTTTTCTCTCTTAACCAGACTAACACTAACACCCTCGGATTGGGAGTAGGGAATGGAATAAGTATTGCACACATCTTAATCCAACATCATACCGATAAATGACTCTACACGATGTTTATCTTTAATTAGATTTGGTGATGGCTAATTAAAAGGTATAGCTAAAAATGCGCAATATCTGCCACATATACTTAGGAATTTATTGGAATTCAACCAAGAAACTACCTACAAATAAATATCAATACTCGGTTATAAGAAAAGGTGAATTCGCTCTAGACCGTATTGTGCCCACCGCATGATGACTGGTACCTACATATTAGTAAACCAGGAACATTATATACTACCACATAAATATATAAACTCTGTAATTTTTTTTGTAAAATTTTGTGATGGGTCATTTTAAGACTTACTGATTCCAATTCAACCATTTCAAATTTTTTCTCTGTCTGTCTGTACCTATGTACTTTTATAACTCAAGAGCGGTTTGACTGATCCTAATGAAAATCAGTATGTAGAAAGTACATGTCGTAGAACACCTGAGAGGCTATATATAAATATTATAGTAAAATCCCAGGTTCCCTTGGCCTTACTTCTTTAGTTGATTAACATTTTTTTTGAGATTGAGTAGTGTTTATGAATATCGGGGCACCTAGGCTGCTAGCCAATTTCCAAGTATCCAGTTTAAAAATTCGTAAAATCATTACTCACTTTTCTTAAGGCACTATGATAGGTTTTCAATCCAAATATTATGTCAAATACTGTAGCAATAAATAATCTATACTATTATAAAGCTGTAACCGAGCTATATCTGTACATTTAAGATATTTGAGAAAAAATGACTGAAGTAGGCTATATAGGCGTGTCTAAACATAAAACGATTTCTTTTAGATTTTTTGTTTGTCTGTTTGTTTGTTCGCGCATCACGCAAAAACTGCTAAACGGATTTTGGTGCAACTTTTTTGTTTGATAGTTCTTGATTAGACTTAACAGCTGGTATACATTTTATCCCGCTACTATATCGGGAACCTGAGATATTACCTAAAAACTAGCTTTTGTCTGCGGTGGAGCCGTGGGCAAAGGCTAGTAACGTAATATTATTAAATATTAAATGATACTTTTAAATTGTGTATGTTACTAATGCAAGTATTTCAATAGTTTTCGTATCTATCCAGATCAATCATAAAAACCAAACTTGGATTATGTGGCTACTACGATTTATGTGGCTGCTAATGCGCTGGTGTGTAAACCGTGTCATTATAATTTTGTTTGGGCTTCCCCCAAACAAATACGTATACGTTCAAAATACATAACTAACACTACACCATATCTTACAGATTTTGTTACTCAGACTGGCTGTTTATATGTTACCTACCTTTTCATAAAATTGATAATATCTGCAATTTTTTTATATAGAAGATGGTTTCTGAGAAAGGACGAGTCCTCTCCAGTTGCTTATCTCTCTTCTAATCCTTTTCGTATAGTTGGCAACGCCTGAGTGTTTCTATAGGTTTCCCCCTTTACTATATGTGTGTATGTTTATTTGCCACCTATAGTATAACAGTAATTTAAACAACAAACCTATTTTCCAATTATAAATTCAGAATAGATGAAAAGATTTCTTCGAAAACCGATAAAAAAATTCGGTACGTAGAAATGTGAAAGTAATTATGGAGATCAATGCAAATGCCCGATATTAACTACAATATGCGGTTTAATTCAACGTATTAAATGAATGAAATAATAGTGTTTCATTTAATCTTAATAAAATCGGTATTTTAAATTTAATTGAAATATTATGCTCCAATGAAAATAACACTCTTTTATGTATATATGATATATGTGGCAAGTGTTAGTTGAATTCTACGTCAAGAAAAACTAAAAATAAGAAAAAAATTTTAGAGACGTTCTCTAAAATTTTTTTCTTATTTTTGTCTTTTACAGACTAGGACAGTCTAATAGTATTTGATCTATATATTTGGTTTTATGATGATATTACTCTATACGCCTATAAGATATTTTGGCGGCTCATGTTGTTTGCTATACCGTGTTATCACCCACTAGTGTAGTGGATTTTGGTATGAAAACTCTAAAGATGAAGACCTAACTAGGAATCTCATGTCTTACGTTACCTTATCTATGTGTCTAATTAGTGGGACAGTAATTGGTAAGAAAGACGATCAGAACATTCCTAACTCGAATCCAAAATAGGTAATACATGCCTTTTTTTTTGTTAAGGCGGGAATCTCTGTACCTGTGCATACCCCGTCTTTCGGAGCAAAGAAGAGGGTAGTGTAAGGCCCTCACCCACTAAATAAACCCGCCGTGTGTCGTCTCTCCGCCTGTATTGGCGGGCCACTGGAACTGTATGGTATTATTTTTGTGGTATATAAATAATAATAATAATAATAAATAAATATTCACGGACATTTTTCACACAACGTTCTCTGGTCCCAAACTAAGCTTAACGCTTGTGCTATAGGTACCAGATTACGGATATACTACTTTTTTTTTGTAAATACATACATATAATAGATAGAAAACACCCAGACGCAGTAAAAATATCTGTGTTCATCACACAAATAATTGTCCTGAGTGGGAATCAAACCCACGACCTCGTGCACGAAAGCCGGTTACACAACCGACTACGCCACGAGGCACATCAATAATACAAACATGCCTAATTTGTCCGATTTACACGTTGCACCTAATTAATAATCAACGATTAATTTGAAGATCTTATCCCTGACTGACTAACAGATTATTTTATCCTATATTATCAGTTTATGAGTTTTAAAAAATCTAGGCTGACCAAAAATTTCGATTGCAATACCAAACTTTTCTGGAGGGAGGTGAAGAAATCTCGGAGAGGTTGGTCAGCTTTCAGAATGAATAAAATAAGGTCTAAAGGTGGAGACATTCTTACGCAAACACAAGATGTGTTAAGCCGATGGAGTGAATATTTTGGAGATATGTATGCGGATGGTCAGGGTGATGCTGGTGCCACATGTGGTCTAACAGATCAGCATTCGGTACCGGCATCCTCTGATGACATTAGTATGGATGAAGTTGAATGGGCGATTAGAAGTTTGAAAAATGGTAAGGCAGAGGGTATTTATATGGTGTCTGCTGAGATGATCAAGCTTGGAGGCTCATGTGTCTGGGAATCCTTCCTAATGCTTCTTAATTTATGTTGGAGCTCAGGAATAGTTCCCAAGGACTGGAGAAGCGCAGTCATCGTGCCCTTATTTTAAAACAAGGGTTCACTTTATGACTGTGCAAACTACAGAGCCATAAGCTTGACCAGTTTGGCAGCCAAAGTGTATGGTACAATTATTGAAAGGACAATGAGGATGGTATCTGATGAATTTTTGTGAGGCACAAGGAGGTTTCAGGTGTGGACGAGGATGCATGGATCAAGTGTTTTCTCTGCGCAACATTGTGGAGAAGCAACTGGCTGTAGGCCAGAGGGTTTTCTGCAGTTTTGTGGATTTGGAGAAAGCATTTGACACTGTTGTACGAAAGGAACTTTGGGACATTTTGCCGGAGTATGGTATTAACGGTAGACTGCTACAAGCGGTGCAGTCCAACTACATGGACTGCAGAGCTTGTGTGCGGCTGGATGATGGAATGTCACCCTGGTTTGATGTCAATATCGGCGTTAAACAGGGCTGCGTTCTATCAACCAGACTGTTTATCATATATCTGGATAAGTGTCTACAAAGGTTGAATGAAATGAATGTGGGAGTTCAGATGGGCGACTCAGTGGTTAATTCGCTGCTATATCAGACAATACGGTCCTATTAGCGCAGTCTGCGACTGACCTGCAAACCCTAGTCGACGTAATGGCAAAAGATTGTAAGAAAAGGGGCCTACGTTTGAATGTGAGCAAAACCAAAATAATGGTGTTTGAAAGAGAAGAAGCTGATATTAGAGTAGCAATAGGAAATGGTGTGCTAGAACAAGTGGATGAATTTGTATATCTTGGATGTAGATTCAGTCGGGATAGAAGGTACACCACTGATGTAGAGAGAAGAGTGAATGCAGGAAATAGAGTGAACGGAGCATTGGGACAACTTCTCGGCAGCCACCACCTCAGCCAGAAGGCACGTGTCGCAATACACAACGCAGTGCTTGTCCCAACGTTATTATATGGAAGCGAGAGCTGGGTATGCAAAAAGGAGCATGAGAGTAAAATCAATGCGGTAGAAATAATTCGATCTCTGCGGAGAATCTGTGGAGTGAAGCTGACTGGCCGCATTCGTCACAGCGACGTAAGAGAGCGAGTAGGTATGAAAGAGAGTATTGGTGTAAAGATTCGAAAGGGAATGCTCCGATGGTTCGGACACGTGGAAAAAATGCCGGACGAGCGACTGGTTAAGCAGATATACAATGCGAAAGTGGAAGGATGTAGGTACAGGGGGAGACCGAGACTCACCTACCTAGACCAAATCGGTCATGTATTGAAGGAGGGTGGAGTCATAAGTGTCCGAAACCGGCGAGCGTGTATGAAGAGAGTTATGAATGTTGAGGAAGCGATGTATGCAAGAATAGAGCCTCTTGGCACTCTGTTCTCTCTGCCTACCCCGCAAGGGAAATGGCGTGATGATAAGTAAGTAAGCAAAAAAATCTACAGCAGAGCTGTAACAATTTCAAAACACTCATGTTGAGTTCGAGTTTAATTAGGAGTAACATTAACATTTTCTTTCTCCTATGAATTGAATATAAGTTTTAGTTCCTATAGACTTTTTACGTGGGCAGCTAAAGGGTTCAGTGCCCTTCAAATCGTAAAGTTTTTACTTTCGAAAGTGTTTTCTCGTCTAAGAATGGCAGCTCTTATTACTTACTGATACCGCAGAAGACATAAGAAATACTTCAAATGGTTTAAATTATTTTAAAGACGATTCAATATTAAATTTTATTTCAAATTGTTTACACTCAACCTAAATTGCATTTCAGGAAATATCTTATCTAGATAGTGTGCGGTAAACAAGTTTTTGAAGAACTTTGAGATAATCTTAATTCATCAATCATTTTGTCATCTTCAGCGGGCGAGTCAAACGTTACCGAACAGAGATTTGTTAACACAATATACATCATATAGCTAAGATACGATACTACATAAGCACGTATAGATTAGTGATTCTCACATAATATTAATTTTATCAACACACACGTCACAGAAGACTGTTATTGTTATAAAAAAATATTGAAGTAAGTTTACTATTCAAGGTAAGCCTGTGTTCAATATTTGCATGTTTGTTGTTATTCCGGGCATAAATTTTATATTTTCTTCTCCAAGATTATAATATTAAAAAGAATTGGATTCTTGATTGATAAATTAAGTTTCTATTAATGAACACTAACATTGATAGATACACGATCGAATTTAATTAATAAATCCCTATAGCATTGAATTTTTTTTTTATTTATCTATGGAACTAAACAGTCAATACTTTTTGATAATGTACTCTATGCTATTAGGAAAACATAACTAGATTTCATCACTATAAACTAAATTAATAACTTACCACTGATGTTGATTCCTCATCAACCTTGCAATGCAAGGTGTCTACAGCATCGTAATAATTTGCAATAACATGATTCTTCAACGGCAACGTTTGAGGTACTCTGATACGAAGTTTCGGTTTCAAAACACTTTGGTCATAGGCAGTGCCATACATCGATTCACTTTCACTAAAGGGACATCCCCGACTTGAGCTGCTGACTTGCTCCATTTTCGTCAGTCTTTGCTTGCCCTAATACAATAATAATATATTATGTTAATTTGACATTTAACGCAAAATCAATCACCAGCTCCCGCGTAACTGTCAACGGTTTGACTGGCGGTGTCGTGACCTGCACCATGATATATATACATACCGGAGGAGGTCCGGATTGTAATTGAAATCGTCGCGGCGTCTGAACGTATGTAAAATAATATTAAGAATTACGTGCCGGACGATACGCCCGTGCCGGCTTCAGTTCGCGGTGACTATTACCGAATCACTAACTAGTCAACGAATGGTATCAGCTTCGATCAAGGTAACTTTGGCGCGGTAAGAGGCATTATTCTTTGTATTTGTTGTCATTAAATATTAGGTTTAATATATGCAAGGATGTTGTTAAATACATTACATAATATTATTATTTTTACTATTAGATATTAACTACTAAAAATATGAGGAAAACATTTATTGTTTATATTATTAACAGTAATCAACTACTACATACACAAAATTAAGAAAAGAAGGAGACAAATACAAGAGAAAATCTTCCTTTTTTATGGCGGGAAGAATACATCATGTCTTCGTCGTTCAGGGTAACCAACAGGGTATTGCAGGGCCCTCACCGCCGTCACCCACTAAATAAACCCGCTGTGCCATCTCTTCGTGAATACTAGCGGAATGTGTTTACTTCAGTGGTAATTCTTACTTACCTAGGTGACCGTTTTCCAGTTTTTTCAAAACTTTTACTATTTTAAATTTCAATAGTTTTTTTTAGATATATTTTTTGCATTTGACATGCTTAGCACTATACATTAAAAACAAAGTGGAAGTTGTGAAATCGAATAAACAAAATGTGAAAACAGTCACGATCAGGATTTGAACCTGGATACCGTCCAGATGCTTTGACAATTCAATTTTCCACTTTGTGTTTAATTTAATAATTTTATTGGGCACACATTCTCCTTTCACAGTAAGGATTTTATAAATATAATACTAAAACTAGAAATTGAGTACAGAATTAATCCCGTAACATTTTAGTGGTAGTTGCTTGTACCAGCAAAAATGGGCCAGTACGGCTTGAAATATCACTCTCTCAAATAGAAGGGCCAGCTCAACCGGGGACGTATTACTCCCTTACAAAAGATCAACATAAAACAGCGGTATATACTCTTATCATTGTATTTTATATGGTGAATGAGAGTGATAACCTAAGTCACCTCCTTATCCTCTAACCTTTGCCTCCACCACCTAACCCTTTCCTTGGAGTTGGTGATGACGGCTCTGGTGTTGCTAGCATCTATAGGCTATGGTAACCACTTGCCATCAGGTGAGCCGTATGCTTATATGCCACCCTTGTTGTATGAAAAAATCATTTTACTGCTTATGTATAAATAGATATGTACTTGCATTACATTTGTAACGCCAAATAAGTATAGAAAGCAGGAATTTTACTAGTATTTTTATTTTTCGTAATAGGTACTAGTATTTTAAACACAAAGTGAAAAATGTGAAATCGAAAATAACAGTCAGGAGCAGGATTTGAACCTGCATCTTCTGGATACCGTCCAGATGCTTTACCAATTCAGCCATCCTGACAATTGCTCCTGACTGCTAATTTCGATAACACATCATACTTAACGTCTTTGGGTGACGCCTGCGCCATCTGTCGGACGTATTTTCATACATTATACCGACCAGGTAAACTTAATTTTACAATTAAGATTTTTACCTAATAATGACGCAAACCCTATAAATATTTAAATATATTTGTAGCATTTGACATGCTTAGCACTATACATTAAACACAAAGTGAAAAATGTGAAATCGAAAACTTTGTGTTTAATGTATAGTGCTAAGCATGTCAAATGCTACAAATATATTTAAATATTTATAGGGTTTGCGTCATTATTAGGTAAAAATCTTAATTGTAAAATTAAGTTTACCTGGTCGGTATAATGTATGAAAATACGTCCGACAGATGGCGCAGGCGTCACCCAAAGACGTTAAGTATGATGTGTTATCGAAATTTGCAGTCAGGAGCAATTGTCAGGATGGCTGAATTGGTAAAGCATCTGGACGGTATCCAGAAGATGCAGGTTCAAATCCTGCTCCTGACTGTTATTTTCGATTTCACATTTTTCACTTTGTGTTTAATGTATAGTGCTAAGCATGTCAAATGCTACAAATATATTTAAATAGGTACTAGTATTTTCATTTTTCTTTTAATTGTAATGACAGCTGTACACTGGCTCCCTGATACAAAGTGGTAACTACTGCTTAGAGCCCTAGAGATACCTACACCAACACAGGCGGAGAGACGGCACACGGTGGGTCTCTTTAGTGGGCGAGGGCCTACACTACCCTGTTCATTGCCCTGAATGACGGGGTGTGTAGTGTGGTACATTTTTTCCCGCCAAAACAACAAAAAAATGGGTCCTAGAGATACCTAGAACAGAGTTAAACTCTTGCGTATAGTGAAGATAAAAGAGGAGGGAAGTTGAAATAGCATCGGTTCTCTTCTATTGTATAATGCCAATTATCACGGATGATTCAAATGGAGCAGACAGCAATACCCACCTGTTGGGGTCCGAAAACAAGGGTATCAAATCCAAACAATTATTGATGATCTTTTCATCTGTATTTTACCACTTGACATGCTCAGCTACTTTAAAGAACAAATTAATTGTGAATGTGGAAAAAGAGTACTTTACTGAGCGATGCAGACCTGCGTCACTTCCAATCCGGGGAAGTGCTCTAGACCACTAAGCCATCGCAGTGCCCGATGGCCATTCCCAATATCCACATCCTCACAAATCCCGCTCGCAGTAAAGTTCTCTTTTTCCACAATCACAAATAATTTGTTCTTTAAAATCATTGACTTACCAGCGGCTCCTCCACAGGAAAAAGGTTTTATTCTACGTCTAAGTTTCCCGATATAGTAGCGGGATAAAATATATATCAGTTTCTAAGTCTTATCAAGAGCTATCAAACAAAAGTCCATTCACTTTTGCGTGAAAATCCGTTCAGTAGCTTTTGCGTGATGCCCCAACAAACAAATAGTCAAAAATTCTAAAATAAATTGTTTTGTGTTCAAACACGCCTAAATATCCTGAAACAGACATTTTTTACTTAAGTATCTTAAACTAGATCTACTCGCGACTCTTGGTTAATTCCACCACTCTATGGTATATTAATTATCTCTATGTAAAAATATCTATTCTACTGGAACCATTAATTTTTCTGGAATGAAAAGAGGATTATGTCTTTTCTGCCGTGTGAGGCCAGCTTTAGAATTGTCTCACCCCTCTCCACCCATAGGAGTCGTAAGAGCCGACTGAGGGAATACCAGGGGAATGGGCAGCAGCACTCCCTCGAGTATTAACAACATCCACTGCGATCGCCAACCCGCCTGCCAAGCGTGACGATTACGGCACTATCCCCCATATGAGCGAAACACATGTTGTGGCGTTCTCTTGGGGAGGCTTATGTCCTGGACGTCGAAAGGCTGATGGATGGATGGATGGATGTCTTTTCTTGGCTCGAGACTACATACTTTTATGAAAAATTTCGTGATGATTGGTTGATTATTTGTTACGGCGGGAAAGTTTAGCAAACAACTCACTTTCCCATTTATAATATAACAAGCTGGCCCGGCGAACTTCATACCGCCTCGGTATCATGAAATTATAAAATAAATAAATATTCACGGACATTTTTCACACAACGTCCCAAACTAAGCTTAATGCTTGTGCTATGGGTACCAGATTACGGATATAATACATTACTTCTTTTTTTGGAAATACATACAATTATAGATAGAAAACACCCAGACGCACTACAAATATCTGTTTTCATCACACAAATAATTGTCCTGAGTGGGAATCGAACCCACGAACTCGTGCACGGAAGTCAGTTACACTACCGACTACGCCACGAGGCCCGTCAAACTTATGTTTTAACTGATTAGCTATTCATTAAAAACAACATCGAAATCAGTTATCAATCGTCCGTTCTCGATATATAATATAAAATAATAAAACCGTTCTATATAAAATGTATGGGAATCTTCCTAATTACTTTCGTGAATTTTAATTCTTTTAAACACCTTGATGTTCTGCTATTCGATGCGAAGAGAAATCCAACAAATCTAAGATCATAAAAATCGGTCCAGCCGTTCTTGAGGTTTAAATTAAAGGTGACTATAACGACTTTGTTTTATATATATAGAAGTATTAAGGATTCAGTAGGTAACTTAGTGGTCTCCAAGGAAAACATAAAACTAACAAAGTAGGTACCTACTTCGCTAGGGACTTATTTCAAAGAACATGGGTTTTCCTAAGATACTGAAATTGTTATTACTATTAAAGCAAAATACTACTAATTACCAATTAATTTAATAGGTTAAATGTCCTATAATAATAAGTTTATATTGTAAAAAAATATTAGAAGCATTTGACGGCGGTTAACCCACAATTACTTGTAACTGATTTGAGTTGTTTCAAACCAAAAACAGGTAAATAAACAAATATTAACGTATGTAAATGCTTTATCCTTATATTATATAGTCCAAGAAAAATGTTGTTTCATGTAGGCAGGCCTTTTTTTTTGTTTAGGCGGGAAAAAATGTACCTAACCGCACACCCCGTCGTTCGGGGCAACGAACAGGGTAGTGTGGGGCCCGCACCCACTAAAGAAACCCGCCGTGTGCCGTCTCTCCACCTGTGTTGACGGACCACTGGTACTGTGTCGCATTACTTCAGTGGCCCGCCGGCGGCTTACCCTTTCGGGTACCCTCTACTGAGCAACGCATCCGCACACGGAGCATCGCACCTTCGCGGGAGGCCTTGCGGGTGGCGGACGTTCCCCGGTCCATCCACCTGCAGCCTCAGCTAGGGCGGCATAAGGCGCAAGTACTCACGCCTGCGCCGTCCCAGTCCTGTAGGCAGGCATACGACCATGTTTCTATAATAAATACAATTTCAAAGTTTACAAGTTTGTTTATTTAAAACTTAAGAATTTATTTCGTTATTCTTTACATGCACGGATAAAATTTATTAATGATTTAATTTTTCATACCTTCTCCACGAAAGGGTAGGCACACACGGTTCGCCAACTATGTTTAAGTCCCAGGTTATAGGGAGCAAGCCTATTGCCGTCTACCAAGCACATTTCAACTCCGGGCTGCTACTGATATTTTTTTTTCTATGAAAACTCTCAATAACGTTGCCCGAATCGAACCCGAGACCTCATGATCAGCAGTCACCCACGCTACCACTGCACCACCAAAGCAGTTTTCAGTTTTTTCAAGATTGTTTCTTTTTATAATGAGGATTGTTCATCCCATAAAGTATTTATTTGTATTGATTTTATTGATACAATCATTTTTAAAAGCTTCAGTTATAGAATGACAGATTAGTAAGGAAAGTGTTATCATTAAAATACAGGTGGCTATACTGGCTATATTCAAAAAGATATCATCATAATGTACTTAGTTACAATGTCAGGTCATTTACTAATTACAATTTAAAACTGTTGTTAAGTATGTTTACAATTACCAAAATGACGTTGTTTAGGTACTGTGGTTAGTGATACTCTGAATATAGAAAACGTAAAGGTTTGGGGAAACGCAAACCTATTTTGATGTTTTAATTATTTATATTTTTATACAATAATAGCTAGGTACTGATTCTGACACTGCTCACCCATGACTGGAACTCTTTATCGTTAAATAATACACCAGAATATCGCAGCACATGTTTAATCAATATTTGAACATTTATATTTAGTAATACTTATAATGGCCTGCAACTGCCCCGCAATAGTTATCCTAAGTATTATAAAGCTGTAACAGAGCTGTGTCTGTACATTTAAGATATTTGAGAAAAGATGACTGTAGTAAGCTATATAAGCGTGTATGAACACAAAACAATTTTTTTTAGTTTTTTATCTGTTTGTCTGTTTGTTTGTTCACGCATTACGCAAAAACTACTGAACGGATTTAGATGCAACTTATTTTTATTTAATAGCTCTTGATTAGACTTAAAAACTTCCATCCAGCTATCAGCCTTTCATCGTCCACTGTTGGACATAGGCCTTGCGATTGGCCCAAAATGGGGGTTTTACCATAATCGCCACGCTTGGCAGGTGGGTTGGCGATCGCAGTGGATGTTTTTAGTACACAGGGGAACGCTGCTGCCCGGTCCCCCGGTAATCCCTTAGTCGGCTTTTACGACCCCCATAGGAAGAGACGGGGTGGAGCTATTCTTGGTGCCGGCCCCGCACGGCTTAAAAACTTATATATGTAGGTATATTTTATTCCGCTACTGCATCAGGAACCTAAGACATAACATAAAATCTAGCTTTTGGCTGCGGCGGAGCCACGGGCCAAGACTGGTGGTATAATAAGTATCATCATCCATTCACTTCAGACCGGACTGGACTGACAAATATGAGTAAAAATTGCATTAAACGTTATTGTTAAATAATATGCGTAGAAATAACAGAGTCTCCTCTTCATCGAGAGAACTGACTATATTTTTTATCACAAACCTGATTCCCGTTCCCAAAAGAAAAATTAATAAAACTCATAGCTATGGAAACTGTCTCATTCATTTATTTTTATTATCACATGTCTTCACGAAGCAAAATTGTATCATTTATTTGCTGTGTAAAGCATACAATAAGTATGTTTTACACAGCACAGGATCTTATTCGGATTTTACCTTGTTTGCAGCATCCTCATGAGAAATGGAGCGACGACGGTCGATGTAGTACGGAGTACGGATGGTCAATGGAGTAGAAGTGTCCCAAATGAATTGGCTAATACAAATTAGGGTGCTGCCCAGTCTTATAGACTGAGGATCTAGGATAGGAAAAGACAGAATGTGGAAAGCCTATCCTGGCTAATTTGGGGGATAAAAAGTAAATTTGGGGACGTCATATCTCGCAGTAGACTGAGATATATAATCTATTAATATTATTTTAAAAGTTAGTGTTTTTGTTTTAATACTACGCGGGTGGCAAACACGCATACGGCTCACCTGATGGTAAGCGGTTACCGTGGCCCAAAGACGCCAGCAACACCAGAGGCACCACTCGTGCGTCGCTTCTCCGAGGAAAGGGATAGGCGGTGGATAGGCAGGATAAATAAGGAAAGGATAGGGATGGGGTTTGGGCTTGTCACTCACCATAAACAACACAACGGTATGAGTACTTATCCATCCATCCATCCATCCATCAACCCACTGCTGGACATAGGCCTCCCCAAGAGAATGCCACAACGAGCGGTCCTGTGCCGACCGCATCCAACGACTCCCCGCAGCTTTGACCAGATCGTCGGTCCATCTGGTGGAGGGCCGTCCTACGCTGCGCCGTTCGATACGTGGTCGCCACTCGAGAACCTTTCTTTTTCTTCCCCAACGGTTTTCGGTTCGTCGAGCGATGTGGCCTGCCCATTGCCACTTCAGCATGGCAACCCTGCGGGCTATGTCGGTCACTCTCGTTCTCCTACGGATCTCCGTATTACGGGTACGATCACGTAGGGAAATATCAAGCATAGTCCGCTCCATGGCCCGCTGAGCGACTTTGAGCCTTGATACGAGGCCAAAATTCAGAGACCACATCTCTGTTCCATATGTCATCACTGGTAACACACACTGGTCGTAGACCTTCGTTTTCAGACACTGCGGAATATTAGACAAGAAGATCTTCCTTAGCTTCCCGAACGCTGCCCAGCCGAGTTGGATTCGTTGAATGACCTCTTTCGTGCCTACTTAACTGGACTGTTTTTTCCAGGTAGAAATAGTGGTCGACAACTTCGAGAAGCGCACTCCCGACTAGGACCGGTGCTGAAATGACATGGACATTAGACATGACTTTCGTCTTGTCCATGTTCATTTTGAGACCCACTAGTCGAGAAGCCCTGCTGAGATCATTGAGCATGGTCTTCCAGCCAAGGTCTTCCAGCGAGGAGTACCTACGCTGATCTTTTGTGAGATGGTGGTACTTCCCCGATCGAGCCTGCCCATTCATGCTGAAATAAGTAAGACTTACCACTAGAGCAATATACCTATGTATATGAAATGTCAGCTGATAAGATTAATTCTGATCTGTACAAGATAAAGGAGTTTAGGCGGCATTAGAAACTCTAATACCAGAAGTATGAATTTTAATTGCAAAATTAAACTTACTATATTGGATAATTGCATGTAAATGCTTCCCGATAGATGGTGTTGGTCGTTAAGACAAATGTGATGAGAAAATTGGGTACGACCGCAAGGGAGTACAATAGCTCAGTGGATTAGAGCACTTTCCCGGAAAGGAAGGGACGCACGTTTGATTCCCGCTTGTACTAAAGTTCTCTTTTTCCTCATTCACAAATAATAATTTGAACTTTAAAAGTAGCTAAGCATATCAAGTGCTAAAAATATAGATTAAAATGTCTAATACCAGAGGAAAAATTATAATAAACTATCAAGTTTTATTATTTGCGTAATTCTAAGATTGATTTATGTATCCAACATTACCACATTCATAGCCAATTACTTGAGGAAGTGTTGTAATGTTACGGCTTTGATAGTATTAAGTCGCCTTTGTGCTAACCTCATGGTCACGGTGCCACCACCTACCACTGAAGTTATGCAACATAGTACCAGTGGCGGAGAGACGGCACGCGGCGGGTTTCTTTAGTGGATGAGGGCCCCACACTATCCTGTTCGTTGCCCCGAACGATGGCGTGTGCGGTTAGCTACATTTTTTCCGCCTAAAAAAAACAAGAAAAAGGTGCCAAAGTCTATTTTTTGAAGTGATTAATAATAGGCTAAATCTTCGTGAGTAGATTGCGTTCGACGAGACGCTCAGTTTTTCTCTTTCTCACTTGATTTCCACTTCAGAATAGGAGTCGAACTCAATAATTCTGCCTAGAAGTCTGCTTCTGTCTTACACTGGACTATACGAACTAATCATACTGAGTTTTAAGCATCTCTTATGACGATATTCATGATATTGTGTATTTTTAATATTATGATATAATCATCTGAAAAATGTGGATATTTTAATATTTTTGACCAAAACACACTTTGAATGGATCGACGAAAATACTATTAATATATATGAAATAAAAAAATGTAGAGACGTTGGCAGCACAGGAAAACACCTAAAATATAATTATAATAGTACTTATATGCCACAGAAAGCGAACAGGGTGAATTCTTTTGATATTTGACTCCCTTACGGTGGCCGAGGTGGATATAAAGAATTTATATTATCACTGGCAGGTAATGTTAGTGCTTGGTGGGAAAAAAATAAAACTTCATATTATATTTTCAAATACGAAGGATCTTTATTTGACCAATAACAGACAAATATTTTAATTCCAATAAATGATTATTCTTTCGATATTTCAAACAGTTTTCTTTAAATGTGATATGAATTAGTGCGTTACAATATTTTTTGTGATATGATCTTGATAAACATTTTAATTAGTCACAAATGTGCATTTTATTTTGAAATCCTTGTAAATATTCGGCAAGATTATTATAATATATGATATTTTAATATAGAAATATTAGATAACACCAGAAAAGATTTTTATTTGTATAGTAAATTTTCATTATACGAATAATAGAAAATATGAATACATTTCTTAAAATTAGTTTAAGGATCACAAATTTAACACTCAAATCTAAAGGTGGATTCTCATAACGGACAGCGTGGAGAAAAACAGTCCGCCGTGGTCCGTGACATTATTTTGTTATTTTAACAATTAGAAACCACCTTTTAATACTCGAATATAATAGAGATATAAATTAAAATACGTTAAGATATACATTACTATGCATAAATATAATTTGAATATAATATACGCATATTAAATGGTCATTTCGTAGATAACATTAATAGAAAATTTAATAAAACTAAATCTTTAGATGAATTTCAACTTAAATGTATTTTTATATATAAAACAATACAGCATACGATAAGAGTATAATCTAAAACATATATTTATTTACATTTAGCATTAAATAACTAAAAATACTATATTCTGTACAATATTTGTCTATATAAGCTTAAAAGTATATTTATAAACGTTACTGAATCAATATTTGGCGATATAAGCATATAAGTATATTTATAAACGTTGCTGAATAGTGATGTGACTGAAACACTTTTTAAAACATTTATTACGAACTAGTCTAGTAAAAGTGCTACATAATCCCATTTATATGAATACCTACCTACTAACAAAATGCGTTATTAGATTATATTACCAATAAATGGACAGTGAATTATTACATGACTTTAATTGAAATCTTTATTACATAATGTAATTATTAAATCGAATAAAATTACGTTTAGTAATATTCTACTTAATAGATAAATTCTGATTATTATAAATAAGTTTTCAAAATTTGATTCATTTGTTAAATAGAAGAGATCACCCAGAGATCTGTTTCTACTGGTATGGCCATTTCAACCACCGCGGGATGTCGTTATGTGATGTTTCAAATAATAAGATTATAAGAGTGATTCTTAGGTTGATATTAGGTACTTTAAGATTTTAAGACAAAAATCTATCAAATGATTTGTGCGCTTTCAAATATAAGATCACCCTGCATTGCATTGGCAAGAAATTTAAAAATAATTTTAAACACATGTTTTGTCTTTTATTTTCGTTTTCATATATTACTAAAAAGCAAGGAAATGAAACTTGGCAATGGCTCAGCTACTTGCGATATGAAGTAAATAAAATTTCAAGATCCAATATGATACACAACCTATGTAGCAATCAATACTAGCCTAAACAATGACCTAAGCCAAACTAAAGATAATTGACTCGTAGCCGGTAATGTAAATTGACAATATTTAATAAAAAAAATTAAATCGCAATGTGGTTCAAGAGTCTACATACCTGTATTAGTTGGAGACAAGTCAGTTGCAATAATGCGTGTAAAAATGAAAAAAGAGTCATGAGTCAGGCTAGGTGAGCGTGTTGGGTGCGTGAAAGCGAGAGGACCGGCGTCATGGAAGTGCTGCAACACGGTTCCTGCGGGCTGATTCCCGCGATGCGGAGTGCACTTCGGCAGTACGGAGCGTGATACCAAAGATGTCTTCATGGTAGCGGTTTTCCTCCTTTAACGGAAGATATAATGGTCACACAAAATAAATGCTAATAAATAAGTTTGTAATAATAAATTGTTGATGGAATGTACGTGTTTACATGTAGGTGTAAGTATAATTAATTATATAAATATATCAATAACGTGTCTTTTTCTAATCTTGTCACTTGTGGTTGGTGAATCATATAACATAAGGAATTTAAATTAGTAACAGTATATCTTTTTAGTAACGAGAAAAAAATTTGTGAAATGGAAAAGGGATCCACGAGTGGGATTTGAACCCGCGACTCTCCCAGCACCGACAGAAGAACCGCTGGTGGTTGTGTATTTTATAATTATCAATGTTAGTATTCAATAGACAACTACACATAATTCACATTACGTTATTTTCTTATAATCTCGACAATTTTATCCCTAAAGGACATGCCTTTGGGGATAAAAGTGAAACAAGCATTGTAATGAGTTGAGGAAGGGACAGTAGTGCCAATAAATAAGGTAGGTAGATAGATATTTTAGAAGTTATAAGACAGTTATTTTGTTACTACAATACCTTAAGCATATACATAAAGTTCTGCACTTGTTCATCAGTCATATTGCCGTGTTTCTTTATAATGCCCTTGAGTTTTTGATGGACGTCTTCAGCCATTTTACAATCACCACATACATAAAAATGTGCTCCGCGATTTATTAGAAGATCATGGATTTCTGGTCCCTCTTTTTCTGCTAATTCTTGGACGTACATCTGAGAAATATCGTAGGGTATGAGAAAAAATGATACAGTTCGTAGTATGTCTTACTAGGGATGCGCTGGCTTGGCACAGGTGCAATTGTCTTATAATAAAACTCTTAGTTTTTCATTCATTTCTACTCCTTGGTAGGTCCCTGCATTATTTTTATCTACCTCCTAAGGTTTAACCTGTGGTTTAACCGTCATAAGCCATGAAAACTTAAATTCTTCTCGACTTGATTATAAAATACAAAATTAAGTGGTAGACGCTTGCTTGTCTTCGCATGAATGGGCTGACTCAACCGTGGAAGTATCACCATCGTTCGGGGCAATGAACAGGGTAGTGTGGGGCCCTCACCCACTAAATAAACCCGTTGTGTCGTCTCTCAGCCTGTGTTGGCGGACCACTGGCACTGTGTTACTTTACTTCAGCGGTCCGCCGTGGAAGTAACACCTTAATCCTTCTATTGTGTTTCGTTTGATGAGTGAAAGTGCTGGAGGGCCAAAGTCACTCCCTATCCCCTCCTTAGAATCCCTCCCTCCACCTCCTATCCCAAACTTCGTAACATCAAGTGGGCTGTATGCTTGTTAGCCCACGTAGTATAGAAAAAAAAATACATATACAAAAGTTGAATTGAATGTACCACCTATTGAACATGCAAACCTTGCTTATGAAAATGTCTAAACGTAAAAAACTTTCACTTTGTGTTTAATGTAAAAAAACTCATCAAAATCCATTGTGTGATTTAAGAGTAGTAAACGCAGAAATAGATTCATGCAGAAAGCGACTTCGTTTGATGCTATTTAAAGAAGATAAAAATAGATGAATCTATTAATTAAACATGATTTTCTTACTTTTGGTATATTCTGTTCACGAGACAACGCGAGGAAAACTTTAGAAAGGACTCCATCTTTAATGGCTTGCTCTTTTTCTTCTCTATATAAGTCCATATTCTTAGTTCGACATCCAAAGAATAACCAAACAGGGCCGGCAGTGGAACGATTGCGAGAGGTAAGCTGTGAGCGTCTATGATGCCAAAATCCACGGAAGGGAGCAATACCAGTTCCAGGTCCAATCAGAATTAGAGGAACAGATAAGTCTTGTGGAAGATGAAAGTTTGGAGCGCTGAAATAATGTATATTTTAAGTCCAAGTTTCAATATTAATAATATCAAATATTGATATAAGTGACCATAATACCTTCTAATGAATAAATTAACCTCATCGCCAGGCTTCCGATCCATAAGATAATTTGAACAAACGCCGTAGTGAACAGGTCCTTCACCATCTGTTTGAACATGACATCATTGTGTTACTTCGTCTAACCACATCATAAATAATAAACTGATTAACCTTCCATATTATTTAATGCCGCTAATATTAGTCGACTCACCTATCACATTGTTTAGAGCGGACGTCGTCAAAATTAGATTATTTTAAATGGAATCAGATTGGTATTAATAGAATATGAATCGTTTCATACCTACACATTAAACGCCAATTATTAAGCTATTTTTAAGAACATGGATACTACCTTGCGTTCTATATGTAACAATGGCTACAGTTAGATGCAGTCGCCTTGGATGCGCCTTAGGAGAAGATGAAATGGAATAGAATCTTGGCTGTAGTGGTGATAATAATGCAGTAAGTAATGAAGCACTGGGCCTTGCTGATGGAAATTGTTCTAATACTTCAGCTAGAGTTGGAAAATTGAAATGGCGCCAATCTTCGTACGCTCCTGGATCCTGTGACAAATTTTATGATGATATTTTATGGCTCAATTTAAACTATAATTAATATATTTCAGTAATAATACTAACGTTTGCAAGAATGTTGAGTTGTTTGGCTTCTTCTTCATTTTCACATATTTTAGCTAAATATTGGAGCAAAATTGTTGTAGGTGGAGTAGTTATATCTAAGAATCTTGTGAACAGTTCACGAACAGTAACTGCTGGTAATCTTTCGTGGTTGTCCCAAGATTTCACTGGACCTTAATTAAAAAAAAATATTTATATATGTAGATAGCCTATATAATTCACAAAAATGGAAGATTAGTTAATTGTATCAAATTCTCACCACTAGATGTATGAGTCTCTTTCATAAATTGCAGTTGCAAAGGTTCGTCATAGTCATCTACGTCCTTCAGTTTGGAAAGTATAGTATCAACTAATTCCTTTCGATTACAAGCCATTATACCTACATGATCCCCGGGGTCATATTTTATCTCCTCCTGCAATATTTTTATGGGTTGACATAATTAAACAAAACAATATTTTACATGCACAACATTTACTTTCATATAGTTTACCTTTGGTTCCATATCAATGAATATAGTAGATCTTTCAGCAGAACCATCTCCTAAATCTTTATTGGCTCTTACAACACAGTTCACAAATTTCTTATTTAAAGCTGATTGTAAGGCAGCCTGTAGTGTCGTAGGACGATTACATGGTTCCGCAAAACGTACTGTTTCTTCACTAAGGGCTACTGTGCCTAGAGCCCTTTTAGCTTCTTGCAAGGTTTCATCATCATCCAAGCAGAAAGTTTCACATGATACCTATTGTAAATCATTGAAATGAATATGTTGACACCAAAAGCGTTTTTTTAATCCTTACTTAGGTAATCTTATTTATGTTTAGTTGTTACGCTTTCATGTTGTAACTACTGAACCAATCATCATGAATTTGCATACATATAATCTGGAGTCCAGAAAAGGATATAGGCTTTTTATTCTGGAAAAAGGAATGGTTCCCGTGGGATAGATATTTTTACATAGGAATAATTAGTGTGTAGTAGAGACATGTATTTATATTCTGAAGCCTACGCGGACGGAGTCACGGCCGGATCTCGTATTTGATAAGTATTGATTTAGATGATAATAAACACCATACTATAATAATATAAAACTATCATCGTGGGCAAATTTCATGATATTATATCACCGTAATATTTCTTCAAACACCATTGAATAAAATTACAATAACATCATTACAATGAACTTACGTTAAAGACGCTAGAGGCCCACTTCCGGAAGGCCTGATCTTGTCCGCACATCTCATCGCCGGTGGCAAGGTCATGGATTCGTTCTCCTCCGAGGTCAACAAGCAACTTATCCACGTACTTGCCGAAATTACAGAAATTCGGATAGGCGCTTGAACCAAGAGCGAATACGGCAAAACGCACATTGCTCAGCGGGCCAAAACTATCTATAGATGTGGCATCTGTTGTGCTACCTAAACATATTAAGTAAGTCAATGCATAATGTTTGCTTTTGTCATCTCAGTGTGTTGAAACTAAATTATTGATTTTATTATTACCTTTTAGCGACTCCAATCTATTTAGTTTTCTTGGATTACCAGATGCATATCTCTGCATTTCAACTTGGCTGTTTGCCTTTATAAATGATTTTGGTGTTAGCATTTGATTGCTGTAAATAATTATTTATTAATACCGATTCTAAATTTGAAATGCCTGTCAGAATATATATATATATATATATGTATGTATACTATGGACTAATTTCTGATACTTAAGTGAATATTAGGTACGCGTCATGAACTAAAACTAAGTTTATGAAATCTATCATGTTTACTTGATTTTCTACTACTAGCACTCATAATCATGCATCATACTAAGATGTGTCATCTCAGTCCACCAATTATGATTGATTCCGTAAGCATAGTTTTATTTCATATTTGAAAATTACCTGGCGTTTTCTTCAACTTGATCAGCATACAATAATTCACAGAGGTGTTCTCCAAAAGCCTGTAAATAATTATTTTTATAATATTATATCAATTTATGACTAGTATTTTTTTAATTGTTCTTGTACGCACCACACCGTTTTCTGGTGGGTCCCCATTTCCAAACGTTGATGTTACAACCAGAAGCAGAGCCTCGTGTTCAATGGATGTAATATCATAATCGGCCATGCAGTGAACCTAAAAAAACAAATTACAATCGAAATTAGAAACTCATTGATATATTTTAAATCAAATATATTTCATTGAGAATCAGTTTGCAAATATATACGTTACACATACTTGTGCATTAAAGGCATGCCCAAAAATAACGCCCAACTCTTTTGCATATTGTTCAGACTTTCCAGTCTCTGTTGCATACAAGACCGTTGCCTTTATCCTCTTAGAGAGAGCCCGTCCAAATAGCTTAGACGTGAACTTGACAGCGCGTGCTATTTGCTTGAAGTGGAACTTTCTATTGATAGGTCTCTTGCCTGTTATTGACTTTGATTTCTGCCATTGATGGGTCTTCCAAGCAGGTTCCTGTTAATATTAAATAACTTATATAATTCATTCATTGATTTAACTATTAAATTGCCGAAAGCAAAGATAAAGTAAATTAGTCGTAAAGCGGTAACATTATTAAATGTTACTTGGAAAGTCAGCTAAAGTAACCATGACGCCTTGGTGATTCAGCTGTAGTGTATGCGACGGCGGATCACGAGGTCTCGGGTTCGATACCGGAGTCAGTACATAAAAAAATTGGTTTTTACATCATGAACGGATCACGAGGCCTCGGGTTTGATTCCCGGGTCGGTAGAATAAAAAATAATTTTCATAAATTCTCAATAGCAGCTTGGAGTTAGAAAGTTGGCGATATTTCATCCGTGCCTTGGAAACCATGTGATTTAACAGCTATGTAGCTGTTAATCCAGCGCCTAAACTATCTCGGATTGCGGTGGAGATCATTATTATTAATTTAATTAATACCTTTTACTAACCTGATATTCATAGGCAGGTCTTAGGTAATACAACGCCATCTCTTGATGGAAAACAGGAGTGATAGAAGATGACATTGGAGGAACAATCCAAATCCAATCAGCTGGGCATCCTGACCTATTAACATCGATAATTAATATTCTAATAATTTTGGAAATAGAACATGAACCTGGTAATAGTATAGACCCACTAAAACATGAGATTTTTTATACTAAGAGGTAGACAAACAAGTATATGCCACGCCTGATGTTAAACGGTTACTGTAGCATACACGGTAGCAATATCAGAGGTATTACTCGTGTTGTCTATGCCAAGGAAATGGACAAGAGGTGGAAAAGAAGATAGATATGATGGTTTTTATGTATAGTACCAATCTATTTTACGTAAAGAACTATAATTAAGCAGACAGTGACACTGTGAGCAAAGGGTATCTCAAAACTAAATCAGTTCAGTTTCTATACCACTACAGGTGATCGTCGTGGTCTTTGTTTGGAGTAAAATTCGTTGCCAATTCACTTGGGCTATTACAACGAAATATTCGTGTATGATTTCTATGAAATATTTAGTTTCAAATTCACGATTGCATTGTTTTTGATTGATAAGTAATTTATTAATTTTCTAACATCCAAATAAATATATTAATAAATTTACCAAATTCGTTAGAATTATAACGGATATTTGTGTAGAAAATATGTGTTATGTTAATAGATTTTCTATACAACTTTTCTCACACACGCATAAGTAACATCTTCTTCTATTACAATATGTTGGATATTTTTATTAATATACATTACTTTAAAAACTGTTTACAGTCAACACAAAAAACCATGACGCTTTTTTAGTGATTCTTATTAAAACTTTTACCAATTTTATAAGTAATTAAATAGTAAATTTTAGTAATTAATTTAACAAATATATGAATTTGTATTTACCTACCTATAATCGATATTATGGTTTACACTAAAATCCATGTTTTTTTTGTAAAAGATTTATATTACTCGATTACATAATTATATACGTACTACGCTGTGTTATAAGTACATAAGCAGGTAAAAAGTAGAAGGAAAACCAGAGATGGCAATTATAACTCCTTAATTATGACAACAATATAACACTTAGTGCAAGCTATTATTGTTGCTTACTCAACATGTTATTGATCATTTGTTTTAATTTAATTAAATTTACCTTAAACAGTATATAGCAAACAGCAGCCTAGTGGTAAAACCAAGGACTGCTAAGACAGTGGTACCGAATTCGATTCCGAGTCCAAGGTTCAGACTCTTCAGACCATGTACGGCACACACTCTGCTTTTCTAGATTTTTGGAAATGATGTATTTGTTTACAATTTATCACTGAAAGAAAACATCGTGAGGAAACCTGGGAGATTTTTCAGCAGCTTGTGAAGTCTGCCAACCCACATTGGTATTGGTAGCATGGTGAACTATGGCCTAGTCCCTCTCACTTATTAGTAATATTTACCTACCTATAACCCGTACCCAATAGTAGGACAGACAAAGATATAAAAAAAAACAGTACAGTAAATGTGGGTAACTTTGATTCCTTCGGGTAACATTGACAGTGTGACTATGTGAATGTTTTAATGTTTTTTCCCTATGAAATCAATATTTTTTGTTAATGCTTACTTTAGATTTTATTTTTTAAGCAAGTTCCGTAGACAAACCTTAAAATAAAAGTGAAGTTGTCAAACTGAGTTAATGTCAAAAATTTTTCCGAAATTAGCGCGCGAATTTGAGTGTTTGGAACAGTGAATAACTTGTTTGATATTTTGTGATTGTATGCCACTCCATACACTAACTATATAGATGACAATTTACTCTCTATGTAGAAGGGCGAATAGATACTTCAAACCAAAGTGCTTACATATTTTTTGTTTGTTTTAATTATTTTAGTTTGTGTTCGTTTTAATATGCTTAACGGTTTGTTCATTTTAAGGATTTAGACGAGGTTTCACTTACTTACTTACTTATCATCACGCCATTTCCCTTGCAGGGTAGGCAGAGAGAACAGAGTGCCAAGAGGTTCTATTCTTGCATACATCTCTCGCTTCCTCAACATTCATGACTCTCTTCATACACGCTCGCCGGTTTCGGAGACTCCTGACTCCACCTTCCTTCAATACATGACCGATTTGGTCTAGATAGGTGAGTCTCGGTCTCCCCCTGTACCTACATCCTTCCACATTCGCATTGTATATCTTCTTAACCTGTCACTCGCCCGGCATTCTTTCCACATGTCCAAACCATCGGAGCATTTCCTTTCGCATCTTTACACCAATACTCTCTTTCATACCTACTCGCTCTCTTACGTCGTCGTTACGAATGGTCAGTCAGCCTCATTCCACAGATTCTCCGTAGAGATCGCCTTTCGACCGCATTGATTTTACTTTCATGCTCCTTTTTGCATACCCAACTCTCGCTTCCATACAATAACGTTGGGACAAGCATCGCGTTGTGTATTGGGACACGTGCCTTCTGGCTGAGGTGATGACTGCCGAGAAATTGTCCCAATGCTCCGTTTACTCTATTTCCCGCATTCACTCTTCTCTCTACAATACCTTCCATCCCGACTGAATCCACATCCAAGATATACAAATTCATCCAATTGTTCTAGCACACCATTTCCTATTGCTACTCTTACATCTGTTCTGGCTTCTTCTCTTTCAAAAACCATTATTTTGATTTTGCTTACATTCACACGTAGGCCCCTTTTCTTACAATTTTCTGCCATTACGTCGACTAGGGTTTGCAAGTCAGCCGCGGACTGCGTTAATAAAATCGCATCGTCTGCATATAGCAGAGACCTAAACACTGAGTCACCCATCTGAACTCTCACATTCATTTCATTCAACCTTTGTAGACATTTATCCAGATATATGATAAACAGTCTGGCTGATAGAACGCAGCCCTGTTTAACGCCGATATTGACATCAAACCAGGGTGACATTCCATCATCCAGCCGCACACTGCTTGTAGCAGTCTACCGTTAATACCATATTCCGGCAAAATGTCCCAAAGTTCCGTTCGTACAACCGTGTCAAATGCTTTCTCCAAATCCACAAAACTGCAGAAAACCTTCTGGCCTACAGCCAGATACTTCTACACAATGTTGCGCAGAGAAAACACTTGATCCATGCATCCCCTTCCACACCTGAAACCTCCTTGTGCCTCACACAAAAATTCATCAGACACCATCCTCATTCTCCTTTCAATAATCTTACCATACACTTTGGCTGCCAAACTGGTCAAGCTTATGGCTCTGTAGTTTGCACAGTCATAACGTGAACCCTTGTTTTTAAAAAAGGGCGCAATGACTGCGCTTCTCCAGTTTTTGGGAACCATTCCTGAGCTCCAACATAAATTGAGAAGCATCAGGAAGAATTCCCAGACACATGAGCCTCCAAGCTTGATCATTTCAGCAGACACCATATCAATACCCACTGCCTTGCCATTTTTCAAACATCTAATCGCCCATTCAACTTCATCCATACTAATGTTATCAGAGGATGCCGGTACCGAATGCTGATCTGTTAGACCACATGTGGCACCGGCATCACCCTGAACATCCGCATACAAATCTCCAAAATATTCACTCCATCGGCTTAACACATCTTGTGTTTGCGTAACCACCTTTAGACCTTATTTTATTCATTCTGAAAGCTGACCAACCACTACGAGATTTCTTCACCTCCCTCCAGAAAAGTTTGGTATTGCTCTCGAAGCTTTTTGTCAGCCTTTCTTCTGCAATCATATTTGCTCTATCACACTTCCCTTTCATTAAGGCTTTGGTGTCATTCTTACGTTTCCGGTATATTTCTTTCTTCTGTTCTTTCATACTTGCACTCAGGTTCAAAGAAGATTCATAGTCCAGCCACGCTTTCTTCTTTTGGTCTACGGAAGCTGCTACTTCCGTATCCCACCATGTATCACCTTTCACTTTCCTATGCTTCTTTGAGCATCCACATACTTCTTTCGCTGTATCTACCATACTATCTTTCAATACTCTCCAGCATTCTTCCATGTCAGATTCCGGCTGACTTGCCATTGTCAGCCGTTCACGGACACCCTCTGCATACTTTACTCTTACACTCTCTTCTTGCAACTTTTCAATCTTTATACTTTCAAGCCCTCCGAAGTGGACACGCTTTCGCCAGTGTCTCCACATTCTGAACAGACCATTAAATCTCGCTATAACGAGATAGTGATCCGTGTCGACAGTGGGACCCCTGTAGGCTCTTGTATCCAGAATTTTACTTCAGAGGCGACTGTCTACCAGAATTAGATCTATCATACTTCTCTGTTCATTCCTTCTCCATGTATACATATGGATGTCCTTATGTTGAAAAAATGTGTTTGACACAATAAGGTTTCTCTCCATACATACATCCGCTATGAGCCTACCTGCATCATTCACTCTCTTATCACCAAATGAACCAAGCACGTCCTCGAAGTCTGGACGCTCCAACCCATCCATTCAAGTCTCCGCATACTAGCTTCTGTCAAATCCACACGTTCACTAGCTTCTGCCAAATCCAGAACTTCCCTAACATTATCCCAGAACTTCTCTAGATCCGATGCCACCGAAGAGCCTACGGGAGCATAAGCTGCAACCATGAAGACCCTGGTGACACCTAGTTTTATTCGGACCCATAAAAGTCTGGGATCAAACATTCCGTAGTCTTTCACACCTGAGGCCAAGCGAGCGGACAGCAACACCCCCACTCCCATACTGGCCCGATCGCTCTGCGGTACACCAGACCACAGAGCTATCCCTCCACCAGGAAGATCACAGGTGTCACTACCCTTTCGCTTGGTCTCTGTTACACAGAGCACATCAAGCTGTCTGTCCGACATGACGTTTACCAGCTCGTGTAACTTAACTTCCACACCACCTCTTACATTCCACGTGCGCCTACTCGACACTCTGCTCCCCTCGACTCGCCAAACTGGGCAAGGCGTGATGGGTGATGGCCCCCATCGCCGCATCTGCCATTGTTCGTACCGACGGGGGCGGGTTGGTACGCGTCGCCTCTGGGGCACGTCCTAACCCGCACTGCGGTACGCATTCGAGCCGGATTGCAGCTTGTGGATTGCAGGCTGGCAGGGATCGCGACGAGCACACTCCGGACTATGATCATCCCAAATTTAAACGAGGTTTTGATGCGAGTTAAAAAAATATATACTTGTAACTGCTAAATTTTGATTGATGGACCTTTTTTACAAATATTATGATACTACTACAAATTTATGTTTGTATCGCCACAGCCACATCCCTAATTTGGGAATTATATAAACCAATGTTACCCAAAGTAATTTAATAATCAAATATTATCTCATTTATGTAACGCATTTAATGTGTGTCAAAGTTACACTTTTGTGGGTGGTAACTTTGACATACTACAAAAATAAATTTTTCTCTACAATTAATAGATATTATAGTCTTTCACTGTTGTCTATGGATAAAACACATTCTGAGAACACTAACAAAGTATAATATTGTCATTTAAATGTTAAAACATTTAAAATACTGTGAAAAATATCGCTATAATCTGTCAAAGTTACCCAGAATTACTGTAACTATATACGATAAATAAATTTGAATGAAATTACACAGTTCCTGATATATATTAAATATTATTTTTTTTATATTACGCGGGTGGTAAACAAGCATACAGCTCACCTGATGGTAAGCGGTTACCGTAGCCTATAGACGCTAGCAACTCCAAGGAAACTTATAGGAGCTAGAGAGGAAGGATAACAAGGACAAATAGGAAGGATGCTAAGGAGAGGATAGGAAGGATAATAAGGAGAACATAGGGAAGGGATTCTTAATTTTTGAAATTGTACTTCTTTTAGTGCCTAGACGATCGCGAAGCTGTGCGCGTTGATGTAAAACTTAACTTTGGATCACTTAACAGTTTGTATATTCGTTATACACTGACGGGTAATAAAAGTTGGTGTCAGAGAAGGAGGACAAATTGAAAAAAAAGGTCTAAAAAGGATGTCAAATTGAAAAAAGTAAAAAAAGTAAAATATTTTAAAAAACAAAAGATGTATCAAGTTTTGAGGCTATTTTTGATGTGAAACATCTAATGCGGAGGGAGCGTAAAATCGGCTGTTAGCGTGGCGACGCTTTTATTTTACTTGTCCCGTTCAAATATCTTGCAAGTTAAATTTGACACACTTCCCGGTTTCCGATTGAGCTGAAATTTTAAACGCATGTGTATATCGCGTGACAATGCAATATTATGATGACATGGAGCTGATCTGATGATGGAGCTGGAAGGTGGACATAGCAACTCTAAAATGAAAAGACGCAACCCCCTCGACTTTGGACTCGTTTGATTCGTCTAGATGAGAACTTTGTCTTTAGACTGTATCCAGGGTCTGATGATGGCGCTGGAGAGGCCATGAGAACTCTTTAATTAAATAGCGCAACTCCATCGAATTAGGGCTAGTTTGACTTGTCTTGACTAGTACTCCAGTCCTAAATGATATCAAGGGTCTGATTCCAGCTCCATCATCAGACCCTTGACTCCGTTAAAAAAAGACATAACCCCATCGAGTTTGGGCTCGTATGATTCATCTTAACGAAGACTTTCTTTCTACATGGTATCCAAGGTCTGATCATGGAGCTGGAAGGTGACCATAGTAACTCTGTAATGAAACGACGAAACCCCATCGAGTTAGGAATCGTTTGGTTCGTCTTAACGAGTACTTTGTTTTTAGATGGTATCCAGAGTCTGATGATGAAGCTAGAAGGTGGCCATAGGAGCTCCGTTATAAAACGACATAACCCCATCGAGTTTGGGCTCGTATGATTCATCTTGACGAGTACTTTATCTCTAGATGGTATTCAGGGTCTGATGATAGAGCTGGAAGGTGACCATGGGTACTAAGTAATTAAACGTCGCAACCCATCGATTTAGGGCTAGTTTGAGTTATCTTGAATAGTACCATAGTCCTAAATGATATTCAGGGTCTGATAATGGAGCCGGATAGCCATGGGCACTATGCTACATTTAAAGCGTCGCAAGCCTTCGATTTGACAAGTACTTCGGCCCTAGATAATATCCAGAGCCTGATGATGATGATGATTTATGTCCATTTCCACTATCTTACACAAGTCATAATTTTATACAAACACATTGAAAAAGTTATGATCATTTTATTTCTACTCATTATTTCTACAAAATAATTTCGATGTTTTCACATCTGGTAGACGTCCCGCGACGTCTAATTTTTAATGTAATTATATTATTATATCATTAAATATAATTATTAATTTTGTGAATATTGTGTTAATACATTTCTATATTTATTATGTATTTAGGTAAAAATCCATACGCGCATACGTGAGTTTTTAACTTCCCGTTACGAAAATTGAAAATTTTCAAAAGTTGGGAAGTTATTGGTTTTATCCCGTTTTTCGAAAATCGAGTTTTCAACGGATGTTGACGTTTTGAGGTCCTTGGAAGCTTTCCCGAATGTTTCCGCGATGATATCTGTATGTATGTGTGTGTGTGTGTGTGGCCGTATGTAAACCTCTCATAACTTTTGAACGCCTTGACCGATTTCATCGGGGTTGGCGTCATTCGAAAGGACTTGACCAAACTTAGATTTTGGATATAATTAGGGCCGATTCGAACCGGTAGATCTTGAGAAATCTCAAAAAATAAAAAATAAAATTTCAAATGTGTTTTTTTTGGAATAACTTTTAAACGGTTTTACAGATCAATTCCAAAAATTAGTCAGCTCTTAATATCAAAAAACCACGTCAATCAAAATCGGTTGATTCGTACGTGAGATATTGTTGTCCAAAAAAAATTTCAAAATTTCTGTGAAATTTTCAGTCTGACCAGTTCGAGCTTTAAAGCTCAAAAAGCTGCGTTGAATGCCGTAAACTACGAGAAAATCGGTTCATTCATTCAAAAATTATTGCGATTTGAAAATTCAACGAATAGTGTTTTATTTAAATCTCTATCAGACTTTTGAGCTCGAACAACTCATAAGCATAGAACAGTTATCTCATTTTGAAATCTACCCACAGTATTTATTTTGACGGGCCTCGTGGCGTAGTCGGTACTGTAACTGACTTCCGTGCACGAGGTCGTGGGTTCGATTCCCACCCAGGATTATTTGTGTGATGAACACAGATATTTGTACTGCCTCTGGGTGTTTTCTATTTATAATATGTATATATTTACAAAAAAAAAGTAGTATATGTATTATATCCGTAATCTGGTACCCATAGCACAAGCGTTAAGCTTAGTTTGGGACCAGAGGCGTTGTGTGAAAATGTCCAGGTATATTTATTTATTTATTTATTTAGTATGAAACCGTTGAAACAACATATCAGCCTTGGACATCTACCATCTAAGTCCACCCGTGATCATGAATGCTGTAAAGTATTCGAAACGTCGGGATAGTAGAAAACCAAGTAAACGCGAATCCGTAAACGTAGTTTTATTTCAAAATGTGTAACATTCGCGTAAATATCAGGAAGTATTATAACAGTTATCTCTTTGAGCTCGGAGATCTCAAAATGACACGAAGAGCTCAAAAACGTAATAAGTGTAATTTTGAGTGCTTAAGTATCAAATTAGCGGGAAGTTGCAGGGATGGACTTTAGGGGCAACCGTTTTCCAGATTTTTTTTATAATTATTATTGCAGTTTCATAATTTATACCTGAAGGTAAACAGAATGTTCCTCGTGGAAACATCAAATAATCTTTACCATCAGTCGATTTGAAAAACAACTCGCGAGACGCTAAAATAGGTTAATGGAATTTTTCTTGCACCGCTGCTAGTAACTTCCAAATGGTCGCGTAATTTCTGATTCCGTAACGAATATAATCACGACGACTACGGGGGCGTAGATTGAAACGAATTTGCCACGATTATATCATAAAATTATATAGGACTAGCCTTCCACAGCTCTGCCAGAGACAAAAGCTAGTTTTTGATTTATATCTCAGGTTCCCGATATAGTAGTGGGATAAAACTTATACCAGTTTTTAAGTCTAATCAAGAGTTATCAAACAGAAAAAATATCAAAATCCGTTCAGTTGTTTTTGCGTGATGGGACAAGCAAACAGCAAAACAGACAAAAATTATTAAAAATTTAGTGTCGTGTTCAGAGACGCCTAAATAGCATAATACAGTATTTTTTTCTCAACGATCTTAAACATACATATACAGACACAGGTCAGTTACCTCTTTATAATAGTACAGATATCCTAAATGAAAATAAGCTCACAAAATTACGTAAATAGAACAAGAAAGAGATTCAAGCCTTCATGCATCAAATCATAAAGTATTAAATTCAAATGCAAAAATAATTTTATTTCATAGGCCTATTTTATTAGAACTTAAAATCGTCAAGAATTGAGTTGATTTTAGTATAATTTGAAATTAACTTTTTTAATTCAGTTTAATTCTAGTATTTATTGTGTATACACATTTGTGCCGTGTGGGGTCGGCTTTAGACTTGTCGCACCCCTCTCTACCCACGGGAGTCGTAAGAGCCGATTGAAGAAATACCGGGGGAGTGGGCAGCAGCACTCCCTCAAGTATTAACAACATCCTCTGCAATCGCCAACCCGCCTGTCAAGCGTGGCGATTACGGCACTATCCCCCATTTCTTGGGGAGGCCTATGTCCAGCAGTGGACGTTGAAGGGCTGATGGATGGATGGATGGAATGCTAGTATTCTTTTTTTTAAGACAACACCCTGCTCGAAGCAATAATCCTTGTATCGCGGGGACCTTACAAACATACAATTCCACGGACACAAAGTACACCCAGACTCAGAACAACCATTTGTAGATCACACAAAGAGTTGTCCTAATTCAGTATTGGTAACCTTGTATGAGGAGTATTTGGGTATTTAACTAACAGAAGGCAAAATAACAGGTACTGTCATTCTTTCTAATTCATTTGCATTACAAGCAAGTTTCATTTAATAACCTGTCAATATCCAAATCTTACACGATTCAGATTGATTAGGATTGATAATCGCTGATAAAAGAAATAATTTATTGTAGTAGGTGATATGAGGTTCACCGGGTCATCTAGTAGGTATTGTATAAATTTAAAATATGTCAGTGGCGTTTAAAAGTTGTGACGTCGTCTCTCACTGTCTCTCTTTAGTTAACAACAAATATTTATAATCAATAGCATGACTATAGAATAAATCACATCACAAACCCAATATATAGCGCGAACGTAAAAACCTGATTTATTAGCCGGTGCCGATATCCTGCACATCTCAAATAAAAAAGTTAATATGTTAGTTACACCGAGAATGATTGTACAACTTTTAATACAATGAAATGACGTAATCGATGTACAGTCATCTGGTAAAGTGGGAAACCAAAACAATCACACGATAACTAAAAATAATCAAAGCTGTTATTATGGGCTAATAAACACATGTTCAAAGTTATTGCATGTAAAGCTATATTGTTGACAGAATGGTCATAAATCAGATCTGGCTGTAATTAGGTCCATTTTTTTCCTCTTCTTCAAGGTCATATAAATATCAAAACTTATTTCATATTTAAGGCACTTTAATCACTTAATCAAACAAAAAATGTACGTTATAATAAAAAGAGATATTTTGATCTAAAAGCAACCGGCTAAAATAAAAAACACGGTAATAATTAGTGCACTCGTAAAATGTATTAAGCAAGTACTTGTAATGATTGCTTATTTCATTTTTTAATGATTTAATATCGAATAGAATAAATAGATGAGTCTAAGTATATATAAATTTATAATGTGATAGGCAGGGAAAACCGGCTTCAAATATCACTCATAAAGCACAAAAACGTGTTTTTATTACAAAAAATCTTTTGTGTAATCCGTGTAGTGATGAAATATGAATGTATTTCTAATAAAATAAGTACCTTATTTAAACAGCATTATTCTAAACATATGAGTCCTCCCTAAGAGTGACCCTTGAGAGAAGAGAGAAAATTGAATTAAACATTAATGTTCACACAATTATTAAACATAAAATGTGCTTGTTTTGAAGGACTTTTTATTTACGAATTTAGTGATTTGTGATCTTGACTGTACACCGACTACCGCCTTATTATACATCTACTATTCTTTGAAACACAAAATAGTCAAGGTTTATTCTGACCTTGGAATATTGTTAATTATGATTCAATAATGTGTTGTTAATTGTAACATAGAATTAGAGCTACTTTTTCCTGGATATAGAGATCAGTGCCACACCTGATGGTATATGGTGGATTCGCTAATATTTAGAGCGTTTTACTTTCATTATCTAATAGACTTAATTACAGGTTCAACTTTACTATCATAAGTAATGAGATTAAACTTGTAGTACCTAGATCCGTCCGCCGACGTTGTGTGCAACTACATACACTTTGCATTACGTTCGTGCCGAACAATACAGGTGATTGTACTCCCCTTTAACTTCTTACTCATAGATTTTGATATATTTAATTTATGAGATCTATTTTTAGGAAACGTATTGGACAATTGGTACGCCATTTTAATATAAATTATAATTTATAACATAGGTGATCGTTGCTATCACCATAAGCTCAATGTACACACGTAATTAAACAGCATATTTTGTAATCTAATACTCGTACTTAACTAATCTATAGAAAATGTTTTGGTAAATTGCGATAATCACCTGCTAAGAATATTATGTATTTTTTAAGGTACAGGCGTAGGATTTTTTCGCAGTACACCTTTTTTAAGGCGTAAATAAATATACCTAACCGCACGCCCCGTCGTTCGGGGCAAGGAACAGGGTAGCCTCACCCACTAAATAAACCCACCGTGTGCCGTCTCTGCACATGTACTGGTGGACCACGTGGTCTTCGCAGTACATCCTACGCCTATATCTTAAGCATATATACAATGTAGTATATATATATAGTAAAATAAAAATAAACACAGCCCACGCACTTATGCTTGGATAAGTAAGACTCTATCACTCGAGATAACTAAGTTTAACATTTCATACCTCAGCCTGTTCTCATTGTCAAGATGTTTGATGAAACTTTCCGAAGCGGTGTGGTGGTCTACTATGGTAGCGTTCTGCTGTTGAAAGCTATGAAGAACAGCAACATTACATTCTATTAGAGCCTTATCCTTCCAAAGATTGACTGGAGTTCTTGTATCTAGCCCCATTTTTGCAGCTACTGTCTGTGTGAACAGAAATTAGAATATTCACAATTTATTAAAATAATTAAACCAAATGTTTAGTGCAAATAAATGATGATAGTTAAAAATGGTCTCGTAATCAAAGTTTTTAATATGATTATAAGTTTTGATATTTTTATGTATTTTTGAGCATTTGATATGCTTAGCCATAAAGTTAAGGCAAAGTGCGAAAATGTCCCTTCGAAAATAACAGTCACGAGCAAGATTTGAACCTGCATCTCCTGGAATACAGGTATTCCCTAGCTCCGGATAGTAGAAAATATATCGTATACCATTTAAAAAAAAAATTATATGTAGGTACCTTATATGGAAGATAGTTAAACTACGTATTTATGGTACATACGTAGTTATGATGGCGTACCTATATATTTTCCTATGCAATAAATTCATGTTTTCTTTTCCATATTTATTTATGCTAGGTGATGTAGCGGTAGTGTATGCGACTGCTAATCATGAGGTCTCGGGTTCGATCCCCGGGTCGGGCAATGTTATTGAGCTTTTTTCTAAAAAGAAAAATTCTCAGTAACAGCCCGGAGTTTGGAAGCGTGCCCGGTAGACGTCAATTGGCTCGCCCCCTATTACGTGGAACTTAAACATAGCTGGCGAGTCGTGGGTGTGTAATACAACTCTGCCTACCCCTTCGGGGAATACAGGCTTGATGCTATGTTGTTTTTTTTGTTATATTTATTTATTGAGAAAAAACTTACGGCGTTACAACTTGCAGCTATAAATTATACTACAACTACTAACATTAGGTACAATTGTAACGATATTTAATAATTAAATTTTAAATTGTATTTTATGACAGAATTTCAGTATACAGAACTCAAATGAAATTAACATTTATATACAGCATACCTAATCCAAATATTATGTTCGACTTGCAATTAGTCGTCAATCATGCTACCAAAATTTCAACCACATATACGCTATGACGATAGTTCAGATTCCAGCACAAGCGCTGCAAATGTTTCAGTTCATATTTGAACTTGCAGTATTCTGCACATAACTATTTAGAAGCATATTTAGTAAGCATACTTGTAGTTAGTTAAATAACTGCATCATTAATTATTTGTGAAAGTCTAAAATGGGATCTTTATTGCAAGCAGGCTGAGCATGTCAAGTTAAAATACAAATATCAAAATACATCAAGAATATTAGTAAATAGTGATTTTATCACCGTATGATTGGGCCGTGTTGTGCAGAAATGATCTAACCTACAAACTGGACAAAATTAATGTTTTAATGCCAAGCAATCGAAAATAATCTCTATTTTTATGTTACGAAGACTCGTTTTATTCTGCTAACAACGATTTTTTTTTTATGATAGGTTATACCAACCAAATACTATGAATAACATAAAGCAGAAGAGATTCAAATCAGCATAACTAGCTTATTTTTGCATAACACGGTCCAATACTATTGTTGGACAAAAAATGGTATAAGAGCTACTACGTCTGGCATCTCTGGCTCAAGAAAATAATGTACTGATCGGGCGTTATCAATACATTTACAGGCAAAAGAAGCCAAAAAAAAAGTTTTCCAAATCCACGCGTGCGTGATTTTAGCTAGCAGGAAGGAGTTGTTAATACCATATAAAAGGTAGAACGTGTTGACAATGAATCAGTTCAATTGTACAGATATTTCAACTCTAAGGCCAACAGAGCCTACTACAGCCGACGATACTGATCAGCGCTAACCGTCGGTGGTCGTTGGCGGCCGCTGACATTGTTCAGCAGTAGCTGTCGACATAATTATTAAATAGCCGAGGTTTAACAGCTACTAAAGTCGGCATTAGCAGTGGCAGTGTCGCTCGTGTATATGAGGCCTAATTCCTTGCAATGCTACGCGAAAGCACCGCTGACGCACATCGATGTCTCGTGTTGCCACCGTCACTTCGGTAATCGTATTTATAATAAATTACAAGTGATATTATAATTCTTTGCAAAAGTTTACTATACACGTACCTATTTGTATTTAGATCTTACCTCCAACATGTTTAGTCGATTGGTGTCACAAAAATTTCGGCAGCCGATCTCAGTGCTCATGTACCAGCCATTGAATGCATTGGCAGTGAACTCGATTCCACCGCAATCAAAACGCATGTTCGACACAGCTGGCAGTGCATACCAGCGGAGGTTTAGCTCTTCGAACCATTCATACCTATATTCAAAATATATGTTTAGTTAGTGAGATGATATAAGGCACAGGATTGAATGAATTAAATAATTATATAAATGCATCCGTTAGGTGGTGAGGAGATAGGGTATGGCCGTTGGTCAGTGCGATAGCTTAGCGGCTTAGAGCACTTCCCCGGATTGGAAGGGCCGCAGGTTCGAATCCCGCTCGCACTAAAGTTCTCTTTTTCCACATTAACAAATAATTTATACTTTAAAGTAGCTGAGCATGTCAAGTGCTAAAATACAGATCAAAATGTGACACACACTTATAGAAACAAAGACCTATTATCCCTCTTCATTATACTTCCTCTTTTCCCCCCATCTCTCTCTCATTCACATTTTATCATTCTTCTCTGAGTCCCTGTTCCCTTCCGAGGTCGGCAACACGTATATTCCACTATTCTACGGCAACTTTATATACAAGGGGGCGAATGCTTGTTAGCCACCTCACTGGTATAAAAAATAACTTATATCAAACTCATTATAAAGAAATTACCAAATCACACGTTATCACTCTTATTTATTACAGTTTAACGGCTGTTAACATTATCAATAACGGTATATTATTCTATAGAGCCAGATTTATGGCCAATAAACGTAGATTGGAGATCACTAGACCACGTTTTTACGATAAGCAATCTGTGTTGAATGGACGTCGTACCTATATTTGCACGTGTTAGCATTATATGCATTCTCAGACCTTTTTATGTTGGCATAACTTCGTGATGAAAAATAAAAAGGTCATATTTGTAGCCATGTACTAATAAAATCTTAACTTCTCGTCTCTTTTAGCTCAAACGATTTTTTTGTGAACTTCAGTGGGTCTAGCCAAGTTGCATTCTATGATCGCTAACGCTAATAAAAATAATAACTAATAACAGAAATAATAACAGTAGCTGTTTTAGATCTATATTTTTTTAGCATTTGACATGCTCCGCTACTTCTTAAAGTATAAATTATTTGTGAATAAGGAAAAAGAGATTTCAGTAGGAGCGGGAATCGAACCCGCGTCTTTTCCAATCCAGGGAAGTGTTCTAAGCCACTGAGCTATCCTCCACCAATAATCCACAAATAATTTATACTTTAAATAGTAGCTGTCACTTTGTCCTGTATTAGCCAAATACCTAAACAAAGCCATAATTGGTATTAATATTGAATTGTGCAATTTTTCTACTTTCTTATAGAGTTCGCTCTTTTTTTACTTTTAAACCACTCCTGTATTAAAGTAAACAAAACAAAAAAACTATTATTAAAATCGGTCAAGCCAGTTTTGAGTTTTAGCGAGACTAAAGAACAGCAATTTATTTTTATATTTATAGACCTAATAACCAATGTCACATAATTTTGAAATACTTATAATAGGGTGAGTGTCTCTAATAATAATGTTTTATTCTAATAATGATAAAGTAAGATACGATAAAGAATATAAAACTTACGTGGGATGGGTCATGTTTATCTCCATGATAAGTTCCCGAGGGATCTCGAAGTAGTCTGGGTCTTTTCCATTAGCTGAGAGCACAAGGGGCAGAATGTCCCAAGCCGTCCGCGGAGGCTTCCAGCCAAGCTTCAAACAGAGCTGAAACAATATTTATTGCGATAACTTTTGTACTGAATGTTTTAGATTGAAACAGATTAAGAAAGTTAACTGAAATTTATGGCTCTTGATCGCTTTATTGAAAAGGAGTTAAGAAGTTATACTGCTTTATGTATAGGTTTGTTTTGTATGAACCACCTGCTATATTGAATATAGATTTATAATGCTCAAACGTTACATTACAGATACTCTTTCAAAACAGGTTTAGACTTTTAAGCTTGAATTTATTTATGTATACCAGGTTTATCATATTTTCCATTATCCCAGAGCTTCTCGTTTTGATAAACAACGCAATTTAAGTTAATATTATCAAACTATATTTTTTGTAAGTTAAATTTTTCAACATATTAGTATAATTGATGGAAACTAACAAATCCGTGGTCTTACTAAAGAATTTTATTTTTTGTTGTAGCATATTAATGTTATAAAACATTTCTAAATATAATAAATTTAATAAAATATACTTCTAGGAACACATTTTTTGATTCCTTCACACAAACATCGCTCGACTATTTAGAGGAAGTCTGCGTAAAATTATAGACCGATCTGGTATCGACCTAGTAATATAATCAGCTATAATATATAAACATCATATTAGTTTCCCATGCAACAATCAGCTCTACAACACAGTTTTACGAACAGGCACATATGCACTACAAAATATATGAGATGAATGATTTATTTGCAGCAGACGCAATAACTGAACGTTTTCCAACTCTCATCAATTCCATACAGCTGACCGTACATGCTTTTTTTTTGTAAATAGGATTTGTCAATTTGAGTTTCGAACCAGGAATTATATTACCAAAACAAAACTACAAAGTGGTTTTGTAAAAAGATTGAATACTTTGAGAGGTAAATTAGAGCTAGAGTAATTTTGCTATATTATAGCATGCCAGCTTTTTGCATAACTACTTATTATTACATTGACAAAATAAAGTAAAAAAAAAAACTTTTTGAACTACAATTCCCCGCAGTAGAGAACATCATATTTGTTTCCTTACGTCGTCGTTAGCCCCTACGTCGCGGGAACTCGAGTAGGTAATAACTACCAAAATACGAGACAACTATTTATCATAACGTTGTCACATGAATATTTCAATATAAAACCCACAGGTCGCGGTACAGGCGGTGGGTGTCTATGCTATTAAGTTATAGTGCAATAAATATTCAAGTATAAATTCAGTTTGAACACCATTGCTGCTATATAAAATAGGGTATAGGTGAGATGATAGTACTTTCTCTATACCTACTATTATAAAGCTGTAACATAACTATGTCTGTACATTTAAGATATTTGAGAAAAAATGACTGATCTACATAGGCGCGTCTAAACATAAAACTATTTTTATTTTATTTTTTGGCTGTTGGTCTGTTTACCTGTTTGTCTGTTTATTTGTTCGCGCATCACGCAAAAACTACTGATCAGATTTTGATGCAACTTATTTTATTTGATAGCTCTCGAGTAGACTTAAAAACTGGTATACATTTTATCCCGCTACTATACCGGGAACCTGAGACATAACACAAAAAGTAGCTTTTGGCTGCGGCGAAGCCGCGGGCAAAGGCTAGTAGGTACTATTATAAAACTGTAACAGAGCTACGTCTGCACATTTAAGATATTTGAGAAAAAATACTGATTTAGGCTTTTAGGCTATATAGGCGTGTCTGAACAACAAATGATTTTTTTAGATTTTTTGTCTGTTTGTCTGCTTATCGATCTATTTGTCTGTTTGTTTGTTCGCGCATCACGCAAAAACTACTGAACGGATTTAAATGCAACTTTTTTGTTTGATAGCTCTTGATTAGACTTAACAACTGGTATACATTTCATCCCTTTACTATATCGGGAACCTGAGATATAGCGTAAAAACTAGCTTTTGGCTGCGGCGAAGCCGTTATATATAGGCATTTTTAAAACCCTCTTACTCGGAGAGAAGAATCGTTTACGATAGTGGACCATTAGATTAGAATATATATACGTTATTGTAATCAAATTACATTAAAAAACTATGAATAAATGTTTAATTGCCTCTGTGGTGAAGCGGTATTGTGAGCGACTGCTGATCATGGGGCCTCGAGTTCGATCCCCGAATCGGGCAGTGTAATTGAGCTTTATCGTAAAAATACAAAACTTCAGCAGCAGCCCGGAGTTTGGAAATGTGCCCGGTAGACGGCAATAGCCTCACGTCCTATTACGTGGGACTTTGACATAGCTGGTGAACCGTGGCTGTGTGATACACCTCTGCCTACATGATGGGAAATACAGGCATGATGCTATGTTTTTTTTTGTTTTATTGCAAATAGCAATTTCTAACAGAACTCTTACTAATATTATAAATACGAAATTGAATTTGTTTCTTTATTATGCTTTCACGACGTAAGTACCACACCGAACTAATCGTTAAACAAACACTTACATAATACATAATAGTTTGGAGTCATAAGCGTTTTCATCCCGGAAAAATGAATGATTCCTGGTTACGGACTTAACTATACCGGGAGTATCGTCAAGCCGCTGCTCACCATTTCATTTCACAGAGCGAAATAAAAGAATAAATTGTTATCTTCTACTACAATCAATACGCACCGCATGAAGCACATATTCATGGCCGGTCACACACAGATGGTGGTACCAACCCGCTCGCGTCCGATAGCAAGTCAGTACTCCCACGTATGGTACAGCCCTACCACCAGTAATGCAATGGGTGATAATTGGTTACTTCCGTTAATCGCCTCGTACGACACCCGTGGGAAAGAATAGTGACACTTGTATTCTTAGTCCGTCACCACACGGATTGTAAAATAAAATAATTTCTTGCTTTAAAGTTTTAGTCTAGTTACCTCTGTGAATTCGCAGTGCATGGGATCACCTAATACGGTGCCGTCTGGCTGTCGGTAGCCGCCGTAGCTGATGAGCTGGCTGTTCCATATCCTATAGTCGTGCTTACAGTCCGTACGTTGAGGGAAGACTGTTACTGCTGACCTGTTTGTAAAGAAGACCATAAGCTAATTTTACAGTAATATGTTCTAGGTTTGGAAGTACCTACTATTCAATAAAAACTTTCATTAGCGGACCCAGAATATGTTTGATGTTGTTGATGATGCCCTGCTCTAGGATCTTTTAACGTATTTCATACGCATTTATTTTATTAGAAGCTATTATTTCGAAATTACGGTCAGACACTTCCATTTTTTATTGAAGTGAAAACTTCTATAGGAAGTTTTGGATAGGGAGTAAATTCGTGTAAGTCGTCATCGACATGGTCACGTGACGTGTTAACGATAACACTATATCTGTTCCTATTAGTATAACTTATTGCTCTGGTTCAGCTGTGAATGAAGAACAGAAGTTTTTTTTTTAATGAATGAATTTTGATTTACAAGTTTTAATTTTAGATCAAACTATTAAGTTGGATATCTAAAAATAACAACTGTTTGTTTATATTTTTAAGTAACTTCTGTCGGCAGTCCTCATGACTGTTTTGATTTTTTTGTATAGATTTGTTTAAGGATAAGCAAACAACATTGATAAAAAGAGAAAATTGGAAGATTTAAATTATACTCGACAATCACGACAATTATAACTCGTACTAAAAACAATGCAAACGAGCCTCACGTGGAGCCGACGTTTTTGAGCGCACGGGCGGCACGCGCCATAAAGAACATCGCGGTATTATCAAAGGGTCTGCGTTGGTACTGCTATATGACAGATAAACTGTTGCCGAATACAGTGTAGCACATTTAAAAAAAATGCTTTTTTTAAGTCTTTTGAATCAAAATGGTCTAAAAATGTATCTACATTATTTATACATATACCTACCTATTTGTAATTGACCGAACTGGGTTTTCTTTGCACAGTGTATATGAGTTTTTTATTTATGAAACATTATTTGATATGATTGTGAAAAATTATAAAAGAGCTAGTGGACCCAACAGACGTTGTTCTGTCCGAACATTGACGTTTCGTTGGGTGGAGCATTTATTTTAACTACTAAGGATTATTTTCATAAAAAATGGGGGTGTGGGAAGTTGTGTTGTTAGGTAGGTCCTAAAAACCGCCACATACCGGGTCCAAATGTGAATCTAAACCATCCCGGTACATACACTAAAAATTTTATCGAAATCCGCCCTACCTTTCAGGAGGAGTTCAATGACTAACAAACGGACACAAGAAATATATTTATAAAATAATAAAAAAATATCTGTGAAAAATAAAAACGAGGCAAGATTGCCCAAAATCCAATTATGAATCTAAGTCAGCAAGCCAAGACTCATTCAAATACTTTAAAAACGCTCCAATACATTGATAAATCAAAGAAAAGTTTAATGTTAAGACCACATTACCTAATATTTCCTTTATTGGTACTGTACTTGATGTGGTTGCATAGCGCTTCGAACATACCACTTGTAGTTGTCACTTGACGACAGTCGAATACCTGTTGGGTACAAACATTTTTTATATAACTATCTGCATAAAGAAAATATTTATTAGAGGTGTCTGTTATTTCGTAATTAAAGGAATACACCATTATAAAAGGTGATGCTTCCGTGAATCATATCAATAAATATTTGTAGTGCTACAAGTATACAATAGCTTCGTAACCGTAATCGAAACTATCGGTTATCCGAAATAAAAATGTATCCATAACCGTAACCAAAATCGGAAAGTTTCGGAAAAGGGCGGAGTTTAAATGATACATTTTATGACTAACTAGTTAGTGATTGTGGGATTACATTACAATTTAAAATTTAGGAAATTTTGTATTTTATAGATCCTTAACCGAAACTATTTTAAACTAGCGGATAATTCGACCGTGTGGGACCGGCTTTAGAATTGTCCCACCCCTCTCTACCCACGGGAGTCGTAAGAGCCGACTGAGGGAATACCGGAGGAGTGGGCAGCAGCACTCCCTCGAGTATTAACAACATCCACTGCGATCGCCAACCCGCCTGCCAAGCGTGGCGATTACGACATTATCCCCCATGACGGGACCGCTCGTTGTGGCGTTCTCTTGGGGAGGCCTATGTCAAGTGGACGTCGTAAGGCTGATGGATGGATGGATGGATGAATAATTCGAAATAATTTCATATCCGTAACCGTATCTGAAACCGGTATAATATTATTCCTATATCCGTATCCAGATCCGAAATTTCATATCCATAATATCCCTGATGGGAAGGAATCCTAAGAAAATGCTGACTGCGAAGTAATTATTATGGCGATTCAGACATATCAGTTTACCGATTTTCCGTAATGGTCACGGAATAGTATTTAATAGTGCAATAGTGTAGTGTAGGAATCTCGAGGAGGTGCAAAAATCTCGAAAATACAACGTTGATTATTCATATCGTTCTGAGAATGGTAATCAAATCGGTTGGTAATCATCTTGTCGCTCGAGGCAGTAACAGGCCGAGGGTGCTAACGCGAGTTTACGATACACCACAGAACCTATTCTCAAAACATCTGATTTAAATTTAGACTAATATATTCTTAGTTTAGGCTATAAGGCATGAGAAAATTTGATCTTTTCAAATTCCTATGCAAGTATAATATGAAAAATAAAAATTTCCCCTAAAGATCAATGTTTCCCATCCCTGTCATATTTGAAATATTACTACACTAATGGTTTTTTATAGTCTGAACTAAACCTACCATTTCACCTACTTTGAAGTGGAATTCGATAATGTGTAAATGTAACTTTAAAAATTATATATGTACGTACAGTTCGGCTCTTTTCTGCCGCGGGGCTGAACTCTCTGAAAAACTGAACTGATATTAAATAGCCTTTGCAGCTTTTCTTGAGAATTGGATTATCAAAGGCACAAATATTTATTCAAATCCGACTAATAGTTACTGAGATTTGTTTTATTGTATTAGTATAGATTTTTTATTTCTTTTATTTTTACAAGAAAATAAATATGTACCACCCCTACTACAATAGGCATAATGACTGTTTTTCAAAATCTATTCTATAATATTCAAAAGTATCTAATAACTGAAAAATATATCATATTTCTGTAAAAATATTAGTTTTTTATGCAATAAAATTAAATTTAAATTTCAAACTCACGTCAAAACGCGCGCCATTTTCTTGACTTCACGCCTTAGTACGGCAACAGTAAACATTAAAGTCAAGAGAGACTACTTTACAATAAAGTTCAGAGCTAACAACGTCACGCCTTAGTACTTGACGTCATTCGCTCTGATTAGCGTTTAAGCTATCAAGGCGAATTGTTGTATTTTGTAGGGTTATTTTATCAAATATATTATTAACCTCACCATTAAAATAAGTATGAATATATTTTTCGAAATCCTTGAATCCTATTTCATTAAATCACTTCAATGTTTTGGCGATACTTGATTACTGTCATCAAGCCTATTGAAATGACGTGTAATCATAAAACTTCTTTTAAATTTTTATTTGACTTATTACGACTTACCTAATATATAGGTACTTATTACAAATGGTATTTTGATAATTTTGATTTCGTTTCCGATTGTATTTTATATATATTTACAAATATATATATGTCAATATTAGATACTCTTTTATATATAACGTATTATGAAGCGTAAAGTACTCTAAAAATAAAAATACTAATGCTTATTTTGTAAATGAACGCTGCACTTAAAATAACGTTTCCAGAATAGTCCCCTTAAGCCACGACGCTATAATCAAATCATTCATCCCGATTAACCAAAGCAATCTGTTTAAGCCATGTAATTACAAAACGTACCGACTTGCTAACATCACAAGAATTTAGCAGCTTAATCTGGCAATACAAATTTAAGGCACCTTCATCCTTCGCTAACTGACACTGAGTGAATGTAAATAAACAAATGAATTAAACTCGTGTTGACGTTGTATTGTCTGCATTATTTCTAATTACAAAATTACAGGCAGTTTAAAGAAAGAAGGTAAATTTTAAACTTATTCAAGTTTTTTAACTATAAACATAGCACCACGCCTGTATTCCCCGAAGGGGTAGGCAGAGGTGTATTACACACCCACGACTCGCCAGCTGTTGTTGTTTAAGTCCCACGTAATAGGGGGCGAGCCTATAGATGTCTACCGGGCACATTTCCAAAGTGCGGGCTGCTACTGAGAATTTTTCTTTTTTTTTACGAAAAATCTCAATAACACTGCCCGACCCGGGAATCGAACCCGATCGCTTACACTACCGCTGCACCACAGAGGCAGCAAAACTATAAAGAATTGAGATTATGTTTTTTTTACAGATTTGGTGCTGTTGTTGCGTAGACACTTGTAAGATAATGTGAAGGCTTGCATCCCATGTACCTATTGCGTAGAGCACGGATCGCCTCAAGCTTACACATTCGCAGCCCACGCATCGTTCGTAAATTGCCTCCAAAGTAAAGACAGTAATCCAAACTGCATGCGTTAATTCCTCTTTTATTTAAATAAAAGCGAAATTAAATAATAATTATTAGAAATGTTTTTGATCACTTGACATGATAAGTAAAGAGGCTCAATAATAAGGGAGTATACTTTGGTAATACAAGAGCTTTTATTAAGCCAGAATGTTTACTGCTTTGTCCCCATATACACTTAGTGCCTAAAACTAAATTGCCAATTATTGTTAACCCCACCATCTTTCAGGCTTTCGGGTTATTGGACTTAAGCCTTCCTAAGCGAGAGTTACAACGTGTGGTCTGACCCGATCGTCAGTCCATCTGGTGGAAAGTCACTTATTGTGATAAGAAATAATCTGCAAATGTAGTCAAGCAAAGATTAGACTGCCTCTGTGGTGCAGCGGTAGTGTAAGCGACTGCTGATCATGAGGTCTCGGGTTCGATACCCGGGTCAGGCAGTGTTATTGAGTTTTTTCGTAAAGAGAAAATTCTCAGTAGCAGCCCGGAGTTTGGAAATGTGCCCGGTTGACGGCAATATGCTCGCCCCCTATTACGTGGGACTTAAACATAGCTGACGAACCGTGGGTGTGTAATACACCTCTGCCTATCTCTTAGGGGAATACAGGCGTGATGCTATGTTATATTTTGTAATGATTAGAAAATTTGAAAATACAATAGCAAGCAAAAGAAAAATACAAAAGATATGATATAACACGCGAAGATTTTACGAGCCTTCAAGAAAACTTGCCGTTAATTGCTTACATTTTTTTCTTGAAAAGTGAAATGGGTATTTTCTCATTAGAGTCGGCAAATTCACTTACAGCGCCGCTTTGCTCTTAGTTTACCAAAGACGCTACTGGCTGGGAACTACCTTAATTGATTCTCCTTTCTTTCATTTTGATGGAAAATTTATGTGCTTCATCATCGAGTACTCACAAAACTTATTAATTACTTAATTTAAAACTAGTACTAACTACTAACTGGTAGTAAATTTGCCTTGGCGGTTGTGTATGTGATTGCGGAGCATAAGGTCTCGGGCTGAGTCAAATAAAGTTTTTAGGTTTTTTATAACCAGAAATTCTCAGTAGCAGCTTGGATATAGGAAGTGCATGCAATATTAAAAGCAAAAGTATACTAATATTTTTTTCATATAGAAAAGAAAAAACAATTTCTTCTGAATATTTTCACCATTTTGTTAACTATAATAATAGTTCGAAAAAAAGTTCTGCTACGAAGAGCTGCCAAGTCAGCAAATGTTCATTATAGTTTTTCCTTATACTTAAAATTACGGACTGAAATTTCTAAGAACTTACTAATATTAATATCGGTACCCTTTATAGCTAAGTTACTCAGCAGAAATAGATTATATGATAAAATCAATTACTAAACCAAATATTTCGTGAAAATCATCATACCTTAGGATTACTGTGATAGGTATTGATAGAATAACGAGTTGTTTTTACCCACGACCCCGTTTGTGTGGATTTAGTTTATTTTTTCTCCGTGGAACCCCTATTCTTTTTTCAAAATAAGAGTTAAACTACTTATAACTGCATCTATCGCCAATGAAAGTTTCACCCAAATCGGTCTAGCTGTTTCGGAAATTAGCTGGCACAAAGACACACACAACACTTTTTTTTTATTTATCTCTAGAATAACAATTTGTTATTACCCACGACCTCATTTGTGTGGAAATTAGTTTATTATTTCTTCGTGGAACCCCATTCTTTTTTCAAAATAAGAGTTAAACTACTTATAACATCATCTACCGCCACTAAAATTTCGCCCAAATCGGTCCAGCTGTTTCGGAAATAAAAGACACAAAAAAAAACAACCTATTTTTTCATTTATCTCTGCTTATGAATTTTGTAAAAATGAGTTTTTTAGACCTAACGAATAGATACTACATCAGATGAACTCCAGACTGCAATTGTCAATAGACACTAGACATGTACGAGTACATGTAGTGCACCACTGATGAAAGCAAGCATAATGTTGAATCACAAAAAATCCAAAACTTGCACGACTCGGGATTCGAGACTGAGACCTCACGATACGTAGTTGCTTAAACTAACGATGCACGTATTTGTGTCTTTACATAGATATTATCTATACTAATAAATGGAGAGCCGATTTTTTTGTTCGGTTATACTGCAAAAACTACTGAACCGATCGGAATAATACTTATACCATAAGATGCAGCGTGTTACGGAGAAGGTTTTTAGTATATGATATGTTGGTGATTACTTATCCGGAACCTATATTTTTTATGTGAAACATCTAATGCGAAGGTGAAACCGGATGTTAGCGTGGCGACGTTTATACCTAATAATAATCCTATCCGAAATTGATTTTTCATCAACTATACGCGAGTGAAGCCGCGGGGAATGTACTAGTTCGTAATAAAAGAATAACCTGTATAATAAGTATTCTTTATTTTATTCTTCTATAGACGGCTTGCAGTGTACTTATAATATTAAAAACAGTTATTATCATGAGGTAGTCGCCTTAGCAATATTAGGATTTTGGCCCTAATCCTACACATATAAGTTATAACATTTTATGTATTACTTAGGGAGAACCGTACCGCGCAAAGCTTCACTGGTGTAACATGAACACGCTTTCTATAAACTCGATAACTAATTTGATTCTTTTCTTGAAATGAATTCTAAAATACCTGTGTTTGAATTTTGTTTTGATCGAAATCAAACAATTATAACAAAGACGAGATATAAGTACCACACTTGGATTTCCCAGTCGCTATCCTAAAATTATATTTAACTGTCTAATAAACGGACTATGTCCGCATTAAGATTAATTTAGGTAATTGAATCTACTTGCGTATTAAAGATTATTTTATAACCGACTAGCCTATGCCCGCAGCTCCGTCGCAGCCAAAAGCTAGTTTTTAGGTTATATCTCAGGGTCCCCATATAGTAACGGGGTAAAATGTATACCAGCTTTTAGTCTAATAGAGATATATCAAATAAAAAAGTTGCATCAGTAGCTTTTGCGTGATGCGCGAACGAATAAGAAGACAAACCGATAAACAGACAAAAAAAAACGTTATGTGTTTGGTTTACATGCCTATATGTGTATAGGCTAATACAGTCATTTTTTCTTAAATATCTTAAATCTACAGACATAATATATAGCTCTGTTACAGCCTTATAATAGGATAGATTTCAATACATAAGTAACTTATTTCGTACGAGATATTTGTGTACTTGGTGTTTAAAACAAAGTGAAAACTTTGACAATATATAATTTATTGCAACAAATATATTACGACCATACAAAATGGCTGTTATAAAATAGGAAGAAAGTGGGAAGTGTTGCCATATTTAAATTTAATATTTCTACACCAACAATATTGCAAATTTTTTTAATTAGTTATGTTCATGTACTGAACACTTGGTGTTTTTGCTCGTAGGTAAATGTAAAGCATGCATGAGAGCAATGACGTTTAAAAAATACGCCTAATGTGTTATATACGCTTATAATATGGGCACATTAGGTCTTAGCTTACTATTAAATAGGTACTTTATTTCGTACCAAAAATAAAAAATCTCTAGGAAACTAAGAAGATCTCTGCCTCCATCTAAATCATATAATGGTTTATACTGAAACTCTGTTATGTTAATTCAAGAACAATGCATACTGCCATCTCATAAGTACCAATTAAACAATCCGATTACGTCACTTTAGGTAAAAAGCAAGATAAATATTTATATTCAATAGCTTTTGACAATGGCCGGTATTTTTAATGCTTAAAAATAGCAGAAGAGCTACGACCTACCTGATCGTAAGTAGTAGGTCGCTGCTCACCGGCTCAACAATATTAAAAACACTGCCAAGCCAAACGGTCGTTCACATGGAAGACGGTGGTACCGACCCACTAGGGCCCGACAACAGGTGAGTACTCATATTTAAATCTTATTAACAATAATAAGACAGCTCTTTAAGCTTTTGTCTAGTGGTAGAGCCTTGCTTATCCCAGCGTGATTGGGCTCATTTAGGGGGGAAAGAGATATACCACCCTTTTACAGAAGATAAGGAACCAACGGTGAGGACTCCCTAGTGTGGAGAAGCCCAAATCTCTTTATTATCCATCTTCACCAGTTCCTATCACTTTCCTTGTACATTTTGATTTATATTTTTAGCACTTGATATGCTCAGCTACCTTTAAAGTACAAACTATTATTTGTGAATGAGAAAATAGAGAACTTTAGTACAAGCGGGAAGTAGGGAGTACGATAGCTCAGTGGAATAGAGCACTTCCCCGGAACGGAAGGGACGCAGGTTCGTTTCCCGCTCGTACTAAAGTTCTCTTTTTCCTCATTCACAAATAATAATATGTACTTTCCTTGGAGTTGGTGACGAGTGAATGATGCCTCTGGTGTTGCTAGCGTCTATAGGCTACGTTTACCGCTACCCACATAGTATAAAAAAACTAGACGTCGTGGGACATCTAGCAGATGTGAAAACATCGGAATTACTTTGTAGAAATAAAATGATCATAACTTGACAAAGTACTCCTCAAGACGAATCAAACGAGTATAAACTCGATAGGGTTGCGTAGTTCCATTACAGAGTTACTGTGACCACCTTCCAGCTCCATCGTCAGACCCTGGATACCATTTAGAGACAAAGGACTCGTCAAGACAAATCATACGAGCCCAAACTCGATGGAGTTATGTCGCTTTATAATGGAGTCCCTATGGCCACCTCTCGTCAAGACGAATCAAATGATTCCAAACTCGATGGGGTTGCGTCGTTTCATTACAGAGTTACTGTGGTCAACTTCCAGCTGCATCATCAGACCCTGGATATCATCTATGACTGAAGTTCTAGTCAGGACATTTCAAACGAGCCTTAACTCGATGGAGTTGCGCCATTTAATTACAGAGTTTCGCATGACCACCTTCCAGTCCATCACCAGACCCCATCCATCACCATCCAAAGACAAAGTACTCATCAAGACGAATCAAACGTATCTAAACTCGATGGGGTTGCGTCATTTTATTATAGAGTTACTGTGGCCACCATCCAGCTTCATCATCAGCCCCTGGATACCATCTAGACACAAAGTACTCGGCAAGACGAATCATACGAGCCCAAACCCGAGGGGGTTGCGCCGTTTCATTATAGAGTTCCTATGTCCACCTTCCAGCTCCACCATCAGATCAGCAGAGATCATAATATTGCATTTTCACGTGATATACATGTGTATATCACGTGAAAATGCAATATTATGAAATTTTACACGCATGTGCGTGTAAAATTTCAGCTCAATCGGAAACCGAGAAGAGTGTCAAATTTAACTTGAAACATTTGAACGGGACAAGTACAATAAAAGCGTCGCCACGCTAACAGCCGATTTTACCCTCCCTCTGCATTAGATGTTTCACATCAAAATATCACAATTACCATACCTGTAATTTAGACCACTGTATTCTCCCAATACACCGGCTGGCGTTCCTCCAAGCCAGCTTAGCACCAAACACCAGTTCCGTGGTGGTCAGCTGATATGTGCCAGACTTTGCTACTTCTTCCTGAACAGCCATCCAGCGAGCTTCATGCGCAGGGGTGTTCGCTCTGTTGAGTAAATTTAATACTGGTTAAATATACTTATATTGCTGCCTACTAAGTGCAAAATGTGAAATCGAAAATAACCTGCTCGTGACTGTTATTTTTTTAGGTACTACTATGCTAAAAATTTTGCTCACAGCCTTCTTACTAAGATGAGCGTCAATAAAAAATATTATGAAATTGTTTATGATATACTTATATATATTACTAGTCTTTGCAGGTCTTTGGACGGTATCCAGGAGATGCAGGTTCAAATCCTGCTCGTGACTGTTATTTTCCATTTCACATTTGTCACCTTGTGTTTAATAGTTATCTATAATTAAGCGCAATTTCATTTCAATTTTTGCCGTGTGGGGCCGGCACCAAGAATAGCTCCACCCTGTCTCTTCCTATGGGAGTCGTAAAATCGTTATTCGGCACTAAGGGATTACCGGGGGACCGGGCAGCAGCGTTCCCCTGTGTACTAAAAACATCCACCACGATCGCTAACCCGCCTGTCAAGCGTGGCGATTATGGTAAAACCCCCATTTTGAGGAAGGCCTATGTCCAGCAGTGGACGATGAAGGAATGAGAGCTGATGGATGGATGGATGGAAGCACAATAATTTATTTGATACTTTCTTGTTAAATTCGTTGCCTTATTATCCTACTTTTAATTTTGTAGTATGTGTCTTACATGTAATAAAAAGATTCTTTCTTTTCTTTCTTTCTAACTATAATTGGTGTAATGGTAATTCATAATCACCGCTCATGGACTTTAATAACAACAGAGACATAGCCGAGCCACCATCAATAAATTATCTCAAACTATTTTATACTGTCTTAGTCGAAGCCTAATTATAATGTTTTACTAATTGGCTCACAATACCATATTGAACTATAGGATAGCAGGTAACGGAAAAAGGAAAATATATCCATAATAACTTATTTATGTTTATCCGTACTTGCAAACCACATAATTTACCACATTATTTCAGGAAATCAATATTTTATTACTCATACAACAAGTATGTTGTATTCCATCCATCCATCCATCCATCAGCCTTTCATCGTCCACTGCTGGACATAGGCCTCCCCAAGAGAACGCCACAGCAAACGGTCCTGTGCCGCCTGCATCCGACGACTGCCTGCGACTTTGACCAGGTCATCGGTCCACCTGCTGGGAGGCCATCCTACACTGCGCCGTCCGTTACGCGGTCGCCACTCGAGAACCTTTCTTCCCCAACGGTTGTCGGTTCGTCGAGCGATGTGGCCTGCCCATTGCCACTTCAGCATGCTGACCCGGCGGGCTATGTCGGTCACTCCCATTCTCCTACGGATTTCCGAATTACGGATCTTATCACGTAGAGAGATCCCAAGCATAGCCCGCTCCATAACACGCTGAGCGACTTTAAGCGCCCTGATATAAGGCCAACATTCAGAGACCACGCCTCTGTGCCGTAAGTCATCACTCGTCTTCAGACACTGTGGAATATTGGACAAGAAGATCTCCCTCAGCTTCCCGAACGCTGCCGAGCCGAGCTGGATTCGTCGATCGACCTCTTTCTCGAAGTTGTGTCTACCTAACTGAACAGTTTGTCCCAGGTATACATAGTGGTCGACTACTTCGAGAAGCGCACTCCCGACCAGGACCGGTGCTGAAATGACATGGACATTAGACATGACTTTCGTCTTGTCCATGTTAATTTTTAGACCTACTAGTCGGGAGACACGGCTGAGGTCGTTGAGCATGGTACCAAGGTCCTCCAGCGGTTCTGCCATGACCACGATATCATCTGCAAATCGAAGGTAAGTGATGTATTCGCCATGTATGTTGATGCCTAATCCGGTCCAGTCAAAGAGCTTAAAAACATCTTCCAATGCAGTGGTGAAGAGTTTAGGGGTCATGACGTCTCCCTGTCTAACACCTTTATGCAGTTGGATCGGTTGCGTGCTCTTTCCTGAACTCGGACAGACATAGTGGCGTTTCTATACAAACACTTCAATACTTCGATGTATCGATAGTCAATTTGGCACCGCTGAAGGGACTGCAGCACCGCCCAAGTTTCGATCGAATCGAAAGCTTTCTCGTAGTCCACAAACGCCAGACACAGAGGCCGATTATACTCCTCGGTCTTCTGTGTAATCTGGTGCAGCGTATGTATGTGGTCTACGGTACTATAGCCTTTTCAGCGGCTTGTTCGGGAGACTGGAAGTCGTCGAGCCTGCGCGTGAGTCGATTTGTAATGACCCTCGAGAACAACTTATAGGCATGGCTCAAGAGCGAGATGGGCCTGTAATTCTTCAAGAGGGTTCTGTCACCTTTCTTGAAGAACAGCACCACCACGCTCCTGGTCCACAACTCTGGAACGTCGCCCCCGGGAACGACGGAATTGAATAGCCTCTGGAGGACTTTGAGGATCGGCTTTCCGCCTGCCCTCAGAAGCTCTATAGTAATTCCGTCGTCTCCCGGTGCCTTTCCGTCCTTTAGTTGTTTGAGAGCCATTCTGATCTCGAACAGGCTGTCGTCCGGGATATCTTGGGTATAGTGCCGAGTTAGCTTGAAGTTAGTGTAGCGAGTTGTTGCTGACAACAGGGTTCTGGGATCTGTATAACTGTCCATAGAACTCGTGGACCTCTCTTAATATCTCATCTTTGGAAGAAACAACATTGCCATCATTGGTCTTCACCTTGGTCAGCTGGCTTTTCCCAACAGACAGATCTCTTGCGAACACTTTGGAACCTTGGTTCTGCTCTATCGCCTCTTTAATACGCAAGGTATTAAATCGGCGAATGTCTCGTTGCATAGACTTGGAGATCTGCCTGTTTAGTCGCCTCTGATTGGACCAATCAGCCGAAGACTGCACCGTCATTTCTGTCTGTCTCGCCATGAGCTTAAGAGCTCCAGAAGCTTTTGAGTCCTATTGACGCGACTGGTCTTAAAAAAGGTCTACCCGACCGCTTGGACAGTTTCCACGAACCTGTTATTCATATCGTTCACTGAATCGCACTCGTCTAGGCATTGAAAGCGATTTTGTAGTTCGAGCTGAAAGTTTTCGGGGTTCTGGTATTGAGCAGGTGATATTGGGTGATATATGATAATATGATATTGGATGATCATATTCCGGAGCGTGCTCGTCGCGATCCCTGCCAGCCTGCAATCCACAATCTGCAATCCGGCTGGAATGCGTACCGCAGTGCGGGTTAGGGCGTGCCCCAGAAGCGACGCGTACCGACCCGCTTCCGTTGGTACGAACAAGGGCAGATGCGGCGATGGGGGCCGCCACCCATCACATACATGGAGAAGGAATGAACAGAGAAGTATGATAGATTTAATTCTGGTAGATAGTCGCCTCCGAAGTAAAATTCTGGATACAAGAGCCTACAGGGGTCCCACTGTCGACACGGACAACTATCTCGTTATTGCGAGATTTAGTGGTCTGTTCAGAAAGTGGAGACACTGGCGAGAGCGTGTCCACTTCGGAGGACTTGAAAGAATAAAGATTGAAAAGCAAGAAGAAAGTGTAAGAGCAAAGTATGCAGAGGGTGTCCGTGAACGGCTGATAATGGCAAGTCAGCCGGAATCTGACATAGAAGAATGCTGGAGAGTATTGAAAGAAAGTATGGTAGATACAGCGAAAAAAGTATGTAGATGCTCAAAGAAGCATAGGAAAGTGAAAGTGAAAGTGAGCATGGTGGGATACGGAAGTAGCAGTTTCCGTAGACCAAAAGAAGAAAGCGTGGCTGGACTATGTATCTTCTTTGAACCTGAGTGCAAGTATGAAAGAACAGAAGAAAGAAATATACAGGCAACGTAAGAATGACACCAAAGCCTTAGTGAAAGAGAAGCGTGATTGAGCAAATATGATTGCAGAAGAAAGGCTGACCAAAAACATCGAGAGCAACACCAAACTTTTCTGGAGGGAGGTGAAGAAATCTCGGAGTGGTTGGTCAACTTTCAGAATTAATAAAATAAGGTCTAAGGGTGAAGACATTCTTACGCAAAGACAAGATGTGTTAAGCCGATGGAGTGAATATTTTGAAGATATGTATGCGGATGTTCAGGGTGATGCCGGTACCACATGTGGTCTAACAGATCAGCATTCGGTACCGGCATCCTCTGATGACATTAGTATGGATGAAATTGAATGGGCGATTAGAAGTTTGAAAAATGGAAAGGCAGCGGGTATTGATATGGTGCCTGCTGAGATGATCAAGCTTGTAAGCTTATGTGTCTGGGAATTCTTCCTGATGCTTCTCAATTTATCTAGGAGCTCAGGAATGGTTCCCAAGGACTGGAGAAGCGCAGTCATCGTGCCCTTGTTTAAAAACAAGGGTTCGCGTTGTGACTGTGCAAACTACAGAGCCATACGCTTGACCAGTTTGGCAGCCAAAGTGTAAGATTATTGAAAGGAGAATGAGGATGGTGTCTGATGAATTTTTGTGTGAGGCACAAGGAGGTTTCAGGTGTGGAAGGGGATGCATGGATCAAGTGTTTTCTCTGCGCAACATTGTGAAGATGCATCTGGCTGTAGGCCAGGGGGTTTTCTGCAGTTTTGTGGAGAAAGCATTTGACACGGTTGTACGAAAGGAACTTTGGGACATTTTGCCGGAATATGGTATTAACGGTAGACTGCTACAAGCGGTGCAGTCCAACTACATGGACTGCAGAGCTTGTGTGCAGCTGGATGATGGAATGTCACCCTGGTTTGATGTCAATATCGGCGTTAAGCAGGGCTGCGTTCTATCAGCCAGACTGTTTATCATATATCTGGATAAATGTCTACAACGGTTGAATGAAATGAATGTGGGAGTTCAGATGGGCGACTCAGTGGTTAACTCGCTGCTATATGCAGACGATGCCGTCCTATTAGCGCAGTCTACGACTGACCTACAAACCCTAGTCGACGTAATGGCAGAAGATTATAATAAAAGGGGCCTACGCGTGAATGTGAGCAAAACCAAACTATTGGTTTTTGAAAGAGAAGAAGCCAGAACAGGGGTTAGAGTAGCAATAGGAAATGGTGTGCTAGAACAAGTGGATGAATTTGTATATCTTGGATGTGGATTCAGTGGGGATGGAAGGTACACCACTGATGTAGAGAGAAGAGTGAATGCGGGAAATAGAGTGAACGGAGCATTGGGACAACTTCTCGGCAGTCATCACCTCAGCCAGAAGGCACGTGTCGCAATACACAACGCAGTGCTTGTCCCAACGTTATTGTATGGAAGCGAGAGTCGGGTATGCAAAAAGGAGCATGAGAGTAAAATCAATGCGGTCGAAATGCTATCTCTGCGGATAATCTGTGGAGTGAGGCTGACTGACCGCATTCGTAACGACGACGTAAGAGAAAGGGAATGCTCCGATGGTTCGCACATGTGGAAAGAATGTCGGACGAGCGACTGGTTAAGAAGATATACAATGCGATTGTGGAAGGATGTAGGTACAGGGGGAGACCGAGACTCACCTACCTAGACCAAATCGCTCATGTATTGAAGGAAGGTGGAGTCAGGAGTCTCCGAAACCGGCGAGCGTGTATGAAGAGAGTTATGAATGTTGAGGAAGCGAGAGATGTATGCAAGAATAGAGCCTCTTGGCACTCTGTTCTCTATGCCTACCCCGCAAGGGAAATGGCGTGATGATAAGTAAGTAAGTAAGCAGGTGTTGGTCGGAGCGTAGACTTCATCAAGCGTGACCTCTCGACTTTCATATTTAGATTCAATATACCTCTAACTAAGCGGTGATCACTCCCAGTTTTAATCCTGCTGATCACTGAGACATCATTGAATATGTGTTGTTTGTCCGTTAAGATGAAGTTGATCTCATTTTTCACTGAACCATCAGGGCTAATCCAGGTCCATTTTCGCTGGGGCTGTTTCCTGAAGAAGGAATTCATCATAAAGAGGCTTTCCTTCTCCAGAAAATCAGACAGCATCTGGCCCCTGTGGTTCCTCTGCCCAAATCCATATTGCCCCACCTTCAGCTCATCGTCTCTTCTTATGCCTAGTTTTGCGTTGAAATCTCCCATAACCACCGTGAAGTGACTTTTAGACGCGTGAATGGCTTTCGAGATGTCCTCGTAAAGGGCCTCCACTTCGTCGTCGGAATGTGTCGAGGTCGGTGCGTAAACCTGTATAAACTTCAGCGAATACCTTTTGGTTATTCTGAGTATAAGGTACGCTACCTTACTCGACACACTCTCAATCTTCTCCACGTGACCTATGAGAGACTTGCGAACGATAAACCCGACACCACCCTGGGACTGTTGGTCGCCCTCCCGGTGGAAGAGCAAGTTTCCGGACTGGAGTATTATCGTGCCCTCACCCTGTCTTCGCACTTCTGATAATCCTACAGCGTCCCATCGGATCTTGCTCAGTTCCTCTTCCAGCGTGGTGATCCTCTCGTCAGACCTCAGTGTCCTGACGTTGTGATCGCGATGGGATATTCTTAGCAACCCCTATGTTGTATTATCAAATTAAAATTAAAAAATATCTTTATTTTATAGGCCTATTATAGCATTTAAAATCGTTAAAAATACAGTAAATTAACAGGAGCTTCTTTTAGAACATTCGTTCTTTGTAAGTGATCATAGACAAAGAATTTGCAGATCTGCTGCAGTTAGTTATACAGACTTAGCACAAAGAGGTAATAATGTACCTATATAGATAGGTAAATCACAGTTACATGATTGTAGATGACGTATCGATAATGTCCCTTATCATAATAGAACAAAGTCAGGCCTCATTTACAGATACCACTGAAGCAATGTAACATAGTTCCAGTGGCCCGCCAATAAAGGCGGAGAGACGGCACACGGCGTGTTTATTTATTGGGTGACACCTCCACACTACCCTGTTCGTTGCACCGAACGACGGGGTGTGCGGTTAGGTATTTATTTTCCCGCCTAAACAAAAAAAGGCCTCAGTTACAGATCTTTAAAACAGATTTTTAAACACCAATTGAAATGAGTTTCTTTACACAAATTCAAAAGTTAATAATATTTGTATTTCCTGCCAACTCGCACTGGGCCAGCGTGGTGGACTATGGCCTAATCCCTCTCTCCACGAGACGAGACCCATGCCCAATAGTGGGACACAAAAATGGCTATAAAAATATATTTTTAAATGATTTCTGTAACATTTCTAATACAATACATATTATTATATTGTAATATATAGATATTCTCAAACGTTTTATTTTATAATTATTGCAGACACGTTAATAAATATCTACTTGTTTTTAAATTTATATATCGGTTATCTTTGTCTGTATTATCCTGCAGTCGAAATAAATAAAAGTTTATTTTAATTAAAAATCTCAGGTTCGATGTCCATGCACGATGTCCATGAAGAATAGTTACTACTCCGTAGAAGTACACCCAATCTACAGAATTTCCAAAAATTTGACCAAGATTGACTTATATTATTAAATTTCTGGTATTTTTAAAGTGATTTACTTGCCTGCGTATAGAAGCGAAGTATTGTCCTAAAAAGTCGTTTGCGTCTTTTAGAACTTCTTCGGGATCTCTTGGTATATCGCCACGTCCGGGAATAGACATAAGGCTGCCAAGGCATGCTCTTTCGTTGCATAGCGTGGGCTGTTGACAAAAATAGAGATCATAAGTTGAAAATATAATACTAAAAATTTGTTTCAAACAAATTCAGTTAAAAACTAGGGAATATAGATATAACAAAATGCTCATTACTCGTCCGCAGAATTGTACTGGAGTTTATAAACTCATGATCTCGTTGAGGTCAAGCAAACATGACATAGTCGTATGTTCAATGGCAAACAAACTTATGGACTCACATTTCGGTGTACACATAACGGCAGTATTAAATCAGATGTCTTTAGGTATGAAGATTACGTATAAAGTTGTCTTAGTGCTTACTCCTTAATTAAATAATAAAAGTATTCATATTATCAATTACAGCTGTTCAACGGGCTCAAAGAACAGAATAATATCAAACATTTATGTTGTAAAATACCATGAAATTGATGCGATTTTGTTATTTGGGCCTGTTGGTGTATAAAAACAATAATATTTGCACAATCGTCCATCCAAAATTGTATAATTACGAGGGTTGAAAACTTACAATAGAGATATAAAATAGACCCTTGCTAAACACACCAATTTCAGAGGACTATTCCCCATTTGGGGTCCCGTTAGGGTACTACATTCGCACTCACGTTTGTCTTCTACAAGTTAATTAAGAATTCGACATAAAACTTTTCTTGTAAATAACAAGGCTTACGTTTATGATAAAAATCTTATTTTAAAACAAAGTAGTACTGCAGAATGTAAGTAAATAAGTTTAAATGAAAAACAAAGTATGGAGTTCATCCGTATTCTGTAAATGCAAGATTGTGTTGTATCAGAGCAAATAGGTATGTCATTAGCATGAAAATAGTTTCGCTATCTTTTGAATAAAATGCAAGGAAACAGATGAGAAGAATATACAATAAAATTAATATATTGATAATATTATCAACATTGTATATTTCTGTATCTAGTAAAAATTTTAGTAATATTACGTAATAATTTATTTCAAACGGTATACGGCATATATCTACTAGTAAATATCTGAAGTAACCAAACAAAAACTCGCTATTTACAAGAAACGAGAATTGATAAGCACAAAAGTTATCCAATCAGGATCTAATAAGGAATTATAATTTAGGTTAGGTATAATAATATATCGGCTGACACAGATACTTTTAGGGGCATGGTTGCTTCGGGAAGTATCTGTGTCACATAGGCCGAGAGGAGACAGCCCGGTGCCATCACTGCGAGGACTGTCCTGAGGACACGGCGCTGCATACGCTGGTGGACTGCTCAGCTTGGGCAGAGCAGCGACGTGAACTTACCGCGGTAGTCAGGGTGGAAAACCTCTCGCTCCCGGCCGTGGTAAAGGCCATGGTCCAGAGTGAGAGCGGGTGGGACGCCGCCGTCTCCTTTTGCTAGCACGTGATGCAAGCAAAGGAGGCGGCAGAGCGTGAGCGGGAGATGACCAGCCGTCTCCCGTCCCGCAGAAGACGCACTGGGCGTCAAAGGGCGCTAGTCGATCTCCGGCCCCCATGAGCGCAGGCCTGAGGGTGATAGGCCCAGGGCAGTCTGTCACCCTAGCAGAAACAGGCCCGAGACGGCGGCGCATGTGTTCCGGGAGCGCCTCTCGATGATGGAGGGCTTGGCCCTCCAAAACAGACGGGGCCACCAGTATGAAGGCCCAGACCTGCTAAGGGCCAAGGAACTCATGCGTAGAGCGTATACCTCACCCCTAGCGAAAGGCAGTCTGAAGGAACACCGCGTGGTTTTAGCAGGTAGCCCAGTTGCTACTGGGAGTCCGGCATAACCCCTCCGCCTACCCGGCGGACGGGTATCCATTCCTAAAAGATTTCCACGCGTTTAAAAAATAAAAAAGGTGTAATAATATTTGGCCAATAATCTGCTCAACATTAATAATGCATGTTTTACGTGAAAATTCGCGCGATTTTCTGTAAACATATTTTCATCTATATCATATATTTCATCATAAGTTTTTTACATATTTAGATATGTTTATATATATTTTTAGCATTTGACATGCTTAGCACTATACATTAAACACAAAGTGAAAAAAATATGAAATCGCTCGTGACTGCTATTTTCGATTTAACATTTGTCACTTTGTGTTTAAACTATTTTACATTTTCTCAAATCTTGCATTACTCCGAAAGGTAGGTACTACTATGCTAAAAATTTTGCTCACAGCCTTCTTACTAAGATGAGCGTGAATAAAAAATATTATGAAATTGTTTATGATATACTTATATATATTACGTCTTTGCCCGCGGCTCCGCCGCTGCCAAAAGCTAGTTTTTAGGTTATATCTCAGGTTCCCGATACAGTAGCGGAATAAAATATATACATATATATTTTGTCAGTGTGGTGACTGACTAAGAATACAAGTGTCACCACCCCATTTTTTTGTTCTTGTGTCGTATAAGGCAAGTAAGCAATTATCATCCATTGCATGACTGGTGATAGGGCTGGGTACCAAGTGGGAGTATTGACTTGGTATCGGGCCCGAGCGGGTTGGTACCATCATCTCCTGTTTGACCGGTCATTAAGCACATCGTTGCGTTTTGGCTGTAGCAGGAGAAAGCCGCTTATTCTTTCATTTCATATCCATGAAATGAAATGGTGAGCAACGGCTTGACAATACTCTCGGTGTAGTTGAGTCCATGAGCGATGGTTACCATTTACCATTAGATAGGCCGTGGCTCGTCTGCCACATTTAATAAAAAAAATACCAGTTTTTAAATCTATCAAATAAAAAAGTTTCATCAAAATTGGTTCAGTAGTTTTTGCGTGAAGCGCGAACAAAACAAACAATAAGACAAAAAATCTAAAAAACATGTGTGTTCATACACGCCTACATAGCCTAATACAATCATTTTTTTAAATTAAATGTACAGACACAGCTCTGTAATAACAACTTTATAATAGTTAAGATGAAATAAAACTACCTTTGCGGAATCTATTGTTTACTCGATCGTTTACTTGATTTTCTATTAAACCGACGTTCCGTAAACTTAGTTTTATTTCATAGTGTGTAAAATTCGCGTTAATATCAGAAAGTATTACACTCGTATATTCAAGAAAAGAACTTCAAAATCTAGCTTAGTTGTACATTTTGCTTGTCATTACACTCATAAAGTTCAAGCAGTTAACTTGACTTTTATGCCGTCTCATATTTTATGAAGTTCCTAACTGAATCTTAAATCTCTTAACACTCATGTTATATATTTAACACCAGTATTTTTACACTGCGTAGCCATAAAGAATAAAGTTGGCAACATTTCATGATTTTTTTTTTATGGCAATTCGATCGTTTTGCGTTACAAATTCCTACGGCGTTTATCGCTTGATATTGTGGCAGGGAGTATCGGAAAAGAGTAACAACTTAATATGTATTGTAGCTAAAGCATCTTTAAGTTGTAGTCTTTATGTGCTTTCTTCGAGATAAGTGAGTATATTTTTATGATGTTACGAATGAGACAGGCTTATCAAGCCATACTTATGAAACTACCTTGTCATCACAACCACAGATATTTTAACTTGATAACGTCTTATAAATTGATGAACGCCGGCTGCACGCACGAAAAAGTGTCACGTTCCGCCTGAGCCGAGCGTGCAAGCGAGAGTGCGGAACAAGCGATAGAGAGGCACGATCGGCCTAAGCGTTCGGCTTGTGACGCGTCTATCGACATATATGACGTTATCACGTAAAATTATCGCCCGTAAGCCGATTTACAGACAACCATATAGTTCTTTTTATCTATCTATATACCAGGCTATCTACGTCCACTGTTGGACACAGACTTTTTAAGAGAAGAAGAAGGAGAAAAGAGAAGAAGCCCTCCCTGAGAGAGCTCCACAACACCGGTCCTGTGGCGCCATCGTCCAACGGATCTCTACGGGTTTGACCACAGCACCGGTCCGCCTGGTGGGACTGTGAGAGGCTGTCCTACGCTGCACCGCCCAATACATGGTCGTTACTCGTCGTTAAAGGTCACAGGTGTTTCCCTTTCATCAAAAAATCATTAAAGTATTTCATATTACTTCATAGGAACCATGAAGTAAACGAATTCTGTATTTACTACGTTTTATAAAGCTGTTACAGAGTTATATCTGTACGTTTAAGGTATTTAAAGAAAAATAACTGGAATGGGTTAGTTAGGCGTACCTACATGAACAAAAAACTAAGAAATTTTGTTTTTTCATCACGGATTTTGATGAAACTTTTGTTTTAACTCTTGACTAGACTTAAAAGCTGGTATAGATTTTATACATAGCATCATGCCTGTATTCCCCGAAGGGGTAGGCAGAGGTGTATTACACACCCACAACTCGCCAGCTATGTTTAAGTCCCACGTAATAGGGGGCGAGCCTATTGACGTCTACCGGGCACATTTCCAAACTTCACATTTTATCTATGTAATTACTTACTTGGTGTATTGCTAACCTAACTATATACTTATACATAACCTAAAAATATGGAGGAGGATAGGTTATATCCTCCTCCATATCAAAAATCGGCATAGAATAAAACGCTTAACTTATTGTTCTGAATGAGTTAATTCGTAAGACTTATTTTAATTAAAATTTCTTTGTTATTGTAAACGGTATTGGCCATAAAAATGAAATGCGTTAAGTAACATATTTTATTGCAATACAGAAGTGTCTGATCGGCAACTTTGCAAGTTAAATTAATATAGGCGCTTTTAACAGTTAAAGAAATATATTAGTATCAAAAGTTTATGCGATGACTTACAACAGTATTATGTTTATTAAAGCAAAATTTAAACAGAAACGTGGAAAGTGTTTCAATGGAGTATTAATTACTGTAGAGTTGCTGAGTTTTTAGGATTGTTCAGTTTAAGTAGCAAATATTTTGTGCAAACCAGAAAATTTACTTACTTATATAAATGATGTGATAATAAAAAAAAATGCAGGAGTAAAACTTATTACCCCTTTAATTTCACATTATTGTTCGTAAACAACTAAATAACAAATATAAAATCCCCCGACCCTCTTGCTTCCCTCTTTACAACATCATCAGCCTCCTTAGAATGAAAAACGAAACGTTAGACGAACTTTCGTTTCGCTTCATAGTGATTATTTGTGATTGGTCGCCTGAATTACGCGTCGAAATCTTGACTAATCAGGAATCACGCGTCGTAATGTTGATCAATTACAAAGACTTGTAACGAAAGTTAGTCTAACGTTTCGTTTTTCATTCTACGGGGGCAGACCTGGTCACCCTCAATTTATCCGTCATCTAACCAACAATATATTCGTTGAGGCAAACACGATACCACTACGGTAAGTTGTTGAAGTCAATAACAGTCCTCAAACGACTGAACATTTTTTTATTATAATATACCTATAACATAAATAAAACACTCGAGATCAAGTTGTCTTTAGAAATAAATCTAACACATTTTGATATTTTTATATATTTTTTTAAGATTCGACATGTTTAGCCTTATAAATTAATACAAAGTGTGAAAATGTGAATTCGGAAATAACAACCAAGACGTTAGGAATAAAGTGTGTTGTCGAGGTTCGCAGTTCCAAACAATTGTTACGGTGGCTGAATTGGCAAAGCATCTGGACAGTGTCCAGAGATGCGGGTTCGGGCCCTGCTCGAGAGTGTTATTTTCGATTTCACATTTTCACACTTTGTGTTAATAAACAAACAAACATAGCATTACGCCTGTATTCACTGAAGGGGTAGGCAGAGGTGTATTACATACCTACGATTCGCCAGCTATGTTTAAGTCCCACGTAATAGGGGGCGAGCCTGTTGCCGTCTATCAGGCACATTTCCAAACTCAGGCTGCTACTGAGAATTTTTATTATTACGAAAAATCTCAATAACACTGCCCGGAAATCGAACCCAAGACCTCATGATCAGCAGTCGCTTACGCTACCGCTGCACCACAGAGGCTGAACGGATATTGTGTTAATAAATCTAGCACAATATCCGTTCAGCCCTTTGATGCGACAAACAGGCACATAAATGTATAGAGGTTAATAAATGTATAACACAACCCATAAGTATTTATGAGTTCAAATCGAATAAACTATTATGAGTTTTAAGTTGTATTTTTCGTAGAAATGTATCGCCTGCACACTAGTTTCTTACATAAAATAGTGTAACATTACAGAAGGCGTAATTGAGTTTGTTCGTGTTGACTGTTAAAACGCTAAACCTACAACAACGGGTCGCTACTGCGAAAGGATTATTTTAGACGAATTAAATAATACAACAATAATAAAAGTCAAGCATAAATAAACAGCAAAATACTATTTTATACAGAATATTCACAAATTAACACTTTTCAAGGCGATAATTAGTTCCATTCTTTACCATTTATATATAAATTAGATCCTACCCGCTTCTTTATCCTCTAGGACTACAGATATAGATACATTAATACTTTTCGGACATTGATCTGAAGTTTTCGCGGCACGTGAATTATTTCTGTGTAAAATAATTATCGGACGGGAATCATTAATTTTTCCGGAATGAAGATTATAATAGCCTACGTCCTTTTCTTGGCTCCAAATTATGTGTGCAAAATTTCATGATGTTTACTTCTGTAGTTACGACGTGAAAGCATAACATATAAACAAACAAACTCACTTTCGCATTTATAATACCAGTAAGGATTATACAATATTAAGATATAATCGTCTTAGCGAATTTAGTTTACGAGTTTTATAGGCGAATACTATAGCTCTTCTTAAGTACTAAGCATTATTTCTGTTATAAAGACTTTTTACTTATTACTTCTCTTATAAAGACTATTTTAATTTTCGAATTTAATAGGAGGTAAAGCTATCCACCGAATATTTATTTACACGCTACTCAAAACCATGACTTATTTAAATTATTTTACATTAGTTACCTTATTCACGTATTATATAAGTGCCCTAGTTATATTATTTACTTATTATGCCTACAGTCGCGCGACCAGCCAGCACAGTCATGACGGTACATAATGAGCTAAAAACAAGAATATTCTATGATCGAAGTTATTTAATGCACACGATCATTCACATGCTTTATAATACCGATAAAAGCTCATTTTTGTCAAGTAGCCTTTTGAAAGTTCATCGTTTATTCATTTTCTTCTTGATAGGGGTTCCATTTTATGAGCAATGTTTAATATCGGATAGTTAAAAATGTCTCCTAAAGCTCTAATAAATTAAGTAAACACCGAACCCTAATCGATATCAAACAAATTAAGTGTCTTTTACTATACTATGACAATTATCTATACAAATAAATGCAATTATCTCAAATGTTTTCATTGAGTTCACCATTTAGGAGTACAATATTTACCTTACAGTCTCCTGAGACCTTATACTGTCAATATACAACAGCAGAAGTAAGTAGGTTTTTAGGCTACCTGTTAGATACCACCAGTCAAATATAACCGTTAGAGTCTTTATACTCATTAAAGACTACTTAGATTAAATGACGGGCCTCGTGGCGTAGTTGGTAAGTAGTGTAACTGACTTCCGTGCACGGGGTCGTGGGTTCGATTCCCATTCAGGACAATTATTTGTGTGATGAACACAAATAATCGTACTGCGTCTGGGTGTTTTCTATCTATTACATATATGTATGTATTTACAAAAAAAATGAAGTATGTGTATTATATCCGTAATCTGGTACTCATAGCACAAGCGTTAAGCTTAGTTTGGGACTAGAGGACGTTGTGTGAAAATGTTCGTGAATATTTTTATTTATAAAAAAAAATGGTATGCAGGATTATTTTATCTCTATTGTATAATATAACCACTAATTTCGATCGTGAGGAACGCTTACCACCATTAAAAAGCAAGTAATATGCATGTAAATGCATTCCGATAGATGGCGTTGGTCGTAAAGACAAATGTGATAAGGAGATTGGGACGATCGAAAGATCTGTTCTCTCAGTGGCTTAGAGCACTTCCCCGGATTGGAAAAGACGCGGGTTCGGTTCCCGCTCGTACAAAAAATCTCTTTCCTTATTCACAAATAATTTGTACTTTAAAAAGTGGCGGAGCATGTCAAATGCTAAAAAAATATAGATCAAAAAAGCAAGTAATATGTTAAAAAATACTAATAATTCGTAACAAACAAAACGTTATATTTTTTAACGACATACATTACACGTTATCTTGAGCTCACACCCTATATATGTGAAACAAAGTTCCAACGGCCCGCAGCAGTTTTACCACGCGCCAAGTTTCACTGTGCTCCAAGGAAACAAGAAATAAATATTATATCATTTTTGCGAATGCGAATGCGAACGGGTTGGTTAAAACTTGCAATGCAAAAGCGTCCGCTTTTCATAGTTAAGCACGCATTTAAGTATAAAGCTTTTCGCCTTATGAGGTATTGCTAAAAGTTTTAATCGAAATTAGAGTTTTCCTAACAAAGTTGTCATTGTGAGCATTTGAAACTATTTTAATATTTTTTAGGTTCCGTTGCGTGATAAATTTTTCTTAAAATATTTTCAAAATTTAAAGGACTGGCTGGTGCCAGCAGTTTTGCACGTTTGATTCAGACAAAAAAAAAATACTTTTTGTTTTTTATTATATTTGCATATTTAACTAAATAATACTCCATTTAAAATTCTTGTTAAAAACCATATCCTGCGATGCAAACATTCACCGCGCATTTTCTCCCCATTAAAACGTGAAAATCCTGAAATATTATTATTTATTTGTGATAAGTAAACAGAATGCCAACTCAAGTTTCTAACTATAAAAATAACAATATTCCCATACAAAATTTATCCCTCCACTTCCCTCACATAAATACTCGTACGTGAATATGCAAAAAAGCAGAAGCGCGCCATTATTTAGTTATACCTACTCAGTAAATGTACTTCAAATCTACATGTTTTCATCTTGTATATGTAGAATAAAAACTTTTATGCAAAGGTCTCCTCTCATGTCCCCCCTTTAAAGTTAGAACTTCCAAAAATGCTTTCTTAGCGTATAAAAAAAAAACAATATTTCAAATGTCAGATTTGTAGACATAATAGTTTTGGTTGTGCGTTGATCATCAGTCAGGACAAGAGTTTTGGATTTGGAGGAATAATTATTAGTGGGTATATTGAACAGCCTTAATAATATTTTGATCTGTATTTTATCTCTTGACATGCTCAGCTAGTTTAAAAAACAAATTATTTATGAAAGTGATAGTGTCGTAAAGACATCTAAAAGAAATTGTGAGGTAGATAGAGTTTGGGAGTCACCGTCGGTAACTGCGATGGCTTAACGGTCTAGAGCATTTCCCCGGAAGGAACGCAGGTTCAAATCCCGCTAAAGATCTCTTTTTCCGCTTTCATAGCCTTAATAATAACAATTAGGAACATGAATTTAAAAAAACTAATAAACAAGGCTAGATAAGGGCACATGGAAAACAGCCGCAAGAAATCACCAAAAATAATGACGTCTTTATCAAACAATACCTATTTAGCCTTATACAAACAAATAATTAACTTTGTAATAAAATAAACAAAAGTCATAACAAGCCATGAAAACATAAAAAAAATATTGTTTGTTTTGATCTGCGATTATTAATACAACATTTTTGTATTTTACTTGAATGGACATGAACTAATGTGTTTGTACAGTGGTCATGTCAGAGTACACATTACTTAATGTTCGAAACGCACTAAATCGTCTGGCAATAAAATCACAAACTTCGTCACGGCAACTCATATAGCATCTGTAAATATTTAACTCAGAGAATTACTGGATAAGAACTGTCTTTGTTTTCTTTACTTTGTGGATTAGTAATTACCATAGGTGATTGATTTAAATCTGCACAGATTTTGTATATACGCATTTACATGCATTAAGAATAGAGCCTCTTGGCACTCTGTTCTCTCTGCCTACCCCGCAAGGGAAATGACGTGATGATAAGTTAGTTAGTTAGTTAGAATTACTGGATAAGAACTGTCTTTGTTTTCTTTACTTTGTGGATTAGTAATTACCATAGGTGATTGATTTAAATCTGCACAGATTTTGTATATACGCATTAACATGCATTAAGAATAGAGCCTCTTGGCACTCTGTTCTCTCTGCCTACCCCGCAAGGGAAATGACGTGATGATAAGTTAGTTAGTTAGTTAGAATTACTGGATAAGAACTGTCTTTGTTTTCTTTACTTTGTGGATTAGTAATTACCATAGGTGATTGATTTAAATCTGCACAGATTTTGTATATACGCATTTACATGCATTAAGAATAGAGCCTCTTGGCACTCTGTTCTCTCTGCCTACCCCGCAAGGGAAATGACGTGATGATAAGTTAGTTAGTTAGTTAGAATTACTGGATAAGAACTGTCTTTGTTTTCTTTACTTTGTGGATTAGTAATTACCATAGGTGATTGATTTAAATCTGCACAGATTTTGTATATACGCATTTACATGCATTAAGAATAGAGCCTCTTGGCACTCTGTTCTCTCTACCTACCCCGCAAGGGAAATGACGTGATGATAAGTTAGTTAGTTAGTTAGAATTACTGGATAAGAACTGTCTTTGTTTTCTTTACTTTGTGGATTAGTAATTACCATAGGTGATTGATTTAAATCTGCACAGATTTTGTATATACGCATTTACATGCATTAAGTACAAATTATTTATAATTTGTACTTTAAGAGTAGCTGAGCATGTCAAGTGCTAAAATATAGATCAAAATGTTTAAAAAATCACGCCATCAAATAGTATGAATTTTAATTGCAAAATTAAACTTACTATATTGGATTAATGCATGTAAATGCGTTCCGATAGAGGGCGTTGATCGTTAAGACAAATGTGATAAGGAGTTTGGGTATGTCTAAAAGATAGTACTGTAGCTCAGTGGATTAGAGCACTTCCCCGGATAGGAAGGGACGCAGGTTCGATTCCCGCCTGTACTAAAATTCTCTTTTTCCTTATTCACAAATTATAGTTTGTACTTCAAGAGTAGCTGAGCATGTCAAGTGCTAAAATATAGATCAAAATGTTTAAAAAATCACGCCATCAAATAGTATGAATTTTAATTGCAAAATTAAACTTACTATATTGGATTAATGCATGTAAATGCGTTCCGATAGAGGGCGTTGGTCGTTAAGACAAATGTGATAAGGAGTTTGGGTATTTCTAAAAGATAGTACTGTAGCTCAGTGGATTAGAGCACTTCCCCGGATAGGAAAGAACGCAGGTTCGATTCCCGCCTGTACTAAAATACTCTTTTTCCTTATTCACAAATTATAATTTGTCCATAAGTATTTACATTATCACTGCATTTTCGTTCTACTTTTGAGGCATAAATAAGTTTGATCGGTGATGTTACAAGTTTGAATTCTGAATTAGGCCAGCAATCTAGAGTCAAGAGATATTAGACGTAGGCCTCAGTGTTTCAGAGTACTGCGCTTAATCGTTAAAAGGACGTTTCGGATTAAGGCGGTATATGAAACGAGATGCAGTACCTAGTCTTGGTGCACAAATTTCTGTAAAAAAATTATGCAAACATCACGCCATCAAATGGTATGAATTTCAATTGCAAAATTAAACTTACCATAATCGAATAATGTAAGTAGGTACCTATCTAAATGAAATTTTTTTATCTATATTTTTTACCATTTGACATGCCCCGCCACTTATTAAAGTACAAATTATTTGTAAATAAGGAAAAAGAGACTTTTTGTACGAGCGGGAATCGTACCCGTGTCTTTTCCAATCCGGGGATGTGCTCTAAGCCACTGAGCTATCGTACAGATCTTTCGATCATCCCAATCTCCTTATCACATTTGTCTTTACGACCAACGCCATCTATCGGAATGCATTTACATGAATTAAACCAATATAGTAAGTTTCATTTTGCAATTAAAATTCATACTATTTGATGGCGTGATTTTTTAAACATTTTTGATCTATATTTCTTTGAATATAGATCAAAAAGACGCGGGTTCGATTCCCACTTGTACAAAAAATCTCTTTTTCCTTAAACACAAAGTGAAAAATGTGAAATCGAAAATAACAGTCAGGAGCAGGACTTGAACCTGCATCTCCTGGATACCGTCCAGATGCTTTACCAATTCAGCCATCCTGACAATTGTTCCTGACTGCTAATTTCGATAACACATTCATACTTAACGTCTTTGGGTGACGCCTGCACCATTTGTCGGAAGTATTTTCATACATTATACCGACCAGGTAAACTTAATTTTACAATTAAGATTTTACCTAATAATGACGCAACCCCTATAAATATTTAGATATTTTTATATATATTTTTAGCATTTGACATTCTTAGCACTATACATTAAACACAAAGTGAAAAATGTGAAATCGAAAATAACAGTCAGGAGCAGGACCTGAACCTGCATCTCCTGGATACCGTCCAGATGCTTTACCAATTCAGCCATCCTGACAATTGTTCCTGACTGCTAATTTCGATAACACATTCATACTTAACGTCTTTGGGTGACGCCTGCACCATTTGTCGGAAGTATTTTCATACATTATACCGACCAGGTAAACTTAATTTTACAATTAAGATTTTACCTAATAATGACGCAAACCCTATAAATATTTAGATATTTTTATATATATTTTTAGCATTTGACATTCTTAGCACTATACATTAAACACAAAGTGAAAAATGTGAAATCGAAAATAACAGTCAGGAGCCTTATTCACAAATAATTTGTATCTAAATGAATCCGATAGGTAAACACACCTAAAACAAATGTGAAGCGGAGATTTGGAGCCATCGCTGGTGACTGCGATAGATTAGCGGTTCAGAGCACTTCTTAGGATTGGATGGGACGCAAGTTCCTGCTTGTAGTAAATCTCTCTTTTTTTCTCTTTCACAAGCAATTTGTTTTTGTTTTTTTTTTTAGATTTTTCGTCAGTTTATCTGCTTTTTTGTTCGGGCATCACGTAAAAACTACTCGACAGATTCGATGAAACTTTTTTGATTGATAGGTTAATTAAGCTTAAAAACTGGTATAAAAGATTTTACGTGCTGCGGAGCTGCTGATCTAAGGCTAGTATCTTAATAAAAATGCAGTTTTAATGACAAAAGTGCAGTTACGACAGAATTCTTACATTATCTTGTAATTCATATTTATTAACTCATCTAGTTTATAATTATCTAGGTTCTTTTAAAGAGAATATTGACTCTGTAGACACGCGCTTGTTCGGTAAATATGAACTCATTTGTTTAATTTGTGTGCTTGTAATATTAAGTATATTATTTATAAAGTATTTCTACAAGCAGGCTAAAGTATAAAACCACTATTTTGCAGACACAGAAACATATATAATTAAACGTAAGTGCATGAAAGATCTGGAATGAACTTCCTGCTGCAGTGTTTCCCCAGCGTTACTGTCCCTGTTTAAACAAGGTTTAAGTAGAGCACTTTACTCACGGTAGGCGGCGGCTTGGCTGTGCCCCTGGTGTTACCAAAGTCCATGAGCAGCGGTTACCACTTACCATATGGTGGGCCGTTTGCTCGTCTGCCACCGTTGGTAATAAAAATAATATGTATATATAATATTATAATGAAGATTTAAAACCACATGTTTAGCATCAAATAATAGAATACAGAACGCCTTTTATTGGCAGAATTGTCTCTAGAACATTTTTTGTGAAAATAGAAATAAAACTGTTATCGGGAATTGGAACTCCAACTTTGAATTGCCGATCCACACACTTTAACCATGCAACATATAATTTCAAAAATATATAAGAAGTGACTCTACCTATTTATTGTCCGGGCAAAATACGTTTGAAATATAAAGTCAAAACATTTAAAATAATAGAATATCTCGTAAATATTATTTTCATAACCTTTCACCGTCCATTATTAGTCACACTTCCCTCTTAACAAGAGGACTTAGGCCTTAAGCTTTCATATAAGTTCAATTTGGGTTGGCAGACTTCATTAGTATTCGTGAAAAATTTTTAGGCATACCTAATGGTTTTATCGCGATGTACCTATTCCTTCTCACGAGCGTAGTAATTTATAAATAAATATTCACGGATATTATTTATAAATAAATACACACATAATTTCAAAAAATCTAAGTTTCCTTCTCTTTAGTCCCGACCTCAGACTATAATATATTATATTATGTTTTATGGATAGAACTATAGTATGTTTTGTTAATCCTTGTTTACGTACTAGACTATGTATACCTTCAAATAAATTTAATGTAGGTGCCTACTTCATATTAATTTTATATATTTTAAAGCTCTTGCTGATGATGTTCAATCATATAATATACTTATTAACCAAGTATTTTTACATATATATTTAAAAGCTATCAAATAATTTATTGCCCTAGCTCAAATTAATAAAGCTAGTTATTAATGCAATTAAAATTTACTTTTGAACAAAAAAATAAACACTTACCACTCTCGGACAGGTTGAGTCAAAAAGCCGATCATATAAGTAATCGTGGGACTCAATATTTTTCAAAACTTTAGGTTTTACAACTTTCCGGACCGGCTTTTTGTCAAGTTTTTCAAAAGTTTTCAAAGTAACAGGACACGTTTCGGTCTCAATAACAGTTACTAAATTTTCATTTGTAATATCGCTAACAATAATTTCTGTATTTTGCACCACACCTGGCGCCATTTTTAAATATACTTTACGTGTTTTAAAAAGGTGAGACGGTGGCAAGACCGCAACAATACTAACTAGTATTGATAGCAAAGTGGTATTTATAACGTAGATTTTATCATCGCAACTGTCATAGATTTTGAGTATTTACTGTGTCGCGCCGGCTTATACGATGAGAGAAGCTTATCAAAGTAAGCACGAGACGATGACGCGTCTTTGCGACTCAATAGTAAATGCGTGTTTTGTTTTATTAATCAGGCATTACCACTTTCACATATTTTAAATGAAAATGTTGACGTAGTGGATGCGTTATATTTTTTTTTATAACATGTAGTGGCAGACGAGCCACGGCCCACCTGATGGTAAATGGTAACCGTTGCTCATGGACTCAACTATACCGAGAGTATTGTCAAGCCGCTGCTCACCATTTCATTTCACCGATATGAAATCAAAGAATACATGGCTATCTCTTGCTACCGCCAAAACGCAACTATGTGCTTCATGGCCGGTCACATGGGAGATGGTGCTACCAACCCGCTCGGGCCCGATACCAAATGAGTATTCCCACTTGGTACCCAGCCCTACCACCAGTCATGCAATGGATGATAATTGCTTACTTCCCCTACTTGCCTCATACGTCACCCGTGGGAAATAATGGGGTGGTGACACTTGTATTCTTAGTCCGTGACCACACTGACAGCATAAATGATCTAATCAAAGACATTGTCTTCTATAGGTCCTTTTTTGGTGTTAAGGTAGGAAAAAATGTACCTAACCGCATATCCTGTTGCTCGGGGCAACGGCGTAGAGCGCTCACCTATAAAATAAACCCGCTGTGTGCGGTCACTCCGCCTGTATTGGTGGACCACTAGAACTGTGTGGCATAACTTCAGTGGCTCTCTATAGATATTAGGATCCGGACGAAATTAAATCTAGTAGATATATGATGTTCTTGAAAATATTAATAATACACCCTTTTCCCGCCTTGCAACCTTGAACCTTTTGTCCGTGTGGTGACGGACTAAGAATACAATTGTCACCACCCCAATCTTTCCCACGGGTGTCGTATGAGGCGACTAAGGGAAGTAGGCAATTATCATCCATTGAATGACTGGTGATAGGGCTGGGTACCAAGTGGGAGTACTCACTTGGTATCGGGTCCGAGCGGGTTGGTACCACTATCTCCCGTGTGACCGGCCATGAAGCACATCGTTGCGTTTTGGCTGTAGCAGGAGATAGCCGTTTATTCTTTTATTGCATACTAGCCTTTGCCCGCGGCTTCGCCGCAGCCAAAAGCTAGTTTTTAGGCTATATCTCAGGTTTCCGATATAGTAGCGGGATAAAATGTATATACCAGTTGTTAAGTCTAATCAAGAGCTATCAAACAAAAAATTTGCATCAAAATCCGTTCAGTAGTAGTTTTTGCGTGATGCGCGAACAAACAAACAAATAAACAGACAAAAAATCTAAAAAAAATCGTTTGGTGTTCAGACACGCCTATATAGCCTAAATCAGTCATTTTTTCTCAAATATCTTAAATGTACACACATAGATCTGTTACAGTTTTATAATAGTATAGATTTGTGAAATTAATTGGTGAGCAGCGGCTTGACAATACTCTCGGTATAGTTGAGTCCATGAGCGACGGTTTCCATTTACCATCAGATGGGCCGTGGCTCGTCTGCCACTATGAGCATTAAAAAAAAACTTGAGTGGCGGGTGACTGAGGACTGGCCAACGACCTATTTTTTTTATATTCTCAATGCAAGCGCGCTAAGTGGGCAGGCCATATCGCATAACGAACTGACAACCGGGGGGGTGCGGGACTTGCTATTTCACACTTTGTGTTAATTTATATGGCTAATCATGTCAAATACTAAACATCAAAATGTTTAAGAATATTAATTTTTCATATAATTTCTCAAATTTTTTATTATTGTTATATTAACAATATCATAATGTATTTTTCATAACAGAAAAAATAGCTACCTAAATTTATTTAAAGCTTATTTTATAATAAAAGAAAAAATAAAACATAGCATCACGCCTGTATTCCCCGAAAGGGTAGGCAGAGCTGTATTAAACACCCACGGTTCGCCAGCTATCTTTAAGTCCCACGTAATAGAGGGCGAGCCTATTGCTGTCTACCGGGCACTTTTCCAAACTCCGGGCTGCTACTGAGAAATAGTGCAGTTAGTGACGGGCCTGCAAACCCAGTCGATACAATGATGATAGGTATACAATGCGAAAGTGGAAATATGTGGGGTGGGGGAGACTGAGGCTAACCTACCTGGATAACAACCAGCATAAATTATATTGAAGGAAGGTGAAATCTATAGTGGTGAAGGTGGAAGGTGTCTCCGAAACCGGCGAGCATGTTTGAAAGGAATAATGAATGTTGAGAAAGCGAGAGATGTATGGAAGAATAAAGTATTTTGCCACTTTGTTCTCTCTGCCTACCTCGCAAGGGAGATAGCGTGATGATAGTCATATCTATGTATGGTTGGAACATTTTTTTAGGTAAGTAAATTTTACCTAAATGGTTTTTACCTAATGATGATTATTAGTCCTGTGATGATTTATATTCTAAAAGTAAAGTTGCAACTGGGGTACGTACTTGTAACCTCCTTCAGGACAGTTATCAATTCATCATTCTTATCACAAGGCCAACGCTGCCAAATAATTTATGTACTGATAATCAAAAGCCTACAAAGTAAATTATTACATGATCAATGTTACTCAACAAAATGTATTTCCTACTCTTAATACATAAACAGATATTCAAACAATGTGACACATAGTCATGTGCTAGTTCCGCTAATATTTGATAATTAAATGCCCTCGTGATTGTGATAAGTTACTATTTATTCTTTTATATGAGTAAGCTTGTACTACATCAGATCCCTGTGTGGAGGAGACTTTACAAACATACGCTCAGAAGGTACAATATCCCCTGATAGTGGCAACTAAGAATACCTATACAAGACACGATTTACTGCGATAGTTACGTAATATATACTACGTACAACTAAAATAAATACTTCTTTTGACACGTTTGGAAAAACAGATCAGAGTATATTTTTTAGCTTGTGATAAAGTTGCGCGCGCCTATATTATACATTAGTTATATTCCAATTATTGGAATACTATACCTTGAATATTTATGTATGACGACGACTAGTAAAAAATAATGCTACACAAATTAAAAGATTAATATCCATAACTATAAAGGATATCTAACGTCATTTCTAATTAGATTGGTCATTATAAAAAATAACATTGTAGAGATTGTGTATTGTATCAGATATTTAAATCTATTTATTGGTATTGATCTTTTTGCTGAAATGAAATCTGGTGTAATCCTCTTTCCGTTTCCAAAGGCCATACACGGGGCCAGTGCGAAAAAAAAACTATAAAATAAAATACAATCGCGTAAGTTTGTGAAAAATTACTATACCTGTCGGAGTTTTGGCGGGAACATGAAGAAAATCATGTCATCGCTCTGCATTATTTTCCTAAACTTGTGTTATTTCAGGTATTAATGTGTAAAAGTGGTGGTCTTTTGCTTATTAACTATGTGTGTATGTGTAACAGTAACTGATTTTCCATCCATCCATCCATCAGCCTTTCAACGTCCACTGCTGGACATAGGCCTCCTCAAGAGAACGCCACAACGCGCCGTCCCATCATGGGGGATAAGCCGTAATCGCCACGCTTGGCAGGCGGGTTGGCGATCGCAGTGGATGTTGTTAATACTCGAGAGAGTGCTGCTGCCCACTCCCCCGGTATTCCTTCAGTCAGCTCTTACGACTCCTATGGGTAGAGAGGGGTGGGACAATTCTAAAGCCGGCCCCACACGGCCAAACTGAACCTGATTTTACATGTAAGTAAATACTGTCTTATTGACCCATTTCATTTAAAACTTAGAATTGACTACAAACTTTAGTTAGAAATCATGAAGTTATCATTCTCACTTTTATATCTATTAAAAACATGATTATGCAGGACTAACTTTTGAAAAAACAGTATACAGCAATTGAAATACTAGCTTGAAATTAAATGATAAATTTAATTGTATACAATAAGTTCTCCTGCTGCCATAATAGCAGGCTCTGAAGAGAAGAGAGCTTTTGGATAAAAACTTTTTACATGATCGTCCTGGGTCCCAAAAAGTTTTCAATTGAAACCGCAAGAACAAGATCGATTCATCGAATTAAAATTGAGAAAATATTTTCATTCGGTGTAAAGTGTATTTTTAGTAAGCTCTACGTAATAATTATATAAAATATTAATTACCTAATAGTTATTGTGGAAATGAATAAATGTTTATGTGTACCTACATGAAATATGTAGTTTTAAGGTTAGTTTATGGTGTTCTAGGGACCCATCGCTTCGCAGTTTTTGACTTAAATATTTTAGGAGTTAAACACAAAGTGAAAAATGTGAAATCAAAAATAACAGTCAGGAGCAGGATGATCCTGCTCCTGACTGTTATTTTCGATTTCACATTTTTCACTTTGTGTTTAATGTATTAGTGCTAAGCATGTCAAATGCTAAAAATATATATAAAAATATCTAAAATAAAAATTTTAGGATTTTTTGAGAATTATACTCTACTTCCCATTGCGCGCGGCTCCGCCGCAAGACTTGGTTTGTGCTTTTTAGTTTGTGCTTTTTAGTTTGTGCCTGGTTCTCCTTACACACTCGTATAATGATAAAAACGTTTACTTACTTGTTTAATCAAGAGCTGAAAAAATATTCATCAAAATCCTTTCAGTAGTTTTTATAGGTTATGCGAAAAATAACGTTAGACATCCTGTATAATTATGGACATTATTATTTTAATTTATGTAGCATAACACACCTGTATCCCAGAGATGTATTACACACCCGCGGTTCGCCAGCTATGTCTAAGTCCCACGTAATAGGGGGCGAGCCTATTGCCGTCTTTTTTCAGAATTTCTCTTTTTACGGAAAAGCTCAATAACATTGCTCGACCAGGGGTCGAACCCGAGACCTCATAATCAGCAGTCGCACACAATACCGCTGCACCACCGTGGCAGTTATTATTATCAACATGATATAAGTACATATAATATGTGTGTTTCTAATATCGTACTTATAAGACACTAGACCTGGGAATGATGCCAATAAAGACCGTTCTAGTTTCTCAAACTTGCTCGAGGGGTAAAGCAGAGGTATCGTATAATGTATATACATACATACATTAATATCATTCAACCATAGGCTAACTGCGTTAAACGGGCTATTTCACACAACCATGTATCGTAAACCATGAATATTACGTATACATTTAAATTATTTAATACTAAGTTATGCCCGCGACTTCGTCCGTGTCGACTTCAAAATATAAATACGTCACTCAACGGCATACTAATCAGCCCTATGCAAAAAAATGTATCCCACAAGAACTTTATTTTTTCGGGATAAAATTAGCCTATGTACTTTTCTAGCTTCTGAACTATATATCATACATAGGTATCAATCTTCATGATGATTATTTTTCTAAAATAATAGATTAAAATGTCTACAACAATTTATTTGCTTACTTATCATCACGCCATCTTTCTTGCGGGATAGGCAGAGAGAACGGAGTGGCAAATGGCTCTATTGTTGCATACATCTCTCGCTTCCTCAACATTCATAATTCTCTTCATACAAGCTCGCTGGTTTCGGAGACTCTTGACACCACTTTCTTTCAATACATGACCGATTTGGTCTAGGTAGGTGAGTCTCAGTGTCCACCTGTACATGCTTCCACTTTCACATTGTATATCTTCTCAACCAGTCACTCGTCCGGCATTCTTTCTATATGTCCGAACCATCGGCGCATTCCCTTTCGCATCTTTACACCAATACTCTCTTTCATACGTACTAGCTCTCTTACGTCGTCATTCCAAATGCAGTCAGTCAGTCTCACTCCACAGATTCTCCGCAGAGATCGCATTTCGACCGCATAGATTTTACTCTCATGCTTCTTTTTGCATACCCAACTCTCGCTTCCATATCATAATGTTGGGACAAGCATTGCGTTGTGTATTGCGACACGTGGCTTCTGGTCGAGGTAGTGGCTGCAGAGAAGTTGTTCCAATACTCCGCTCACTCTATTTCCCGCATTTACTCTTCTCTCTATATTAATAATATACCTTACATCCCGACTAAATCCACATCCGAGATATACATATTCATCCATTTTTGTTCTAGCACACCATTGCCTATTGATACTCTATATATATTGATCTTCTTTCATTTCATATCTGAAATGGTGAGCTTGACAATACTATAGTTGGGTCCATGAGCGACGATTACCATTTACCATCAGGTAGGCTAAGCATTAAAAAAGCGTCTGTTCTGGCTTCCCCTCTTTCAAAGACCATTATTTTTGTTTTGCTCACATTCACACGTAGGGCCCTTTTCTTACAATCTTCTGTCGTTACGTCGACCGACCACTAAATTGCCCGTCTGAATTCCCACATTCATTTCATTCAACTTTTGGAGACATTTATCCAGATATCTATAATAGTAGATATAGATAAGCACGAGGAAATAATTCTATATTTCTTTATTTTTATTCTATTCATAAAATAATAATTCTTTATTTTTTTTCTATTCATAGATTTGGAGTTATATTATATAAGGTTTTTTCAAGTGCCTTGTATATGTATAGTAAGTAATATTTGAATTACGGTGTAATTATTAAAACACAGCCGCACTTGCTCGAAGTATTCTATTTCAGAAGAACTTTTGTTGCTGTTTAATCCAAATTTTTTTTTTTGCCAACCCACAAAACAATGGTCGCCGAAGTGGCAAATGAGTTCATTGTTAGTTCTGCCTTCATTTTTTGTCAGTTGTACACGGGCAATAAGGACAGGACTGTCGTGTAATAAACCTATATATATATATATATATATATATATATGCGTGAGTTACTTTTACTCTCGTAACTATGGATAAAGGAAAAAAAATCGTCTACTCATTTATTAATTTTGTTCTGCAATGGATAAAGAACAAGGATAAACAAGATAAACATAAAAAAAAAAAAAGATAAACATATAACAAGATAAGCTTTTATAGGATCATGTTTATACTGATATTTTATTACAAACTAGATCCTGCCTGCGACACACTTCGGTATATAAATAGGGTATATTAGTTATCTCTGTGTAAAAATAGCTATTCCACGGAAATAATTACTTACTCTAGGATATAAGCCTATGTCCTTTTCTGGGCACCTGTAATATAAAAACATACATATTTACTTCTGATACACGATGATCACGGCAATCAACAATAATGTTGCTTGATTAATTCTCGTTGAATCAATTATTTATTTTAAATGAATCTTTAAATTTAAAACTGCCTCTGTGGTGTAGCGGTAGTGTACGCGACTGCTAATCACGAGGTCTCGGGTTCGATCCCCGGGTTGGACAATGTTATTAAGCTTTTTCCTAAAAAAAATACTCAGTAGCAGCCCGGAGTTTGGAAATGTGCCCGGTAGACGTCAATGGGCTCGCCCCCTATTACGTGGGACTTAAACATAGCTGGCTAATAGTGGGTATGTAATACACCTCTGCCTACCCCTTCGGGGAATACAGTCGCGCGTCTATGTTTTTTTTTAATTTAAATAATAAGAAAGCATTTGACACGGTTGTACGAAAGGAACTTTGGGACATTATGTCAGAGTATGGTAATAACAGTAGACTGCTGCAAGCAGTACAGTCCAACTACATGGACTGCAGAGCTTGTGTGCGGATGGATGACGGAATGTCACCCTGATTTAATGTAAATTTCGGCGTTAAACAGGGCTGCTTTCTATTAGACAGACTGTTTATCATATACCTAAAGCTATACCAGAGCTATATACCTATCTGTACATTTAAGATATTTGAGTAAAAATGAATCTATATCTAATCATTTTATTTTAGATTTTTGTCTGTTCTGTTTGTCGGTTTGTCTGTTTCTTTGGGCACCATACAGAAACTATTGAACGGATTTTAATGAAACTGTTTTGTTTGGTAGCTCTTGATTATATAAATCTACATTTTATCCCGCTACTATATCGGAAACCTGAGATATAAGCTAAAAACTAGCTTCTGGCTGCGGCAGAGCTGCGGCCGAAGGCTAGTAACTATGTATATAATTCTTCTGTAGGTGTTTCTTACTAACTTCTTCTACACTGCTGGACCGATTTGGATGATTTGTGTGTGTAATTGCGTAGGTGTCCGGATTGTTTAGACCATAATTGGATTTAATAGGTGGCCTTCCGATCAAGTTCCAGGATTTTTGTTATTTCATGTGAATATACAATGGCTGTCATGATACACATATCACATCATATACATGATCACGATTGTGTAAGCATTATAGTGAACATAATTCTTATGGAACAATTATCAGGCACTGAATTGCACGAATATTGATAACTATGAAATACGAATATATTGAAATACGAATATATTATTCTTCAAAATATATTTGGGTTCGCTTGTATCACAAGCTTGTATCACAAGCGAACCCAAATATATTTTGAAGAAGCGAGTACTTAAATCTTTTTTTTTACACCCATTACACTATTGGGTACAGATCTCCTCTTTTAGTGAGAGGGATTCTAGCCGTAGTCCACCACGATGGCCCAGTGCCGGTTAGCAGACTTAACAAACCGCCAAGAAAATTTCTCAGGTAGTCATTATGTTTCCTTCACTGAGAAGTGATAATTTGTAAACAAATATTCTCGAAAAATCTCCAAAATTCAAGAGGTGTGTGCCGTGACCTTGGAGGTTTGAACGCGATACCATTGTCTTTGATGTTATTTGTTTTACCACTAGACTATCACTGCTTACAGTAAAAATACCAATTGATATTCAAGACAAGATTGACTACTTTATAAGTTTCGCGTAATCTGATATTGACCTACCTTATTTAACAAGATTTATTGTTCGCTTAATTTTTGGTCTTTCCATATTTTCAGCTACCGAATAACGTTAGTAATCCCTAGAAGACAATTTTTCCGCCTTTCAAAATTATCGCCCTAATATTATCCTAACTAATATTATATGGAGAGAATTTGCTATAATTTGTTTTGGTTTATCTTAAAAGCCACTTACGGAAACAAAAGCTGGCTTGTGAAACTTAATAATTGTCTTATTTACAAGGTTTCAATATATATTCGTGACGTATTTGATGTTAAAGGCAGCTGTTTTGTGAACCAAATATTCGTTGTTTTACAGATTACCTCTCTACGTTTATTCTATTATTAAATTTTCTTCAATTTCTTCAATCATAAATTATTTGAATGGCATATTTTACGCTGTGAACTACTCATTTTATGCTGATACTAATTGATTTGTTAATCATTCTCAAGCAACGGAGTACATAAAAACAGTTAAGCCTAAACCTAAAATATAATCTCTCAGCTCTAAAACAAGAAGGTCTAGTAAGACAATCATGACAGATCATTATTATTACTACTTCGTGGTCAGTTTTTAAATAGGAGATTTGTGCTTGCACAATTTAAGCAAGATAATGGTAACAAAATAATCATCCAACCATCCTTCAGTCTTTAGACGTTTACCGTTAGACACAGGCCTCCAATAAATACCATCAATGTAATCAATCTATACCTGCGTTCCAGCAGTAAATTTTTAATTTGTCTCAAAATCCATCTATTATACTTTCAGCATCTACTGAGGACATATATGCCTCCCCAAGAGAGCACTACAACAAGCGGTTTTGTGCTGTTGTGTGTTGTGTGACTGCATCCAACGGCTCCCTGCGGCTTTGACCAGATTGTCAATCCATCTTGTGGAAGGTCTTCCTACGCTGTGCTGTCCGATACGTGGTCGCCAGTCGAGAACCTTTTTTACCCCGACGGTTGTTAGTCCGTCGAGCGATGTCGCCTGCCCATTGCCACTTCAGCATGCCAACCCGGCGGGCTATATCTGTCACTCCCGTTCTGCTACGGATCTCCTTATTACGGACTCGATCACGTAGATGTATATGTATAGACCACGCATAGGCACGCTGAGCGAATTTGAGCCTTGTAACAAGTAGGTAATCATCCATCCATCAGCCTTTAGATCTCCACTATTGGATATAGGCCTCCTAGAGAGTGCCGTAACGAGCACATCTGTTCAGACTGCATTCAAAACAATGTCATAGGAACCTTCAAAATACCCCTGTGTTGCAGAGGTAGTGTGAGCGACTGCTGATCATGAGGTCTCGTGTTCGATCCTTGGATCGGGCAGTGTTATTGAGCTTTTTCGTAAAATGAAAAATTCTCAGTAGCAGCCCAGAGTTTGGAAATGTCGCCCCCTATTACTTGGGACTTAAACATAGCTGGCGAACCGTGGGTGTGTAATACACCTCTGCCTACCCCTTCGAAGAATACAGGCGTGATGGTATGTTTTACAAACAATATTCCAATGAAAACATAATTCATTAAAATTTAATCTCAAATCTACAGAGATTACGTATATTAATCCCTGACGATAATAAATTCATAAAGATAAAGATCTCTCTAAATAAATAAACGTTGCTATAAATAAAACATTCGAAATATTACGAGCAAGGATCGTTTTACTTTTAAATTGTTGGCCAATAATTCACTCATCACTATTTTCTCTATGCCCTTGTAAAACTATAACATAATTGTCTATACCAGGGGTTCCCAAACTGTGCGCCGCGGCGCCCTGGTGCGCCGTAGAAAGCGAAGAAGGGCGCCGTGAAACGATTGTGTTTACCATTTTCCGAAACCTCAACTTAAGTCTCTTTTGAATGTTTTCTGTGTTGGTTTTATTTATACTACTAGCTGACCCGGCGAACTTTGTTCCGCCTTAGGGGCAATAAATGAGCAGATTTTGGATTTTATTTTTATTAGGATAATAAAATATAAATCGAAAATATCAAGTATTTTAAGAAGATGTATTTTGATGCATGGGTTGCACTCTTCAGTGAAGCACCTTGTGATAGACGACATTTTTCGTTTTATTATCAGGCGCAAGAACAAATAACGCTGATGGTCTTCCGACCCGTGAACATGCCACATATAATTGACCATGGGAAAAACTTGGATTTTCTAGATTCAGACCACAAATTTTCAAGGTCATGGCAAATGTAAGACGGATCGGAAATTGAAGTCGTTTAAACTCAAACGGCATATCGGTTGGGATCATCGGGATCCTCGGAGAACTTCCTCACCTTCGAATTTTCTTTTGAGTATCGTGGCATAAATCACACTGTTCATCAATTTACTTACCACAAAAAGCGTTCCGTTGCACAGTTTTGGTTGGTTTATGTTTCGAAGCATGATATCTACGGAGCCAACTTTTAGTCGTAAATTTTGCGGTGGTAAGCCAGGCACATCCAAGGAGTTTAATTCAATTGGATAGTTGGTGGCTCCCATCTTTATTTGTTACACAGTCAATAAGTGAATGCAGTGTACTAAAGATTTCATTCTGAATTATGTAGTTTAAGTCATCTACATCTTTTTATTTAGCCGCCAAATTGCTCGCTCACTCAACCATTCATTATTTTTGTGTTTAGTAATGATGTTTGGGAATACTTTGTTGATGAGTTCGTCTTTCGACGAGACAAAGTTACAGAAATTCGAAGGAAATAAAATCAATCCGCTCGATGCGTCGACAGGTACTCGACCATTACCGATAGTCAGCTATTGCTCAGAGAAATCTTCAGCAGATGTATCGTTCAGCAATGCAACTCTCATATTTGTTGTCAGCTGAAGTTTTTCACATAGCGCCATAGATTCGATGATTTAAGGCAAGCGTTTATTTCGTCGGCAGCAGTTGATCTTGGAATTACTGGCAGTGTTTGACGAAAATCGCCAGACAGTAAAATCATTGCGCCTCCAAAACATCTCGAAACAACAGGGGTACATTCGTTTGAATTACTAAATCTGATTCCTAATGATCATATTCACGTTCCCGTTCCAAAAAATACATAGTTCTAAATGCGTCGTTCATTTCACTATTTGGCGCTGGCATTCCTAACCTGACTAATAAGCTACCTCACATGAGGTAACACATGTATTCGATCAAGAGCAAAGCCCGATTATGTATTTCCTCATTCATTTCAAGATCGGGATTCCTTGATCTGACACGAATTTGAATAGGTCTTCTGACATATATTATTATCCTTGTATTTGTGCCACAGATGGGTTTGATGGAAAGCATGTCAAAATATGATAAAAAATAATGTGAGTATCTGACTTGGCTATGCAGAGATTTAGCTTCAACGATGTCATATCCCAGTGGGTATCGTTTTCTAGTAAATTGTGTTCTTCACATGCAGCACGATATGTTGAGAATATTGTACCATTAATAGTCCGTAGTGACTCAAATGACGTTGGCCCACGCACATGTCAGTTGCGTTTTGTTTTACCACGTTTTATGTCACGTTCCACGGGAACGGGATAAAAAAGTAAAAAAAAGTATCCTATGCCCGTCTCCTGGTGCTAAGCTACCTCCCTACCAATTTTCAGCCAAATCGGTTCAGCCGTTCATGAGTTATAAATAGTGTAACTAACACGACTTTCTTTTATATATATAGATTAGAAAGCTGTAACAGAGCTGCGTCTGTACATTTAATATATTTGAGAAATAGGCTATATAGGCATGTCTAAACACAAAACAATTTTTCTTAGAATTTTTGTCTGTTTGTTTGTTCGCGCATCACGCAAAAACTATTGAACGGATTTTTATGAAACTTTTTTATTTGAGAGCTCTTGATTAGACTTAACAACTGGTATCCATTTTATCTTGCTACTATATCGGGTACCTGAGATATAACCGAAAAACTAGCTTTTGACTGCGGCAAAGCCGCGGGCAAAGGCTAGTATTTTTATAAATGTAGCTTGTGGATGTTTTAATTTTTGTGCATTATAACTAATTAGTATAATTGTACATTGTACCTATCTATTTCAACCTGCTAGATAGTTTAGGGCGCCGAGACAATATAGTAAAAACTAGCCTTTGCCAGCGGCTTCGCCACGGCCAAAAGCTAGTTTTTCGGTTATATCTCAGGTTCCCGATATAGTAGCGGGATAAATTGTATACCAGTTTTTAAGTTTAATCAAGGCCTTTTTAAATAAAAAAAGTTGCATCAAAATCCGTTCAGTAGTTTTTGTGTGATGCGCGAACAAACAAACACATAAACAGACAGATAAAAATTCTAAAAAAAATTGTTATGTGTTTAGACACGCCTATATAGCCTATTAAAGTAATTTTTTCTCAAATATCTTGAATGTACAGACACAACTCTGTTACAGTTTTATAATAGTATAGATGAATGAAAACTGAAAAAGGCTGAACGGACTGAAAAAGATTGGGAACCCCTGGTCTATACATTAATATATTTGAGAATAACTGTATGTTCCAGGCTGATTAGCCATCTCTGAGCTAAAACTTTTTTTGTCGTTGATTCTTCCTGCGGCTTCGTCTGCATTAATAACTTTTATGATGATCGATAAAGTAGTTACAGCATGAAAAAGTGACAAGCAAACAAACGCTAACGCTTTTATAATATTAGTAAGGATTATCGTCCTTATTTTATTTTAAAACTTATTCAGGTTGCAAGCAAATTACCTACTGGCTCGTCTATTACGAAAAACGAAAAGAAAACGGGTTTTACATAACCTATATAGGCCTAAAGATTATGTAAAGTAAAATAATATGTATACTTTACAACTTATTCAGAGTCACTGACTTCCAAACATGGTTACAACAAATATAACATCGTATCACAATCTTTAAGCATACATTTTACATCCGTTTAGTAAATAAAGCAGTATATCACCTGCATTTTGCGTACAAGTGACTTAAGAAAAGAGTCACAAGGATAGTTGTGCGTATATAATCACAATATTGGTTTAAGTATTAAATAGACGACCATGTTTGGATATGTTTACATTGTGTATTTGTTTGTGTCTTAAGAATGTTTATTTTTTGTTCATTCGATTGCAACGTGGTTCCCCAAGGCCCCGAGATACGGTATTAAAATAAACTGATTTACAATTAGTTCATTAGCACTGATGCTAATGACCTGTTCAGCCGCATAATTGCATTTCACTGTAACATTATCGCCGAGACGATTTTCAAAATCAACTAAAGTCTTCCCAATATGATATTTTGTAGTATTTACTATAGGAGCGCGAATATTTATACTCCGTTCCAAATCTTAGTAATAAAAAGGTAAACAAAAAGGTTATTCACCCGATAAAAACTAATTTAATAATGACCGTTACAGATTAGTAGTCAATTCAAATGAATAATCGATTCGATAAATTAACCAGAATAACTTTTTTTATACCACGTGTATAAAGTTCCAAACAAGCATACGGTCAAGGTAATATTATCTATACATCCAGATGAACAAATATTATTACCGTGATACGGTCTACCTAATGGCAAGCAGTTACCATAGCTTACAGACGCTAGCAACACCAGATGCATAATTCAGTTGCCATCTCTAAGGAAAGGGATAGGAGGTGTAGAGGAAGGATAATGATGAGATTATGACGGGCCTCGTGGCGTAGTCGGTAGTGTAACCGACTTCCGTGCATGAGGTTCGATTCCCACTCAGGAAAATTATTTGTGTGATGAACACAGATATTTGTACTGCGTCTGAGAGTTTTCTATCTAGTATATGTAAGTATTTACAAAAAAAAGTAATATATGTATTATATCCGTAATCTGGTACCCATAGCACAAGCGTTAAGCTTAGTTTGGGACCAGAGGACGTTGTGTGAAATGTCCGTGAATATTTATTATTTATTACTATTATTATAGGAAAGATACTAAGGAGAGAAGAGAAAGGATAGTAAGGAGAAGATAGGGAAGGGGTTTTGGCCTCCAGCACTTTCACTCACCGTACGAGACACAACAGTAGGAGTATTTTATCTTTTATCAAATATCTTGAATCTTGATGGTGATTATTGAACATTGAAATAAGAAAAGAATTGATTGTTTTGATTTTAACCGATTCCCTGTCCGTTTATAGGCAATACTTTTATTGCTATGTATCGTAGCTGCCTCGGTGGTGTAGCGGTAGTGTATGCTAATCATGCGGTCTCGGGTTCGATCCCCGGTTCGGGCAATGTTATTGAGCTTTTTCCTAAAAAGAAAAATTCTCAGTAGCTGCCCTTAGTTTGGAAATGTGCCCGATAGACGTCAATAGGCTCGCCCCCTATTACGTGGGACTTAAACATAGCTGGCGAGTCGTGGGTGTGTAATACACTTCTGCCTACCCCTTCGAGGAATACAGGCGTGATGCTATGTTTATGTTATGTATCGTATATGATTCATAGGAAAGGAAACCTGTTCCAATTTAAATTCGATTTAATTAAATAGTCATAGATTTAGTGGTAGCACCTTGCTTATCCCAGCACGAATGCGCCAGCTCGATCAGGGAAGTACCACCCTCTCACAGAAGATCTGCGTCTAACAACGGTAAGTACTTCTAACGTTGTCTCTCTTTTATTATCTTATCTTTTTATAACGGACTAAAAAGTATAAAATAATTGTAAGATTGGAAACGAAAAACATGGAACACGCTATTAATACTCTTTTTCGTATGTTATAAAAACATGGTACATTAATTTTATTTTATTATTATTTATAACTAAAGTTAGTTTACGTTGCCTCTATAAACTTTTGGGAACAATAGTATACATCCATTTCACAATATAATCCAAACTATCTAGCTACTTGCCTGATAATAATTATTTTGAAAACTATAATCCATATTAACATCAGACGAAGACCATATTTTGTTACAACTACATCTCAGGAAAATAAAATAAATCACAATTTATGAAGCGCATTTTCGGAGAGTGTCTCTTATAACATTTTTATTTATTTCTACAAGATTGCTCTAAGATTTCACTCAGACAGTTGAAATTTATTGTGTTTTTAAATATAATATCTGAGATTCTTTGTATAAAATGCTTAATAAGATAAAAACACAAGTTAAAAGTAATACAGAGACTATCCAGAATCCTATTTTTATACAGCTAGGATTTTAAGTTTATATTCTCATAAAGATAAAGGGGTTTCATTATTCCCGGTTACCTAATACAATATAAAAAGATCAAGCTCATCACTGGACATCTATTCACAGATTGCGCCGGCTCCAGAACCCACACCTCTATGCGGCCCCTGTTCCACAGCGATGGGACCGTAAGCTATAGAGCAGCAGGCTAAGCGGAAATCTTCACCGACCATCTATAACACTATTCCCAACTGTGGACTTTGCATATGCCGCAGCACTCGAGCATTATCTCCGGGACTATTTCGCCATGCCATTAGCTGCCAATGAAGACCCGATCGTATTTTCCCCTGGTATGGTGTAGCGGGTAATCCGCGCAAGCCTACTCCATAAGGTGCCAGGAGGCGACGTAATCTCAAACACAGTAATGCGGCGATTACCAACACCGCACCGTGGCAGTGTTGACGCACTTGTTTCTTGGAATTCTGCGCATCGGCACCTTCCCAATTGTATGAAAGTAGGGGCGCATTGTCATGTTGTTCAATCCGAAGAAGATCGTTCTAAAGTCTGAAAGATTTTAGCCTATCACGTTGCTGCCTTGCATTTCGTAGATCTTTGAAAGACTCCTACTGCGGAACATACATATCATCACACGTCACCCGAGGCCGTAATAGTCTAGGTTCCGTACAGAGCACTCCACAACACTGCAGCTCACAGCCCTTTCAATCCCTTGCGTACCGAGCTCGGCACGCTCAAGATGGCCGCCGCTATTTCACGCCATTCTCCTCGCTCTCAGCGTGCCGAGCTCGGCACGCAAAACTCATATTTTATTTTATTTTTCATATTTTTTTGGCGAAACTTACATGGTCAAAGTTTTTTCCTAAAAAAGGAAAACAATTGTTTATGGTATTGCAACTCTTACATCTCTATGGTTCCGATGTAAACACAGATAAAAAAATTGTACAAAGTGAGCTCTGCTTCTTAGTTTTGACGTAATTTTTTGCGCATGCGTGTGGGTCAAGTGCCGTAAAAAGGTTTGTTTATCTTTCGAAAAGTTTTGTGATTGTATTGTAATAGTGTTTTGTTTAATATAAACGATACGATAAAGGTGTATACATAAGTGGATTTGTGATTATAGTTTTAGTTGTTGTGAAGTGAAGTGTAATGGATTTGTCATGGATTGGCGCCATTTTCGTCTAATGTACCAAACAATTCAACATTTCGGTAAGTTATCAATAATTATGTTCTAATTAGAATCTGTTATAGTTATACCCACATAATGTATTACAAATATGATATATGGCTGTATGTGGGTATTTCTATACATTATATTAGTAATTTGTCACTAAACATATATACCCGCTTTCGTAAATAAAAAAAAATATGCCAAATTCAAGAAATTATTTTATTTTTTCATTGTAATATACAAGATTAATATTGAAATATGGAAACTAGACTCTGCTTATGCATTTGAACCAATTTTTGATATAATATCTATATAATATTTATAGAATATTGCTTTGACAATTTTTGTAGTCAAGGTCATTGCACGGGTATTTACGTCGTACGTACGTAGTCTTATTGTTTATTTAATATAGGCGTAAAGTGCAGACACTATACGTCTATACATAAAGGAACAATTCATAAAGCCGATACCTTATACAGAACTAAGATAAGTGGTCTAGTTATTTTTTTATACCAGTTTACCTAAAAATAAAAAAAACCGGCCCGCTTTTCCGGGGCCCTGGATATAAAAAAAAATGATTTTGGAACATTTTTTTTTAAATAAATCTTTAGGTATTTTACTCCCGGGAGTCTAGGGGCTAGGGCACATGATCATGATAGCTTACAACAAGCGCGAGCATGCCGTTGCAGAATTCCTGGATATGGGAAAGGCGATTGGCAAGGTATGACACTTGGATCTGCAGTTTTAGTTGTCAAAATCACCGATACCCTGTCGCATTGTGAAGGAAGTCTCCACGTTCTTGCACTAAAAGACATTCAGGATGCTGTTGAAAAGGGAACTTACCCACAGATTTGCCCAAAAAAGCGTTGCCCAAGGCTGCTGCCTTTTGCCTGTGTTTTACGCTCACTACACTGACAACATCCCGGTCGCAGCCGGAAGTGAACTCGCGTTCTACGTCGATGGCGTGTGCGTTCATATATACTAGCATAAACATCATACACATTACAGTCTACCTCCTACCCTCCTGGCTGCAGAAGTGGCAGCTCTCAGTTAATGTAGGCAAGATACAGGCGATAGCTATCTCCAATAACTTTAGGGATGCATGCACACATCTGCCTATTTGAGATTTTTCGGAGTTATATATTTGTTTACAAATTATCATTGCTTGATCGAGAAGACAGAAGAAAAACATTGTAAGATGTTAGTACTTTTTAAACTTTCAGGTTTTATATTTATTATAACACATTTAACGGGTCTATACGCGCATTAAACTTATCAAAATACTATTATTTTGACTAACCTCGACGTTTCGGCTGAGTTGCACCAGACCTGTTAAATGTGTTATAATGGTAAGATGTTCTTGAAGTAAGTAACGTTGGCCAGAGTTGTGGACGACAGCATAATTCCCTCTCACTCTGAGACGAGACCCTTACCCGGTAGCGGTACAGTAATAAATAATAAAAAAAATAACGACAACGAATAAATCATCTATTACCATAAAAAAAAATTGTCGACGCCATATTTGTGCTTATTAAGGGAGATAATTTAATATCTATATCGAACAGTCAGCAATTTCTCGATGCGATTCGTTATTACGCTAATTCTTATTTGTTGGATGGATCTTTTTTCATGACACACCAAAAGGATTCCACAGCAGATATAACAAATAAAGCAATTAAGTGGTCTTAGCGATGATGTAGCATTGCATGGCTAAACACGTGTAGTGAACACTAATAATAAAGTAACGATTGTGTCATCGTTATCTATCTTCTATACTATTATAAAACTGTAACAGTGCTGTGTCTGTACATTTAAGATATTTGAGGAAAAATGACTGTAATAGGCATATAGCCTAGGCGTGTCTAAACACAAAACTATTTTTTTTAGAATTTTTGTCTGTTTGTTTGTTTGTTTGTTCGCGCATCACACAAAAACTACTAAACGGATTTTGATAAAACTTATTTTATTTGAAAGGCCTTGATTAGACTTAAAAACTGGTGTACATTTTATCCCGCTACTATATCGGTAACCTGAGATATAACCGAAAAACTAGAAAATTATTCAAACTAGATTTTTTTTTAGAGTTTATTTAAAAGAACTACTAGATGGATTTTGATGCAACTTTTTTTATTTGAAAGGCCTTGATTATACTTAAAAACTGGTATACATTTTATCCCGCTACAATATCGGCAACCTAAGATATAACCGAAAAACTAGCTTTTGGCTGCGTCGAAGCCGCTGGCAAAGGCTAGTCTATATACTATTATAAAGTTGTAACAGAGTTGTGTCTGTGTACATTCAAGATATTTAAGAAAAAATGGCTGTAATAGGCTATAATATAGGCAAGTCCAAACAGAAAACATTTTTTTTTTAGAATTTTTGTCTGTTTATCTGTTTGTTTGTTCGCACATCACGCAAAAACTACTAGACAGATTTACATGCAACTTTTTTTATTTGAAAGTCCTTGATTAGACTTAAAAAACTGGTATACATTTTATCCCGCTAATATATCGGAAACCTGAGATATAACCGAAAAACTAGCTTTTGGCTGCGGCGAAGCCGCGGGCAAAGGCTAGCATTCTCTAAGATTGTGGGCATATGGGCACTTGAATTAAGATTTTTATTTCCATGATTCACATAAATTTATTTGCAGCCAGCACCAATATTAGGTAGGTAGTAGACGAGCTAAAAGCAGGTTGGAAAACTCGCACTTGCAGAAAATAAAAACGCCTACAGCTAGAGAGCATTTAAAATCACATGTTTTATAGCCGTATAAAGTGAACTTTTAATGGAAAACTAGCGAATAAAATGGTTGTACTCAGGATAAGGCTTCTGTTGATCTTTAGTATCTCACAGATATCTACAAGTATGCATATATGTTGTAGTGACTCTGATCGACTTTACAGACTTATATTTTTCACGTGCTTTATCTATATCTGTATACTATTATAAAGCTGTAACAGAGCTGTGAATTTATGATATTTAAGAAAAAATGACAGTAAGAGACTATAGAGGCGTGTCTAAACAACATTTTTTTTTTGACTTTTTGTCTGTTGCACGCAAAAACTATTGAACGGATTATAATGAAATTTTTTTTATTCTCTTGATTACACTTTAAAACTTGTATACATTTTATATACTAACTATATCAGGAAGTTGAGATATAACCTAAAAATATGAAATGATAAAACTCTTGTTCACAGACTATGTAGAGTTGATTTGACTTTTTTTTTAACAGCTTGTAATAAAATGACTTAAAATGAGGTGAATGAAAAAAAATTGTTGTGCTTTATGCAAAAAAAAAAAGAGTTTTTTATCAATTAATAAATTTGACTGCACAAATGGCGGAGTAGTTTAGATACAAGGATTAGTCCTTAAGCAGGGTATTGTCTTTTAAAAATAATAATAATATATTCGTTACTTATATATATATTAATTCGTAATTATCTTTTTTCTAGGAAAAAATATCAGGACTATTGCTGAGATAAAATAGGATTTTTGTATTGTTTAAGACTAATGCGATCCTAAGCCATGTCTCCGAATAAGAAATAAATCTTGTAAGTAACTTTGGGGAATTGCTGTCCGTATACTGGGTTTGTGAAAATCAATCCCTAAGTAACTCATAATTTACCTTATTATAGGTAAGTTTTTTTACTATTTCTAATGATGGCAAACGAGCCACGGCCCACCTGATGGTAAGTGGTAACCGTTGCTCATGAACTCAACTATACCCAGAGAGTATTGTTAAGCCGCTACGTACCATTTCATTTCTCAGATAGGAAATCTACACTAATAATATTATAAAGAGGAAAACTTTGTTTGTTTGGTTGTAATGAATAGGCTCAAAAACTACTGGACCGTTTTTAAAAATTCTTTCACCATTCGAAAGCTAAATTATCTACGAGTAACATAGCCATAGCCTAAATTTTATTTTGTAAAAAAATAGGGTTCCAAGATATTTGGGTCTTTTCGGACACAAGGTGTAAAAATCAACCAGAAAAGTTACTTATTTTGCGTACGCTGTTTATAAAAGATAGAACCATAAAATGTTCTAATTAATTGTAGATCTTATAAATATCTACAAAAAGTCCGCGGCAGACTATGTCGAGTGAGGCCCAACAACCATTTTTTATTAAAAAATCTTGAATTCTTTTTGGACTACATTTAAACGCATTTATTTTACTCATGCTATTGATCCTTATCAAAATAAATTTAAATTTTTCATCATTAAGTACAGTTTATGTAGATAATATTTGGTCTTTGAATGATTAAAATTGGACATTTAGTTATGGCGAAATTAAAATATTACGATTTCTGCTGCACCGCCCGTTGCGAAGTGAGCGTCACCAAGGCGGGGGTGCGCATGCGGGAGGGGAGTTTAGATCTATGAGTAAGGTACCCGCGCGGCTCATACGCGAGGTCGGCTCCCTACGTCAGCAGGGGTCACGCGGCGGACAGAACTCCCGCTTTTCCGCGATGGGCTGTGGGTAGGCTCGACCGGGACCTGCTAGTGGAGGCGGCCATTTTTCAATCTTGGCTGTCTCCCCCCCTGACGGAAGACGTGGGCGCCGAGGCTGGCCGCATTCGCGGCATGCTTACGCAGATCTGCGATGCGGCCATGCCCCGTGTGCGGCGCCCGCCTCGACGGAAGGGGGTCTACTGGTGGTCCCCGGAGCTGGCGGACCTCCGTGCGGCCTGTATTCGTGCCCGGAGGTCCTACACCCGCAGCCGCCGTCGCCGAATCCGCGACGAAGAGCGGGAGGGCCGGCTGTATGCGGCGTACAGCAGTGCGCGCGCCGCGTTAAAGCTGGCCATCTGTCGCGCCAAAGATGCGAAAAGGCAGGAGATGCTGGAGGGTCTCGAGCGTGACCCCTGGGGACGCCCGTACCGCGCGGCGCTTAACAAGCTCCGCGCCCAGGGCCCCCCCCTTACGGAGACCCTCCAGCCGGGCTTCCTCTCTGAGGTGGTCGAGGGACTTTTTCCTTCACGGGCGGTGCACACGCCCCCGGTCATGGCTCCGCCAGATGATGACCGGGAGGCCGACGACGTGGAGGTACCGCCCGTGACGACGACGGAAATGGGGGCGGCGGTAGCGCGTATGCGGAGAGGCGCCGCCCCCGGGCCGGACGGGGTTCCCGCCCGAGTGCTGGCCCTGGTCCTCGACCATCTCGAGCCCCGCCTCGGGGGACTGTTCGGCGCTTGCCTGGTGTCCGGACGGTTCCCTGACTGCTGGAAGGAGGGGAAGCTCGTGCTCCTGCCGAAGCCGGGACGGCCTCCGAACACAGTCTCGGCCTTCAGGCCCATTGTGTTGCTGGACGAGGTGGGCAAACTCCTCGAGCGGGTAGTCGCTGCCCGCATCGTCCGGCACCTAGGAGCGGTCGGCCCCGACCTGTCCGACGCCCAGTTTGGATTTCGGGCGGGTCGGTCTACGGTCGACGCCATTCTGCGCCTGAAGGCCGCGGCTGCGGAGGCCGTCACCTCGAGGGATGTGCTGTTGGCGGTGTCGCTTGACATCGCCAACGCCTTCAATAGTCTGCCATTCGGCTGCATCAAGGAGGCACTCCGGTACCATGGAGTGCCCCTCTACCTAAGGCGGCTGGTGGCGGACTACCTCGACGGCCGCAGCGTCCTCTTCGTGGACCGGGAAGGGGACGTTGTAAGGAGGGCTATGTCGTGCGGCGTCCCGCAGGGTTCGGTTCTTGGGCCGCTCCTGTGGGACATCGGCTACGACTGGGTCCTCCGTGGCCGGCTCCCCCCCGGGCTGAGCGTAATTTGCTACGCAGACGACACGCTCGTCACAGCCCGGGGCTGGACCCTCGAGGAGGCGGCAACGCTGGCCACCTCAGGTACCGCGGAGGTGGTCAGGCGGATTGAGGCGCTGGGGCTTAGGGTGGCCCTTGAAAAGTCGGAGGCCCTACTGTTCCATGGGCGTCGACGGGGCCCGCCCTCCAGCGCCTCGATAACGGTCAATGGGGTGGGCTTGCCAATCCAGGCCCACATCAAATATCTGGGCCTGGTATTGGATGGACGGTGGCACTTTGACGAGCACTTCCGCCGTCTTGCGCCAAGGCTCGTCAACACGGCGTCCGCCCTTGGGCGACTTATGCCGAATTTGGGCGGACCGAGTCTTGCGTGTCGACGACTCTACGCGGGGGTAGTACGGTCGATGGCGCTGTACGGCGCGCCCGTGTGGGCGGAGTCCCTGGCCGCTCGCAATAGGGCCCTTCTGTGGCGTCCACAGAGGGTCGTAGCGGTCAGGGCAATACGCGGGTACCGCACGGTCTTGACCGATGCAGCCTGCGCGTTGGCCGGAACCCCCCCGTGGGATCTGGAGGCGGAGGTGCTCGCCGACGTCTACCGGCGGGCGTCGACGGCGCGGGCGGGGGGCAGCCGCCCCTCGCCGAGCGCAATGTCATCGTGGCGGGAAGATGCCCGCCGCGCCACCGTCCTAAAGTGGAAGTCTCGGCTGGAGACGCCCCGAGCCGGTCTCTGGACCGTGGGGGCGCTCCGGCCGATCTTGGAAGAATGGGCAGGGCGGCAGCACGGGGTCCTCAGCTTCCGGTTGGTGCAGGTTTTGTCGGGGCATGGTTGCTTCGGCAAATACCTGCACACGATCGCAAGGAGGGAGACGACCCCAGGCTGTCACCACTGCGACTGCGACGAGGACTCGGCGCAGCACACGCTCGAGTCGTGCCCGGCCTGGGATGTGCAGCGCCGGGAACTCGTTGCAGTCATAGGCGTGGACCTGTCGCTGCCGGCCGTTGCGCGAGCGATGGTTGGCAGTGACAGGGCCTGGACCGCGGTCGCCACCTTCTGCGAGGCTGTCATCTCGCGGAAGGAGGTGGCGGAGAGGGCCCGTGAGGAATCCTCCTTCGCGGACCCGATTCGCCGCCGGCGCGAGGGGCGGCGTGCGCGCGCTTACTTGCGCCTTATGCCGCCCTAGCCGAGGCTGCGGACGGTGGGGTCGGGGAGTACCCTGCCGTCCGCGGAAGCCTACCGCGAAGGTGCGACGCCCAAGTGCGCGAGGCGTCGCTCAAGAGAGGGTTCCCGTAGGGGCTGCCGCCTGCGGATCGCGGTCGTAACGACGCGGTACCCGTGATCCGCCGTAGCAAGGGCGGGTGTAGGCGCACGGTGGGTTTTTAGTGGGTGAGAGCCCCATTCACCCCGTTGTCTCCCCGGGCAGCGGGGTGTGCGGTAGGACATTTTTGCCCACCTAAAATAAAAAAAAAAAAAAAAAAAAAAAGGTCGGCTCCCTACGCAGCGGTTATGCGCGAAGTCTAATAATTTTCGTGCGATTTTTTTAGATTTCTTTCTTAAAACTACACCTACGCAAAAGTTCTTCTCAGAGCTAAACAACAGTTCTTCTCAGAGCTAATCAACAGTTCTTTTCAGGGCTAAGCAACAGTTTTTTTCAGGGGTAACCAACAGTTCTTTTCAGGGCTAACCAACAGTTCTTTTCAGGGCTAAACAACAGTTCTTTTCAGGGCTAAACAACAGTTCTTTTCAGAGCTAGTATATTACACGCTATTAGCATTTTCTTAAATATTTGAAAATGCCTAAGAGAGCCAGGTCTCCACTTACTAAACATAGTTCTCAAGCATGGGCAGCAAGAATACGTCGTATGGGAGAATCTTCACCTGAACGTTCACAACGCCTTGCTGAACAAAATCAGAGAAACTCTCAGGTACGCGCACGAGAGTCGAGTGTCGAACGTTCGCAACGCCTTGCACAACAAAATCTGAGAACCTCTGAGTTACGTGCACGAGAGTCGAGGCTGGAGCGTTCCCAACGTCTTCACGAACAAAATATAAGGACCTCTCAGTTGCGCGAAAGAGAGTCGAGTGTCGAGCGTTTGCAGCGACTTAGAGCTCAGGCAGAGAGACAGCAGTTGTCCACAAACAGAGTTCGCAATCGAATTTTAGCTAGCAGCAACAGACTGGCTTTCAGATATGATCCGCAGGTTGATTATGCACAACAAGCGTCCGTCCAAATCGGAGTCATGAATAAGATCTGCTCTAACTGCTCTGCCAAGAAATGGGCGGACGAACCTAATGGTATTTGCTGTGCTTCAGGTAAAGTTTGTCTTCCTAACCTTCAGGAGCCGCCACAACCAATAAAAAATCTTTTAACTAATAACCATCCATTATCTGGTCATTTTTCAACAAATATACGTAAATACAATAGTCTTTTTCAAATGACTTCTTTTGGCGCAAAAGAAATCGGGGAAGGTAATTTTATGCCCACTTTTAAAATTGAAGGACAGGTGTATCATCTCATTGGTAGCCTTTAACCATCATCAGGCCAAAACCCACAGTTCTTGCAAATATACCTATTTTATTTCGGATGCAGACCAGTTATCGTTGCGATCAAGCATCGCACCAACCTTAAAAATGAATTTAATTCGCGAATTACAGACCGCTCTGAATAATCATAACGAGTATATACGAAGTTTTAAACAAAACTTAGAACTCAACTCCTCAGACAATTTAAAGTTAATTATTCATTCAGATCGCACTCCACAGACAGCACACAGAGGCAGATATAATGCTCCTACTGTAAACGAGGTAGCCGTTCTCTTGGTCGATGAAGACAAAAGTCCCAGGGATATAGTCTTACACGGTAGAGACGGACACCTCAAAAGAGTTTCTGAGCTACATCGGTCCTTTGATCCACTACAGTATCCTATAATGTTTGTGACAGGAGAAGACGGTTATTATTTGACTATCCCTCAGCAGGGTTCTGCACGTAATAAAACTGTTTCGTGTATGCAATTTTATGCATTTAGATTAATGTTTAGAACTAACTCTATTAATCCGTTACATTATTACAGAGACTTATTTAGTCAATATTGTGTTGACATGATGGCGAAAATGATATCGGAAAGATTAAATTATATTTCTCGGAATCAACAAAGACTGAGGGCTGATGACTACATTCATCTCAGAGATGCCTTAAATCATGACGCAAATGTTGATCCATCAAATATCGGTCAACATGTCATATTGCCATCGTCATTTACGGGTTCTCCGCGTTTCATGCACGAGTAAACGCAGGACGCGATGACGTACGTCCGAAATTATGGTAGACCTGACTTATTTGTCACTTTTACATGTAACCTCGAATGGCCTGAAATTAAAGCGGAGCTGCTACCAGGACAACGGTCTATCGACGTCATGACATAATTTCACGTGTATTTCATTTAAAGATGAAGGTTATTCAAGGTATTTCATTTAAAGAACAAATAAGTCAGGTCTACCATAATTTCGGACGTACGTCATCGCGTCCTGCGTTTACTCGTGCATGAAACGCGGAGAACCCGTAAATGACGATGGCAATATGACATGTTGACCGATATTTGATGGATCAACATTTGCGTCATGATTTAAGGCATCTCTGAGATGAATGTAGTCATCAGCCCTCAGTCTTTGTTGATTCCGAGAAATATAACTTAATCTTTCCGATATCATTTTCGCCATCATGTCAACACAATATTGACTAAATAAGTCACTGTAATAATGTAACGGATTAAAAGAGTTAGTTCTAAACATTAATCTAAATGCATAAAATTGCATACACGAAACAGTTTTATTACGTGCAGAACCCTGCTGAGCGATAGTCAAATAATAACCGTCTTCTCCTGTCACAAACATTATAGGATACCGTAGTGGATCAAAGGACCGATGTAGCTCAGAAACTCTTTTGAGCTGTCCGTCTCTACCGTGTAAGACTATATCCCTGGGACTTTTGTCTTCATCGACCAAGAGAACGGCTACCTCGTTTACAGTAGGAGCATTATATCTGCCTCTGTGTGCTGTCTGTGGAGTGCGATCTGAATGAATAATTAACTATAAATTATCTGAGGAGTTGAGTTCTAAGTTTTGTTTAAAACTTCGTATAAACACGTTATGATTATTCAGAGCGGTCTGTAGTTCGCGAATTAAATCCATTTTTAAGGTTGGTGCGATTCTTGATCGCAACGATAACTGGTCTGCATCCGAAATAAAATATATTTGCAAGAACTGTGGGTTTTGGCCTGATGGTGGTTAAAGGCTACCAATGAGATGATACACCTGTCCTTCGATTTTAAAAGTGGGCATAAAATTACCTACGCCGATTTCTTTTGCGCCAAAAGAAGTAATTTGAAAAAGACTATTGTATTTACGTATATTTGTTAAAAAATGATGATAATGGATGGTTATTAGTTAAAAGATTTTTTATTGGTTGTGGCGGCTCCTGAAGGTTAAGAAGACAAACTTTACCTGAAGCACAGCACATACTATTAGGTTCGTCCGCCCATTTCTTGACAGAGCAGTTAGAGCAGATCTTATTCATGACTCCGATTTGGACGGACGTTTGATGTGCATAATCAACCTGCGGATCATATCAGAAAGCCAGTCTGTTGCTGCTAGCTAAAATTCGATTGCGAACTCTATTTGTGGACAATTGCTGTCTCTCTGCCTGAGATCTAAGTCGCTGCAAACGCTCGACACTCGACTCTCTTGCGCGACTGAGAGGTCCTTATATTTTGTTCATGAAGACGTTGGGAACGCTCCAGCCTCGACTCTCGTGCACGTAACTCAGAGGTTCTCAGATTTTGTTGTGCAAGGCGTTGCGAACGTTTGACACTCGACTCTCGTGCGCGTACCTGAGAGTTTCTCTGATTTTGTTCAGCAAGGCGTTGTGAACGTTCAGGTGAAGATTCTCCCATACGATGTATTCTTGCTGCCCGTGCTTGAGAACTATGTTTAGTAAGTTGATACCTGGCTCTCTTAGGCATTTTCAAATGTTTAAGAAAATGCTAATAGCGTGTAATATTCTAGCTCTGAAAAGAACTGTTGTTTAGGCCTGAAAAGAACTGTTGGTTAGCTCTGAAAAGAAACGTTAGTTACCTCTGAAAAAAACTGTTGGTTAGCCCTGAAAAGAACTGTTGATTAGCTCTGAGAAGAACTGTTGTTTAGCTCTAAGAAGAAATTTTGCGTAGTGTAGTTTTAAGAAAGAAATCTAAAAAAAATCGCACCAAAATTATTAGACTTCGCGCACGACCGCTGCGCAGGGAGCCGACCTCGCGTCTGAGCCGCGCGCGCGGGTACCTTCTCATAGATCTAAACTCCCCTCCCGCATGCGCACCCCGCCTTGGTGACGCTCACTTCGCAACGGGCGGTGCAGCAGAAATCGTAATATTTTAATTTCGCCATAACTAAATGTCCAATTTTAATCATTCAAAGACCAAATATTATCTACATAAACTGTACTTAATGACGAAAAATTTAAATTTATTTTGATAAGGATTAATAGCATGAGTAAAATAAATGCATTTAAATGTAGTCCAAAAATGGAAATGGAATTGAATGTCAATTTCATGAATGCATGTAAATGCATTGCCGATAGAGGGCGTTGTTAAGACAAATGTGATGAGGAAATTCGGTATTTCTAGAAATGGTACGATAGCTCAATGGATTAGAGCACTTCCCCGGAAAGGAAGGGACGCAGGTTCGATTCCCGCTCGTACTAAAATACTCTTTTTCCTTATTCACAAATTACAATTTTTACTTTATTGGAGTCTATATTATATAAAAACAAAATAAATACATACATATTTTTATTTGTAAATATATATTTAGGAGGAAGTCGTGTCCTAGTTGTGCACTTGCCGCTCTAACGATTGTCAAGGTTAGCAATTTTCACCCAGTCAGGAATTAGAGGGGTGACCAAATGTGACACCCATTTCTTCCCGCGGCTGTCATACGAAACGACTAAGGGGAAGACTAAGGTAAATATCACCCATTGCATTACTGGTGGTAGGGATGAGTACCAAGTGGCAGGACTGGTTATAATTTAATCATTTCTGGATCTTTGGAACGCTTCACGACTGACAATAAACAATGTGGTGACAATATTAAAAAAAAAAATTAAAAAAATACGAGACTATAGGCTTGAGCTGTCAAAATACTTATGGAGTAGTTAGTATATGGAGTGAAAAGCTAATAAAATAAGTAAAAATGATGTAATTAAAATAATAACATATTATAATATGATAACAAATACGATCGTATGGATAGCACTGTATCCAAAGCTCAGTAATCTAGATCGTGTTAATAAATAATTTAGGGTGACGCCAGATAAAAGATAAGTCACGTAGATTACCGACGACAACAGATTAGAGAGAAGTGAACCTCTTAACCCTCGAACGACAAGTTCGTAAGATCAGATATAATATGGGTCTACTGTGACGAGAGAACAGTTCTATGAAGTTTGGACGTTTATTAGAAATATTTCAGAGAAACTAGAATATTGGGTTAGAAATATTCTATGCGTCTAGGCTATACTTTATCTGCATACTGAATTTCGTTTAAAGCCGTTTAGTTTTTAGGTCAATTAAAAGTTTTTCATATACCTACATAGCTACCAAAGTTTAACAAAATCTACTCAGTCGGTTAAGCTTAGCTTGATGGACAAACATCAAAACATCGTCTCTCACAGACTTACTTTAATATTATATCGTAGATCTGTGTATCTATATAAAGTCACGTATCTATCACGTAGTCGTCGTCCATGCGTATGAGGTATAGATATAGTTACGTTACTATATCTATGGTATGAAGTCGTGAGCATAATCTTGTTAATAATATTAGTACAATTAAAAAAAATATATTTAACAAAAGTAATGCAATTTCCTTTTATATAAATCGCTCATTTTTGAACTTACAAGAACTAACCATTTTAGTTAAGAAGAGCTTTTATACAACAGTCCAGTAACTTCTATTTTAGGTTTTCTGTTTATGATTTATATACGAACCGAAACAGAAACATCTGGATCTTCGTAAATTACGATAAAGATAATTCCAGTTTAAGGGATACCGACATTATTTTCTTTTAGTAACATGTTTCCATGCGAAGATATTCTTTTTTTTTATACAACGTAGGTGGTAAACAAGCAAACGGCGCACCTTAAGCGATTACCGTAGCCTATTGACGTCAGCAACACTAGAGGCATCACTCGAACATCACCATCTCCAAGGAAAGGGATAGGAGGTAAGAAGAAAGAATAATAAGGAAATGATAGGATGAATACTAAGGAGTGGACAGGGAGGGAATCGGAGGCTCCGGCGCTCTCATTCACCGTGGAAAACACAATGGTAAGAGTGTCGACCGTTGTTTTACGCTGATCTTCTGTGAAAGGAGGGTACTTCCCCGATAGAGCTGGCGCATTCATGCTGGGTTAAGCCAAGCGCTACAAAAAAGGCCTTCAGAAAAGTTTTTATTGCTAATCGTATGGCAAACGAGCCATGGCCTACCTGATGGTATATGTGGTTTAATTGGTGGATTTACAAAATTCAAATCCACCAAGTCATTTAGACGTTCCTCATAGGAAATCCTTATAGAGATAAAAAAATATTTTATATATTTATTCAAGCCATAAGATTTGATTTGATTTGAGAAATGTGAGGGGAACGGAAAACTTATATTTTTACATATTAATCCAATATCTCATTTTACCGAATTTTATCCAAATTCGTTAAGGCATTTAGAACACTGGAAAAAAACAGTTAATAAATTTTTTAATATTGGTAAGATATATTTATGCCTTTTCCTGTGAAAAGCATTGTGTGTTCAAGCAGTTGAATCGATCAACATTACTCATATGTTAATACATAAACATAGCATCACCCCTGTATTCACCGAAGGGGTAGGCAGAGGTATATTATACACCCACGGTTAGCCACCTATGTTTAAGTCCCGAGTTATTACTGCGAGCCTATTGCCATCTACCGTGCACATTTCCAATCTCTTAATGTGTGAACAATATACGAGTTTGAACGAAATGTGTAGCCATATAACTTAACATATTTGTCCCAAGTTAACAATATAGTGCTTATCGTTAAATACAATCGCGCGTCGTATTGAACAGTTAAATTAATGCTTCAACACCAACGTTTATTCAAAGATTTTACTGGAATATACAGTTATCCAAAAGTTATCGTAATTTATAAAAAAAACTGTTTCATATTCTTCGTCTGAGGAATCGACCAAGGAAATAACATAAAAAAATACGGCGTGAAAAGGCGAGCTCTACACAAATCCTTAAATTAATCTCTTTAGCCAGTAGATAAATGTTTCATAAACTATGGAAGAAGTTTTTACAGGACTTATATCCGACTAATAGTAATATTAAATGTAAAAGTTTATATAATTAGATGTTTGAGTATTTGTGACTAAATCGCAGAACAATGGCGGAGATGGTTTGAATGAAATTTAGTACACAACATTACATAAATATTGAATTAACAATCACTCGCATCATTGATCTATATTTTAAAAATACTCAATTGTATATTTTATAAATCGTGGCAAAAGTTGTATATTATGTAATCTATCTATATACATAGAATTGCTTGCACCGGCTAACTGACGATCAACGCAGAGCCTAAACCGATGGGACTACAAACTTGAAAGGAGAATGAATGCCCATCACCCATACAAAAAAATGCCTGAAATGTGCAATGAAATATACGCCAAAACGTACTACAAATCTTAGGAAACCCATTATAATATCAATTATTATCAAAAAACTAGGTAGTAACTAGCTCCAAACATTTCTTTAAACATAGGTTAAGTTATGGTAAGGATTAATATGCAATAATAAAACAGCAATACGTAAACATTTTTGTTGTTTCATCATTACTAATATCATCATCATCAATAAACTGAGCAGGAGGATAAATATTAATTTAGTACCGCGCCGGTGCTAAAAAGTATAATATAAGTAATGCAAATTATCTTTTTTATTTATTCTACTCCTTGCTTTATTGTACTCTTTGATGCAATGTGTCAAACTGTCAATAAGGCAAAGGACATGTGTTTCATACAGCCACGATACGTTTTCTATTTTGAAAATAATTTGATTTTAATTTATATTGACACGCATATATTATTTTAATTATATTTACGGTACATTTGGGTTAAATTAAATCAAAATAATGATAACTGTGGACTAATTCTACCCTACTCCAAAAATCAATAAGAATGAATAAGACGGATATCAAGTTTAATATTTTAATGGTCGTTATATTTGTGCCCTAGTGTTGTACACGTATATCAGCGACTTTATAATTTTTACCCCTAAGAGGGTGAATTAGGGGCCGAAAGTTTGCATAAAATGTTTGTTATTTTTAAAAGAAGAAGCATGATATCCAATATTGAAGCATCTTAAATAAAGTTTAATTAACAAACTAAGTGAAGCACGCGACTTCTTTCACGTGGAATTTAGTTTTTAATTTTTTGCGGTAGGTACCCTAATAATTTCTAAAACAATAGTATCCAAAGTTACTCCTTGCAAAATCTGCTATACGCCAATGAAAGTCCCTTTCAAATTGGTCCAGCCGTTATTGATATTAGCCGAAACAGTCAAACGAAAACTTTAAAAATTGTATTTTGTTACTCTCATACGCATTTACCGTCTTACTAATAAACTTTTATACACGGCGTATACACGATGTATAACATCAATGTTACTAATAAACGATATTTTGACAGTTCTGTTGTATACATCTGTTATAACGCGTGCATAACTCTATGACATTTACCCAACCTCTATACACCTCGCGACCGCTGTTTATCTACCGTCTTACTAATAAAATTTTACACTCGGCGTATACGAGATACGTAACATCAATGTTACTAATAAACAATATTTTGACAGTTCTGTTATAACGTTACATCTGTTAAAACGAATGGATAAATTGTATGAGAATTTACAAAACCACTAAACACTCCGATCTGATGATCTAGCGTGTAACTTAAAATTGTATTCATTAAATTCAAATGAGAATGAATTATTTAAATAATTTCGAAGTTTTTGATGTAACTAGTACTTACTTACTTATCATCACGCCATTTCCCTTGCGGGGTAGGCAGAGAGAACAGAGTGCCAAGAGGCTCTATTCTTGCATACATCTCTCGCTTCCTCAACATTCATAACTCTCTTCATACACGCTCGCCAGTTTCGGAGACTCCTGACTCCACCTTCCTTCAATACATGACCAATTTGGTCTAGGTACGTAAGTCTCGTTCTCCCCCTGTACTTACATCCTTCCACTTTCGCATTGTACATCTTCTTAGCCAGTCGCTCGTCCGGCATTCTTTCCACATGTCCGAACCATCGGAGCATTCCCTTTCGCATCTTTACACCAATACTCTCTTTCATACCTACTCGCTCTCTTACGTCATTGTAACGAATGCGGTCAGTCAGCCTCACTCTACAGATTCTCCGCAGAGATCGCATTTCGACCGCATTGATTTTACTCTCATGCTCCTTTTTACATACCCAACTCTCGCTTCCATATAATAACGTTGGGACAAGCACTGCATTGTGTATTGCGACACGTGCCTTCTGGCTGAGGCGGTGGTTGCCGAGAAGTTGTCCCAATGCTCCGTTCACTCTATTTCCCGCATTCACTCTTCTCTCTAAATCAGTGGTGTACCTTCCATCCCGACTGAATCCACATCCAAGATATACAAATTCATCCATACAAATTCACACACCATTTCCTATTGTAACAAGTACCAAGAAAAATTAATTTAAAATTACCTCTAATGGTAGTAGATACAACATGGGATTATTAGTATTGTAGCATTCTTGCTATGACTTAACAAATTATTTACTCCGGTTCTGAATCCCCATACTGAGATACACAGAGATTTTGGTATTTGCTTTATGGTTTCAGTGTGTTGCCCTAGTCTCCTATTGTACAATTTCGCCATTGACATGAAGTAAGATATTGATTTTGGAGAGCCTGTTATCCTTATTTTATATATGAAACAGATATAAAAGTGAGTCTGTCTGCCCGCCGGGTTGGCATGCTAAAGTGTTAATGAGCAGGCCACATCGCTCGATAAACTGACGACAGTTGGAGAAAAAAGGTTCTCGAGTGGTGAGTGGTTTCGGACAACGTAGCACTAGATCGTTGGTTCCACCAGATGAACCGACGATCTAGTCAAAGCCACACAAAGTGTTTTTTTGATTTTGGAATATTGTATTCTTCTGTAGCTAAACCATGATCTTTATTCATATTTTTGAACTTTTTAGCTCACGTTCTTCAGCACTTAACAGCATGTCTATTTCTTTATATTTATCAAATCACTGGCCAATATTTCGCAATAACAATATCAGGTATTCAATTTAACTTCGTGAATTAGAGGTAGACAATTTTAAAATTAGATAAAATTAGGTTTTCTACATTATTTCAATTCCGTTTATTTCGATTTCAAAGCGGAGATCAGATGTCAGATATCTGCAACTTTGAAGTTTACATTCTCATGACGTTCAAGTTTGAACGGAACGTTCCAACCCATAAAAATAATAGTTACCTATCTTGCATATGAAATCTTTTTTCATAAAAAAGTAAACCATTCATTTCTTTGTTTATTAAAAACACAATTATCGTAACATTATAAACAAGACAAACATTAATCAACATAAAAATCATCTTTTCAAGTTTAACATAAATACATTCATAAGTCTCAGCCCAAACATCAATCTAACTGAAATTTACTTGATATAAGTTTTAAAACCCTTTCAATGAATGTTGCCAGTATTTTTTGTTATAAAGTAAGTGTTGTAACTATAGAATGATTTAACATTGTTTATTAGTAAGGAAGGTGTGTAACTCCTATTCAGTGCTTACACATTGTTTATGAACACAGTTGAAATGTCTATTTTGTAATCCTTTATTATAAAAGTCTTCTGCAAAAATTCGAGAAGTCTTTTTATTGAAACACATTTTAAATAGTCTTCTTGACATCTATGGCTTTCTGAACGTGAAGTACCTATAATTATTAATAACCAAAAGGCAATTGCCGCTACTATACAATGTGAGGATTTCAGAGAAAAACAATAATAGGTAATAGTACAAATGATTCTTTAATTATTACTATTTTGATTTTAGGAGATATTAATATTTATAAATTAATATATTTTCAATTTTTAGTTGACTTTTCTTCTTTGATAAAAGGTCGTGTCGGTACTTCTAACATTATGTTGTCGCGGTAAAAAATACGCTATAAAATAGAAAAAAAAACTTAATACCTAATGTTAAAATATTTCACCGAAACAGATCTAATATTTTGTAACTCAACGTCTAAAACGTGGGGAGTAAGTTTGTGATCGCAGAGTAATGCTGAGTAATGTCGTGTGTAGTCATTATTTCGTGCTCAATAAAGTTGACACGAAGCCAGTCAGCACATGGCTTTACGTGTTGAGTATGATAATGGTGAGCTAATAATACGTTACCTTGTAAGACGAAGTGCTAGTAATGATGTTGCGTAATCATTTGGGATACCGGCAGTGGGAAGTCATTAGCAGTTTGTTTATAGCTCCCGAGAAGAGATGTTACTAACACTAGATGGTACTTAGTAGTGACAGAGAGTGGGACAATTTGAATAAACAAGGGCGATCTCAATTCCAATTAAGTTTCTCTAAGCATTTCTTGTTTTGTTAAAAAGTCCATGCGTAATAAAACATTACTGAATACCTAACCTTCATCAGGTTAAGCGCGACATGCGATAAAGGTACAAAATGTAGTGCCGACGGTTTAACGACTATCCGAATAAATAAAATAACGACTTTGCATTTGTAATACGTATCAACATACGCAAGAATGTTAACATTTAACTTTCAATACCTACACATAAAAACAAAATTGAAAAAATTACACTAACTTCGTAATCTTCTACTTCACACTAAGTAATTTCATTTGCACAACTCTTAATTACTTTCTAAATTAAAGTAAAATAATTTAGAATGTAATCCAGACTATCAGTTAAAAAAGAACTAAAAACTTCCCAGTCTGCTTTATCGACTCCTAACCTAAAATCTCCAACTTTACAAAAAAATGTGATCTTTTAATAAAAAATATTGCAACTTTAAACTATGAAAGAAAATAATAAGTATGGAAAAAACCTCAACGGTTTGTCTGACGAAATTCAAAGGCCGATGTAGTGAAACCATTTATTACAGCGGCTGACTCGACTCTCTGAAGAAGCTGTTTATAGGATACACTTTAATAAATTATGTCATTCACAGAACGAAAAATGTTTACTTCTTAGCAAATAACACTCCTGTGCAGATACTAGCGCCGTGTACTGACACGAACATAGAATTTTATGAGATTTTCCACTTCCAAATATCTTGCACAGCTGCTACATTGAATGACATTCTTATATTTGTTCAGCAGCATTTTTAATGTGAATTTAAAATTTGGAAAAGTTTTTCAAAATAGCTAGGTAAAAATCAATTTTCAACTGCCTTGCATGTTTGTTCGTCGTAAGATATATTACCTTATGTATAGTGTATACATTATGAGCAACAACACAACGTAACTTTTACATATTTTCCGAAACTAAAAAATATTGGGATTTTGAATCGTTAAAGTATAATTTTACTAAATACGGAGAGGTGCTTAATTATTGCGGTCTCTCTCCTGTCCAATCTGGAGGAGGCGCAACTTATGTAAGTATGATTTCTTCGACACCAAATTCGAAAATCTGAAATCGAAAATAACAGTCACGAGCAGGATATTTTCGATTTCACAGTTTCGCATTTCGTGTTGATTTATATATGGCTAAGCATATCAAATGCTAAGAAAATCTATATAAAATATCAAAATATTATGTATTTCGTCTAAAAAAACATAGTCTCACGCCCGTATCCATCCAGATGTATATTACAGAACCTCGATTCGCTAACTATGTTTAAGTCCCATTTTTCTTTTTACGGAAACGCTCAATAACACTGCCCGACCAGGGGATCGAACCCGAGACCTCATGATCAGCAGTCGTGCACCACTGATTTTTTTTTTTTCTCCACCCTTTCATATATTTCTTCTATTAATAGACGAAAGGGTAGAGCAGAAAAAAGCTAATATTCACAACATGGTTTCTGACGTGTTATTACTACCGCCTGTATTTAAAAACTACATAAAAAATAAATCGTAATATAATTATTATTAAATATTTAGATATGTATTTATATATATTTTTAGCATTTTACATGCTAATAATGATGCAAATCCTATAAATATTTAGATATGTTTTTATATATATTTTTAGCATTTTACATGCTAATAATGACGCCAACCCTATAAATATTTAGATATGTTTTTATATATATTTTTAGCATTTTACATGCTAATAATGATGCAAATCCTATAAATATTTAGATATGTTTTTATATATATTTTTAGCATTTTACATGCTAATAATGACGCAAATCCTATAAATATTTAGATATGTTTTTATATATATTTTTAGCATTTTACATGCTAATAATGACGCAAATCCTATAAATATTTAGATATGTTTTTATATATATTTTTAGCATTTTACATGCTAATAATGACGCAAACCCTATAAATATTTAGATATGTTTTTATATATATTTTTAGCATTTTACATGCTAATAATGACGCAAATCCTATAAATATTTAGATATGTATTTATATATATTTTTAGCATTTTACATGCTAATAATGACGCAAAAAAATATATGTTTTTATATATATTTTTAGCATTTTACATGCTAATAATGACGCAAACCCTATAAATATTTAGATATGTTTTATATATATTTTTAGCATTTTACATGCTAATAATGACGCAAACCCTATAAATATTTAGATATGTTTTTATATATATTTTTAGTATTTTACATGCTAATAATGACGCAAACCCTATAAATATTTAGATATGTTTTTATATATATTTTTAGCATTTTACATGCTAATAATGACGCAAATCCTATAAATATTTAGATATGTATTTATATATATTTTTAGCATTTTACATGCTAATAATGATGCAAATCCTATAAATATTTAGATATGTTTTTATATATATTTTTAGCATTTTACATGCTAATAATGACGCCAACCCTATAAATATTTAGATATGTTTTTATATATATTTTTAGCATTTTACATGCTAATAATGATGCAAATCCTATAAATATTTAGATATGTTTTTATATATATTTTTAGCATTTTACATGCTAATAATGATGCAAATCCTATAAATATTTAGATATGTTTTTATATATATTTTTAGCATTTTACATGCTAATAATGACGCCAACCCTATAAATATTTAGATATGTTTTTATATATATTTTTAGCATTTTACATGCTAATAATGATGCAAATCCTATAAATATTTAGATATGTTTTTATATATATTTTTAGCATTTTACATGCTAATAATGACGCAAACCCTATAAATATTTAGATATGTTTTTATATATATTTTTAGCATTTTACATGCTAATAATGATGCAAATCCTATAAATATTTAGATATGTTTTTATATATATTTTTAGCATTTTACATGCTTATAATGACGCAAACCCTATAAATATTTAGATATGTTTTTCTATATATTTTTAGCATATTACATGCTAATAATGACGCAAACCCTATAAATATTTAGATATGTTTTTATATATATTTTTAGCATTCTACATGCTAATAATGACGCAGACCCTATAAATATTTAGATATGTTTTTATATATATTTTTAGCATTCTACATGTTAAATGACGCAAACCCTATAAATATTTAGATATGTTTTTATATATATTTTTAGCATTCTACATGCTAATAATGACGCAAACCCTATAAATATTTAGATATGTTTTTATATATATTTTTAGCATTCTACATGCTAAATGACGCAAACCCTATAAATATTTAGATAGTTTTTATATATATTTTTAGCATTTTACATGCTTAGCACTATACATTAAACACAAATTGAAAAATGTGAAATCGAAAATAATAGTCACGAGCAGCATCGTGCTAATTACTCATTGCAGTTACAACATTTCTTATAACAATTATAGCAAAAAAGCGCATCAAAATAGTTTCTAATATAAACATAATAATGGGAATTAAATCTATCTGTTTTAGAGTGTAGACTAAATAAATAGTAGGTGTATCTCTTAAACGCCGAGATAACGGCTTAGTTGAGTGGTGTAAAGCATTACCACGCATCTCCATTTGTGAGCCATTAGTGGAAGTTTAGTCCGATCGGATAGCACGCGAACAGCACCGCAAAGAGAGGATTTATATGGATGTTGACTTAGAAACAGTACCTAAATTTAAGTATATACATATTAAAGTGCAAATTATTTGTGAATAAGGAAAAAGAGATTTTTGTACTAGCGGGAATCGAACCCGCGTCTTTTCCAATCCGGGGAAGTGCTCTAAGCTCCCTTTTTCCTTATTCACAAATAATTTGCACTTTAAAAAGTGGCGGAGCATGTCAAATGCTAAGAAATATAGATCAAAAATGTTTAAAAATCACGCCATCAAATAGTATGAATTTTATTTGCAAAATTAAACTTACTATATTGGATAATTGCATGTAAATGCGTTTCCGATAGATGGCGTTGGTCGTTAAGACAAATGTGATAAGGAGATTCGGATGATCGAAAGATCTGTACTATAGCTCAATGGCTTAGAGCACTTCCCCGGATTGGAAAAGACGCGGGTTCGATTCCCGCTAGTACAAAAAATCTCTTTTTCCTTATTCACAAATAATTTGCACTTTAAAAAGTGGCGGAGCATGTCAAATGCTAAGAGATATAGATCAAAAATATATACATATTCTTCTACATGTACAATTATGATATAATCTAATATATAAATATCTCGTGTCACAGTGTTTGTCGCCATTCTCCTCCGAAACGGCTTGACCGATTCTTATGAAATGTTGTGTGTATATTGAGTCAGTCTGAGAATAGGATGTTAACTATTTTTCCTACCACTAAGTGATAAAGGTCGACCACATTAATTTTTGAAGTTATACTTCTTTTTGCGCGTTAGGGAAAAAGGATGAGAGTAAATTTTTACGATGCGAGCGCACACCGTCGCAAAAAACCGACACCCTGAATTTAGCTATAGTCAACACTTTAGTTTTTTTGTGATATTTAAATAAACTTTATTTAACTAGATAATGCGTTATAATAAAACTTTTAATGTATTAAATACCTTTTTTTTATTAATAGTGTAGTTTTTTCTACAAACGTGGAATAAGTCGAAAGCTAAAATTTTAGAAAAGATTTTTACCTTTTTACGCCAATGAAGTATAACTTCTAACGCGTGTAGCCTTTGCCAGCGACTTCGCCGCAGCCAAAAGCTAGTTTTTCGGTTATATCTCAGGTCCCCGATACAGTAACGAGATAAAATGTATACCAGTTTGTAAGACTAATCAAGAGCTCTCAAATAAAAAAAATTGCATCAAAATCCGTTCAGTAGTATTTGCATGATGCTCGAACAAACAAACAGACAAAAATCTAAAAAAATCGTTTTGTGTTTAGATACGCCTATATAGCCTAATAAAGTAATTTTTCTCAAATATCTTAAATGTACAGACATAGCTCTGTTACAGATTTATAATAGTATAGATGTAATGCACTGAAAGTGCGGTTGTTTGTATTCTGTCTGAAGTATGCATAAAAGTAATTTTTCTACCCTTTTTCTGACCAACTATTGGGCACGGGTCTCCTCTCATGGTAAAGTGCGGGTTGGCAGACTTCACAAGCCGTTGAGAAAATCTCTCAGGCATGCAGATTTCCTCACAGTGTTTTCCTTCACCAAACATTAAGAAATTGCAAACAAATACTTTCGAAAGATCTCGAATAGTCAGAGGTGTGTGCCGTACGAGGTCTGGACTTTGGACTGGGGATTGAATTCGATACCAGTGTCTTTGCAGGTCTTGATTTTTGCAGGCCTTTGTGTGATGAACACAGATAATTTGTACTACGTCTGGGTATTTTCTATCTATTTACAAAAGCAAAGTAGTATATGTATTATATCCGTAATCTGGTACCCATAGCACAAGCGTGATGGTGCGTTCACATGCTTCCATTCAAAGCGAGATTCAACGGGCACGAGCAGGAGCACAAGCGTGTGAACGGTCTGCCCGTGGCTGCCCGGCTGCTACTTTGAATGGCGGGCTACGCGCCGAGCTGCTTCCCGAGCTGCTTGCCGGGCTGCGCGGCGCGCGTTTAAACGATCCATTAAGCTTAGTTTGGAACCAGAGGACGTTGTGTGAAAATGTCCGTGAATATTGTTTTATTATTATTTATTATTTTTACCACTAGGCTATGACTGCTCAAAAAAAAAGATATAAGGCTTTTAATCATGTGAAAATGGAAGGTTCCAGCAGTGGCAGAGATCATTAGTGTGATGTAGAGTGAAGTATTTATATTCTGAAGTCCACACGGATGAATTCGCTTGCACTATCTAGTATTTAAGTTATTTTTGGCATTAGAGCTAACTTCTAAACGCAATTGAACGTCATATACACAAATAATATCCAACTAGTACATTCTGTCCTCAATTTTTAGTTTAATTCAAAAATTTCAAGATTCGCTACTTAATTATTCAAACCCCGACATAAGCGGATTGGCTATTTGCATAACACTAATTAAGGACTTAGAAATAACAAGAGCAAAACTATAATATAAATACACGCTTAGAGAACTGAGAGTTAGACTGACATCATGAGCCAACCAACCCTTATTTTTTTTTGTTATGCGGGAAAAAATATTCCTAACCGCACACCCCGTCGCTCGGGGCAACGAACAGGGTAGTGTGAGGCCTTCACCCACTAAAGAAACCCGCCGTGTGCCGTCTCTCCGCCTTTATTAGCGGGCCACTGGAACTATGTTACAAAGCCAACCAACCCTAAAATTAATTTTAATTCAAACAAATATTGTTTTTTAGGAGAACGTAACGAGTTTTATTTCTTGTTTTGTTACATTTTTTTAATAGAATAAAACATGTTACAACTGCAAAGTAAGTAAATCCACCAATTTATTTAAAAAATTACCTGCTTATCCGCAAACAACTTTGCCTGCTTAGATTGGATGCGGCCTATATGTCGGTCAGCACTGGTGCTCGTTTGGACGGACATCATTTCTACCAGTTCCCGCTATTATCTACACAAACACAAAGCCAACATTTTCGATGGTACTATATATTAAATCAGCGATGCGATAAAAGAATTCTTGTATCGACATAACCGACATACATGACATTTTCCATTGGGAGTTAATTTCTGCTTTTTCAATAACTGTCACAGATTTACATTAGCTACATTCAAAGAGCTGCCACGCTAAGCTAAAATAAATAAACAAAATAAAAGCTTTGACACAGAAAATAAGTGCATGATATTATATCGAATAGAAGCATTTCACCGTTCTTATTTCAACCAGCGCACGCCAAAAATATTTGAAAAATACTAACACAATAAAATATACCCAAAAAGTAAACAATTCCCCCTCTATACCTTCTCAAGTAGTCTAATTATATATAAAGTTAGGTTTGTAAAGCATCCATAAAAAGTCAAGGTACCTACCTGTAAAGTAAAGCTGAGTTTATTGACCCAAGGAATTTAAAAATAAGATCCAACTTTTTTGACTTGATGGATGATGATCATTATCTACTAATCATTAATGATGATCTGTCGGATGTATTAAAAATCATACCAAAGGATGACGCAAAACACAACGTCCGAAAATGTGAAATCGAGAATGATAGTCACCGTTCCAGACGCTTTTTTTTTTATTGCATTTCGTGGCAGACGAGCCACGGTCCATCTGATGGTAAATGGTAACCGTCGCCCATGGACTCGACTATACACTGAGATTATTGTCAAACCGCTGCTCACCAATTCATTTCACAGATATGAAATGAAATATAAACGGCTATCTCCTGCTACAGCCAAAACGCGACGATGTGCTTCATGGCCGGTCACACGGGAGATGGTGGTACCAACCCGCTCGGGCCAGATAGCAAGTGAGTACTCCCACTTGGTACCTAGCCCTACCACCAGTCATGCAATGGATGATAATTGCTTACTTCCCTTAGTCGCCTCATACGACATCCGTGGGAAAGAATGGGGTGATGACACTTGTATTCTTAGTCCGTCACCACACGGACAAACGCTTTGCCAAACTAAACCATTGTGACATCTGCTCGAGACTATCGTGTTATTTTTTTTTGCCCGTGCATGATGTATACATGAGAGTATAGAATTGTACCCAATGCAAAGGGGTTTAGGGCTTAAACTTTATTACGTCGATACTAAATATTACGAAAAAAAGAATACTTTTGAAAAGCTTGGTATGGTGGCATGCTGAAGTTTCAATAGGCAGGCCACATTTCTCGATGAACTTTAGGGGGGGAAAGGTTCTCGAGTGGCGATCACTGAAGGCGCAGCGCAGGATGGCCTCCCACCAGATGGACTGACGATCAGGTCAAAGCTAGCCGAAGCCTATGTTCAGCAGTGAAAGGCTGAAGGATGGACGGGTGGAAGACTTTCTTAAAAAAATAAATTGGAGCGTTTTTTTTTTTTAAACTAATTTGGCAAAGAAAAAATATTTTATATGGAAATATTTAATGGGAATATTTATAATTAGTAATTTATTCACCCAAGTTCCTTATGAAGATATTTTATTTTCTATAATGGCACGACGTTTGCAATAATAGTTTTATCTCAAATGCTAAATAAAATTTGCCTGTTATATCGTGAGGTGAAATATCTTTAGCAAGATATTAATTCACGCCGCCCCAAGAAAACGCTCAAACGAATGTTTGACTTTCGTTAGTCGCATTTACAAATACGAAACGAGAACATGAAATACTTGACTAGCACAGAGTAGTTTAAATGTGCGAGAAGAAATTCTGACTGGGAGACATATTGACGTGCGAAACATAAACTAATCAGGTTATAGAAAAACAATTAACTTATGCCTCAGATAAGACTATTATAAAGCTGTAACAGAGCTATGTCTGTACATTTAAGATATTTGAGAAAAAATGACTGTAATAGGCTATATATTATAGGCGTGTCTAAACACAAAACGATTTTTTGTCTGTTTGTTCGTTCGCGCATCACGCAAAAACTATTTAACCGATTTTGATGCAATTTTTTTTATTTGATAGCTCTTGATTAGATTTAAAAACTGGTATACATTTTATACCGCTACTTTATCGGGAACCTGAGATATAACCTAAAATCCAGCTTTAGGCTGCGACAGCCGCGGGCAAAGGCTAGTCTTAAATAAATATTAATATAATTTGATTTAACTAATCTCTTACAAAAAATCAACATATATGTTGACTGCTTAGTCAAGGTTGTTACTTAACAATCTACCTAACAGAGAGAAGCATTTAACGCGGATATGAAATGAAAATAATAAACGGCTATCTTTGGTTATGACCAAAACACACAAAGGTACTTCAAGGCCGGTCACACGAGAGACAATGGTACCGACCCGCTTGGACTTAATAACAAGTAAGCTCTCCCGTTTGGTACCCAGCCTACCACCAGTAATGCAATGTGTGATAAATTGCTTCCTTTAGTCGCTTCGTATGACACCCGTAGGAAAAATGGGGTGGGGACATTTGTGTTCTTAATCCGTCCCCACAAGGAGTAGGTATACAAATAAATATTCACAATTCAATTCAATTCTTGATTCATAGTGATGTTGAACGTACAGACAACTTTGTCAATGTCCCTAAGATAAATCGAATGGACCATCAAACGAGGGAGATTGTTCGGTGACACATAAAAGGGCTGGTGATTATGGGTCTAACTACTACGATGAGTAGGTACACTGCAACAAAGAACACAGTACAAATTAATTTAGAACAATACCCGTTACAAGTAGAATAATATTCTCTGTATATTTCTAATCTGTGGCAATAAAAGCGAAACTGTCGAAGACATTGATGACATTTGCCGAGTGTTCTAACGCAATTACGAAATAACATTGTTGAATGGCACCGTCGCGCGTCGTGTATAAAACCAAATATTTGTGTATTTGTGATATTCTAGTTTAGGTGACCGAAACCTTTATGATCAAGTATATTAGTGGCAAATAAACTTATTGTAAAGAAGTATTATCGAAAATTAATAAGGAATTTTGTTAGAATAAAATACAAGTGTCATCAGTCACCACCCCATCCTTTCCCGCGAGTGTCGTATCTGGCGGGCAAGGGAAGTAAGCAATTATCACCCATCGCATTACTTCTGGTAGGGCTGGGTACCAAATGAGAGTACTCATTTGGTATCGGGCTGGAACGGGCCGGTACTACCGTCTCCTTTGTGACCGGTCATGAAGCACATCGTTGTGTTTTGGCTGTAGCAGGAGACAGCCGTTTATTCTTTCATTTCATATATGTGAAATGAAATGGTGCGCAGCGGCTCGACAATACTTCCAGTATAGTTGAGTTCATGGGCAACGATTACTCCATCCATTCATCAGCCTTTTAAAAGTCCACTGCTGGACATAGACCTCCCCAAGAATGGGGGATAGTGCCGTAATCGCCACGCTTGGCAGGCGGGTTGGCGATCGCAGGTCGGCTCTTACAACTCCCATGGGTGGAGAGGGGTGGGACAATTCTAAAGCCGGCCCCACACGGCCGATGGCGAAGATTACTATTTACCATCAGATGGGCAGTGGCTCGTCTGCCACCAAAAGCAATAAATAAAATAAAAACATTACGTTGATATATATAAATCGTCTTAGAAAAACTATCGTCATTGGTTGTTCAGCTTTAAACCATCCATGTTCTACTCGGATTTCTTAGCACTGTTATTTGTAATAATGCTTTGTCTACTCATCTCACGAAGCGTTTCGCGTTTCACAGTGAGGTACACAGACTTGTGATCTGCTAAAAAATGAGATTGGAAATACCAGCGCATTCCACTATTTTCTTTGAATCCTTTACAACTCCCGAAGCTACTTATGGAATCCTTTGCCAGAAAAAATTTAAATATTACGTACTGGAACTTTTATAACGTTTAACAACGATGTTAACAACTATGTTAATTTGCCACTAACATAGATATTAATCCGGTAAAATATCAATCTGAATAATTACTTACAATAAAGAAGGATATCATGGGCGAGTTGTTTCGACAATGTTAAGCAATTTTCGCTTGGTCAGCATAATTTGGGTAATCAAAAAGTAACACCTTGTGTTTACAACTGACCTCCTTCGTGCTTTGTAAGGTACGTCAAGCACTGTGTTCCGACTGTCAAACTATATCCATGGCACTCGAAAACTTGTTAAAGTCCTCAAAAAATCTGACGTCTTGCTGTTGTTATGTTCTAAGGTCGTGAATTGTCCCTCTCCCTCATAGTTGAGCTATAGAGGTAAAATAGGTAGTCGGTCCTGATTGTACTAACAACATACACATTTTTTTATTACTAATGGCAGAAGCCACGGCGCACCATTTCATTTCTCAGATATGAAATGAAAGAATAAACGGCTATCTTCTGCTACAGCCAAAACACACTGACATGCTTCATGACCGGTCACACAGGAGACGGTGGTACCGACCCGTTCCAGCTCGATAGCAAATGAGTACTCTCACTTGGTACACAGTCCTACCAAAAGTAATGCGATGGGTGATAAGCTTACTAGCCTTGGTTGCCAGATACGACACTCGCGGGAAAGAATGGGGTGGTGACACTTGTATTCTTAGTCCGTCACCACACGGACTAAGAACACAAGTAGAGCTGAGCGAACTTTCAAATTGCGAACATACAGGATCGAGCTGGACACAACCAGAAGTAAGCACAACAGTAACTCCGCTCAGCTTCGCATCATTGGAAATGCATGCACGCTATTTATGTGCAGTTATGGATTGTACAGAAAAATACTTCACACCGACCGACATATGAAATTGTAGCCCAGTTATTAATTAAAACGTGAAAACCACATCGATAAACACAATTAAGTAAGTCATTGTTATTTACTGAAAACAACAAATATAACACTGATTCTGATAAACAGCTGCATGATAATAAGTTGCCGAAAAAATATTCTCTTGTTTATCAGATATTAGTACCTGAATGTAAATTGTTTTAAATTAACATTTTTTAGAATTTGAATACAATAAAGTATGTATGTAGTCACATACAAACTATTTAGTACCTACGTAGATCAATGAACCAACAATATAATTGTATAGTAATATAGAAATTATTAACGCGTCAATGGAGTTATTTCTCAATACTATCCCATTCATATTATAAATGTGGAGGATTATTTATGTGTCAGGATGTTTGTTACTCAATGACGAAAAACGGCTAATGAGATTTGAAAATATTTGGCACACAGATAGTCTATTAGCTGGATTAACACATGAATTTTTATCCCGGAAAAATTTAAAGTCCTGGTCTGGTTCTGAAGATAGCTATTTTTGTATAGAGGTAATTAACAAACTTGGGCGTGTGAGGCCGGCTTTAGAATTGTCCACACCCCTCTCTATCCACAGGAGTCGTAAGAGCCGACTGAGGGAATACCGGGGGAGTGGGCAGCAGCACTCCCTCGAGTATTAACAACATCCACTGCGATAGCCAACCCCCTGCCAAGCGTGGCGATTACGACAATATCCCCCATGACGGGACCGCTCGTTGTGGCGTTCTCTTGGGGAGGCCTATGTACAGCAGTGGACGTTGAAAGGCTGATGGATGGATGAAATTAACAAACCATCACATACCTACCATAGAGTGATGTACTTATAGTCACCCAATTCTGTGGTCCAAGCAGACGAAGTTGCGAGCCGCAGCTAGTAATTTTAGTTATTGCTAGTTATTCCGTAAAATTTATCATAATGTTAATAATTATGTTTTATAATAATTAAAATTGTATTTATTGAACGCATTTGCCTGCCTTTAACGAAATCTTGTTAAATATGTAAAACTATATAAGGATGCAATCATGTTCTACGTATAATATGTAGATGAAATGAAAGAATAACAGAACACACCACAAAAAAAATATATAAAAAGAAGTTTATTGTCTAAAGTTTACACGATCGCTTGACTTACGTTACTCTTCAGTAATCAAAGCACGAAGAACATTTGATAGACTGGTCCGAAATAGTGTACAGGTATGAATCAGACAGATGAGCACAGCACGAGCTATGTTTGTAATGATAGTAGGTACATTTAATTGACGCTACATGTGTTGATGATATTCTGATCATTATAATAAGCTAATATCCCACCCATTGCTTAGAATACTTCTGTCAAAGTTGGGGATGCATAAGGACTATAAAGGAAATAAAAAATTAAATTCCAGCCTCAAAGAATGACTAAACAAAAAAAATATACAATGCAAAATGCGATGGTAATTACAACTGCTGAAGAAACAGTACAATTTTAAACAAAGAGAGCCGCATGTAAATCCCCTCCTATTATCTGATGACAAAATTTAGAACAAAATAAAGCTCTTGAATTATTGCAGATAGCCGCTGTTCTACGTTTTATATAATATAATACACTTTAAGGCTGTGAAGATGTTTAGACTTTTAAGTCAGCGGTGGTCTGATTTGCATGATTTATTTCAATATAAATGGTATGTTGTTATTTTATGTCTCGCCGGTATTCGCACATTTGAGATATCTAAGATAATTTAATATAAGAGGTCTTAACAACAGAAGCTATAATAATCTCAAAATTTTATCATTTCGTCTATCTGTCTGCATGCTTGTTCGCGAAACATGTAAAAATTACTGAACAGATTTTGGTAGCTAATCATTTGACTTAAAACTGTAGTTTATTACTAAACCCGGAATCAGAGATCCAAAAAGGGTATATTATAAGCCGGTGAAGGAAAACATCGTAAGGAAACCCTGCATGGCTTGTGAAGTTTGCCAACACGCATTTGGCCACCGTGGTGGCCCCACACGGCAAGTATTGGTTTGGCTTAGAATCATTATACCTAACTATACTCGTATAAGTTCGTTTTTAGATTTTTATTAACTTATTTATTTTAGCAGTAAAAAATTATTTAATTTCGTAAACTTTTTTTATTATCGTGTCGTATCGTGTATTTAATAAACGCGAATCAAGCGTTTAATAAATGATAATCGAATAACTTTTTTCGTTATCCATAAAAAATAGCCTGATTAAGTTGTATAGCTAAGCCGTAACTGCCTCGGTGGTGTAGCGGTAGTGTATGCGACTGCTAATCATGAGGTCTCGGGTTCGATCCCCGGGTCAGGCAATGTTACTGAGATTTTTCCTAAAAAGAATAATTCTCAGTAGCAGCCCGGAGTTTGAAAATGTGCCCGGTAGACGACAATAGGCTCGCCCCCTATTACGTGGGACTTAAACATAGCTGGCGAATCGTGGGTGTGTAATACACCTCTGCCTATCCCTTCGGAGAATACAAGCGTGCTGCTATGTTGTTGTTGTTAAGCCGCAGTATTAAAATACATTCAGCTTTTAATCACGCAGTATGCGTCCCTCACATAAAACTTTAATCTATCAAACATTTTCAGCTTTAAAATATTTATTAAAAGTTTCAGCTGACTGCGGGAGCTGAATTGCTTAAAAATAAAATGTAGTTGTAGTAAAGGAAACCGCGGTTAGATTCTGGCTGGTCTTTTATTGAGCTACCTTCGGGAAAATATTTATTACGAGTATAAACTAAATACCTTATAGATCACCCCTCTTAATCAAGCATTCAACCTTATTTTATCTTGTCACAAATTCATCAGTATATATAGGTACCTTTCTAATAGCTAGAATATTTAAAAGCATTTCTTTTTTGATCTGGCATGAGCTCACTTAGCTCTCGCAGAGGCATTTGGCGGTTGAGAAGTTGACAGTTCCCACCGTTTCGTTTAATGCGCTTTTCTACTGTAACTGCCGTTTCTTTCTGGAGCCATCTACGTCCATACCATCGGTACCATCAGACTCTTCGGTTTCATCCACTGTGGATTCCGTGCCTGTGCATGACACATACACCTAAGTCGCACATTAATCTATAATTCACATCAGCTACTGTTATTAACATCGGCACTTGTAACTCTGCTTTGATTTCGCTCAACACATAGTACTAGTACACACGTCGTATATCACGCCGGCCATTGTTTAGATGCTAGATCAAACCGCGTATATCCTTCCTATTGGCATCGTGAATCATTTTCTTCCAAAACAATTATGCGACTAGATTAGCACTCTTGATTACTAATCACTATCAGGCTTATTGCAAAACGCGTAGATTCTGGAAACATTAATAATCCTTGTCCCCAGTGTAGTAAATAAACCACGGTTGGACTCTGATTACAAATCTGATTGAAAAACATATACAATAAACTACAAGCCTTATAGTAAGTACTATTTGCCGTCATCCATCCATCCATCAGCCTTTCGACGTCCACTGTTGGACATAGGCCTCCCCAAGAGAACACCACAAAGAGCCTGTGCTGTTTCGCTCATATAAGGGATAGTGCCGTAATCGCCACGCTTGGCAGGTGGGTTGGCGATCGCAGTGGATGTTGTTAATAATCGAGGCAGTGCTGCTGCCCACTCTCACGGTATTTCCTCAGTCGGCTCTTACGACTCCCATAGGTGGAGAAGGGGTGGGACAATTCTAAAGCCCGCCCCACACGGCACATACTATTTGCCGTGGCTATATCATAATGAAAAACAGTTTAAAATCTTGTTGTTTCATTAATTATCTTTACTTTAATTGATTTATTTTTCAACTTAATATACATATATATATCTATCCCACTGTATTGGGCACGGTCACCTCTCAGAACCTACCACGTTGGCCTAGTGAAGTTTGACAGACTCCACAAGCCGTCAAGAAAATCTCTCAGACATGCAAGTTTCCTCACGATATTTTCCTTTACCGAGCGAAGAGACGATGAATTTTATGTCTATACACGTTGTAGCAAAAGCTCCAAACAGCTCCAACACGAAATGCATATCTATTGCTTCTTGTTAACCTTCTTTATGATGTATTGCTTGCTTCGCGATTCACCTGAATGACTTTTTAAAATTCGAAATCCTTCACTACCCACTCCTCATAACGATATAAGGATATTTTTATTATGTGGGTGGCAAACGAAACATTGTCACTAGCGCGTCACTATTTCCAAGGAAACGGATAGGAGGTGGAAAGAAAGGATAATAAGGAGGGGATAGGATGGATAATAAGGAAAGGATACGGATGGGGTTTGGTCCTCCGGCGCTCTCACTCACCATACGAAACAACGGTACGAGTACCTGCCGTGGTTTCACGCTGATGTTCTTTGAGAGGGTGGTACTTCCCCAATCAAGCCGGCTCTTTCATGCTGGGACAAGCAAGGCTCCCATTAGAAATACCGATGTAAACGAAACCTCTGAATAAATGCATAAATGAACAACATAAATATTTTAAACACAAAGTGAAAAATTTGGAATCGCAAATAACAGTCACGAGCAGGATAGGATGAGGATAGTTATTTTCGATTTCAAATTTTTCACTTTGTGTTTAATGTATAGTGCTAAGCATGTCAAATGCTAAAAATATATATAAAAATATCTAAATAACATAAATATTTTTAAATAGCTTTATTTTGTTTATATTCATATGAATACAGCGAAAGTAATTTTTAAAATAAATAGGGCGACATTAAAAGCGTTTTCTACTTTAACTAACAAATCCCTAAATTATAACCAAAGTGCAAAATGACACAACGTAAACGTTGTGCTCCAAAAGACTTTAAAGGAAATTACACCACATCACCACACGTGTATAAGCTCAAAAAATATCCTGTTGATTAAAAATCCCAATCCATTATATGGTGTATAGAGTTAACCCTCCGAACGAGGTCTTACAATATTGTTATTGTTTAGCTTAACAAAGGATTCTAACTAATTTTCTGTGTACCCATAAATTTGAATCTACGCAGAGTCCGCGTCACAAATTATTATAGGGTTGGTCTTGTGAATTAGTTGTTGACACTGTATTAGTATTCACCTTTCCAATCATAAGCTATGTTTATTTAGAGGGATGGGATTGTATTAAGATATTATCCATGTGGTGACGGACTAAGAATACAAGTGTCACCACCCTAATCTTTGGTTGGTACTGGTACTTACCGGTTTCGGTTACAACCAAACCAGAAGATAGCCGTTACCTAATTCTTTCATTACATATATGTGAAATGACAAGGTGAGCAGCAGGTCAAGCCATGAATATTGTCAACAATACTCTCGGTATAGTTGATATGGTTGAGTCCATGAGTGACAGTTACCATTTACTATCAGGTGGGCCGTAATTCGTCTGCCACCATACGCATTAAAAAGTGTGTTTCAGTCGAAATCTTACAATCGTGTATAAATACTTTAACTATCATCATAGTCATGGAAAATGGCAAATATAAACCATAGAAATACGTACGTTTTTACGCGCTATTAAAAATAACTTAAAGATATTTTACGGCAAAAGAATAGATTAAAATATAGTAAACGAAACTAGGCTCTTTTTAACTCTCTATATTTCCTTGAAAACAAATATGTTCATAACTTTCTCGTGAATTTAACTACAAAACATTATAACTGTTCAACTTTCTGGTAACTTTGAAATTTCATAATCAGTAAAAAGTTTAAGGCGCCATTTAAGGAAATCGAGAACCGTTATGCTCAAGCTTAATATTCATGAATAATAAAGAGGGCCAAGAGGACTGTATTAAAGCCTTGGCTTTAGTCTTTTGTACATTTTTTCTCAGAATTGTATACGGCATGGCTATATTTGGTTTATTATAATATAATACAAACATAACACAGCATCACGCCTGTATCCCCGAAGGGGTAGGCAGGGGTGTTTACACACCCCACGGTTCACCAGCTATGTTTAAGTCCCACGTAATAGAGGGCGAGCCTATTACCATCTAACGGGCACATTTCCAAACACCGGGCTGTTAATCAGAATTTTCCTTTTTACGAAAAATCTCAATAACACTGCCCGACCCGGGGATCAAACCCGAGACCTCATGATCAGAAGTCACACACACTACCACTGTATCACCGAGGCAGTATTACAATAATATGTCCCTGAAAATATAACAAAATTATACTCTCATTAAAACGATTGTCAAAAACAGTCACTTATACCTGTGTGGTAAAGGACTAAGAATATATATGTCATCACTCCATTCCTTCCCGCAGGTATCGTGCAGGGTGACTAAGGGAAGTAAGCACTTGTTATAAATTGCACTACTGGTGGTAGGGATGCGTACCAAGTGGGAGTACTCACTTGTTATCTGCCCTAGCGGGTGTGTACCACCGTCTTCTGTGAGACTAACCGTGAAAACCTTTGTGTGCTTTAGTTGTAGCAGCAGAGGATGAAATGGTGAGCAGCGGTTCGACAGTACTCTTAGTATATATAGTTGAGTCCATTAGCGACGGATACTACTTACCATGAGGTAAGCCAGCTCATCTGCCACTATAAGCATTAAATAAACCTTTTGATCTGTATTTTAGCACTTGACTTACTCAAATACTTTAAAGAACAAATTATTTGTTTATGTGGAGAAAGAGAACTTTAGTGCGAGCGGGATTAGAACCTGCATCCCTTCCAATCCGGGGAAGGGCTCTAGACCGCTAAGCCATCGCACTGATCAACGGCCATACCCCATCTCCACATCTTTTTGTCTTCACGATCCACGCCAACTATCGGATGCATTTAAATTCATTAATCAATATAGTAATAAGCAAAAAAGTAGAGGTTAATTAGGTTGTTTTATACATAATATATATAACCAATATTCTCAACCACTTGGGATTTCTACGACGATACCTTTTTTTTTTGTTAAGTCTATGACTATACCTACACCGATTTTTTTTTCTCTGGGACAGCGACACACTTAATTAATCAACTCGGGCAAAAGATGGGTATACATACAAAAAATCCTAAAAATTTTTTTTTGTTATTTTTAAAGTAAAAAAAGCGGAAAAGTAGACATGGATCGTAACTACATATTATAATAAGTAATTATAGATAAATCTACCTCGTATTTACAGTTAGGTACATAAATGAATTGGGGTGGCGCAGGCGCGGGTACCTGCGCCTGATGCCGCTCTAGCTAAGGCTACAGAACGTCCACCACCCGCAATGCCTCCCGCGGGGTTGTGACGCTCCGGTGGCGGAAGCGCTGAAAGAGGGTACCCGAAAGTGAAAGCGCCGGTTGACCACTGAAGTAATGTCTACCAGTTCCAGTGGTCCAGCAGTACTGGCGGAAATACGGCACGCATCAGGTTTCGTTAGTGGGTGAGCCTTACATTACCCTGTAAATTTTTCCCGCCTTAACAAAAATAAAAGGTACGTAAATAAAATTTCAAAATGTGATTGTATATTATTATGAATAGGGGCAATATTTTCGCTAATGTAATTAAATTTCCTCCATTAATTTTGCCCTTACTTATACAGCTCAATGTGTAATCAACTGTAGTAATTAGTTTCAACGATGGCTACGCGTGACGAATAACAAACGTTTAGATGATTTGTATATCTTATTCCGTTATTGTACGAAAAATTTTGAAAATCAATAACTTTGGTTAATATTAAAAAATATTTCAAACTAATCCATCTGAAAAAAGCTTAAATTATTATCGTACATCACGTGGCCTTTTACCAAATCCCACTGGTCTTGGGAAACTTGTAAAAACTAGAGATGGGCCAAATGTGATTTTAACCGAATACGAACTTCAGCTGAATATTCGGAAAACATACAAAACTCGGTGCTTTCTCGGGAGTAACATGTCGTGTTCTGTGTGTCTTTTCTAATGAAAGACAACGTCATCTATACTATTATAAAACTGTAACAGAGCTATGTCTGTACATTTAAGATTTTTGAGAAAAAATTGCTGAACACCAAACGATTTATTAAGATTTTTTGTCTGTTTGTCTGTTTGTTTGTTCGCGCATCACACAAAAACTACTTAACGGATTTTAACGCAACTTTTTTATTTGTTAGCTCTTGATGATCAGACTTAACAACTGGTATACATTTTATCCCGCTACTATATCGGGAACCTGAGATATAGCCTAAAAACTAGCTTATGGCTGCGGCGAAGCCGCGGGCAAAGGCTAGCAAAACAATAAAAAACAGTTAGTGTGAGAGTGTCACTATTATTTCAAATTATTATGTTTATTGATGCATAGACTCCTGAATTGCGAAAAAAAAATCGTTTGTTTATTCTATACATTTCAATTTATCTTTATTTAAAGTTTAACGAACAACAATGACCATGATTAGATGACTCTAGAGTATTGTTATATGTGACTTATTTTACAGCTATTTAGTAGTGAACTACTAAAAAAACGATAACTTAAGTTTGAAAACTTAAACTCTTTCTTGTACCGAATGTTCGGTTCGGTTAAACCGAATGTAAAACAAATTTCGGCCTATCCCTAGTAATAACACGTTCGACTATTTATAAATGTATTTACTAATTTTAAAGTTCTTCAATTAAAACTAACATCGTAGAAAACGATTGCAGTACCATCTACTGAGTCAATTTGGTAATATAAGCTATCAAGAGATCCACTCCAACAGCTACTCAAAAATGATATGCTCGCTCTATAACACCTTAATAAATAATTAAGAAAATTAAACTCAAAAAAAAATATGGTCTCGTAACTTTAGGAATTTGGACAAATTCAGGCATTATGAGGTTTCTAAAATATGTAAGGAGTATAATTAAAGTCACAGTTGGAAACTTTAAACACTTTTAACTTTTATAAGCAATAAGTATTCGCGAGAAAGGTCAAAGTTATTATAATAGGTTATTGCAATTACGACAGCTACTGTTAGATGGCGTACAAATAGAATAATGAAACAGATTATTCAATCTGATGTTTAACATAATTAAAGATTGGGAATATTTAAAAAAGTAAAATTAAATTTTAAACAGTCTGCCTATTTCTATCAAAATAATTTAAAATGTAAGATTAAGAATTTAATGACACTAGTAGCCAGTTTTAGCTTCTCCATAGAATTATCGATTACGGGACTATTCTTTTTTCAATTAATTGTTTTATAATACAAGTGTGTCATAATTAGAGCAACGCATACAATATGACTTTCTTAAGCTAACAGGTCAACTTATATTGGTTAATTGATAAAGAAAGATTTGAATAGTGAACATTAATATTGTTTTTTCTTTTCGCAAAATTGTTGTGTGATGAGCATTTTGCTCTATAAGCTCCATTTTAAATAAACAAATAGGAATGGCTACGAAGCTACGAAGTTCGTAACACCTTAAGGCGTGTAGCATCGTTTAATGGTACTAAGGGCTTATCGTTCTATTCGTTCTACAAAATATGTAATGGCTGTCTACTGCTAAGTACAAACGGGAGACATATCCGAGACAAATCCGAGCATTACTCAGGCTTTTAGGGGTTGAAGTGTTGACATAAACCGGTTTGTAGAATGACATGTTGTGTCATGTTTCATACTAGCCATTTAGATTTAAAAATATAATATCGGTTTTGAACGTGACGACTTAATCTTATGTCCAATTAAAAAAAATCTTTTGTAGAACATTTCCCAAAAAAAAATTAAAATCGTATTATATTTTATATGTGGAACTAGTGAATCCAACAAACGTTATTCTGTCCAAACATTGGCATTTCGTTTGGATTCGTTAGATAGGTATATATATTTACATTAGAAAAAATTGAAGAAAAAAATCCTGAAATCCTATCGTGGCGCCATCTACCGGGTCCAAATGTGAATCTAAACCATCCCGGTAGTTACTCAAACATTCACAAATAAATAGAAGAAAAAGTCCTGAAATCCTATTGTGGCGCCGCCTACCGGGTCCAAATGTAAATCTAAACCATCCAGGGCGCCACCCAAACGCATACAAAAAAAATCATTCAAATCGGTACAGCCGTTTAGGAGGAGTTCAGTGACATATACACGTACAGTAGAATGATATATACATTCAGTCAAGAAAGTATTGGGAATGGACGATTTGTTTATGGTTCCAAATTCAAATTTTTGTATTTTTTGTTGTTGTTAGATTAACACAACTGTTATCCATTTTAGCGCGGAGTTTGAGGTGCATCTGTTATTTATATTAAATACAGTGCTGTTTTTAGTTATATCATATCTAGTGTGTATTGCGAATTTCATAATGGACACAAACATCGAACAAAGAGTTTGTCTTAAATTTTGCATCGCCAATGGAATTTCGTCACTGAAAATGTTACAGAAGGCTTACGGTGAATCGACTTTATCAAAAACACGTGCTTATGAGTGGTTCAAAGCGTTTAAAAGCGGTCGAGATGTGATGGAAGATTTGCCTCGCTCTGGTAGGCCATCAACGTCTGCAACTGAAGTTAACATTGCAAAAGTGAAGAACATTGTGACGGAAAATCCTCATGCAACTTTGAGAGAGATAGTGGCCGAACTTTCTGTGTCTCACGAGTCGATCCGTACCATTTTAAATAATCACTTGGCTATGAAACATGTTTCCGCTCGGCTAGTCCCAAAAGACCTGAAATTTCTCCAAAAACTCAATCGCATGAGAGCCGCTGAGGACATGCTAGAACGAGTCAATTCCGACCCAACATTCATGAAACGCATTGTTACTGGTGACGAGACGTGGGTTTACGAGTTTGACATGCAAACAAACAACAAGCTTCGGAGTGGCGACTTCCAAATGAACCGAAACCGAAAAAACCACGCCAAAGTCGAACAAATTCGACGAAAAAGGCCAGATTTGTGGAAAGAAAATTTTTGGATTTTGCACCACGATAATGCGCCTTCGCACAAGGCCATCATTCTTCAGACTTCAGAGATTTTTTAGACTGACTTTGACTAAGCAACGATCATTGTATCGCGTGGGACTTTAAAAATATACAAGGTAACAATTACAAATTACACCCAGACTGAGAACAACCATTTGTGGATTACACAAAGAGTTGTCCTGTGTGGGAGTCGAATCTACAACATTCTGTGGTACCCAGCCCTACCACCAGTCATGCAATGGATGATAATTACTTACTTTCCTTAGTCGCCTCATACAACACACGTGGGAAAGAATGGGGTGGTGACACTTGTTTTATTAGTCCGTCACCAAATGGATAAAAAAGCCTAAAGGTTTTTAAATGAATATCTAGATACAATAGCAAAAAAATTGCAGCAAAATTTATGCAAAGCATTTTCTTAAGGAATAATAAATTATCAAGGCGTCCGAGTCACAAATAAGCACTCCTCTTCAAAGGGAACCAAATTGCAATAAAGTTTTGAATGAAAACAGAAACCATCACAGCAACGCTTTCTGTAGTTAAATAGTTGGTAGATTTTCTTTTACTTTCAAAACTAAAAGCTATGAAAATGACAATGAAATAAAAATTCGTTTGCTGAAGCGTATAGTACGCTTTTAACCATTTATCGTTTTGAAACAATAAACACGAGTAGACCAGGAATCGAAACAAAATCTCCAATCTATAAAAAAGGCTAACAGAATTAGATGACATGGCAGGGGTGGGATCGGAACGAGACACGTATTGTAGTGTAGTCCTGTCTCAAATATTTTTAAAGTCTGTGAAATTATATACGCATCTCCTTTTTTTTTGTTAAGGTGGGAAAACATATTCCTAACCGCACACTCCGTCGTTCGGGGCAACGAACAGCCTAGTGTGGGGGCTTCACCCACTAAAGAAGCCGCCGTGTGCCGTCTCTCCACCTTCATTGGCTATGTTACATTTCTTCGTTGGGACATACACGCATCTCCTGCGGGGTACGCAGAGAGAACTGTGTGCTAAAAGATTCTTGCATATCTCTCGCTTCCTCAACATTCATAATTCTCTTCATGCTCATGATGATAGGTTTAGTAGTTACGGCGTGAAAGGGTAACAAACAAACAAACTCATTTATAATATTAGTAAGGATATTATAGCCTGGACCACTGAAGTAATTACTTACTACAGTGGTCCAGGCTATAACTTGGCGGACCACTTAAACTGTGTTACAGTAATGTAACACTAAAACTGTGTTACATTACTGTAACACAGTTTAAGTGGTCCGCCAATAGAGGCGGATACGTGTATCCACCGTGTGCCGCCGTCACCTACTAAATAAACCCGTTGTGTGCGACGGCACATATTAGTGGGTGAGGGCCCCACACTACCCCGACGACGACGGGGTGTGCGACTAGGTGCATTTTTTTCCGCTGCGAAAAAAGAACATCAAAATGTAGAAAGCTCTAATGTACTCGTATTAGTAGTAGGTGCTTCATTACTCTTACTAATCTATTATATATAATTCTAGTGTCACGATGTTTGTCCGGGATGAACTCCGAAACTACTGCACCGATTTTAAATTAAATTGCAATATTCATTCATGAAAAAATATATTATGGCGGTATGAAGTTCGCCGGGTCAGCTAATATCAATAACTAGCCTTTGCTTGCGGCTCCGCCGCAGCCAAAAGCTAGTTTTTAGGGGAGATATACCCCCCGGTTCCCGATATAGTAGCGGGATAAAATGTATACCAGTTTTTAAGTCTAATCGAGATCTATCAAATAAAAAAGTTGCATCACAATCCCTTCAGTAGTTTTTGCGTGATGCACGAACAAACAAACAGATAAACAGACAAAAAATCTAAAAAAAAATGTTTTGTGTCAGACACGTCTATATAGCCTAACTAACTTATCATCACGCCATTTCCCTTGCGGGGTAGGCAGAGAGAACAGAGTACTAAGAGGCTCTATTCTTGCATACATCTCTTGCTTCCTCAACATTCATAACTCTCTTCATACACGCTCGCCGGTTTCGGAGACTCCTGACTCCACCTTCCTTCAATACATGACCAACTTGGTCTAGGTAGGTAAGTCTCGGTCTCCCCCTGTACCTACATCCTTCCACTTTCGCATTGTATATCTTCTTAGCCAGTCGCTCGTCCGGCATTCTTTCCACATGTATATGATAAACAGTCTGGCTGATAGAACGCAGCCCTGTTTAACGCCGATATTGACATCAAACCAGGGTGACTTTCCATCATCCAGCCGCACACAAGCTCTGCAGTCCATGTAGTTGGACTGCACCGCTTGTAGCAGTCTACCGTTAATACCATACTCCGGCAAATTGTCCCAAAGTTCCTTTCGTACAACAGTATCAAATGCTTTCTCCAAATCCACAAAACTGCAGAAAACCCTCTGGCCTACAGCCAGATGCTTCTCCACAATGTTGCGCAGAGAAAACACTTGATCCATGTATCCTCGTCCACACCTGAAACCACCTTGTGCCTCACACAAAAATTCATCAGACACCATCCTCATTCTCCTTTCAATAATCTTACCATACACTTTGGCTGCCAAACTGGTCAAGCTTATGGCTCTGTAGTTTGCACAGTCATAACATGAACCCTTGTTTTTAAACTCAAGAGCTCCAACATAAATTGAGAAGCATCAGGAAGGATTCCCAGACACATGAGCCTCCAAGCTTGATCATATATAGCCTAATTCGGTATTTTTTTCTCAAATATCTTAAATGTACAGGCACAGCTCTGTTACAACTTTATAATAGTATAGATTACTGCGTTATCTTCTTCTTCTTGTTTAATGGCTTTTGTTGTGGCATTACTGCGTCAATGCCACGATTTCCTCATCCTTCCGTTGTATAGGTTTAGTTTGACACAACAGTTCACTCAAAATCATTAATAATTCATTATTTTGTAATGTAGCGTAATTTAGAAGCTAATGTCTATTTTAAATGTTAATTACTTCGCAAATAAACTAATCAAAGTTCAGGTCAAATATTTTAAATAATAAAACGAGTTCAGCCATCTTTGCTAACTTTATTGAATAGGGTTTTGTTGGTAAGTTTCAATGCTTTAGACGCCACTTACAATAAGCTAAAAATAGTCGTGGATTTTAGACAAATTGATCTACATCGACATTGTAAACATAAAACCTCGTATTAAAGAACAAACATTGCTTATTGCAGAGGGCTTTATTAACAGACAATTACAGACCCGTATAAGTATCAAACGCACTCTTTAGACGTACAAGTACGAATTCTGAAGTTCTTTGACCACATATTCAGGAATGAACATTCCATGAAGAGACTTGTTGTCTTGGGGCCGGTCGAAGGAAAAAGACCTCAAGTCCGCTCAATAGCTCGCTAGACCGACCTAATTAAAAAAAGCTACGGAGGCGTCTATAGTCCAGTATCCACGCAACGCCATCAATCGGCAAAAATGGCGTAACATCACGAAGTCCACCAGAGGGACCCCAAATGAAGACTCATCTGTGCAATCACGACCACTCTGACAAGAGTATCCGACTTAGAAGACTCTTTAGGGTATTATTTGTAGATTGCAAAATAAAATTATCCTGTGTGAGCCTCGAAGACATTACACGGTAACTAAACGCCTACGGCACCTGGGGCAAAGGAGCCGATATGATGAAGATTTTTCTACTAACTAAATCACACGAGGTTAAATCACAACTCACTTAAAGCCAGAATAATTGAGGCGGTAAAATAGTACTCCTAAACTAATTAAGTGATGCGGTGTCTAAATATGAATAACTATACCTATATTTTACTAAAAACACACACACACAGAGAGAGAAATATTTTTTTTTGGAAAACTAATTACTAAAAATCTATTTAAGTAAAATAATAGAAGTCTGCCGTCTTGCGCGCATCACGGAAAAGCTACTGGACAGATTTCTAAAAAGCCATGTTGTTTGCAAACCGTATTGTATAAAAAATATATGAAACTAATTATCTGACTTATCATCACGCCATTTCCCTTGCGGAGTTGGCAGAGAGAACAGAGTGCCAAGAGGCTCTATTCTTGCATACATCTCTCGCTTCCTCAACATTCATAATTCTCTTCATACACGCTCGCTGGTTTCGGAGACTCCTGACTCCACCTTCCTTTAATACATGACCGATTTGGTCCAGGTAGTGAGTCTCGATCTCCCCCTGTACCTACATTCTTCCACTTTCACATTGTATATCTTCTTAATCAGTCGCTCGTACGGCATTCTTTCCACATGTCCAAACCATCGGAGCATTCCCTTTCGCATCTTTACACCAATACTCTCTTTCATACCTACTCGCTCTCTTACGTCGTCGTTACGAATGCGGTCGGTCAGTCTCACTCCACAGATTCTCCGCAGAGAACGCATTTCCACCGCATTGATTTTACTCTCATGCTCCTTTTTGCGTAACCAACTCTGGCTTCCATATAATAACGTTGGGACAAGCACTGCGTTGTGTATTGCGACACGTGCCCTCTGGCTAAGGTGATGACTGCTGAGAAGTTGTCCCAATGCTCCTTTCACTCCATTTCCCGCATTCACTCTTCTCTCTACATCAGTGTACCTTCCATCCCGACTGAATCCACATCCAAGATATACAAATTCATCCACTTGTTCTAGCATACGATTTCCTATTGCTACTAACATCTGTTGTGGCTTCTTCTCTTTCAAAAAACATTGTTTTGGTTTTGCTTACATTCACACGTAGGCCCCTTTTCTTACAATCTTCTGCCATTAGCCTCTGCCATAGTACTCCTGGTATACTTAATATTTAACTCACGATTGACTTCGTAATATAAATCATCTACTGCACATTAATTATCAAAAATAATATCATGTGTAGTGATATTTGACAATTAGCCTATGTCCTTTTCTGGCTTCTGATCTATAATGTATGCAAATTTTCATAATGATAGGTTAGGAGTAATTTTGGCCTGAAAGTTTAACAAACAAAACCGCTTTCGCATTCATAATATTAGTAAAGAAGTATCGAAATTTTATTAGTAGTAGTTTCAGATGTTTATACGAACAAATATAAAAAGTGTACAATTTGTTTCTATCTAAACGTTCCAAAAAAGATTTAAAGTGTGCATTTCAATGTTGATGAGTTATTTACAGAAGCTTCAGCCACGAAAAATTCTAATAAATTTAATATATACATTTAAAACCTGTTAATTAAGTTATTTATTTAATTATATGAAGCTAGCCTTTGGCCACAGCTCCACTGCCGCCAAAAGTTAGTTTTTAGGTTATATCTTGAGTTCTCGATACAGTAGCGAGATAAAATGTATACCAGTTTTTAAGTCTAACCAAGAGCTATCAAATAAAAAAAGTTGAATCAAAATCCGTTTAGTATTTTTTACGTGATGCGCGAACGAACAAACAGACAAAACAATCTAAAAAAATGCTTTGTGTTCAGACACGCCTATATAGCCCAATACAGTATTTTTTCTTAAATATCTTAACAGCACAGCTATGTTATAGCTTTATAATACCTAGTTATAAAAAACGAACATATATTTGTATGTACTACATTATTGAAATGCTTCTAATGTACGTACTTAGTATAAATTAATAACGTACTTATTGGAAAGGAATTAACAACCATAAACGAACATCACCAAATAAGCTTAAAGTTTAACAGGTACGACGTAAATCTGTTGCGGAACTATTACAAGCTACTTATAATAACTTCCCTCAAAGTTGCTCTGCTCGTGTAATATCCCATAGGTGAGGTTTACTCACGAAACTTAAGTTACTACGCGAAAATATGACACTAAAAATATTGTGTCCTTAAAATTACACTTTGTGTGTTTTTGTTATAGTTTTGACAGCACTTTTAGTCTTATTGCATGATCTGATACAGGAGAATTACAAGACGGTCCAGCATATGTCCTAACAACAAGAAATGGGGGACAGTGCCGTAATCGCCACGCTTGGCAGGCGGGTTGGCGATCGCAGTGGATGTTGTTAATACTCGAGGGAGTGCTGCTGCCCACTTCCCCGGTATTCCCTCAGTCGCCTCTTACGACTCCCGTAGGTAGAGAGGGGTGGGAAAATTCTAAAGCCGGCCCCACACGGCAGGGTCATAAAATACATTATACTTAAATTACGTCCGTAACCATTTACGTCGATTAGAAAAATCAATATTTATCACTACGCCACTGCTTATTAATAGCATTAAGTACAATGACAAATAAATAATAAACTCAAAAGTTTAATCACTAAATTAACAAAGGCTATACACATTCCTCTTGTTAAATTGATTGGCTTGATTAACGTTTATCAGTTTACAAGCCTAATATCTCACAGCTCCGATGGCTCCAACCCAAGTAATCTACATCATCTGTCAAAACTATCAACTACGAACAGACTGTTTCGGTATCTGGGTCATTATAAAATAGTTTTACTCGAGAATAAATAGGTAGGTACTCGATTGTTTGTTAAGTAAATTTTTGTTTTATAAATCACACACAATCAGTTAGTCAACCTATTGGTAAAACCAAGGAATACAAAGCCAGCGGTATAATGGAAAGATAGTGGTTCGATCCCCAGTGCCAGGTTCTCGCATGGCATACCTCTCTGACTTTTCATGATCTTTCGAAATCGGGATCCACAGGCAAAGCTAAGCGCGGATATTGGCGAGATGGCCACTGTCAAAATGTTGTTGTTTTTTTGTTTGCCTTTTTTTTGTTAACTCTGCCGATATTGGCGGACCTCTGGAACTGTGTGACATCTCTTTCTTCTTTCTTTCTACTTCAGTGGTCTGCTTTGTTTGCCTGAGAATTGTTTGCTATTTTTTGTGTTTAATCCGGTTGATTAGCGATTTTGTTAAAATGTATAGTACCTGGAAGATTAAAGAATTGAAAGATGATATGCTGTGTAGCCACAACATTTTTGGGAATTATAGCCTATTCCCACTTTTTTTAAATGTTGGATCATTGGGAAATAAATGTACGTTGGGGTTTTACATGTACATTTTAGTGCAGCACACAGGGGCATATTATTAAAAAAATAAAATTGAACGTTAATTCAATTTTATAGAAATGACAGTTTTCAATGGCCATGTCGATAACACACCATCTGTACTGAAATGATGACAGTAAACATCCCCATTGCATGTATTTGTTTACAATTTATCACAGCTAGGTGAAGGAAAACATCGTGAGGAAACCTGCATGGTTGAAAAAATTTTTCGACTGTTTGTGAAATCTGCCAACCAGCATTGAGCCGGGGCATGGTAGACTGTGGCCCAAATCACTCTCAGTCTGAGACCCGTGTTCAATAGTTTATTTGTTTATACGCCGTCACGCCATAAGTAGGTACTCAACCGATCGCCATGTTTAGAATACATATATTGTACTCGTAGTTAGAAATGGATAATAAGCTACTGCTTATCTCGGAATCTCTGCCGTGTGGGGCCGGCTTTAGAATTGTCCCACCCCTCTCCACCCATGGGAGTTGTAAGAGCCGACTGAGGGGATAACGGGGGAGTGGGCAGCAGCACTCCTTCGAGTATTAACAACATCCACTGCAATCGCCAATCCGCCTGCCAAGCGTGGCGATTACGGCACTATCCCCCATTCTTGGGGAGGCCTATGTCCAGCAGTGGACTTTAAAAGGCTAATGGATGGATGAATATCCTTCTTCCCCCAAAGTAACAATTCTTGCTCGTAAAGCTTCAGGTAATCTTTTCGGCATCTTACCAAATCAACTTTTTACACGAAAAATTGAAAAAATATGCTTGAATCTTGTCGGTCAGATTTCTGAATAAGCGTAATCAAAGATTGCATTTCTTTTTATAGCGAAAAACAATTGTTTTTGACATGTTTTTGATACTGTTTTTTGATTAAATATCACATTTTTAAATGAAAAATCATAGACATAAAATAAAAAAGGTTTCACCATACTGGCAATAAAAATATTTCATATTTTCAGTGATCTCAAACTTTTTTTGATGTATGTATTTATATTCTGATATCAACGCAAACACAGCCGCGGGCAGAGTCAGTAGAATAATAAAATGATTTAATTTTTAAGCTATCGTTATCGCTTGTGTATTTATTTATTATTTCTTAAAAAAAAGAAGACACCCTGCCCTTTTTTTTTTGTTAAGGCGGGAAAAAAAAATCCTAACCACACACCCCGTCGTTCGGGGCAACGAACAGGTTAGTGTTAGGCCTGCACCCACTAAAGAAACCCGCTGTGTGCCGTCTCTCCGCCTTTGTTGGCGGGCCACTGGAACTATGTTACATTCCTTCGGTGGTAAGACACCCTGCCCTAAGGAATAATTCTTGTATCGCGGGGGACTTTACAAACATACAATTTCACGGAGACAGAGTACACCCAGACTTAGAACAACCATTCGTGGATCACACAAAGAGTTGTCCTGTGTGGGAATCGAACTCACTCAACGAAACCACTCCGCCATCTGTGTAGTATTAACATGATTTCTAAAATATGTATAACATCTCATAAGGAGTCTGAACATATTTTTTTTTTAAAGAACAAATCTGTGAAAAAGTCTTTGAGAGAACTTTACTGCGAGTGTGGGATTCGAACCTGCGTCCATTCCAATCCGGCGAAGTACTCTAGACCGCTAAGGCATCGCAATAACCGACGGCCATTCCTAATCTCCACATCACATTTGTCTTTACGAACCACGCCACCTATCGGATGCATTTACATGCATTTTTTCACTGTTATGATTTTTATTTGGTTTGATATTGCAAAATGATAAAGCCCGAAGAATTTAAAAATAAACATAAAATATTAAAATCATTATATTTTATTTTGTTTATACTCGTATGATCGCAGGCAATTTACGATACCATTGGACTATTTCATTTGAAATATGACTCGTTTTTCAGATATCTGTAAAATAAAATAACGGTAATATATAAATGATATATTTGTTTGAAAAAAAAAATATAGTGTTATTTTACTTCAAAATTGAAGCTATAACATCGTTCACAATACACATGTGAGCTCTTTCACATTTTAATTTAAACTCAATAATTTTAACTTTTACGTTGCTTCAAGCATTTATTTTTACGAATAACACTTCATCCCTTGTTGTATATTATGTACTCGAAAGAGTATTATAAATAACTGCTCTGGATATATCTCAAGTCCACAAGCGTAGCAAGGTTTGATCTAGGGGGGTAAATGTTATGTAGGACATTTTTCTTTAACCGGTTGAGTCATGCAAAATCTCAAAACTGCAATAGGTACGCCCAGTTCAGAGTGTTCTATTTAAAGCTTTAAAACAAATTTGAATTTAGCGCGTGTGGTATTTTGCAAGTTACTCGAACAAGCATGTATAAACGAAATACGGTTGTCTGTAAAGTCGGTTTACGGACGATAATTTTACGTGATAACGTCATATAATAATATGTTTTCTGAGCGTTTCTTGATAACTACGCTTTGCTATCTCGAACTGCGCAGTATTTCAAGACTGTAAAATAATATTAATATTAACTGTTATAGCTTTTCTTTTACTTGATGTATATGTAAATACGAAGCTTCTAATCATACCTAAATATTATTTAAGTACACACTAAATCATCATCAATTTAACGGATCATAGGTCATCACATAGTAACTCGTTAAATCCACCATCTTACGAATCGCAGATGAACAACGTAGTCAGATTGCTTTAAATACTGCCACCTATTTTTATGTTTTAGCAACCCTGGTCACCTAGGGGAAAGTTTCATGTTCCAACTTTTTCGTGCATGCGGCCGGCTTTCATCGATTTATAAGACGTTATCACGTCAAAAGACCCCACATTTACGCATATACATATTTAATTGTTAAGAATAGATCGAACCCAGGTCTCCGTAAACTAGTGCGTGCCTAAATATACAAGAGTTTCGTGGCTGTTGCTGGTAATTGCTATATAGGCTGGTACACTCGTCATTTTCTTAATTATCACGTGGGGCTCGGAGGCTTTATCTAATATATAAAATTCTCGTGTCACAGTGTTTGCCACCATTCTCCTCCGAAACCGCGTGACCGATTCTTATAAAATTATGTGTGTATATGCAGTAGGTCTGAGAATAGGATGTAAACTATTTTTCATACCCCTAATTGATAATTTCTTTTGTTAATTTTTGGACCAAATTTTTTATTTAAATTTTCTTATGATTCGGCATATAAGTTAGTTATTTTTTTCTACGCTACAAATTCCCTAAAAACTCTCTAGAAATAATTTATATAGCAAAACAACGTTTGCCGGGTCAGCTAGTTATACCTATATATTTCTTAAGACCTAATAAAAAAATAATGCTTATGCTCCGTAATGCTCCATTAGGAAAATTAAAAAAGACTCCCAACCTGGTTGTATGCTTATATTGGGGGTTTCATTAAATTAAATAACTAAAGTGTTTTTGCCCGAGTGTGCCTTTTATGATTATAAGTATTTGTTATTATTAGAAACTAGCTAGATAGAAACGTCTCAGTAGTGGACTTAATACGGCGATATTTTTTTAACCAGGGCTAAGCTAAGATATAAAAATCTAGGCATCCTATAAACCTATATATTTGATAAGCAGTATCAATAGGTCAGCAGTCTAACACATTAGATACTGGTCAATACCCAGTATGGTTACTACAAAGCCTGAAAATGTTAGAATTATTTCCAGCACCAGCAAAAATGTTTTTTTTATAATATACGAATGGCATAGAAGCATACGGCCCACCTGATGGTAAGCATTAACACCAGAGACATCAATCGCGCGTCGCCATGTCCAAGGAAAAGGATAATAAGAAAGGACAGGATAAGGAGGTTTGGGACTCCGGCACTCTCACTCACAATACAGACAATAGTAAGAGTATCTACCGTTATTTTACGCTAATCGCTAATCTGTGAGAGGGTGGTACTTCCCCATTCGAGCCAGCCCTTTCATGCTGGCACAAGCAAGGCACTAGAAACGTTTTTTTTTTTTGTGAAATGTCTATGTAATATTTTCAGGGTCTGACACTAGCACTACTGAAGTAATGCAACATAGTTCCAGTGGCCCGCCAATAAAGGCGGAGTGACGGCACACGGCGGGTTTATTTACCTAAACCTGAAAGGTTAAGCCGCCGGCGGGCCACTGAAGTAATCCAACACAGTAGGAGAGACGGCCCACGGTGAGTTTATTTAGTGGGTGCGTTCGTTGCCCCGAACGACGGGGTGTGCGGTTAGGTACATTTTTCCCGCGTAAACAAAAAAAAAACAAAAAAGGGTCCCACACTACTCTCTTCGTTGCCCAAAACGACGGGGTGTGCTGTTAGGAACATTTTTTCCCGCGTTAACAAAAAAAAAGGGTCTGACACTAGCGCGAATGAGTTCTTCGCCCAAGTACTTTACAGAAATTATATATTATAAAGGCAATAACGTGTATTGTGTTACAGTTTAACAACACGCAGGTAACATTAATACAATGAAATAATTAGCTTCCATTAAAACCAATGTTACAAACACATTTCGAAACTATTTGGAAAAAGCCATCAGGTTTTACTCACTTTGTTTGCGTTTCGTTAGTAAACAACAAAATAAAAATCTGCGTTGCGGTGATTAACTAACATGCACCAAATGGACTTTAGTTCCCAACATACATTGTAGTAAATGGACCTTTTTATACATAAATACCTACTACAATGTCTAAAATACCTTGTAACAAAGATTAAAGCGTCACCTCTGTATTCCTCGACATTGATGTAAGTTTTAATATTTTTTAAGTGAAAATTTCTATAGGAAGGTTTAGATATGGAAGTACTCGTAAATTCACGTAAGTTGTGATCGACATAGTCACGTGACGTGTTAACGATAACACTAGGTATATCTGTTCTTATTTGTATAACTTATTGCGCTGGGCCAGCTATGAATGTATAGATACATATTAATATACTCAGTGGTACAAGTTTTTTTTATTTCAAGATATAAAAAAATAACAACTGTTTTTATAAATTGAAGTTTTCACTACTGTCGGCAGTCCTCATGACTGCAATTTTTTTTAAGTATTTGGTATGCTCAGCCATATAAATAAACACAAAATGCGAAAATGTAAAATCGTATATAACAGTGACGTCAAGTTCAAATCCTGCTGATTTGAACTTGCATCACCTGGAAAACCCTCCTAGATGGAATTCTCAATTGCTCGTGACTGCGAATACCGATGAAAATTGACGTAAGTTTTCATAACATTGCAGGCTGTACGTTAAGTCCAAAACCACTATAACCACATGACCCCTTCAACGCCTATTAGCGGGGCGCCTGAGGATCGTCTTTCGACATTCTACTCTGGCGCCCCAGGTTCACCAACAATCCCTAGTTTTAAAGAGACCTAAAATTAAAGTCGAGCGTGTTACTAGTTAAATAGGCATTTCACTTCTTAATTAAATACAAGAAAGAATAAAATGCAAATGAAATCGTGCTGTTGGGAGAGTTATCGCATAAAACTTCTACTGGAAGAGAGCCTTGCTTATCCAGCATGAAAGGGCCGGCTCAATCGGGGAAGTACCACTATAGATCAGCGCGTAACAACGGTATTTAATCCTGCCGTTGTATTTTGTATGGTGAGTAAGAGCGCCGGAGGCCCAAACACCTTCCCTGTCCTTTCCTTATTATTCTTCCTATTCATCTCCTATCCCTTACCTTGGAGGTGGCGACGCGCGTGACGAGTGATACCTCTGGTGTTGCTAGCGTAATTATAGGCTATGGTAACCACTTACTATCAGGTGAGCCGTATGCTTCTTTGCCACCCAAGTAGTATAAAAAAAAAGTGAACACTTGTCATCTACCCCAGTCGCATAGTTATCACTAATTAACTTTAGGTGTGTACCAGTGGAGGTGTCTCCTGATTATGATACACTGCTTGATATTCATTATTCATGGTAGGTAATGAGTTTGGAATATGGGCCGTCATAAATTATTATTTTTATATTACTAATCTTGTATAGAAGTCTAACAGGTAACTGAAACGATTTCACAAACTCAGGCGTATTTTTCAAATGAGTGCACAGTTTTATCGATGCAAACTAAGAGCCTGTGATAAAGTGAAATTTAATTCAAAGCATAAAACAACGAAGTATAACTTCGAGCAATTTTCCACCGCACTTTGAACTAACAAAATCTCAACGAATTCAATTAATAAATCTTAATAGTATAAGCTAAGAAGTTAACGTTAATTGGCACCTTTTACGAAATTTATTAAAATTAATCCTATAAGTGGAGTTTGGTTAGCCTTTTAATACTATTTGATAATATTTATGTTTTAAACTTAAAGTTACCTATACACGCGTAATGCATGTTGACAAATAATACTTCTTTCTTTCTGTCAACCTTCTATCATCCACTGCTGTACATAGGCCTCGTTACAAGAACGCCACTACGAATGATCCTGTGCTGGCTGCATCTAGCAGTTGCCTGTGACTTTGATCAGGTAATCGATCAACCTGGTGGGAGGTTGTGTTGCATTGCGCCGTCCGTTACTTGATCGCCACTAGAGAACCTTTCGGCGACTTTGAACCAGCGGGCTTTGTTAGTATTATGTATAATTATTATATATACATTTAATCTTTTGTCATTATAAAATAAAAAATATAGGAACTTTATTGCATTTAATTAGATATTAAGTATCCCGATTTTGGATACTTTATAGCAACCAGGTCGAGGTTAAATTAACAACTCAGAATGTCAAATTAATAAAATTATATACCTACATTAATGTGAATACCGCGGTATTTTGACAATAACAGCCAATGGGCAACATAATTAAAATTGTGAACCAACCAGATCCACAAACGTATAAACTTGATTTTACAAACAGGACCAACTTTGTAAATGAAAAGGCAAAATTTCAAAACAATTATTTAACTAAATAAACTTGGAATAAAGTCGTAGCCTGCTTACCCTCCACTCTCGGCCCGAATTGTTCTGTTCCTGAATATTAAATGTAAATAAAACAATGGTAATGTTACCCACCCTTGACATAAAAAAGGCGAAATTACAACAACGAAAACAATGCAGTTCACTTTTATTACGAATCCAAGTGATCCTAAATATATATACAATTCGTGTCTACGGAAATTACCATGACCCTAATATTATAAATGTCAAATTATGTACATACGGATATTTGTTTTTATGCCATTAGCTTTTAAGTCACGCTTCAAAATAAGGCAAACCGGGACCACCGGGGTCACCATGATCTGTTTCCACCAGGTTGCTAATATTTGCGTTCTTTCACCAAGAATGCACCTGTATCGGTACTGAAATAAAATTCGAATAGGAAAAGGATAATAATTTTCACTTTGTGTTTAAGGATAATAATTCGTTTAAATTTTCGATCCTAACAACTTTTAACTGCGAGATCCTAAGGTGGTTGCGCGATACTAGCAACAACCTGTTTTTCATGTAAATAACTACAGGACGACGTTATGTGAGAATAGGTTTAATTTGGATGTTTATCCCTTTGGCAATCCAGTGGGTCTAGCCAAGTTGCATTCTTTGATCGCTAACGCTAATAGAAAACTATTAAAATGTATGGAAATTTTATATCTCTAACGTTAAGTCACATGCTGACATTGTTAAAGATTTAGATAAATATAGGTTCTTTATCTATGGTTAAAGATGTCAAATTCCCATATATTTAAATAGTTTTCTATTAGCGTTAGCGATCATAGAATGCAACTTGGCTAAACCCGCAGGATAGAAACTATTAAAATATAAATATATAAAAAATAGTAATTTCTCGCGTACTCTTAATATTTTCTTTATATTTCGGCTTTTCGACTTTTTGGCGTCTAGTGGCTTATATAAATCCTGTGATATCGAGAAGTATTACACGCCACCAATTTTTGGAGCAAATGCTACATCAGCACGGCTTCGTGCACAATATCATATAACCGATGGAGACCGTTGCAGATTTAGCACCTATTTATGATGAAAAGAAAACGCTTGACCGGTTCCAAAACAAAAGTTAGTGGTTAAACAGCCCTCTTGGCTTAGTGCTAGACTTTTTCCCTCGCTAATTAAAAATAAAATAGCTATACACTAGATATATTCCTATCAACATATCCATCCATCCATCCAACAGCCTTTCAACGTTCACTGCTGGACATAGGCCTCCCCAAGAAATGGGGGATAGTGCCGTAATCGCCACGCATGGCAGGCGGGTTGGCGATCGCAGTAGATGTTGTTAATACTCGAGGGAGTGCTGCTGCCCACTCCCTCGGTATTCCTTCAGTCGGCGCTTATGACTCCTGTGGGTAGAGAGGGGTGGGACAATTCTAAAACCGGCCCCACATGGCTATTAACATATCAATATGCTTGTATTTTTAGCACATAAAATGAACTATCTATTATCTATATTATGCGGACAGTCGCGCTAATACGTCAAAATTACGCTTTTTATCACAGCTCTCTACACAATTGACAAATTTTCTGGCCACCATGTGAAATCAGTCAACCCGCATGAGCTTACCGTGGTTGAACTATTAACGTAATCCTTCTATTTTCGGATAACAATGCTATGAACGACGTTGCTATTACTTAACGATGATACATTGTCAAATTAACTGCAGACTGTAAAGCGTCTCACGATCCAATGAAATTTCAATGACAGACAACAGACGCACATTTTACAATAAAACTTGTACATGCATTATGTACATAATTGCTCACAAGTTAAGTTTACAACAACATAAAATCATTTACAGGGAGAGGTATTATACTCAAATTGACAATGTTTGCGCAAATATTGGACGACACAGGTGCAAAAATACGCCTCCGCTCCATAAACACATATGTATTTTCCTAGTGGTTTCAACTTGTAAGTTTGCTTAGGATCGATGCAAGTGTGTTCCTTTATTGTCAAGTAGTTCACCAATTATAGGGACGTAGATAATAAATAAACTAATTGCTATTAGAAATATAATATTGTGGCAAACAAGCATACAGTCTGATTTAAGCGATTACCCTAGATAGACTATAGGCGCCAGAGGCATCAATCGCGGAAAGGTATAGGAGGAGAAGAGAAAAGACAATTAGGAGAGGATGAAGAGGGAATTTAGACATTCAGCGCTCTCACTCACCATATGAAACACAACAGTATGAATACCTACCGCTATATCACGCTGTGAGAAGGTGATGCTTCCCCGGTCGAGCCGGCCCATTCATGCCGCGGAGAAGCAAGGATCCTAACTACGGTTTTATGTGATTTGATTATTATTTTATTTATATGATAATCTAATGATAATGATGGTAACCCTGAGGTCTATCAACCTTTCTGTATTTAAATCTTTTTTTTATATGATTTCGGTACCAATTTTTTTTTTTGGTTTGGTTCGGTAAAAAGTTTAACTGGGACAGTTAAACTTTTTTCAATTACTTATTTTTTCCGTGGTTTATAAGAATTATTTTTAACAGTAAATGCACAGTCTAACCTTGAACCCACATATCCACAAACTTCACTAGAAAAAAAGAAACAATTTTTTTTAAACTTAACAGATATTTTAAAACTTTCTGATATTTACGCGAATGTTACACATTTTGAAATAAAACTACGTTTACGGAATCTATCGCGTTTACTTGATTTTACTACTGTCGCGACGTTTCGAATACTTTACAGCATATCAGCCTTAGACGTCTATCATCTAAGTCCACCCGTGATCATGAATGCTGTAAAGTATTCGAAACGTCGGGATAGTAGTAAAATCAAGTAGACGCGATAGATTCCGTAAACGTAGTTTTATTTCAAAAAGATATTTAAGTCATATTGCGAAGAGCATTAGCAAAATTTGGAATTTTATACTTAACTAAATATCCATACAATACAAAATGTAACGGAATCTTATCGTAGCAAATACGCGCTATAACTTTCACAGGTTTGTCCAAACAGCCGGAAGGGACTAATGTTAAAAATAATGTTTGCGCTCATCTCCATCCGCAAGAAAAAACGTCACTGAAAGATTTGAAGTATATCTAATCGGATATTATATGCATTGACGCATTGTACTTCGTTTTTATAGCTATATAACTCATGTTTTAGTTAAACCCACGTTTTAGAAAGCCTCTTACATTTTAGTTACAATCGTAAGCTTTTTCAAAATAAAATACCAGTAAATCCATTCGATTTTTCGTGAAAATCTAACAGATATACGCTAATCTTGCATGTGATGTAAAAAGCGACTACCTCCATACCCTTTATGATAAATATGTGTGTGTTTTGATAACAGTTCTGAGTCTGGGTTTTGGACACAGGTTACTAGTAACACAACGGCTAGTAAAATCAAAAAATCTTAACAACTATATTAATCTTTATGCTATACTAATACAATAAAATACACAATGTGAAATTGAAAGGATTAAATTAAATACAAGGGGAGACCGAGACTAACCTACCTAGACCAAATCGGTCATGTGTTGATGAAAGGTGGAGTCAGGAGTCTTCGAAACCGGTGAGCGTGCATGAAGAGAATTATGAATGTTAAGGAAGCGAGAAATGTATGTAAGTATAGAGCCAGTAGTAAGCAAGTTAAGCACTCTGTTGTCTCTGCCTACTCCGCAAAGGTTTTCGTGACTATAACGTAAATTTCTAACTCACCAAATCTGCGCTCTTAAAGTTATCACTTCACAAAGTAAAATATCACTTTTGTCGCTAATATCCCACCGTTAAGCTTTTGATATTTGTACAATAGGATGAATTAACCCTGTCGATGGCTTAACCCGTGCCTCTTCGGTACATAAAACACAAGTTAACTGCTGTTTTGCTTGTTTCCATTTTATTATTTGTTTTATTATACTCGTGCGTTTATTTTTGATTCAATGTGCTGTGTTGATGACAGGGTTACGTTAACGCTCACCGTTTGTTTTACGAATTTAGTAATTGTTGTATATTTAGATCCGTTTAGAATTTAAATTTCTTAATTGATACATTAAATAAGTAGTTTCCATATTATATATAATTCCTCGAAGTCGTGGCATCAGAGAAATACTACTTGGGTACTACTTATCATCACGCCATTTCGCTTGCAGGGTAGGTACAGAGAACAGAGTGCCAAAAGGCTCTATTCTTGCATACATCACTTGCTTCCTCAATATTCATAATTCTCTTCATACACGCTCACCGGTTCCGGAGACTTCTGACTCCACCTTCCTTCAATACATGACCGATTTCGTCCAGGTAGGTGAGTCTCGGTCTCCCCCTGTACCTACATCCTACCACTTTCGCAAGAATTTGTCGAAGAAATATATAATGTAATATGGAAACTACTTACATACCTAGATATAATTCTAGAATAGCTATTTACAAATCACATAAGGCAGCAAGTACACCTACAACAGCTGTTTTATTTTAGCGTGTTGTGGAGTTGCGCGTACCAAACTACAAATACTTAAAACAATAGGTATTTATAATTGGAACACATAACAACTTGAATATTTGTATGATCACGAGTATAAAAAGTTGGTATAAGAAGTAGGCAAAAAAAATGTCCATAAAGAATGCCAAATTCATTCAATATTTAAAAAAAACGAGTGTGTGACTGAAGTAAAACTAGAACTTGTGTGACAATCGACGTACGACCAATGAAAACGTCGCAATTTACTTATCGTTTCCGAACATGCCAACGGTGGGAGACGAGCAAACGGCCCACCTGATGGTAAGTGGTAACCGTCGCTCATGGACTTTGGCAACACCAGGAGTACAGCCAAGCCGCCGCCTACCGTGAGTAAAGTGCTCTTCTCAAACTTCGTTTAAAGAGGGACATATCATAGCGCTGGGGGAACACCGCAGCAGGAAGATCATTCCAGAGCCTACACGCACGTGGTAGAAAAGAGCGCTGGAAACGAACCGTCTTGGATGAGATCGTTTCCAGGTGGTGTGGATGAACCCTACTACGATGTCTCGTGGTCCGGTGGTAAAAAGGGGATGTTGGTACTACCTCAAACAGTTCCTCAGAGCACTCTCCATTGAAGAGTAGATAGAGCACACAAAGAGACCCAAAGTCTCTCCACCGCCCCAGCGACTCCAGTTCATCCGTGAGATTGGATCGTCGACAATTCAAACAGCACGCCTTTGCAGGGAGTCAAGTGGGTCGAGTTGGTGTTTTGGTGCGGCTGCCCAGAGATGTGAACAGTACTCCACGTGCGGCCGGACTTGTGCCTTATAAAGTGCAAGTCTCCGCCTCGGTGTGAAGTACCGCTTGGCTCTGTTCAGGACGCTCAGTTTTTTGCTTGCCAATTTGGCTTTGTCCTCCAAATGACTCCCGAATTGGACTTTGCTTGAAATATCGATGCCGAAGATCCCAATACTATCGGAGATTGGGAGAGTTACTCCTTGGAACAGTGGCGCCACGACAAATGCGTCCTTCTTTGCAGTGAACGCGCAAACCTGTGTCTTCATAGGGTTGAATTGAACCAACTTCTTTTCTCCCCATTCCGAGGCCCGCCCTAGAGAGCTCTCGATTTCAGACACAAGTTGTGCCCGTCTCTCCTCCAGCATGTTCCGAGGAACTTTCTGATGGCCGGCATATCACGCATCACTCGTACTGTCATCCGCATAGCAACGCATATTCTCTATCGAGAGCATGTCATTGATGTGCAGGATGAACAGCGTCGGGGAGAGCACCGAGCCTTGTGGTACGCCAGCATTAACCTCCATGGTATTGGAGCAGCAGCCGTCTACTACGACTTTGGTGCTGCGACCACGCAGGAAGCTGGCGATCCATTCGCAGAGTCCCTCGGGGATTCCATAAGATGGTAGCTTCGACAGAAGGGCCCTATGCCCGACCGGTCACCTCTTTTGGGAATCAGGTGAACATGGGCTACCTTCCACGAAGCTGGAACCCTGCCGGTACTGTATGAGAGATGGTACAGGCGCGTGAGGACGGGGGTCAACTCAGGGGCGCACGTTCAAAGAACCACCGCAGGGATGCCATCCGGCCCACTCGACTTATGGACGTCCAGCAGCCCGCCTGACCGCACGTAGCGTGATGCGGATTTCAGCTCCCGCCTGACCGCACGCTGCGTGATGCGGATTTCAGGCAGTGAGCTTTCACACCGTGTGTTGGTAGGTGGTGCGGCCGCTCCGGCGTCCAAAGTTGAATTGGAGGCAAAGAGTTGTATAAGAATTGTGTAACATTTGAAGCTATATTTATGTAGGTATTTTTTATAAGTAAAATGACATATTACTGAATGTATATATTTTTTTTAAATTCATACCATTGACGAATTAGAGCAAGTAGGTCTGAAATAGAGTCACTACTGAAGTAATTTAACTAGGTTCCGGTGGCCTGCCAATACAGGCGGAGAGACGGCACACAACGGGCTTACTTAGTGGGTGAGGGCCCACACTACCCTATTCGTTGCCCCGAACGACGGGGTGTGCGGTTAGGTAAATTATTTCCCGCCTTAACAAAAAAAAGGCTTGATAAGCTTTCTACTACGCGGTACCTACTAGCGTTGCACGTAACTCGGCCGGGCGATTGCGTAGCACTCAGCTGATTGCGACTTCGCCAGTATCGAATGAATGAAACGTAGTTATTTATGGGACATAGAGCTAGCAATTGATAGAACTCCCCGCTAATACTAATTGGGTTTTTTTCTTGGGATGTATTACGTTTTGGCAAAAGTCATAGAACAAAAGCTGTCAGTCTTGATATACCTAACTCGCTTTTAAAATCTTTTGCGTTAGTTAACTATGACCCTCTATAGGCGTATCCAAACACAAAACAGATTTGTTTTAGATTTTTTGACTGTTTTTTTTATTGCTTATGATGGCAGACGAGCCACGGTCCACCTGATGGTAAGTGGTAACCGTCGCTCGTCGACTCAACTAAACCGAAAGTATAGTCAAGCCGCTGCGCACCATTTCATTTCTCAGATGTGAAATGAAAGAATAAACGGCTATCTTCTGCTACAGCCAAAACACACTGACGTGTTTCATGACCGGTCAGACAGGAGACGGTGGTACCGACCCGTTCGGGCCCGATAGCAAGTGAGTACTCTCACTTAGTACCCAGACCTACCACCAGTAATGCAATGGGTGATCATTGCTTACTTCCCTTAGTCACCTTATACGACACCTGCAGGAAAGGATGGGGTGGTGAGACTTGTATTCTTAGTCCGTCACCACACGGACAGTTTATCTGTTTGTTTGTTTGTTCGTTCGCGCATCACGCAAAAACTACTAAACGGATTTTGATGCAACTTTTTATTTGATAGCTCTTGATTAGACTTAAAAACTGGAATACATTTATCCCGCTACTATATCGGGAACCTGAGATATAACCTAAAAACTAGCTTTTGGCTGCGGCGGAGCTCAGGGCAAAGGCTAGTGTAGTATATAGGACTTATTCTCCAGTTTATCGAGCGCGCACTTTTTAGCATATTCACGATGGCTAGTGTGTGCATGTCGTCGATAGAACGACACATCTTTACCGTCTTTATATTGTAGTTCAGGTTTTATCGGATTTGCTTTGACAATTTTCGCACATTTACATACGTTTAAAACTCATGTTTTCACGAATCTTCTAAGCGTTGTATTTATGTGAAGTGCTATAGAGATTTAGCGTCTTGTATTTGAATATCTTATTATAAATTTAATTATATAAAATATTTCTTCTTTAATTTGAATAAAATATTTTATTTATTTAATGGTATTCCACAAATTTGAATCTCTCTTTTCACAATAATGAATTGTAATATGTAGCCGATCAAATAAAATTTAAATAAGTTACTTAAATATATCTTCATGTTATCATTTTACTTTTGTATTCTTTTGGGTATAAATATATTTTCATTATCATCATTTCATCATTTAGTCTTAGGGGAACCGTGTGGGGCCGGTTTTAGAATTGTCCCACCCCTCTCCACCCATGGGAGTCGTAGGAGCCGACTGAAGGAATACAGGGGGGTGGGCAGCAGCACTCCCTCGAGTATTGACAACATCCACTGCGATCGCCAACCCGCCTGCCAAGCATGGTGATTACGGAACTATCCCCCCATATGAGCGCACAGGACCGTTGTGGCGTTCTCTTGGGGAGGCCTATGTCCAGCAGTGGACGTCGAAAGGCTGATGGATGGATGGATGGATGGAGTCTTAGGGGGAAGGTCTGTACCGATACCGCGTAATACAAACGTAGCCATAAGAGTTCTCAGTTAACATAAACGAACCAACTATGTTATAAAGGTTATATATTCATTTCCAAATATTAAAACAGTCACATATTAACATAGAACACGCGTTTTATTTCTTTGCCATAATGTTCCAATAAACTTCACATTTATACAAAGCAGCGGTCACCTTTTTTTTTTATTTAGGCGGGAAAAAATGTACCTAACCGCACACCTCGTCGTTCGGGGCCACGGACACGATAGTAGCCTTCACCCACTAAAGAAACCCGCCATGTGCCGTCTCTCAGCCTGTTTTGACGGACCACTGGTACTGTGTTGGACTACTTCAGTGGTAACCAGCAGTCACCTACCATAACCAAGGTGGTGACCATTGATGTGTAAATATCAATGGTGGTGACTAACAAAGCCGGTCATAGTAACAGCAAAGTTTGGTGTGTATCTAAAATGTACAGGTGAATAAACCGATAGATTGCGTGGGCGTCTCTCCATCCATCCATCCATCAGCCTTTCAACGTCCATTGCTGGACATAGGCCTCCCCAAGAGAACGCCACAACAAGCGGTCCCGTCATGGGGGATAATGCCGTAATCGCCACGCTTGGCAGGCGGGTTGGCGATCGCAGTGGATGTTGTTAATACTCGAGGGAGTGCTGCTGCCCACTCCCCCCGGCTTTTACGACTCTCGTGGGTATAGAGAGGGGTGGGACAATTCTAAAGCCAGCCCCACACGGAAAAAGGGCGTCTCTCAATAGATGAAAAAAGATGTAAGTAGAGTACAATAGAAATCGATTACCATGAATACTATCTGCGATAGCTCGGTCGAGTATATGGCATAGTGTTCCATAAGTCGGTGTTCAAATTCCTCTCCAATAAATTTGTCTATTCACAATAATTTATTGTACCTAACCTAAATTTATCCTACTGCGACCTCAAGTTTAATGTAAATATTAACTAAATAAATTAAACAACGTATTAAGCCTGTTCCTGCGTGTACCTAAATAAATTTCCGCGAACATTGTTAGTTTCCACGCGCAGTTTAGTTTTACCTAATGTTTAACTTCCAATTGGCTAATTTACAAACTCAAACACTCCCTTTGTGTTATCAGAATTTGTAGAATTATTTTCATTGTGACTACTATCAGATAAATAGTGTGATAGGTCTGTGTATGTACTTACGTAGTTCCTACAAAATTCAGAAGAAAGGTTCGACACGAGTAAAGTTATCACAACTCATTAACACAAACTTTAAAGGATTTTTGAAGTGAAAACTTCTATAGGAAGGTTTGGATAGGGAGTAAATTCATGTGTCGTCATCGACATAGTCTCGTGACGTGTTAACGATAACGCTATTTCGGTTCCTATATATAACTTATTGCGCTGGGCCAGCTGTGAATGTAGATATAGATATATATAATATACTCAGTGGTGCGTTTTAGTTCATTTAGTTTTATGTTTTCACTTCTGTCGGCAGTCCTCATGACTGCTTTTAATTAATTTATTTTTCTACTATATAGATGGCAAACACGCATACGGCCCACCTGATGGTAAGCGGTTACCGTAGCCTATAGACGCTAGCAACACCATAACAACACTCGCGCGTCGCCATTTCCAAGGAAAGTGTTAGGTGGTGTATAGGAAGGAGAATAAAGAGAGGATAGGTAGGATACTAAGGAGAGGATAGGAAGAATAACAAGGAGAAGGAGTTTGGGCCTCCGGCGCTCTTACTCACAATACGAATCACAACGGCAGGAGTAAGTGCCGTTGTTACACGCTGATCTTTTGTGAGAGGGTGGTACTTCCTCCATCGAGCCGGCCCATTCGTGCTGGAATATGCAAGGCTCTACGACTAGAATCTCTATTTAGGTGTTATTTACAAAAATAATGGATAGCTGGTTTTCATTTAAATCAGTGGTTCCGTAAGGATCTAGCTCTACCACATCAAGAGCCGTTAGAGTAATATGTACCATCTTGGATCTGCTTCTGCAATTTATCCTAACACCTGAGTCCCACATTTGCGTCATCATCGAGGTCGCATCGAAGCACAAAATCCCTAAATTGAAGAAAATGATTGTCTATATAAAGTAATTGATTTATCTAATTACTTGTAACAGATATGTTAGATTTAGAATATGGTTCAGCACTATATTAAAATGGTGCCGAAACATAGCCAAAATTTAACACGTCTGTTAAATTAACATTTAAAACATTGTTAAATTACCCCCAATTAATTAGGAAAAAAATATGTGCTTGCTTTTTTACAAATAAATGATGTCATTTTCACACCTAATTTATTTTATGTGAAAAAAAATTAACTAAATAGTTTGTTTTATAATACAACCAACTAGATTCTTTATTTTTAAAGTAAGAATTCGAAATAAAACATTTTATATATTTTACAATCCATGAAGTACACCATGTGAAACATAAAAAATAAAGAATATTTTCTGTAGCCCCTGATTTATTTAGAAAATATTATTTGTATTTTTCTCTAACTGAATTTGTACGTCTCCAAGGCAACCTATAAAATGATTGACGGTCGTGAAATGTAACCGGATTATATACACATATTGGAAAATCCGTCAATATTCGGCTGTTGATAAATTTATTTGTGACACTGTATCATTGGCTTGTATATTCACAGGCAACCCGCCTGGTTTTACACGACAACTATGGACCATAATCTTGGACGCAACACCTGTATACATGGCTAGCCTTTGCCCGCGACTCCGCCGCAGCCAATAGCTACTTTTTAGATTATATCTCAGGTTCCCGATATAGTAGCGGGATAAAATGTATACCAGTTTTTAAGTCTTATCAAGAGCTTTCAAATAAAAAAATGCATCAAAATTTTATCAGTAGATTTTGTGTGATGCGCGAACGAACAAACAGATAAAGATATAAACAGACAAATAGACAAAAAATCTAAAAAAAAATATTTTGTGTTCAGACACGCCTATATAGCTTAATACGTTATTTTTTCTCAAATATCTTAAATGTACAGACACAGCTCTGTTACAGCTTTATAATAGTAGCTATAGATGAAATGAGGTTTTTCCTCAGTTTACCCTCTTCGGGTTAAGACCCGATACGTAAATATTTGTGTATAATGTGTATCAAAAAACACGACTAATAGAATTAAACAAAAAATATACTTTGGAAAATTCAAAAGTGCACGCCTCATAATCTTCATTTTTCACAATAAAATTGATTATTTGATAAGTAACTAATAATGTATTGGTCTTACTAAGTAGTTTTCAATAAATCACATAGATAGCGCTAATTTCAAAAATCACCTATTAATGTGGTTCTCATGTCTTATAAGCCATCCAGCGCTAATTTTAAGAAGTATTACTATATTGGTCTATAGAAGTAGTTCTCACTAAATAAGGTATAGCGCTGGTTTTAGTGTCGAGTCGAGCGTAAACATTCACTATTTTTTTATTTATTTAATAACAATTAAACCACATCGAATCCGACTGTGAAAAGTGATAGGGCTCTATTCGTAATTATACTGAATCGTAAAAGAAAAAAAATACTCGATTAGTAAAAAAAAAGTATTTCAGTCGTTATCGTGTTAACATACATTACCTACAACACACGAACGTCCAAGACAGAACTTTTTTAAACAATTTTTTAACTAGTTTAAATAACAAAAATGGCATCAAAAATATCATGAGTATTAAAAATAGTGTTTTTTCTTGATATGTGTGTGTATATATTATTTTACAAGTGCAATATATGATAAATAGAGACATTTTAAGTTTGAAAAATCAGTAGTGCGTGAATCGAGAGTAGTACACACTTGAATGCTTTGCTTACGAGGCGTGCAATATCAACACCAAGATAAATTTTGTACCTACTAGATATAGGTATTGAAGTAGTCAGTTACATTCAGATAGATAACAAACAAACAGACAAAAATTCTAAAAAAAATGGTTATGTGTTTAGACACGCCTATATGGCTATATTACAGTATTTTTTTCTCAAATATCTTAAATGTACAGACACAGCTCTGTTACAGTTTTGTAATAGTATAGATTTTACACATTTTTAAAAATATTATAAAAATACACAAACGCTCACACAAACAAAAACACAATCAGCTAAATATACCTAATAAAATTAAAAATGTATAAAATAGTAGGCCACCGAAATCGGGTACAGGGACCAAGCTGCCGGTGGTTAGGGCTCCAGAGAAAGAAACCTCCACACAATGCGTGCCGTGTCGAGGAGTACTGCCTTCTGCATCAAGTTCTTGATCCAGCTACCTAACGAGAGTCTCTTTAGATGTTGGTAGAGACTCTTGGCGATCAGCCCATTGACTGATAAGACTATCGGGACAATAATTGTCGAGTCAACATCCCACATGTCGGTGTTCTCGTGAGCTAAATCCAAATATTTAATTTGCTTTTCTTAAAATATTTAATATATTATTATTCTTATTACTAATGTAAATGAACGTCCTAAGTAACTGGAATACGTAAAACGTTGATTACATTTACAAATAACGAATAAAAGTTTACATATAACCCATATAAACTATTTAAGCAACAAATGAGGTTTCCTGACAACCCTTCTATCAGAATATCACGCAATCATGTTGGCATCAGTATGAAAATAAACGTAAATAATATATAAGGGAATAGAAACCAGTTCGAATGTCGAATATTTCTCTAACGACCGTTTAAGTATTGGCACGAGCATTTGCCGAATCGGTCTGTGACATAAAAAGGGTTACATGACGTAGGTTTCTTTGAAAGTTCGAAGGTAATTAGGACTTACAACGGCGAAAGGACCTTATTTATTTAAGTACCAATAAGTGATGATTTGCGAAGTTTATTTGGAATAAAATATAGCGTTGAGTTACTTAAGTTGTGCCTATATTTTTATAATCTCTCTCTTTTGGTATGTTATATAACTCTGGGATTACTTTGTATCCGTTATAGTAAAGCCCCCTGCGACACCTATGTCAGTTTTCAACTGGACAAAAAATAACTAGAACTTCCAGTTTGAAGATGTTAGCCTTTTTTCAATTAAAACTCTTTTTAATAATACTCAGTTCACCACTCGTATTAAAAAAAAACCACCTTCAATAAACACTCAGGAACTAAAAAGCAATAAATAATTGGTATTTAGATACGATTTCCGTGCTAGACACCTACTGATGTGTTTGAAGCCGGTGCCAAGTCCAAAAGTAACAAAAACAACACATTTATTTTGTACTTAAATAACATTAAAACCATTTTTGGCACCGGCTTACCATTATTTATTCCTTTATAGTTCCGGGGTGTTTTTTTAAATAGTTTATTTGTGCTTTATAGTGTTTTTTTAATAGGTGCGTTGGTTAAAGAAGTGGTACTTGATGGGGAGGCCTTTCTAGGGTGCATCTCGTATGAGAAAGCGTCGAGCGCAATAGAGAAAGAAATAGAGCACAGCGTCTCGGAGAGTCTTCCAAAGACCCTGAAGAAAGACTTTATATATAATATGGGTACGCCAAAATGAGACCATTTCGGATTAAACACAAAAATATTTTTGCAAATCTGTCTATATATGACGGAGTTATGCCCGAATATACATAAAAAAAATATATAAACATCCGAATTGAGAACCCCCTCCTTTTTTGAAGTCATGATATTTTTTCAAAGATCTGATAAATGGTAATTTCTTATAAGTTATTTATTTTTCGGTGTTTACTTTGGATTATATTTTAAGCCAAAAACATCACACAGCAAAAATACCGAAGGGATGTTAAGTGGAAACCGAAAGTAAATGCGGACCTTTTTTGACACACAGACCTTTTTTTTTTCATAACTCGTACGTTCGCACAGCAACAATTAGTTAGGTACCGCCAATCGCATCCAATCAAAAAGATTTGATGCGATTAAGAACAAAATAATGTAGATCGTTTTTATCTAATCTAGTCCTTAAAATTTAAAAATACATACTTTGGAAAATCCAAAAGTGCACGCCTCATAATCTTAATTTTTCACAATAAAATTGATTATTTGATATGTAACTAATAATGTATTGGTCTTACTAAGTAGTTTTCAATAAATCCCATAGATAGCGCTAATTTCAAAAACTACTAATGAGGTTTTCATGTCTTATATATATCTAGCGCTAATTTTAAGAAGTACTTGTATATTGGTCTATAGAAATAGTTCAAGTAATTCTCACGAAATAAGGTATAGCGTAGCGCTGGTTTTAGAGTCGATCGTAAATATTCAGTATTTTTTGTTTATTTAATAACAATTAAACCACATCGAATCAGACGGTGAAAAGTAATAGCGCTCTATTCGTGATCATACTAATTAGTAAACTTAACTGGATTAGTAAAGTATTTTGGTCGTTATCGTGTTAACATACATTACCTACAACAAACGGACGTCCAAGACACAACATTTTCAAACAGTTTTTTAACTAGTTTAAATAACAAAAATGGCATCAAAAATATAATGAGTGTTAAAAATAGTGTTTTTGAAGTTATACTTCTTTAGGCGCGTTATGAAAAAATGATGAGAGTGAAATTTTAAGATGCGCGCGCATCTGTGACACAAAATTAACAGTATGAAGTTGTCTACAGTATGAAGTTGTCTGCTTAACCGCTCATTAAGTCTCGAAAAAAAAGCTATTAGTATATGTACTGCCTAAGCAAGTACATTTGAAGTACAATTATATTTGTATATATACTTTATTTACAAAAAAAAATTATTGTGCGATTCAGGTTATAGTACATTTTGTATAGAATTGCACTGATATTTATTACAGCGCCATCTGTTATTCAATTTTATCATCTAAATATTTTCTTCTAACAACATTCGAGTCCCACTAATATAATTATTAGTGTCTCTTCCGCCCACTAGAGAGCACGATTTTAAATAAAAACAAGCTCTTAGGGAGTGACATGGCCCTGGTAAGCACTTACAGAACTTTTTAAAATCACCCAAATAACTACAGTGATCTTTGATGTTACAAATATTATATTCTCACTACAACAACAATCACTAATAAATAATAACTATTGCTACTATAACAGATAACAGCTGACTAATTATTATCTACTTTATGTATATGTTATAAGAATTAATAATCTTATCAACATGAAAACGATATCTACAGGAAATAATTAGTACTACGAATAATCGTGTAGCCACTATTGTGTGGTAGTTCTAAGCAATACGGTAAGATGGCGCTGTTATACATTTTTTATTAATTCTAAGTTATAATAATCTATATTCTACAAGATATTTGAGAAAAAATGACTGTAATAGGCTATATAGGCGTGTCTAAACACAAAACAATATTTTTTAGAATTTTTGTCTGTTTGTCTGTTTGTTTGTTCGCGCATCAAACAAAAACCACTGAACTAATTTTGATGCAACTTTTTGATAAAAATGAAAAGTGAATATTAAATTAAGAAATCAATAAAAATATTTAAAAAATGACCAACCTTAAATTCAATTTTTGAATTTATTATTAATTTTTTTTTTTTAAATATTAAATAATCAATAATAAACATTTAAAATTAAGAATCTTATAATATTTAGTACAAATTATGTCTTATATATTTATTATTCTCTAAATTTGGTTTTTAATAATTATATATATATATATATATATATATATATATTATATAAATTTATATATATATATATATATATATATAATATATGGTACACACCTCAACGCTTCGCTTATGAGGCGTGCAATATAATTCTAATACTTACTAAACTTAAAGTTTTTACAGATAAACTATTTAAAAAATTAATGCCAGAATAATAGTCACACATTCCCCTTAATCTTAGACACAATAGAAATTGAATTCAGTAACAGTCGTTAAAGTGCGAGTTGTAATGTAAACAACATTTTAGTCAAATTGTGTTTGTCTTATTCTCAAACAATTCAAATACGTAATTAAAGCCATTGTTCACAACCAAGACATAATTTAGCAACTTTCGATGTGCCTTGTCTAAGTTACATACAAAGTTAAAATTACTCTTATTGTCCAAATATAAACATAGCTAAAGTCGTCGCCGACATCTTATAATTTAGACTGGACGAGGAGGCCGTAGCAATATAAACCTTTTAGAACATCTTCTAAATTGTTCCAAATTACTTAGACGTTTTTGATGCAACTATTTTTGTTTGATAGCTCTCGATCCCACTTAAAAACTGGTATACGTTGTATTTAGCTTCTATATCGGGTACCTGAGATGTAACTCAAAATTATACTACTATTTAAAAAAAATTTAATAATTGTATTTTATTTTCCATATTACCTATTATGTCATTATCTTACATTTTTATTAAGTATTTGACATAAATGAACACAAAATGCTAAAAAGTAAATTCAGAATTTGAACCTGCGTCTCCTGGGAAGCCTTAACAGATGCTTTACCAATTAAGCCATTGATACATTTGCCCGGGACAGTCAATTTCGATAGCACATTATTTCTTATTATCTTGCGTGAAGCCCATATTCGATCTTTGTCATTTAACATAATTATTATTATTGATTCCATTGAGGTATACGTAAATTTACATGAGATTAGCTTGAAGGTTTCTGTCCAAAAATCCAAAAGGCTTAGAATAATTACACCTAGAAACCGAGTCCGCCTCGGTAAAGTGAGGCAACTCAAACCTAGCCATATTGGCTAAGTTCATTACTCAGCCCGTCAGTGCTCAAGGTCGTGTCGTATCGACAACTACACCCGAAATTTTTATTAAAAATGACGGTTAGTGCAGTCAACGGATGTCACAGTACATCGGAAAAGCACAAGAAAGATAGTAACATTACATTTCACGGGTAATTAATGCGTCTAAACTTATATTTTTACGTAAAACATGCATCAAAATGAAAAATAAATTTCAATAATTTGTCATGGCACAGTTTATGAAAATGTTGCCGACACGGGGAAATATTCTCCCACATTTTGTTGTTTAATTAAAAGTGAAACACGTCTCAATTAGGCAATTAAAGGCACAATTTTTTAGGGTTCCGTACCCGAAGGGTCAAAACGGGACCCTATTACTAAGACTTCACTATCTGTCCGTCCGTCTGTCACCAGGTTGTATCTCAAGAACGGCGATAACTAGACAGTTGAAATTTTCACAAATGATGTATTTCTGTTGCCGCTATAACAACAAATACTAAAAACAAAAAATAATAATATTTAAGGGGGGCTCCCATACAACGTCTGTCTGTCCGTCCGTCTGTCACCAGGTTGTATCTCAAGAATGGCGATAGCTAGACAGTTGAAATTTTCACAAATGATGTATTTCTGATGCTGTTATAACAACAAATACTATAAACAAAAAAATATAATATTTAAGGGGGGCTCCCTTACAACAAACGTGATTTTTTTTTGCCCCTTTATGCTCGCTGTTGATAACGGCAACAGGTAGACGCTTGAAATATTCACAGAATATTTAGTTATATGTATATTCACTTTAAAAATAAATAATTAAATTAAAATAAAACAAATATTTAAGGGGGCCTCCCATACACAAACGTGTTTCTTTACTCGTTTTGGCTCTGTCTGTCCGTCTGTCTGTCACCAGGCTGTACCTATCTAAAGAACGGAGATAGTATACCTAGTCAATGGTACGGAAACATTCGTGCGCGAGTCCGACTAGCACTTGGCCGGTTTCTTCTTTTTGATTAAATTAAATTGGATTAATAAGGAAACTGAGACAAAAAACAACAAGTTCGCGTACTTCCGCGTCACTTACTTATAATAATAATATGTAATTTTATGTGTTGATTTGGTTTTAGGTTTCCTTCTGATTATTTTTATTTCACTCTTTTTAGTGCATCATGCCGGCAATATTCGTGTATTCTGGTAAATAGGTACGTTACACTGTTTAGGATGTAAACAAAACGGGTAACGACCAAGTAGTTTCGGTAAACGAATTGCACTTATATTTCTGTATGGGATCTATGGCCTTTGTCATCAATTGAGCAGTAAGAATTGATGAGTTCCAAATAAATAAAAGGTGTAATCTAATTTGTAATGTAATCACAACTATAAGTGTGAAATAGTTTCAACTTCCCTATTTTTAGGGAAAATTTAATGTATTATCAACATTATTTTTTCACTGTGTGCGTTTCGTCAAGCGTAAATGCAAGTACCTTATGCACACATAGATTATATTATTGCCTCACTTTTAACGGACCACTTTGAAGGGAACTATCGTTCTAGGTGTAATTATTCTAAGCCAAAAGGAGACATGAGGTGTTATGCCTTTACACATTCGCACACGGTCCATTTCATATTCATGGAATAATGGACAGCGAACAGCAATAAAAATATTTATTATGTAATGGTTATTTACATACTTTACAACATAAACTTTTATTCATAAATGAGAAAAATCTAATTTCGGTTCATGCCAGAACTTTTTCGTTGCTTACTTATATTTTTTATTTTTGTAAAACCTCGGTGGCCTCATCCTTAAAGAAACAATATTGAAATAACTGAAATCGCTGGTGCAGCGTTAGTGTGATTGACTGCTGATGAGGTCTCGGGTTCTATCCCTAGATTGGAACTGTCCAAAAACAACTGTTACTATGCTTTTCCGTAAAAAATAATCTCAGTAGCAGCCAGGAGTTTGGAAATGTGCCCGATAGACGGCAATAGGCTCACCCCATATTACGTGTGATTTAAACATAGTTGGCGAACCGTGTGTAATACACCTCTGTCTACCCTTCCGGGGATACAGGCGTGCGACTATATTAGTTTTTTATTTTTGCCACACTCGCAACTTACAAACACAATGTAAAAACTCACGTATTACATGGACAATTGGACTTCAGTTATAAGACCCAACATAAAAATGGATGCTTTGTGAGCCCTTTTCCTTCACAAATAATACATGTAATAGGCAAGGAAAGCACGTGAGACAAACCACATAGGATAGTAAATGCGAACCGGCAGCCCCAGAGCAGCCATTTAGAAAGACTCTCGATGGTCAATATCAATGGTCACGTTTAGATTACAGCATCCATACTCATACGATATAAATATACAAGATTCAAATCTATACATAGTATAAAGTTCAGTCAATATCCGCATCTGTATATTTGGCCGCTTTATTTAAACTACACATATTTTAATATCTAATATATAAAATTCTCGTGTCGAAACGGCTTGACCGATTCTTATGAAATTTTGTGTGTATATTCAGTAGATCTGAGAATAGGATGTGAACTATTTTTCATACTCCTAAGTGATATCCCCCCAAATATCTTTGTTTTATTTTGTGGACATTTTTATTTGAATTTTTATATGATTCAGCATTAAAAAATACAGACAACCCAAAATTTATACACTTCTACTGCCAACCCCCATTTTTAATAGCGATAGTTTTCATTACAAAATATTCACGAAAAAAAAAATGGCGTTATGAAATTCGCCGGGTGAGCTAGTTTTTATATATTTTTTAAGCATTCAACCATCGTGAAATCGCTGAATTAGCAAAGCATCTGGGATGGTATTCCAGGAGATGCAGGTTCAAATCCTGCTCTTGACTGTTATTTTCGATTTCACATTTCTGTACTTTGTGTTAATACACAACGGGTTTTCAAACGGTTTTCATTGTCGCCTAGATAAATTTCCAAAAAGGCTTAATATGTATCCTAATAACTTTTTTTTGAGTAGAGTTTTTTTTCTGATCAGGGGATTAGATATCGTATCGACTCGCTTGTGATTGGTAGAGAAACCGACGCGTGATGTCGCAAGAATCCGTTGGCCAATCACGGTGATCCCTCAACCAATAACAGTGATCACGATACGATGGACATGTGAGATATGAGATTCCGTCTAGCCCAACTGGTTTGTTTTTGGGAGACGCTGGCTCTACATTAAGCTATTCTTTAGTCTTCAAAATTCTGCTATAGAGAGTTGTATTTCTTCAAAACTCCTAAAAATATTTGTATTAGTCAATTGCATTCCTGCGAAACAAGGGCAGATCACAAGTATTTAAATAATAGAGAAGTTTCCAATAGGATGACGAATGGGAATATATCTTCCCAAGACACATCGAGATGTGGCTATGAAAATGAAAGTAGACAGTTCAGATCTGAATAAGTGAGAAATGTTAAAATATTTCCTTGAGAGACATGGCCTTATACTTGATATTCTAATTTTTATAGAAAATATTTTTTTAAATCATCCTTACTAATACGAGTATATATTCGTATTAGTAACTTTGATATCAAATACGAAAGTGCATTTATTTGTTATGCTGTGACGTCTTAACTACTGCAGCGATTATAATGAATTTTTGTATACTTATATAGGACATAGGCTACTTTTAACCTGGAAAATGGACTGTTCTTGTTGATTAATAATTTGTCATAGAAGTGACATACTCGTATTTATATGAATTGACTTAATCCTGATGAGGACGATGACGATGACTTAATCAGGCTGCCCCCTGAGGCAGAATGTCATATTTCACGTGTCGACCGTATCGAGATCACTGTGATTGGTTGAGAAACCGACGCGTGATGTCACAATAATCCGTTGGTCAATCACGGTGATCGTACAAGCGAGACGATACGATCGACATGTGAGATATGAGATTCTGCCTAACCCCCCAGGCCAAACTGCGGGTAGAATCATGTTATAAATATAATAAAAAGTTTTGCTTATCTACCTAACTCGTCATAAACTAAACTAATGTTGATGATCAAAATTCCTATATTGTTTGCTAAAGTCGTTATGAAAAAGTGGGCTTATAATGTATTGTGTAGTAATGAGAAGACTGACTAGTTAGGTTTAATCGCTTCATTCAAGTCTACGAGCTAATGTCTTAGACAATTGTAAAACATATTAAAACTAAGCGGTTTTGTGAACTTTATTTAGATATTTTTGTATATTTTTTAAGCATTTGACATGCTTAGCCATATAAATCAACACAAAGTGTGAAAATGGGAAATCAAAAATAACAGTCAGACTGTTATTTTTTTATTGTACTTAATTTTATTTAAAAAAAAAACATTCCTCTCTCAATCACGAAAAATCTTCGTTAGATCCTAACCACGGAGTACAGAACATAGCATAGGTAAATTGAAACCTTCTCTGTTAATATATATATATATAGAATAACAAAAAATCCATCTAAATCGGACAAGTGGTTTTTAAGAAAATCACGGGTATACAAACTTTTATACATACATACGGATCAAATATTTGAATTTATATGTTAGTTTTAAGTAAGATTTGTGTGATGAAAAAATGTTTTTATAGGTTTATATGTTTAAGTTTAATTGCTAGCAAAAAATAAATAAGGCGTAGCAAACATGCAAACCAAGAACCAAATATATCGTGATTTGTTTTGGAACAAAAATGTGTGTTGCGTAACAGACTTCAAACACATCATTAGGTGTCTAGCACGGAAATCATATGTAAATACCAGTTATTTTTTAATTTTTAGTTCCTGGGCGATACTTAAAGGGGGTTTTCTTTTGTTTTTAAAATCATTTATATTATTTAAAATTTGATGGGATAGAGCAGTAACTTGTTTTTACGCTTTTTTGTTTTGACTATTTGATAAGATAAAAAAGTATACCATCGAAGCAATGTAACATAGTTCCAGTGGCCGCCAATAAAGGCGGAGAGAAGGCACACGGCGCGTTTCTTACGTAAGTGAAGGCCCCACACCACCCTATTTGTTGCCCCAAACGACGGGGTGTGTGGTTAGGAACATTTTATCCCGCCTTAACAAAAAAAAAATACCAAAAAAAGTATGATAACTACAATCTTTATCGGGTAAAAATATCTAGCGTTTTCCTACCGCCTCACCGCATACAAAAGCTGCAAAAATTATTATATTATACGAGTATTGCAGGTTACCGATATAGTAGTAAGATTAAACGTATACCAGTTTTAAGTCTAAAGCAAGTCAAGAGCAATCAAACAGAAAAGTTTCATAAATATCCGTTTAGTAGTTTTTGCGTGATACGCGAACTAAAGCGCGAAAAAATAGATAAACATTTACACTACAAAAATTCTAAAACATATGGCTCAGGGATGCCTAAATAGTCTTATTTAGAATTTTTAAAGTATCTTACATGTAGAGATATAGCTAGTAGAGTTAATCAAAATTCATTGATTGAATTGATTGTTGAATGTTACTGAATAACCTACATATTTTAACTATAGAAGGTACTTATATGTATATGTGTTTAAAGTATAAATGCTTAAAGTAGATCATACATGTTTAAGATAAATCCACCAATAGTTGCTTTGGAATATGAACGCGACTTGCAAACTGTTGTGGATAAATGCATCTTTCTCCATGTTTATGAGCAAAACGTGACTTCAAAAGCCACTGCTATCGTTTGTCTCGCGAATAAACTGCAGTACCATGTAATCTCACGAAATATCTAGGTATTTCAGCTGAACTTATATTGGAATCAACGTTTATATGAACACTGTATATTACGAAATAAACTTAACATTGTGTGCCAGAAGGATGGTGAATAAGTTATAAATAAGTAAAAGTACTTAAAGCACCAAACTTAAAATAACATAGGTAGACTTGTAGCTTAGAAATGAAATGTCAAGACACATACCACCGATTTTGTGTCGAGATGATGGGTGTATTTTCTGATAAGTGATCACTACTCGATGAAGGAAAACTTCGTAAGGAAGCCTGCAAGCTTGGTATATTTTCACAACTCCTTGTGTAGTCTGCCAACCTCTAAATTTTTATTTCTGCGGGGTGTTCGACAGTCGACGCCATCCTGCATATGAGGGCCGCGGCTACGGAGGCCATCGTACAGCGAGAGGTGCTGTTGGCGATGTCATTGGACATCGCCAACGCATTCAACAGTCTGCCATTTAGCTGCATCAGGGAGGTACTCAGATTCAACGGGATGCTTGCCTACCCGAGACGGCTAGTAGCAGACTACCTCGAAGGCCACACCGTTCTCTTTGCAAGTCGGGAAGGTGACGCTGTCAGGAGGTCCACGTCGTGCGGTGTCTCACAGGGATCTATCTTGGGGCCACTCCTGTGGGACACCAGATATGACTGGGTCCTGCGCGGAGACTTCGCTCAGAGAGGGAGTCCGATGGGGCTAATAAAAAGCATTAATATCACACTAGAGGACCGAATATTCAGAATAATCTTTCCCAGTAACTTAACATAATTATATATTTATTACTTAAATAGGTTAAATAGGTATCAAGAATTGTTGCCGAATAGTAATACTTTAATGAACAAAAACTGCTCACCTTCTAGCAGGAAATATAACGTTTTTTAAGTTATAATAAGGATATAATTTCTCTTAATTTACCAGGAACAAAATACTTATTTTTAAATTTTATTGTTACAAAATGTTTAATAAAACCAAAGTGCGATTATGTGAAATCTGTAGTAGTACCAATAGGAATTGAACCTTCAGATGCAGGTCATCATACTCGATAATCCCGAGCAATCACGGTGGCTTACTTGGCAAAGCATCTGGAAGGTTATTATAAATCAAAAGACGCAGGTTCACACGCTGCTCGTGGCTACCATTATCAAATTCGTACTTCACCCCTCTCTACCCACGGGAGTCGTAAGAGCCGACTGAGGGAATACCTGGAGAGTGGGCAGCAGCACTCCCTCGAGTATTAACAACATCTACTGCGATCGCCAACCCGCATGCCAAGCGTGGCGATGACGGCATTATCCCTCATGACGGGGCCGCGCGTTGTGGCGTTCTCTTGGGAACGCCTATGTCCAGCAGTGGACGTTGAAAGGCTAATGGATGGATGGATATTCAAGCATGTCAAAAACTTAAAGATGTATAGAAATAATAACAAACTATAAGAATATTAGACAGTAAGAACTCATAAAGCGTTCAGATATTGACGGCCCTACAGATTGTTTATTGAACCAATATTACCATCTAAAATTAATATTTTGACCCCGACAGTCTGTTGCTAGTTTAGGAAATTATTAACAAACTTGATAATCCGTTAAACCGGAGTTATAGCGTTACAGTCTATCGATTTGTTTAGTACTTTTGAGTTTATAAATTAATTTCTGTTAAGTATATTTTACAATCAATTAAATGTTAAGAAAGTAAATATGTCGAAGTGTTCATTCAATTGAATAAGTGAATAATTATGTGCAAGTTTTACAATCCATCTATACTATTGCAAGTTATAAGTAATTTGATAAACGCATAACCAGAACGTTGTATTCGATATCCTAAGTTTTATTTTGAAGATTTTAAGATATCTGATACAACTGATAGCCATACGTCTCAAAAATAAATATTTGATTAGGGCCGTTGATCTTAAAAAACAGAAAAGCTGCTCTTTATTCTGATGAAATGAGGGTGAGACAGCTTTATATTAAGGGTGAGAATAGGTGTTCAGTTCGATCCCCAGCGTGAAGTCGAAATTTCTCAAGGTACCACCTCTTTTTGACACGGTACACGACGAAAACTTCCAAAAACACTGATCTTCTTAATGATAGGTAAAAAAAACAGTTTATTTACACGAATATTACGTATTATAAAATAAAACTACTTTTACACTAAATGTAGCAAAATCTATTTTATTAAACGCAACGTATCTTTTTTTTGCCCACCTGATGGTAAGAGGTAACCGTCGCTCATGGATTCAACTATACTCAAAGTATTGTCAAGCCGCTAAACACCATTTCATGTCTCAGAAATGAAATGAAAGAATAGTCGGCTATCTTCTGCTACAGCCAAAACACGCTAGCGTGCTTCATGACCGGTCACACAGAAGACGGTGGTACCGACCCGTTCGTGGTGGGGTTCCGAGGCATGGAGGATGTCAGTAATAAGTGTCACATGTGGTCATTCATCTGAAGCCGACCGGGTGAAAGATGCTTTGCAATCCATAGAGCGGCAAGTTCACCACTAGGCTACCTGGTAGTAAATTTAACTATGTGCAGTCACCTTATAAGCCAAAACGTTTTGATTACTTATGTGGAAGTAGATTTTTACTATTCTGTTAAACAGACACAACGGAGTATTGCCCATCATATAAATGATTTATTTGTCCCTCTGCGATGTTATTACGACAATTATTATTGTTAAAATACACCTAAATTAAATATTTATTTCTGATTGACATAGATTTACTAAATGTAATAAAGAACATCAAAAAAAACCACTAAACTACTTTAAATACGGTAGTAATAGACAATATTTCTAATGCTTACTGTAGTTGAAAAATATTATTATTGCAGACTCTGCACGTTCAAGGCTTACACGTTCTCCGGGCAGTTTCCTCGTTTCGGACATATAAACGAAAACTCGTCACTGATGTCCTTAACAATTTTGATTTGCAGTTCCTTCAAATTTAAGGTAAATAAAATATTATTACTAACGTGTTTTTGTTAGTATCTAAACCATAAAATATCACAAACTCCACAATTCCTTTTTTTAAAACCTCTTGAGAATGTTGAAAGAGAATTTGATGGAGAGAAGAAGTTGGTTGAGATGTATGTGTGGAGTATTAAAAATAGATAAATATATAATAAAAATAGATATATATTGATAAATGATTATGAAATGATTAAGTAAAAGGATAATTGCAGTGATAGCCTAGCAGTGTGTGTATTTACTTACAAATTATCACTGCTCGGTGAACGAAAAACATCGTGAGGAAACCTGTAAGCTTGAGAGAATTCGTCGATGGCTTATTAAATCTGGCATGCCGCATTGGTTCTGCGCAGCAGATATGTTTAAGGGTATAAGTGTGTCAATTCAATTCAAGCTGGCCACCTGCGCGCCAACATCGAGAAAAAGCAGAAGGTCGATCTCAACTGTGACCCCCTTTTTATTGTTTAGGCGGGAAATAATGTACCTAACCGCATACCCCGTCGTTCGGGGCAACGAACAGGGTAGTGTGGGGCCCGCACCCACTAAAGAAACCCGCCGGGTGCCGACTCTCCGCCTGTGATGACGAACCACTGGTACTGTGTTGGATTACTTCAGTGGCCCGCCGGCGGCTTACCCTTTCGGGTACCCTCTACTGAGCAGCGCATCCGCACGCGGAGCGTCGCACCTTCGCGGGAGGCCTTGCGGGTGGCGGACGTTCCCCGGTCCATCCAACCGCAGCCTTAGCTAGGGCGGCATGAGGCGCAAATACTCGCGCCTGCGCCGCCCCAGTCGCTGGCGGCGGTTTGGGTCAGCGGAAGAATTCTCCTCCCTGGCCCTCTTCCTTCCGCAAGATAACCTCTTCGCAGAAGGCAGCGACCGCGGCCCAATTCCTATCGCTGCCGAGCCTCGCTCTGACGATGCTTGGCAGCGAGAGGTCCCCCCCTATAGCCGCGATGAGTTCACGGCGCTGCCCGTCCCAAGCCGGGCAAGACTCGAGCGTGTGCCACGCTGTGTCCTCGCCGCAGCCGCAATGGTGACAGCCCGGAGTCGCTTCCCTCCTTGCGACTATGTGCAGATATCTACCGAAGCAACCGTGCCCCGACAGCACCTGCACTAGTCGGAAGGTAAGGACTCCATGCTGTCGCCCCGCCTACTCCTCCAGCACAGGCTGGAGCGCCCCTAAGGTCCAGAGACCGGCCCGGGGCGTCTCCAGCCGCACCCTCCAACTGGCCATGGCAGCACGGTGGGCGTCACCCTGCCATCTGGCCATCTCGCTGGGCAGGAGGCGACCGCCCCTAGCACGCTCTTGCGACGCCCGCCAATACACCTCGGCGAGCACCTCCGCCTCCAAGTCCCACGGTGGGGTTCAGGCCAACGCGCAAGCCACCTCGGTCGACACCGTGCGGTATCCGCGTATGAGCCTGGATGCGACGACTCTTTGTGGTCTCCACAGAAGAGCCCTGTTCGGCGTGTCCAGGGACTCCACCCACACAGGTGCACCGTACAGCGCCATCGACCCGACCACCCCCGCGTAAAGCCGTCGGCACGCATTGTTGGGTCCGCCCATATATCCGTGCAAGGGCGGACGCTGCGCCGACGAGCCTCGGGGACAGATGGACGAAAGACAGAAAGACGTTAAGTATGAATGTGTTATAGAAATTAGCAGTCAGGAGCAAGGGTCACGATGGCTGAATTGGCAAAGCATCTGGACGGTGTCCAGGAGATGCAGGTTCGAATCCTGCTCGTGACTGTTATTTTCGATTTCACATTTTTCACTTTGTGTTTAATGTATGTTGCTAAGCATGTCAAATGCTAAAAATATATATAAAAATATCTAAACTTTTTTAGAATTATAAATAGAATTATAAACTTTATAAAACTGCTGTATAATCAACAACCAATGAAGTAAGAACAGCTTTATTTAACATAAAATAGCAGCAAGCATGTTATCGCAAACCATCCGATTAATATCGATGATTCAGTAGAAAATATCTATTTCATAGTCGTTTGAGTCTCACCGACCCATGCGCAAAAGCGTTTATTACTATTTGAGGACTTATTTAAAAGTATTCAGCAAACTTTCAATCTAGAATATCATGGAAGTATTTAATAGTAGAATTTAAACGGTTCTCACGTGTAATAAGCAATCAAAGCAACTGAAAAAATAACATAAAGGTTTTATTCTATTCGCTCTAATCTCTCGAAAATTTAAAAAACGATTGAAAATGGTCTACTGTGAATAAAAAATTAACAAGGTTGTATCTGCGGGATCCATCCCTATATCTATACTATTAAAAAGCTATAACAGAGCTCTGTCTGTACATTTAAGATATTTGAGAATAAATGACTGTAATAGGCTATATAGGCGTGTCTAAACACAAGACGATTAAACAGCGAAACAAAACTTAAAAAAAAAAATTATTGTTTTCTGGCGCCTCAATAACTTAATACATTTTCTTTTAATATTTCAAATGTACAAGCATAGCTCTGTTACAGCTTTATCGTAGTAATATCAATAGATTTTATGGCAATTTAGACATAGAACAAATGTGTTAGGCACGTTTTTGCCAGTAACGGCAATATCAATAAATTAGCCAATTGCAGTCCACTACTGAATTCTAGATTCTTTTTTAGTCGTAATATCGAAGGCTAATATTCCCACTAAATTTAAGGTTATCATATCATACCTCCTAGTGAGTAGATATCCTACTCTTATTTGGCGAGTCACGCTATGGATACCGAGTGGAGTTTAAGACCTTTTTGCTGATCTTCAGCTGATTCTGCAGCTATGTCTATAGCATCATTATTCTCTGCCGGATACTCTTATTGAGGAGTACATCTTTCGAAGAAATTCCAATTATAAGTCGCAACATAGCTCGCTGAGTGACTTAGGACTAACCTTGCCGAGAGAGAGTTAGTTTTTACATACGATTTCATAACGTGTGTATTATGAAACCGTATGTAAAATTTCTTTAAAACCTACGAGTATATAGACCGAGAATTACTTTATAGAAGAAATCAAATAAGCTATCGATAAAATTTCCAGTATTTAAATTCAATTCTACATAATAAATTGTACTAGCTACAAGACTTTCTATTCTATTTCCCGACAGCAACATTGGTGATATAATAACGTTTTCTAGTTGTCGTTTAAGGTCTATAAAATTGCTGACAAAGATGTAAACTGCTACTACATTTTATAGGGATTACATATTATTTATGTGAAGCTTATACAAAACATAATTGCTCCCTTTCTACTTCATATTCATCATATATAAGGTAGATGAACTACAACATTGGCAGTTATCATCTACCTATATAATTCCTAATTTATTGGGTTGGTAGTCAAGAACATAATTGTAGCAATGTCCACTATTATATATTATAATAGTAATATATATTATATACTTTACAAAACCTTACTTCCTTACTAATGTTATATTATTTGTTACGATTTCATTCTGTAACTACTAACTCTTTTTTATAAATACTCCCACACTTTTTTATAAATACTCCCACTCTTTTTTATAAATACTCCTACTCGTGTTTAAAAATACTCCCACACTTTTTCATAAATACTCCCACTCTTTTTATAAATACTCCCTCTCTTTGTTAATACTCCCACTCTTATTTATAAATACTCCCACTCTTTTATAAATACTCCCACTTTTTTTCCCGGACAAATGGATGGTTCCTATGGTATAACTATTTTAGCATAAAAACATTGAAAGTAGGTAGAGTAACGTATTTATATTCCCAAATCCACGTTAACGGAGTCGCGGCACAAAATATACCTTAGTGTGAGTTTTACAATGACAATCGAGTAACTTCTTCACGACGTAAAGTGAGTTAACGCACACGTAATCGAACATTGTATACAAGCGAGTGCGAGATACATTCGTACTTTAACCACTCGCTTCGCGTCTACTCACCTCGAATAGTGACTTGTTATTTTTCTAATGTTGGTGTCATGAGGTAAACCGACTAAATTTGGAATATCATTTTAAACTAGTGGTGGTAGTACATAAGAATCTATCTTTCAAAGTTTGTATCATTTCATGAGCTTTGTTTATGTCATATTATATCTATGGTTTATCATGTTTAATGGATGTAATAGGTACTACGTACACGTCACAAATTATATAGTTGTATGTCCAAGGAGTACACGTACTTCCATGGTTATGTTTGATTATACGATTTTATTATTATGTTATTGATTCTTCGGACCTATGATACAATTAATTCATAGATACTATTTGTTATTTGAATTTACGTTTATTATCAATAAAAAAATGAAGACTAGTTCGTCCCAGTTTATTATGATGGTCATCTTTATGGAGTAGTCTTTTTAGAGTCGTCATTTCTTCTAGCAGTAGAAAAAGTTCCTATCTTTGAGGCCCTAGCCACTAGCAGTTTGGTCCCTGTACCCGTTGCCAGTGAGTCGTCCACACTTCTTATACTTTAAATTTTTGTGTTACATTTTTATAATATACTAGCTGACCCAGCGAACTTCGTACCGCCATATATTTTTTTATGAATAAATATTGCACTTTATAAATTGAGATATACCTTTTTTTTTTTTTTTTTGTTGACGCTGTGGAAATGCATTTTACGCATCCCCCCCGCCAGTGACAGACGGAAGGGTATGTAGGACTCGCCGGGCGCCCAGATCTTAGTTGCGCCCGGAATACCCACTAAAACCACAGCGGCCCCTTCCACACCTATTAGTGGGGCGCCGGAGAGTCGTCTCTGACATTCTACTCCGACGCCCCAGGTAAATGGCACACTGGCCACGCCCTGTCGTCATCAAGGTGGTGGGAGGAGGTGGGCGTAACGACGCCTTCTTCCCCCCGGCCGCCGCCTGAGGTTCCCGCTCCGCGGCCTCCTTCCGCGAAATTACAGCCTCACAGAAGGAGGCCATGGACGACCAGCACCTGTCACCGCCAAGCATCTGAGAGATTACTCTTGGCAGCGACAGGTCTCTTCCAATTATCGCCGACAGAGCGTGGCGCTGGGCCCCCCAAGCGGGGCATTCCTCCAGAGTGTGACGCGCGTCATCGACTAGCGCGCCACACTCATGGCATCCGGGGACCCCTTCCTTTCCAATACGGTGCAGGTACTTACCGAAGCACCCATGTCCGGTAAGTACCTGCGTCAGCCTGAAATTCAGGTTGCCGTGCCTTCGACTTAGCCAGCGATGGAGGTGCGGCGCAACCGCCTCTACAGTCCCCCGTCCTGCTCCGGAGGACTCCAGCTCTTCCCTCCACCGCCGGATCATTGCTCTTCGGGCCGCTTCATGAGCTCTGCCCAGGTTCCTTGCGGAGACTTCCCCGCCCCTGGCCCTTACCGCGGCACGAAACCAGTAGGCCTCTGCCAGCGCCTCGGCTTGGAGATGCCAAGGCGGGTCGCCTGCCAGCAGCGTCGCCGCGGCCCACGACACCGTACGGTACCCCCTTATGACCCTCACCGCTATGGCCCTCTGCGGACGTCGCAACAGGGCCTTATTGGGGGCGGTGAGGGCGTCCGCCCAAATTGGGGCACCATATAGTGCCATAGACCGCAATATACCGCTATAGAGGCGGCGGCAGGACGATCCCGGACCTCCAATATTTGGCAGAAGCCTACCCAAGGCCGCTGCAGAATTGATGAGCCTAGGGACGAGCTGGGCAAAGTGCGGCCCGAATCCCCATTTACTATCAATGTGCAGGCCCAGATATTTTATATGGGCCTGCACAGGCACGGCAACCCCCTGTACAACCAGGCGTGCTCCTCGGGGGGGACCTCGGCGAGGGCCGTGAAAAAGGAGGGCCTCGGTTTTGGATAACGAAACCCTCAGGCCCCACATACCGATCCGGTCGACGACGAGCGCAACTCCGACCTCCGCCGATCGGGCGGCCTCCTGGAAGCCGGCTCTCCTCACGGTGACGAGGGTGTCATCTGCATAACAAATCACCCCCATCCCGGGAAGAAGCCCGCCCCGCAGAACCCAATCGAATCCGACGTTCCACAGGATCGGGCCAAGGACGGATCCCTGTGGAACGCCGCACTCTACCCGATGGCGCTATAGGCGCCCGTCGCCCCCCTCCCAGAGCACGTGCCTCCCCTCGAGGTACGCCCCCAACAACCTCCGGAGATACGGAGGCACTCCATGAAACCGGAGCGCCTCCTTCAACGTCTCGTGAGGGAGACTGTTGAAGGCGTTCTCTATGTCGAGCGAGACTGCCAAAACCACCTCCTTCCCGGCAACCGCTTCAGTGGCCAGGGTTTTCAGGGCGGCCAGCGCATCAATAGTGGAGCGGCCCGCCCTGAACCCGAACTGCGACTCTGACAGTCCCGGCCCGACATCCTCGAGGTGCCGGACGAGACGGTTCGCGAGCACCTTCTCGAATAATTTGGCCGTCTCGTCCAGCAGCACCAACGGCCTATATGCGGAAGGAGAGTCAGGTGGGCGACCCTCCTTCCGCAGAAGACACAACCGTCCGCTCCTCCATTGCTCCGGGAACCGCCCGGACCTCAAACATGCGTTAAGCAGTTCCCGGAGCCAATTCCTGATGTATTCCGCGGCGACACCGAGCACCAGTCCCGGTATGCCGTCCGGACCGGGCGCCTTTCTTCTCCCTCGAAGGCGGGAGAGGGCCACATCCATCTCGGTGTCGGTGACGGGAGGGACAGGCGCTATCTCTTCCACCAAAATTGAGATATACCTAAATTATCCTATCTCTTAAGTTGCAACTATATAATATAATAGACTACTTTAACATGTATCTAGTGATGTTATGTTAATAAATGAGTACAATAATAATAAAGCCTTTTTATTTCCATGTAGTTTACATAATATTTATACAACTCTATAAAATTTAATATCTACATATTTGTTATCATAACCTTTTCTGGGTAAAGGCCTCCTCCAACTGTTTCCAGGTATTTCTACATTGCGCTTTCACAGTTCAGTCTCTACCAGCTATTTTTTGGATTTCATCGCTCCACCGGTCTTTACATCTTCCTTTGCTTCTTTTCCCACTCGGACCTTTCGCGTGAACGTGACCCGCCCATCTCCATTTAAGTTATTGTGAATGTTGTTTTGCGTTTATTAATTTAGTTTTTCTGTGAATATCCTCGCTTCTAACTAACTAAACTAACTTACCATCACGCCATTTCCTCGCTTATATGCTTGTCCATAAGCTTTATATCTAGAATGCTTCTTTCTATTATAGCACGCTGGTACGAGCGTATTTTGCTTTTTTTTATTATTGAAGACCCAAGTTTATGCTCCATATGTTAAACAAGGTAACAAGCAGGACTCTATTACCTTATTTTAGAATATAAGTGGAAGTTTGCCTTTTAAAATGTCTTTGTAACTCCAGTGTTTTTTCCAGGTTATGTTGATACGCCACTCTAGTTCGTCTTTATTTCGCGATTTCTTAAATGAAATTTGTTTCTAGAGATACACATAGTTGTCCACATATTCTATAATTTTACCTGTTTTTTATACAATGTATTCGTAGCAACCTTCGTTTTTGGTATATGAATAAACCCAAACGTATATGGTTTCAATCCTATATTTCGCTAGAGTTGTTTAGCTCTCCTATAATTGTTTCCAACTGATTTGATGTTTTTTGCAAATAGGATTATATCCTCTGCAAATTTTAAGTTGCTTAAGAACTCTGCATCTATTTTTATCGTCTTTCCGCTCCAATCTACTTCTTTCATTATGTCTTGCAGCTATAGGTATATTCCAATGCTTGCATTTCCAATCTAGTTGATCCATTATGTCTTGTAGTTATATTTTCTGGTTATACGGATTATTATTACTACTCTTTGACTTATATTTTCAATATACTTTGAGGAAAAAATTAGCTTTCACAATAAAAATTTCAGTGACAATTTGCACTTGCTCACGGTGAAGACGTTTTCGATCAAATTGTCAAAGTTGACATATTTTGCAACTCACACTCGCAAAAACGAGGTTCTCGCTCGTTTTTATGCTCACTACTCATGTCATCAACGTTCACATTCGACACGTTTTTATATAAACAATCTCGCACTCGCAAATTATGTTTCGCAAACGTGACGCTAGGTGTCACTGATCCAAGTCCATACAAATTTGAGTTTACTTTAACGCGATCGAGTAGTTAGAAAAACTCACACTAAGCCCTCTGTTGATTTTGTGGTCGCGGGCAGAATCATGTACTTAATATTATGAATGTGTAAGTGCGTTCTTTTGTTATGCTTTCATACCAAAATTACTCAACCGATTATCGTGAAACTTTTTCAACACATAGTCCGCAATCCAGAAAAATACATAGGCCACTAGATATATATCCCAAAAAATGTATAATTTCTGAGGGATGGCTATTTTGCGTAAAGTTCATTAATATATATAGATGAGTAGATTTTTTAAAATTTATATTAAGAAATTAAATCTACACAGAAGATATCTAGTAACTTCTTGGCTCTTGATTTCTGAAGCGTGATACATTATTATTATTAAAATAACAAGTAGGTACCAAAACTATTCACACAAATTTGGAGGAAATGTTTTGTCAATCCACTATAATTAAATTAGTTAATTGTGTACGATTCCTCATATTAATTGATGATATTGTGTAAGAAGGTGTAAGAGGTATCGAATTCGATCCCCAGTCTTAGATCAACACTCATACTCTTCCTTTTTATTTTATTTTTTTCCATGCAATTTTGAAGTTGCATGTAAATTCGAATAAAGAAACTAGCTTAAAATATGTTTTGCATGTTGTGCTGTAAAAGCTGAAAAAGAAATTAGTAGATATAAATTTATTCATATTACATTACACACATACCATCCACAAAATGATTTAAAAACTCAATTCATTTTCAAAGAGTATTTCAACGAATAGCATCAGATCTAAGTACATAGAGTAAACATCAATCAGAGAGACTTCTCCTTATTCTTCTCGAGGTCAAGCACGAGCATAGGCGCATACGAGTTAGGTACGTTCGAGTGCATCTGAATTTGCAAGCATGCATCAGAGCCGAGTTTGCTCGGCAAATCTCTTAAAATATTCAGTATACTTCGTCATATCTGTACTGTCGTCTATCAATCACGTTACGTCTGGTCATAACGTAACTAATAGAAAGTATAGATAACGACAAATACCTATAAGAAATATTATAATCGAACTTCAACTTTTAACATCTGAAAACGTGCCTAGCCAAACAGCTAGTAAGTAGTAGAGATAAGCTGTCACTATGCAGCATAGCATAATATAAAACTAGACGTCGCGAGACGTCTACCAGATGTGAAAACATCGTACACATAAATCATCATCGTCAGGCCCTGGATATCATCTTGGACCAAGTACTCGTCAAGACGAATCAAACGAGTATAAACTCGATGGGGTTGCGTCGTTTCATTACAGAATTACTGTGGCCACCTTCCAGCTCTATCATCAGACCCTTATACCATCTAGAGACAAAGTACTGGTCAAGACGAATCATACGAGTCCAAACTCGATGGGGTTTTTAACAGAGTTCTATGTCCACCTTCCAGCTCCATCATCAGACGCTGGATTTCATCTAGGACTGGAGTACTAATCAAGACAATTCAAACGAGCCCTAATTCGATGGAGTTGCGCCATTTAATTACAGAGTTCTATTGGCCACCTTCCAGCTCCACCATAAGACCCTGGATACCATCTAAAAACAAAGTACTCATCAAGACGCAACAAACGAGTGTAAACTCGATGGGGATGCGTCGTTTAATTACAGAGTTACTGTTACCACCTGCCAGGTTCATCATCAGACCCTGGATACCATCTAGACAAATTACTTGCTAAAACGAATCATACGAGCCCAAACTCGAGGGGGTCATGTCAATTTATATTGGAGTTCCTATAGCCACCTTCTAGCTACATCATCAAACCCTGGATACCATCTAAAGACAAAGTACTCGTCAAGACGAATCAAACGAGTCCAAATTCGATAGGATTGCGCCGTTTCATTATAGAGTTCCTATGTCCACCTTCCAGCTCCATCATCAGATCAGTTCCATGTCACCATAATATTGAATTGTCACGCGATATACATATATGCGTGTAAAATTTCAGCTCAATCGGAAACCGGGAAGTGTGTCAAATTTAACCTACCTTTTTTTTTTTAGGGTAGAGTGGGGCTCTCACCCACTAAAAACCCACCGTGCGCCCTCACCCGCCCTTACTACAGCGGATCACGGGTACCGCGTCGTTTCACCGCGATCCGCAGGCGGCAGCCCCTTCGGGCACCCTCTCTTGAGCGACGCCTCGCGCACTTGGGCGTCGCACCTTCACGGTAGGCTTCCGCGGACGGCAGGGTACTCCCCGACCCCACCGTCCGCAGCCTCGGCTAGGGCTTGCAATCTTGGCTGCCTCCCCCCCTGACGGAAGACGTGGACGCCGAAGCTGGCCGCATTCGCGGCATGCTTACGCAGATCTCCGATGCGGCTATGCCGGATCGGATGTCCTACACCCGCAGCCGAGTGGGAGGGCCAGCTGTATAAGGCGTACAGCAGTGCGCGCGCCGCGTTAAGGCTGGCCATCCGTCGCGCCAAAGACGCGAAAAGGCAGGAGATGCTGGAGGGTCTCGAGCGTGACCCCTGGGGACGCCCGTACCGCGCGTCGCTCAACAAGCTCCGCGCCCAGGCCCCCCCCCCCCTTACGGAGACCCTCCAGCCGGGCTTCCTCTCTGAGGTGGTTGAGGGACTATTCCAGTCACGGGCGGTGCACATGCCCCCGGTCATGGCTCCGCCAGATGATGACCGGGAGGCCGACGACGGGGAGGTACCGCCCGTGACAAAGATGGAAATGGGGGCAGCGGCAGCGCGTATGCGGAGAGGCGCCGCCCCCCGGCCGGTCGGGATTCCCGCCCGAGTGCTGGCCCTGGTCCTCGACCACCTTGAGCCCCGCCTCGGGGAGCTGTTCGGCGCTTGCCTGATGTCCGGACGGTTCCCTGACTGCTGGAAGGAGGGGAAGCTCGTGCTCCTGCCGAAGCCGGGACGGCCTCCGAATACGGTCTCGGCCTTCAGGCCCATCGTGTTGCTGAACGAGGCGGGCAAACTCCTCGAGCGGGTAGTAGCTGCCCGCATCGTCCGGCACCTAGGAGCGATTGGCCCCGACCTGTCCGACGCCCAGTTTGGATATCGGGCGGGTCGGTCTACGGTCGACGCCATTCTGCGCCTGAAGGCCGTCACCTCGAGGGAAGTGCTGTTGGGGGTGTCGTTCGACGTCGCCAACGCCTTCAATAGTCTGCCAGTCGGCTGCATCAAGGAGGCACTCCGGTACCATGGAGTACCCCTCTACCTAAGGCGGCTGGTGGCAGACTACCTCGACGGCCGCAGCGTCCTCTTCGTGGAGCGGGAAGGGGACGTTGTAAGGAGGGCTATGTCGTGCGGCGTCCCGCAGGGTTCGGTTCTTAGGCCGCTCCTGTGGGACGTCGGCTACGAATGGGTCCTCCGTAGCCGGCTCCCCACCTGGGCCGGGCGTAATTTGCTACGCAGACGATACGCTCGTCACAGCCCGGGGCGGGGCCCTCGAGGAAGCGGCAACGCTGGCCACCTCAGGTACCGCGGAGGTGGTCAGGCGGATCGAGGCGCTGGGGCTTAGGGTGGCCCTTGAAAAGTCGGAGGCCCTACTCTTCCATGGGCGCCGACGGGGCCCGCCCGCCAGCGCCTCGATAACGGTCAACGGTGTGGACTTCCCAATCCAGGCCCACATAAAATATCTGGGCCTGGTATTATATGGACGGTGGCACTTTGACGAGCACTTCCGCCGTCTTGCGCCAAGGCTCGTCAACACGGCGTCCGCCCTCGGGCGACTGATGCCGAATTTGGGCGGACCGAGTCTTGCGTGTCGACGACTCTACGCGGGGGTAGTACGGTCGATGGCACTGTACGGCGCGCCCGTGTGGGCGGAGTCCCTGGCCGCTCGCAATAGGGCCCTTCTTGGCGTCCACAGAGGGTCGTAGCGGTCAGGGCAATACGCGGGTACCGCACGGTCTCGACCGATGCAGCCTGCGCGTTGGCCGGAACCCCCCCGTGGGATCTGGAGGCGGAGGTGCTGGCCGACGTCTATCGGCGGGCGTCGACGGCGCGGGCGGGGGGCTGCCGCCCTTCGCCGAGCGCAATGTCATCGTGGCGGGAAGATGCCCGCCGCGCCACCGTCCTAAAGTGGAAGTCTCGGCTGGAGACGCCCCGGGCCGGTCTCTGGACCGTGGGGGCGCTCCGGCCGATCTTGGAAGAATGGGCAGGGTGGCAGCACGGGGTCCTCACCTTCCGGTTGGTGCAGGTTTTGTTTTGTGGTTGCTTCGGCAAATACCTGCACATAATCGCTAGGATAGAGACGACCCCAGGTTGTCACCATTGCGGCTGCGACGAGAACTCGGCGCAGCACACGCTCGAATCGTGCCCGGCCTGGGATGTGCAGCGCCGGGAACTCGTTGCAGTCATAGGCGTGGACCTGTCGCTGCCGGCCGTTGCGCGAGCGATGGTTGGCAGTGACAGGGCCTGGACCGCGGTCGCCGCCTTCTGCGAGGCTGTCATCTCGCGGAAGAAGGTGGCGGAGTCCTCTCCGCCACCTTCTTCCGTGAGGAATCCTCCTTCGCGGACCCAATTCGCCACCGGCGCGAGGGGCGGCGTGCGCGCGCTTACCTGCGCCTGATGCCGCCCTAGCCGAGGCTGCGGACGGTGGGGTCGGGGAGTACCCTGCCGTCCGCGGAAGCCTACCGCGAAGGTGCGACGCCCAATTGCGCGAGGCGTCGCTCTAGAGAGGGTGCCCGAAGGGGCTGCCGCCTGCGGATCGCGGTCGTAACGACGCGGTACCCGTGATCCACCGTAGCAAGGGCGGGTGGAGGCGCACGGTGGGTTTTTAGTGGGTGAGAGCCCCACACTACCCTGTTGTCTCCCCAGGCAGCGGGGTGTGCGGTAGGACATTTTTGCCCACCTAAAATAAAAAAAAAATAAAAAAAAGGGCGGCATCAGGCGCTGGAAAGCGCGCGCACGCCACCCTGCGCGCCGGCGGTGAATCGGGTCCGCGAAGGAGGATTTCTCCCGCGCCCTCTCCGCCACCTCCTTCCGCGAGATGACAGCCTCGCAGAAGGCGGCGACCGCGGTCCAGGCCCTGTCACTGCCAACCATCGCTCACGCAACGGCCGGCAGCGACAGGTCCACGCCTATGACTGCAACGAGTTCCCGGCGCTGCGCGTTTTACGCGCAGCTGCATTAGTAGGGGCCGCATTTACAGCCGGACCCCTTACGGCTGAGGCGTGAGGGTTTTTACCCAACTCTGTTGTTTGTAACAATTTTTCCATGTTGTTCCCACGAGTATGGGAGAAAGGAGGTCCACCCGGGCAGAGCTCCCTGTACCCGGGTAAGCGTACATTTGTAACCCAACACAGGGGGTCCGCAGGTACCCTGGATGGGGACGCGCTCGAGACTGAACTACCCATCAGCCATGCATCTCCTTGCCGCGCGCCAGAGCTTGAGATTCGGGGTAAATTTTTATAGAGGTTGTCTTCCTCGCGGTCCGGGCCATTAAGCCAAGAGCCTCGTTCCTGTATGTCCGCGAGACGTAACCACAGACACGCGCTCAGGTTTACGATTTGTTAAGGGGGGGGGCGCTATGGATGAATATTTTTGTGTGTGTGGTGACGGACTAAGAATACAAGTGTCACTACCCCATTCTTTCCCACGGATGCATGACTGGTGGTAGGGCTGGGTACCAAGTGAGAGTACTCACTTGGAATAGGGCCCAAGCGGGTTAGTACCACCATCTCCCGTGTGACCAGCCATGAAGCACATCGTTGCGTTTTGGCTGTAGTAGGAGATAGCCATTTATATTTCATTTCAAATCTGTGAAATGAATAGGTGGGCAGTGGCTTGACAATACTCTCAGTATAGTCGAGTCCATGGGTGACGGTTACCATTTACCATCAGATGGACCGTGGCTCGCCTGCCCATAAACACATTAAAAAAAAATATGTATATCTTAGATGTATATTCAGTCGGGACGGCAGGTATACCACTGATATAAAGAGAAACGGTACTTATATGCGGGAAAGAGAGTTAAAGGAGCCTTGGGACAACCTCTCGGCAGCCGGCACCTCGGCTAAAAGGCACGTGTCACAATACACAACGCAGTGCTTGCCCAGACGTTATTGCCTGTATGGAAACTTGAGTGGGGTATGCAGAAAAGAGCATGAGAGTAAAATTAATGAGGTCGAATTACGATCTCTGCGAAAGATCTGTGGAGTTAGGCTGACTGACTGCGAGTAGGTATGAAAGAGAATATTGGTGAAAAGATGCGAAAGGACATGATCTAATGGTTCGGATATGTGGAAATAATGCCGGACGAGCGATTGGTTACAAAGATATACATTACGAAAGTGGAAGGATATAGGTACAGCCTACAGGGGGAGACCGAGACTGACCTACCTAGACCAAATCGCTCATGTATTGAAGGAAGGTGGAGCCGGGAGTCTCTCAAACCGGCGAGCGTGTATAAAGAGAAATATCAATGTTGAGGAAGCAAGAGATATATCCAAGAATAGAGCTTTTCAGCACTCTATTCTTGTTGCATACCCCGTGGCGCGATTTACGTTAAGTAAACAAGTAATATATAGATTATTTTGTTAAATTTTTCCAATATTGGGCCGTTCAGTTCAGTTTTTAAGCGCGATTGACGGACAAACACATATACATACTTCCAAACACCTTTACGAAGTTTTGCATTTATAATAATAAAGTAGGATAATAATTGATATCATTATCTGCAGTTATATAAGTGACTGCAAGGTAGGTATTTTGTTTGTAGCTCTTCATTGTGCTATTAATATATTGAATAGCCACTCGCCCTGTACTAAGAAAGCATTGCAGACGCTCTAGTTCCTCGCACTTCTGTCTCTGCTTTTATATTCTGAAGTAAAATAAAGAATTATAACAATCTGTGATATAAATTATTAATAAATATAACTATATTTTACTTAACACACACAGACACGAATATTTTTTTGGAAAACTAATTACCAGAAATCTATAAGTAAAATGATAAAAGTCTGTCGCCTTTCGCGCATCACGGAAAAGCTATTGGACAGATTTCTTAAAAAAACATTGTTTGCCAATCGCATAGCATAAAAAAATATACAAAAACTAACTTAATTAACTTATCATCACGCAAATACCCTTGCGAGTTAGGCAGAGAGAACAGAGTACCAAGAGGCGTTATTCTTACAACATCTCTCGCTTCCTCAACATTTATAATTCTCGTCTTACATGCGCGCCGGTTTCGGAGACTTCTGAATCCACCTTCTTTTAATACATGACCGATTTGGTCTAGGTAGCTGAGTCTCGGTCTCTTCTTGGATCTTAACCAGTCGCTCATCTGGCATTCTTTCCACATGTCCGAACCATCAGAGCATTCCCTTTCACATCTTTACACCAACACACTCTTTCATACCTACTCTCTGTCTTACGTCGTCGTTATTTAAAAAAATATACACATTTGCCATTCTACTCCAATATCATTTCTCTACCTATCTAAAAGTGGTACCCAAAACAAATAGCTTCACTTTCTAAGAAAAAAAAATATAACATAAATAAACATGTCTAGAATACTAAATTAAGAAGTTTATTTTACAATTTGCTTTAATACATTTCCCAACAAGTCAGGCTCCTCATTAATTCACTAAAGTCTCTTATCTGTAATAGTACTTTCATTTAATTACTTGAGTAATACCGTTTGACAAAAGACACAAAATACCGTTGCGAACTCTCAATACCGCATCAACCTCATCCGCCAAATATGCGGCAGACAACGAACAGAAGTTTAATTTAAGATTAATTTATTTACAGACTTTCACTTAGTAAGATTATATCTGGCATTGACATGTTTTTAATTATGCTTCATTATGGCATCTAATTATGATATTTTCGTGAAAAAAGATGAAACGTTTATGAGTTTTCATTATCTAAAGGCACACAAAGGCCAAAGTAAGTTGGTTTAGTAGAACTTAAGTTCATAATAATAATGAGATGAGCCTTACTGATCATAAGATATTGAAATTACATGTTTTCTTGATTTTCTGTGTGAGATATCTTCGTTGTAATATAGTTATCAAAATGTTTTTGTAAGGCAAAGTAAGTTTTTACCGTAGCCAACACTAGAGGGAAGGAAAGGGATAGGTGGAGAAGTTGGATAATAAGGAGAAGTTTAATTATAATTGGTTCTCATCGTGCCTTTGCTACTTTTATTGTGGTTATTATGTGAAAGGTGTGTTTTTTTACATTTGTAGTAAACATTACATTAAATAGTAAAGATTGATCATGAGAAAATTATGGTACGTCAAGCCATTCGAGTGTACGTAACAGTTAATAATTTACTAAATAGTTTTTTATATAAATTACACAGACCCTTAAAAGCTAGCAGACAGAGAATTTCTGATTACAAGCTGACAGGAGCCAAAATGGGTCTGTTTTGGAGATTTTTTTTTCTCTTATTATAGTGTTGTTCAATGTATAATATTTTTAACAAACTAATTCTGAACTTACCTAAATTATTAAAGCGTCTTGTGTCACGCTTCTACCCCTGAACGTTTAAGTATTGCACATAACTTTGTTCCAGGTAATAAAGAGAGCATAGACAGTAATAGAGGGCGAGACGGCATTTTTTATATTGTGCACAATTTTAGACTCGTGGAATAATAGTTATAAAAATTTTCGCCCCAGTGGGTCTAGCCAAGTTGCATTCAAAGATCGCTAACGCTAATAGAATACTATTTAAATGTATGGGAATTTGACATATTTAACCCTAGATAAAGAACCTATATTTATCTAAGTCTTTAACAATATCTATAACGCTAAGTCACGTGACTTAACGTTAGAGATGTTAAATTTCCATACATTTTAATAGTATTCTGTTAGCGTTAGCGATCATAGAATGCAACTTGGCTAGACCCACAGGACTCACTCAAGAACCACGTGGTTGCTCATTAAGTATGTATATGTTTAATGAGCAACCACGTGGTACCTGAGTGAGTCTCATTAAATATATATTATACATATTTAATGAGCTACTAGACAAACAAGGCGTTAGTATTATATTAAGTCAGAACATTTTCCATTCACAAGTTAACCTACTGCTTTATACCTGTTTCGTGCTCAAGATTGTAAAGTACATAGCTCTTAGTGAGTATCTTTATTGAAATGAAAGGTATCAAGACTGTAAGGGGATGTTTAGCAAAGATATGGGGACTGATAAATAGTCATGGAGATGCTAATGGTTCAATACAATGGAGCAGTACATAGATTATAGAATGTTTTAATATGTCAGTATTTTAGTTCTTAATCCTCGCCATAAACGAAGATGTAATAAGTTTAACGTGTTTATCTGTGTGTCTGTATGTAGCATCATAATCTCCAAATGGCGGAATGGGTTTTGATTTAGTTTTTTATGTTTGATCGAGAGTGTTTTAAGGTGGTATGGTTAAAAAAATATGTTGTTGCTTTTTTTCATTATATTAAAATAGTTATTTGGGTTCATTGCAATGGTCTCAATAAATAGGCGCCACGGACGGTGCCCAGGTTCTTATGACGAAGTAAAGACGGAGGTCATAGAGTTTTACACTACATGAGTCTACATGCAAACAAGCATACGTCCCGCCTAATGGTAAGCGGTTACCGTAGCCTATAGACGCTAGTAACACCAGAGGCATCACTCGCGCGTCGCTATCTCCAAGGAAAGGCATAGGTGGAGACGAATGCTAATGAGAACAGAATGGGAAGGATACTAAGGAGTGGATAGGAAGGATAATAAGGAGAGGATAGGGATAGGGTATGGGCGTCGGGCGCTCTCACTCACCATACGAAATACAACGGTAATAGTACCTACCGTTGTTTCACGCTGATCTACTGGGAGAACGTGGTACTTTCCCGGTCGAGCCAGCCTATTCGTGCTGGGATAAACAAGGCTCTGTCAAGGTTGAATTTGACTAAAGGTTTAGAGAGTTTCAATAGATTAGGTAGTTTCTTAATTAAAAAAAATTATTTGTTTTGCTGTATTTTTATGGATATGAATGATTAATATTGTAAAAAATTACAATATTCCACTTTGATGCTCCTCGTCTTACTTTATTATACAAGAACATGAAATGTAAACCTTTTTTTTTGTTTAGGCGGGAAAAAATTTGCCTAACCGCACACCCCGTCGTTCGGCGCAATGAACAGGGTAGTGGGAGGCCTTCACCCACTAAATAAACCTGTGAACCGTCTCTTCACCTTTATTGGCGGGCCACTGGAACTATGTTGCATTGCTTCGGTGGTGTGAAATGTAAACTTAATTAGTGCAAATTTACTGTTTTTTTTTTTTTTTTTTAGGTAGATGATATTAACTTTTCTGTACAAGTACCAGGTACATTCCCTGTGTGTGCAAGTATCCACCATACTTAGCCCCCATAGTTCAGCTTGTAACAGTCATCACCAAATAGTCGCTAATGAACCTTTTATTAACAAACGATTGAAACAATGATTTCTCTATCTATCATAATAATACTTAACACGGCTTCGAAGATAATTATAGCTATGTGATCATAATAGATTTAATAGTTACATAATACTTAGTTAGGAACTAAAACACTTAGTTGAGGGGGAGGGGGACATCTTAGAACATTGTTTCAACTGCCTCGGCGGTGCAGCGATATTGTGAGCGACTCCTGTTCAAGCTTTTTTAAAAGAAAAATTACGGATTAGACGGCAATAGGCTCGCCCCCTATTACATGGGACTTAAACATAGTTGGCGAACCGTGGGAGTGTAATACACCCCTGCCTACCCCTTCGGGGAATACAGGCGTGATGCTTATGTTTTATGTTTAGAACACTGTTTTGTAGTATGCGCTTCAAAGTATAATATCCTATATTGTAATAACATCTGATGAGACTTTAACAGTTTGAAACATTCTTTCAAACTGAAATTACTCGCTGGATATCCAGAAAACTCATTGCAAATAAATAAATGCACTATGGGCGAGTGCTTATCGCGAGTCAAAGTACAAAGATTATCCATACATTTATTTAACAATACATTTAACAATTACATAGACATGCTAAACTTTCTAAATGTATGTGCCTTTCCTCTAAGTCAAGACTTCGAACAAGACGTATCCTTATAGCAGTTTTTTTTTAATTGGTAATATGAAAACCTTAGAACTTTTAATACCACTGTAGTTAATAGTGTTCTAAGGATTTTTTAATGATCCCATATTTAGGAATAAAAAGATGTTAAAATTAACACAGAGTAAGGTTTTTAATAGCCACGAAAGCAGCCGCGAGCAACAGCTATGACATTATATGCACATAGGTATGTGTTTGACGCTTTAAAAGCACATTACAATGCGAAGTCAGTGCCACATTTCAACTGAAAAATATTGTAATGCAACCAAAACTAAGTAAATTTTACTAAAGGAAAACCTCAAACGGTATATAAGCTCCAAATAGGCTGTCGCAAAGATGATAAGGGGTACGAGTAATAATCCTGTATATGTAGCAGCAATTTTTATATTGCACTGTATGTGTCTATAAATAAAAATTCCCTATCATAGTGTTTGTCCACGATGAACTCCGAAAGTAATTATACGATCTTAACGTTTTTATTTACCAAATGTGTGATTTATTCCACAAAGTAGGCTAAAAGCACTTTTTGAAACTCTACTTCCGCTTCCTTTTTCTACTTCCGTATTACTCGAATGTTTGTGTTCCGGGCAAGTCTTTCATTCAAAACTGTTATTGAATAAGTCTCGATTTGACGTTTAAACTCGACGCAATTGTCTTAACGGTCCTCGATTTTACCACCGAACTTCATCAGAATTGTATTTATTCATGTTTAATTGATTCTATTCAACGTTTAGTTCAATACTAAGCAAGTTGACGCAACCAAGTCAAAAATCTGCAACATTTCTTTCCAATTACATGAAACAGTACAATTCCTATTGTTAGAGTCATTCCATGGAACATTGGATATTGTTGTTTGTTCGCATAATAAAGGGAGTGCTCCACTGTTGGGTAATACACTAAGCTTAGCAAAGCGTTTGTGAGTTAAAGCTTTTACAGCATATAAGAAAATCATATACAAGTTGAAAAGAAACGGATAATCTGTATTGCATTTCTGTTCTTATAATCTTATGTTTGCAGCAAATTATTTGTACTCTTAACATAATATTGCAAGCGGTTTTCATTTTATTACTAGTCTTTTCCCGCTACTCCGCTGCAGAATAAGCTAGTTTTTAGGCTATAGGTATCTCAGGTTCCCGATATAGTAGCAGGATACAATAAATTAATACCAGTTTTTAAATCTAATCGAGAACTATCACGGAGTACAGAAAAATAGCGGAGATGTTTCAAGGCAAAATCTCTTTAGAACGAAGCGTCGCTAAATGCGGGTGTTCGGGGGACGAGGTAAAACTATAGCTCCACCCCTAGATCAAAATCCATCTAGTGGTTAAATGCATTTTACAGCGTAATAGAGAACATTTTTCATTAATTTAGTTTGTCTATTCACCACTATGGCGTTACAAGCACAACAGTTTGTTCCAGAACATTCCATATGCGCTAGTGAGGCTGGTCTACATTGTTTATACTAACTTACTTATCATGACGCCATCTTCCTTGCGGAGTAGACAGAGAGAATAGAGTGCCAAAAGGCTCTATTCTTGTGTAAGTACATCTCTCGCTTCCTCAACATTCATAATTCTCTTCATACACACTCGACGGAGACTTCTTACTCCATCCAGTTTTCAATAGATGACCGATTTAGTCTAGGTAGGTGAGATTCAGTCTCCCCCTGTACCTACATCCTTCCAGTTTCGCATTGTATATCTTCTTAACAGTCGCTCGTCCGGCAATCTTTCCACATGTCCGAACCATCGGAGCATTCCCTTTCGTATCTTTACACTAATACTCTCTATCATACCTACTCGCTTTCTTACATCGTCGTTACGAATGCGGTCAGTCAGCTTCACTCCACAGATTCTCCGCAGAGATCGCATTTTGACCGCATTGATTTTATTATCATGCTCCTTTTTGCATACCCAACTCTCGCTTCCATACAATAACGTTGGGACAAGCACTGCGTTGTGCATTGCGACGCGTGCCTTCTGGCTGAGGTGATGACTGCCGAGAAGTTGTCCCAATGCTCCGTTCACTCTATTATACTCTACTCTATCTCACATTGTTTATAATGTATATTGATAATCAGTATTGGGCATAGACGTAATGACGTAGGATCGTAGGATATTTTCGCTACGCTCAAAATGCCAATGAAGCATTGGAGTGAAAGATCTTAATCAAGTATAAACCGCTGCGAGAGTAACTGAGATTGCGAAACAAAATGCCGTATGCCAATGTATATCAGGATCAGGTGGATTCTTATGCACCTGTAATATAGGCGATAACTTTCCTATTAGATCTATAAGCGGCGTTATACTTTCGCTTATCTTCTTTTGCGTTCAGGTCCTGACACCTCCTGGCCTTATTCCAGGCCAAATAGGCGAACTGCTTCTGACGTGCAGCCTCCCTGCAGGTACTGTTAAACCAGGGACGGCTACGACCGCTGACGGGTAACTTGGTGCTTGGGATAAATGAACCAACCCTATTAGCACAATTTCCGTCACGCAGTCTTAACGTATAGGTACATGCGGTTATAATTTCTATATAAACAGGGAATTTAAAATAATAACAAATAAATCAATAACACGATGAAAAAAAAACAATTTAATAAATAACATGACGTTAATACTTATATTCGATAATAGGTTCGCTGGTGTGACGCAAACTTTATGTTGTCAATTATTTCAGAATACTCAACGACAGATGACATGTAATTCTTTAATATTTTTTTGTCACATATCATGTAACTAAGTAATAAATCTTTGAAATAATTTATATTTTATAAAGGATTTTCCTTTATAAAAGCTAAATTTACTTATTTGTGACAAAAAATTCTTATAATATTATGCTTTTATAATATTAGAGTGACGATATTGTGGAGTTGTAGGTATAATGCACTTTTCGACGACAGATGTCTCTTTGTAATGAAACAAAGAAAATGTGTTTTAAAATATAAATATATATAAATTTAAATGACTTACACATGAAATGATATGCCATCTTGTTTTAATTTTGCTCCTGAGCAATTTTTACACCCATCAACAACGCACTTCATTGTTAAAAGAATTTAATACCTATATAAACATGAGAAAAGAGCGAACCGATTGCAGTGACGGTTCATTTGATACTACGGTTTTAGGCCCCGCCCACTGTGACGTCGTTGACCTATTTGAAGGCGACATGACCTAGTTGCCTTGCGCCATCTCCGCTATTTTTCTGTACTCCGTGAGAACTATGTATATATAAAAATGGTTTTGTGTTCAGACACGCCTATATAGCCTAATACAACAATATTTTTTTCTCAAATATCTTAAATGTACAGACACGAGCTGTGTCTGTTACAGCTTTATAATAGAATAGATTTAATTTTACAACTACGTAGTTGTTCATTAATAAACAACAATATTGTTAGTTAGTGTATTTGTTGTCAGGGCAAGCGAGATCACTTCTAGGCCTTTGCTTCTCCCATGAGTAATGCTAGTGTTAGTAATATTCATAACAAATATGTTTTATATCTATAATTTAAACAGTTTTTCTTGTTTGATTGAATCTCTGTAAATACCGGCCAGAGTTATTAACAGACCCGCTAACTCGTTGCTGTAGTACACAATTAATTCGTTAATTTTGCAATAAAAAAGGAAATAATCATGATTAAATAATATATCCTCTTTAAGTTATAACAAATCACTTGTTTTCAAAAAAAAGACCGAATAAATTGTTTCGGACTTCATTCCAGACGAACATTATGTCATGGAAATTCTATATACCTATAAGATTAATCCAGAAAATCTGTGGACTGTTTAACTGACAAATGGGAAAATTTCTGAATGTGCCGAGAATTTCTGGAAATGAATACTTACTCGTACATCTTTTTTTTCTTTTATTGCAAATTTTGAGTTTGAAACGGATGTGTACTAGTTTAGTATTATACAAAAGCATTATCATGTTATCGGAAACTATAGAGACACTATGCTAAACAACCAGTATTGTTTATCTATGAAAGCATAGTAATTTTTTTTTTCAATGTAAATCTTTACAAACTGTTTTCAGACCAGGAGCAACTAATAGGAATTTACAGGACACACGACCAAGTGCTCGAATTTGCCTTTAGTAAGATTTGCCCTACCACTCAACATACTTGAAACACTAACTCAAAAAGACCATCACCACGATCCATGCAGTCCTGCAATAATATTTCTAAAGCATGCTATTCAAACACAGCCTGACGTTTACCCTCGTATGTCATTTACACTCAGCATTTTTGGGATTGCTAATTTTTGTTGACAGTTTAGCATGTTGCTTGAATTTCGAATACTTTTATTTTCATGTTATCCTTCAGACACAGAGCTAGGAGAAACTGTGTATCCAGAATAAATCAGTTATAAAAACATGGTACCGACATTCTTTTTTTGTTATTATTTTCTTCTTCTTTTTTCACATTTTCATGTATTGTCATCCATTTGTTTGCTATGGTCGAAATTTGGGTATTGTAATCTTTGGTCGAAATTCCAAGTATCTAGCTCATCGGGAAGATAGTTTAATCTATTACAAAATTCCACCCGGACAGACATACAAGAAAACGAATTAATAAAAACAGTGTAAAAATGACTCGTTAAACTGATAATTAAATTACTATTATCATCAACAATAAATTAGTAGAAATTAATTGAAATTAATCCTTAATAATATTATAAAATAATGCTAAAATGAGTTGTTTGTTAGGCTTTCAGGCTGTAACTACTTAACGGTTGATAATGAAATTTTGCATGTCGAACTATAGGAAGTTTCTTAGTTAGTTACCTTTTTCTTAGTTATATTTTCTGTGCGCTAGCTTTTTTGATGTGAAACATCTAATGCGGAGGGAGGGTAAAATCGGCTGTTAGCGTGGTGACGCTTTTATTTTAATTGTCCCGTTCAAATCTTGCAAGTAAAATTTGACACACTTTCCGGTTTCCGATTGAGCTGAAATCTTATACGCGTATGTATATCGCGTGATACTGCAATATTATGCTAACATGGAGCTGATCTGATGATGGAGCTGGAATATGGACATAGGAACTCTGTAATGAAACGGCGCAACCCTATCGTGTTTGGACTCGTTTGATTCGTCTTGATGAGTACTTTGTTTTTAGGTTAGTATCCAGGGTCTGATGATGGAGTTAGAAGGTGGCCATAGGAACTCCAATATAAAACGATATAACCCTATCAAGATTGGACTTGTATGATTCGTCTTGACGAGTACTCTGTCTCTAGATGGTATCCAGGGTCTGATGATGGAGCTGGAAGGTGGCCATGATAACTCTGTAATGAAATAGCGCAAGTCCATCGAGTTTGGGCTCGTTTATATATGTCATAATTTTATACAAGCACACATTGAAAAAGTTAAATATGATCATTTTATTTCTAGTCATTATTTCTACAAAATAATTTCGATGTTTTCACATCTGGTAGACGTCCCGCGATGTCTATATTTTTTTTTGTAAAAAGGTAATTGATGTATCATGGAGTAACGTATTTATATTATGCTAGCCTTAGCCCACGGCTTCGTCGCAGGTGACAACTAGTTTTTAGATTATATCTCAGGGTTCTAGTAACGGAATAAAACATATATTTCCCCGAAATCCGTTCAGTAGTTTTTGAGTGATGTGCGAGCAAACAAGTGGAGTGGATTGACCGGGGAATGCACGCCACCTGCATAGCCTCCCGCGAATGTGTACCGCTACCACACAGTGGAAACACGTAAGGAGAAAGAATCTACCACTGGAAGAGGAGCATGAAGGTTTCTTTCAATCTGTTGGGGCGATGAATTTCTTTGCACAGCCTACAGCTTGCCCTTGTAATATGAAAGAACTTCGCAGACCCTTCTATTCGCACGGGGTAATAATATAATACGTATGAAACTTCATAAGAAAAATTAAGGTGGCCTTGATCTAGGTTAATCACGGAAAGGGTAAGCCGCAGGCGGATCACTGAAGTAAAGTCACACAGTTCCAGTGGTCCGCCAATAAAGTCAGAGAGACGACACACGGAGACATTTTATTTAGTGGGTAAAGACCCACATAATCCCTATTTGTTACCCCGAATGACGGGGGTACATTTTTTCCCGCCTTAACAAAAAAAGGGCTCGTACCCAAATAAACGCAGCCATATTATGTCTTATTCAAACAAACGGCTATATTGTCAGTTCCTATCTATTATAAAGCTGTAACAGAGCTGTGTCTGTATATTTAAGATATTTGAGAAAAAATGACTGTAATAGGCTACTCGTATATAGGCGTGTCTAAACACAAAACATTTTTTTTTTAGAATTTTTGTCTGTTTGTCTGTTTATCTGTTTGTCTTTCTGTTTGTTTGTTCGCGCATCACACAAAAACTACTGAACGGATTTTGATGCAACTTTTTTTATTTGATAGCTCTTGATTAGACTTAAAAACTGGTATACATTTTATTCCGCTACTATATCGAGAACCTGAGATATAACCGAAAAACTAGATTTTTTTTTTTTAATTATAAAAAAAAAAATTTAAAAGAACCACTAGATGGATTTTGAAACAACTATTTTTATTTGAAAGGCCTTGATTTGACTTAAAAACTGGTAGACATTTTATCCTGCTACTATATCGGGAACCTGAGATATAACCGAAAAAGTAGCTTTTGGCTGCGGCGAAGCCGCTGGCAAAGGCTAGTTATTATATATAACGGCCTCTGTGGTGCAGCGATAATGTGCGAGTGACTGCTGATCATGAGGTCTCGGGTTCGATCCCTGGGTCGCGCAGGGTTATTGAGGTTTTTCCTTAACCCCTAGACTCCCAGGAGTCTTATATACCTACAGATATATATATATAAAAATTTGTTCAAGTCCTTTTTTTTTAAATCCAGGGGCCCGGAAAAGCGGGCCGGATTTTTTTTATTTCTAGGTAAACTGGTATAAAAAAATGACTAGACCACTTATCTTAGTTCTGTAGAAGGTATCGGCTTTATGAATTGTTCCTTTATGTATAGACGTAAAGTGTCTGCACTTTACGCCTATATAAAATAAACAATAAGAAGTACGTACGTACGACGTAAATACTCGTGCAATGACCTTGACCACAAGAATTGTCAAAGCAATATTCTATAAATGTTATATAGATATTATATCAAAAATTGGTTCAAATGCATAAGCAGAGTCTAGTGTCCATATTTCAATATTAATCTTGTATATTACAATGAAAAAATAAAATAATTACTTGAATTTGGCATATTTTTTTTTATTTACGAAAGCGGGTATATGTTTAGTGACAAATTACTAATATAATGTATAGAAATACCCACATACAGCCATATATCATATTTGTAATACATTATGTGGGTATAACTATAACAGATTCTAATTAGCATATAATTATACATTACTTACCGAAATGTTGAATTGTTTGGTACATTGGACGAAAATGGCGCCAATCCTTGACAAATCCATTACACTTCACTACACAACAACTAAAACTATAATCACAAATCCACTTATGTAAACACCTTTATCGTATCGTTTATATTAAACAAAACACTATTACAATACAATCACAAAACTTTTAGAAAGATAAACAAACCTTTTTACGGCACTTAAGTCACTTGACCCACACGCATGCGCAAAAAAATGACGTCAAAACTAAAAGGCAGAGCTCACTTTGTACAATTTTTTTATCTGTGTTTACATCGGAACCATAGAGATGTAAGAGTTGCAATACCATAAACAATTGTTTTACTTTTTTAGGAAAAAACCTTGACCATGTAAGTTTCACCAAAAAAATATGAAAAATAAAATCAAATATGGGTTTTGCGTGCCGAGCTCGGCACGCTGGGAGCGAGGAGAATGGCGTGAAATAGCGGTGGCCATCTTGAGCGTGCCGAGCTCGGTACGCAAGGGATTGGAAGGGAAAAGGAAAAATTCTCAGTAGCAACCCGGAGTTTGGAAATGTGCCCAGTAGACGGCAATAGGCTCGCCTCCTATTACGTGCGTTACGTTTACGTGTATAATACACCTCTGCCTACCCCTTCGGGGAATACAGGCGTGATGCTATGTTTATTATTTTGGTTTATTTTAACTTCCTTCATGGTCATGCATAATGTGGAAAAATAATAAAAATACTTTGGAAAATCCAAAACTGCACGGCTCATAATCTTCATTTTTCAAAATAAAATTGATTATTTGATGAGTAACTAATAATGTATCGGTCTTACTAAGTAGTTTTCAATAAATCACATAGATAGCGCTAATTTCAAAAAGTACTAATGTGGGTTTCATGTCTACGCCATCTAGCGCTAATTTTAAGAAGTACTTCTATATTGGTCTAGCTCTGTCATTTTGCAAGACGCCATCTGGCAATTAGTAAGAACAACAATCCATGAGTTTACATATATTATATACCTGCATAAGTGCATATAATATATATAAACATGTAAAATTGAATAATTTGTTAAACTGTACACAAAAACAATTTAAGAAAACAAAAAGACAACGCTAGTTTCCTTACAAAAAAGCAATATTGTGGTTCTATATATACAACAGCAACTGAATACATCTAAAATTGCCACTTGCGATATCTAGGGCTGCATTTGTCAATATCTCTTTTACTTTAAAACAGTGACATCTATCAATAGAAAATTGCAACTTTTGACAATATTATACGACTTATTTAAAAATCAATGAGTTCAACAAGAAATCTCTAAACCATTTATCTTCCTAAATTGGTTGCTTTATTATTTTATACTTTGTTCTAAGTGAAAACACCGTGACGCCAAGGCCACGCAAAAAAAATTTTGGAATGTAAAATATGATTTTTTCGTGTTTTATAACGTTGGTGTGTTATTATTTACGTGTTTAGTGTTTAAATTATTGTTATGGATAAAATAGTTATTATACTCGACAAATATCATCAGTTCGTCAAACAAAGGTAAGAACTTTCTTTTAACAAAAAACAATGTACCGTCCGGGCGAACGGCGTTCTGTTGACGATAGTAAAACCACCGGTGGCTATGCGTAGGTACGTAAAAAGGTAGTTAGTTCTCATGAAAGGCGCTGGTTTTAGTGTCGCGTCGAGCGTAAATGCCGTAAATATTCAGTATTTTTTTGTTTATTTAATAACAATTAAACCACATCGAATCAGAACGCGAAAAGTAATAGGGCTCTATTCCTAGTCATAATAATTCGTAAACGGAAAAAAAAAGACTCGATTAATTAAGTATTTGGGTCGTTATCGCGTTAACATACATTACCTAAACTCACGGACGTCCAAGCCAGATTTTTTTCAAACAGTTTTTTAACTAGTTTAAATAACAAAAATGGCATCAAAAATATCATGAGTGTTAAAAATAGTGTTTTTTCTTTATATGTGTGTGTAGATATTATTTTACAAGTGCAATATATGATAAATAGAGTCATTTTAAGTTTGAAAAATCAGCTGTGCTGTGTCAACCGGGAGTAGAACCCACCTCAACGCTTCGCTTATGAGGCGTGCAATTAAGCAATATTTTTAGTAATATACATAACCTACGAGTATAATATATACAAAATAATCATCTTAATGTTGTTAATTAAGAAAATCAAACTGACACGGTAAGACAATCTCGTGTAGATTTTTTTTTTTTTCCCAAGAAGTAAACAAATGAAATAGTTCTCTTGATTCTTCAATATTCAAATACGTAGGTACTACGCTCGTATTCTGAAAACGAAGCTGAACTGCCTTCCAATCTAGTGGGTTTTATTGCTGATTCTGACCCGGATGAGGCCATTTTGTATCGTCACGTTGTTGTTGGATTGTGAGACAACTCTAGTATTATTGGTCCCACGACGTAAAGACGAACCTTATTTTCTACTTTGCTTACGAATTGATCTGGGAGTTAGGGATTAAAGGCATGTCTCGATACATGTGATTTTAAATATAAACTACGATCTAACAGCGATCCCAATAACTTTGTAATCGATGGTCTGTGGTGATGTTAATTATATTTTACTAGCTTCTGGCTGCGAATTCTTTGGACCTCTAAATTGATTTCATATATATATATTTTAAAAAAACATGCAAATAATAAAGAAATATGTTGAAGATGTTCAGATTATTGTTGACTAATTTGTGTGATTGCCTGTGTCAAATTCTGTAAAAATATAAAAAATTATGTTTTAATAGCATACGAAATAATTTGCCTAAACCTTTTTTTGTTAAGGCGGGAAGAAATACCTAACCACACACCCCGTCGTTCGGGGCAACGAACAGGGTAGTGTGGGGCCCTCACCCACTACATAAACCCGCCGTGTGCTGTCTCTCAGCCTGTACTGGTGCACCACTGGAACTGTGTGACATTCCTTTAGTGGTAATTTACTAAATTTACCTACACCTATCTATTCCAAATTTATAACGTTTGTAATTTTTTTTTTATTGCATGAAGTGCCCGGCGAGCCACGGCCCATCTAATGATAAATGGTAACCGTCGCTCATGGACTCAACTATGCCGAGAGTATTGTCAAGCCGATGCTCACCATTTCATTTCACAGATATGAAATGAAAGAATAAACGGCTATCTCCTGCTACAGCCAAAACGCAACGATGTGCTTCATGGCCGGTCACACAGAAGATGGTGGTACCAACCAAGTACAACATAACATATACAACATAATTTCTAAGTTATAAGAGACACTAACAAACTTAAACATAGAATATTTTCTCATCCTATTATATAATCCATCTTGCCGTTACTTTTATCTAAGGCTTTTACAAAACTTTTTGCATAATATTAGAAGTTACATTCGAAGGCTTGATAAAAATGAACAGTTTAATTTGGGTTTTATATTTTACATTTTTATCGAGTTATTCCACACTTTATTGCAATAGAATATTTAACTTTTGTCCCGTGGGTGAAAGAGAAAGAGATAATATACGTGTGGTGACGGACTAAGAATACAAGTGTCACCACCCCATTCATTCCCACGAGTGTCGTACGAGGCGACTAAGGGCAGTACACAATCATCTCCCATTGCATTTTTGGTGGTAGGGCTACCGCCAAGTGGGAATACTCACTTGTTATCGAGCCCAAGCGGGTTGGTACCACCATCTCCCGTGTGATCGGCCATGAAGCACATTGTTGCGTTTTGGCTGTAGCAGGAGATAGCCATTTATTATTTCATTTCCTATCTGTGAAATGAAATAGTGAGCAGCGGCTTGACAATACTCCCGTTATAGTTGAGTCCAGAAGCGACAGTTACCATTTACCATCAGATGGGCCGTGGCTCGTCTGCCACTACAAGCAATAAATAAAAATTAAAATAAAGATAATTAGATATCTAATATTTCTGAAAGAGAAGAATAATTAAAGTATCCGTGTGGTGACGGACTAAGAATACAAGTGTCATCACCCCATTCTTTCCCACCGGTGTCGTACGCGGTGACTAAGGGAAGTACGTTATCGAGCCCGAGCGGGTTGTTACCACCTTCTCCCGTGTGACCGGCCATGAAACACATCAGTGTGTTTTGGTTGTAGCAGGAGATAGCCGTTTATTCTTTCATTTCCTATCTGTGAAATGAAATAGTGAGCAGCGGCTTGACAATACTCCCGTTATAGTTGAGTCCAGAAGCGACAGTTACCATTTACCATCAGATGGGCCGTGGCTCGTCTGCCACTACAAGCAATAAATAAAAATTAAAATAAAGATAATTAGATATCTAATATTTCTGAAAGAGAAGAATAATTAAAGTATCCGTGTGGTGACGGACTAAGAATACAAGTGTCACCACCCCATTCTTTCCCACCGGTGTCGTACGCGGTGACTAAGGGAAGTACGTTATCGAGCCCGAGCGGGTTGTTAGGTACCACCTTCTCCCGTGTGACCGGCCATGAAACACATCAGTGTGTTTTGGTTGTAGCAGGAGATAGCCGTTTTGTTCTTTCATTTTATATTTGTAAAATGAAATGGTGAGCAGCGGCTTGACAATACTCCCGGTATAGTTGACTCCATGAGCGACGGTTACCATTTACCATCAAGTAGGCTTTTGGAGTGTTACCCAACAGGGTTTTAAAATATTTTTGATCTATATTTTTTAGCATTTGATATGCTCCGCCACTTTTTAAAGTAAAAATTATTTGTGAATAAGGAAAAAGAGACTTTTTGCACGAGCGGGAAACGAACCCACGTCTTTTCCAATCCGGGGAAGTGCTCTAAGCCACTGAGCTATCGTACAGATCTTTCGATCATCCCAATCTTCTTATTACATTTGTTTTTACGACCAACGCCATCTATCAGAATGCACTAGAGCACTTCCCCGGATTGGAAAGGACGCAGGTTCGATTCCCGCTCGTATAAAAATTCTCTTTTTCCTTATTCACAAATAATTTGTACTTTAAAAAGAGTTTTTAAATGTTAAAATGTTAGTGTTTGATGTTGAATGTAAAATATATTATCTAATATGTATATAAAATTCTCGTGTCGCGGTGTTTGTGGTTGAACTCCTCCGAAACGGCTTAACCGATTCTCATGAAATTTTGTGTGCATTTTGGGTAGGTCTGAAAATCGGACACCATCTATTTTTCATCCCTCTAAATGTTAAGGGTAGTCCACCCCTATTTTTTTTTTATTTTTACATAAATTTAAATTTTTTTATGATGTATTAAAAAATACATAAAACCCTAAAGTTTCAACCCTCTACGATCAACCCCTATACTTTATTTGTTAATTATAAACTTTAATTTATTTGGCAATATTTTTATTTTGTCATAACTTAGAATAAAAAATATTATATTAAATATTATATTACTCTAAATTTTTCACCCCTCTACGATCAACCCTAATTTTTTATTTGTTAATTATAAACTAATTTTTTTGCCAAGATTTTTATTCTTATTTTGTCATGACTTAGAATAAAAAAAATTATATTACTCTCGATTTTGCATCCCTCTACGATAAACCCCTATTATTCCATCGCGATTTTTTTTTTTTTTCATTTTTAATAATTTCCTTTAATTATGATTTTTTTCTCAATTCAATTCGATCTTCTGACTTCACCGGTCGATGACTGATCAAGTATCAATCGATCAGTTATCCCCGCTAGATGTCTACCGTTGTCACCTCTCATCCAGCAAACATCACGGAGTAGGGATGAGAACGAAGCCGGTCTCCTGTCTTACTCACTATACAGTTTTCGATCATTTTTTTTGTTTTATTTGTGTATCGATCGTGGCAGTGACTGTTATACGTATTATTTTAATTTTTCTGTGCAACTCATGTTAATTTTACTCTCATCGTAAATTTATTATTAATTTCCAGTGTAATAATTATTTATTCGCAATTTATTAATAACTGATAAAGACAGTTTTAAGTAGGTATTAGTTAATTAAGTGATCTCATGTAAATAAACACGTGTTGTGAGCTCCCGCCAACAACGGCCATTACCGTACCTGTATATATTGTACTTAACATTTTTTGGAAATAGTTTTAAATCAAAACGAAAACGTGTACGAGTTTAATAAATATACCTGTTTTATTATTGTGAAAAGTAAGTCAAATAATAAGCAAACGAATACAATATTAATACACTTTTTTACACCAATACACTGATAGAAGGATTTATTAATTATTAATAATTTAATTTATTTGAAGACAATTATAATAAATATTTTTTTACATTCAATAAAAATTTATTTGGGAATAAAGTACATCCTAAATAAAGCATACTTTCATTGTCTACAACGCTTTCGATTATAAGTAAATCCCATAATCCCACACCTATAGTAGATAGTTATTTTTATTGAACTAAAAAAATGTTTCCTAGAAATAATATACATGGCAAGACAACGTTTGCCGGGTCAGCTAGTTTTAGTTATAATTTTAGTGTAATGTTTGAGGAATGAGTAGGAAACTGTATTCGTGATACGTTATATGACTACTACATTATTTTACAATTTATTACATTCGGCAGTTTCACCGACGTTGATGATTGAGTCATTAACAATTTAATACCCCGATAGAGATTCATTAGAGCCAGGATTAGCAATGTTACCACTGAAGGAATGTAACGTGGTTCCGGTGGCCCGCCAACATAGGCGGAGAGACGGCATACGGCGGGTTTCTTTGGTGGGTGAGGGCCCCACACTACACTGTTCGTTGCCCCGGACTACTGGGTGTGCGGTTATGTACATTTTTTCCCGCCGTAACAAAAAAAAGGCTTAGTAATGTTCGATCGTCATTAAGTTTGTGGAATTAGAAAAAATACTTAGCTATTAATAGTGTTTATGGTTTATCCAGGTAACGACCATTACTCCTACGTTTAGTGTAATGATACACATGAGTATTATCATACTGATATGATTGCGTATAGTGAAGTTAAAATCATAACAGTGTTATGTTATCTAAAATAAACCTGCTGGACAAGAGCACAACGATAACGAAACAGTATAAGCGTAACAATATTAGGAAACCTAACTTTTCAAAAATCATATTGAGAATAATACTTTCTGTTATTTACGCGAATATTACACATTTTGAAATAAAACTACGTTTATGGAATCTATCGCGTTTACTTGATTTTCTACTATCCCGAGACGTTTCGAATACTGTACAGCATTCATGATCACGGGTGGACTTACATGGTAGACGTCCAAGGCTGATATCAGCCTTGATTTTCTACTATCATCGTCGAAATATGCGAACTGATGATATTTGTCAAGTATAATAACTATTTTATCCATAACAATAATTAAAAACACTAAACACACGTAAATAATAACACACCAACGTTATAAAACACGAAAAAAACATATTTTACATTGCATAATTTTTTTTGCGTGGCCTTGGCGTCACGATGTTTTTACTTAGAACAAAGTATAAAATTATAAGGAAACCAAGTTAGGAAGATAAATGATTTTAGAGATTTCTTGTTGAACTCATTGATTTTTAAATAAGTCGTATAATATTGTCCAAAGTTGCAATTTTCTATTGATAGATGTCACTGTTTTAAAGTAAAAGAGATATTGACAAATGCAGCCCTAGATGTCGTTAGTGGCAATTTTAGATGTCGATATCATTGTATTCAGTTGCTGTTGTATATATATGAGCCACAATATTGCTCTTTTTTTACGTTGCTTAAATGTCGGGTTGAGAGCCCTCTGCGCTCACCAATTGTCCGGGTAAGGTTGTCATAGCCGTCTGAGGCTAACAACCAAAGTCACACAAAAAAAAAAAAAAAAATGCTCTTTTTTGTAAGGAAACTAGCGATGTCTTTTTGTTTTCTTAAATTGTTTTTGTTTACAGTTTAATAAATTATTCAATTTTACATGTTTATATATATTATATGCACTTATGCAGGTATATATGTAAACTCATGGATTGTTGTTCTTTCTAATTGCCAGATGGCGCCTTGCAAAATGACTGAGAGTTAGACCAATATAGAAGTACTTCTTAAAATTAGCGCTAAATGGCGTATAAGATATAAAACGGTAAAAGCCACATTAGTACTTTTTGAAATTAGCGCTATCTATGTGATTTATTAAAAACTACTTAGTAAGACCAATACATTATTAGTTACTTATCAAATAATCAATTTTATTGTGAAAAATTAAGATTATGAGGTGTGCAGTTTTGGATTTTTCAAAGTATATTTACTATGCCCTTTCACAATGCCCAATAGTGACAAAAAGGTAGAAAAAAATAAATTGGCTGGTGGTAATTACGGAATAATCCCTGTATCGCGGCAGACTTTACAAACATAACAGTTCGGGCACACAATGTACACCCATCAGAAATACTAGTAAGGATCACAATGCATTCGTTTTTCTCGTTAAAAGTATTCCGTTTTCTTTAAAGTCTAAGTTACTCAAAAAATGTAGCTAAAGTCGGACCTTAATAGAATAGAATAAAATATGGTAATTATCAAAAAAATTCAATGAATTTGATTCGTAAAAAAAATTAAGCCCGAACAAATACCGGCAAATTGAGGACTTCCGTCCACGAAGTTGGGTTAAATGACTAACGATTGAAATCACAGCAACCAATTTAGTAATCTATGGTGATCTATCGTTTACTGAATTGGTTTTTGTGTTTTTATAGCATTTGATTCGCTCAAACCAACCAAATTTTATTGAATGTTATATTTTATAGCAATCCATAAAATATTACAAGGAGAAATGCAAATCATAAAATACATATTTATAATTATTAAAAGTTTTAACAAATTAAATGTATTTTCCTGCCTGTACCTATATTTTAGAATAAAAGAAAATACATAACCACCACATAGATGGTAAATTAAAACATCTACAAATTACACATTAAATAGCATAAAAATAGATAAAATTTATCATCATTTTTAATTTTAATATGTCTAAAACCATGACTAAAGCCTTTTGTACTAAAATATAGTACGGCGAATAAAGCTAGAGTATATTGATCTTACTCTTTTTGATGTAAAAGTGAAAAGAGATTAAAGCAACGAGACGTCAACACGCCATTTTGTCGCAGAACGAGCTGAAAATAATCCCTCGTATAATATTTAATTAGTTTACTAAGACTTACCAGGATGCTGTTGCCGTACAAAGTGTCGTAGGATTCAGCTCTGGAGGCGACATTCCTTAGTTTGCAGGGTTTCTTCAAAGGCGGAGGCGGTTGCCCGTATTTATGTGATGGAGATGCTTGCTGATTCCCACCGCCACCTGGACCTCCACTGACATGATTAGCATTGGCCTTATTTTCTTTTTCTTTCACCAATTTGCTGTTATGTGTTAAATTATTTTTCGTGAAATTTCCTATCTGCTCGAACATACTTGACAGATGTTGGGACATCATTTTGCTGAACAGTCTTTTGATCTACTTGTTTTACTTTATCCGTATCCGTACATTCGATAGCATTTCTTTTATAGTCTTGTTCTTTTGTTTTGTTTCTGAAAATTTGCGAGAACGAAAATTCGTCTTTGCGCGTAAATTAAGAAAGAGAGTGATTTTTATTTTTGTTCTTTGAATTAATAATAAGTCTGTTGTTTAGCTGTATTTACTAAATAAGTGTATTATGACTTAGTTAGTTTATATCCTTTTAAATAAATAAAATAAGTACCTGCGCTGAGTCACCTACTTATATGGCACTAAATGCGCTTAAAACGTCTTTTCAAACCATAGTTAATCAATATATTTAAAGCCTAAGTAACTTTTCTATGACAAAACTAAGAAAATCTAGCCTTTCAGCGATTGGAAACAAAAGCAGGTCTAGACTCATTAAAAGTAACCAAACTATCCAACAAAATCAATTTAACTACTTTTGTATTTTAAGTATCATTAATTACCTTCTTATTTTCTATTCACAATATATTCTCATAAAAATAAAAGGCCGTGCGTACTGAACTAAGCCTTTTAGATATATGTGTATTTTCGAAGAAAATATTTTTTAACGCAATCTCGTCAAGTTTAAACGTAGCTAAGTTTAATGCTAACATCTAATAACAACACAGAAGCCTAACTGATCCACAAAAACGCGTTAAAAATGTTATTGTTTTGTTTTTCGTATGAAATTCCGTTTTTTCAACATTTGTCCGTGTGGTAACGGACTAAGAATACAAGTGTCACAACCCCATTTTTTCCCACGAGCGTCGTATGAGGCGACTAAGGGAAGTAAGCAATTATCATCCATTGCATGACTGGTGGTAGGGCTGGGTACCAAGTGGGAGTATACACTTGGTATCGGGCCCGAGCGGGTTGGTACCACCATCTCCCGTGTAATCGGCCATTAAGCACATAGTTGCGTTTTGGCTGTAGCAGGAGATAGCCGTTTATTCTTTCATTTCATATCTGTGGAATGAAATAGTGAGCAGCAGCTTGACAATACTCCCGTTATAGTTGAGTCCATGAGCGACGGTTACCATTTATCATCGGGACGTGGCTGGTCTGCCACTACTAGCAATAAAAAAAAATATATACACCTATGTTGTTAATAAGTAATACCTTGGCATACAACATTAGATTCAAATCATATCATCCGTTTCCGAGATACATAAAATAAAAACAAGAATTGCTCAAACATATTTTGGATATCATCTGATTAAAAATAAATAATAATTTAGAATTATTTATAATTCATTTTAAATTTCTTAAATAAATTATCGTAGGTACTTGACGCCATGTTTGAACCGGATCGACGTGTTAAACAATGATGTCACGCCATGCCGGCACACAGATACTGTCACGAAGATCCGGAGCTAGTTCGCCCGAGGAAACTTAGCACGCCGTACTGTTTTTGTTTCACTGTACTATTATTTTTGCAAGGTGAGACTTATAAAGCCTTTCCTGTTATATTACAAAAGACTTACATTGTATATTACTGTAAACATTTTGATTCTTGCGTAATAATACATAAAAATAAAAAATAATTCATACAAATGCAACATTTGCGGAACAAATATTATAATTTACTTTTCAAGTATCGAAACAAGAAAAATATAAACACTTCAAACATAAATTCAGTATCGTGTGAAACTTTGATTTTCATGGTTTATATAAAGTCTCGCGACTAAACAAACCATACTAATTGAGCAAAGTACAGAAACGTGGGAGAATCGTATGTGATGTAACGGAGTGTTACCATATTTTAATGGTAAACTTTGTTACTCAGTTTCAGAACTTGTGAATCAACAAGTAAGCGAGATCCGTCAGCGAGCATCGTACAAACTCTTGCAGTCAACATTTAGTTCACTTAGTAGTAGTCTGCGACGTTCAGTTATTATTCCATCTTAACAAGGAATCTTTGTTTACAAAGCCTCTAGGCTCTAGGAAATTAAATGTTTACCTGCAAATTGTATATCTAACAATTTGAACAATGTTTTCTAAAAATAAAAATGATCTCTTTACACGTGACCAAATAAGAGTATATTGAAAAAAAATCCAATTGTTTCTAAATTGATTTTTGCTAGAATGAACGCGTTTCCTCCAACTACATTTCAACTTGTAAGGCGGAAATTACCAAGTATTTCAAGCAATATTTTCGAAAGGATTCGCAAAACAAAGAGGTTCGTCATAATAGGGGTACCAAAAAGTTTTGTCAAAGAGGCCAGACCGCGTTGTCAAAGTTTCTTATCTAGCACAACTTTCATGAAATCACACTTATCTACTTTTTGTATTGATTGGAATTTAGTATTATATTTTCGTTATTGTATCATTTACAATTAATATCTTTGGTAAGATCGTCCATCGTTATGAAAAAAACATAATTTTAAACCCGGGACCCGGTTTTCACGTCAATGATCACACAAAAGTCAAATTACTAAAGGAAGAGCAGCCTCTGTTAGTATGAAAGTAAAGAGGCATATTTATATTACAAAGATTTTACTTTTCTATGAAGAACCCTTCTCATAAAGATATTTGGAAAAACGTTATTTTTTTAGAATCATCAAACAAAGACTTAGCCTTGCTTCTACCTGTAGATAGCTTTCTGTGGGTACTGTTGTTACCTATGTCCAGCAGTGGATTTTAAAAGGCTGATGGATGGATGGATGGATGGGTACTGTTGGTTTATTTGATGAGTGAGAGCGCTGGAAGTACAAACATACCCATTTCCTCTCTTTTATACTTATATACCTTGTCTTTATTACCGTCTAAGCCTCTCTATTAATATACAAACTAAAACTAGAAGATATTTGTAAATATGTAAATTTTTACAAATTTCTTCTAAACTTTTTTGATCTATATTTTTTAGCATTTAACATGCTCCGCCACTTTTTAAAATACAAATTATTTGTGAATAAGGAAAAAGATATTTTTTGTACGAGCGGGAATCGAACCCACGTCTTTTCCGATCCAGGTAAGTGCTCTAATTAAGCTACTGAGCTATCTTACAGATCCTTAGATAAGGAGATTGGGATGATCGAAAGATCTGTACGATGGCTCAGTCTCTTCTAGTTTTACAAATCGCTTGATCCTTCTCCTATCCTTCCTATCTCTGCCGTCGGAATCCTGTCTCTTATGCATATGAGAGTGGGAATAGAGAGTGAACTTTTATTTGCACACACAGGCATGCACTATACTCCTGCGTACATGGCTAGTGTCTATTGAGACTGGCCACCGTACCCGTAATTAAGGGAAGTGAGCAATTATCCCACCCATTCCATTACTGGTGGTAGGGCTGGGTACCAAGTAGGAGTACTCACTTGCTATTGGGTCCGAGCGGGTTGGTACTACCATCTCCCGTGTGACCGGCCATGAAGCACATCGGTGTGTTTTGGTTGTAGCAGGAGATTGCCGTATATATCTGTGAAATGAAATTGTAAGCAGCGGCTTGACAATACTCTCGGTATAGTTGACTCTGCCATCATATGTATAAAAAAAAATGACGGTTTGGAGGTTTTTTATTATTAATGTAAATCATCTATCATTACATGAGACTTGTATGAGTAGTCTGAACTAAACTAATAATACTTTTCTGGAGATAATTTGCGGAGTTCAGAAAACTTGTCAAATATGATTTATTGACAAAATAATGACAAGTATAAACATTGAAATAGCGGTCACAGGTTTCCCACTGCCATAAATATACAACATTAATGTGTTCCATATTATGACTGCAAACGTCAGTATCAAAAGTAAGGCATCGTCAAAGTAAACAAATAAAAGGGCATATTTCAGCAACACGTGTGGCGTTTCGGTGTTAGCCCGGATCTCAAGGAGGATAACAAACGACCGCAGGATCATTGGGATTGAAACGTGCTGCAGACATTTATGTGGCCCTTCAGGGAATAGCGAGGCTCTGAGTGTGACGATAGTGGCGCAGATCTACAATGTTTTATTTTTCTAATATTTACTACCAGCTTCCCGTGACTTTGTCTGCGGCAAGTTTAAAAATCAAATTCATTAAGTCCTACAGGTTTTCTTATCACGATAAATTACCGGTACCTCGCCTGGTAATGCTTAGGATGAGTTGTGTATATAATGGCGTCACTTAAAAATAATTCTATAACTAAAAATATATACAATTCTGCCCTACTTTCCATAAATGTTTAGTTCAATAAAGGTACTGCCTCGGTGGTGCAGCGGTAGTGTATGCGACTGCTAATCATGAGGTCTCGGGTTCCCCGGGTCGGGCAAAGCTATTGAGCTTTTTCCTAAAAAGAAAAATTCTCAGTAGCAGCCCGGAGTTTGGAAATGTGCCCGGTAGACGTCAATAGGCTCGCCCCCTATTACGTGGGACTCAAACATAGCTGGCGAGTCGTGGGTGTGTAATACACCTCTGCGTACCCCTTCGGGGAATACAGGCGTGATGCTATGTGTTTGTTTTGTTCAACTTACTTACTTACTTACTTATCGTCACGCCATTTCCCTTGCGGGGTAGGCAGAGAAAACAGAGTGCCAAGAGGCTCTATTCTTGCATAAATCTCTTGCTTCCTCAACATTCATAACTCTCTTCATACACGCTCGCCGGTTTCGGAGACTCCTGACTCCACCTTCCTTCATTACATGACCAATTTGGTCTAGGTAGGTAAGTCTCGGTCTCCCCCTGTAGCTACATCCTTCCACTTTCGCATTGTATATCTTCTTAGCCAGTCGCTCGTCCGGCATTCTTTCCACATGTCCGAACCATCGGAGCATTCCCTTTCGCATCTTTACACTAATACTCTCTTTCATACCTACTCGCTCTCTTACGTCATTGTTACGAATACAGTCAGTCAGCCTCACTCCACAGATTCTCCGCAGAGATCGCATTTCGACCGAATTGATTTTACTCTCATGCTCCTTTTTACATACCCAACTCTCGCTTCCATGTAATAACGTTGGGACAAGCACTGCGTTGTGTATTGCGACACGTGCCTTCTGGCTGAGGTGGTGGCTGCCGAGAGGTTGTCCCAATGCTCCGTTCACTCTATTTCCCGCACTCACTCTTCTTTCTACATCAGTGGTGTACATTCCATCCCGACTGAATCCACATCCAAGATATACAAATTCATCCACTTGTTCTAGCACACAATTTCCTATTGCTACTCTAACATCATTCAATAAAGGTTTTATTCGGTTAATGTTTCTTTTTTTAATTGTCTTGTAAGTCATATTATATTAGAAATGCACTGTGATATATTATCTATAACGTTTAATTGTAACTAATGAATTATCTATTTTAAGTTGTATTATTATTCTATATTTTATGTTGACTGAATTAATCTTACAAATTTAATTTAATTAATAATTGTCAATTGTTTTATATATTATGCTAACATTTGCATGCCATGGCACAATGTGTATTGTTCTTTTTAAATTATCTATATCATCTTTGTTATATTAAGCAACCACGTCATAAGCAAAAAATTAATAAATAAATTACCTGTTTAGCAAGCCTATAATTTTTTTATATTATGGATTAAAAATACCTTTAGTGAAATTTAATACTCAAGAGTTAGGATTTAATTTCACTAAAGATTTAAAAAAAAAGAAATAATCTCTTTTGAAAAGACACTCCTCTAGTGTGTGTGCGTGTGTGTGTGTGCGTGCGTGTGTGTGTGTGTGTGTGTGTGTGTGTGTGTGTGTGTGTGTGTGAAAAACAAAAATATATATTTCATAATCCATGTGTCACCTCCCCATTCTTTCACACGGGTGTCGTACGAGGCGACTAAGAGAAATAAGCAATTATCACCAAGACTCCTACCTATACCAAATCGGTCAAGTATTGAATTATGATGTATGAAGAGAATTATGAATGCTTAGGAAGCGAAAGATGTAAGCAAGAATAGAGCCTTTTGGCACTCTGTTTTCTCTTCCTACCTCGCAAGGAAGATAGCGTGACGATAATACGCAAGTAAGTAAAAAGACTAATATTTTTTTTACTATAGGATTCGACTACAGAATTCTAAATAATAAGACAAATTTTGTAGATGTAACTATTTCAAGGATTTATAAACAATTAAACACAAAGTGAAAAATGTGAAATCGAAAATAACAGTCAGTCCTGCTCCTGACTGTTATTTTAGATTTCACATTTTTCACTTTGTGTTTAATGTATAGTGCTAAGCATGTCAAATGCTAAAAATTTACATAAAAATATCTAAATATTTATAAACAAGTCAAAAAAATAAACGTGTGGCATATGCTGGGTAAACCGATTAGAACGATTAATCCTTGCTTATTGTTATCCTTACTAATTTTAAATGTTCGTTTATTTTGTATTTTTAACGCCGTAACTACTTAAACCATCAACATGATGTGTGGCACCTACGTATAGTAGGAGTATGCTGGTTTCTTATTACCCGTGAAAAATGTGCGGTTCCTGTAACTTAACGTGATTAAATTATACGAGCATTAACCCAATATTGTTGTTCACGCAGACTAAGTCACAGACAGAAACTAGTCTTATTAATATCTTAATAATACTATAAAAGCATTACTCAATCACTCCAGAATGGCTGAACGGATCTAGATATAATTTGGCATAGAGATAGGTTATATTCTGGAATAGCACATAGGCTCTTATTGGGGAAAAGTTACGATAACGATACCCGTAGGATATATCGCCATAACTACTGCACGGATCGAAATTAAATTTAGCGTACATACATTCTAGAGCCCAGAAGGGAATAAAGGCTACTTTTTATCCTGAAAAAACTTCCTGAATTTTCCTGTGCGATAGCTGATTTTGCATAGAGTTAATTAATGTAATATAGAGTAACATATTTATATTCTGATTTCAGAATGTTATATAAAATTGACATTAGAAATTGTAATTTATTGTATTCGAGTCGATAAACGATATAAATATCATGTAATGATTAAAATGAATATAAATTAATAAAATCGGATAGGAGGTATTAATTGATGAATCTGTTTCTAATTTATTTGTTGCTAGAATATATATTTTACTGATTGCTTACCTAATCAAATAATATTACAACGCTAGATTGATCACTCAAATTTAAAGAATAATCGTAGTTATCAATTTTTATTTTTTTATTGCTAAGGAAGGTAGACGAGCTACGGCCCACCTGATGGTAAGTGGTAACCGTTGCCCATGGACTCAACTATCCCGAAAGTATTGTCAAGCCGCTGTGCACCATTTCATTTCTCAGATATGAAATGAAAGAATAAACAAAAAATCTTCTGCTACAGCCAAAACACACTGACGTACTTCATGACCAGTCTCACAGGAGACCGTGGTACCGACCCGTTCGGGCCCGATAGCAAGTGAGTACTCTAGCTTGGTATCTAGCCCTACCACTAGTAATGCAATGGATGATAATTGCCTACTTCCCTTAGTCGCCTTGTACGACACCCGCGGGAAAGGATGGGGTGGTGACACTTGTATTCTTAGTCCGTCACCACATGGATAAAATTACGTTTTCTGTATACATTTTCAATATGTTTCATATAACATATGCTGACTGAAGACTGCCTTTGTGGTGCAGCGGTAGTGTAAACGACTGCTGATCATGGGGTCTCGGGTTCGATCCCCAGGTCGGGCAGTGTTATTGAGCTTTTTCGTAAAAAAAATTCTTAGTAGCAGCCCGGAATTTGGAAATGTGCCCCGTAGACGGCAATAGGCTCGCCCTCTATTACGTGGGACTTAAACATAGCTGGCGAGTCGTGGGTGTGTAATACACCTCTGCCTACCCCTTCGGGGAATACAGGCGTGATGCTGTGTTTTTTATGATAAAATATGAAAAAAGTGGTATATAAATTGATAAACTTAGAAATTGGAGATATTATTGAAATAGAAGCAATAATCTATTGCTATAAGTAAACATCAGATTATATTTTCAACAATATAGCATTATTGCAGTATTTTTGCCCAATTGATCCATTTCTGTATGTAGCACGAAGAAACGAAAATCCTTCCTCTGTTTAAATCAATAGTTATACTGGAAATAATAGTAGAATTTCCAGTATAACTATTGATTTAAACAGAGACAGAGTTGCTCTCCCTCTTATCAGATAAGATTCACATTAAGGTATATATTATTTTGCTCAAAATCGGTAATAAATGATTATTTAACGCCTAAACAGTCATCTTCAATCATTTTAAATAGTGTCCAATGACGTCAGTTGACATAGAGTCTAGATTTTCAACTTCACAAATCTTCAGTCATCAATTTACTAAAACTAAGCTTAACTTCACCTCGGTTTTAACTGCCTCGGTGGTGTAGCCGTGGTGTATGCGACTGCTAATCATGAGGTCTCGGGTTCGATCCCCGGGTCAGGCAATGTTATTGAGCTTTTTCCTTAAAAGAAAAAATCTCAGTAGCAGCCCGGAGTTTGGAAATGTGCCCGGTAGACGTCAATAGGCTCGCCCCCTATTACGTGGGACTTAAACATAACTGGCGAGTCGTGGGTGTGTAATACACCTCTGCCTACCCCTTCGGGGAATACAGGCGTGATGCTATGTGTGTAAGCTTGTGAATTATAATCTCTGTAGGCAGTTTATAGATACACACGACTTTGCTCGCTATTATGTGTTTTTATTATATCCTATTTTTTGTAATACCACCGAATACGAAAGCATCATCGATTTTCATCAATAAAAATGTAATGGATATGCGTTAAGTCCTTTCTTAGTGGTAATCTACAGTATCAAAGAAACGCATAAATAAAATTTCATTAACCTATCTCAAGGAGTTTGTGCTGTGAGACGATATGTCAATCAGTCAGTCATTCTATTATATATATAGATAGACTAGCGATTAGATACTTCCATACATCTTTTCATCCCCCCTTTCAAATCTTTTCAGCCCTTTTTTCGCATAAAAAAGCAGCCTATGTCCTTTCTCAGGCTTTAGACTCTCTGTATACCAAATATCATTTAAATCGGGTCAGTAGTTTTGGCGTGAAAGCACGACAGACACTTTAACTTTCGCATTTATAATATTAAAATATAGTAAGGATTCCGAAGGAAAATCTTTCTACCATTATGTGGGACAATACAAATTAAATAATTTGAATTCACCTGTTTTCCTGTGTTGTGTCTGTTGGTCTAATAACGGCATGGAAAAATTTAAAAACCTTTGTTGATTTGTCTACTGAGCTTTCCGGAGTAGGTAAATGGTACATATGATTTTATTGATATTTAATCTGGAAATACGTATATTATGCATGAAATAATATTATTGACTCTATAGAGTCAACTACAGTGGAAGTAAAATTTGTTTTAAAAACAGAACATTTGTTAAAATCTTATTATTTAATTTTAGTTTAGACAGAATTGGTTTTCTAATCTAGTGTAAAATTACATATTTATTAGCAAAGACGAACTGGGACACAAATTTATTTGTCATCTATATCTTCTATACATAATATATAAAATTGAGTCGCTATCCGCGTCTGTCTGTTTGTCCGCTTTATTATCCTAAACTATGTAACGGATTTAGAATCAGTTTTTACTGTCGTTTGGATAATTTTCCAAAGAAATTGAAATTATGTAATGAAGTCCTAAAATCTTAAAATATTTTTACCAGTTAATTGCATCTGTGCAAGGTCAGATCACGAGTTAATCCTAATAATATACCTACAGGTCCAACCAAGAATTAATTAAAAAGTTATTCCGATAATTATATAAAAAAGGTTATACTTATACAGACAAAAAGAAAACCTCCTTGTTGTATCGATTAAAAAGTAGACAGCTATTATGAATATTATCAATGATGTCTATCATAGGTATTGTAATGCTGACCCATAAAAGCTTTCATGGACATCACATAATTATTATTATTGGTCATTTTCGTTATGTGAAACCTTTTAGCTGACAATGTTAAGGTTCCCACTGCATTTACTGTAAAAGATCATTTGAAGGGTTAACTTACTAAGCTGTTTATAGGGTTAATGAGTTTAGAATCACTGCTCTTGCTTTGTGCCTTCAGTGTTTAATTACCATCATCATTCAATGGATGAATTTAGGAGACTTTGAAAAGGCGAAAAATTCAATTAATATTTTGCAGATGCAGTTAATTAAAATATGGAATTTATACTTACAGATTAGCCGTTTTTTTGTTAAAAGTTTACTAAAGTTATTTAATTTGTTGCTTTATTAATTTTTGAATAAATAAATCGTATCATTACGAGTGTGTAACGGAATAGTTCTATTTTGTTGTTCGGTTAAGAATTAAAAAATATAAAAAGATTAGCAATCAATTTAGAAAAAATCTATAAATATTAATAAAATACTAAAACCGCCCAAAGTTTATTAAATGAATTTACCAAATTACAATCAAAAGACGAATTTTCGTTTAAAAACCTACTTTTTATGTCTCGAGAAACTTTTCAAACTTCAGAAATCGTCCAAGTTTGTCAGGCCAAGTATATGTGTGGCCTTTTTCAGCAAAAAAACGACTTTTAAATATTTATTTAATTACGATGTATTAAGTTGTGCAGATGTGCATATCGCGTCCGTATAGCACAGACGTACCGCGGCAACTGCTGGGTCCGACGGCGGTCGTCGACGATGCCGTCCAAGCATCTCTTCAGCACGCCGACAACGCACGCGCGCTTAAGCCACGCCCACCAAAACTTTTGAGGCAAAAATATAAGATCTATTCAACCAAACTTTTCTTTTTATTTGTTCCTTTGAACTGCTATTTAAGGATATTAAAAAGTTTAAATTAATTTGATTACTCTTGTATTATGCTTGTACGCCTAACAGTTTGCAAAATATATTATAGCTATCATTTTACTTTTGATGTGAAACATCTAATGCGGAGGGAGGGTAAAATCGGCTGTTAGCGTGGCGACGCTTTTATTTTACTTGTCCCGTTCAAACTTTGCAAGTTAAATTTGGCACACTTTCCTGTTTCCGATTGAGATGAAATTTTACACGCATCTGTATATCGCGTGACAATGCAATATTATGATGACATGAAGCTGATCTGATGATGGAGCAGGAAGGTTGTCCACCTTATTATGAACTCTATAAAGAAACGGCGCAACCCCATCGAGTTTGGGCTCGCATGATTTGTCTTGACGAGTACTTTGTCTATAGGGTATCCAAAGCCTGACGATGGAGCTGGAAGGTGGCCTCCGTAACTATGTAATGAAACGAAGTAACCCTATAGAATTTATACTCGTTTGATTCGTCTTGAGGACTACTTTGTCAAGTTATGGTCATTTTATTTCTACATAATAATTCCGATGTTTTGACATCTGCTAGACGTCCCGCGACGTCTAGTTTACAACCCGTTACAACCCCTTACAGCAGCTGGCCATGGATTTATCGCTCTCGGGATGCCAGATTATCCCGAGAAATAAAACAGCTTATCGACTGTTATAATTTTTTTTAAGTTACTATGGTTACTAAAATAAACTCAGTACTGTGATACTGAACTTTATAACTAGATAGCGTCATCTTATACTGCAGCTATTTTTAAAACAGCGTTGATGCATTACGATAAGAGATAAGGCAAAAAAATATTCCATTATTCTATTGTCGCTCAAACATTTTAAATTTATTTCTAAATCAATTCTGAAGTCCACACATTACTGTACATTCTTATATATAGAAATCAATATTGCTGTTAATTAGTCTCGCTAAAACTCAAAAATTGGTTCTTAGTCCGTGTGGTGACGGACTAAGAATGCAACCCATTCTTTCCCACGGGTGCCGTATGAGGCGACGAAGGGAAGTAAGCAATTATCATCCATTGCATGACTGGTGATAGGGCTGGATACCAAGTGAGTACTCCCATCACTTGGTATCGGACCCGAGTGGGTTGATACCACCATCTCCCGTGTGGCCAGCCATGAAGCACATCGTTGCGTTTTGGCTGTAGCAGGAGATAGCCGTTTATTCTTTCGTTTCATATCTGTAAAATGAAATGGTGAGCAGCGGCTTGACAATACTCTCGGTATAGTTGAGTCCATGAGCGACGGTTACAATTTACCATCAGATGGGCCGTGGCTCGCCTGCCACTACATATAATAAAAAAAATGGCTTAACTGATTTCAATTATTGTTTTTTTGTTTTGTTCACTCTAATACAGGGGTGGTTAATCAACCCCTGTATTAGAGCAAAAAAAAATGTAAAAGAGTGAACCCTATAAAAAAGTTTAAAAATTAAAAAAAAAACATTATTTGTAACTTTGAAAGGCATTCCGACGATGCAAATTGGATTTATAATCGCTGATAAATTGTAGGTGACACGAAGACGTCCCGGTCATCTTATTGTACTATCTATTTATGTTTATGAATTTCTAGAAATCTTTTTATTCTTTAAAGAATATCTATTGCACGCCTCATAAGCGAAGCGTTGAGGTGTGTTCTACTCCCGGTTGACTCGGCACAGCTGATTTTTCAAACTTAAAATGTCTCTATTTATCATATATTCCACTTGTAAAATAATATCTACACACACATATAAAGAACAAACACTATTTTTAATACTCATGACATTTTTGATGCCATTTTTGTTATTTAAACTAGTTAAAAACTGTTTGAAAAAAATCTAGCTTAGACGTCCGTGAGTTGTAAGTAATGTATGCCACCGGTGGTTTTACTATCGTCAACAGAACGCCGTTCGCCCGGCCGGTACATTGTTTCTTAGTTCTTACCTTAACTGATGATATTTGTCAAGTATAATAACTATTTTATCCATAACAATAATTAAAAACACTAAACACACGTAAATAATAACACACCAACGTTATAAAACACGAAAAAATCATATTTTACATTCCACAATTTTTTTTGTGTGGCCTTGGCGTCACGGTGTTTTCACTTAGAACAAAGTATAAAATTATAAGGCAACCAAGTTAGAAAGATAAATGGTTTAGAGAATTCTTGTTGAATTCATTGATTTTTAAATAAGTCGTATAATATTGTCAAAAGTTGCAATTTTCTATTGATAGATGTCACTGTTTTAAAGTAAAAGAGATATTGACAAATGCAGCCCTAGATGTCGCAAGTGGCAATTTTAGATGTATTCAGTTGCTGTTGTATATATAGAACCACAATATTGCTTTTTTTGTAAGGAAACTAGCGATGTCTTTCTGTTTTCTTAAATTGTTTTTGTTTACAGTTTAACAAATTATTCAATTTTACATGTTTATATATATTATATGCACTTATGCAGGTATATAATATATGTAAACTCATGGATTGTTGTTCTTACTAATGCCAGATGGCGCCTTGCAATATAGAATTACTTCTTAAAATTAGCGCTAGATGACGTATAAGACATGAACCCCACTTAAGTTCTTTTTGAAATTAGCGCTATGTGATTTATTGAAAACTACTTAGTAAAACCAATACATTATTAGTTACTTATCAAATAATCAATTTTATTGTGCAAAATGAAGATTATGAGGGGTGCAGTTTTGGATTTTCCAAAGTATTTATTACTTTTGCTCCATAATAATAAATAAATAAATATTCGCGGCCATTCACATAACGTCCTCTGGTCCCAAACTAAGCTTAACGCTTGTGCTATGGGTACCAGATTACGGATATAATACATTATACTACTTTTTTTTTGTACATACATACATATAATAGACAGTGGTGGATTTACACTAGGGGCAGTCGGGGCAAGTGCCCAGGGCGGCAAGTTTTTTAGGGCGGCAAAATTTTGTGTTTAATGTATGTTGCTAAGCATGTCAAATGCTAAAAATATATATAAAAATATCTAAATATTTATGGGGTTTGCGTCATTATTAGGTAAAATCTTAATTGTAAAATTAAGTTTACCTGGTCGGTATAATGTATGAAAATACTTCCGACAGATGGTGCAGGCGTCACCCAAAGACGTTAAGTATGAATGTGTTATCGAAATTAGCAGTCAGGAACAAGGGTCACGATGGCTGAATTGGCAAAGCATCTGGACGGTATCCAGGAGATGCAGGTTCGAATCCTGCTCATGACTGTTATTTTCGATTTCACATTTTTCACTTTGTGTTTAAAGATAATTGTTTAGTTATTTTTTATTTTATTTTACATATATTTGGGATACTTACACTATACTACTAGCAGTACAATAAAACAGTTTTCATAAATTGATGAGGGCCATTGATAAGTTTCCACTGATAGATTTATAATAAATAAAGTTACGGGTCGGTAAACAAAATGTAACTAAAGAAGTTATGAGAAGAAACCTTTCACTAAAGTATTTTTAAGCTTAGAAACACTGGTATGAAACAAGTCTAAGTCATATTCACAGGACAGCTTATTAAAAAGTCTACTCGCACGTAAAACAAAAGAATTCTGCCTATATGTACTTTTGGCAGTTGGAATAAAAAGCAAGCGAGGATTACGCATGAATGTGCAATGAGTAATTAGTACTAACTTACTTAATAGTTCTGGACAGTCGATTGAACCATTAGCAACCTTGAACAAGTATGCTACGTCAGTGATACGTCTACGCTCGTGCAAAGGCAGAAAGTGGAATGAATAATAATTATAATTGTAATAATTTATAATAAATAAATGTACCTACTTAATAAATAAATAAATGTCATTGTTGTTATTTTATTTCAATACAAGCTGTGTCCTGTGGTTTCATCCACGCATAATTTAATAATGATAATACTGTAATTTCCCTTTAATAATGTTTTTTTACAAGTTTGTGTATGTATTCATGTAGGAGTTTCTACGATTTTATATTCAGGATTGTAACAAAATTAAAATTTCCTGAAAACTTTTCCATATGAAATACTAATATATTCAGCATTACTTATAGGTACAATATTTATTAATTGCTAGGGCAATCGTCTATCAGTCTGTCACCTAAGCAGAAGCAGGCCCGAGACGGCGGCGGACGTGTTCCGCGAGCGCCTCTCGATGAGGAAGGGCTTGGCTCTACAAAACAGACGGAGCCACCAGGAATGGAGGCTCAGACCTGCTAGGGGAGGAACTCACGCGTAGAGCGTATACCTTACCCCTGGCGAAAGGAAGTCTGAATGAACACCGCGTGGTTTTAGCAGGTAGTCCAGTCCCACTGGGAGTCCGGTATAACCCCTCCGTCTGCCCGGCGGACGGGTATCCATAAAGGATTTCCACGCGTAAAAAAATAAAAACCGGCCAATTGCGAGTCGGACTCGCGCACGAAGGGTTCCGTACCATTGACTAGGTAAACAACATTACACTATTGTAACTCTCTGTAACCATGGCGTTGCAAGTAAAATTTGACTCGTCTATTTATTTTTAAAGTTAATATATAACTAAATAAATAAATATTCTGTAAACATTTCAAGCGTCAACCTGTTGCCGTTATCAATAGCGAACAAAAAAGGGCAATAAAATCACGTTTGTTGTATGGGAGGCCCCCTTAAATATTTTATTATTTTATTTTTAGTATTTGTTGTTATAGCGGCAACAGAAATACATCATTTGTGAAAATTTCAACTGTCTAGCTTTCGCCGTTCTTGAGATACAGCCTGGTGACAGACGAACGGACAGACAGACGTTGTATGGGAGCTAACCTTAAATATTTTTTTTTGTTTTTAGAATTAGTTGTTATAGCGGCAACAGAAATACATCATTTGTGAAAATTTCAACTGCCTAGCTATCGCCGTTCTTGAGATACAGCCTGGTGACAGATGGACAGACAGACAGACGTTGTATGGGAGGCCCCCTTAAATATTATTATTTTTTTGTTTTTAGTATTTGTTGTTATATCGGCAACAGAAATACATCATTTGTGAACATTTCAACTGTCTAGCTATCGCCGTTCTTGAGATACATCCTGGTAACAGACGGACGGACAGACAGACAAACAGACAGACAGACAGCGAAGTCTTAGTAATAGGGTCCCGTTTTGACCCTTCGGGTACGGAACCCTAAAAAGGCCCAGACAGGTATTGCCCATACTTTATTTAGCCATGTCCTTTCAAGTAAGAATATGCTCAGTACGACAATTTTAAAATGGTATTTTATTCTAAAGTGCTTAAAGATATAATATTGGCAACATGTATAATATGGCTGCACGTTTTTAATGCCTCGTTCCATAAATGCAAGTATCACTTGAATTCAGATTATGTACCTTTCTACTAAAGTGTAAGCGAGATCATTATCGTAGTTATTTTGTAAACTAAACGTTAAACTTGTTAAATTGAGCGTACGCTAGCTTTAAAGACTAAATTACGCCAAACTCATTTTACTATATACTTATTATCCCTTTGCAGACTCTGTTGAAGACCTTTACTTTTTATTGAAGTGAAACTTCTATATAGGTATAAGGATTTTTTCTGTCACGATAAAGCGTTACGGCCCACAACATATATATATATATATATATATATATATATATATATATATATATATATATATATATATATATATATATATATATATGTATATATAGAGGTGTTACATCTGCTCTGTTGGTATTCTCCGTGGTGTGTAAGTACATATATATTTATTGTTAACATAATTTCATTTAAATATATTGTTTGATATCCGAAGGAGAAGGAATACATCGTAGGTTACATGCTAACAGTCGAACGTAGTTTCATTTACTCCTATAAATTCAACAAATAAAAGTATAGACGCAGTAGTGGATATTATTAAATTATAGTACCTACCTATTAACCAGCATATACACGAACAGATATATATTTTTTTTTTTAATATTTTTATTGAAATATTTCTCAATAAAAATATCTACTTGTCCGTTGAAGTTTCACTTCTACCATGTGTTCCAGCACACATTTTCTTAACTTTTTCGTTTAGGTCTTCTGTGTGTGGGTTTGCAAGTCGGGATCTTCTTCAAGATGCGCCCTGGGACTGACTGGAACGTTGGTATTCTTGTGCCGGCGAAAACAACGAGACGCAGTACAAATATCTGTGTTCATCACACAAATAATTGTCTTGAGTGGGAATCGAACCCACGACCTTGTGCATGGAAGTCAGTTACACTACCGACTACGCCACGAGGCCCGTCAATACTTGGGTAGTAATAGAGCCTTTCTTATTCCAGCATGCATGGGCTGGCTCGATTGAGGAAGTACCATGCACCCTTTCATAGAAGATCAGCGTGAAACAGCAGTAGGTACCGTTGTGTTTCGTATGGTGTGGGAGAACCGACCGCCGGAGGTCCAAACCCTCACACTTGGCCTTCGGCGTTCTCACTCATCTCTCGTTATTATCCTCTCAGTTCTCTCTTTATTATTCTTCCTATCTTCTCCTTATTATCCTTTTTCTCCACCAACTTATCCCTTTCCTTGGAAATAACGCGGAAGTGATGTTTCTGGTGTTGCTTGGGTCTACAGGCTACGACAACCCCTTACCATCAGGTGAGTCGTATGTATAATTTTTTTTTTTGGTTTCCATAAAATCACCAAAAGGGAATGCCGAAAACCAGGCTATTTTGTGCCCGTCGTGCGTCTTAACTATCTAAACATAAAAAACCGTCTTTTGAATAATGATGTTATTTGTATTTATTTTAGTCATAAGCGAAGTGGGGTTTCAAAGTTATAAAAAAAGATATACATATTATTAAATTCGATATAAGCGGAACTGCCATATTTATTGGAAGGCTTGGATGGTCAATGTCGCCAGTTTATTACTATACCCATTTTTAAAGCCAAATAGTAAGAATATTGATATGAAATAAATAAAAGAAAACCCACATGAGCCCCTATTATAATACTTAGTATTAGTCGAAGATTATTTTATGAAACCATAATTATGAAGTTTTGTTTTTATATTAAAAATATAATAACATTTATTATCTATTTTTAAAAATATTTTAGGATATATATTGTTATTTTACTAGCAACCCTTATTGATTTGAATTTGATTGACAATTTGTTTGATTTGACATTTGTATTGCCGATAACGTATTATGTACGTTTATGTGTTGATTGCTTCATTTGTGGAAAAGCAGTGTTTTTTTATTATTGTTCAGTGTTTACTTTAACGTTGAGTTCAGCAAATTCTCCGTTGATTAATTAAAAAAAGATCATGACGTCGTGTGATATAGACTTTTTAGTAGATCAAGGTTATTACACTGTGGGGTGCTAATTTGTCTGGTTTACCTCCTAGTGGTGCACCCCGGGCAACGTCGGCAGTCGCCGGCGGCTAAAATTCCGGACAGGACGGGTCTCCGCGTGTCCCTCTGACTCAGCAGAGGGCACGGCGGATAGACCAGGCGTCGGAGTCGGTGGGGCCAGACTGGCTCACCGGGCTCTGGAGAGGGGGGACAGTGGGGCCACAGCGGCCCCCCCCGTCCCAAATCGTAAACCTGAGCGCGTGCCTGTGGTTACGTCTCGCGGGCATACAGGAACGAGGGTCTTGGCTTAATCGCCCGGACCGCGAGGAAGACAACCTCTATAAAAAATTACCCCGAATCTCAAGCTCTGGCGCGCGGCGAGGAGATGCATGGCTGATGGGTAGTTCAGTCTCGAGCGCGGCCCCAGCCAGGGTACCTGCGGACCCCCTGTGTTGGGTTACAAATGTACGCTTACCCGGGTACAGGGAGCTCTGCCCGGGTGGACCTCCTTTCTCCCATACTCGTGGGAACAACATGGAAAAATTGTTAAACTCAAAATTGACCGAGTTGGGTGAAAATCCCGACGCCTCAGCCGTAAGGGGTCCGGCTGCAAATGCGGCCCCTACTAGTGCAGCTGCGCGTAAAACGCGCGGCGGCAAAAAGTCCCGCAAGGGCAAGAAGACGTCCAAGGGAACGCCCCAGTCTTCGAGGGACGGCTCGATGACGGGCAGCTCGGCCTGCACATCAGCTGCCGAGATGTCTGCCGCTGAGGAGGGTGGCCTATCTGAGGCTGCTGAGAGTCGGCAATCGCGGCCGGCAGAGGTTGTGTCGGAGTCGCGCTTCTGGCGCAAGCGCACCCTGTCTCAGGGGGGCGCTGCCTCGGAGTCCGACCTGAGCTCCACTGAGATGCCTCCCCCTAAAATACCCGCAGCGGCTAGGGGTCGAGGTATCAGCCGTCCCGGGACGCCGATACCGCGTGTCGCCTCAGCGAAAGAGGCAGAGACGCGATGTCTGAAGCGGGCGGAGACGGTGCAACATGCAGAGGAGCGCTTGGCGCTCCTGTCTGAGAAACTCCGTCTCCCCATAGACGACAATGGGCCGCCTACTGCGGCCAAATTTGCCGAGAGAGCCGCGGACAGCGTGGCCATAATTTCGACGGTGGCCCTGGGCTCGAGGAACCTCAAGAGTAGCTTCGTCCGGGGCCTTAAAATCGCCGCCACGGAGCTGTCCAACGTGGTGGAGCGGCTTGTGGCGGAGGTAGCCGACCTTGGGGCGCGCAATGAGCGCCTGGAGACAACGGTCGAGGAGCTGCACCGAGGGATGGCCAATATGAGAGCCGAACTTGGGCTCCCTGAGGCCATCCCGAGTGCCTCGGATTCTGCTGAGTTGCGGGTCGAGCCTGGTCTCCCCGCGACCGCCTCGCCGCAGCCGCCGTGCCCCCGCCCCACCTCGGCGACCGCCTCGGCTCCGTCTGCCTCGGCTCCGTCTGCCGCTCAGTCGGGCCCTGTCACTGGGCTCGACGACGAAATGCTCCGTGCGGTCATCGACCGCATGGATGCGGTCTTTGGCCCGAGAATTGAGGCCCTAGCCGCAAGATTGCCGCCGGAACCCCGACTTCGGCCGCCGCTTGCGGCTGATAAAAGAAGGGCTGCAGCGTCCTCGGCATCGGCACCTCTGCCGTGCCAGGGAGGGCATGTGTCTTTTGCCGCGACGGCGGCTAAACCACCGGCGGCCAAACCACCAGCGGCAAAACCTTCGCCGGCCCCTGTGCAGGGAAAGGGCCAAAAAAAGCCCAAAAAAAAGGAAAAGGCGGGACAAGCCCCGAGGGGTCAGCCCCGAGAGGAGTTCCCGCCTCTGCCAAGCGCCGCTGTGCCTCCGCGTTCTGCTGCGCCGCGACGAACGGTCGCACCCTCGCGGGATACGGCTGTCGCGCCCCGGGCTCCTGCCCCCACCCCCGCCACTGCTACGTCCTCAGACGGGGACTGGCAGGTGGTTGGGCCCCGGCGATCCCGGGCCAGGGATCGCGGCGCTGCCTCGGGGCGCGAAGCGGCGCCTACTAATCCGAGAGGAGAAGCCCCGAAGCCGCGGAAGAGGAAGCCGCGGAAACTGAAGGTCCCGAAGGCAGCTGCGGTGGTGATCACCGTGCTGCCTGAGGGAAAAGAAAAGGGCCTGACCTACGAGGCCGTCTTGAAGCGTGCCCGGCGGGAGATAAACGTCTCCGATCTCGGGGACGTTTCCGCTCGCTCCCGCCAAGCCCGGACAGGTGCTCGGATTTTCGAGTACCTGGGGCCAGAGGGCGCCAAGACGGCCGACGCAATGGCCGCGAGGCTGCTGGGCCTGTTCCCAGAGGAGAGTGGTGTCCGGGTCGCCAGACCCGTGAAGTGCGCCGAACTGCGCATTTCCGGGCTGGACGATTCCGTGACGGCGGAAGAGATCCGGGAGGCAATCGTCTCGAAAACCGGGTCTCCCAGCAGCGCCGTCCGGGTGGGCACCATTCGCCCAGGTCCAGGTGGTGTGGGTGCCGTCTGGGTCTCGTGCCCTGTCGCGGCGGCCAAGGATTTGGTCGCTGCCGGTAGACTTCTGGTGGGCTGGAGCGCCGCGCGGGTAATCGCGCTGGAGCCCCGGCCTGCCAGGTGTTACAAGTGCATGGCGGTCGGTCACACCCGGCCGCTGTGCACAAACTGCTTTGACTGCAGCGGGCTTTGTTTCCGCTGCGGTCAGGCAGGGCACCAGGCGGCTGCCTGTTCTGCCACCCCACACTGCCCCGCGTGCGCGGCGGGCAATCGCCCCGCCAACCACTGTATGGGGCGGGTGGGGTGCAGGCCTCCGGCCAAGTCAGGCCCTAAGAGGGGGGTGGGCAGCCAATCGGCCCCGGCTGCCCAACCCGGCGCGGCTGGATCGCCGCAGCGCATGGAGGAGGATATCGTGGTCCAATAACGGATCACGACGCTATCGTCCTCCAGGGGAATCTCGGCCATTCCGCCAGGGCGCAGGACCTCTTCCTGCAATCCATGGCGGAGCGGTCGATCGGTGTTGCCGTAGCCGCGGAGCCCTACATAGTCCCGGATCGCCCCAATTGGGCGGGTAGCGGGGATGGCTCCGTGGCGGTCGTCGGCTCGGCGGCGCCGCATTCCCCGCCCTTGTCACTCAAAGACCAGGGCACGGGATATGTGGCGGCCGAATGGGGAGGGGTCACGCTGTATGGCGTGTACTTCTCCCCTAGTCGTAGTCTGGCGGCTTTCGAGGTCTTCCTGCACAACCTGGAGACCTCGATACGGCGTATAGCACCGAGCCCTGTGCTCGTGCTGGGGGACTTCAACGCCAAATCAACGGCGTGGGGGTCCCCCAGGACGGACCCCCGAGGTGCGGCGGTCCAAGAGTGGGCGGCAGCGGCGGACCTCGTGTTACTCAACCGAGGGTCCGCCCAAACGTGCGTGCGGCCCTGGGGCGGGTCGATAGTGGACCTTTCGTTCGCTAGCCCTGGTGTCGCCGCACGCGTAAGGAGCTGGCGAGTCCTGGAGGAGGTCGAGACCCTATCTGACCACAGATATATTCAGATAGAGGTCTCCCGGAACCTTCAGGGCGCCAGCAGGGGTCACGCGGCGGACAGAACTCCCGCTTTTCCGCGATGGGCTGTGGGTAGGCTCGACCGGGACCTGCTAGTGGAGGCGGCCATTTTTCAATCCTGGCTGCCTCCCCCCCTGACGGAAGACGTGGACGCCGAGGCTGGCCGCATTCGCGGCATGCTTACGCAGATATGCGATGCGGCCATGCCCCGTGTGCGGCGCCCGCCTCGACGGAAGGGGGTCTACTGGTGGTCCCCGGAGCTGGCGGACCTCCGTGCGGCCTGTATTCGTGCCCGGAGGTCCTACACCCGCAGCCGCCGTCGCCGAATCCGCGACGAAGAGCGGGAGGGCCGGCTGTATGCGGCGTACAGCAGTGCGCGCGCCGCGTTAAAGCTGGCCATCTGTCGCGCCAAAGATGCGAAAAGGCAGGAGATGCTGGAGGGTCTCGAGCGTGACCCCTGGGGACGCCCGTACCGCGCGGCGCTTAACAAGCTCCGCGCCCAGGCCCCCTCCCTTACGGAGACCCTCCAGCCGGGCTTCCTCTCTGAGGTGGTCGAGGGACTTTTTCCTTCACGGGCGGTGCACACGCCCCCGGTCATGGCTCCGCCAGATGATGACCGGGAGGCCGACGACGTGGAGGTACCGCCCGTGACGACGACGGAAGTGGGGGCGGCGGTAGCGCGTATGCGGAGAGGCGCCGCCCCCGGGCCGGACGGGGTTCCCGCCCGAGTGCTGGCCCTGGTCCTCGACCATCTCGAGCCCCGCCTCAGGGGACTGTTCGGCGCTTGCCTGGTGTCCGGACGGTTCCCTGACTGCTGGAAGGAGGGGAAGCTCGTGCTCCTGCCGAAGCCGGGACGGCCTCCGAACACAGTCTCGGCCTTCAGGCCCATCGTGTTGCTGGACGAGGTGGGCAAACTCCTCGAGCGGGTAGTCGCTGCCCGCATCGTCCGGCACCTAGGAGCGGTCGGCCCCGACCTGTCCGACGCCCAGTTTGGATTTCGGGCGGGTCGGTCTACGGTCGACGCCATTCTGCGCCTGAAGGCCGAGGCTGCGGAGGCCGTCACCTCGAGGGATGTGCTGTTGGCGGTGTCGCTTGACATCGCCAACGCCTTCAATAGTCTGCCATTCGGCTGCATCAAGGAGGCACTCCGGTACCATGGAGTGCCCCTCTACCTAAGGCGGCTGGTGGCAGACTACCTCGACGGCCGCAGCGTCCTCTTCGTGGACCGGGAAGGGGACGTTGTAAGGAGGGCTATGTCGTGCGGCGTCCCGCAGGGTTCGGTTCTTGGGCCGCTCCTGTGGGACATCGGCTACGACTGGGTCCTCCGTGGCCGGCTCCCCCCCGGGCTGGGCGTAATTTGCTACGCAGACGACACGCTCGTCACAGCCCGGGGCTGGACCCTCGAGGAGGCGGCAACGCTGGCCACCTCAGGTACCGCGGAGGTGGTCAGGCGGATTGAGGCGCTGGGGCTTAGGGTGGCCCTTGAAAAGTCGGAGGCCCTACTGTTCCATGGGCGCCGACGGGGCCCGCCCTCCAGCGCCTCGATAACGGTCAATGGGGTGGGCTTGCCAATCCAGGCCCACATCAAATATCTGGGCCTGGTATTGGATGGACGGTGGCACTTTGACGAGCACTTCCGCCGTCTTGCGCCAAGGCTCGTCAACACGGCGTCCGCCCTCGGGCGACTTATGCCGAATTTGGGCGGACCGAGTCTTGCGTGTCGACGACTCTACGCGGGGGTAGTACGGTCGATGGCGCTGTACGGCGCGCCCGTGTGGGCGGAGTCCCTGGCCGCTCGTAATAGGGCTCTTCTGTGGCGTCCACAGAGGGTCGTAGCGGTCAGGGCAATACGCGGGTACCGCACGGTCTCGACCGATGCAGCCTGCGCGTTGGCCGGAACCCCCCCGTGGGATCTGGAGGCGGAGGTGCTCGCCGACGTCTATCGGCGGGCGTCGACGGCGCGGGCGGGGGGCAGCCGCCCCTCGCCGAGCGTAATGTCATCGTGGCGGGAAGATGCCCGCCGCGCCACCGTCCTAAAGTGGAAGTCTCGGCTGGAGACGCCCCGAGCCGGTCTCTGGACCGTGGGGGCGCTCCGGCCGATCTTGGAAGAATGGGCAGGGCGGCAGCACGGGATCCTCACCTTCCGGTTGGTGCAGGTTTTGTCGGGGCATGGTTGCTTCGGCAAATACCTGCACACGATCGCAAGGAGGGAGACGACCCCAGGCTGTCACCACTGCGACTGCGACGAGGACTCGGCGCAGCACACGCTCGAGTCGTGCCCGGCATGGGATGTGCAGCGCCGGGAACTCGTTGCAGTCATAGGCGTGGACCTGTCGCTGCCGGCCGTTGCGCGAGCGATGGTTGGCAGTGACAGGGCCTGGACCGCGGTCGCCGCCTTCTGCGAGGCTGTCATCTCGCGGAAGGAGGTGGCGGAGAGGGCCCGTGAGGAATCCTCCTTCGCGGACCCAATTCGCCGCCGGCGCGAGGGGCGGCGTGCGCGCGCTTACTTGCGCCTTATGCCGCCCTAGCCGAGGCTGCGGACGGTGGGGTCGGGGAGTACCCTGCCGTCCGCGGAAGCCTACCGCGAAGGTGCGACGCCCAAGTGCGCGAGGCGTCGCTCAAGAGAGGGTGCCCGTAGGGGCTGCCGCCTGCGGATCGCGGTCGTAACGACGCGGTACCCGTGATCCGCCGTAGCAAGGGCGGGTGTAGGCGCACGGTGGGTTTTTAGTGGGTGAGAGCCCCATTCACCCCGTTGTCTCCCCGGGCAGCGGGGTGTGCGGTAGGACATTTTTGCCCACCTAAAATAAAAAAAAAAAAAAAAAAAGGTTATTACACTGTTTCGGATTATCTTGAGGATAAAACTAAATGGGCTTGAGCTGCTCCTCATTCATTAATTTTCAAAATTGTTTTATAAGATATAATGTAATTTTAGTTATAAAGATTATATTAAATTGTAATGAATTGGCAATTTAAAAAAATGGCCCATGAGTTTCTTGCCGGGTTATTCTCATGAAAGGCTTTACTACGGAATCCGGCCGCTTGTGGCGATTGCAATCGCCACTTTCTTATTGCGGTTGCACTCGCCTCAGGCGCTCGTGTTAATTATTTTAATTATTAGTGTATTATTGACGATTTTAAGTGCTACTTAATAGGCCTATGAAATAAAGATATTTTTGAATTTGAATTTGAATTAGTGGTACTAAGACCAGGACTCTTAGTAATTTTGTTGTAATCTAGATCCAGAGTAGTTAGCCGTAGCATTATATCCTATCTATATTTCTTACATAGGTACTCTAAAATACTATTGATACTACATTTTATACTATAATAGAATAAAAGATATGGATTTCAAAGCATCAAAGCATAGAGAAATCTGACTTTTAATTTGTAGTATATAACCTATATACTACAAATTAAAAGTCAGATTTCTCTAAACTCCCATCAGATATCTCAATGATATTTTTATTTAAAGACCCTGTGTACATTTACAATGTTCTACAGTTAATTTGGTTAAGACGCAACAATAGCCCAACTCTCATAGAAAAATCGGCATTCTCCTTTACAGTTACAAATAAAAATAATAAAGTATATCCAAATTGGGTAATCTAGCCATTAGGATTTGTAATGTTAGCATTGACATATAGAAGACTGTAGGGGGAGATATTAAATAATTAAAAACGTATCTGCGACGTGCGACGTTTTCGCAAAATCGTCTCTCAAATAATAAAATAGGAACTCGAATTTCGAAAGTGAATATTTTAACAGAGACGCAGATACTGTGGTCTTGTATGTTTTCGGTCTGTTTATTCTGAATACAGTCGGTATATATTCCATTTGGAATCCTTAGAACAATGCTCACAGCGTTTCAAATTGACAGAAACGTTATATAAATGCGACAATCGGCGGCTGCAAACTTAACAATAATTAACAGAACGTTCCTGAACGAAACGTGTCTCATTTTGAAACATTCAGGAAGGTTATTAGAACTGAATTTTGTTTCGCTTATAAGTTTCTATACGCGAGATACTTCTTAGCGGAGTGCGGTACCTATATCGTTGTTATAGGGCCTTTTTGTGCCTCTGAAATTGTTAGTAATATGACGTCTGCGATTTACCAACGCTATCAATTAATAAAACATAGTATTTGCGGTGAAAATCTTTTATTAATGATATGTATATGTACATAAGTAACAGCAGCCAGCGATAACACTAACTTAGAATTAGGTAATGGACACAATATGCACTTAGATTTCAATCGATAATCCATGGCAATTTTTTATACCGTAGCCCTAGCAAACACCAGAGGCAACACTCTTGTGCGTCGCCATTTCCGAAATAAGGGATAGGAGGTGGAGGGGAAGGATAATAGTGTAAGGATAGGAAAGATACTAAGGTAGGGGGACAGGAATAATAATAAGGAGAGTATAGGAAGGATAACAAAGAGAGTACAGAAAGGATGATAAAGAGAGGATAGGGATAGGGTTTGGGCGTCCGGCGCTCTCACTCATCATACATTGTTTCAATCTGATCTGTGAGAGGGTGGTAATACCCTTATCGAACCGGCCCATTTGTGCCAGGATAATCAAAGCTCTACCAGTAGAGCAACCATACAGACAATAAGCCTACGTGATACAGGATCCTTGATAGAAGTATGCAATTCCATGCTGCTATTGCACGCCTCATAAGCGAAGCGTTGTGGTGTGTATTACTCTCGTTTCACGCAGAACAACTGATTTTGCAAACTTAAAATGTCTCTATTTATCATATATTGCACTTGTAAAATAATATATACACACACATATATCAAGAAAAAACACTATTTTTAACACTCATGATATTTTTGATGCCATTTTTGTTATTTAAACTAGTTAAAAAACTGTTTAAAAGTTCTGTCTTGGACGCCCGTTTGTTGTAGGTAATGTATTTTAACACGATAACGACCGATATATTTGACAAATCGAGTTTTTTTTTTGTTTTATGATACAGTATAACTAGGTACGAATAGAGCCCTATCACTTTTCACGGTCTGATTCGATGTGGTTTAATTGTTATTAAATAAACAAAAAAAATAGTGAATATTTACGCTCGACGCGACACTAAAACCAGTGCTATCCTTATTTCGTGAGAACTATTTCCATAGACTAATATAGAAGTACTTCTTAAAATTAGCGCTAGATGGCGTATAAGACATGAAAACCTCATTAGTACTTTTTGAAATTAGCGCTATCTAGGTATGTGATTTATTGAAAACTACTTACTAAGACCAATACATTATTAGTTACTTATCAAATAATCAATTTTATTGTGAAAAATGAAGATTATGAGGCGTGCGCTTTTGGATTTTCCAAAGTATTCTTTTTTATTGCCTGTAGTAGCGGACGAGCCACGGCCCATCTGATGGTAAATGGTATCCGAGGCTCATAGACTCAGCTATACCGAGAGTATTGTCAAGCCGTTGCTCACCATTTCATTTCACCGATATGAAATGAAAAATAAACGGCTATCTCCTGCTACAGCCAAAACGCAACGATGTGCTTCATGGCCGGTCACACGGGAGATGGTGGTACCCAGTTCACAATCACCCCATTACCATCACACAATCGAGAAATGAAATGCAAATGCTAGCATCGGTTTTCCAGTAGGTACTTTTAATATAGTCGAGTCCATGATCTTCAGTTACGTACCATCAGATGGGCCGTGGCGCACTATCATAATCAATAAAAACAGTCATACTTTAGATTATCCATCAAGAACTATAAATGTATGACCATATATATTTACCAAAAACGGCTTATTGGCAGATAGGTTTGTTATAATAGAAATTTTAAAAAGAAATATTTACCCAAGAACTGCCCAGTAAGTAAGTACCTACCCATCTATTGCTAAAAACACAAGACTGAAAACTAATTATTTTGTTATAGCTGGCCGTAACAAGTTTACTTAATTTAAAATTTAATTATTATTTCTAAGGACTCTCAATAATTAATCTAATAAACTTGTGAAAGATGGCAAAATATTAAATACGTGGGATACTCAATAATAAAAAATAAAATCTAATAACGTAAACAGTAGAGATCGTTCGATCATTTACAAAATGGACTGGTAATTCCCACTATTTGCATGATGCCTGGCTAAAATAAACCTAGAGTACTCCTACCTATACGTAACCTAGAGTACGGATACTTCCGAAAGGGTAAGTAACTGGCGGTGAAAGACTGTTACACAGTTTTTTTTTATTCCACTGGGATGGCAAACAAGCATACGGCCCACCTGATTTTAAGCGGTTATTTTAGCCTAAAGACGCTAGCAACACCAGAGGTATTACCTACTTGCATATCGGCAACTCTTACGAAAGGGATAGGATAGAGAGGAAGGATAATAAGGAGAGGATAAAGAGAGGGTTCAGACCTCCGGTGCTCTCACTCACCATACAATACACAACCGTAGGAATATTTAACATCTTCACGCTGATCTTCTGTGATAGGGTGGTAGGTACTTCCACGATATAGCCGGCCCATTGGTGCTTGGAAAAGCAAGGCTCTACTACTAGCAAGGTCCAGTGAACTGCCAGTACAGGCGGAGAGACGGCATGCAGCGAGTTTATTTAGTGGGTGATGTTGTGTGCGCTGTTCGTTGCCCCGAATGACGAGGTGTGCTAAGTGCTAGACGATCTGAACCAACATCGTTTAAAAATTATCATTAAATATGTAATAATAAAGCAGACCAAATCGTTCGATCGAATACGAAACGTAACTCTCTCTCTATCTTCACTAACTTATATCTCCCTCTCAACTTCCGTTCGCCTCGCCCGATCAGCACTTTTCGTAACGCTCACGTCACGCATTCACCAGCTTACTCCGACACTGTATTTTTTTCATAAATATCTTAAATGTACGGATAAAGCTCTGTTCTCAGATCAAATAAAAAATTATCTGTTACGGCTTTGTAATAAAAGTTACCTATCTAAATTATGTTACTAAATTATATACTTATTATAAAATTATTTTAGGCAATGGGAATAGTAAATGAAAGCTTATAACAACTTTCTTTTTGTTAATCGAAAATCAATTACGATACTCGTTTGTTTTCGAATGTTTCTAAAATTATTCCCAGTAAAAATTCAAAATACTAGTTAGGAATTTGGTTGAGACCAAAAAGATGATAAGTATTATTTATTATTTAAAAATGTACATACATCCAAAATTAAAACTGAACTAAATCTTTATGGTTGCAATATTTAAAACTGTTTATATAAACAGTTTATATAACTGACTCTGCATAAAATGATTCAAACAGTATAAATATTTAATTGCACAATCTAACTTCGAATATTCTTGAAAGATCTCTTGACGTAAAAAATATACGGTTTCCGGGTTTTGTTAAAACAAAATATTTGCTAAATTGTTTCGTATGTAGAACATAAAACTTTATTATGGTGACACTCATAAAATTCCAAATATATACAATTCGGTACCTCTTATTCAAATAAACTTAGTGTACACTGTACAGTCCGCACATTTAGTAAGGAAAAACCAGACAAGTGCGAGTAAAACTCGCGTGGCGAGAGTTCCGTATATGATTATCTAAATTCTATACTTAAGTTTTTTTTAATGTGATAAAATTTGTTATTTTTATAGTTCTATGTTGTTTTAAATACCATAAATATACTCCTAATAGGTTTTCCTATATAATCTATGGATAAAGAACTATTTTCTGTATTTTTTTCAATGTGGATAATAATATGGAGGGGAATGGTTAATTTTCGCCTATTTTCTTAAATAATTTCAAATGAGACTTCAATTATATTTTTATAATATAATATATCAGATTCCCACCACAAGCGCTTTTATTTGATATGTCAAATGATATAGTTCGCTTCGCTTTCTTTTGAATTATTTAATTTATCCGAAAACGCGTCCGTATTTGGGTCACTAACTTACATTTGTGTGCCAAATTTCAACTCAATCAGTCCAGTATTTTCGAAGCAAATGGGTTGTCACAGTCGGAAAGACAGATAGACAGACACACAAGTAATAGGTAGGTACTATAAGGGTTTTATTTTTTTGCTTTTCAGGTAACCTAAAACTTAGAAGGAACCCTTAAAATTGTGACCAAGTCTACAACTGACCTTTCTCTTTGATAACAAAAACGATTACGGTCAAACAAATAGACAAACATAATCAAGAACACCAAACAACACAAACATACCAACAGATTATTGGTCATATTTCTGCCAGTGATCACACTTAATCGTGCTTCGATACTAGTGCAAAACAAACAAAACTATCAACGTGTTACTCTTACAGATTACTTACAAAGATATAACATTTTATTCGATACTAGAAACGGTTTAGCAATTTTCTTCTAGTGGCTGACGTGCCACCGGATTATAAGACTCAACTATACTAAGAGTACTGTCAAGCCGCTGCTCACCATTTCATATCGCGGAAATGAAAGAATGAACGGCTATCCCCGCTACAACCAAAACACACTCAAGCGCTTGGTGCCCATTCCTACCTCCAGTAATAGAATGGGTGATAATTGCTTACTTTCCTTAGTCGCCTCGTAGGTACGACACCCGTGGAAAAGAATAGGACGGTGACCGCCAATACACGTACATAATATTCCTAGTGTGATTCTTGTTAAATGTAGTCTGAGAAAGTACAATTACGGACTACAAAGTACACTTTGGTAGTTTGTGGTAGAATTTTTGAGTACCTACTAAATATACCTACCTATTTTTTTTTTTTCAATATAAAGAGGAATATTATACCTACTCAGTTTCATATACTAGCTTAAAATCTCATACATTGATCTAAAAAATTAAAAGTAGGTAGATATTTTAAATTGCCGTGTAGGGCCGGCTTTAGAATTGTCCCACCCCTCTCCACCCACGGGAGTCGTAAGAGCCGACTGTGGGAATACCGCGGGAGTTGGCAGCAGCACTCCTTCGAGTATTAAAAACATCCACTGCGATCGCCAACCCGCCTGCCAAGCGTGGCGATTACGGCACTATCCCTAATTCTTAGGGAGGCCTATGTCCAGCAGTGGACGTTAAATGGATGGATGGATGGATGGATATTTTAATTGTGTTTCTAAACGAATATTAGGTTATGTGGGCAGATGAAACCGTTGTAACAATATATTAGCCATGAACGTCTAACATCTAAGTCCATCCGACCCGTGATCACGAATGCTGTAAAGTATTCGAAACGTTGGGATAGTAGTAAAATCAGGTAAACGCGATAGATTCCGTAATAGTAGTTTTATTTCAAAATGTGTAACATTCGCGTAAATATCAGAAAGTATTATATAAACCATATCTTTTTGTAAATATTCCATTCGTTGTATTTGCTAGGAACCTTAGTTATCAACGTTAATTTTGAGAACCGCTACATGAGTAATAAGTAGAGAATAAAAAAATTGCCAGTAATGACCATAGCTGCTGATCATGAGGTCTCCCCAGGTCGAGCAGTGTTATTGAGCTTTTTCGTAATAAAAAAAATCTCAGTAGTAGCCTGAAGTTTGCAAATGTGCCCGGTGGGCGGCAATAGGCTCGCCCCTTATTACGTGGGACTTAAACATAGTTGGCGAATCGTGGAATCGTGGGTATTGTAATACACCTCTGAATACCCCTGCGGGGCGGGGATACAGGCGTGAGACCTAAGTTTTGAACGCAGCTTTCATAGAATCTAACGGTCTCCTTGTCTAACTATCTTTTAGGGTTAAATATACTTTAAACACTTGCCTATGTTAAACAGCCCCGATCTGTGACTAAAGACGTGTTTAGCTGTTGTCTACAACTGATTGTCATTATTTTACTCATAAAATTGCTTGTGCTAAGTCGTATCTATGGATATTATTGATTCTTTTGATTTTATCGACATGGAAAACTTGGAGATTATGGACAATTATAGAGATGTTATAAATCGCGCACACGAATTAACGCATTTGGACATTATAATGAAAATAACTTTAAAAAAAGATACTTATCCCACGGGTGTCGTACAAGGCGACTAAGGGAAGTAAGCAATTATCGTCCATTGCATGACTGGTGGTAGGGCTAGGTACCAAGTGGGAGTACTCATGTATCGGGCTCGAGCGGGTTGGTACCACCATCTCCTGTGTGACCGGCCATGAATCACATCGTTGCGTTTTGGCTGTAGCAGGAGATAGCCGTTTATGCTTTCATTTCATATCTGTGAAATGATGGTGAGCAGCGGCTTAACAATGCTCTCGGTATAGTCGAGTCCATGAGCGACGGTTACCATTTACCATCAGATGGGCCGTGGCTCGTCTGCCACTAAATGCACTAAAAAAAATAAAAAATAAGATTTACAAAGAATTTGGCGATTAAGATTGTGGATCTGGTAAAAGATGACCTTCCATGCGATCCCCGAGATGGATCTATAAGTATGTCCTCAGTTACAAGTCGCATGCGCCTTACGGTGCTGGGCTCGCCACCAGGTAAGCACAAGCATACCTAAACCTATTGTTACACAGTAATTTGTCATTCAAGTCCTAACGTAGTTATGAAACTTAGTAACTTTTTTTGTATAAATAGGTATGTACCTACCTACTACGAAAACTACAACGATTTTTTTTATTTATTTTAGATACAAGATGACTCTGCTGACCTGCATGGAATTACGCAGCAGGTTGTTAGCAAGACTTGCAAAAATGTTGCAGAAGCGTTGGCGAAAAAGGCACCTTATTTTATTAGTATACCGTCTACACTTGACGAGCAACTAAGCACAATGCGGAGTTTTAGAGCCAGTCGAATTTCCCGACAGTGATAGGAGCTATCGACTGCACTCACATCAGGATAAAGAGAGTAGGAGATCATAGCGAAGGCTACGTAAATAGAAAAGGCTACTCCTCAATAAACGTGCAGGCTGTTTGTGATGCACAATTGAAAATCCGTGATATAGTGGCACGCCGTATGGGGCCGGCTTTAGAATTGTTCTAAGAGGCATGCATACAAAATTAAGCACAGCCAAAACTACAATTGTAGCTTTAGCAGTGCTACTTAATGTTGCAATTGACATGAATGAAGGTACCGAGATAATTCCCTATGTACATAGACGGATGACAAGGCCACTAAACCCGCCAGACAAATTACGAGGAAATATTGTAAGAAGAAACTTTATTCAAAGCCATTTTTAAATATATATATTTATTTTTTATTATCTATTATAATTCTTTTTCTTTTAATATTAATAAATTTAGTTCCCTCTCCATTCTTTCTTTTTCTAATAATAACAAATCTATTTCAAGCTTGTGCCGCAGCTCCTGGTGGCGCAACTCCTGCCTTTGGTACTGCAGTTTTAATCGAAGTTTTTCTTCCATCAATTTGTAAATTTTTTCTTTCATTCCTATGTTTGTTTGTACTATAGTAGATTTGTGACTATTTCTGAAAAAAATATATAAATGACTAGCCTTTGCCCGCGGCTCCGCCGCAGCCAAAAGCTAGTTTTTGAGTTATCTCAGGCTCCCGATATAATATCGGGATAAAATGTATACCATGTTTTTAAGTCTAATCGAAAGCTCTCAAATAAAAAAGGTTATTCTTTCATTTCATAGCGGTGAAATGAAATGGTGAGCAGCGGCTTGACAATACTCTGGGTATAGGTGAGTCCATGAGCGACGGTTACCATTTACCATCAGATGGGCCGTGAATCGTCTGCCATCAAATTAAAAAAAAAAAAAAACGAGCGGACTACGAGACCCCTACATTATGAAAACAAATGTTATGCCATTTCTAATTGAATAAAGGCTTACGCATATTATGCACATAATGAAACCATTTGATTTTAACAATATTCAGTTATACTTACTCAGGTTCAGTGCGTTTCTTTTCACTTGGAATAATTATTTTATAGGGTCTATGTGTAGCTCTCATGCTGCCTGAAACCGAAGCAACAGTTCTCTTTGTTGTCACCTAAAAATATTAGTTAAATATTAAAACAAGGAATATAAAACAGTACTTACTGCATTTGGTGTAACAATAAACAAGATTAACACGCTATACATGCTCTGACTTTGTAACTCCATGTTATTACTGGGCATATTGTTTTTATCTGCTGTTAAATGCTACAGTTTCAAATATAGCCATGTAATATTCAACATCATTATTAAGTACTGTAAGAATAATGTAAATTACCTCAGGATCATGTATATTATTGACAAGTGTTTCTTCATAAAATGAATTTTCACCCTGCAGTTCATCCTGCAAGAAAAATGAATGATGTATGTATAACAATTTAGATGATATGGACATTTTTGATACGTTTTGCATAAATAAAATATACATTCTCACCAGTTTTATGAGAACGCCACAACAAGCAGTCCTGTGTGCTCATATGGGGGGATAGTGCCGTAATCGTAACCTGCTTGGCAGGCGGGTTGGCGATCGCAGTGGATGTTGTTAATACTCGAGAGGGTGCTGCTGCCCACTCCCCCCGTATTCCCTCAGTCGGCTCTTACAACTCCCATGGGTTGGACAATTCTAAAGGCGGCCCCACATTGCCACTTACATTATAGTACATGTATTATTTTGTATGCTACTCTAGTACTCTAGAATCTCATACAAAATACACAGGTAATAATATAAACTGAATTGAATCCTACCTCAACGTCTGAAATAACCATATTTTCTTCCAGTTGAGACAGACCAGTATCCTGTAGGGGGTCTGATGGACAAGCAGAGTCTATAATAACTGGATAGTTATTTTGTTCACTATCTATTATTTCCTGTAAAAAGTATTTACATTAATATTTTATGTATAAAACATGGAGATAATTCATGTAAAAAAAAATATTTTTGACCATGTATGTTATGTTCTCTACTAAATAAAGGGACAAAACTTATACAACATATTCCTTTGGATATCCTATAACTCTAGGATATTACAGCATATTAATTATTATCATTAAATGTTTCTTAGGCTCTTTATATCATTTTTATTCATAGAATTTAACTCCAGAGTTATGAAATATCAAACAGGTTGTATATTAGGCAGTAAACTTACATGTTTTAGAAAAATTCCATCACTGTCAAACTTATTCCCCTCTACAATGAAATCAGTAGGGCACATCTCCATAATTTTTTGTTCTTCTTGAGATGGCGAAGGTGGTTTGTCACCGCCACCAGTAGCACGAAGCGATTTTGGGTGATCAAAAATTTTTTTCGTTGCCACCATTCTAGCTCTTCTCCAAAATCCTTTCAGTTGGGCCACATGTCTTAATTTTCCCGTAAGTTCTTGATACCTATGGCAATAGTTATAGTTTTATTATAATTATGATAAGTTTTCTACATCAATAAGTTATAATATAACAATGGTTATAATTGTAACTACATACTTTTTCTGAACCTTCTCCCATTCTGCTTGCTTTTTTCTATTTGTATTTGTATCAGTATTTTTACTTTCAATTATATGCACCGATTCTCTTATTATATCAATGAAAATTTCCTAAAAATAATATAGATTATTGATAATTCGTGCGAATTAAATACTTGGTATTTTTTCACGTGGAGATTTTAACAAACCTTATCTTCCTTGGTCCAATTTTCTCCACGCTCACGGTGTTTTTCTTTATCCATTTTTAAATAAGTTTTAATTCTTGGATACTTTATAGTTTCAAATCGCTGCGTTGCCGTTATTAAATTTGTAAAATGTACACAATAACATCTTATCTTATCTTCTTGTTTAATGGCTCTTGTTGTGGCAGTGTGAGCACAATTTCGCCAATATCGAGTATTAATTTAAGGTAGACCGTCAAACGAAGGAAATTTGTTCGGTGAAAGAGAAATAAACGGTGAAAAATGAGTCCAACACGACGGATTACCATGAGATATACACTGAAACAAAAAATACAACTCTAACTAAATGACAACAATAACATTTAGGCTGCAAGCGCAAGCTTGTGTCAAACTGTCATTAAAATTTGTCATTGTCAAAAACGTTCCGTTTTGTAAAATAAAAACAAATCTTTTTCATAATAATATATTTAATATAAGTTTTTATTTCATTAGTTCTGCATGTAACAAAGTCTGTATAATAGGGTTACAATAATAATAAAAATTTTCATTGAGTTAGGCAGCGCTTTATAGACACGCTAGCTTTTAAGGTACAAAAAAACAAATGCTTAACATGGACGTATAAATATTTTTATATGTAGATGATGCTTAAAGAGTTTTTAAGATTTAGATACTGTTTAGTTAAATAGGTGTTTAGTTTGTGCTTTAAATTATTTTTGTTGTAAGACGATAAAATTCTAATTTCTATATTAACCTCACGAGCGTCATGTCTGAGTAGAGGTGCTTGTACCGCGGTACATCAGATGCTGGAAGCCTCTAATGTTTCATTCACCTATTTACGATTTGGTTATATTCTAGAATTACCCAGAACCCTTTTCTATCTCAATTTCGATATATAGGTACATTACACACGATTTTGTTGAGCCGATGGAGTGAATATTTTGGAGATATGTATGCGGATGTTCAGGGTGATGCCGGTGCCACATGTGGTCTAACAGATCAGCATTCGGTACCGGCATCCTCTGATGACATTAGTATGGATGAAGTTGAATGGGCGATTAGAAGTTTGAAAAATGGTAAGGCAGCGGATATTGATATGGTGTCTGCTGAGATGATTAAGCTTGGAGACTCGTGTGTCTGGGAATTCTTCCTGATGCTTCTCAATTTATGTTGGAGCTCAGGAATAGTTCCCAAGGACTGGAGAAGCGCAGTCATCGTGCCCTTGTTTAAAAACAAGGGTTCACGTTATGACTGTGCAAACTACAGAGCCATAAGCTTGACCAGTTTGGCAGCCAAAGTGTATGGTAAGATTATTGAAAGGAGAATGAGGATGGTGTCTGATGATTTTTTGTGTGAGGCACAAAGAGGTTTCAGGTGTAGGGGATGCATGGATCAAGTGTTTTCTCTGTGCAACATTGTGGAGAAGCATCTGGCTGTAGGCCAGAGGGTTTTCTGCAGTTTTGTGGATTTGGAGAAAGCATTTGACACGGTTGTACGAAAGGAACTTTGGGACATTTTGCCGGAATATTGTATTAACGGTAGACTGCTACAAGCGGTGCAGTCCAACTACATGGACTGCAGAGCTTGTGTGCGGCTGGATGATGTAATGTCACCCTGGTTTGATGTCAATATCGGCGTTCTATCAGCCAGACTGTTTATCATATATCTGGATAAATGTCTACAAAGTTTGAATGAAATGATTGTGGGAGTTCAGATGGGCGACTCAGTGGTTAGGTCTCTGCTATATGCAGACGATGCGGTTTTATTAGCGCAGTCCGCGGCTGACCTGCAAACTCTAGTCGACGTAATGGCAGAAGATTGCAAGAAAAGGGGCCTACGTGTGAACGTGTGAATGTGAGCAAAACCAAAATAATGGTTTTTGAAAGAGAAGAAGCCAGAACAGATGTTAGAGTAGCAGTAGAGAGAAGAGTGAATGCTGAAAATAGAGTGAACGGAGCATTGGGACAACTTCTCGGCAGTCATCACCTCAGCCAGAAGGCACGTGTCGCAATACACAACGCAGTGCTTACCCCAACGTTATTGTATGGAAACGAGAGTTGGGTATGCAAAAAGGAGCATGAGAGTAAAATCAATGCGGTCGAAATGCGATCTCTGCGGAGAATCTGTGGAGTGAGGCTGACTGACCGCATTCGTAACGACGACGTAAGAGAGCGAGTAGGTATGAAAGAGAGTATTGGTGTAAAGATGCGAAAGGGAATGCTCCGATGGTTCGGACATGTGGAAAGAATGCGGGACGAGCGACTGGTTAAGAAGATATACAATGCAAAAGTGGAAGGGTGTAGGTACAGGGGGAGACCGAGACTCACGTACCTAGACCAAATCGGTCATGTATTGAAGGAAGGTGGAGTCAGGAGTCTCCGAAACCGGCGAGCGTGTATGAAGAGAGTTATGAATGTTGAGGAAGCAAGAGTATGTATGCAAGAATAGAACCTCTTGGCACTCTGTTCTCTCAGCCTACCCCGCAAGGGAAATGGCGTGATGATAAGTAAGTAAGTAAGTACACACGATTTATTAATGTTAAGAATTGACAACCAATTAAATCTGACACATCCAGTAATTTCGTTGTGTGGAGACGTGGATCTGTGATAGTAATCGTATAGAATGATAAAACCAGATTAGCTAGTTGAATGTATGGCTGATGTTAATTTTTTTCATAGCAAAATGTACACGCTATGACATTGAAAAATTTACTTATTATTGTCGGAAAATAATATGCAGCAGCATTATATTAGCAGTTAATTATGGAGTCCTTTTCAAAAGGGTTTATATCGTTAAGAATGTTTATAATTGAATTGAGCAGAAAAAAAGCAATAAAAGTTCAATTTGATGCGGAACAATGCTGTTTTTGTAGATAATTTTCTAGAGGAAATAATCAATTATAAATTCACATAACATATTATCCTTGATAATTTTTAGTTTGGTGCCACCAAATAGCACAAAAAAAATATTTTTTACAAAAAGAGCCCTTTTGAAAATCCACTCTTCATAAAAGTGCTACTTGAGCACTTCACAATTTATTCAGGGACAAAAAACAGTTACATGGTGTAATTACAACAAAGTTCTTAACATATGTAACAACACTAAAACAGAATTAACCTATTTTTCTCTAAAAAATACTTGTCTATAGCTTTTACAACTCCGCTATGAATAACTATAAATATAATACATAGGAAGCTTTGTTTTGTTATCAAACGAAGTCTATTATACTCGTCTGATAGAAAGTAAGCACAGACCAAAGCAGTCACCAAATAGGCTTTTATATCAGAAATTTATTCTGCGGCAACTTAATTGAAAGGCGCTCTCTTTTCATTATACATTTTTCATCATATGGTAAGTAGATTAATTGCGACTGGAAACAATTGGAATAACAACTCGGCCCGGGTTCGACCGAGTGACTATTACTAATAGACTAGACGCATAATAACACTAGAAAGTAAAACAGTTTATTGTAAAAGGTAAATTTATTAATTGACACAAGATACAACATAGTTCGAGCCAGAGCAAAAAATGTAAAAATAAGAGGGGCCCATAAGTAGCTGCGACGCTCCGTGTGCGGATACGTCGCTCAGTCGAGGGTACCCGAAAGGGTAAGCCGCCGGCGGACCACTGAAGTAATCCAACAGTTGTCCCGTGACCACGGCTGCTGCAACGCAGTTGAAACGTCGGGTAAAAGGTAGTTAATAATTTCACCTAATTTATACGCGAAAAAAGACCCGTTTATGCTACTTTAAATAATCCAACATAGTACCAGTGGCCCGCCAACACAGGCGGAGAGACGGCATACGGCGGGTTTCTTTCAGTGGGTGAGGGCCCCACACTACCCTGTTCGTTACCCCGAACGATGGGGTGTGCGGTTATGTACATTTTTCCCCGCATAAACCAGAAAAGGAAAAGGGGCACAAGTAGCTGCATGATAAACGACGCGTTCAATATAAATGGGTTTTATGGATACATTACAGCAATAACAACCCAAATGCACAGATGGCGAAGTGGCTTAGATACCGGCTTCCCGTCTGAGTGATGTGGGTTCGATTCCTACACAGGACACCTCTTTATGTGATCCACGAATGGTTGTTCTGAGTCTGGCTGTACTTTGTGTCCGTGAAATTGTACGTTTGTGAAATCCCCCGCAATACAAGGGTTTTTCCTTAATGCAGGGTCAGTTTGTCTATTAAAAAAAAATACCATTTTTCATTTTTTCAAATAGCATTTTATATTAAAACTTGTGGCGGTAACTGAATAAGAATAAAAGTGTTCTCATCCCATTCTTTCACGAGAATGTCGTACAAAGCGACTAAGTAGATTAAATAGTTATCACATGGTAGGGTTGGGTACCAAAAGTGGCAGTACTCACTTGCTATCGGGCCCGAACCGGTCAGTATCACCGCCTGCCGCGTGACCGACTGAAACACGTAAGTACGTTGTAGTTGGAGATAGTATACTCTAGACTCTTCAATCATTTCCCTTCCGCGAATGTAATAGTGAGCAGCGGTCTGGCAGTATCCCCATTTCCATTAGTACTACGTTACAACACTCCCTCGAGTATTAACAACATCCACTGCGATCGCCAACCAGCCTACCAAGCGTGGTGATTACGGCACTATCCCCTCTTGGCGAGGCCTATGTCTAGCAGTGGGCGTCGAAAGGCTGATGGATGTTTGAGTTTTTAAATATTTTGTAGAATGTTCTGAAGGAATAAAAAATTAAGAAAATTGCACAGTTAATTGGAAAATTCTAAAAAACTTAACGACTAAGTATTTTAACTTCGGGTGTTTGACAGTTCATAAGTAATTGCATATTCATAGCTAAGACAATGCCTGTCGTTCCGGTGGCCCGCCAATATAGGCGGAGAGACTGCACACGGCGGGTTTATTTAGTCGGAGAGGGCCCCACACTACCCTGTTCGTTGCCCCGAACGACGGGGTGTGCGGCTAGGTACATTTTTTCCCGCCTAAACAAAAAAAAAGGACAATGCCTGTCGGGTCAGCTAGTTATTAATGTTGTTGAGTCCATGAGCGAAGATAACCAGTTACCGTCAGGTGCTGTACTCGTATACCACCATCAATAGGAAAAAAAATATATAAGTGATGATATTATAATGTATTTACAAAAGTATTTCACCTCGCAGGAATTTATTATATTTTATATAGGATATGCCCCAAGTTAATCAAGGGTAATATCACCGTTTTTGCGGGAAAAAATTGACCTAACCATACACCCCAACGAACAGGGTAGTGTGAGGCCCTCACCCACAAAATAAACCCACCATATCCGGCAAATGTAAATATTAAAACGTTTGTTAGTTAGTTTAGTTAGTATTATACTATTAACCCCTTACTAATAAACATTGTATAAGCTCCGAATAGTTATTCAATGCTTTAGTTCTGTTCTTTCAACGTCCAACTGTCATATTAATGACAAAGACAAAACACTGAATAACTATTTAGAGGTTATACAACGTTTATTAGTAAGGCAGCTACAGAATATTGATATATACGTAAAAGCGACATCCTTTTATGCTCCCTCTTTTTATCTCTGATTCCCGATATACCATCAAGATAAAATGTATACAAGTTTTAGATATAATAAAGCCTAGTTACGAAACAAAAAATATCAAAATCGGTTCAGTAGTGTTTACGTGGTGCACGGGCGAAAACAAAAGAAAATATCTAAAAAAAATAGTGCTGTGTGTTCAGAGCCAACAGTCAACATTATTTCCTGCCGACAATTTATACAGGAGAACTTCTCACACCACGAACCTACTCGTTTATCGAACACAAAAAAGCGATTCCCATCTGGATGACTAAAAAGAACATAAAGTATCCAATCTCAGTGAAATCCTGTTGGAATTGTGCGTCCGGCGGTTGTATGCATATAAAACAATTTTCATTTTACAATCGCATTTGTCCCGGGTGGCGCAAATGGTGCTTCGAGCTTCAACCAGTTCACTGGTTCGTACTTGCTGGAAAATTGAACAGTAAAGCTACACGTGAAAAATTTTCTAAATATACTTGACAATATTTTAGTAAAACGTTGGTTAATACTTGTCGGCCGTTTTACGTTAGTGGCCTTATAGTGACATCGCCGCGTGCATTGCCAAATGTATAATTAGTGGCTGTTAATTTTTCATGAAATTAACTGGACGTTTAGTTGCTGTTGCTATTAATATACTAATATAATTTTCAAGGTGTGGACTTCAGCCTTTGGGGATCGCTTATTCAAACAAGCAAAACCGCAAACCACATTTTAGCTGCAGCGGTGTGTTGAGTGGTTTGGCTTGACATAAAAAAAATCATAGTTTCTACTAATCACAGCAACAGAGTAGCAGCGTGCCAGAATTAAAACCTACAAATATGTACCTAGGTGCGTCGCCTAAGTTAGCGAAACCCTGCAACTGTCACTTCTATTTTAAACTTATATTTTAATGCCCTTTAAATTACTTCAAGATATGGTGAAGGTTTTCATTCGCATTTTATGTTTGTCAGGATAAAAATTTCACACCTCTAATCTAAGCCAAAGCCCCTCCCTATCATCCTTCCCATCCTCTCCCTGGTATCCTACTTATCCTATCCCTATGATCTCCTATCCACCACCTATCCCTTTTCTTGAAGATGATGACGTGCGAGTAATGCCTCTAATGGTGCTAACTGCTTACCACTAGGTGGGCCGTATGCTTGTTTGCGACTAACGTAGTATAAAAACAAACGTCACATTCTGACACAAAAATAAACTCTAAATAAAAATATCCTATAAACTAACCATCATTTTTGCAGGATATATCATGTCTTTCTCTGTTCTCCGGATGTGTATGTGCCAAATTTCATGATGATCGATTAAGTAGTTACAGTGTCAAGAGATTACAAACAAACAAATTTACTTTCACATTTATTCTTACTGATATTATGAATGCAAGAAGTGTGTTTGTTTCTTTATTTATTTGTTGGTTTGTTTGTTACCCTTTCACATCAATAAATACTCAACCGATTATCATGGATTGGACATGGTGATTGTGGCTTGTTAAATCTGGCAACGCCAGATGATTATGGGCCAGCGTGGTGGACTATGTTCTAAATTGCTCTCACTCTAAGAAGAGCCAATGTCCAACATTGGGACAATAAATAGGAGTTATGAGGTGCATTGCATAATGTTATTAATGGTGCCAAATATAACAATATATTTATTATGATTTTTATAAATATATTGTTTTTTGGCGTGATAACGTCTTTACAAATCGATGAACGTCCGCCTGCACGCACGAAAAAGACTCACGTTCTGAAAAATATATGGCGACCGATGCATTGTTTGATGTTCGCGCCCACAAGAGAGCCGCGGGCTAAAGAGCGTCTGCGGGAGGAAGGCGGCCGGCCGCACTGGCCGGCGCCGCCTGCGACACACCAAGTCACCGACCGTCATCACATTTCTTCACCTAAACGCGTCCCGGTCAACACGCGTATCTCAATTATTGTATAGCAGCACGCGCGATCGTACCTTTTTATAATATATGTACTATTCGATTTCTATTAGTATTACATTGTTTAAAAGTACAAACCTAATTTCTTCATTTTCAACACTTATGTCGCTAACATTTATAAAACTCTCAGGAAACATATATGACGTTATCACTTATCACGTAAAATTATCGTCCGTAAACCGACTTTACAGACAACCATACTTATAGATTTTATAAAATATAAAAGGTAAACGCATTAAACTATTTAAAATACAAACAATCCCGTTCATAATAAAACCAACCAAAACAAATCGTTACGTTTACTCGATTGCTTTTTCAGCGGATACAAGCAATTTTGTATCTATTTGGAGTCAATATTGACGTTTCGTAACTAGTCGAAATACGAGTAGATAGAGGTACGTGTTCGATTTGCACTCGATTCCCACACGCAGAATCGAAACGAAATTGTATTATTTCAAAAATGATAGGTATTACAGTTCAACACGACGTAACACTGGAACCTTTCCTGCATAAAACATACGCAAGTTAAAACTGCGTGGTTACATAATTATGAATTACCAACATTTTGGTATGTACATAATATATTTTGGTATGTGTGTCCCGCGATTATTTTAATTTATTGGCGCGAATCTTTTTTTATATTATAGTATAATTATATACTATGAGCAAGGTGTTCCGATGGAATATCTCATAAAATAGTGGAGATAAATTGAAGTCGTTTTTGATGTGATAACGTCTTATAAATCGATGAACGCCGGCTGCACGCACGATAAAGTGTAACCTTCCAAAAAATGTATGGCGACCGATGCATTGTTTGTGAAACTCTCAGAAAACATAATATATATAACGTTATCACGTAAAATTATCGTCCGTAAACCGACTTTACAGACAACCATATAGTTTTTTTTTTATATTACGTTATTTTTAAAGCATTTCTAACCTATACATGAGCAATATTTACGTACGCATATTAAAAAATCCAATAGGCGAGGTGCCTTGTCAACTATAACTCATAATTATTAACAAACACTAAATTACGTACCACACTTCCAATAATTGCCACTTCAGTCGAAGCTATGAAAACCTATGCATTCTTGATAGAGGCAGTTTTTGTGATGGTAATAGATAAATTTAAAATTCTGCCTATTGTACCGAATTCATTTAAAAGTTGGATTTCAAGAGGTAATTGTGAATAAATAAATGGCATAAATCACTAGACAAATTTCATTAGTGTTCGTTATATTAAGCTTTTATATACCTATTTTAAACATGTTAAACCGTAGACAGAGGATATTATAGACACTTTCTCAGCGTATGCAGTGTCGAGATAACAATAGTTTGACATAATTATGATAACCGGAATAATTTAAGAAGATGACTATGATTATAACTCTGTAGACTAAAAATGCACTACCTGTTTTTGCGGGATACAAGAATGACAGGACAAAATAAAATGCAGTTACGCTTATGTTTTGCTTAAAATGTACTATAATGTGTAACATTAGCGTATATAACGTGATTAATGAAGCTTTTTATTTACGTAAATACAAATACAAGCTTACATACCGATGTTGGGAACGGTTGGCCACCTTTATTGTTTGGACCCAGTCGATTGGGTCCCAACAAAAATAACGCATACGCGAAAAGGATAAAAAGCTTATATATGTGTCTCGCTCACTCTTTTTATGACCTAATAATGTGCATCCTTTTCTTCATCCTTAGTATTAAAATAATAGCGAGTCTACAGTAATCTATGTGTTAAACGTTTTTTAAATAGTGTGATTATATTTATAGCTAACTGATCAGGATGACATAAAGTTTTGAATATCAACCCCATTCACCGACTTTTAAAATAATGCATGGGATAAGAAGATTCTAGACTCACTGTTATTGTAATCAATTTTAAACAAACTACTCATACGAGTATACTCGTAATTTCGAAAAGGTGTGTAGCCTGAGAGGTTCCAATCTCAAGAGAATCGCAATGCACTAGAATATTGTTAATCAATAAACAACACTAACCTATTAAATGAAAAATCATGGGTCTATTCATCTTCTCGTGTACATTTACAGTCGATTTGTTGCTTACTCAAGTTTACAACTATGTAAACACAATAGGTAGGGCACATACACGTACGCAAGGCAGCCTCAGGGAACAAACACTTTATTGTTTTATGTTGGCAGAGAGGCACAAATTGTCTACGCTTTCGTCACCCCTTTTTGACTATGACTGGCAATATGTCAGACAGAATCGGGAATTCATTTTCGTTCAATTCATACCTATTTGATTTTCTTGGGAAGTAGTAGATATTGTAAGGCTTTGTAAGATATTTTATTCCTTCAAAAAGAAGAATGTTTGCATTGTTCTTATAAATAAACACAAACATGTATGTTTTTATGTTTGTTTGGGCGATATTTATTTACAATTATTTTTATTATAAAAGTGGACATGGATCTGGATATATACAAAGGAATACTTTAATTACTGTAGAAGGTATCGCCATCATTTTTTCATAGACCACGTCTGCAGTGTTTTCCGCACTACTCATAAAAAGAATATAGTGGTAGTGAAGGCCCTAAATTTACTGTTATCTAATTTTATAGAAAGCACCGTAAAGTTGGCGGATACGCGCTCAAACCTGAATTGTGCAGCCGTTGCGGCATATCGAGTAGCAAGAATTAAGATTAAAAATAAAAATTACTCAATAATAATATACCATATAGAACCTCCTACTACATAGTGCCAAAGTAAATCGTAAAATTCTGTAATTTAAAAACTGTGGATAGCTGTTAAATGCAGTCTGCATAGGACCGTTCCATTTGGCGCTATCTTGAGGAAGCCTACGTCTAACAGCGGACTTATAAAGGCCGGATGGATTGATGAAATAATTTATAATTAATTAATTTAATGAGCACACACATTTACACAAAATTGACTCATTAAGACACACACACGAAATTGGCTCATTCGTTGCCGAGTGGTCCTGAGGATACCCGGTGGAGAGGCGAAACACGTGTTTTTCGTGAATTTGAGTGTAGAATTTTGGTAGACATTGTACGTCGTAGTTCTCGGGATCCTGCCTTATCACGTGGTTGCATCGCGTTTGATGAGATTTTTCCATTGTTGTGCATTGCTATTATCACATTCCGCTCTGTGAGAAGTGCGGATCGGCAATTTCTAGTTATTAAGCGTGTGCTAAGATAAACCACGATGCTTATAAACTTTTTATCACTAAAAATGCCAATGTATAACAATATTCCAACTTCCAATTAGTACTTCCACATATTAATCATAGTTAGCTATATCATGCCAAATCGCTAAGTACCCTAACGGTCATGAAGGCCACTTCGCTGAAGCGTACTAAAAGCCTTAATACCTTTTACTTTTTTATAGAATTCTTCGAAAAAATAGTTTTTCACATGAAATGTCATAAATCTCTCGGTAAACTTTTTATTAGGGCTATTATTAAACTATTCTGTGCTCCTTTTAAGATAAAATAAATAATGGCGTATAGTAGTTTGATGAACGTAGTGGAAAATTGTGTTCATTGCAACATGGCGCTACATCGGCATGATCTATATGGCGCCGGTTTTCATATATAGCTAGATTCCGCTCGCGACTCCGTCTGCGTGGACTTTGGACAATAAATACGTCATTCATACGCACTAATGACCTTTATGCAAAAATTGCCTACAGAAACCGTCCACTTTGCCGGGACAAAATAACCTATGTTCTTTTCTGTGATCTGAGCTATACGATTGCTGAATTTTATGATGACCGGTTGAGTAGTTGACCCTTCACTGTCGGCCCACATTTCTCGCTAAATAATAACAAGAATCTTGTAAGAGTTATAGCGTGATGTTAGATAACCGTTATCCTTACCTTCCCTATAAATAAGCTAAAAACAATTCGAATCCACCTAGTACTTTCAGAAACTGGTGATACCAATTAATGAAATATAAAAAGCTCTTTAGCATCAGTATCGTAATCTGTATATACCAATAAATGGAGAGCCGGTTTTTTTATTCGGTTACTGCGAAAACTACTGAACCGATCGGAATAATACTTGTACCATAAGATGCAGCGTGTTTCGGAGAAGGTTTTAGCTACTCAATATATATAAGTTACTCTATGGTTTTAGTATATGATTATGTTGGTGATTACTTATCCGGAACCTATATTTTTGATGTGAAACATCTAATGCGGAGGGAGGGTAAAACCGGCTGTTAACGTGGCGACGCTTATAACTAAATAAATCCACGCAAACGAAGTTGTGGTTACATAACTAGTAAGTATATAAAGGAGAGAAACGTGGAAGAATTAGTGTTCATTACAAGAACGTTACTTTGAAAAATGAGTTTGAATCCTGCATCAGAAAATGCTATTGAGTTTTGTGATTCCCAATTGCCCTTTTTTTGTTAAGGCGAGAAAAATTATGCCTAACCGCACACCCAGTCGTTCCGACAACGAATGTATGGTGTGTGGCGCCCTCACCCACAAAATAAAACATGCCTAACAAAACGGACCCTTAATTTCAACATGAAGAGGTGTCTTTGTAAATATCGATTGTTTTCACTTCATTGCTTTTTTTCTCACAAAACTTCCAAAACTGAAAACTTCAAAAACCGGATTCTATTTGGTCGCTAACTCTGGGCATTCAGAATGGCCATGTTATGCTGCAACAAAATTTTAGCTGAATTTGTAGACGGAAAACCGGTAGTTAAGCTAGCGTGGCCAGTTTGTTTGCTTGCCGATCTCCAAACTTATCCGAGCGCCGGATTCTATTTTGTTAGGTACTGACTCTGGACGCCCAAAGAAGCCATGTTATAAGCAACATCAAAATTTCTGCTAAATTTGAAAACGGAAAAAATGAGAATTAAGTTGCGTGGACAGTATTAAATTTGACTCAATAAAAATGAACTGAATTTAATTTTTTAATTTTTTTCAGCGTTTTCCAGCAACTAATTAACAACAATAGTACATTGTTACCCTAGGGATAAAAGCAACTTGAACTCCCGATTCAAACTTTAATTTTATAGTCTCCCATTTTTACTGTAGCTAATTCATGATTTTTATTTTTAGTTTCCTCGTATTCCTAATGAAAAGCACAGTGTTTACCTCGGAATAAAGACTTATTTAGTCCCGAGACGGGGTTTGGCGCCCGAGCGTAGCGAGGGCTCCAATAGTTCGAGGGTCACACTGTGCTTTTCATTACGAATACGAGGAAACTAAAAATAAAAATCGTAAATTAGCTAAAGAAAAAATGGGAGACTAAAAAATTGAATTTTGAATCGCTGTTTTCCCGCCGATTTTGTTTTTTTTTTTCTGGGGCCTGTCAGCTATTCAGCCATTATTTTTCATTTTAATCATCATTGAAAAAATATAAATCTTCGTTATTTTAAAGATATAGTTGCAACTATATGTAGTGATTAAAATAAAGTCATATAAAAAACATTTTTTTTTATAAATACTTAACTTTATATTATTTCAATTTTACATCGCGCTGTAATTGACTGGCTGTACAGAAAATAGAACTGTTTTTTTTATAATTACTCAGCTGTCAGTTGAAAGTAATTCTCCCTAGGGCTGAAAAGTATTATTTTCAACCCGCTCCTCAGGCAACTTCAGGCCTACTTTCAGAGTATGAGTAATGAAAAATAATTTATAGCTTTTCGTTTGATCGATTATTATACAATCAATTGGTTCCATGCTATCTCAACGTGAAACTAGGATTATTGTCGATTTCTCGCAATTGTTCGAGCAAAAAAAAGGATATTCTGGCAACTAATTAGCAACAAAACAGCAACAAATTGTGATATTTTTTTTTAACTTAGCCGATTTTATACCGCTAGTTTTTTAGACCTAAATAAAACCGCCATGTCTGTCTCTCTGCCTGTAGGTATTGGTGGGCCACTGGAACTGTGTGACATTCTTCCGCCGGCATTATAATAGCTTTCTTACTTCTTAGAACTTCGTAGAACTTCTTAGGGAGTAAATAGTGCATCTGTGTTAGTCTTCTTTTATGTTCTATAAAGAAAGATCTTAATGGTGGCTGTAACCATATTCGGTTAGGAGCACTTTTATTATGACAAATCTAAATATAGCATATATTGTCCCAATGAAATAAGCGCTAATACGTTACCTTGACTTTATGAATTACTAGCCTTTGATTGCGGCTCCGCCGCAACCAATAGCTAGTTTTTAGTTTTTATCTCAGGTTCCCGATATAGTAGCGGGATAAAATGTATACCAGTTGTTAAGTCTAATCGAGATCTATCAAATATAAACAAGTTGCATATAGACGTGTCTGAACCAAAAACAATTTTTTTTAGATTTTTTGTATGTTTGTCTGTTTGTTTGTTCGCGCATCACACAAAAACTACTGAACGGATTTTGATGCAACTTTTTTTATTTGAGAGCTCATATTTAGACTTAAAGACTGGTACATTTTATCCCGGTGGTGGTGGTCCATTTTATCCCGTTACTATATCGGGAACCTGAGATATAACCTAAAAACTAGCTATTGGCTGCGGCAAAGCCGCGGGCATAGGCTAGTATAAATACTACATAAATTAAATTAACTGCCTCGGTGGTGCAGTGATAGTGTGAGTGATCTTATCTGATCGCTGATCATAAGGTTCGTTCCCCGGGTCGAGCATTGTTTTTGACTTTTTAGTAAAAAGAAACCCGGAGTTTGGAAATGTGCCCGGTAGACGGCAATAGGCTCACTCCCTATTACGTGGGACTTAAACATAGTTGGCGAACCGTGGCGTAGGTGAGTAATGCACCTCTGCCTACCTCTTCGGGGATGCAGGCGTGAGACTATGTTTATGCTTTTTATGTTTTATTTATTAAATTAAATCGCCCCCTAAACCCCAAAACGTAGAGAAAACTCGTATAATAATGAACTTACACTATATTTTCTTCGTGGTCATTAGGTACAAGTATATTATCAAGAAAATCAGGTAAATAAATCTCAGATCTAAAAAAATCCATTAAGCCACGAGCTCTTTACTTACGTGCAGACGTGTAGAACAAAGGATTACTTTGTCTATCCTAGGTTTTAGTCTTCCAATTACGGGTCATCATTAATTGTTTTATTTTCTAAGAAGTCTTGCTTATGCTAGCATAAATGAGCCGGCTCGATCGGGGAAGTACCACCCTCTCAGAAGAGACCAGCGTGGAACAACGGTAGGTCCTCTTGCCGTTGTGTTTCATATGGAGAGTGAGAGCCCCAGAGGCACAGACCCTCCTTATCCTTTCCTTACTATCCTTCCTATCCACCTCCTATCCTTTTCCTTAGAGATGATGACGCGCGAGTTATGCCTCCGGTGTTGCTAGCGTCTATAGGAGACGGTAACCGCTTACCATCAGGTGGGCCGTAAGCTTGTTTGTCACCCACTTAGTATTAAAAAAACGCGCGATAATCTGACACAGAGTAGGCGCATACTCAGAACAACCCATAAACACCAGAATCTCAGAAAAGTAAATTTACATTATTTATTTAGAGTATATTTTTTATTTAAAGTATATTTCAAGTAAATTAGTCAATTAACCTCCTAATAGAAGTCTGAAAACTTATACGAGTAAGTATGTCAGTTTCTCCATCTTCATCACGGGCAAGGACATAGTGATTGAGGTTTTCCTAACTAATTAGAAGACACATTACATAATGATATGAAGAAATAGATGCGAAACGTCGAAAAAACTATTTTTTATTGCCAACGATGGCAGACGAGCAAACGGCCCACCTGATGGTAAGTGGTAACCGCCGCTCATGGATTTTGGCAACATCAGGGGCACAGCCAAGCCACCGTCTACCGTGCGTAAAGTGCTCTACTCAAACCTTGTTTAACGAGGGATATGTCGTAGCGCTGATGAAACACCGCATTAGGGAGTTCATTCCAGAGCCTACACGTAGGTTGAGCTGTGATTGGATAGACTCTCGGTAAAGCAATAAGATATGACTAATTGATCAGTACTCGTCCAGTTAAAAGTAAAATAAATGCTTGGACAGGCTTTACAATACTTCCAGGGTCATACGCGGATACCGCACGGTGTCGACGGATGCGGCCTATGCATTGACCGGAATCCCCCCATGGGACTTGGCGGTGGTTGGGCTCGCGGAGGTATCGGCGGGCGTCGCAAGAGCGGGCGGGGCGCGGGCACCCCCAACCCCGTGAGGTGGCCAGGTGACAGGGCGAAGCCTGCCATGGCCAGTTGGAGGACACGGCTGGAGGCGCCCCGGGCGGTCTTTGGACCGTAGGGGCGCTTCAGCCGGTGCTGGAGGAGTGGGTTGGGCGGCGGCACGGAGTCCTCACCTTCCGACTGGTGCAGGTGCTGTCGGGGCATGGTTGCTTCGGCAGATACCTGCACATAGTCGCGAGGAGGGAGGCGACTCCGTGCTGTCACCACTGCGGCTGTGACGAGGACACGGCACGGCACACACTTGAGTCGTGCCCGGCTCGGGCGAGGCAGCGCCGTGAACTCGTTGCGGCAATAGGAGAAGACCTCTCGCTGCCGGGAGTCGTTAGAGCGATGCTTGGCAGCGACAGGAATAGGGCCGCGGTCGCTGCCTTCTGCGAGGTAGTCATCTCGCAGAAGGAAGCGGCGAAGAGGGCCAGGGAGGCCAATCCTTTCACAGACCCAAACCGCCACCAGCAACTGGGGTGGCGCATGCACCAGTACTTGCTCCTAATGCCGCCCTATTCGGTCCATCATGGACCGAACGTCCGCCACCCGCAAGGCCTCCCGTGAAGGGGCGACGCTCCGTGCGCGGATGCGTCACTCAGTAGCGTTAAAATTGTTCTGTGCTCAGTAGAGGGTAACCGAAAGGGTAAGCCGCCGGCGGACCACTGAAGGAATGTAATATGGTTCCGGTGGCCCGCCAATATAGGCGGAGAGACTTTTTTTCCGCCATAACAAAAAAAAGGCTTTACAATACTAAATATAACGCAAACGCTACCTCTCTTGCTCCTTGTACAATATTTATATTCTCATACCTTGAGTCTGTACTGTAGCCCTTAGACGTGGACAAGACTTCGTCTCGCTTTCCTACAATTTATATTGGAACGGAGTTCGTTATCGCACATTATCGTTCTGGCTGAGGGGCTAGACCGAAAAAAGTGTAACAATGAAAAACCGACATATTTTTGCAGTGATTTTTGAGGCACTTCCCGATCATCACCTAGGAAACTAAAACTTTTTCCAATCGAAAATTTATACTGTTTATAAAGCTGTAACAGAGCTGTGTCTGTACATTTAATATATTTGAGAAAAAAATACTTTTTTAGGCTATATCGGCGCGATTTTTTATCTGTTTGTCTGTTTAATTGTTCGCGCATCACGCAAAAACTACTGAACGGATTTAGATGCAACTTTTATTTGGTAGCTCTTGATTAGACTTAAAAATTGGTATACATTTTATTCCGCTACTATATCGGGCACCTGAGATATAGCCTAAAACTAGCTTTTTGATTCGGGGCGAAGCCGCGGGCAAAGGCTAGTTATTTATAATTTTAACGGTTTTATATATTTATAATTAATAATAAAATAGTGATATATTTTTTTCGCTATCATTCCAGAAATTTATCTGCAAAACCAACTTTATTCCGATTTATTCACATTTTATGTCTCGTTTAATTATTTTATACGGACTCTTTATTTGTTATTTAATCATTACTTAATATAAATATAAAAAATGTATAGCGAAAAGAACTCGTCACACTCCGACACCTCTCTCTTTTTTTCTATTTTGTTAGTCCAAATATTTGTATAAAGTTATTGCAAAGATACTTGTTCGAACCGCGTAGCACGTGCTTCTCGTTGTTCGTACCTCGAAGATGTCAAATTATAAACAGGACGAGGGTTGCAATTTAAAAAACCTCACGTTTTCTACGGTCAGTCTGTGATAAAATGTAGAAACCCTCGTCTTTGAACTACTCTAAGGAAAATATTTAGAAGCCTCAGCCTAAAGACGTGCGTTACGAAGAATGAGTTTATTACCTTTAGCTTGAGAACAAACATCATTTCGCATTTTACTTACTTACCTACTTACTTATCATCACGTCATCTCCCTTGCAGGGTAGGCAGAGAGAATAGAGTGTCAAAAGGCTCTATACTTGCATACATCAACATTAATAATTCTCTTCATACACGCTCGCCGATTTCGGAGACTCCTGACTCCACCTTCCTTCAATACATAACCGATTTGGTCTAGGTAGGTGAGGCTCGGTCTCCTCCTGTATCCACATCCTTCCACTTTCACATTGTATATCGTCTTAACCACGCACGGACGCACGTCTGGCATTCTTTCCACATGTCCGTACCATCGGAGCATTCCCTTTCCCATGAATACACTAATACTTTCTTTCGTATTTTAAATCTCTTAATACTGTAACACAAAATATAGGCTATACCTATATTTTGTGTTACCTTTTTTTTGTTAAGGCGGGAAAAAATGCTCCTAACCGCACATCCCGTCGTTTGGGGCAACGAACAGGGTAGTATGGGGCCCTCACCCACTAAAGAAACCCGCCATGTGCGGTCTCTCTGCCTTTATTGGCGGGCCACCGGAACCATATTACATTCCTTCAGTGGTATATTTTGTGTTACCTACACAAATATTATAGGTAAAGAGGTTTTAAAGTAGTATCCGAAACTACTCATCCGATAGATCCGCATAGATGGCGGAGTGGTTTAGATACCGGCTTTCCGCCCGAGTGTTGTCAGTTCGATTCCCACACAGGACAACTCTTTGTGTGATCCACAAATGGTTGTTCTGAGACTGAGTGTAGGTACTTAGTGTCCGTGAAATTGTATGTTTGTGAAGTCCCCGCGAGACAAGTATTATTCCTTAGTGCAGGCTCTTGCATATAAAAAAACTTTCACCAATATTTGGATTTGGATCATTCATTCATTCAACGTTTCATTATATCCATCCATCCATCCATCAGCCTTTCAACTTCCACTGCTGGACATAGGCCTCCTCAAGAGAACGCCACAGAAAGCAGTCCCGTCGTGGGGGATAATGCCGTAATGGCCACGCTTGGCAGGCGGGTTGGCGATCATTATAATACACTTCACTATATCTTAAGAACCGACAACGCTAAAATATCCATCCATCCATCAGCCTTTCAACGTCCACTGCTGGGCATAGGCCTCCCCAAGAGAACGCCACAACGAGCGGTCCCGTCATGGGGGAAAATGCCGTAATCGCCACGCTTGGCAGGCGGGTTGGCGATCGCAGTTGATGTTGTTAATACTCGAGAGAGTGCTGCTGCCCACTCCCCCGGTATTGCCTCAGTCGGCTCTTACGACTCCCGTGGGTAGAGAGGGGTGGGACAATTCTAAAGCCAGCCCCACACGGCACACGCTAAGATATATCTACGTCTAATCTAATCTCCATAGTCGTAAAAGTTTGAACTAAAGCAATTAATTTTTGGTTTGCAAAGAAAAAAATACTTTGGAAAAACCAAAACTGCACGCCTCATAATCTTCATTTTTCACAATCAAATTTATTATTTGATAAGTATTGACTAATAATGTATTGGTTTTTCTAGGTAGTTTTCAATAAATCACATAGATGGCGCTAATTTCAAAAAGTACTTATGTGGGGTGGGGTTTCATGTCTTATACGCCATCTAGCGCTAATTTTAAGAAGTTGGTCTGTATTCTAGGTTATAGTTAAAATAACTTAAGCCAATATAAACTGTATTTTTGTATACACAAGTTGTAAAATCGCTTGCGCCCAGCCGTCAAAATGAACCGTCAATAATGAATTATTATTTACGTGTGATTAGTGTTTTTAATTATTGTTATGGATAAAATAGTTATTAAACTTGACAAATATCGTCAGTTCATCAAGCAAAGGTAAGATAAGAACTTTCTTTTCAAAAACAATGTACCGGCCGGGCGAACGGCGTTCTGTTGAAGATAGTAAAACCACTGGTGGCTATGCGTAATTGCGTACGTAAAAAGGTAGTTCTCATGAAAGGCACTGGTTTTAATGTCGAGTCGAGCGTAAATATTCAGTATTTTTTTGTTTATTTAATAACAATTAAACCACATCGAATCAGACCGTGAAAAGTAATAGGGCTCTATTCCTAATCATAATAATTCGTAAACGACACAAAAAAAATACTCAATTAGTAAAGTATTTTGGTCGTTATCGTGTTAACATACATTTCCTACAACTCACGGACGTCCAAGCCAGATTTATTTCAAACAGTTTTTTAACTAGTTTTAATAACAAAAATGGCATCAAAAATATCATGAGTGTTCAAAATAGTGTTTGTTCTTTATATGTATGTGTAGATATTATATTACAAGTGCAATATATGATTAATAGAGACATTTTAAGTTTGAAAAATCAGTTGTTCCGTGCAAAACGGGAGTAGAACCCACCTCAACGCTTCGCTTATGAGGCGTGCAAAAGTTGTCTTGAGGAACTTCCATTTAATATAAAGTCACTCTTATGTAAGGGAATAAAGATTCCATTGAATAGTAGCTGTCTGCTAAGCGCCTGATATTTCTCGACCATTCTGTTGCAAACGCATGTCAACATGTTGCTTTACATTTTTGTGAGGCGTTTTGTCTTCTATAAAGACGAGTAAAAAGAGTGTAACGTATTAGTAACGTTTGAAAGTGAATCAAACTGTTGCAACATGATGAGCACTGGCTTTCATGTAAAAATTCTCTACACAAATATTCAAATTAGAAATGCGAAAGTTTGTGGAGATATTTGCAGATGATTTGGATATTAGTCACGCTTAACGACTAAACAGATTTGAGTATAGGAGATAGATTGATGGTCTATCATCATCCATCCATCCATCAGCCTTTCAACGTCCACTGCTGGACATAGGCCTCCCCAAGAGAACGCCACAACGAGCGGTCCTGTGCCGACCGCATCCAACGGCTCCCTGCAGCTTTGACCAGATCGTCGGTCTGGTCGATCTGGTGGGGGGCCGTCCTACGCTGCGCCGTCCGATACGTGGTCGCCACTCGAGGACCTTTCTTCCCCAACGGTTGTCGGTTCGTCGAGTGATGTGGCCCACCTGATGGTAAACAGGCCGTCTATACATAGACGCTAGCAACACCAGAGGCATAACTAGCGCGTCGCCATCGCGCATGGAAAGGGATAGGAAAGATAATAAGGAGAGGATAGGGAGGGGGTTAGACCTTCGGTGCTCTCACTCACCATACGAAACACAATGGTAGAAGTAACTACCGTTGTTTCACGCTGACCTTTTATGAGAGGGTTGTACTTCTCCGATCGAGTCGGTCCATTCATGTTGGGATAAGCAAGGCTTAACCACTAGAATAGAAATCATACCAAATTGTATTTTTTTATTGCTTTTGGTGGCAGACGAGCCACGGCCCATCTGATGGTAAATGGTAACCGTCGCTCATGGACTCAACTATACCGAGAGTATTGTCAAGCCGCTGCTCACCATTTCATTTCACCGCTATGAAATGAAAGAATAAACAGCTATCTCCTGCTACAGCCAAAACGCAACGATGTGCTTCATGGCCGGTCACACGGGAGATGGTGGTACCAACCCGCTCGGGCCCGATACCAAGTGAGTACTCCCGCTTGGTACCCAGCCCTACCACCAGTCATGCAATGGATGATAATTGCTTACTTCCCTTAGTCGCCTCATACGACACCCATGAGCACCACCCACAATCACCCATGTGAATGGTGGTGACACTTGTATTCTTAGTCCGTCACCACACGGACAAAATAAGCAGGACATAGTAAAGTTATGTATTTAAAATGTTATTACGGGACTTAACGCGTATCAAATACCTTTTTGCTCCCGACGTTTCGACTGGGTTTCACCAGCCATGGTCACGGGTCGACTGGCGATGTGCGGCGCCACCTGCTTCGTTCGGGGTCACTGGATGTAACTACCCTCACTTCATCGTCACATATCTGATATTTGTTAAAGTCTCTACACACTACACTAGTGCTAATAATGGCGTTAGACGGCGGGAAGTCCCGTAATAACATTTTAAATACATAATAATGAAACGCGATAGTTTAAAATCTTGTAGTAAAGTTATGTTTTCTTATATGAATAATTAACTTCCACTAGCAACAAACACACCTGTATTTGTTAAGTTTGTAGTTTAAATTGTAAATTGCCCGGTATACATTATAATTATATACCCATATAGAGGCTTAGCGCTTAGAATGGCAATTATCAAACATTTCGTTACTAGCCACAAAATGAATTGTCCATCAAATAAACATAAAAATATCTGTTACTATTTTACTAATTTAATTACATGTTTAGAAGTCTAGCAACTATATTTAGTGCACAAAGTATATAATGTAAATACATTTATACTTATTGCTATTATTTTAAAAAGTTATTCAGTATATGAAATTACACGACACTGTTTTTCTTGTGGGTGTAAGTAAACGGATAATATAAGTCCAAACAAGCTAAAATCTTTATATAAATAGGTGAAGACAAAAGAGTTTAGTATTGAACAAATTATTTATGAAAATGGAAAGAGAGCTTTACTTCGCGATTCGAACCTGCGTCCCTTTTAATCTGGGGTGCTGCTATAAACGCTACCCAGTCACCTAGGTGATAAAGTTAAGCATCGCTGGTTTTTATATCTAGAGCGGATTTTTCCATTACCATAAAACTACGTTTGTCAGTGAAATTATTCATTTATTTTATAAGTACTTTACTGTGGTTAGTGACCGTTTCCGTGTGGTGACGGACTAAGAACACATCAGTTATGACCACCCCATTCTTTCCCACGAGTGTCCTACAAGGCAACTAAGGGACGTAAGCAATTATAATCCATTGCATTACTGGTAGTAGGGCTGGGTAGTACTCACTTGCTATCGGACTTGAGTGGGTTGGTACCACCATCTTCCATGTAACCGGCGATGAGGCACATCGGTGTGTTTTGGTTGTATCAGGAGATAGCCGTTAATTCTTTAATTTCATATAAATCTGTGAAATGAAATGGTAAGCAGCGGCTATAATTGAGTCTACGAGCGATGGTTACCACTTACCATCAGATGAGCCGCGGCACGTCTGCCACCAAATGCAATAAAAAAAAGTTGCAACCGCTCTGCCAATAACTGCAGTATCTATTGATAAGCTTCAGTGTTATCAGTTTAAAAGGATTGGAAAAAGCAGAAAAATGGTAGGCAACATCCAAAATAATAATGTTAGATAACAATAATTTTCATTCGATTATGGTCGAATTTTGAGTCTCATAATGTCCATATTTACCAGAATCATTATCAATTTTATAACAGACTACACGGAGAAATTGCTACTGACCTTCACTTGTTAAAAGGATAACGACTTTTTACGTTGAACAACAACATACGAGCTAGAATAATTGACTTTTCATATTGACTGTCTCTGTTCACGACAACTAAAACCAATTCAAAGCATTTTGATTTAGATTCTTTTTGTTTGAAACGTAACTGATCGAGAATATTATTGCTATGATTTTTAATCTATTTAGTCGTTTGAAGACTAACAGTTTCTTTTTGATGTGATAACGTCTTTTAAATCGATGAATTGATGATGATCTCGTGCGTGCAACCGGCGTGATGAATGATGATGATTTTGTGCATGCACGAAAAAGTGTCACGTTCTGAACAATGTATGGCGACCGATGCATTGTTTGTGAAACTCTCAGAAAACATATATGACAATATCACGTAAAATTATCACCCGTAAATAGACTTTACAGACAACCATATAGTTTTTTACCAAGTTATAGTACTGGTGTTTGGCTCGTTGAAATAGTTTCGAAGAATAGGTGATAGATAGATAGTTCCAGGGTCTAGAAAGCGTGGTCAGTGGGTCAAGGGGCTTTTAAATTTGTGGTTTTGTATTAGTTGTAAGTAATTAACTTAAGAAATAACATCACCTTACGATGACAGAATAGTTAGACTAAACAATCGTTTAGAAATACTCGTTATGTAAACTTGGTAAGCGCGTCAACTGAGTAGATACAAAGTCCTTACGATTGATGGATGTCTCATACAAATTGTAATTTGGGTTCGATCCATTCCACCTAAAAAGAGATGATAGTACCAATATTTTGTGGTATTAATTCAACATTAATACCGATAAATAATTAAGATTGTAAACTGTTTCTTTAAACAAGCGCGTGCAATCATCATCGATTCGTCAATTTCTTTAAGTAAAGTAACTCTGTCTTGTAGAATTGTTTTGTGTCGACGAACGAAAGAGGCAGTTGGAGGCCCGAGTCGTAGCCTTTTTTATTGTTAAGGCGGACCCGAGGCGCAGCTTAGGGCTTTATACAACTGTGTCGGAGAACAACACTTGCTCCTGAGTCACACATACACACATTATGGACTACAAAGAAATATCCTACGAAAACTATTGATTAAGACTAAAATTTTGAGTTTATTATCTAGTATTTAATTATTATTGTTTCAATTCTTAATGGTCATTGATAGCGTGCGAACTCATAAGATTTAACTCACCTAATATTCTGATCTGTATTTTATAGCACTTGAGATGCTCAACTACTTTAAGAACAAATTATTTGTGAATAAGGAAAAAGAGATTTTTTGTACTAGCGGGAAACGATAAAAAATAGTGGCGGAGCATGTCAAATGCTAAGAAATATAGATCAAAAATACTTTAAGAACAGATTATATTTGTGAATGTGGTAAAAGATAATTTTACTGCGAGCGGGATTCACCCGATAGGTGGCGCAGGTCGTAATGACAAATGTGATATAGAGTTTGGGAATGGCCATCGGTCCCTGCGAAGGCTTAGCGGTCTAGAGCACTTCCTCCGATTGGAAGAGACGCAGTTTCGAATTCCGCTCGTAGTAAAATTATCTTTTTCCACATTCACAATTAATTTGTTCTTCATTTTCTGATATTTACGCGAATGTTACACATTTTGAAATAAAATTAAGTTTACGGAATCTTTGATGATGAATGATTTTTCTACTATCCCGTCGTTTCTAATACTTTATAGCATTCATGATCACGGGTGGACTTAGATGATAGACGTCCAAGGCTGATGTGGACGTCTATCATCTAAGTCCATCTTCACCTAATATTCGCCAAACGTATTTGAAGCTTCCACTTATTATGACGTTACGCTAAATATGAAATGCAAAAGAAAACTTTACATGTTAATTATGATATTTATATTTTTTTTTAGCATTTGCCATGCCTAGCGATATAAATTAACACAGTGTGAAAATGCGATTTGAACCTGCATCTCCTGGAATACCGCCGGAATTGACTAAAGCATCTGGGACGGTACTACGGCTAGCGTCTAGCAATACCAGAGGCATCACTTGCGCGTCGCCATCTCCAAGGAAAGGGATAGGAGGTGGAAAGAAAGTATGATAAGAAGAGGATAGGGAGAGTGTTTGGGCCTCCAGTGCTCTCACTCACCATACGACAAACAACGGTAGGAGTAGGTACCTACCGTTGTTTCACGCTAATCTTCTGTGAGAGGTATTTGCCCAATTAAGACAGTTCATGATTTTTTTTTATAGCATGTGGTGGCAGACGAGCCACAACCCATCTGATGGTAAATAGTAACCGTCGCTCATGGACTCAATTATACCCAGAGTATTGGCAATCCGCTGCTCACCATTTCATTTCACCGATTTGAAATGAAAGAATAAACGGCTATCTCCTGCTACATCCAAAACACAATGATGTGCTTCATGGTCGGTCACACGGGAGATGGTGGTACCAACCCGCTCGGGCCCAATACTAAGTGGGTATTCCCACTTGGTATCCAGCCCTACCAACAGTAATAATAAGTAAGACAATAGACTAAATAAATAATTATGCCTCTTATATCTAAATCCAGATCATGACTACGAGGAAGCAATTAGCTAGCTATAAATCTGAAGCAAAAACTAAAACAAGATATCATAAATTTCGTTAGATTACTCGGTGTACATAATAAAATAGAAGCCACATACAGACCTACAGCGTAAACACAAGTTTAATTTGTAACAAATTACACTTAAACTTCTTATGAATACAAAACAAGCAAAAATGTAATACTTAAGGTGAACTACTGCATGAAACTATCCCACCAAGTCTGTCTGTCTGAATGTTTGAACGCAATAAAGACTGTTCACTCCACCTTCCTTTAATACATGACCGATTTGGTCTAGGTAGGTGAGTCTCGGTCTCCACTTTCGCATTGTATAGCTTCTTAACCAGTCGCTCGTCTGGCATTCTTTCCACATGTCCGAACCATCGGAGCATTACCTTTCGCATCTTTACACCAAGACTCTCTTTCATACCTACTCTCTCTTTTACGTTGACGTTACGAATGCGGTCAGTCAGCATCACTCCACACATTCTTCGCAGAGATAGCATTTCGACCGCATTGATTTTACTCTCATACTCCTGTTTGCATACCCAACTCTCGCTTCCATATAATAACGTTGGGACAAGTACTGCATTGTGTATTTCGACCCGTGCCTTCTGGCAGAGGTGGTGGTGATGGTGGCTGCCTAGAAGTTGTCCCAATGCTCCATTCAGAAGAAAAAAATATCAACACCATTCTCTGAAAACTGTTACAGACTGAACTAGTGTTTTATGCTGCATAGTCTGTAACTTGTTCTACTAAACAGCTCGCATGCGCATATTGTTATATAATAAGTAGGTAAGTACAGCAGAAGTAAATCCGGTCAAGTACCAGTTAGCGGGCCTAACTGTGGCATATGTAGTTCAAGGTAGTGAGAAATAGAACAAGGAAATAATTACTTACGTTTAGGTCTGAAGTTCTCTCAGGAAATAAATGTGACAGACCAAACAATGTATTCAGCTTTAAAGAAATAATTTATGAATATGGAAAAAGATAATTTTACTGCGACCGGCATTCAAACCTGCGTCCGTTCCAATCCGGAAAAGTACTTTAGACCGCTAATCCATCGCAGTCACCGACGGCGATTCCCAATCTCCACATCAAATTTGTTTTAGATGTCTTTACAATATATTCAGCTATCAATTACTAAGAGTAATTACAATAATAATCCACTCTACATAATTCCACAACCACGTTTAAAGTTTACGAGAATTGGAAACAACCAACTAGAAGATTTAAGTCCAAACTTAAAGCCTATCTATCGGCTGTCAAACAAGTTCTTATCTTCCGTCCCTCGCAAGTTAACGTAATGTAAAGTACTGCCTCAAAACGCCACTTACTAGTTAGTTCAATTCTAGTCAAGTCAGTTATTCACCACTTGCCATCAGGTGGGCCATGGCTCGTCTGCCATCATTAGCATAAAAAGAAAGATAACCTACCATGTCTTACTATAAATATTAACCACTCAACAAATCAGTAATAGGTTTATAGCTTTTGTTTAATAATCTTTATATATTTAAATGTCTCACGTCACAACTGCACTATTCTGATCCCGAAATGTCATAGGAACTCAGTTCTGCGGACAAGAGGAAATTGAAACCAGGGATGTAATGGAACCACTGAAGGAATGTAACACAGTTCCAGTGGCCCGCCAACACAGGCGGAGAGACGGCACACGGCGGGTTTATTTAGTGGGCGGGGGCCCACACTACCCTATTCGTTGCCCCAAACGACGGGGTGTGTGGTTAGGTACAGTTTTCCCCACCTTAACAAAAAAGGTGTTGAGCCGACACGCAAGTCCCGCGCGGCCCTTGCATTCTTTATTATTTCTATTGCTTAGTCATAACTAGTTAGTGATTGTGGGATTACATCACAATTAAAAATTTAAAATATTACGTATTTTACTTTTATAATTCTTTAAAAAAACTAATATCCGTAACCGAAACTAGCGGATAATCCAAAATAATTTCATATCCGTAACCGTATCCAAAATATGTAAGTATAATATTATTCCTATATCCGTATACAGATCCAAAATTTCATATCCATGACATCCCTATTGAAACTATGAGATTAATTATGCAAATATCAATGTTATCGAAGGCTCTAGCGTACTCTATTCGAACCTATATTTGCCACTGCTGACTTAACCCGTTGATGATAAATTTTAGACAGGTTCATTGATATTGTATATAAAAAAGAGGGACAGGTTCTTTTTCTTTGCCTCATTATGGAGATGAATCAACACGTTTACGCGATAGTTAAAGTAATTGCTTCATTTAATGTATTAGACATTGCACTACAAAATTATATTTAATCAATACGTATTAAATAAAAACTGATTTGAAATGTTAATAATGACGCATACAGCGTCAGAGCTCGCAATAGAAAATTTGATTAAGGCTTAATTCTAATAGGTCGTACTATGGTCGTACTAGTTCTGGTGTTAGTTTTTTGATCTTTGGCCTGCTAGTTTCTTACAGTAAATAAATAATAATAATAATAAATATTCACGAACATTTCACACAACGTCCTCTGATCCCAAACTAAGCTTAACGCTTGTGCTATGGGTACCAGATTACGGATATAATACATGTATATTACTTTTTTTTGTAAAAACATACTTATGATAGATAGAAAACACCCAGACGCAGTACAAATATCTGTGTTCATCACACAAATAATTGACCTGAGTGGGAATCGAACGACCTCGCGCACGGAAGTCGGTTACAGTACCGACTACGCCACTAGGCGTAAAATAAATACAATTTAATTTTATGAGAAAGAAAAAATTATACAAAACGGATAAGGTTTGATTCTAAATGGGAGACCTCTTTTTATTGCCGAGCGAGAACAGGTAAATATTGTTTTCTTCATATTTATGACTTCAAGTTCTCAGTTCGATGGCTTCGATTCGAATTCGATAGAAATTATTTGAAAGGGAAGACGTCAAGGGACAATCAAGGATGAGGGTCCTATTGTAATTTCATTAGCTTTATATGGATCGTGTGCCATGTGTGATTATAAAGAAAAAATACGATAAATAAATAGTTATGTAATATTACATGGAAACTCAAAACTTTCTCAGCTTTATTGTGAAAATTTGGTGCTAATTCATACGTGTTGACACAATGTTGATAACTGTTTATGTAATTTTGGTCAGAGTTACTGCTTGTATCCACTTTATTGAGCAACTTGTAGCTTCTGCCCGCCGACTTCTTTTGACTGACTTCAAAATTTTATACATAGAGTGCTTAAGCATATCCCAAGAGAACTCGTTATTAGTTTAAGAAAGGTCTTAATGTGTATTCTACTTTTTTTAAACTACTTTTTGTGAAGTACTTTCTGATATTTACGCGAATGTTACACATTTTGAAATAAAACTACGTTTACGGAATCTATCGCGTTTACTTGATTTTCTACTATCCCGACGTTTCGAATACTTTACAGCATTCATGATCACGGGTGGACTTAGATGGTAGACGTCCAAGGCTGATATGTTGTTTCAACGGTTTCATCTACCCACAGTTATATGATTTTACAAACTTTTTGGTTTATTTATTTTAACCCACCTAATATTCGTTTAAACACAATGAAAATATCTACTTTAAATTTTATGCTTACAATGTCTTTAATTGTAATTTTTTTTTATTTTATTTAGTGCTCAAAAATTCTACCACAAACTACCAATTAAAATTGTTTAGTACTTAACTAGCTGGCAGTACAGTTTACTAAAAAAATGTATAGTCGGGATAGTAGAAAATCAAGTAAACGCGATAGATTCCGTAAACGTAGTTTTATTTTAAAAATACTTTTTTGTGTCTTTGTTCTGATATCTGATATTATATTCCTACCATATCTATATAACTTATATAGTATAAAACTTATTACCATACCTACATTATATTTTTTTAATTTTAACTTGTCATACAACAGATATGAATCACTTTAACTACATACGTACAGAGTCCCCGGTTCTTTACCTAAATTAATTATGACACACGCTTATACTCAGCTGATCTGCCACCGAGCTGAACTGCTACGGTGGTCTAGCGGTAGTGTATACGACTATTGATCATGAGGTCTCGGGTTCGATGCCTGGGTCGTGACTATCAAATGTTATTGGGTATTTCCATCAAGGAATTCTCGGAGTTAGGAAGGTGGTGGTATTTCACCCCCGTGCCTCAAGATCCACGTAAAACTGTTGGTCCTGCGACTACTCTTTCTCCGGTCGTGCAGAAATGTCATCCTAACGGTATTGAGAGTAAGAGAACAGAGAGTGCATGTGTGTTTACACATACGAGTATCGTACTCTTGCACTAAAATGTCTGCGTACATGGCTAGTGCACTCCCTCGAGTATTAACAACATCCACTGCGATCGCCAACCCGCCTGCCAAGCGTGGCGATTACGGCATAATCCCCCATGACGGGCCGCTCGTTGTGGCGTTCTCTTGGGGAGGCCTTTGTCCAGCAGTGAACGTTGAAAGGCTGATGGATGGATGATGGGTGGACATGGCTAGTGGCCACTGTGACTGAATTTACATTCTTAAGATCATTAATATTATAATCAGCTGATTTAGAAATAAATAAATAAATATTCACGGACATTTTTACACAACGTCCTTTAGTCCCACACTAAGCTTGTGCTATGGGTTACCAGATTGCAGATATAATACATTACTTTATATAATACATTCTAAATACATGCATATAATAGATAAATTATTTTTAAATAAAAAAGAAACCGCCTTTATTATTAACATACAATTATATTAACTAGTATTTAGTATTAACATACAATTTCCGTGCTAGACACCTCCTGATGTGTTTGAAGTCGGTGCCTAGATGATGTTAATGTTATTATAAGTAGGTATATATACCTACCTATTGTTTTTGTTATTATATGAGTATAAGTATAGTTTTGTTATTTTTAGACTAGGCACCGACTTCAAACACATCAGTAGGTGTCTAACACGGAAATTGTAAAGCCGAATTGAGAACCTCCTCCTTTTTGGAAGTCGGTTGAAAACATACAGACGCAGTACAAATATATTATGTGTGGTCATCACACAAATAATTGTCCTGAGTGGGAATCGAACTCACGACCTCGTGCACGGCAGTGGTTACACTACCGACTATGCCACAACGCCAACGTCGTCGTCGTCGTAGTTTATGACTTCGCGATATATAAATTCGAATATATAAAATTATTCGAATGTATATATCGCGAAATGTGTGTATGTATGAATGTTTTTTTTACTACCCTCTACATCTACATTACCGTTTGTTGAGTATACGCTTCTGGATCCAACAGACCAGCAATACCAGTAGCACAAACTAGCCACCCATAGGGAATATCAACCACTTAAATATCAATCAACCATTACGCTCGATATATAGATATAGGGCATATGTCATGATTGACTCAACAATTAAACCATATGTTTTGATAAAACTTTTGTTAAGCGATTCCTATGTATCCACAAGGACTATAAATCATTCATGAAATCTTCAACATTTTTAGAAAATATTTATGTAAGTAAATGAATGTCTTAATTAAATTATTACTAATATCTGTATGGCAAAATGAATCATCACTAATATAATGTTTAAATAAAATCTCGGCCTAATAAGACGGCCAGAATAATAAGACGGGCCTAGTGGGGTGGTCGGTAGTGTAACCGACTTCCGTGCATGAGGTCGTGGGTTCGATTCCCAGTCAGGACAATTATTTGTGTGATAAACACAGATAATTGTACTGCGTCTGGATGTTTTCTATCTATGATATGTATGTATTTACAAAAAAAAAGTAGTATATGTATTATATCCGTAATCTGGTGCCCATAGCACAAGCGTAAAGCTTGGTTTCGGACCAGAGGACATTGTGTGAAAATGTCCGTGAATATTTATTTATTTATCTGAAACGTTTCAAAAATTTCATGATTGATAAAAAAATATATAAGCCGGACAATGTCGCGGATGTATTCGTAAGTATTCCTTATAAGTATTTAACACATTGATTATTAATATTTATCACTTGTTTAAGTAACTATGAACAAAGGATATAATTTACATTTTCGAAGGACAAATGATGGGGTTTTAGTACCTACTTAACGGCAATTTCAATGCGTAGAGTGTGCTATTATTACATGGTGTTATGAAAAAATAAGAACTACGTAATGTGGTCAGTAGATTGAGTCAAGTAACAGATAATATTGTGGTTTATATAATTATTACTTCAAAAACAGGGCCCCATTGGAAGGTTGCTAATTGTCTCGTAACGAAACGGCTACGCGAATAGTTATGATTGTAAAGAATTTAAAACAAATTCAAAAATTATTGACATTATTTACTTCCTATATCAAATTATCAAGTTATTTAGGTATAAAAAAACCATATGGCACCACACTTAAAAATAATGCAATCGGTTGGTCTTTTAGAAGTGGAAAAACGTATGTTTTTAGCCTCGAAAATAAATAGACCAGATAATAGTTATTAATATAGTTATATAACTTAACCTCTAGCTGCTTATCAAATTATATTTTTATCTTAAGCATAGTTGTTACTTGCACAACTATGCTCTCTACTCTGTATTATCAAAAAAAAATATCTAAATATAATCTAATTGTACCTGTACCACGTATCGGTGCGACACGTGGCGGAAATCCATTGTTATTAATATAGAATGGATATTTTAGGAGGAGAACACACCCACAGATTGTTATCCTGGCTATTTTAAAATACACACAATAGCCAAATAGTGTCCACCCGGCTTTCTCACAGATAGAGGCGAATGAAAAAAAAACCCATAAAATGCGATACAGCCAAGCGATGTGGAAGGAACCTCAAAATCACAACGTGTAATATTGACCTCATGCAACGATTGACCTCATGATCGTGTGACGCAACTAATGCCAGATTGACCTCGTGCAGCGGTGTTCCAGTGGAGAAAGATCTCTCTAAATGTTCTATCGAATCTTGCACAGGGAGTGCTCTGTTTGACTTGATTCGTTCGTGTTCCATTCCATTCTATCAACCAAGCGCTCTACTTATTTCTGTGCCATTCTATCGTCGAAGCACTCTACACCACAGTAGGATTCATTGATATTACCTGGAAAGGATGTCTTCTAAAACATTTGAACGTCCTTTTTTTAAACTAAACCTTTGTACTATTTAAAGTACAAATTATTTGTGAATAAAGAAAAATAAATTTTTAGTAGGAGCGGGAATTGAACCCGCATCTTTTCCAATCCGGGGAAGTGCTCTAAACCACTAAGCTATCCTACTGATCTTTCGATCATCCCAAATTCTTAATCACATTTGTCTTAAGACCAAACTTACGGTCTTTATTCACAAATAATTTGTACTTTCAAAAGTAGCGGAGCATGTCAATTGCTAAAAGAAATAGATCTAAAAATCTTTGTACTATTACTATAATATATTTATCCGTTCTTATATTGTGGTTAAGATCTTTGTGTGTACATAAATACATAAACTTTTTTAAACCCATTACGATCTATGCGCGAGCGCTAGGACCTATCTTTCTTTAAACTATTGTTCTTTTTTAAACTAGGTTCAAAGAAAGCAATTTTCTTACGATAGATTGTAGCCTCGCTACGTCTTAAGTTTGGTGATCCATTTATTTTTTTTCTTTTTTAAGGGGGGAAAAAATGTTCCTAACCGCATACTCCGTCGTTCGGGGCAACGAACAGGGTAGTGTGGGGCCCTCACCCACTAAAGAAACCCGCCGTGTGCCGTCTCTCCGCCTTTATTGGCGGGCCACTGGAACTACGTTACATTCCTTCGGTGGTAAGGTTAGTGATCCCTACTTATTATTACTCTCATCTCATCATTACATTTTTTTTCGATTTTTCGACAACTTAAATTGAACCAAAGAATTATAGTAATTAGTGGTGATATCCAATACTCTACTTATTACATACGTACAACGTCAATATGTGTGATGTAATAAATTCTGTGTAGTGTGATTATGTAACTTCTTTTAGTACTTTTAGTTGACGTAAAAGAATTAAAGTTGTCCTATAAAACGCAGGTTGCGTTGCGTTTAGTTATGATAGATCGATGGCTAGCGCAGGTGTACGATAACCTAAGAGTAGAGGCCAAAGTCGGATTACCTTCTAGCTCCTTCTTACTTATTCTGTCCTAACTGTTATAATGCTATAAATGAGCTATGTAAGATATTTGAGAAAAAAATAATTGTGTAATGCTATTTAAGCGTCTCTAACCGTAGTCGTCTCTGAAAACATTTTTTTTTAGAATTCTTGTCTGTTTTGTCCGTACATCATATAAATAATAGTAAACGGATTTTGATGAAACTTTTCTGTTTGATATCTCTTAATTAGTCTTAAAAACTGGTATAAGTTTGATTTTGTTACTATATCGGTCACTGAGATATATTAACCTTAAAACTAACTTTTGTGCTGGCTAGTCTGTAGTATTATAAAGCTATAACATAGCTATATCTGTACATTTAAGCTAAAAAATATATGTTTAAGGCTATTTAGGCGTCTCTGAACTCTAGATATACAATTTATTTATTGGACGGATTTTGATGATATTTTTTGATGTGAAAACATCTAATGCGGAGGGAGGGTAAAACCGGCTGTTAGCGTGGCGACGCTTTTATTTTACTTGTACCGTTCAAACCTTGCAAGTTAAATTTGACACACTTCCCGGTTTCCGATTGAGCTGAAATTTTACACGCGCGTGACAATGCAATATTATGATGACATGGAGCTGATCGAATGATGGAGCTGAAAGGTGGCTATAGTAATTCTATAACGAAACGGTGCAAGCCCATCGAGTTTGGACTCGTTTCATTTGTCTTGTACTTTGTCTTTGAAAGGTATCCAGGGTCTGATGATGGAGCTGGAAGGTGGCCATAGGAATTCCAAAATAAAACAACATAACCCCATCGTGTTTGGGCTCGTATGATTCGTCTTGGCGAGCGCTTCGTCTCTAGATGGTATCCATGGTCTAATTATGGCGCTGGAAGGTGGCAACAGTAACTCTATAATGAAACGACGCAACTCTATCGAGTTTTGACTCGTTTGAGTTATCTTTAATAGTACCACAGTCGAGTTTTCACATCTGCGTGGCGTCCCACGACGGCTCATTTTTTTTATTTGATAGCTCTTAAAACTTATCATATTACTCACAAAATATCATCTCACAATGCATGAAGAAAAACATCTTAGGAAAGCCTATATACCTTTGATGTTTTTTGAAGGCTTTTAAAGTATACGAGGGCACTGACACAGCTTGGTGGTCTACCCTTTCCTATCCATTCTCTCTGATAAGAGACTCGAATTCAATAGTTGTGACAATAAATCTAACATTATACTACCATCCTTATGTGGGAATTAATCATCGAAAAGGTGCAGGCGTTCCGAGAAGATTAGAGGGTTGAGTAATTTCTGTATTGTGCGTCTTGTAGTAAAAATAAGTTAATAGGTTTGTTAACTTCAAAGTTCTGACATAATTGTGATGCATCTTTCGAAAGCCGTGGGAAGTGAGCCGTCGCTCTTTGTTGTGGTAACTTAATGTTCAATATTGTTAAATGTTAATTAATTAGTGCAAAATTCTTTTCGCAATTTCATAATATAGCTTTGTAGGTAATTCCTCATTTTTTTCATTGAAATGATATTAGATAAACTTAAAGGGCGGTTTGAGTAGTCTGAAGTTTTTAATAATGATGACCGAAGATAAACGATCTCTTTATAAATATAGTTATATTTATTGTTTTACTATGTACCATTCGTCCCCTGCGCCCTGACTGTGTCTTAGAAGAGTTGCTGAAATTTTCGAGACCACGAGTGGTAGTTTTTTTTTATTGCCAACGGTGGCAGACGAGCAGACGGCCACCTGATGGTAAATGTTAGAGCCTAGTGATAGAGCCTTGCTTGGGATAAGCACGAATGGGCTGGCTCTATCGGGGAAGTACCACCCTCTCACAAAGAATCAGCGTAAAACAACGGTAGTTACACCTACCGTCGTGTTTCATATGGTGAGTGAGAGCGCCGGAGGACCAAACTCCTTCCCTATCCTCTCCTTATTATCCTTTCTATTGTCTCCTTAGTATCCTACCTCCATCCATCTATCTATCAGCCTTTCGACGTCCACTACTGGACATAGGGCTCTCCAAAGGGGGATAGTGCCGTAATCGCCTTGCTTGGCAGGCGGGTTGGCGATCGCAGTGGATGTTGTTAATGCTCGAGGGATGTTGTTAACCAAACATTTAATAAAGACTCCTCGTAAGTATTGGCGGGAACATGAAGAAAATCATGTCGTCGCTCTGCATTATTTTCCTAAACTTGTGTTATTTCGAGTATTAATGTGTGAAGTGGTGGCCTTTTAACTATTTGTGTATGTGCATAAGTGTTGGCAAGTGATGTAGTGCGGCATAACTTGTTTTTTCGTGTTGCCTCTAAAACTCCATAGAAGCTTCAGTAAAGTCACCACCGCTTTGCTGTAGCGTGACTTTGACTTGACTATGACTAACTTTATATCACTTTGACTTCGACTAATGAATTAAGAATTTTTGAAGAAGAAATATACCCTAAATAAGTCATCGGCAAATACTCAAACCGCGTAGCCATTATTTAAAAAAAAAAGACTCCTCAATCCATTTAACCAGCATTTTTAATAATTATGTGATTTACGAATTAAAAATTAACATGATAACACATCAACTAAGCCTAGTAACGGTAGAAAACGCCGTTATTTGTTACATAGATGGTCATCTCGTTGTAGAGTAACAAGCATAATATTTACGTTTTTTTACTCACTTCGAGAGAAGACCCGTTCTGTAACAGTAGTAAGTTAAAAATAGATGTAGATCAACCCACTTTCTTTTCATTATCTGAACGTTTATTAAACCTATCATCACATTAAAATGCTTAAATAAATATAGCACTGACAGCACTACAACAGAAAGATTGTTCAACTCTCGAATATTATAAAAAAAAATATGCGGCGCAGTCTTTGGGGACTGCAGATAGAAGTGAAAACTAAGCAACTTGTACAATTCACAAGTCATCGAGCTATTAGATTATTATTTTTGAATTATTTTTGGTTTGTATAGCAGTATTAATGTGTGACCAAAATTGGTCAGCTCTTCGTAGCTAGACGATACAATTCACAAGTTACTTAGTTTTCACTTCTATCGGAGCGTTCGGTGACGATGACGCGAGTTCTATGATTTTTGTTCACCCAAAAAGTACTTAACGCGCCTAAAGAAGATCGGAGCGTTCGGTAACGATGACGCGAGTTCCATGATTTGTACATGTTCACCCAATAAGTTTTCACTTCAAAAAAACTCCTTCCTCCCCACAATGCAGCAACAACAAAGGTTTATTGTAACAAATAATTCGATGACACAGAGTAGGCGTACATTATTTTTCTCATTCCATAACTGTCCCTCTTTTGTGAACAGATCTATCAGTAAGAATCATTTGGGCCGTAGCCTACCACGCTAGCCCAGTATAGTTTGGCACACAAGCCTATAAAATCTCTCAACCATGCAGGCTTTTTCACTGTGTTTACCTTCCCCGAGCAATAATTTGTAAACTATATTTGTATCTATATTGGTATAGGTACATAAAACATAGATGTACTTGTACATATGACATAAGTAAACAAAACAACCTGTCAAATTAATCATTTGACATGACATTGGCGAAATCATCGGGACCGTCAGAATGAAGAATTGAATTGAATCATTTGACATGTGTGTATTCCTTTACTATGCCACTCTTCCATAACAAATAAGCTTGCCCCAGATCTACTGTTGAATGAGTGGCCCACCAATATTGACCTAATTCTCACCTCGGTAATGTTACAAAGAGATCGAACACGTAGCCCAGTTTTAAATATTTATTTAATAACTTAAATTATATTTACAATCCTTAGATGCTATAACTTATTATGGTACTTACTTATTATAAATATAAAGACTTGTGAAAATGTTTGGAAGAACATAGAAATGTTGGGTCTAAAATACAAATTTCGTAAGTACAATATAGCCAATAGTAATTTTGTGTCCATGTAAAACATTCTAAAACTACATCGCGTGTTCTATGCGTCCGGTTTGCCAGAGAAACTAGAGTAATTATAATAACTAATAGAGGAATTATCACAAGGTTATCATCAGAGATAAACTTGGTATCACTCACTACGAACTGTGAAACTTAAAAACAACTTATCACTTTTAAGACAGGTCGACCTACGACTTATAAACCATATATGTTTATTTAACAACACATTTGTTACTTGCACTTTTAAACTCCAGATTACGGTGACACTATAATAATGATATGAGGACAATGTATCTTGATATCTATACGTTTGAGGTTTTTTTTTAATTTTATTAAAATTATACACTTAAACACTCACTGTTGATGTTGATCTTCATTTATAAATAAACACCAATTAGATGATGATGTACTTCAGTTCCCGAAATTTCAGTTCCCGAAATTTCAATGAAGTAGTTCAACGTGAGTTTTGCGCATATTAAAACAGATCAACCCATCCTCATGATGTTACGTCTACGGAGCAATCGCTCCATTGCGTAGAACACGCGATCTGACCCTCAGTAGGGACATACTATCCCGTTTCTCCCTGGGAAATCTACTGATGCGGGAAAGTGGACTCTGCAGATCTCCTTAAAAGTTTTCTCTTGTCGTGCAGGCTGCTTCTCTGGTTTTGGTTTGTGAGCGTATCCTTCATAACCTCCTCCATAGCCATAACCATTGGCTGGTGGGTTGCCGTATCCATAGGCATTCTCATACGGGTTACCATAACCTCCGTAGTTTCCATAACCGCTGTACCCGTACGACCGCCTACCATTTCCGTTGATAGCATCATATATTGCATCAAAGAACGGTGCACATTCGATCGTGGCGAGAATTAATGCAGCAACGAGAAGAAAACGTATCGCAGACATCGCGGAAGGGTGGCGAGTAATTGTGTCAATTCAGTCGACGGTCAGACTCAGGACGGCCTCGTTCTGCGGAAGCTCACACCGGTGGAGTGTAATCGCGAATGGTGCTGGGTGCTCCGTTGTCTGCTTATATATCGGCCTCGGATGATCCGGCGTCGGACAAACACGGGTGCGTTTACGCAGGGTTCAGGGTCTGTACCCTGGAATTACTTTGGACCCAGCAATTGTTTGGAATTGAATATTCGAAGGGTACATTTTGTAGCTGTTTTATAAACAGGAAACGTTTAGCCGAGACACTGCGGCTAAGATATATCAAGACTAGGCGTATTTACTGTAAATCAAGGCAATGAAGAAATACTGGGCCCGATTTTGCGGAATAATTTCCTTGTATATTACTACAATATGGTACTAGTATTAACACTGAGAATGTTACGTAAAATTGTCCACCATTTACGTTCACAGTAGACTTAAAAGGCCATCGGTAAATCCATTGCAAGTAATAATTCGTATAAATACAGCTGTTTAGATACTTAATTATTAACTATTAGTATTTACCTAAAACGTTGTCATTACTGCTTGTTATTATAGTAAAACACCAATTATATTTTGTTTAATTGTGTACTTTTTGGATAGATAGATAATATTACAAATTATACATTACAAATAATTTAAAACAAATACTACATAAAACATACTAAAAGTGCAAAGAAAACGGATAACTATCAATAAAATTCTACGTTCAGGAACCTGTTGTAAAGGATATGATGTGATTAGATCATTTCCTTATATAATATCTTCGTGCAATGTTAAGGTAGCCGAGTCAAGTTCAACGAGTGCCGCGATCGTCGAACGTTCACCTCTACTCGTAGTAATTTGCGATTCAGCACGGGCGCCTCACTCAGCATACTGGCACACTGAAATGCCTTTGCCCACAATATTTTTCATGAATGGATAAAAATAAGCATTACTCATTCGCATTGTAAATGTTTCTCAGTACTGAACGTAGTGTTTAAAACCCTGAAAAAAGTTTTGATTTTCACAGTTAATTTTGCTTCGACAAATTTATTTTCGGTTACATCCATGGCTACAATTATAGGTATGTAAGTATACTACGTACATAGATACATATTTATCATATTAAACATCTTCATAAAATGTAACTAGTCCTACTAATTTGTTACTCTGTCACACAAAAAACGGCTGAACGGATCTATACATAGAACACACATATCGTTGAAGTATATCCTGTGTTAACACTTTTTATTCGGTTAAATGACGTGGCCGATACTGGCAGTTAGTAATTTATAATACGATTTATCACCAGTAGATGATGAAAACCACTAACACCTTTTTAATTTCTCACTAGATCATCACTCCATATGAAATGTATTATATCGCAGGTATATTTGGCAACGCCGGCGGACCACCGAAGGAATGTAACATAGTTCCAGTGGCCGCCAATAAAGGCGGAGAGACGGCACGGGGCGGGTTTCTTTAGTGGGTGAAGGCCCCACACTACCCTGTTTGTTGCTCCGAACGACGGAATGTGCGGTTAGGAATTTTTTTTCCCACCTTAACAAAAAAAAAGGTATATTTGGTAACACTTGTCTTATCGTTAGAATTCATTTAAATGTAAATATTTGCACTGCATACCCGCATTGATACTACAAACGATTAAATTGGAATAAGCTTTTACGGCGAACCATCCGGAGCCCAATTTCAACTACATGAATGAAATATTGATTGCTGTTCATAAGCTTGAATTTTCATTAAAGGTCTATTGCATGCTCAAACATTAATAGAATGGTTGCATCATGGCATGGTAAACATCTAGCGATATCGTAATGAAGGCTCGATTGAAATGCGGGCGGAGCACGTATCAAAGCTAATTAATTATTTTCGTTTACATCAAGCAATATTTAGATAAGTGTGCCTAGTGCCTTACTAGACTTTCGAAACAAATATAGATGTCCTAACTATTATAAAGCTGTACCTAATAGAGCTGTGTCTGTACATTTAAGATATTTGAGAAAAATAATCTATATATGTGGGTAATATAGGTAGGGTTAGATTTTTGTCCGTTTGTCTGTTTTTACATTCGTGCATCACGCAAAATCTACTAGACGGATTTTGATATAACTTTTTTTATTTGATAGCTCTTGATTAGACTTAAAAACTGGTATGCATTTTATCCCGCTACTGTATCGAAAACCTGAGATATAACCTAAAAACTAGGCTACGCCGCGGCCAAAGGCCAGTCATAAATAAAAAACATAAAATTCTACCCGCGACTGCGTGGACTGCGGCAAAAATTACTGTCCCACAGGAACTATCCACGTTTCCGGCATTAAAAATAGATCCCAATTATATACATATGTGCTAAATTTCATGATGATGGTTGAATAGTTACGGCGTGAAAACGTAACAAAAAAACGCACTTTCGCATCCTTTCATCCATCCATCAGCCTTTCATCGTCCACTTTTGGACATACGCCTCCCCTAGGGGGGTATTGCCATACCACTGAAGCAATGTAGAGTTCTTTAGTGGGTAAGGGCCCCACACTACCCTGTTCGTTGCCCCGAACGACGGGGTGTGCGGTTAGGATTTTTTATCCCGCCTTAAAAAAAATAAAGGGGGGTATTCCCATAATCGCCACGCTTGGCATGCGGGTTGGCGATCACAGTGGATGTTCTTAGTACACAGGGGAACGCTGCTGCTCGGTCCCCCGGTAATCCCTTAGTCGGCACACGACCTAATTACTAAAAGTACTATTAGAACGATAATAGAAAATGTTAAGATGTAATTATCTAAATGTTAGTATACTCGTATATATAAAACAGTCTTTCCTTCAAGTGATCTATTTGGAGCCGAGTCGGTCTTTAGTATCCGTTGGACTATGAAATTGAGGGAGTACATCTGTGTCAGTGCACGCACTTGTGCACTGACCAAGCACGGCTTTTATACACCTTTTTTCGTTAAAAAAGGTAAGTAGAGACAGAATGCGTGCATAGTTTGACTGTGCTACTAAGTCTCGCATGATAAATCGTCTACTGCACAGTACTAGATTACCATTCCACGACTCGAGTTTGGAACTTGAAATTTTGGATCTGTTTTAAGTTTCTACAAACGAAAAGTTATATATCTGAATAAAACGATTTAATTCACATTGTAACATGTTACCGTATTTATATATTTATAAAAATTAATCTATATTTCCCTTGGTCATCGCATCATGCGTGAACGACGACTATGACCGAAAATAAGAAAATTGCGCATATAATTGGAAAATTTCAGAAAACTTAGCATGTTTGACGACTATTTTAACTTAACACGTTTGATCGTTCGCAAGTAATTGAATGTTCATAGCTAAGACAGGACAACGTCTGTCGGGTCAGCTAGTATAATACCTATAGGTATATGCCAATGGTAGTCCCGTCAAAATCAATTAGACAAGCCAAATACTTATAAAATTGATTTTAGTTCTAAGTACCGTACTGTCTAAACATTGTTATGCCACTAAGTTGCTTAGTGTCCTCCCTGGCCCTCACCGCCGCTTCATTCTACGAGATGACCTCCTCGCAGAAGGCAGCAACCAATTCCTGTCGCTGCTGAGCATCGCTCTAACGACGCTCGGCAGCGAGAGGTTGCTGGAGACGAGTTCACGGTACTGCTCGGCCCAAGCCGGCGACGACTCGAGCGTATGCCGCGCCGTGTCCTCATTGCAGCCGCAATGGTTACAGCATGACGTCGCCTGCCTCCTTGCGACTACTTAAGTGCAGGTATCTGACGAAGCAACCATGCCGCGACAACACCTACACCAGTTGGAAGGTAAGGACTCCGCACCGTCGCCCTACTAACCTCCAGCACTGGCTGGAGTGCCCCTACGGCCCGGGGCGTCTCCAGCCGTGCCCGCTAAGTAATATTGTCCCTCCTCTTTATTCATTTCAATAATGCCTTTTCTTCAATACAGTTCATTACTTATACCACTTTAGCGTACTCGTGGATAGAAAATGACCTTATACTAAACTTTGCTACGTGTTTTATTCCTTTACGGTTCCACTGGTGGGCACGGACTCCTCTCATAGTGAGATAAATTGAGGCCATAGTGCGAGTTGACAGACTTTTTAAGCTGTTGACAAAATATCTCAAAAAAAAACAGGTTTTAAACATCTTAGATCTATATTTTTTTAGCAATTGACACGCTCCGCTACTTTTTAAAGTATAAATTATTTGTGAATAAGGGAGATTTTTAGTAGGAGCGGGAATTGAACCCGCGTCTTTTCCAATCCGGGGTGCTCTAAGCCACTGAGCTATCCTACTGATGGTCGTAAGACAAATGTGATGAGGAAATTGGGATGATCGAAAGATCAGTAGGATAGCACAATGGCTTAGAGCACTTCCCCGGATTGGAAAAGACGCGGGTTCAATTCCCGCTCCTATTAAAAATCTCTTTTTCCTTATTCACAAATAATTTATACTTTAACAAGCAGGTTTTGTTAACAAATACCTATACAGATCATTTCCAGAAGTCATAAGTGCGTACACCTTGTGCGATTGCGATGTCATAGGGCCCTTTACCACGCCACGGTACCTTTGCCATTCCATCCATCAGCTTTTCGATGTCCACTGCTGGACATAGGCCTTCCCAAATTGGGGGGTATAGTGCCGTAATCGCCACGCTCAGCAGGCAGTGGATGTTGTTAATACTCGAGGGAGTGCTGCTGCCCACTCCCTCCGGTAATCCCTCAGTCGGCTCTTACGACTCCCATGGGTGGAGAGGGGTGGGACAATTCTAAAGCAGGCCCCACACGGTGCCATTACAGCCCTTGGTATTGACGAAACATAGAGGTACCGAGTGCTAATGATAATCCATTAGGCCATTGCTATGCCTATTGACTGCTTATTTTTATTTATTATTAGCCTTTTACAACACATGTGGGGTAAAATGTACTGACTATAAGTATTACTCGGTCTTACGTCATTATTAAACTGGCAAAACACATTTACATAAAATATGCAAGAATATATTCGAGTGCCAACTTTTATTTATTTGTATTAACTAATTTAAGCAGAAAGTGCGATTGCACTATACTGGGTTCTAGCTAGAAAATGTTGGGCAGATCAGTAACATTCAAGAAAGGGTAATTGATTTAATTTTAATTCTCTAAATGATCGTAATAACGTGTGATTACGTGGGAGGCCTGTATGATGGACTATGACCGAAATCCCTCTCGTTCTATGGGGAGACTAACAATTGGCCTAACGAAGTAGAAGTAAAACCTTCAGAAAGACGAGACGAAGTTATTAGGAAACACTGTGTGTCTGTATTCTATCTCATTCTCTCGTAAGCTAATACTTATAAAATGTACGAGTATGTGCACTGTATGTATTGTCTCTTTTTAGTGTTGTGTTTTCGTTTCATCGAGTTTCTAATCACAACGGCGCTGAAGAAATTTTCACTTCAAACATCATTAATTTTCAACATACGCACACATCAAATAATATTCGTCATTAACTACATTTTGAAAGGTATCTATTACTAAATAATAATTAAAATAATAATCATGGTTATATAAGGAAAAGGGAAATTTAATATATATAATTTTAATTTGTATGATATACTTATTATGTTGTATATTGAAACAGTCGTTATTAAGTAAATTAAATGGACGAATGTGCCATGTAATTTGTCCATTACACGATACTTATAGTGTAACTTCGGCCAAATGGAAATAAGTTCAAACGTAGGGGACTTTTGGGATAAGGTATATCGGCTCAGTATTATTATTATGGTACCTACACCACTGCTTATGCCTTACAGGATCACAGCATGAAAGTATCTACATATAGATAAATAAATTATTATCATCATACAAGCAGTAGTTCTCGTCGTTGGACGTCTAACATCTACTCGTAAGTCCACCCGTGATCATGAATGCTGTAACTAAAACTAACTTATCATCACGCCATTTCCCTTGCGAGGTAGGCAGAGAGAACAGAGTGCCAAGAGGCTCTATTCTTGCATACATCTCTCGCTTCCTCAACATTCATAGCTCTATTCATACACACTCGCCGGTTTCGGAGACTCCTGACTCCACCTTCCTTCAATACATGACCAATTTGGTCTAAGTAGGTAAGTCTCGGTCTCCCCCTGTACCTACACCCTTCCACTTTCGCATTGTATATCTTCTTAACCAGTCGCTCGTCCCGCATTCTTTCCACATGTCCGAACCATCGGAGCATTCCCTTTCGTATCTTTACACCAATACTCTCTCATACTCGTACCTACTCGCCCTCTTACGTCATTGTTACGAATGCAGTCAGTAAAATATTCTAAACGTCGGGATAGTAGAAAATCAAGTAAACGCTATAGGGAATCTATCGTAAAAAAAACCTACCTATCGTAAACGTAGTTTTATTTCACAATGTGTAACATTCGCGTAAATATCAGGAAGAAGAAATATTACTAACCGTATGGTTAAATAAACTTTTTTTTTATGTTAATGCGAGAATAAATAACCGTACACCCTGTCGTTCGGGGTAACGACCAATGTAGTGTGGAGCCCTCACCCATTAAATAAACCCACCCTGTGCAATCTCTCGGCTTGTATAGGCAGACCACTGGAACTGTGTGACAATAATTCAGTGGTCCGCCGGCCGCTATTAAAATAAACCCTAGTATAAAAACTTGATTAAAACTATAACCTGGTATACAAACTTGGTTATAACTATAACCCCAAAAAGGTTATCTACATTTATAATGTTACTATTATACTTTCTACGTGCGACTTCCGCTGCGTAGTATTAAATTATAAGAAGATAAGAATATTTACCTACCACACTGAAGGCGTGATTCTTAGTATGACGTGTTTGTGACTAATAACAGCCCATGCCGGTTATAATATTAAGAATCCTTCGAAATTCGCCTAATATTATAACATCGCTGTACAGATGTGGTAAATGGAATTAAAACCTACTTTTTAGTAATATTTTCTTTAATTTAATAGTTATATATTCCTTAGACAAAATAAAAAGCCTCAATAACATAAAATCATAAGTGCGTGAACAAACTCAAAGAAATAATTGAGACGTTTGTGAACTAGCCACAGATGGCGTAACGTAGCTGAAATATCTTGTTGGACGAGATTTGTGAGATTCGAGAAAAAAAACTAGCACGTATTGCGTGGCTATTTACGATATAAATTTAGCAAAAAGTCTGTTATAAATCTTCAACTACTTCGGAGAATTAATACGTACCTATCGTTATCAATATTTTATAGTGTGAAAATTGAACTGCAAAAAGAGGTGCTTGTAATATTTATAGAAGGCTTAGATATATATATTTAAACATGTATTCGCCTACCTATTCATCAATCGCACGTGCATTCGTGATCGCAAATCTTGAAACATGAAAGTTCATTGCATAATGATGCACTTTTTTAAATGTTATCTTTTTCTATGCGTTAATCTAAATGCGACCGTGTGGGGCCGGCTTTAGAATTGTCCCACCCCTCTCTACCCACGGGAGTCGTAAGAGCCGGCTGAGGAAATACCGGGGGAGTGGGCAGCAGCCATGACAGGACCGCTCGTTGTGGCGTTCTCTTGGAGAGGCCTATGTCCAGCAGTGGACGATGAAGGGCTGATGAATGGATGAATGGATGGAATCTAAATGCGTAAACTAATAAATCGTACTAATGATGATGTTCTCATTTCTCTATTTAACGCAGTGAGAGAATTTTTCGCTATAGCACGCAAGCACACAAGGAGCCTTTACTCATCATATCAGTTTGAAGGCTTTGATTACACAGATGGCAGTGGTTAAGATACCAACCACCAAGGCCTTTGGGTTTATTCCCACGCAGTATAACTATTTGTGTGACGCTACTGGCTGTTCCGAGTTTGGGTGTACTTTGTGTCCGTGACATTGTATGTTTCCAAAGACCCCGGCGATACAATGATTGTGCCATAGTAGAAGTGTGATCATTAAAAATAAAAAATAAACTATAAGCCATATACTTACTTATACTCTATTCAAGAATCCGTGACACACATAAATAAACAATATAAAGGTTACTTTTTTAAAATATAAAGGTTACTTTTTTATCACTTTTAAAATTTAAAAATAATAAATTAAAATAAGCGTGGAAGTAGCTGACACGGTAGGTAAATGGTATATGGTACTATTCATGCAATAACACGTACATTTTCGAAATTTGCATTTGAAAGTCACAATGTCTCTCATAAATTTCTTCATTTGTATAAAATTATAAATTACACAGTTGACATGCAAGTAAACCAACATGAGGCACAATTCTTATAATTATAATGCATTTATTTCTTTATTATACTTTATTGTACACCAATCAACTCTTGCGATCATCCTAGAGCTACCTACAATGATCACCTGTGTCATAGACGCATTATAAGCTACTAAATTCTTATACATTATGCAATTATTTAACCCTAAAAATGACGTTTTTGTTATACCCACCCTTTTTACTATTTATATGTTGATATTCTCGTATCAGCATATAAAATTTATATTATAAATGGTGCTGTTTCTAAATATTTTCGGGGGCTTTATGTTTTTATTTTGTTACTTTTGTTAAGTTTCTGATTTTGTCACGTGTTTAGTTATTTGTTAATTGTTTTATTATTATTATATTGAAGTTTTTGTGAATTATAACATAAGGGAACCTTGAGTCTTTGTGAAACATTGTTTTGTTTAAATGTTGTGTCACGCTAAAGTGAGTAGGGTATAATAAACATAGCATCACGCCTGTATTCCCCGAAGGGGTAGGCAGAGGTTTATTATACAACCACGATTCGTCAGTTACGTTTAAGTCCCAAGTAATAGGGGTGAACCTATTGTCGTCTCCCGGGCACAATTGCAAACTACGGGCTGCTACTGAGAATTTTTCTTTTTACGAAAAAGCTCAATAACACCGCTCGACCCGGGGATCGAGCTCAAGACCTCATGATCAGCAGTCGCTTACACTACTGCTGCACTACAGAGGCAGTTTTTGCATTCAAGCAGTAGCTCTATTCTCACACAAGAATGATCTTTTTTCTGAATTGAGACTGGAAGTGTGCCCTTGAACTTGTATAGTGGAGGGGTTTACGACATTAATATACAAATATTTATTTTGTAAAGTCCTCCACTATACAAGCATGCCCCCATCTTAAAAAATACGAGTTCTGCCAATGGATTACTATCTGCCATTCCTTCTATTTTATGAAAGATTCCATAAAAATTAATACTACTTTAAGTAATAAAAGTCCTTATGGACCACTATTAAATTTAACAATACACGGCGCTTAAGCTGTAAAAAGTTTATCCAAAGCCGCCTTCCTTTATTAAACAGTGCGTATTACAAGCACATTTCCATTACAATAATTCTGGCCAAACTCAATTACAGACGCTAAACTTTTGGTATACTAAATATGGTATAGGTACCTTCGATAAATTGTAGGTATACTATACAACTTTGAATTTATGTACGGCCGTTTATGCAAGCTTTATCTCATTTTATAAATGTTGATAACATTCCTATGCAGCTTATCAGACATGCGGGATAAACATACAATCACAAAATAGGTACAATTAAATGGCAAACTTAAATAGAATATATGTACGGTACAAAAACTAACTTTGCAATCCCACTTTTTTTTTGTACTTAAATAATTAAAAAACACTATGTTGTCCGTTTTAACCAGTCGTGAAACGTGTTTGTGTACTTTAGTCAGCAAGAAAGATAGTCCATCATATCATCACTCTTCTAATAAGCCTAAATTTACCACGATCACAGATCTCTGTTTGGTTCGTGACCACGATTTGTACACTGGATCACCGTTTTATGTGCCACCATCCCATTAAAAGATTTAAGCACAAGAATTTAAAACATAAAAAAATGTAACGTTCAAAACTACTAAAAATAAACAATTTCTTAATTAACATTCTTCTATAATATCTACTAATAGTCTCAGGCCCTTTTTTACTTGTAGGTATAAATAAACTAAGAACATAACTTTTAACTATCCATACAATGATACTTCCGGGTAACTAAGGAACAAGCATCCCTATTAATTTTATTTAATTGCAATTAAAACGTCGCTCATCGGCTGCGGTTTATGTAAACGAAACCGAACGGACGCTGACAAATTACAGGGACGACCGTAATGCGGTTATAAAATTGAATGGAGAAGACTTTTAGATTAGAATTTTACTTGCGAACAAACACGCATATTTTATGGTGTACTGTAGCGGAATCAAAATTTTAGTATTTACTAGACATTATAACATAAACTCACTATGTAACTTTAAAGAATAAATGGGTTATGAAAACTCTTTTTCCTAAATAAAAGAATAACTGACTGACATATCAACACCATAGCCCAAACTTCTGGGGCTAGGACAGAGAAAATTTACATAATTGAGTTTCTTTGACACTGTAGGTGAGTACCAAGAAAGGATGTTACGCAAATCTTATCCAAAATAGATGTGAGATGGCGTACAATAACTGAGCCACAGCAACGCGTGGCCAGGTTTGCTAGTGCCCCTAGCTGAGGCTGTGGGCGGATGGACCGGGTAACATTCACCACCCACAAGACCTCCAACAAAGGGTTAAGTCACCGGTGGACCACTGAAGTAATGTCACATGGAAGTAATAACAGTGATCTGCCAATACAGGCGGAAAGACGGCACACGGTGGGTTTATTTAGTGGGTGCCCCACACTACCCTGTTCGTTGCGAACGACAGGGTGTGTGGTTAGGCACATCTTTTCCCGCGTTACCAAAAATAAAACCTCGGCTTTACCCTGACCATTTTTGTAGGTACCATACACATACATTTTTTGATTTCTGACTAATTTTCTTGTTTCGTACTTATTAGATCACTTTTTATTTCCGTAGTCAGGATAAACTTTATTTTTATTTAATACTTTTCTATTTTAACGCTTGTATACGTGAAAATGGCAATGTAAATGCATATCTTGTGAGCATTATGCGGATACTGAGTTCGTAGAATGAAGGGATTCTCGTTCGAGTCGATTAATATGTAGGCTATGTTACCCGGGCCCAAAATCGGATATACTGGATAATTTAGGCGCTACGGAGGAACATACGTACATACAGACTGCTAAATTTATAACTCTTTTAAGCTTCGTCGTAGTCGGGAAAAAACCCAGAAAAGGAAAAGGCTACTTTTCATCCCTACTTTGTATTCCAGAGAATGGATAGTTCCTGTGGCATTGAAATTTTTGCAAAGAGATCATTAGTGAAATAGATATATGCAATAGTCCACCACGCTGGGTCAGTTCCCTCATTTATACATATAGGCTGTTCCTTCCTCAAGCTTGTTTTTTTAAACACGTGCGACGACTCTATAAAAGTATTGTTCTTCGTCCCGGATTAGGTAGTTTTAATATTTTATAGCTGAATTTCGGAATAGAGTTTCACGTGACTAATTAAGTATTTCTTTAGACGCTTAAGTCCAACTAACAACTTATTTGGCGAACCGTGGGTCTGTAATACACCTCTGCCCAACCCTTCGGGAGTATAGACGTGCTATATTAGATAAACAAAACACATTAAAATTTGTTGGTATTTTGAAGTACAATCATCACAATATGAAGAAAATAGTTATTATACTTGAAAACAAACTTCGAAAATTTGAATTAATAAAATCATAGCCACGAGAAGAGTTTTGAACCTGCGCTTTCTGAAACTTCAGCAGGCACAAACCTCTCACGTGACTATCATTTTTAATTTCACATTTTCGCACATTGTGTTTATTTTTATGGCCAAGCACGCAAATTGCTTAAATAATAAACAAAAACAACAAAATAGCTATACTATTTAGAATAATTGAATAATTGAAACATTACATACCTACATATACATAATAGGAACCAATCTCGTCCACAACCACAAGGCTCCAGCTTCCTGTCTTCCGCATCCAGGTTCACTGGGGGACGTGTTGTTATTCCATAGCTTATAAGACGAATCAAACTAGTAAATTAGAGCAATACAAAGAAGATGGGTTTTATAATAGGTAAAAATACAAAACTATAGGTAGATATAGATATATGAACTCTATTATACCTTGAACATATATTTAATATAGAAAAACGTTAACGAAGATATTTAAAAATCTAAACAAAATAGATATAACAAAATAAAATATACATATCTACACTAAAAATAATTAATTAATTACAGTTAACAGAAAAAAATACTTTGTAATTTAATAATTAATAAATTACATACAATAATGCCGAAAATAATTATTTATGATTACAATTGAATTTCTATCAGATAATGTGACTTTAAAGTTGCTTAAATTGCTTAATATAGCTAACTAGCTAACCCAGCGAACTTCGTACCGCCATATATTTTTTCATTAATAAATATTGCAATTATAAATTGAGATATAAAGTATAGTATCTCTTAAGTTGGAACAAAACACATTAAAAAAAAGTTAAAATCGATTCAGTAGTTTCGGAGTTCATCCGGACAAACATCGTGACACTGGAATTATATATAATAGACTAGCTGACCTGGCGAACTTCGTACCGCCATATATTTTTCGTGAATAAATATTGCAATTAAAAATTGAGATAAAGTATCCTATCTCTTAGGTTGGAACAAAACACTCATTTAAAATAAGTTAAACTTTTTCGTGAGTTGAGGTGATCTTTTGATTTTCCCACGGAGTTCGGAAAAGTACTCTGTGGATTTTCCGGATTTTTTTCTTTTGTATTCTCAGAAAATTCTCAGGAGTCTGAAGCTGCATCGCTCTCTTTTTTGTTATACGTATGTCTTTCTTGTTATTTTTTTATACTATGAGGGTGGGAAACAAGTATATGGCCTACCCACCCGCGCGTCACCATCTCTAAGGAAAGGGATTGGAGGTAGAGAGTAAAAATTATAAGGAGAGGAGGAGGAGAGGGTTTAGGCCTCCGGCGCTCTCAATCTCCATAACAAATATAACAGGCAAAAGTCAGTGCACGCTGATCTTCGGTGAGAGCGTGGTACTTTCCCTGTTGATTTGGCCCAATCATGCTGGGACAAGCAGGGCTCTTCCGCTATAAATGCTACTACCACGTAACAAACGTAACGAGTCCCTTTTTTTTTGTTAACGCGGGAAAAATTTTTCCTATCCACACACCCCGTCGTTCGGAGTAACAAACATGCTAGTGTGGGGCGTCACCCACTAAAGAAACCCGCCGTGTGCCGTCTCTCCGCCTTTATTGGCGGGCCACTGGAACTATGTTACATTCCTTCCGTGTTAAACGTCCTAAAGTCCGTCCGTAAAGTCCTTAAAAAATTCACTTTCACTTTTCGTCCAATGGTCAGATATCGAACTTATATAAAGTTACACTTCAAAAATAGAACAACCTACAGCATCCCGTTTTATTACTTAAAAACTCAACGAAGATTACATAATTATAATACTGAAAATATACACGATTTTACAAAAGCCGGCTACAGTCGTCTATTGAACTGACCTAGTCAAGTTCAATGTGAGTGAGTATCGTTGCCTATCACTATTTCAGACGAAGACTATTTACACGGAAATATAAAGAAAGCATGTTATCTCACGTGAGCAGTAAGTAATATTAGAGTGAGAAGGGTCAATTTCAGTTTCGAAAACAGGATAAGCGAAGCTTCGTGCTTCTTAGTTCGCTTAGTTCTCGTATGTAAACTATAACTTTGTAGGTTAGCAGTATTTTTAACCCAATCAACCTTTAGTTTACTGACTTGATTTCTACGGAGACAGAATTTTTGAAGTTATACTTCTTTAGGCGCGTTATGAATAAATGATTTGAGTGAAATTTTAAGATGCGCGCGAATCACTGTATTTTTTTTTTAGAATAATTCAAAATTCCCGCCGCGTACCTTATGTTTTTTTTTTAAATATGAGTTATAAGAATAAATTCTCGAATTATGTTATAATTATGTCTAAGGATAATTTTCAAGCTTTTATTTAAAATGTCCTGGTCAAATTTTGCAAGTTAAATTTGACACATTCCGGTTTCCGATTAAGCTGAAATTTTACACGCATATGTATATTGCGTGACAATGTAATATTATGATGACATAGAGCTGATCTGATGATGGAGCTAAGGGGGCCATAGGAACTCTATAATGAAACGGCGCAACCTCATCGAGCTTGGACTCGTATGATTCCTCTTGACGAGTAGTTTGTCTCTAGTATCCAGGGTCTGATAATGGAGCTGGAAGGTGGCAGTAGGCCCTCTGCTATATAACGCCGCAATCCCATCCACTTTTGAATCGTTTGATTCGTTTTGACAAGTACCCCGGTCCTAGGATATCATCCAGGGCCTGATGACGGTCAGTCCGCCACCCTAGCAGAAACAGGCCCGAGATGGTGGCGATGGTGGTGTTCCGCAAGCGCCTCTCGAAGAGGGAGCGCTAGGCCCTCCAAACAAGATGGGACTAGTACTGGAGGCCCAGACCTGCCTAGGAAGATGAAGAGGAGTTACGAATTTAATAATTACTTTATTTATTAATGATACCAAAGAAGTATAACTTCTCACGCGTGTACATAAGTACACGCATTTTTTTTTATATAAAGCTCGTGCGTAAATTAAGCTATAACCTGAACTAACCGTACGTGGAGAAAAACAATCTCTAATTAAGATACTTTGTTTAACAATAAACAGTAAACACGGTATTCTTTCAGGCGCAATTTAATGAATCGTACGAAAATGAATAGCTTAATTTATGGATACCGTAAGAATTTTAAAGTAATACAGTATTTAATTTGATTAATTTACTTTGAGATTAAAACTGCGATGTACCAAACGAATGAAATGTATTCACGAACCCATCCAATACCATTTATTTTGTAAGTGTTGTCGTGATAATCATGTACATAAATTTATTTGAGTGAACGACTTAATGAATACCTCCCCCTAATCGTATCCAGTCAAGCAGTTTTAAAACGATTAAGTCAGTTCAAAGGAAATTACTAGAATGTCGGTAAATCACTCATTTCAAAATGATGCTGATAATCGCTTTACAAGTCAAGTTCACCTTTTGACTTTAAAGAGATTTTTATATTTATACCTAGCGTCATCAACATAATTATAAAATTAGGTTTTTAAAGGGCATGTTGGATGATTTTTTCGAACGTAACAGTTAAATAAATTTGTATCGACAATAAATTCATGAAACTAAGAGACTGAAGCATCTAAAATATCTGTTTTATGCAGCACATTGTATATCGAGAGCACAAGTAATCACAAAACCTGTACAATCATCTAGGTTTAAATATCAACCCAAAGATTCGGTCTTACAATTTTTTACAAATCCAGTCCGTAGCAGTGGATCTCTCTATTTATGAGGTGATCGTTCCTTAAAGGCTCTCATTCCCTCGGGAACGATAGGCCAAGTATTGAATGTATCAATCTCGAGCACATAAGTGTTGAAAACAATTTATGTAAGAGTATGTAACATACTTGAATCATTGCCAAACATATTTTTCTGTCAATCATTTCGCGAGATGGCCTTTAAACTACAATGTGCCGAATTCGATCCTAATCTGACCGACCTCACTGCGGCGACAAATTTATCGTTAATGCATCTCAATGTCGGCCGACAATTTATTAGGGTTGGTAACGGTTACTTCAATTAAAATATTAGTTCAGTTTTTATTCATTTAAAACAAGTCTCTTTCAAAACTAAATTCTGTTAGTATAACAATTTTGATCTATATTTTTTTTAGCATTTGACATGCTCCGCCACTTTTTAAAGTACAAATTATTTGTGAATAAGGAAAAAAAAGTTGGTTTGGTCGTAAAGACAAAATGTGATAAGTAGATTGGGATGATCGAAAGATCTGTACTATGGCTCAGTGGTTCGGAGCACTTCCCCGGATTGGAAAAGGCGCAGGTTCGTTTCCCGCTAGTACAAAAAATCTCTTTTTCCTTATTCACAAATAATTTGTACTCTGTTAGCATAAATTCAAATTCAAATCCTAAAATATCTTCATTTCATTTAGTACAAAAAAAACGTCAAGAATACACTAAATTAACACGAGCGCCTGAGGCGTCATCCGCAATAACAAAATGGCGATTGCAATCGCCACAAGCGGCCGGATTCCGTAGTAAAGCCTTTCATCAGAAGAACCCGGCAAGAAACTCATGGGCCACTTTTTAAGTTGTCAATTTATTACAATTTAATATAATCTTTAACTAAAATGACATTATATCATATAAAACAATTTTAAAAATTAATGAATGAGGAGCAGCTCAAACCCATTTAGTTTTATCCTCAAGATAATCCGAAACAGTGTAATAAGCTTGATTGCAAATTCTAATTTTTATGGCTTTCTTAAACATATTTAGTGGCATGTTTCGGACATTTTCAGGAATTTTATTGTAGAAGCATATACATTGCCCCATGAAAGATCTACTAATTCTGTAGATACGAGTACCTACTGTGTGCAATAAGATTGCCTTTGTTCGTAGTATTAGTGCAATGTGATGAACGTCGCTATACTTATCAAAGCTTCTGATGTTTTTCTTGACATACAACAGATTTTCATAAATAAATTGAGACGCAACAGTTAGAATATTTATTTCTTTAAATTTCTGGTACTTAAAACACTTTTTTGGACATATTCGTGACTTTTGTAACTAAATAGTTCAGTTGTGAATCAACGAACTCCAAGATACATCAGTTTGAAATGTTAGGAGTACAAACAAATATAAATATATATATATACATAGATTTCGTAATAAGTATGGAGAGTAGATGTCTAAGTACCTTTTATGAGGGACAAATTGCAATTATGTCCAGCTGCATATAATAGCGCTACACTAGGAAAAAATAAGGTATAAATTTAGCAGATGTAGACGGAGTGAAGTGGGCCGAGTTAAATATAAGAGTTAATGAGAGTATGCAAAGCCTCGACTATCTACGAAGTTGACGTATTTTCACGGACACTTCTTCAAACGCTGAAATGGTTTTCTCTACACCTAATTTCTGCCCTCCGCATTAATAATGTATCTCTTCATTCTCTCCCTATTTAAAAATTTATATGTATATAACTGCAGGTCGAATTTTAATCCATCACCGATCAAAATAAGTATTAGATATACCTCCTAAATCAACCAAGTAGGTAACACAATATTCATCAACTATTGAAAATTATTTTAACTCATAACATATTCGTGAAATTATTTTTAAACGGGCTGACATTTCACTCGTATTATTTATTGCCTCAATGTTTTTAGGTTATAATAATATAGTTAATAATGAGATTGGAAAAACAGTCAGTATAATAGATACGTGGAATCAAGAATTCTTTCGTGTTTTTTTTTTCCAGATCAATGGTAGTTAACCTATTTTTATTTTTTTATTAGCAAATGAAGAGAGAGAAGCAAGTTTAACTTAGAGATGGAAAGCATTTTTTTCCAAAAGCCCAATCAAGTGTGCTTGTTGAATAATATATGAAGTACCTATTTAGAATTTAAACCGATCTTGGCAAAATCGATCAACAAAAAGACTAGTAGCAACCCTATCAAAGTTGAGGCTGTCTGATACACTGGCGTAGTGACGTTACAGTGACTTGTAGACTCATTTACACGCTTACTTGTCTGTACGGCGTATTATTCATCTTCCACACCAGCTACTAGTATCTAGCTTCCTTGAACTCCAAGTTATCATGCCGTTCCACATATTGGAACCTTGTATAGACAAATACTTGGAAATTTAATTGTAAATATTGTGTTATTGGCAATATTAATTTACGCGTATAACTTATACTTGTAATTAAACTAATCGTCATTAATATAAAACATTATTTTCCTTAAAGTAATCACTCCAATTAGTTTAACAAGTGCGTGGTATATGCATTCTTAAATTAATATGGTTCCCGGAGAATATTAAATAACAATACAGTTTATATTGCCGGCTTATACAATATTAACGCAAAAACAAAATAACAAATTGACCAATAAAACGGGCCTTTGTTTGACGTACCTACTTATCAAAAAAATGGTCCCAATCTACTTAGCAGCAGTTACAATTTAATTTCTGCATATCAATATCAGTCTCTCATACTCATATAGATATTCGCACAATCAGATGTAGAGAAATTCTCGTAATTATTATCACGAAAGATATAAGCAATATTATAAAATAACGATGTTTCAAAACTTTCTGTTTAGAAACCGCGGCTATAATAAGACATTTACCGTGTTTCTCAATCTTTCATGATTATCAAAGTCTTTGTTGAGAAAATTGATAAAAGCCGATTGAACTTCTATAAAAATGTAAACGTGCCTATCCGTGCGGATACATTGTCGTTCGGGGCAACGAGCAGGGTAGTATAGGGCTCGCACCGCTAAAATAACCTACCGTGTGCCATCTCTCCGGTGACTGATCCGTCTGTTTAACATGTCTTCAGTGGAGGGTTGCTCTGACCAAATGGTTTGACATAAGGTTTTGTTTTGAACATTTAGTCTCTCGCGTTAGTGTTATTTGTTTAGTAATATTATTTTTTTCAATCTGCTAAGAAATTATTAGGATATAACGAGAGGACTATGTGACAAATAGTGGATAAAACTTGCTAAACCCAGTATGTAGCCAGTCCAACTCGACGGTGACCCTCACAGAAAAGCGGCTTGAAACTCCCCCCTCCTGTGCCTTTTCTATAATACTACCTCTCCACCTCATCATTCTCACTTTCTTAATTCCTCTCCATGAGGATTAGAGAGTGGAACTAGCATCCTGGTTCCAGCATCGTTGTTCTCTACGTCTTAAACCTTTGACCCCTTCGGGGAATACAGGCGTGAGGCGTGCTATGTTTTTATATTTATGTTTAAACCTTTTCATGAGGTTGACAACGCGTGACTTCACCATCCATTTACCATCAGCGGGGCCGCATGGAAGTTTTCTTTCCTCGTACGTACTATAAATAAATACAACTGAGCTACCTATCCAATTTTATCAAACGTAGAAGCATAGATTGCGTTTTGAAAAAAATAGAATCGTACTCAGTTAAAAACTACGATTTTACCCCCATTTGGAAAATATATGTGAGCTACTTAGATGTATTTTATCCAATATATTACTGCGCCAAAAAAAATCGGAATTATTTGAGAACTACTGGATTCGAAAGACACATTATTGTTATTTGTTCCTACTTTGTCATTACACGTCTGTGGTGTAATAAAATTGCTGAAAGCTATGTTAGACTATAAGATTGACCTATCACGACTGCATAAATGATCGCGTACGATACTATGCCTACACAGGCGCAGTGTAAAGTTCCGTCACCTTTAACTTACCAGAGAAAGGAAATTAAAGATCTCTGCAAATTTATACTACTAATATAAAAAAGCTAAAAAGTATATTTATTTGAGAAGGTTAATCTCGGGAACTATCAGTTGAATTTCAATTTTTTTTTTAATTTGATAGACAATTTCCTGAGAACGGTGTATGCTACGTAACTTAAAGTAAAATGTCGAGTTAAACCGCTAATTAAAATATAAAACGAGCGTTCGTTTATTTTTTTATTTCTTTAAGGGTAAGACAACATCGTATTTCATTTATTTTTAGGTCTTTTCAAGAGGAATAGTAGTAGAAAGAAAAGTAATTCAGCCACAAATTATTTTTATTTGACAGGTACCTAAAAATACAGCGTATGTTCTAAAAGCTTCCAGAGGTGCCTACGATTTTTCCGACTTAGTTGAGAAAATTGTTCATAGCTTTGCAAATATATTGTATATAAATAATAGATACTAGGCCTATAGCAATCTGGAATAATTCAAATGGAGAACGATATTTTTAAATAGGCAGTCGTTCGGTGGTAGGCGTTCGTTAGAAAACAAGACCCTGCACGCTCTACATTCAAACATTCCACTCTTTTGGATTCAAACTCACAAAATTCGCACTATATATAATGTTAATATGGATTAATAACATTTTATAAAACGTATATTTTATTAAAGACAAGCTCACACGCAAGTAATAAAAAACCGGCCAAGTGCGAGTCGGACACGCGCACGAAGGGTTCCGTACCATTGACTAGGTAAACAACATTACACTATTGTAACTCTCTGTAACCATGGTGTTTGGCTGTTACCAAATTTTGCAAGTAAAATTTGACTCATTTCGTGGTTTTCAAAGAAACACGTTTGGTAACACGTTTGGTGGGAGGCCCCCTTAAATATTTGTTTTATTTTAATCTAATTATTTATTTTTAAAGTGAATATATAACTAAATATTCTGTGAATATTTCAAGCGTCTACCTGTTGCCGTTATCAATAGCGAGCAAAAAAGGCCAAAAAAAATCACGTTTGTTGTTGGCTCGCCCCCTATTACGTGGGACTTAAACATAGCAGGCGAGTCGTGTGTGTGTAATACACCTCTGCCTACCCCTTCGGGGAATACAGGTGTGATGCTATGTTTTTTTTTTCAACGATATGTGGATCATACAAAGATTTGTCCTGCGTGACAATCGAAACCAGAACAGAAGGGACAGGAGGTCGGCTTCTAACCCACGCCACCATCCGCCGTGAAGTGACCTATACGTTTATAGTACTAGCCTTTGCCAGCGGATCTGCCGTAGCCAAAAGCTAGTTTTTTGGTTATATATCAGGATCCTGATATAGTAGCGAGATGAAAAGTAGATATACCAGTATTTAAGGTTATACAAGAGCTACCAAATAAAAAATTTTCATCAAAATCCGTTCAGTAGTTTTTTCGTGATGCACGAGCAAACTAACAGACGAACAGATAAACAAACAGACAAAATATCTAAAAATAATTGTTTTATGTTTAGACACGCCTATATAGCCTAATAAAGTATTTTTTTCTCTAATATCTTAAATGTACAGACATAGCTCTGTTACAGCGCTGTATAATAGCATAGTCTAGATCATGCCTGCAACTTCATCCGCGTGGACTTCAGGGGGGCTAGCCAAGTTGCATTCTATGATCGTTACACAGACTACAAAGGAATATCGGATCGCTAACGCTAATAGAAAACTATTTAAATGTATGGGAATTTGACATCTTTAACCATAGTTAAAGAACTATATTTATCTAACTCTTTAACAATATCTATAATGCTAAGTCACGTGACTTAACGTTAGAGATGCCAAATTTCCATACATTTTAATAGTTTTCTATTAGCGTTAGCGATCTTAAAATGCAACTTGGCTAGACCCACAGAATAGAATTACACATTACTCTACGACACATTAACTAATATAATAGAATAAAAACTAGTATGTAGACAGAGAGGATAGAGTTTGGCACTCTGAGTTTGATGCTCTATTCTTGCATGCATCTCTCGCTTCCTCAACATTCATAATTCTCTTCATACACGCTCGCCAGTTTCGGAGACTTCTGACTCCACCTTTCTTTAATACATGACCAATTTGGTCTAGGTAGGTGAGTCTCGGTTTTCCCCCTGTACCTACATCCTTCCACTTTCGCATTGTATATATCTTCTTAACCAGTCGCTCGTCCGGCATTCTTTCCACATTTTCCAGCATCGGGGAATTCCCTTTCGCAACTTTACACCAATACTCCCTTTTGTACCTATATAGTCGCTCTCTTACGTCGTCGTTACGAATGCGGTCAGTTAGCCTCACTCCGCAGAGATCGCATTTCGATCGCATTCATTTTACTCTCATGCTCCTTTTTGCATACCCAACTCTCGCTTCGTTGGGACAAGCACTGCGTTGTGTACCTAGATAGTAGTGATAGTGGTACACGGGCTTGTTTTCCGCAACTCGACGTCTTTCAATGCGCCTATTTTGCGTGACGGGTTGGTGGCACTACTCTAGCCAACCCAACTCTACCAAGAAACCTAGCAGACCCTTAATGTTGCCGACGACTTCTGGGAGTGACCTCGGTGACCCGAGGTATCGTGCCCGGTACTCCTCCACCCCTGGGCATTCAATGATGACATGAGTGGTTGTTTCTTCTGCCTCCGTGCAGGCTTTGCAGAGGGGGCTGTCTGTAACACCCAGTATAAATAAGTGTTTATTCAGTAGGGCATGTCCAGTTAGGGCTGCGACTATAAGTCGTAGCTGAGGCCTATTCATTAGCCGTAGCTTACGTGACAATCCGGGGCTGATTGTCGGGAGGGCCTCTCTAGCTTACCTGCATGTACCGAGATTAGACCAATATTATTGATGCTCCACCTTGGTGTTTTGTCGCAGTATTTTCCGATGAAAGGCGAATGGTAGGGGCAGAATAGGCTCAAGGCCCATCGCTGTCGTCTCCGAGCCTCCCCTTGCCAATTCATCAGCTGCGTCATTACCGCGTGACTCGCTATGTCCCTTGATCCACTGTATGGCAATATCATTGTCGATACATACCTGTGCCAGGGCTCGATGACATTCATATATAAGCCCTGAGGTTACAGTCTAGCTTTGGAGGGCTTGTAGAACTGATCGGCTGTCAGAAAGTATGCGGATAGGGTATTCCTTTACCTTTCTGGAGGCGATTGCGTGCGCCGCCATTATGATGCCCATACATTCTGCCTGGAAGACTGTGTTGTAGGCTCCTAATGGTGAAGAGATCTGTATGTTTAGGTCCTCTGAGAATACTCCCGAGCCAGTGCCTGACTTTGTTTTAGATCCATCTGTGAAGATTCTCAACTCTCGTGAATTAAGACCTTCACCAGGTTGTTCATGCAGTTGTATCTTGTACTTCTTGTCAAACACGAACTGCTTGGGTATCGTGTCAGTCGCCGCCTCTATAAGCGGCTCCTTACCTACTGTCTCAATTAGGATTTCAGTGTGCGGTACCCTTGCCAGCTTCCAGAGATTCAGTCTTTTAAGACGTACTGCTGAGGCTGCTGCCTCTTGTTTTATAAAGATATGCAGCGGCGGCAGGCCAAGATTAGCTTCCAGGGCTGCAGTTGGGGTTGTCCTCATGCATCCCGTGACCGCCATACAGGCCAACCTCTGGAGTCGTTGTAATTTGGCTTCGACGGTGGATAGTAAGGTCCGTGGCCACCATACCACCGCCCCGTAGCTGATCATTGGTCGAATGACTGCTTGGTATAGCCATAGGGTGATCTTAGGGTTTAGTCCACGTTTTACCCAGCATTCTACTGCATTAATGCCAGAAGGCGACTGTTGCTTTGTCAATTTTGTTGTTTAAATGACTACTCCAATTTAATTTGCTGTCAAGTATTACCCCTAAATACTTTACCTCTGTTGACAGCTGGAGTTCTGTCTTGAACAATTTGGGCAGTCGATAGTTGCCCACATTACGTTTGTTGGTGAACATTACTAGTTCTGTCTTTCGTGGGTTAGGTGTCAGTTCATTGTTAGTTCACCAGCGTTCCACGATAGCCAGCGCAGAGCGTGTAACATCGCATATCGTGCTAGTGCTGCTACCGCTTGTCAGTATTACTATATCGTCAGCATACCGATTGTGTAATAGTGATGGTTATTCAAAGTGGTGATCAGATAATCTACCACAAAGTTCCATAGTAGTGGCGACAGTACTCCGCCTTGCGGGCATCCTTTGACCACTGGTGCTTTCTGTGTTCCGCTTGTTTCGAGCCTGATGACCCTTTTGCTTAACATGTTACTTATCCATTGGATCATAACTGCATTTACTTTGTCTACTCAGTGCTGCAGTTATGCTGTAGAAATTGATCTTGTCGAACTTCAATATCTATGAAGGTGCCTAAGCATATAGACTTGTTTGAAATCGCTTCCTCAATTTTGCGGACTACTGCGTGAAGTGCCGATTCTGTAGATTCACCTTGGCTATAGGAATGTTGATGTCTATGCAGGGCCCACTAGAGAGCGGGTGATGACTGCCGAGAAGTTGTCCCAATGCTCCTTTCACTCTATTTCCCGCACTTACTCTTCTCTCTACATCAGTGGTGTAACTTCCATCCCGACTGAATCCACATCCAAGATATACAAATTCATCCACTTGTTCTAGCACACCATTTCCTATTGCTACTCTAACATTTGTTCTGGCTTCTCTTTCAAAAACCATTATTTTGGTTTTGCTCACATTCACACGTAGGTCCCTTTTCTTACAATAAGTGATGTTATACCAATGCAATTACCAATGCGAACTCTATTTTTCAAAAAATAAATAATAACCTATGTTACTCGCTGATAATAGAACTTTCTGTAAGTGAATTATATTTTTAGAATCGGTTCAGTACCTAGTTTTTCAGTTTATCCGGAACTAACAAATTAATCGCCAACCCGCCTGCCAAGCGTGGCGATTACGGCACTATCCCCCATATGAGCGAAACAGCACAGGACCGCTCGTTGTGGCGTTCTCTTGGGGAGGCCTATGTCCAGCAGTGGACGTTGAAAGGCTGATGGATGGATGGATGGAACAAATTAATCGTGAATTAATATTTCCTAAAAATAAAATATAGGCTATGTTAATTGCTGATAATGATAATAAAGCTTTCTATACTTAAGTGATAGAATTTTAAAAATTCTTTCTATAGTTTTCGAGTTTAACTGGAACAACCAAACAATCAAATCTTTTACCTTTATAATAATATTACCTATATAATACCTAGATTGACCTAATCATGAAGCCCACGCGACACGCGAAGTCACGGGACCTGTGTCTACTAAATGCATAAAGCAAACGGCTGCATGCTAACCTTCTCCAATATTTTTAAGAACATAACGTGCTAAAATCAATTGCATATTTTGTGGCAAAGAATATCAACCTCCTTATTGTGTAAACTGCATTCATGAGACAAAAAAAAACAGTCTCTCATATTACAGTAGCAAACACAGAGAACAAGGTACTTAATAAAAATACGGACATGACTACACCACACATAGACAATTACAAGTACGTGGAAGCCGGGTCGGTGTCCAGGGTCAACAGATGTGGCCTTCCACGTCACGCGAGTACAACAATCAATATTAATACTAGGTAGTCATCTTATTATTACGCGAGATTTCTCGTACACTCCATGATGATTCCTGGGAGCTATTTAAGATTTCCTTATTGTTATATACTCTACACGCTATAAGATCTTACATAATATATGCACGTTGTCCCGAAGATAAAACTTGTTTCATCGCAAGTCAATTCAAGCCACGTGTTTGACTCTCTCTGTCTCTGCCACGAGACCTCGTCTCCGGGGACATTACCCCAACCTGACTGGGCCGCTCCATGCCATTAGCTGAAGAGCGCTCGCTACTCCCCAGTGTGCATATTAATTACCTACTGCGGTGTTTCCCGGGCGCTACGACATGTCCTTTAAAAGAGCACATTACTCACGATAGGCAGCGGTAGCTGCCGGCCGCTTATCGCTCGTGGGACTTCCCCGAACGGCGTTTCATCTTGCGGAGTAGATTGCGCCGATCGGCGACCACCACGGGACAATTTATGGTTCAAATCCAGTGACCCACCTGTACTCGAAGGCAGCGTTTACACAATTGGGATGATCTAATGACCAGAATATAACCAACCCAGGACCCGCAATTGTCCAAGTGGTGTCTGATAATGATATTGCTGTACAGTTGACCCACCACTATAGTCTAAATAAAAGAATATATCCCGCAGTAGTGAAAAAAGAGACAGGGTCGACATGTATAAGGAGTCCTTCGTTCTTGACCTAAGTGTCCTGAGAAGTGAAGTTAAAAAATATCTACACAAGTTATTTGTGGATAGGGATAAGAACAATTTCCAATGTACAATTTTATTGACATTCTCATTTATTTTCAATTAACGAGAACAAAGTACCCAGACTTAGAATGTAGTGTAGATCGTGGATCACACAAATATTTGTAGTTAATCAAACTCTAAACGTATCCACAACACACCAATACCAGAAACTATGCCATCTGTGTGCATGAAACAGCAATTCGTGTTCAATTTATACGTTATCGCCATCTATCGTATTTTATAAGAATGCACTATATACCATAGGATAGCAAAAGTAGGTAAAACATCCCACTATATACATATTTTAATTTAATTACTTGACGATAGATGGCACGAATTTAAATGGAATAAATCACAGAATAATATTACTCAAGAGGAATAGATTAATTAAACCTGGAACTCTCCTAAAGGTGTCCCCGTGTTAGCGTCCCTGTAGGGACAGACGTGTCGTCGGGGCCACTGGAACTGCTACACCTACGTCCCCGGTGTCCCTTACAAGGCGTCGTGAGGTAGGCCATCGTGGTGGTTTTAATCGGTAGGCCCTTCGGGGAGAGCCCAACATAACCTCTCTGGCATGCCCTTGCCACAGAGGTATGCGTGACGTTTTCCCCACATATTTGCCTACGTAAAAAAAAAGGCACAGGTACTACTAAGGATACGGGAAATAAGTAGGGTTGCCAACCGTACTATAATATATAGTATTGTACTATATTTCGAGTCTGCGCACTATATACTGTTGAGGATATTATAGCACGCAAAAATACTATATTTAATTGCTCCCTATTCCCGTCACTTCCGCATTTACAGAAGGGACATTTTCGGTTATAATTCGAAATGACGAGAGGAAAGAAATAGAAGTATGTAGTATCTCATTTATACTAGTTTTATAAAAATAAATAAACAACAAATAAATGTACATTTGTCTATTTTTTCTTTTACTCCATAAAATCCTATAATTTTTGCAACTATATATTTTTTATATCTTAAGTTTAAAAATATTATATTTCGCCTGAATAATTTTGGCAGCCCCAGGAATAAGGGACGGGAAAAGGTGCCTACGCAAACGAGAAGGGAGGGGTATCACTTGGTTCACCACCGAAGGAATGTAACATAGTTCCAGTGGCCCGCCAACAAAGGCGGAGACGGCACACGGCGGATTTCTTTAGTGGGTGAGGGCCCCACACTACCCTGTTCGTTGCCCCGAACGACGGGTTGTGCGGTTAGGAACATTTTTACCCGCCTTAACAAAAAAAAATGGGGTATCACTTGGTGTGGTGTAATGTGAGGATGGACGAGGCGGTCTGAGATAATGGGAAGTGCGCTGTTTACTTTAGTTTTTTTTTGATCGCAATGGATCATGTCAATCTTGTACAAAATAAGAAAGGGGAGGGCGTCTAGTTTTTATGACGTAATATTTAAAGGGAGTCTCAAAATTGTGAAGCAGTATGTTGATAGGGAGGAGAGATCCTCAAAGGAGCAGAATTTTGTATGAACTCATTTATGAAAGGCCCCTAACTACTAGACTATATAAAATGTGGGAGAAGCTTATATTCAATTATGGACTACAATAACTTAATTTAATTGATTTATTTAATATATTAATTTTATTTTTAATTCCATAAATTATAATTAGCATAGCTCTATACAATAAGATTGATATATTATAGTAAACATTATTAGAACATTCTTTTCTGTACAATGTACAGACATACTGCAAGAAAGAATAAAAATGCAAAGAACATAATAACTTTATCGGTGAACTCCCGGCGACCATACTTCTTCAAAAGTTTACCGGATTGTGATATGGTGCTAGCTGTATTCTCTAGCTCTGAATGCGTACCCTGGAACAATAATATACTACATATTAGCTTCTTGAAACAATAATATACTACATATTAGCTTCTTGAAACAGTTATATACTACATATTAGCTTCTTGAAACAATAATATACTACATATTCTTCTAGCAACTCACTATAATGTAGAAATTTACCTAGTAAAGAAACATAATATTTCTGAAATAGGAAAATGAGAACTTTAGTGCGAGCGGGAATCGGGGAAATTACGACCCACGCCACCTATCGGATGCATTTACATGCATTAATCCATTCGATAGAGTGATAGTGTAGATTGGGAATGACCGTTGGTCAGTGCGATGGCTTAACTGTTAAGAGCACTTCCCCGGATTGGAAGGGACGCAGGTTCGATTCCCACTCGCACTAAAGTTCTATTTTTCCACATTTCGCAAATTATTTGTTTCTTTAAAGTAGCTGAGCATGTCAAGTGCTAAAATGCAGATCAAAAATTTACCGAGTAGTCAACGATCGCTATACCTTTCAAGTCAGTAGATTTGTAGGCTAAATGGAAATGTGTACCCCACTGTGTATTATCAGCAATCTGAGGCTAGAATTCTATGAAGGTGTCGACGAAAATAGCATTAGGTATTTGGGAAAAAAGTGGTAAAAGATTATCATTAGTGCCGAGCCATTGCTATGAGTTGCATTCGAGTAAAGCTACGGCCACATTATCGGGATTCGGCGAAGGTTCGCGTTATTGCGACATATCTGGCCTAACAATTCGTTATAGAGCTATGTATTCCTGCAAACACGAATGCCTATCGCGGGGCTGTCGGTAAATTGACGCACATCTAAGGATTTTGACGCGACAAGCTTCGCTCACGTGGCAACACAGTGTGTTTGACATATGTGTATTTTTTGGAGGGCCTCGACATTATGCAGTGGAATAATGGCGATTGTGGCTATTGCAATCGCCACTTTGTTATTGCGGTTGCACTCGCCTCAGGCGCTCGTGTTAATTATTTTAATTATTAGTGTATTATTGACGATTTTAAGTGCTACTTAATAGGCCTATGAAATAAAGATATTTTTGAATTTGAATTTTATAATTTGAATGAAAAAATGTCGGAGTTTATCCTAAGAATAGTAGTCATATTATACCTCTTTTCCATAATTAATTACCACATTCTTTTTCATATTCATAAATAATTATTGACTGACATAAAATAACGCAACCGTTTCCTCCATTTGACTTCGCACGAACATTCTTCCGAACATCACATGCATTTTTCGGATAATGTGGACGAATATGCGTCCGATAATGTGGCCGCAGCAAAAAAAAGAAAAAACTTTACAAATACCCTCATGCTTCAGACAGTGCAACATTCTAAGTTGTTTAAATAAGTGATGGCAACTTATAGTGCAACTATGTTTGCAACATGTATGTAGTCTCCATAGAGATCGACCGCTGTGGCCATGGTTTGTTGGAAAATTAATACAAGGCCATGTATTTACTCACATGTACAGCAAAACTGGATGACACCAAACTGTCAAGAGTATATTGACTTCTTTGAGTTGTGTCTGCCAAATGTCGGCTGATAGAAAAAAGCTTTTCCGTCACTCCTAAAATAAAGGGTACATGTATTTTAGAATTCACTTCATGGATAAATAGCATGAAATCTGTGTAGTTAGTTAGAACGGTATATACGAATAATTGTTATAAGAAACAAAGTATTGTAATAAGGCTTGAGGATTAAACACGTCGACTCAAAGCTCACCATCTCAAATACCCTTTTTTGTTAAGGCGGGAAAAGAAGCTCGGGGAAGCGAAGAGTAGTGGGGCCCAAAACCACTAAATGAACCCACCGTGTGCCGTCTCTACGCCTATATTGGCGGACCACTGAAACCTTGTTACACTACTTCAGTGGTCCTCATATCAAATACACATATTACAATATTACAGTTCAGCTCCCTATAAAATGTAAAACGAAACGTTGACGAACATTTGTTTCACTTCATTGTGATTGGTCGCGTGATCTGTTGTGTTCTCAACCAATCAGTACTCATGTATCGGAATTTCAACCAATCACAATAAAGTAAAAATTACTTACGTTCGTCAATAATTTCGTTTTATATTCCGAGGCTGCTGAGTAGAAACGAATTATATAAACAGATAGCGGAGTGGTTGAGATAAGGCCCTCCCACCCGAGTGTTGTGGGTTCGATTCCCACAAAGGATAACTCTTTGCGTGATCCACAGATGGCTGTTCTGAGTCTGGGTGTACATTTTGTCCGTTAAACAGTATGTTTGTAAAGTTCCCCGTGGTACAAGGATTATTCCTTAGTGCAGACTGTTGTTTTTTTTAAAATAAAATAATTAACAAACAACAAATCACTATAGAAGCAAGCCTAGTTGGTAAAAGCAAGGCCTGCAAAGACAGAGGTATAGATTTGATCCCTAGTAACTAACTAACTTATCATCACACCATTTCCCTTGCGGGGTAGGCAGAGTGAACAGAGTGCCAAGAGGCTCTATTCTTGCATGCATCTCTCACTTCCTCAACATTCATAACTCACTTCATACACGCTCGCCGGTTTCGGAGACTCCTGACTGAGACCTTCCTTCAATACATGACCAATTTGGTCTAGGTAGGTAAGTCTCAGTCTCCCCCTGTACCTACATCCTTCCACTTTCGCATTGTATATCTTCTTAGCCAGTCGCTCGTCCGGCATTCTTTCCATATGTCCGAACCATCGGAGCATAGGGAATGCTTCGCATCTTTACACCAATACTCTCTTTCATACCTACTCGCTCTCTTACGTCATTGTTACGAATGCGGTCAGTCAGGCGTGCCTTCTGGCTGAGGTGGTGGCTGCCAAAAAGTTGTCCCAATGCTCCGTTCACTCTATTTCCCGCATTCGCTCTTCTTTCTACATCAGTGGTGTACCTTCCATCCCGACTGAATCCACATCCAAGATGTACAAATTCATCCACTTGTTCTAGCACACCATTTCCTATTGCTACTCTGACATCTGTTCTGGCTTCTTCTCTTTCGATAGAACGCAGCCAGTCAGAGGTCTAAGCCTCGCCAGACACACACCTCTGAATTGTAAAAATTTTTAATTATGCGTAAGTAGCTCAAATTGCTAGCCCCCTCATTAGAGGTTGTATACTAAGTAAGTTTTTTTTTTCCAGGATGACAACCCGCTGGCAGAAATATACTCTGTAAACAAAAATATCCATCTCAAAAGAGCCCTCCATTTATCTAGCGGAAACAGTAGCCAAGTCCTTCTCTATGCTCCAACTACATGTACTTATGCAAAATTTTCTGATGATTTGTTTAGTAGTGACAGCATCAACAAATAAACATTCGCATATATACAGCAATAGGTTTATTTAGATATTTTTATATATATTTTTAGCATTTGACATGCTTAGCACTATACATTAAACACAAAGTGAAAAGCAATAGGTTGTTAAAAAAATTAATATGAACTCCTTACATACCTGATGACATTTGAAACAGTTCATCCCTGTCAACTTTATTCTTTCTATTTCTAACAGAAGAGGGATCACCTTCAGCAGATTTCAGTAGTTCTTCTCTTTCAGCCTTCTGTATGGCAAACATACTACTTATATTGGCCTTCTTGAATTCTTTTAGTAGACTGGGAAAAAAAAGATAGATTATGATTAACCAACAAAAAAAAGATGTTATCTTTTAACTATCAGTCATGTAATTAAATAAAGTATAGGTGTTTACACCTATACTTTATTTAATTACATGATTGATAGTTAAAAGATGTTTAATTTATTTTAACTGAAGAATGCGGATGTTTACACCCTTTTCACGGCAAATGGCTTATTATCGACATGGCCATTGAAAACTCCATACAATTAGTAACCTGTAATTTGGTAAATTTTAATTTTCTCATAATATGCTTCTGTGATCCAACATGAAAGATCCAACATGTAAAAAGTGGAAAAAGGCTAGACATCGCAAAATAGACATCGCATAATAAAAAGGCTAGAAATCGTCTTTCAATTCTTTAATCTTCCAGGTACAAGAATATTGCGCGATCAACCGGATTAAACACATAAAATAGCAAACAATTCTCAGACAAAGCAAATGCAATTAGACAGTGGTCATCTCGCCGATAGTACTATCTGCACTCAGCTTTGCCCATGGCTCCAAAATTACAAAAAAGATTAAAAATTATAAAATAATTAAAACTATTTTAGTTTTCAAAATTTATAATTACCCTGCCAATTCTTTTTTCCAAGTCATTAGTGCATTTGAATCTATAGGTAGTTTCAATTCTGTCATATCTTTGTGATATAGCTCTAAACACTCTAGTTCCTCCCTCATGTGTGATATTAATATCCTGCCCTGCTCATTCAGTTTGTTCAGTGTTTCCATAGAATCCCTGCATAGTAAAATGTCCTGCAAATGTAAAAATCACTGAGAAATATCAAAGCAGCAGCAGGTTTATGGAAGGTATGAGGAGTATCTTTTCAGAAAGGCTTATTTTTCATTTTACAAAATCTTTTTTCTATTACAAGTACAAGTTGGTCAACTCCCCATTCTCAATGCTCTTCAATGATAATATGATGAATTATAAGACCTTATTTCTCTAGAAAATTATCCACAGAAACAAAACACATACATACACACACACCCAAAACCTCAGACTAACCCCAAAACTAACAATAGTACCTACTTACCTTTCCAGGTCCAGCGATAAGCAAAGAAATATTTTAGGCCAAACTGAATATGAAATGAATATTTTCCAATATTTAAACACTAACCTATTTTGAAAATTCCCGCCTGATAAAATCATACTTACCTTTTCGGACGCGATTGATATCAAAACAGCTGTTTGGCCACTAAGAAATAAAGGTTTATAATTCCCATGCTTACCTAATAATTTAACTTTCAAGAGCGCACTTAGTGTGCTGTTAGTAATAGGTTATCTTATAATAACGTAAATATCCTCAATAATTACCTGTATAGTAGCTTTTACTTGTAAACTGTATTGAGCCAATTTCTTCACACAATTACGGTATGTAATATCAGCATTTGCCATTTTTGTAATATGCGTTTCATAATCTTCGGTACTAAGCTGCGCTTTTATATTCATTATGAATTATATTAGTAATAGATATTCAGTTTTTTTAGTTTACAAACAAAACAGCCCGACAAATAGGTAGGTACTCGATTATTATTTATTTATACTAATTTTTTTATTTTTGGTTTGAGGCATTGGCAGAGCCATCAGCCTAACAGTAACAAACTTCGTAGGTATTCACTGATCACAGGTAAGTTTAATTCATCAAACAAGTTGAAGTCAGTCATATAAAGTCAGTCAAGTCAAAGTCCCGCTCCAGTAAAACGATGGCGATCTTACTGAAGCTTCTATGGAGTTTTGGAAACAACAGGAAAAAACACGTTATGTCGCATTACATCACATTACATCACTTGCCAACACTTATGCACATACACAAATAGTTAATAAGCAAAAGGCCACCATTTTTACACATTAATACTTGAAATAACACAAATTTAGGAAAATAACACAAGCAGAGCGACGACATAATCCTAAACTTGTGTTATAGCGACGACATAATCTTCTTCGTTTCGTGTTCCCACCAAAACTCTTATATTTAGACTCAATCACACACAGAGCAGAGTACTTTTGTACTCAATTTAGGGATATTCACTAAACTAAAATTCATGGATATATCACCTTACTCGATTTTTTCCATACAATATAATAATGCAATTGATCCGATATTTAGTCAATTAGGTATTTATTCTATTTGATTTATCGCTATATTTATTTATTGAATCATCGAAGGTTTCCTTTTATTTATTTGTTAGATTTCACAAAAAAAACTGACTTTTAATTACAATAAAAACGAAAGTAAATTGCAAGACTACTTGATGATACCATTTTTTCAAAAAAAAAAAACATCATTAACATGTAAAGACATCTGTGAGTGAGGAGCTAAATTATCCTGAGTGATCGATCGACCGTTTACTTTCAATGTAGTCTTGTGGATTCTGTGGATTCATTTTACTCACTCACTCTCACTTTTTTTGCTCAGTCTTGTGTTGTTTGGCGGGAATGCATACTCATCTAGGTATTAATTTGTCGTTTTTGTTTGCTTACAAACTTATAATATAACTCATCTCAGTCAGCTCACCACCACAGAACACTTCTACCCTAGAGGGACTCACCACAACCTTAGTAGTAAAAAGTACAATTCTATTCAAGTGACACTCATAGGAAACGACTATCATTACACTACTCGTATAGCTATGAAATTCTGATCTCTGATTCTATATTCACGAAATCAAAAACAGCGATCTTACTGCGTTTGACTGGAGAAAGGTATCTAATATTAAATTAACTTTCGATATTGAAAAAAAAACAATGTTTTCAAGCGATAATATCGATATTGCGATTCGATGTTTCAAATTAAATATAAATAGGTATCAATCTTAGATAAAGGATAGTAATAGATATGACATACGCGTACACCCGTAAGGGACAGATATAAAGTGCATCCAAAAACAGTGATGCCAGGTTATGATACATTTTCCCCATTAATAATTATTAACTACTAAATACGCAGTTATATACTGACTAATGTGTCGTTACAGATATATACACATAGAGCAAATACTCGTGGTCATATATTTATCATGGGTTAGAATCAAACCCACGATCTCCAGTTTCGCGGTCAGGGTCACTAAGCACTAGACCGCCAGGCCGGTTAAGGAATGAGTGAACTATATACAAATAAACACATAATAACTGCGACCATAACTTGACCACTGCTTGCTGCCAAGCGTGGTCTAGTGCCATGCTTGACGGCGAAAGTATAAGTGGAAAGCTATGCGGATATATGGCGGATATAGAGGAAGGAGGTATTTTGCCCTCTCCCGCATAGGTGAGATCAGCGAACTGAGGCGGAGTCTATTAATATTACAACATATAATACGGCAGGACTAGGGTAATATAGTCAGTTAAACTAATTTAAAAATTGTTTATTATGCTTTATTAGCCATCTAATTTCCATCCTAATAATTTTGCAATAGGACAATTTGCTGCGGTCTTTCAAAACTTCAAGTCCATATTCACTGACCATATTTATTTACATCTTTACTAGGGATAGTGTTTGTTTGACCCCTCGGGAAATTTCCAGCTATTGTTTAAACAAGTGAGCATGAATACTAAAACTTCTCTGGCCACAGGTTGCACATCATCTTCTACGTGCTGCCATAACATCTTCTTTAATGTAGTTCTAAAATGCATATAACATAATTGAATTAAAAATATAATTTTGTGATATAGTTGATCATTACTAATATTACAAATGCGAAAGTGAGTTTACTTATTTGTGTGTTAAAAATTTGCCTAGTGCTGGCTGGAAGGCTTCACAAGCTATCAAGAATGTCTATTAGGCTTACAGGCTCACAAATAATCGCTTCACCACCTATACCGGGAGTATTGTCAAGCTGCTGTTCACCATTCCATTTAAGTTATGAAATGAAAAAATTAATAGCTATCTAGATATTTTTTAGCATTTGACATCCTTAGGCGTATACATAAAATTTTCACTTTTTGTTTAATAACAGCTATCTCGTGCTACGACCAAAACACACCGATGTGCTTCATGGTCGACACGTGAGATGGTGGTACTAACCCGCTCGGGCGCCATAGCGAGCACTCCCACTTGTCACCCAGCCCTACCACCAGTAATGCAATGGGTGACAACTGCTTACTTCCCTTAGTTGTATGGTACGATACCCATGGGAAAGAATGAGGTGGTGACACTTGTATTCTTAGTCGGTCACCATACGGAAACCAGCCAATAACGCGATAAAACCAAAATGAGGCGTTATTCCTGATCCCGTACCAATAACGGGATAAAAATACGTACGTGTGCCAAATACTACCCAAATTCATCTAGTCATATTTTGCGTGATTAAGTAACAAACAAATAAGCACATATGGATTAGTAGATAGTATTTAGTTTAACAACATAAATTTAAACAATTTTTTTAAATATCAATTTCATAGAAATGTTCATGTTTCAATAATTTGGAAGTGCGGACTTACCTATCCAAAAACACCTTGCGCTGAGTTTAGCAAAAGAAGTGACTCTCAAAGTGCTTTGAAGAAGTATGTTTGCGGATTTCTACTGCGTACACCCACGCAGTAGAAATCTTACTTAGCCACCCCGTAGCCAGCTCATCTTTATCCATAGGTCGGGCACTTTCTTATCTTTATGGAATCTGAAAAATTAAATGAACTATTGTAAAATCTCTAGAAACGAAGTCTTCACACTGGTGGTAGGTCTGGGTACCTAGTGGAAGTACTCACTTGGTATCGGGGCCCAAGCGGGTTAGTACCACCATCTCCCGTGTTACCGGCCATGAAGCACATCGTTGCGTTTTGGCAGGACGTTTATGCTTTCATTTAATATCTGTGAAATTAAATGGTGAGCAACAGTTTGACAATGCTCTCGGTATAGTTGAGTCCATGAGTGACAGTTACCATTTACCATCAGATGGGCTTTGGCTTGTCTGCCACTAAATGCTATAAAAAAATTGGTTAATATAATTTATCCTTAACCGCTATGCATAAAATGCTGGATAACTTGCCTAAATTGAAGAAACCGCTTACCTTGACTTTAGACGGCCAACGGTTCATTACTCAGTTAATACTATAAAAATTTAGCAATCAATTATACGATTTATTCAATGTATTATACTATTTTGCGAGGAATTTAAGACAGCATTTCGTATATTTTTGTATTTAGAATTAAATTATTTTCCCCACATAGATGGGTAGTATAATTCATCTTTTTCTATATTTTATTTTCAGCCTTTGGGCGTGGGGTCATACACGTCCATTAACCCGGCCCCTGGAGGAGTAGAGTCACCTTCTATACTCTTCACTTGGGCAATTCCTGTCTGGCGCGTCCTCGCCGCGGGGGTGGGCATCTTACACTCTAGTAGACCAGAGTGTCAAGATGGCGAAGTTCAGCAGGGACCCAGTTCTGCGGGGTATAACGCGGATCCCGTGCCCAGGGTTACGGGTGAAGACCTCAACGGTAGGGAAGGGCGAAGACAACAGTTGTCGGTACGGCCAAACCAGCGGAGGAGGCGAGCCACAGGGGCCTTGTACCTGGATCCTGATGGAGGGCAGCGGTAGCCATCAGTACTGTGGTGAAGCGCAAGGAAGTTAGTCTGGATCGGTTCACTAACAGATTTCTACGGACACTGAGTCAGTAGTACCGCGATGTAGAAAGCAACGGGATACTACTACATTATGCATTCCCACGAGAGTTACATGATGAAAGTGCGACATAATTCAAGAGTACGTTTGCCAAGCGACCCGTGTAGCGACGGGCGCTCTGAGTTTTCCGGGACTCAAAGTGTTAAATGGGCTACCGGCCGAGGAAATGTAGGCAACCAGGCATCCCTCGGAAAGCATGCGACTGGAAGATCAGAAATCCAATTACGCAAGAACATCCGCATTGGCACATGGAATGTACGTGGACTCCTCAATGAGGCCAAATTACACATCTTGGATCATGAGCTCCTGCGATGCAACACCATTATTACCGGTTTAAGCGAGACACATTTGAAAAGTAGTGGCCACCGTGACCTAAATGAACATACCATCTACTATTCGGGGGATGATACTAGCAGCTACGCCGGAGTGGCGATTGCAATCCCTAAACATTGGACTAGAGCAGTTCTGGGATATAATCCTGTCAGCAACAGAATTATAACAATGAAGCTCGATGCAACGCCTACTCCTTTGAACATTATACAGGTGTATGCACCTACCAGCGCGGCGAAAGATGAAGACGTAGAAAAATTCTACATTGACATTGAATCTTCAATCGCAACAATGCCTAATAGAGAATGACTTGTAATACTTGGCGATTTCAATGCTAAAGTGGGTGATACAAGAATGGACGCAGGCTTGCGACATATTGTGGGCAACTATGGTCTTGGCCAAAGAAATCTTCGAGGGGAGAGATTACTCCAGTTCGCAGCTGACAACAGTCTCACCATTATGAACACCGTATTCCAGCAGCATCGTAGACGGTTATATACCTGGACTTCCCCTGATGGAAAACATAGAAACCAGATTGTCTACATTCTTGTAAGATCTAGATGGCGAAGTTCAATTGTGAACGCACACACACTGCCCGGAGCTGACTGTCAGTCTGACCATCAACTCCTCGTATGCAATCTCCAAATTAAGTTGCGGAACTCCATCCCTCGTAAACCCAATAATAAACTCAAAATAATGGATAAAACGGCTTTTATAAACAAGCTTCCAACCGACCACAGCATATGGAGGAATACAGCACGGGGTGACCCTGACTCGCTCTGGCAATCTGTAAAGGAACATCTTAGAGAGGCTTTACACACCTCACAACCTATTGTAACCAAAGGTAAAAATCAACATTGGATGGCAGATGAGACCTGGCGACTAGTGGAACGACGTAGAGAGATGAAAGCCAAAGGGGCAAATGCGCGTGATCTAAATTTGATGGGTGCGCAGATTCAATCTTCTTCTCGCAGAGATCGTAACAACCATCTCAATAACATCTGTCTAGAGCTGGAAAAAAATGCCGACCGCCACGAATCGAAAGATCTTTTTAAAAAGATTCGTTGTATAACCCGTCAGTTTAAACCTAAGACCTGGGCTGTCGAGAATTCAAGTGGAGTGATGGTAACGGAAATAAGAGATATTGTGGGCGTTTGGAAGGATTATTGCGGGAAACTCTTTGCTGATAGCGGCACAACGCAGTCGCGTAATAGTGGCCCACACACAGGAATGGCGCATAACACCAAGGAACCATGCATACTGAAGAGCGAAGTTCGAGCCGCAATAAACCATATAAAGAGCAACAAAGCTATAGGAGCTGACAACATCCCAATAGAGATATTTAAAGCGGCGGGTGAATGCAGAGTTGAGATGCTGCACGCTATTTGCAGTCGTATCTGGGAGACTGAAAGGTGGCCTCGGGACACACTCCGTGTTCATAGCGCTCCACAAGAAGGGATCCACAAAGAAATGTAGCAACTACAGACTCATAGCCTTGATTTCACACGCCAGCAAAGTACTCCTCCATATCATCAACACCAGACTGCAGGCTTTCTTAAATCCTGAAATAGCTGTAGAGCAGGCAGGATTCGTTAAAGGTCGTGGAACAAGGGAACAGATTTTAAATCTTCGACAAATAATCAAAAAGTCTAGAGAGTTCAACAGCTCACTCTATATCTGCTTTGTCAACTTTCGGAAGGCGTTTGACACCGTAAAATGGCATAAACTATGGGACGTACTAATTCATATGGGAGTTCCTTACCATCTAGTGCGTCTCATTCGCGGCCTGTACGAGGACGGAACTGCGGCTATCCGAGTAGATAACGTCGATTCGGAATGGTTCCACACGCATGCTGGTGTTCGCCAGGGGTGTATTCTTTCTCCACTCCTGTTTAACATCTACACGGAGTGCATAATGAGAATTGTATTGGAGCAATGGGACAAGGGAGTTTCAGTGGGAGGCTGAAAGACATCCAACTTACGTTACGCCGACGACACAACCCTTCTTGCCCAATCAGAGGAGGACATGGAGCAGCTGTTGACATGCCTAGAGACAACAAGCCTCTCCTTCGGACTCGAAATCAACATGGACAAAACCAAGATGATGATCGTGGACCGAGCCGAACAAAATAGACCTGATATCAGCATGATTGGCAACTGTGAAGTTGTCCAAAGCTACGTGTACCTCGGCTCCACGATCACGAACACTGGAGGATGTGAGGAAGAGATTCGAAGGAGATGTGCTATTACAAGATCTGCCGTGGATAACACTGTACTATGATTATAAAGTTTAGTAAGGTGGAAACAGTCCAAATATTTGAATTAATTCACTAATCTTAGTCTAAACCGCAATATCCAGGAATAATTCCAAATCCGCTTTTCTCCCTGCTTGGAACTTATGACAAGTGTCAGACAAATAAAAGCATAGACTATGACAAGGACAACAGCTAAACCTATCTCTACCGCACTTTGAGAAACTTTGTATTGTGTTTCTCATTCATTCCTGGTATTGTCATTAGCATGTCATATCTATTACTATCCTTTATCTAAGGTATCAATATATTTTTTATGTGGACCCTTTGGTATAAATTGTTCTGTGTGGACGCCCCTGTAACTCAATTTCAGCCACTTGTTTTATAGTTATTTATCTATGGTCACTTGTAATAGTTTATTACACAATATCATTGTTTATAGTTGTATCTGGAGCGGATTGTTCCTCCGCCATGTAATACACAGACTACTATACTACTTATGTCTCAGACTAAGAACTTAAACTTATGTAATACTTCATTGTCCTTATACATTTCTGTAACGGTTTGTTTAAATAATTTAGAAAGAAAATCATCAACACGAAAGCGAAACAATAATGGGGATGTTCAACTACAAAAAAACTACAAATGTTGACTGCCATCATTTCACGGCAGATAGCGTATTATCGAGATGGCCATTGAAAACTATAATTTCAATACATAGACTTATAAAAAAAATGTACTATACATTGTTACCCTAGGGGTGAAAGTAACGCCCGCCGGGCGTCCGAGTGCAGCGAGGGCGCCTATAGTTCGAGGGACTAAATAAGTCTTTAACCCGAGGTAAACACTGTGCTTTTCATTACGAATACAAGGAAAGTAAAAATAAAAACATGAAAAAAAAAAAAAATTTACATCAACTGCTGAGATAATTATTTATTTAAAGTTTTTTTTTTTGTGGCCGGCCAGCATAATAGCCATTATTATTCATTTTCAACATTGAAAAAATGGTAAAATATTTTACCCAAATCTATATTAAATCGTGGGTGTGTAATACGCCTCTGCCTACCCCTTCGGGGAATACAGGCGTGATGCTATGTTTTTTATATTATTTTAAAGAAAAATTTGAAAGTAAGTAAATTATAACCACCACCACCAGGTGGTGGAGGTCATTAAAAAAAAACTTACTTTAATACTTAACTTTGTTATTTCAATTTAACATCGCGCTGTGATTGAGTGGCTGTAATAAGTTAGAATAAGGTTCAATAGAAATGTGAAAATAGAACTAGTTTTTTTTTTAATAATTTGACAGCTGTGGGTTTAAAACGATTTTCCCTAGGACTGAAAAGTATTACTTTCAACCCGCTCCTCAGGCAACTTCAAACCTACTTTTCGAGTATGAGTAATGAAAAATAAGTTTATTTTTATAAGTCCATGTTTCCATAGTATTACTTGTAACCTAAAATTTGGTAAATTTTAATTTTCTTGTGGCAATGAGCCAGTTACTAGGACTGAGGTTTTTGGTCAATCAGCTTCTGACCAAGCCAACCACAAGGGTCCCCATCAAAGGGAATGTTAAATGCTAGCTAGGGGGCATGGCTTAAGAGTGAACTGGTTTCCGGTTTATTACTGTACTCTTTGGGAACTGGTAGGTATGTGATATGTCTAATGCCGCGAACGGCGAGAACCTATAGTCGCAGTAAACTGACAGATTGAGTTTTGTCAGTTAATGACGAAAAAATATTGGTGATAGGAAATAAGGAACGAATGGTTTAAATATTTATTATTTATTTAGTTTTGTATAAATTTTGCTGCAATGGTGGTTTTCGTATATTTATATTTCTTTCTAAGGTGTAAGTATCGCGTATTTGCCATAGAAGGTAAAAAAAGTTAACATTTTTAAGTAAATATAACATTTTATTATTCGCTTTCACTACTAGCATTGCTATTAATCTTGTTTACCTACTTTAACTACAAAACTCTCTGTTATGTTGTCTATTACGTGGTAGAGATGGCACATTTTGTCCTCTTTTAATTGTATTTGTATGTGAGATGCAGTCATCCAATTAGAAGGAGTTATTATGTTTAATCCTTCTTCAAATAATTATTTTACCTCTTACAGAATAAAACTTTTTTTTTGTGACATGCTCCTTTACTAGCGCCAACTAACTAGTTCGATAGGATTCAGCTCGCAGTGGTATGGGGACAGTCTTAACACCATAACTCCCTGTTGGGCAGCAATGTCGTCCACAGCGTATTTTTCAAAAAATTGAGCTTATTATTTGTTTTGTATCAATATCCGGAATCCATATTGAGTCAAACATCAGTCTTTCTGTCTTGAAGTCAGCGATTTCCGGTTCCCTCTCCATAATCAGCGCCCTCTATACTTACCTACACTTTGCCGTTGAGCGCTTGTCGGGTGACTGACCGACTTTTAACTTTTAATCATTATCCCTTAGTACTCGTATTACTTTACTCTTTGATCATTATAGTCTCTAGTATATATGTATTAGCTATGATTATAGCGTTATTTTTCGCACCGTACAGTTGTCCAGCGTAAATAACTTGCGAAAACGACTACCATATACCTTAGTATTACATTTTAAATCTAAATTTAAAAATACTAAAGTAGTTTGCGAGTTAGTTAAAGAGGTTCATCTCTCCGTTAGTGGTGGAAACTAATAACAGTAATAGGAACGAGTTCAATTCGGGGAAACGTTTACGCTCTTCCATCACGATCAGTGACCATCACAGTCTGTGATCTCCGAGAACATAGCGCCTTACCTACAACTGACGGTAGGCGCCCTAAAAAATAAAAAAAATACGTAAGACCAGAAAACTAGCGGTAAGTTATGCACATTTTGAATTTAAATCACAGTGAGCGGCACTTTTAAATAACTAACTACCCTACCCACGTACGTATTTTTAGTCAAATCAGTTGAGCATAACGGTTGTAGATACTATAATTCTAAAATCAGACGATAATAATTATCAGATAGCTAGATAAGATAATTATTATCTTCCAAATTTTTTGAACTATTGGTACAATGTTACAATTGACTTTTTCAAACACAAAAGTAATATTTCGCTACTCGTTTTGTGTAGCTTAATGCCAATGAGAAATTAATAGTTAAATACAAATGCAAAAACGCGATCTGTATTAATATTCTTCTTGGGTTCGGGATTCCTTTCAAAAATGAAAAAGTTTATATCTACCTTCTTTTTAAAAAGGGAGGGGGTGGGTGGTGCTATAAATTAATATCTTTAACTTAATCAGTGTCGTACCTATCAACCTCTACTTAATCTAAAATATATAATATATATATAAAAATAATATAAATAATAATAAGACTAATTAATTATTACCCACTGTGTACCATATATTTTAAAACTACAAATGGCTTAAAATGATGGTTGTCTGTAAAGTTGGTTTACGGACGATAATTTTACGTGGTAACGTCATATATGTTATCTGAAAGTTTCACAAACAAGGCATCGGTCGCTACCTATACATTTTTCGGAACGTGACACTTTTTTCGTGCGTGCGGCCGGCGTTCATCGATCTATAAGACGTTAACACGTCAAAAAAAAAAAAAAATTATACATACAGGCTACCGTTACAGGTTTGAACCCAATTCGATAGTGTAGAATCTAATATTAAAATGCTTAATTATCTAATATATACATAATATAAAGTATGTTGTCTTTGTAAACTCGTTCAGCGAGCAAGAAAATAAATCGGTACTAATGGTTCCAAGATTCATTTATTTACAAGAGGAACATCTAGTTACACCAGCTGCTGCTATGACATGTTTACAATTCGACCTTTCTTGGGCCCCGAATAGCTTTTGCACCGTTATCATTTTCAATGCCGGGGTATTTAGATATTTTTCTTTGGGAACCCAGTCAAAGCAATTTGTTGGAGGATATAGCTTTTTTATCCTGCAAATACTCTGTTGTTGTCTAATTATGTTCGATAAGTCTGTGCTGACTCCAACATAATGCCTCGAGTTCTCGACGTAGCAAGGGACCTAAAACGCAACGCAAAGTCCTTGTTGGAGTTGAAGTGCCTATCGCTACGCAAAGCACTTCAAGGCAGCTCGAGAACAGCACATATTCTCTGAAATACAACTAAACTCACAGCATGAGGTGCGTAGATTGTTCAGACAGATATACCAGTCGAATCAAGTAACTTGTAAGAAGACATAACTGTCATGACATTATCCTGCATAATACTCGATTACTATCAACTGGATAAGTATGTGTTTTAACTCTGATAAAAAAATGCTTATGGCTTCTCGGCAATATGTGGGACACAAAACGCATCACAGTCCCAGTCGGAGCCGAAGTGCCTATCGCTACGCAAAGCACTATTTCACGAGATAAAGTGGTCTCGCAAACAGTACTGCTAATCTCTTATTGGGAGTCACAAAATTGTAACATTTGTTGCTGTTGTCAGTTGACAGTTACCGAAACAACAACTCTATTGTTATATAAGCATTAACCTCACCTAGTTCAGACAGGAAGAGAATGGTGATTTCAAGTGGTAGGTAATTAGGGTCCATACCAAAACACATAAATGCCTTAACAAAACCACAGATGCTTTCCACGCCATAGAATGGTTAAGGATATTAACCTCCAGTGCCGAGTGTCGAGGATTTGGTTTCCACAAAGGACAATTCCTTGGGTGACCATACTTACCTCCAGTGCTTTATGTTGAGGGTTTGATACCCACGCAGGACAATTCTTTGTGTGATCCACAAACGATTGTTCAGAACCTGGGAGTGCTTTGTCGGTATAATTGTATGTCTGACGATAGCAGCATCGATGAAAGGTAACACTGAACCTTCTACAGACTGACAAACGGGACAGTAAAGACATCCATAAATAAAGAGGTGACGAACGGCTCTTCAATAAATTTTAGGGGGCTGGATAGATTAAATACACATCTCGTAAACCTTATCTAGAGTGTAATCTGTCAGCAATAGTAAAGATTTTAAAATCGGTAGCAATACGAGCTAATCTGAGCTATTACTACTGCCCGCATCTTGTACTCAAAATTGACAAGGTATTTTGGGAAGCTGATGTTTAACATCTAAATCTTTAAACCCCAAATCACATTTCAACTCAATACCCTCATAGATACGAGAGCAAGTAAACATCCGCCACTAGTTCCATGAGTCAGAACTACACTAGGAAACATGATAGATTTTGGGTGGTAAGTTTGCTCGCGGAATGGAGTGAGCGTGGTGGGGTGGAAACTGCTAAAAACCATCGAAAAAGCTTTTAAGAGTACAATCTCTACCTTCTCGCCTGCCTATAACAAATGGAGGAAGGGTGTGTGATCTATTCTTTGAATTTTATATACCCTAACGCTCAACAAGTAGCTCGTTATTTGGGACATAACTTTTACCCACTTAACATTTAAAGTATTTCTTATCAAGTACCTATCTAGACGCGTTTGATACTGTTATCACTAGTGTCTATCTGATCGTAAGATTCCTAATATCTAGTTATTGGTTGACGGCAAAAGCTGTGTCGATGGCAATATTTCTGTTTACGGTCTCTAAGATGACAACGAATGTTAGTCATCGACAATACTCGGGCGCAACGAACACCCACTTAGCATAATTGTTGTTTCCTTAGAGTTTATACTCTAAGGTTGTTTCACTATAAATAACGGCTTGATAACCACTTGACTTTGAGACATGCTGTTTGCCACCTTGATTTTTAGCAGGGGCATCTCTATCAAAGCTATCTAGCCCAAGCTACCGCTCGGTGTTATCATCCCTGTTGTCACTTACTTCTAACATTATTAACGATGATATAATTATACACCTAGCCATAAGTCATTGCCAAAATATTAATCTATCTATTTCTATCCTAGTTATGCACTTGTTACTTGAGCACCCGGCGGAGTTCAGAAGCTTTCGTCCTGTGGCATGAGATGAATGAACAAATTCTTTTCAGTGATCAAACGCCGCAGCGGTAGTGTGATCCTATTACGTGGGACATAAACACAGTTGGCGAACCGTGGGTATATAATATAACCTACTCCTTCGGGGATACAGGCGTGATACCATGAGACTACGTTTTTCAGTGCTTCGGACGACATTTCGAGTCGTGGGTACCAACTCTTGAGTGGAGTCCTGGCAGTTGTCACAGCTTGTCAGAATTCTAAACACAAATTGGATCTTGTTTTAAGGTCGCCAGTTGCTCCCTGGTTGGGCGGTGAAGGTCGGATAGGCATTGGCTCCGTGTAAATACTGATCAACTAGCGCCGGAATGATCGTAAACTCTAACCAAAATTGGTATGATTAAGTCAGCATTCAGAACGATATTCATGCAGTCCAATCAATACAGTCCAAGAGTCAGAATTAAGTACAGAATAGAATCCGCAGCAATTACTAGAGTTAAATTTAGCTGTGTTAAATCCGTTTAATTAGTTTATTAGATATATCAATTTTAATTAACAATCAAAATTAACTTCCCTACACATTATAGCATCTTTGCGTTAAGCGCACCACGTGATAAAAACACGTCACGTATGGATTCCGGATATTGATACAAAACAAATAATAGAGAGATTTACTATAAAATCAAACTTGCCTATTATTTTTTCATCAATATCCGAAATCCAGGTAAGGGCTACCTGGTGCATCATGAGTGCCATAATGATTTGAAGTCGGTCAGTCACCCGACAAGCGCTCAACAGCAAAGTGTAGGTAAGTATAGAGGGCGCTTATTACGGAGAGAGAACCGGAAATCGCTGACTCCAAGACAGAAAGACTGATGTTTGACTCAATATGGATTCCGGATATTGATGAAAAAGTAATAGGCAAGTTTTATTTTATGGTAAAACTCTCTATTATCGAACTATGGCCGTAAAAGTTACTTACAACGAGCGGTCCTGTGCCGACTGCGACCTTTTTTTTTGTGTGCTCATTATGGGGGATAATGCCGTAATCGCCACGCTTGGCAGGTGGGTTGGTGATCGCAGTGGATGTTGTTAATCGAGGGAGTGGTGCTGCCCACTCCCCCGGTATTGCCTCAGTCGGCTCTTACGACTCCCGTGGGTAGAGAGGGGTGAAACAATTCTAAAGCCAGCGCCACGTGGCGAGTTTCCTACCTATTCTCTCCCAATATACGTCCTATCTACCTCCTATCCCTTTCCTTGGAAATCGCGATGCGTGAGTGATGCCTCTGGTGTTAGGTATAATTCTAAAAACACCTCCGACAAGTAATATACTCCCTATACAAGCCATAACCTTTAACAAACCCTTTTTTTTTGTTAAGGCTGGAAAAAATGTAGCTAACCGCGCACCCTGTCGTTCAAGACAATGACCAGGGTAGGCAGTGTGGGCCCCTCACCCACAAAATAAACCCGCAGTGTGCCGTTTCTCCGCCTTTAGTGCCGGGCCATTGGAACTATGTTACATTACTTCAGTGGTCCGCCGGAGGCTTACTCTTTCGGGTACCTACCTAGCCTCTACTAAGCAATGCATCCGCACACGGAGCGTCGCACCGTTCGCGGGAGGCCTTGCCGGTGGCGGATGTTCTAACCTAAATAAAATTAACAAACCTACTGAAAAAGTTATTCCAATGTCCCCTCATACTTTTACGGACGTGGGACCACCGTCATAAATACTTTGTTTTACCCTTATTATCCTAGAAAAAAAATATTTCTGAATTTGATAATATACGTAAAACGCATTAGCGTAGCAACTTCCATATCACCGAGGTTTAAATGGGATCCAGGCGCAAAGCTGATCGCAGTTGGCGCTATCGGCGAGATGGCCATTGTCAAATTGTACTTAGTTGCTGTTTGCCTGAGAATTATTTGCTATTTTTTGTGTTTAATTCGGTTGATCAGCGATATTGTTAAAATTTGTTGTAACTGGAATATTAACAAATTGAAAGACTATGCTGTGCAGCAAACAATTGCGATTATTCCCACTTTTTTAATGTCAACAATTGCGATTATTCCCACTTTTTTAATGTCAACAATTGCGATTATTCTCACTTTTTTTAATGTCAACAATTGCGATTATTCCCACTATTTTTAGTAAATCGTTACAGCTCCTTTGACAAATGTTTTCAAATACAAGCAAATAAAACACACATTTACCTACTTAATAAATACAATAATTTATTTATGGCTGACTAAAATATACTTGATCAAGAGAAACCTTCGTGTACGAAGGTAAACTTTGTCTTAGTAGTTCTTGAAGCGTGTTTGCATTTGTTCCTCAATAATTTCACTAACTTCTTTGGGCCACAACAATATAGATTTAGACGATCCCTGAAAATGGATATAATACACGTATTTAGTTTCCGTTCTGATAATCGTCCTATGGTTGGATATTAGACTCTTCGCCAAAATATAAGAAAAATAGCCCAGTATAGCGCATGAGCTTTTCATTTCACAAATAATCTCCTGCTACAACCAAAATAATAACAATAACCGTCACGAGTTGGATTTATTTACGATTTCACATTTTGACACTTTGTGTTTAATGTTATGGCTAAGCATGTCAAATGTTAAAAGTATTATATATAAAATATCTAAATATTTATAGGGCTGCGTCATTATTAGGTAAAAATCTTAATTGTAAAATTAAATGTATGAAAATACTTGCGACTGATGGCGCAGGCATCACCCAAGACGTTAAGTATGAATGTGATGTCGAAATTAACAGTCAGGAGCAATAATTGTCACGATGGCTGAATTGGCAAAGCATCTGGACGGTATCTAGGAGATGCAGGTTCACAGCCTGCTCGTGACTGTTATTTTCGATTTCACATTTTCACACTTTGTGTTTAACTTTTATTCTTAGTCCGTCACCACACGGCTTGATATTACGACGCCTCATACGACATCCGCGAGAAAAACTGGGGTATTCTAAGAGGCCGATCATCATCAAACTTGGCAATACTTTTTTGTCCAGAATACATACATACAGAACATAGACTACTTTTTTCCGGAAAAATGGGGGATTCCCGTGGTATAGCTATTCTTGTTTTGGATTGTTTATGGCAGATAGTGACGTTCCTATTAATATTAAAAGGTGCTTAGTTTATAATTTTGTAACACGCAACTAGTAACATACTGTTGGTCACCAATCTGATTATAAACGACTTCAACTTACTTCGGATATAAGTGTACCCAATATCCAAAAACTCTATCCCAATGCGGCCTTCCTCTCCTAACTCTACATCCAATCAAAGGATAGGCCTTTCCTATATTATAAGTAATATTTTCATCCATCTTTTCTTCAGTGCCGCGTTTGTTTGTTGTCGGAGTTAGCAGAGTTACTCTTTCTTCGTCTCTTACAATACTAGACAGTCCTTGCTCGTTCACAACCACGTGTGCCGCAGGACTTTGTTCTTTATGATTCCTACTAGAATTGGTGACGTAAAATTCCAGGTGCAATCTATCTAAGCGATTTGCGTTGCGAAGTTGTAGTATAGTTTGATTAGCTAAGCCTGCGAGCCAGCTCAATTCGCGTTCTGTTTTGACGATCCAGAGAAGGTGCACTCTACCTGGTTGATAGTCTCTTGGATTTCTGTAACATGGGACACAATTAATATATTTTTTTATATACTACATGGGTGGCGAACAAGCATACGGCTCACCTGATGGTAAGCGGTTACCGTAGCCTATAGACGCTAGCAACACCAGAGGTATCACCTGCGACTCGCCACCTCCAAGGAAAGGGAGGATAACAAGTAGAGGATAGGTAGGATACTAAGAAGAGGATAGGAAGGAGGTTTGGGCCGCCGGCGTTCTCACTCACCATACGGAACACAACGGTAGGCGTAACTATCGGTGTTACACGCTGATCTTTTGTCAGAGGGTGTTAGTTTCCCGATCGATCCGGCCCATATTTAATATACTACTCTGTCAAGAAAGTACCGGGAAAAGATCAATAATACACAAAATTTTGGTTATTCATCCAAATTTATTTTATCACCTTCAAAGTATGCTTCTTCAGAAACGATAGACTTACGGCAACGAATAATCCAATCATCAAAACATTTTTAAACGCTGTTTCCGGAATTGAGTTCAGTTCTCGCCGCAAATTCTCCTTTATGTCTTCTACCGATTGAAAACGGGTGCCACGAAGTGGTAATTTGAGTTTAGGAAAAAGAAAGTAGTCGGCTGGAGCCATATCTGGTGAATAAGGTGGTTGCCCGATGGTATTTGTTGAGTGTTTGAACAAAAATTCATTCACAATGATGGCCTTGTGCGAAGGCGCATTATCGTGGTGCAAAATCCAAGAATTTTCTTTCCACAAATCTGGCCTTTTTCGTCGAATTTGCTCTCTTAAACGCTGCATAACGCTCAAATAATATTCTTTATTTACCGTTTGACTTTCTGGCAGGAATTCCAAGTGCACAACACCGCGATAGTCAAAGAAAACAGTCAACATGACTTTGACTTTTGATCGCCTTTGGCGTAGTTTTTTCGGTTTCGGTTCAGTTGGAAGTCGCCACACCGAAGCTTGTTGACTAGTTTGCATGTCAAACTCGTAAACCCACGTCTCGTCACCAGTAACAATTTGTTTCATGAATGTTGGGTCGGAATTGACTCGTTCTAGCATGTCCTCAGCGACTCTCATGCGATTGAGTTTTTGGAGAAAATTGAGATCTTTTGGGACTAGCCGAACGGAAACATGTTTCATACCCAAGTGATTATTTAAAATGGTACGGATCGACTCGTGAGACACAGAAAGTTCGGCGGCTATTTCTCTCAAAGTTGAATAAGGATTTTCAGTCACTATTTCCTTCGCTTTTGCAATGTTAACTTCAGTTACAGACGTTGATGGCCTGCCAGAGCGAAGCAAATCTTCCATCACATCTCGACCGCTTTTAAATGCTTTGTACCACTCATAAGCACGTGTTTTTGATAAAGTCGATTTACTGTAAGCCTTCTGTAACATTTTCAGTGACTCTGAACACGAAATTCCATTGGTGATGCAAAATCTAAGACAAACTCTTTGTCCGATGTTTTTGTCTATTATGAAATTCGCAATACACACTAGATATGATATAACTAAAAACAGCACTGTATTTAATATAAATAACAGATGCAACTCAAACTCCGCGCCGAAATGGATAACAGTTGTGCCAATCTAACAACAACAAAAAAAATTGCATTTGGCACCATAAACAAATCATCCATTCCCGGTACTTTCTTGACAGAGCAGTATTATCGTCTTGAACGAGCAAATCATAATAGATTTGCTTATATAATTCCAGTGTCACGATGTTTGTCCGGGATGATCTCCGAAACTACTGAACCGATTTTAACTTTTCTTTTTTTTAAATGTGTGTTTTGTTCCACCTTAAGGGATACGATACTTTATATCTCAATTTATAATTGCAATATTTATTCATGAAAAAATATATGGCAGTACGAAGTTCGCCGGGTCAGTTAGTAAAATTATAAAATAAAGAATAATTATGCGATGCTCATTATCAGGGTAAGGCCCGTCAGGCCGTCTATCGATGTCGTCGTCGAGCTCCCGGTGGAGGTTTTAGAATAACTTGTCTAATAGACAATCATAACAAATAAATAATTTCGAAAACATATTAAACAACAAAGATTTCTTTCAATTATAATAGCTTGCTATATCTCCGTTTAGTTGTAGGCATAACATTTGTATAAGATAAATTAAAAAGTAACAATTTTATCTCTATTATTAACTTACAGTAACATATTATGCAGAACGGATACGAACGGTGTAATCCCTACTCCGGCAGCCACACACACCGCCACTGAACTACCGTAGACGCTTTCCATTGGACTCGAAAATGGACCATCTACCAGCATACTGAAAAATATTACAGTTAAGTACATCATAGTTGTACTGTAGTATTTTTGTTCAATCAAGAAAATATAATATTATATTCATACCTGATCTCATGAGGTGCTTTTTCTAATAACAATTTCAATAAATCTTCAGTCCAATCGCCTTTCACTCTTATCCACACAACGAAGAATCTTTGGTATATTGTAGGAACCTGAAATAATTATTTAAATAATGATTATTCTAGTACCTATACCCTATATAATATTATTATTATTCCTTTATTTACAATTATTTTTCCACTTAATACATTTTTAAATATAAATATATTATAAAAAATAACAAAATATTTAAAAATATAAAAAGTGCGTAGACCCACCGGCAGCGAGTACAAGGACCAAACTGCCAGTGGTTAGGGTTCTAGAGACAGGAACTTCCTCACGATGCGTGCCGTGTCCAGAAGTACCGCCTTCTGTATCAGACCCTTAACCCAGCCACCTAACGCGAGCCTCTTGAGATGTTGATCGAGGCTCTTGGCTATCAGTCCGTTAACTGTAAAAACTATCGGTACAATGATAGCCGAATCCACATTCCACATGTCAACAATCTCGTGTGCCAAGTCCAGATACTTCATCTGTTTATCCTTTTCGGCCTTCACGAGACTCTCGTCATGCGGAATGCTGATATCAACAATCATTGCTCGGCGCTCAGATCGATCAATCACCACAATATCAGGTTTGTTGGCCACAACACTCCTGTCTGTGAATTCAAATTCAAATTCAAATTCAAAAATATCTTTATTTCATAGGCCTATTAAGTAGCACTTAAAATCGTCAATAATACACTAATAATTAAAATAATTAACACGAGCGCCTGAGGCGAGTGCAACCACAAGAAAAAAGTGGCGATTGCAATCGCCACAAGCGGCCGGATTCCGTAGTATAGCCTTTCATGAGAAGAACCCGGCAAGAAACTCACCACTTTTTTTAATTGCCAATTTATTACAATTTAATATAATCTTTATAACTAAAATTACATTATATCTTATAAAACAATTTTGAAAATTAATGAATGAGGAGCAGCTCAAGCCCATTTAGTTTTATCCTCAAGATAATCCGAAACAGTGTAATAACCTTGATTACAAAGTCTAATTTTTATGGCTTTCTTAAACTTATTTAGTGGCATGTTTCGAATATTTTCAGGAATTTTATTGTAGAAGCATATACATTGCCCCATGAAAGATCTACTGATTCTGTGGAGACGAGTACTGTGAGCAACAAGATTGCCTTTGTTCCTTGTATTAATGTGATGAACGTCGCTATACTTATCAAAGCTTCTGATGTTTTTCTTGACATACAACAGATTTTCATATATAAATTGAGACACGACAGTTAGAATATTTATTTCTTTAAATTTCTGTCTAAGGGAAACTCTCGGGCCCAGATTATAGATTGCACGAACGGCCCTTTTTTGAAGTACAAATATAGAATTTAAATCGGCGGAGCATCCCCATAGCAGTATGCCATAGGACATAATACTATTGATGATTGATCGATCCCAGTACAGCGTGATACGACCGTTTTCGAGAACAACCCGAGACAATATGCCTAAGGGACTCACCTGGACGGTGGCAGGCACGGCAGATATCGGCAGTACCGTCCCTAAGGATATGTCTCCGGTAGTTGTTCGTCATGATAACTTCGTCAGCAATTGCACAGACAAAACCTTCGGTTTCCCCAAAGAGGTTACCAACACGTAGCCAGGACACGGAAGCTAAGAAGTCTACATCAGGCCCATGTAGGGTCCGGTAAAATCTTCCGTGGAGCTCCTTGCTCTGCCATACGGCCCTGCGTTCATCAGTACTCAGCACTACTGGTCTGCGCCTGTTCTCCTTAGCCAAGGAGAGTGGAGTGAGTCCGGAATCTACAGTGACCACATCACGATGCATATCAGTATGCAGGAAATATTCCCTAAGGTTGCACACCTCACGATTGTGCAAGGTCTTGGCATTTAAGAAACCTCGACCTCCACACTTTCGTGGGATGCACAACCTCATAACTGATGAACGAGGATGATGTATACGATTTGCGATCAAGAGACTGCGGACCCTTCTATCCAAGGCGTCAAATTCAGTCTGAGTCCACTTGAGTATGCCGAAAGAGTACATAAGAAGTGGCATGACCCAGCCGTTGCAGGCGCGCTCCTTGTTTCCACCTGATAGAAGACTACTTAGTACTTTCTTCAGGCAGCCAAAGAAGCGCTCCTGCAACGATTGTTTCATGTCCAACTCATTAATGCCTAAAGCTTGCGACATACCCAAGTATTTATAGGTACCAGTAACGAGAAGAGGTCGTAAATAAGTAGAATCCGAGAGTTGAATTCCCTCGGATTCCACTACCTTTTCATGCATGACCGCACATTTGTCTACACCAAATTCCATCTCAATCAAATTACTAAAGGACTTGGTTAACTTTAGTAACTCTATAAGTTGAAATCTGGTGGAGGCAAACAACTTAAGGTCATCCATGTAATACAGGTGGGATATTTCACGACCATCACCTCGCAACCTGTAGCCTAGCCCTGAACTCTCTAATAGTGTACTGAGAGGGTTCATGGCTAAACAAAACCATAAAGGACTCAGACTGTCACCCTGGAATATACCCCGCTCAATCCTTATAAGCTCACCGCAGCGAACCAGAGTCTGCTGACACGCTGGATAGCTAAGAGCTGTTCTCCAGTGCCCCATACATGATTTTAGGAAGGTGCATAAAGTAGGATGAACTTTATATAATTTCAGCACCCTCAAGAGCCATGTATGTGGCACAGAATCGAAAGCTTTTTTATAGTCTATCTAGCATATCACCAAATCCTTTTTCTTACGGCGAGCATGTTGGCTAATTGCCGTATCAATAAGGAGGAGCTCCATATTACCACGGCCCCCACTCCTACATCCATTCTGAGAGAAAGACATGACCGAATTTGTTTCAATATGATTAGAAATTTTTGTTCTTAGAATATATGTAAGGAGCTTATAGAGTGTCGGTAAACACTTAATTGGTCTATAATTACATGGTTCCGTGATACTGCCTGATTTATGGAGCAAATGAGTGATGCCAGTAGTCATAAAATCCGGCATCGACCCCGATTCCACAGCCGATTGAAACTGAGAAGCCAAACGAGCGTGTGAACTTAGTAGCCACTTAAGCCGAAAATTGTGCAGTCCGTCCGGTCCTGTAGACTTCCAATTTACCAAAGAACGGACTGCACAGGCTACGTCTTGTTGTTCTATTTTGATTTGTTCCATCGCTGGGATTTGTTCACAAGCTCGTTCAACATTCTCAATCGAATCGCCCTCAGTATGTATGATGGGCACCGACCAGATGTTGCGCCAAAATTTATTTGTATTATTATTATCTCTTTATTTACATTATATCTTACAACTAAATACATTTTTAAATATAAATATGAAAAATAATAAAATATTTAAAAATATAAAAAGTGTGTAGACTAGACCCACCAGCAGCGGGCACAAGGGCCAAACTGCCAGTGGTTAGGGCCCCAGAGACAGGAACTTCCTCACGATGCGTGCCGTGTCCAGAAGTACCGCTTTCTGTATCAAACCCTTGATCCAAATACCCAACGTGAGCCTCTTAAGATGTTGGTCGAGGCTCTTGGCTATGAGTCCGTTTACTGAAACCACTATCGGCACAATGATTGCCGAATCTACATCCCACATGTCGACAATCTCGTGAGCCAAGTCCAGATACTTAATCTGTTTATCTTTTTCGGCCTTTACAAGATTGGCGTCATGTGGGATGGTGATATCAACTATCATTGCCCGGCGCTCAGATCGATCAACCAACACAACATCAGGTCTGTTGGCCAAAACAGTCCTGTCCGTGATGATTGATCGATCCCAATACAGTGTTATACGACCATTTTCGAGAACGGGCTCAGCTACATACCTGTAGTAAGGCACCTCTACGTCCACAAGTCTGTATTTCAGAGCAAGTTGTTGGTGGATGATCCTGGCCACTTGTTATGCCTGTGCAAGTACTCACTGTTAGCAAGACGAGAACAACCAGAGACAATATGCCTAAGGGACTCACCAGGATGGTGGCAGGCACGGCATATGTCAGCCGTACCATCTCTCAGGATATGTCTCCGGTAGTTGTTCGTCATGATAACTTAGTCAGCAATTGCACAGACAAAACCTTCGGTTTCCCCAAATAGGTTACCGAAACGTAGCCAGGCCACGGAAGCTAGGAAATCTACGTCCGGCCCATGTAAGGACCGGTAAAACCTTCCGTGGAGTTCCTTGCTCTGCCATACACCCCTGCGATCGTCAGTACCAAGTACCACAGGCCTGCGCCAATTCTCCTTAGCCAAGGATTATTATTATTATTATAGCATCTTTAATTCCATAATGAGTGACTTATAAAACAAATATACCTTAAAGATTAATTATTACATATATGTGCATGCATGAAACAATAAAAATTTACAACAACTGATGTGTTTATTAAATTACATTAAATAAATTATTTTATATCAATTTATAACAATAGTAAATTCAACATTTTTCAAATTAATATCCAAAACTCGTTTCTATAATTCAATATGGACCCCTCAACGGGTAAAGGCCTCCTCCATTTTGTTCCACGTCTGTCTGTCCTATATAATATATACTATACTATTTTTATACTCCATCCATCCATTCATCAGCCTTTCAACGTCCACTGCTGGACATAGACCTCCCCAAGAGAACGCCACAACGAGCGGTCCCGTCATGGGGGATAATGACGTAATCGCCACGCTTGGCAGGCGGGTTGGCGATCGCAGTGGATGTTATTAATACTCGAGGTGCTGCTGCCCACTCCCCCGGCATTCCCTCAGTCGGCTCTTACGACTCCCGTGGGTAGAGAGGGGTGGGACAATTCTAAAGCCGGCCCCACACGGCCGATTTTTATACTACGCGGATGCTAAACAAGCATAGAAACGGCCACCTGATGATAAGCAGTTACCGTAGCCTATAGACGCTAGCAACACCAGGGGCATCACTCGCGTGTTGCCAACTCCAAGGAAAGGGATAGGAGGTGGAAAGGAAGGATAATAAGCAGAAGATGGAGGATACGGAGGGGGCTTGGGCCTCTGGCGCTCTCACTCACCGTAGGAAACATAACAGTGATGATCTTCTGAGAGTGGTAGTTCCCTGATCGAGCCAGCCCATTTATGCTGGGACAAGCAAGGCTTTTACCATTAGTATACTCGTAGTAAGCACCTACTTACTACCAAAGCAAAAAAATCTCTCCAGCATGTAAGTTAGTATAACAAATATTGGTAGCTTATTTGAAAGATTCACCTTGACAACTGTGAAAGGATGCCACTCAATTAGAGACACGTGTAAACATTGTAACAGCACATACTGTCCGTTGCGGCAGTGGAAGTCGTGGGGACAGCTCAATGTCAAACTTATGGTACCACCGGCCAAGTGATTAACCTGCAGTAATAAATAATCAGATTTATATAAATCTTATTATCATATGATAACTAACCTTAGTTTTTAGGTTATATCTCAGGTTCCCGATATAGTAGCGGGATAAAATGTAGGTATACCAGTTGTTAATCAAAAGCTATCATACAAAAAATGTTGCATCAAAATCCGTTTAGTAGTTGCGTGATACGCGAACGAACAAACAGATAAACAGACAAAAAATCTAAAAAAATCGTTTTGTGTTTAGACACGCCTATATAGTCTAAATCAGTATTTTTTTCTCAAATAACTAAAATTAGCTTTTAGGTTATATTTCAGGTTACAGATATAGTGGCGGGATAAAATGTAAACCAGTTTTAAGTCTAATCAAGAGCTGTCAAATAACAAAGTTGCATCAAAATCCGTCCAGAGGTTTTTGCGTGATGTCCGAACAAACAAACGGTTACCTACACAAACCAACAGATAAACAGACAAACAGCCAAAAAATCTAACACAAATGTTTTTGTCATAGATAAATAACTATACTTGGAAGTTTTTGTGTTCGGACACGCCTATATACCCTAATACAGTCATTTTTAAACATTTTGATCTATATTTTAGCACTTGACATGCTCAGCTACTCTTAAAGTACAAATTATAATTTGTGAATAAGGATAAAGGGTATTTTAGTACTAGTGGGAATCGAACCTGCGTCCTTTCCTATCCGGAGAAGTGCTCTATTCCACTGAGCTACTGTAATATTTTTTAGAAATACCCAATCTTCTCATCACATTTGTCTTAATGACCAACGCCATCTATCGGAATGCATTTACATGCATTAATCCAATATAGTAAGTTTAATTTTGCAATTAAAATTCATAGTCATAGGACTATTTGATAGCGTGATTTTTTAAACATTTAGATCTACGTGTGTGCATGTAAATGCATTCCGATAGATGGCGTTGGTCGTTAAGACAAATGTGATGAGGAGATTGGGTATTTCTTAAAAATAGTACGGTAGTTCAGTGGATTAGAGCACTTCCCCGGATAGGAAGGGACGCAGGTTCAATTCCCGCTCGTACTAAAATACTCTTTTTCCTTATTCACAAATTATAATTTGTTCTTTAACAATCATTTTTCTCAAATATCTTAAATGTACAGACACAGCTCTGTTGCAGCTTTATAATATAGATGAAGTAATTTTAACTTGGAAACCTGCAATAGAAACCTACCTATATATAATATTAAAATAGATCATTCCCCCTTTCCGGGCATTCCTTATAATTATAATCAAATATCGTGACGTCCACTGAAGGGGAAACTGATTAGTTTATTCGCCCTTATCCTCTAATCCTATAAATATGAAATTACCCTTGGGATCATCGTTAGTCAGAACCAAAATTTAGTTTCGTAAATTTTCTATAGTTTCCTATTTACTTGTATGCATAGCCGTTTTACATATTAAAATATTAGGTAGTTACCAGAATAATGTACCATAATTATTGTAAATAGGTAATTTTTATTATAATTATATTTTAAAAAATATAACTTTCACATAATATTTACTCTACATTGCCTTTCGTCTACAAGATTTCCAAATATGAAGTAGTTTTTCGAATCAAAACTTGATTATTATTTTAATTTTTTTTAAAGACTACACTCTTTTTTTTTGTTAAGACAGGAAAAAATGTTCCTAACAGCACACCCCGTCGTTCGGGGCAACGAACAGGGTAGTGTGGGGCCCTTACCCACTAAAGAAACCGGCCGTGTGCCGTCTCTCCGCCTTTATTGGCGGGCCACCGAAACTATATTATATTCCTTCAGTGGTAAAGATGACGCCCTGCTCTAAGGAAGAAGCCTTGTGTCGCGGGGAACTTTACAAATATACAATTTCACGGGCACAAAGTATGCCCAGACTCAGATCTACCATTAAACACAAAGTGAAAAATGTGAAATCTAAAATAACAGTCAGGAGCAGGATTTGAACCTGCATCTTCTGGATACCGTCCAGATGCTTTACCAATTCAGCCATCCTGACAATTGCTCCTGACTGCTAATTTCGATAACACATCATACTTAACGTCTTTGGGTGACGCCTGCGCCATCTGTCGGACGTATTTTCATACATTATACCGACCAGGTAAACTTAATTTTACAATTAAGATTTTTACCTAATAATGACGCAAACCCTATAAATATTTATATATATTTTTAGCATTTGACATGCTTAGCACTATACATTAAACACAAAGTGAAAAATGTGAAATCGAAAATAACAGTCAGGAGCAGGATTTGAACCTGCATCTTCTGGATACCGTCCAGATGCTTTACCAATTCAGCCATCCTGACAATTGCTCCTGACTGCTAATTTCGATAACACATCATACTTAACGTCTTTGGGTGACGCCTGCGCCATCTGTCGGACGTATTTTCATACATTATACCGACCAGGTAAACTTAATTTTACAATTAAGATTTTTACCTAATAATGACGCAAACCCTATAAATATTTATATATATTTTTAGCATTTGACATGCTTAGCACTATACATTAAACACAAAGTGAAAAATGTGAAATCGAAAATAACAGTCAGGAGCAGGATTTGAACCTGCATCTTCTGGATACCGTCCAGATGCTTTACCAATTCAGCCATCCTGACAATTGCTCCTGACTGCTAATTTCGATAACACATCATACTTAACGTCTTTGGGTGACGCCTGCGCCATCTGTCGGACGTATTTTCATACATTATACCGACCAGGTAAACTTAATTTTACAATTAAGATTTTTACCTAATAATGACGCAAACCCTATAAATATTTATATATATTTTTAGCATTTGACATGCTTAGCACTATACATTAAACACAAAGTGAAAAATGTGAAATCGAAAATAACAGTCAGGAGCAGGATTTGAACCTGCATCTTCTGGATACCGTCCAGATGCTTTACCAATTCAGCCATCCTGACAATTGCTCCTGACTGCTAATTTCGATAACACATCATACTTAACGTCTTTGGGTGACGCCTGCGCCATCTGTCGGACGTATTTTCATACATTATACCGACCAGGTAAACTTAATTTTACAATTAAGATTTTTACCTAATAATGACGCAAACCCTATAAATATTTATATATATTTTTAGCATTTGACATGCTTAGCACTATACATTAAACACAAAGTGAAAAATGTGAAATCCAAAATAACAGTCAGGAGCAGGATTTGAACCTGCATCTTCTGGATACCGTCCAGATGCTTTACCAATTCAGCCATCCTGACAATTGCTCCTGACTGCTAATTTCGATAACACATCATACTTAACGTCTTTGGGTGACGCCTGCGCCATCTGTCGGACGTATTTTCATACATTATACCGACCAGGTAAACTTAATTTTACAATTAAGATTTTTACCTAATAATGACGCAAACCCTATAAATATTTATATATATTTTTAGCATTTGACATGCTTAGCACTATACATTAAACACAAAGTGAAAAATGTGAAATCGAAAATCACCCAAAGACGTTAAGTATGATGTGTTATCGAAATTAGCAGTCAGGAGCAATTGTCAGGATGGCTGAATTGGTAAAGCATCTGGACGGTATCCAGAAGATGCAGGTTCAAATCCTGCTCCTGACTGTTATTTTCGATTTCACATTTTTCACTTTGTGTTTAATGTATAGTGCTAAGCATGTCAAATGCTAAAAATATATATAAATATTTATAGGGTTTGCGTCATTATTAGGTAAAAATCTTAATTGTAAAATTAAGTTTACCTGGTCGGTATAATGTATGAAAATACGTCCGACAGATGGCGCAGGTGTCACCCAAAGACGTTAAGTATGATGTGTTATCGAAATTAGCAGTCAGGAGCAATTGTCAGGATGGCTGAATTGGTAAAGCATCTGGACGGTATCCAGAAGATGCAGGTTCAAATCCTGCTCCTGACTGTTATTTTCGATTTCACATTTTTCACTTTGTGTTTAATGTATAGTGCTAAGCATGTCAAATGCTAAAAATATATATAAATATTTATAGGGTTTGCGTCATTATTAGGTAAAAATCTTAATTGTAAAATTAAGTTTACCTGGTCGGTATAATGTATGAAAATACGTCCGACAGATGGCGCAGGCGTCACCCAAAGACGTTAAGTATGATGTGTTATCGAAATTAGCAGTCAGGAGCAATTGTCAGGATGGCTGAATTGGTAAAGCATCTGGACGGTATCCAGAAGATGCAGGTTCAAATCCTGCTCCTGACTGTTATTTTCGATTTCACATTTTTCACTTTGTGTTTAATGTATAGTGCTAAGCATGTCAAATGCTAAAAATATATATAAATATTTATAGGGTTTGCGTCATTATTAGGTAAAAATCTTAATTGTAAAATTAAGTTTACCTGGTCGGTATAATGTATGAAAATACGTCCGACAGATGGCGCAGGCGTCACCCAAAGACGTTAAGTATGATGTGTTATCGAAATTAGCAGTCAGGAGCAATTGTCAGGATGGCTGAATTGGTAAAGCATCTGGACGGTATCCAGAAGATGCAGGTTCAAATCCTGCTCCTGACTGTTATTTTCGATTTCACATTTTTCACTTTGTGTTTAATGTATAGTGCTAAGCATGTCAAATGCTAAAAATATATATAAATATCAGATCTACCATTTGCGGATCACACAAAGAGTTGTCCTGTGTGGGAATCGAACCTTGAACACTCGAGCGGGAGGTCCCACACCACTCCGCCATCTGTGCAGTCAATAATTTTATTACGTATTCTCGTAGATAGAGAGAGATATTTATTACCATAATAAATGTGTTTAATTGAAAGTTAATAAGTAATAGGCTACTTATAATCTATCTTCTATACTATTATAAAACTGTAACAGAGCTGTGTCTGTACATTCAAGATATTTGAGAAAAAATTACTTTAATAGGCTATATAGGCGTGTCTAAACACAAAACAATTTTTTTTAGAATTTTTGTGTGTTTATCTGTTTGTTTCAAAAACTACTGAACGGATTGTGATGCTACTTTTTTTATTTGAAAGGCCTTGATTAGACTTAAAAACTGGTATACATTTTATCCCGCTACTATATCGGGAACTTGAGATATAACCGAAAAACTAGATTTTGGCTGCGGCGAAGCCGCTGACAAAGGCTAGTACTATTATAAAGCTGTAACAGAGCTGTGTCTGTACATTAAAGATATTTGAGAAAAAAATACTGTAATAAGCTATATAGGCGTGTCTAAACACAAAACATTTTTTTTTAGATTTTTTGTCTGTTTGTCTGTTTATCTATTTGTCCGTTTGTTTGTTCGCGCATCACGCAAAAGCTACCGAACGGATTTTGATGCAACTTTTTTTATTTGATAGCTCTCGATTAGACTTAAAAACTGGTATACATTTTATCCTGTTACTATACCGGGAACCTGAGATATAACCCAAAAACTAGCTTTTTTCTGCGGCGAAGCCGCTGGCAAAGGCTAGTCTCTAGTATATTTTTAAATTCAGTAGCACTAAAATATTGAGAGGTGTAAGAAAATGAGCAAAGGAGACGGTGCGCGTGGATTACAAAGATATAAACTTTTTGAAATAAGCAATGAATTCCCTTGAAACCAATAAACTAGACGCGGGATAAGGAGATTATGCAAAGCTTGATCGGCTATTGGATTAAATCCTCCATTTGTCGCCTCATATGTAGATCGATGACTATTTTAGCGAAGCCTTTACCTACATATTATAACTAACTGTGCCCGCGGCTCAGCTAGCGTGGACAGATTTATTTATTCGTTAATTGGGCTACACACATTTGAGTTATGAAAACTTTTATATAGGTATTGTATCTTACGGGAAAAATAGTGTTTGTAAAAGAACGCAAACTGACGAAAGAGTTTATTCAACAAATTGGTGTTTTTTTTTATTGCGTATAGTGGCAGTTGACCCACGGCCCACCTGATGGTAAATGGTAACTGTCGCTCTTGGACTGAACTATACCAAGAGTATTTGTCAAGCCGCTGCTCACCATTACATTTCACAGATATTAAATTAAAGCATTAACGGCTATCTCCTGCTACAACCAAAACATACCGATGAGCTTCGTGGCCGGCCACACAGGAGACGGTTGCAATTGGTGATAATTGCTTACTTGCCTTAGTCGCCTTGTGCGACACCGTGGGAAAGAATGAGGTGGTGACACTTGTATGTCTGTCACCACACAAAATGCCCTTTTAATTTTATCTGGATAATAATAATGGTCTCCATCTTTCTTTCGGTTACGGTGGCCAGTGTCAACAGATACTAACAATATGCACAGGACTCAAGGAGATATTATAGTGCACAGCTGTGTACGTAAATATAAGTGCATTCTCTGTTCCCTCGCTTTCATTGTCCGATAGGATGGCATAGAGCATACCATTGAAGGAATGTAATATAGTTACGGTGGCCGGCCAATAAAGCGGAGAGACGGCGCGCGGTGGGTTTCTTTAGTGGGTGAGGGCCCCACACTACCCTGTTCATTGCCCCGAACGACGGGGTGTGCGGTTAGGAACATTTTTTCCCGCCTAAACAAAAAAAAAGAATGGCATAGAGCATAGACAAACGGCTTTACGGCAACCTATTTTCAAACCTATTGAGATTTACATGCATGACTGAAAAACGTATTAACTTTTGTTGGCTCGACCCGGGAATCGAGCCCGAGACCTCATGATCCGCAGTCGCAAAGACTACCACTTAACCATCGTGTCAGTTAAATATATAAATCGGGATAATATAGCCTTTAACACCATACTCCTCAAAATCCGTACTTGTAATGGTGAATGAATTTTTAAAATGGAATAATTAGTTTCGGTAACTACTTCCGACATCCAAACTTACAAACATAACCTCTTTATAAAAATAAAATAGTTTGGGTACAGATGCATGCATGTATTATGTGTGATGAATAATAGGTATATTGCGTGACCAGAATAAACAATAAAAGGCTACGCACGGTACATTATAGTTATGGTTCGATTTGTATCGATGGTTATTAAAATAGCTTCATGTATTGTTAAATCAACTATGTATGAAATGGTGCGGTAAAACCAAATATTATTTGGAACCCAGTTTGAGCGCCCACCGTGCACCCTCACCCGCCCATACTCGGTGGACCACTGGTACCGCGTATATTCACTTCAGTGGTCCGCGCGGCATATTATTTGGAACCAAAGCAACTCGGACTTGTCTTAAATTTGTTCTTGTTTCTTATTCCAACAGAAGCCTGTGCCCAATAATGAAGTTGATGATTATTTTATTTTTTTCTTTCATCCATCCATCCACCAGCCTTTCAACATCCACTGCTGGACATAGGCCACCCCAAGAGAACGCCACAACGAGAGGTCCCGTCATGGGGGATAATGCCGTAATCGCCACGCTTGACAAGCGGGTTGGCGATCGCAGATCGGTATTTTTTTTTCATTACAAATCATTAAATACTAACATCGTTTGTTAGCGTTACTGTCTATTATCGCAACCTTAGCCTATTGCTGCTTTTAACAAAATATTATTCATACGCATCTTCTTGCTATAGGTACGTACTGTAAAAGCAGCTGCCTATCAGTTTGTAAAATAAATCTGCATTAGTTGATACTTACTTCTAATACATCAACTTTTGCTCTGTTTCTGCTACATATTCGCCACAGGAGATCCAGAAGGAAGCATGTAAGCGGCAGCACTATCCACAGCCAGCCCTGAAATACCATAAACAAAGATACTAAAAATCAAGCCAGATGCAATTTTTTTTTATTGCCTGTATTAGCAGACGAACCACGGCCCATCTGATGGTAAATGGTAACCGTCGCTCATGGACTCAACTATACCGAAAGTATTGTCAAGCCGCTGCTCACCATTTCATTTCACCGATATGAAATGAAAGAATAAACGGGTATGTCCTGCTACAGCCAAAACGCAACGATGTGCTTCATGGCCGGTCACACGGGAGATGGTGGTACCAACCCGCTCGGGCCCGATACCAAGTGAGTACTCCCACTTGGTACCTAGCCCTACCACCAGTCATGCAATGGATGATAATTGCTTACTTCCCTTAGTCGCCTCATACGACACCCGTGGGAAAGAATGGAGTGGTGACACTTGTATTCTTAGTACGTCATCACACGGACAAAAATGCAGCTATTATGTATCTAGGCTAGACCATTTTTCCTACCTCAGTGATCAAGACGGAGCGGAGGTTAAATTGTCGGTCTGTTTTAAAAAAGTCACATAATGGGAATCCTTTTAACAGAAAAACAGCCAGCAGGAAGTTTAAAATTACGTACATAAGTAACATTCAAATAAGGTCGTATTTGTTTCTACGAGAGAAATCGGACCTAAATTATCCGAAAGGTTTTTGGCGGGAACATGAAAAAGGCAAAACTTGTGTTATTTCATATAAGTGGTAGTATTTCGCTAATTAACTATTTGTATCATTATATGTGCATAAGTGTTGGCAAGTGATGTAATGCGTCGTAACGTGTTTTTTCGTCATCCCTCAAACGTCCATAGAAGCTTCTCAGTAAAGTCACCACCACTTTGCTGAGGCAAGACTTTGACTTGACTATGACTAATTTTAAATAACTTTGACTTCGTCTTTGACTTGTTTGATGAATTAAACTTACCTGTGAAGAAGAAAATACACTCTAAATAAGTTACTGGCAAATACTCAAACCGAATAGTCACTATTAAAAAAAAACTATCCGAACACATCGTTTTTAAAAAATTATTTATCACTACAAAAAGCCGTTGCCATTTCCAAAAACTGTTTAATCTTTATATCAAAATTTAGTGGAAAACCAAGGTTGATGACACATGCCACGTTTTACTGAGTCGTAAATACCATTTTACATGAAGTCATATTCCTAATAAAAGTGTCACTTAAAATACAACTAGAACCGTACGGTATATAAAAATTGGCGATAGTAAAAGTAAGTGAAATGATTATTATAAGGAACTCTACAAAATATATAGGTGTGCCAATAATAATAGTCAAGGATTTTTTATTTAATTTTCTACCACAATAGTATATAAATCTATCTGATTAAAAAAAAACACTAATTTTCAAGCAATTAATTTTTTTGTTAAGGTGGGGAAAAATGTTCCTAACCGCACACCCCGTCGTTCGGGGCAACGAACAGGGTAGTGTGGCGCCCTCACCAAAAGAAACCCGCCGTGTACCTTCTCTCCGCCTTTGTTGGCGGGCCACCGGAACCATATTACATTCCTTCAGTGGTCAAGCAGTGATACCTACTGGTTATGGAATATAATTAATGAAAAAATAGGTTCCGTTCTTCTACTGATAGAGCCTTGCTTGTGCCAGCGTTAATAGGCCGGCTCGATCGGGGAAGTAGGTACCATTCTCTCACAGAAGATCAGAGTGAAATAACGATAAGTACTCCTACTATTGTGTTTCGTATGGTGAGAGAGCGCTGGAGGCTCAAACCCCCTCCCTATCCTCTCCTTATTATCCTTCCACTTCACCTCCTATCCCTTTCCTTGGAGTTGGCGAAGAGCAAGCGATGCCTCTGGTGTTGCTAGTGTCTATAGGCTACGGTTACCGCTTACCCTCGGGTAGGCCCCGTATGCTTGTTTGCCATCCACTTAGTACGACAAAGGATAATAATCCTTACTAATATTAGAAATGCAAAAGAGAGTATGCTTGTTTATTTGTTTGTTTTACGCTTTCACGCAGTAAATACAGAACCAATCATCATTAAATTGTACATACATATAGTCTGGAGTCACTTATCAGCCGGAAAAATGAATGGTTCCCGTGGAATGGCAATTAATAGAGACAATGTGCGGTAGAGTGATGTATTTATATTCTGCACTCCATGCAGACAGGAGTTGAAGATAGAATCTAGTAATCTATATCATTGACATAGGATTCGTATCTTCAATCGACGATTTTACCAGTTCCTACTGTATAAATACTCAAATTGCTACACAATACGTTTACAAATCTGTACATTACAATAATAAAGGGCTTGGCTTGGCTAAGCCTCTTCGTGTACAATTCCGACCATTTAATCGGCCACAGCTGCAGAGCATAATATTAATTTGTACTAACTCCCACAGCCAACGTAATTTATAATATGTACTTACATAGGATTGTTACAGGTAATAGAATCAGATAAGCCTTATGTAAATCTAGTGACCGGATGATATACTCGTAGGTACGTACATCAATTTATTAATGGAATAACTATTAAACATCTGTGACTTTATGAATGTAATGTATTCTGAAATGACTTAACAGTTTCATGAATGATATATTAATGCAAAGATGGCGGACTAGATTACAACGTTACACATTAACAGGGTTTTTTTTTAAATTAGAAACGTATTTTGAGTTACTGTTCATATTCCGAACGATTATTTTTCCCTTTAGAAATAAGCAATGATATTCGTAATATCTTAGCTTAAATAGAAAGTATATAAGTACATTTAAGTTTTATGAAAATCCGTTCTGTAGTTTTTGCGTGATGTGAAAGCTCTGGTAGAGCTTTGTTATAATACAGATGTAAAAGTGAGTTTGTTTGTTAGTTAGTTTTTTAACTCTTGAGACTATAACTCGGCCGTGTTGGCTTTAGAATTATCCCACCCCTCTCTACCCACGGGAGCCGTAAGATCGGACTGAGGGAATACCCGGGAAGTGGGCAGCAGCACTCCCTCGAGTATTAACAACATCCACTGCGATCGCCAACCCGCCTGTCAAGCGTGGCGATTACGGCATTATCCCCCATGACGGGACCGCTCGTTGTGGCGTTCTCTTGGGGAGGCCTATGTCCAGCAGTGGACGTTGAAAGGCTGATGGATGGATGGACTATAACTCCCCAACCGATCATCACGAAATTTGGCATACCTACCTACATATTAGGCCGGACTACAGACAAGGGAATAGGCTACTGTTTATTCCAGAAAATTGAAGGATTCCTATTTTTGTGTAGATATTAGTTTTGTGCGAAATGGTGATGTATTTAGATTAGAATCTCACGCCTGTAACCTTGAAGCAATGTAACATATTTTGAAATAAAACTACGTTTACGGAATCTATCGCGTTTACTTAATTTTTATGCTATCCCGACGTTTCGAATACTTTACAGCATTCATGATCACGGGTGGACTTAGATGGTAGATGTCCAAAGCTGATATGTTGTTTCAACGGTTTCATCTACCCACAGTAATATGATTTTACAAGTTTTTGGTTTATTTATTTCAACCCACATAATATTCGTTTAGAAACACAATTAAAAATATCTACTCCAAGTTGTATGCTTATAATGAGATAGATTTTAAGCTAGTATAATAAAATTAGTATAATACTCCTTTAAGTTTTAAAATTTTTTGCTTATATTTAGTGCTTAAAAATTCTACCACAAACTACCATTTAAATTTTTTTAAGTAATCTAGAAACTACCATTAAGAAGACAATATTGATTATTAGTTTCTATTATTAAATATATTGATTTTAATAGAAGCTAAGACTAAAAAGCTACCACTTGATCGGAACGCGGCCTGACTGAAAAAGATCCGGCCAGAAAACTCAGAAGGCAACAACTTGTTATGGATTGTTAAATTTATGCGGAAAATACTAACTAATCACTACTGTGGGTTTTATCTACACAATAAGCGCTAACTGTGTCTTGCAATATTGTGGTGTGCCTTCTTGTATTATGTTTGGTGAGGCCTATCACAGGATTCCAGCTTGATGGTAAGACTCAGCCGTCTTCTCTATTGAAATTGGGATGTTTCTTAATTTCAATAGCCTCACGTATCATTCTAGGACGATATCGATGTTTTTTTGCGAGGATTTGAGGTTTGTCAAACCTGATGTAATGGCGGGTGTGGTCCTGTGTGTGCTCACAAATTGCAGACTTTGTATAGCGACGGTGCTTCACATCAGCTATGTGTTCTTTGATCCGAGTTCTTATGGATCTCTTTGTTTGCCCAATGTAGGAGAGACCACAATCACAATCCAGCTTGTACACTCCTGTATCCTGTAAGGGTATATGGCACTTGACTGGTGGTAAAAATTGACTAATTCTTTTGAGTGGCTTATAGTAGGTTTCAATTGAAGCTTTCTTTAGAATGTAGCCAATCTTGTCAGTGACTCCTTTAACATAGGGCAGGACTGCAGGGAGGCGCTCAACTGTGGGTGGCTTCACTCGGTTTCTGTGACGGCGGCGTGGAACCTGCAGCTTATTAGCATTATTCGAAACGTCGGGATAGCATAAAAATCAAGTAAACGCGATAGATTCCGTAAACGTAGTTTTATTTCAAAATGTGTAAAATTCGCGTAAATGTAACACAGTTTCAGTGGCCAGCCAATAAAGGCGGAGAGACGGCATACGGCGGGTTTCTTTAGTGGGTGAGGGCTCCACATTACCCTGTTCGTTGCCCCGAACGACGGGGTGTGCGCTTACGAACATTTTTTCCCGCCTTAATAAAAAAAGCAGAGATGTAACCCACACGAGTCTTTATTATTTAACTAGTTTGATCAACACTTAAACTATTCTCAGAGTATCTAAATAAATACCTGTAAGTTCTACGGTAAATTAGTTATTCTCTATGTTAACATAGCAAAGGCTTTTAAAGATAATTAATTTACAAACTAACGCGCTGTCGTCAAGAGGCAGGTAAAACAATATCAGAATACATTAACATAAAATGTATGACTATTACATTATGGACACGACTCATTAGATTACCCTCTCGTAGATGCTCTCAAAGTACGTAGGTATTACTTGGAAGTATATGAAAAGTAAGTTGGGTGTCCCAAGAGGAGAGCTTCTGAAAGGGTAGATAGCTAAGTCCATAATGAGATTTTGAGAATTAGTTAAGAGATGCATTATCTTATCAGTTTATTATATACGCGGTTAAAGTTGGAAAAACCATATTGATGTAGACGCGAATTGTCGTTACCTTCATACCGGTAAACTAACGGCAGTCAGTCCGCTGGACAGATGAGGAGGTCATCCCATCTGAAGCAGAATGGCACCAAACACTTGATGTAGTTAGCCCACAAAAAGTACGGTGGGCCATTAACAGCTTTAATTCATACAAATCACCTGGCCTGGATGGAGTTTTCCCTGCCTTGCTGAAGTGGGGCGGGGAGGAACTCATTCAAATACTCACCACTATTCTGGCCGCCTGTCTTGCTCACAGGTACGTGCCGAAAAGTTGGAGAGAAGTCAAGGTGATCTTCATACCCAAGCCAGGTAAGAGCGATTACTGGGACCCCAAATCCTACAGACCTATCAGCTTGACCTCTTTTCTGTTGAAGACACTGGAGAGGTTGTGCGATAGGAACCTGAGGGAGGGGGTTCTACTAGGCGCCCCCCTGCACCCGCATCAACACGCCTACTGTCAAGGTAAATCTACAGAATCGGCACTTCATGCAGTGGTATGCAAAATTGAAGAAGCGATTTCAAGCAAGTCTATATGTCTAGGCACCTTCATAGACATCGAGGGGGCCTTTGACAAGACCAAATTTACTAGCATAACTGCAGCACTTGAAAGACATGGAGCAAATGCAGTTATGATCCAATGGATAGATAATATGTTAAGCAAAAGGATCGTTAAGCTTAGCACAGGCGGAACACACAAGGCACTGGTGGCCAAAGGATGCCCTCAAGGGGGTGTGCTTTCACCGCTACTGTGGAATTTAGTGGTAAATGATCTAATTGCTACACTGAATAACAATCACTATTATACGGTTGGTTATGCCAACGATCTGGTGATACTGACATGCGGCAACAGTACAAGTACAGTATGCGACGTTACACGCTCTGCGCTGGTCATCGTGGAACGGTGGTGTACTATCAACGAACTAACAGTCAATCCAAAAAAGACGGAAATGGTGATGTTCACTAACAAACGCAACCTGGGCAACTACCGACTGCCCAAATTATTCAAAACAGAACTCCAGTTATCAACACAGGTTAAGTACCTAGAGGTAATTCTTGACTGTAAGTTAAACTGGAGTAATCATTTAAATAGTAAAATAGATAAAGCTACGGTCGTATTTTGGCAATGCCGCAGAATGATAGGTAAAAGATGGGGCCTAGACCCTAAAATCGTTCTATGGCTATACCAGGTAGTAATCCGACCAATGATTAGCTACGGTGCGGTGGTGTGGTGGCCACGGACCGAATTATCCACTGTCATAGCTAAACTACAACGACTCCAGAGATTGGCCTGTATGGCGGCCACGGGATGCATGAGGACAACTCCAACTGCTGCTCTGGAAGCTATTCTTGGCCTGCCGCCACTGCATCTGTTCATAAAACAAGAGGCAGCAGCTACAGCGGTAAGGCTTAAAAACCTGAGTCTCTGGAGACTAGCAAGGGTACCGCACACCGAAATCCTCAGTGAGGTAACAGGTAAGGAGCCGCTCATGGCAGCGGTGACCGACAGGATACCCAAGCAGTTTGTATTTGACAAGAAGTACAAGATACAATTGCAAGAACAACCGGGTGAAGGTCTTAACCCAAGAGAGATGAGTATCTTCACAGATGGATCTAAAACAAGGTCAGGTACTGGTGCGGGTGTATTCTCCGAGGACCTGAACATTCAATATATCTACACCATTAGGAGCTCATAACACGGTCTTCCAGGCAGAAAGTGTGGGCATCTTAATGGCAGCGTATGCAATCGACTCTAGAAAGGTAAAGAACCAACAAATCCGTATACTCTCTGATAGCCGATCAGTCCTACAGGCCCTTCAAAAGTACACTATAACCTCGGGTCTTATATACGAGTGCCATCGAGCCCTGTCACAGGTATGTATCGACAACGATATAACCCTACAGTGGATCAAAGGACACAGCAACTCACGCGGTAATGACGCTGCCGATGAATTGGCAAGGGGGGGGTTCGGAGATGATAGTGGAAGGACCTGAGCCCATTCTACCCCTGCCGTTCGCTTGGCTCCGAAACACACTACGACGAAACACCAAGGTAGAACACCAAGAATACTGGTCTAACTTAGGTACATGCAGGCAAGCCAGAGAGGCCCTTCCGACAATCTACCCCGGATTGTCACTAAAGCTGCGGCGTTTGAAGAGACCTCAGCTCCGGCTCCTAATGGGAGCCATTACTGGACATGCTTTATGGAATAAACACTTATTTACTCTAGGTGTTACTGATAGTCCTCTTTGCAGAGCTTGCATGGAGGCAGACGAAAAGGCCGCCCACGTCATCCTTGAATGTCCGGGGGTGGCGGAATACCGGGCACTATACCTCGGCTCTCCGAGGTCGCTCCCAGAGGTCGTCGGCAACGTTAAGGGTCTGCTAGGCTTTCTGGTGATGCTGGGTTGGAAGAAGTAGTGCCAGCAACCTGTCACGCAAAATAGGCGCACATACGACGTCGAGTTGCGGAAAAATAGCCCGCGTTTACAATACAATACAATACCGGTAAACTAACATTATATCACTACAGATTTGAGAGATATATAATAAACACATAAAGTAACCAATATTTAGGGAAGCTATAACAGAGCTATGTATGTTGTACATTTAAGATATTTGAGAAAAAAATTACTGTACCAGGTCACGCAGAAAGTGTTACGAAATTTTTGTTTTTGTATAAGGCACTGGCTACTTGCAAATATTTTAAAATATTTTGTTATTTAAAAGTAAAAATACCATTGTTAGCAACCTGGGCAACTACCGACTGCCCAAATTATTCAAAACAGAACTCCAGTTATCAACACAGGTTAAGTACCTAGAGGTAATTCTTGACTGTAAGTTAAACTGGAGTAATCATTTAAATAGTAAAATAGATAAAGCTACGGTCGTATTTTGGCAATGCCGCAGAATGATAGGTAAAAGATGGGGCCTAGACCCTAAAATCGTTCTATGGCTATACCAGGTAGTAATCCGACCAATGATTAGCTACGGTGCGGTGGTGTGGTGGCCACGGACCGAATTATCCACTGTCATAGCTAAACTACAACGACTCCAGAGATTGGCCTGTATGGCGGCCACGGGATGCATGAGGACAACTCCAACTGCTGCTCTGGAAGCTATTCTTGGCCTGCCGCCACTGCATCTGTTCATAAAACAAGAGGCAGCAGCTACAGCGGTAAGGCTTAAAAACCTGAGTCTCTGGAGACTAGCAAGGGTACCGCACACCGAAATCCTCAGTGAGGTAACAGGTAAGGAGCCGCTCATGGCAGCGGTGACCGACAGGATACCCAAGCAGTTTGTATTTGACAAGAAGTACAAGATACAATTGCAAGAACAACCGGGTGAAGGTCTTAACCCAAGAGAGATGAGTATCTTCACAGATGGATCTAAAACAAGGTCAGGTACTGGTGCGGGTGTATTCTCCGAGGACCTGAACATTCAATATATCTACACCATTAGGAGCTCATAACACGGTCTTCCAGGCAGAAAGTGTGGGCATCTTAATGGCAGCGTATGCAATCGACTCTAGAAAGGTAAAGAACCAACAAATCCGTATACTCTCTGATAGCCGATCAGTCCTACAGGCCCTTCAAAAGTACACTATAACCTCGGGTCTTATATACGAGTGCCATCGAGCCCTGTCACAGGTATGTATCGACAACGATATAACCCTACAGTGGATCAAAGGACACAGCAACTCACGCGGTAATGACGCTGCCGATGAATTGGCAAGGGGGGGTTCGGAGATGATAGTGGAAGGACCTGAGCCCATTCTACCCCTGCCGTTCGCTTGGCTCCGAAACACACTACGACGAAACACCAAGGTAGAACACCAAGAATACTGGTCTAACTTAGGTACATGCAGGCAAGCCAGAGAGGCCCTTCCGACAATCTACCCCGGATTGTCACTAAAGCTGCGGCGTTTGAAGAGACCTCAGCTCCGGCTCCTAATGGGAGCCATTACTGGACATGCTTTATGGAATAAACACTTATTTACTCTAGGTGTTACTGATAGTCCTCTTTGCAGAGCTTGCATGGAGGCAGACGAAAAGGCCGCCCACGTCATCCTTGAATGTCCGGGGGTGGCGGAATACCGGGCACTATACCTCGGCTCTCCGAGGTCGCTCCCAGAGGTCGTCGGCAACGTTAAGGGTCTGCTAGGCTTTCTGGTGATGCTGGGTTGGAAGAAGTAGTGCCAGCAACCTGTCACGCAAAATAGGCGCACATACGACGTCGAGTTGCGGAAAAATAGCCCGCGTTTACAATACAATACAATACCGGTAAACTAACATTATATCACTACAGATTTGAGAGATATATAATAAACACATAAAGTAACCAATATTTAGGGAAGCTATAACAGAGCTATGTATGTTGTACATTTAAGATATTTGAGAAAAAAATTACTGTACCAGGTCACGCAGAAAGTGTTACGAAATTTTTGTTTTTGTATAAGGCACTGGCTACTTGCAAATATTTTAAAATATTTTGTTATTTAAAAGTAAAAATACCATTGTTAGAGTTTCCAATTTCCCTCCACATTTTTTTGAGAGCCAAATTAATTGAATTCTCGTGTCATCATCGTGTCTCATTTAAAAATGGATGAGAACATTTTCGTGCGATGATTTTCTACTATTTTAAATGTGGCCTAGATGAGTCATTTGATCGACTTCAAATAGCTTTTATGAATGAAGGACCTTCAAAAACCTACCGCATAGCAAGTCCAAGCGCAGTCGCCTTACTTTGGGCGATGAACAAAGGAGCAGTCGTCCTACGACCGCCGTCACGGAAGAAAGTGTGCTGGCAGTAAAAAAAATTTAAGAAAACAGGCGAATTACATACGAATTGATTCAGCATACACTGCAGGTTGGCTCGGGAAGCTTTCACAAGATTCTACACGAGCACCTTTGCGTGAGGAGGATTGAAGCAGGCTCGTCTCGGCGCGTTTACGACATTGTGACAGGTGAAGAATTCTGGATTTATCAATATCTGGTTTCAATTCCATTACGAGACCAAAGCAGCATCAACGCCGAATTTCAGTTTATTTGTTTGTCTGTTTGTTCGGGCATTACGCAAAAACTACTGAACGGATTTTGGTGAACTTGATATGAACTTGATTGAACTTAACGTATACGTTTTATTCGGCTATTACATCGGGAAGCTAAAATATAACCTAAAGTTTTTGGTTTTCGGCTGTGTGTAGGTCTGGCCCTACGGGATCGAAGTCTATGCCACTACCTAACTTTGCAGTCCTTGGTTTTACCACTAGCCTATCACTAATTATTATAAAACAAAAAACTTACATATGGACACAAGTAATTATTTTCTTAAGCTAAGCAAAAAGAAATATAAATATTTAAGAATAGAGGACTAATTGGAAACATTAAGTCATAGGTTTTCACTTGGACCAAATTAATGCTGCCAAACCAAAATCTCGTGAACATTAACCACATCGCCTGTATCAAATGAAATATGATTCAAAATATCGTTTCTTACCTTGGATTTGATAGGAACAAATTTAGGAGTATTTCCATTCTGACTAATATTATGACTAGTTCCATATTCTATAACCTCCTCTTTCAGGACTCCACTAAAACAGAAAGAGAAAAGTAGCGAGCATTTTAGTACAAAACGATATTTAACTTAAACTAAAGATAACAATTCATGTATCTCACAAAGACCGTGGCCGTGTGGGGCCGGCTTTAGAACTGTCCCACCCCTCTCTACACACGGGAGTCATAAGAGCCGACTGAGGGAATACCGGGGAGTGGGCAGCAGCACTCCCTCGAGTATTAACAACCACCCTTCCACTGCGATCGCCAACCCGCCTGCCAAGAGTGGCGATTACGGCATTATCCCCCATGACGGGACCGCTCGTTGTGGCGTTCTTTTGGGGAGGCCTGTGTCCAGCAGTGGACGTTGAAAGGCTGATGGATGGATGACAAAGATTAGTCCTTTTATGGGAATCCACAACGATCCATACAACAGGTCAATAAGATCATAAATAAAAAAACATGTGTAAGTACGTGACTCCATCCGCGTGGACTATTTTTTTATACTACATGGGGGCGAACAAGCATATACGACCACCTGATGGTAAGCGGTTACCGTAGCCTATAGACGATAGCAATATCAGAAGCATCACTCATGCGTCGCCATCTCCAAGGAAAGGGTTAGGAGTTGAATAGGAAGAATAATAAGGAAAGGATAGGAAGGATAATAAGGAGAGGATAGGAAGGGGAGTCTGGGCCTCCGGCGCTCTCACTGACCATAGGAAACACAACAGTAGGTATCGCTGCTACACGCAAGCATGATCTTATGTGAAAGGGTGGTACTTCCCCGATTGAGCCAGCCCATTCGTGCTGGAATAAGCAAGGCCCTACGACTAGAACTTCAGAATCCAAATACCTGTACATAACAGTAATTATCTCTTTGTAAAAATAGCTCAGGGATGAAATGTAGTCTACGTACTGGGCTCCAGAGTATATGTACACAGCAATAGCTTAGCGGTCTAGAGCACATCCCGGGATTTGATGGGACGCAGGTTCAAATCCTGCTTGCAGTAAAGTTCCCTTTCCACTTTCACAAATAATTTGTTATTTAAAGTAGCTGAGACATGCTCAGCTCAAGTGCTAAAAATACAGATTAAAATGTGGAAGTTAATTGTTTGTTTGTTACGCTTTCACGCCGTAACTACTTAACCGATAATTATGAAATCTTGTACCTACAGATACCAGGCCACGCAGAAAGTTTTGGGAAAAAAGGATTTTTTTTTTTTATAAGACACTGGCCACTTGTAATTATATTGAAAAAGTTGATTATTTAAAAGTAAAAATACCATTGTGCCATTAATACGTATAACCAGAAAGTGCCATTGTTGAGCTGTATGCGGGGAACTGGAATATTTTTTTCGAAAATTGGTTCAGATGTATGAAACTTTGTATAGAGGCTGGTGGAGAGTTCTTTGAAAAGATTTAATTAGAATATTTTATCCATAGAAGTTAGTTTTTTAGTTTCTCAAAACTTTCTGAGTGTCTCACATAAAATCTGGAGCCCAGTTCCTGCGGGACAGCTGTTTTTACGTAAAGATAAACGTGGCCTAGAGTGACTTATTTGTATTTCATCGACCTTTGAAACTGACGAAATCTAGTAATGTAGGTAATCATTTGAAGTGTTAGCAAAATACTAATAATATACAAGCTAAATTGAAAATGGATTCAAATCACTCAAAGTAACATGTAGAGCCAACGTTATAATTTCATTTAATGCTATTTTTCGTAATAAATAGAATAACATATATGGTCAATCTTTCCCCCTATAATAAAACTTGAACAATATTAAGTACATTTAAATACCAGCTTGACACATATTTCTACAAAATAAGCCTCTTACTCACGAAATGAATTATGATCACAGACCACAAAAGCAACATAAAACGTTTCTTATGAATCATTCTGACTCATATTCCAAGTAGCTTATGAATGTTTAAAATTTCATTGGAATTCAAACCTTTTGGCACAGTTTTGAGTAATGACATTGGTACAAAATGTAACTCAGTATAGTAGTCACAACAGATCTTTGTATCTCTGAAGTTAGGCACAGATCAAGAAGACGTGGGGATTGTGTTAGTTATTAGTGCTGACCAATTCAAATGTTATTACACGATTAACAAGACTATCGAATGAGATCATAAGATAAGATAAGATAAGATAATTTTTATTTGCATAAACATGTGTGTACAAACAATAATGATGCATGCAAGATATTAAAATAGTTCTTAAAAGTAATTGTTCAGACATGTTTGCCACTTTCTATTGGCGTGCAAATATTTAAGTGTAAATAGGTATTATAATGAATTAAAAATAATAATTATAACACATGCAAAATCAAACTTTAAATATAGCTCTAAGTATAAATTTAAAAATGATGATAAAAACTTCGAACAGTAACATTAAATTATAAAATGCATTAAATTGATTAAACAATTAAAAATAATCATAAAATACAATAAATTTTACAGTAAATGTCCAATCAAAATTCTTAATTTTATTATGGTAATAATGTGAATAAAAGTAAAGTTAAAATTTGTCATTTAAAAATTCAGAGACATTATAGTATGCTCTATTTATTAAAAGAGATTTTATCTTACTTCTAAAAATATCAATTGTAAGGTCTTTCCAGAGCTTTGGCAATTTATTAAAGATTACAGGTGCCATACATTAAACACTCTTGCGCACAAGTGCCGTCTTTGCAGCGTTTATACACAGTCTGCTATTATCGCGTCTATTTCGTGCAATAACATCTGCCACACGCGGGAATAAATTAGGATTTAATTTGACAAAAATCAATATTTCCATAATATATAGAGATGGCAAAGTTAGTATCTTAAATTGCTTAAAATAGGGTTGACAGCTATCTGTAATTTTCAAATGGAACATTGACCTTAAACATCTTTTTTGAATTTTAAAAATTACTTCTTTGTCTGTGGAATTACCCCAAAATATGATTCCATATCGAAGTACAGATTCAACTAAACCGTGATAGGCAGTAAGTAGCGCATCCGTACTAAGAGTTCGTGATAATTTAAATAGTGCATACGAGCTATTACTTACTCTTTTACTTATTATTTCAATATGAGCCTTCCAGTTAAGAGCGGAATCTATTGTTAGACCTAGAAACTTTGTTGTATTAACTGTGTCAATTCTATATTCATTGTATTTAATATTAATATCTGTGGATGTTAGTCGTTGGTAAAAATTCATCAATAATGTCTTTTTTAAATTAATTTTCAAATGATTGTTATTGAACCATTCAATAATTGTAAGTAATGCGTTACTTATGTCTTTTTCAAAATGTTGTCGGTTTTTACATGTTATCGTAACTGCACTATCGTCAGCAAAAAGTGTTAATGGATGTTCAATGGCTCTGGGTAGATCATTAATATAAAGTGTGAAGAGCAATGGCCCGAGTACGCTCCCCTGTGGTACACCATAAGCTACTCTTCTTTCATTTGAAGAAAATGTTTTTTCTACTTTTTTTGTATTAATTTTAGTAATGTGTGTTATCTGCCTCCGATCACTGATATAGGATTTGAATAGTTGTAAAATATTGCCTCTAATTCCATACGCATCCATTTTCTTTAAAAGAATATTGTGTTCGACGTAATCAAATGCCTGGGTCATATCACAAAATATAGAAGAAACCGGTGTACGACTGTCCATATTTTTTAAAACAACATTCAGGAAATCATATACTGCCATATTTATAGATTTTGTTCGTGACATAATATGTATTTTTTTTCTAAGTAGGTATATAATTGCTTATAATAATATTTTTCAAATATTTTGGAAAAAACGGGTATAAGTGCAATAGGTCTGTAGTTATCTAACTGTCCACTATCGAGTTTTTTACGAATGGGTTTAATTATAGAAGCGTTTAGTGCATCAGGGAAAGTACCTTCAGCTATCGATAAATTAATTATATAATTTAAAGGACCACTTATTTCATTAGCCACCGCTTTTTACTATTTTTGTACTTATGCCGTCATAGCCCACACAGTTGGTATTTTTTAATGAGCGGATTATATTTTGTATATCTTGCACTATACATGGTGCCATAAACATGGAGTCCTTACTGGTGAGTATATGTTGGGTTACTGATATAGCAGATGATTTTGTTGGCTTAATTTTATCTATGAAGTAATCATTAAATAAGTTTGCAAATCATAATGTTTTCATATCTATTTGTTTAGGTTCTATTTATTATTTTGATATTCAGTAAAAAGTATAAGAGCGATTTGAGTGAATAAGCTTTAATCTAGACATAGAAACGTCCACATCTTATAGTAGGTACAATCGATATATAATATGATTATCGATTACAATTGTTAAATTATAATCGAACATTTTTCGATTAATGTAAACTGTAGAAGACGCACATGCCTTGCGACACAAAAATGGCTACTGCGCAGCTTCTTGCAGCCAACTTCAGAGACACAATAATCCGTTGCGATTGTAGCGACATCTATCTCGTCACATACGAACTAATAACTGACGTATCCTACATCGCGATATGAAAAGTTATTCGAGCGATGTACATATATACAAGAACCCGACCACAACAGTCGGGCCAGGGGCGTGCAGCTGCCGTACATTGGCTCACCAAAAAATGTGCTATTTTGCGCCGTCTGGTGGTGCAGGAACAATACTAACTTAGCAGTTTAGAGTCTAGAAAAGAATATAGATGGCGCTTTTCTCAAAAGAAGGGTCTTCTTTTTTAAATCATCGACACAAATTAATAATACCTACTACTTTAAATAAACTTACCTTAAAGGATGTATAATTAGTAACACAATGAAGGGGATATACAAGTGATGGGTATACCAAAAAGTATTATATGCTTTCCTCCTGACGATTCTCATTGATGTGAGTCCCATACACAATGTTATCAATAACATTGTCATTCCTGTTACACCAGCAGTACTTAGTAACAGACGGAGAGGATTCTAGAAAAAAAATCTTATTTTAATGAAATTGTTTAAAGTTAAATTGATCGTGAAAGAACTGTCCCAAATTATCCTAAACGTTGTCACAGCCCATTGCAGCTCCACTTGTTGCGAGCAACCACCCAGTGACAGCCACGTGGATATAATTGTATAACTGCCACGCAGTTCCTCCATAATCTCAGAAATACCTACTAAAACAGACACCGGCCCCTTCCAAACTTGGCCAGAAATTTAGAAGATACCTGCACCGACTTTATGGGGCCAACTGCATAACGCATTTTATATATACCTAACGATGCCAAATAAATCTGTTACTTTTAATTTGCAGATTTGTAGTAATTTTACTTTTAGCTTTTCAAATGTTCCATTTTATTGAATTGGTACCTCTACCTACAATGTTAATTATTTAGATTCACATTTATTGTGAGTTGTAGTTATTTCAATCTATTCCTGTTTATTATTTTATCTCCTAAAGTGTTCTCGCTGCTGAAGTGAAAAGTTATGTGTGTTTCACTAGAGCAAAGTGTTTTTGCATCTCGTGCCTTTGAATCCCTCGCCACACTCAGGATTCAACTTTAGAATCACTTGCTACGCTCGTGATTCAATCGTTAAATCCTTCGCTTGCTCAAGATTCAAAATCAGCACTCGCAGCAAAAAAGGACTTTGCTCTCTTGTTGCACAAATAACTATTTTTTTTTAAAGACTATTCCCTGTATTCTAATAATCAATGTATGGGATTGACATAAGATTTCGACGACACATAATAAGCATATCCCGTTGTGTAGGGGGCCTGAACACCCATGAACACATCATCAGAAACCAAAAAGTCACTCATCAGGACAATAAAAATAAACGATGCAATATTCTGTTGTTGTTTTTTAAATACAAAACACGAGCTAGCATAGTCTCACAATTTTGACGTAATAAACCCAGGGATAGACATTTAACCCTCCAACTTTGGCGGGTTTAATAGTTAATTATTTTACGCATGGTATAGTGTTAACTCTTAGCAGTGCAAGCAAAAATAATTATTTAGCCTTGTGTTAGCAGTTCGCTCGGAGTTATACACATTAACTCTGAAATGCGCAAGAGGGCCTTAAAAATATATGTCTATACAATATTAATGTTGTGTAGAAATCGTGCGTATCTCAAACACTGTATCGTTTTAAAATTGCTGTAGAAGTAAAGCTTGACTTATCTAACTGCAGTCTAATGCCGAAAATACCCATATATACATTTAGGTAAAAGAGTACCTATATGTTGTACAAATAAAATTAAATAAAAAGCATTTCTGCTAACCTCGTTCCTGTAACTGGCGAAGTTAATCTCCTCATGTTCTTCATCATACTCTCTAGAGAAATTCCACAGGTTCACACAGTGAGAAATGGAATGTACCACTAAAAACAATACGAATATTTTAACGTTAGTTCCACCTCCTGGGTGTTAATACTAGAATATAGAGAGCAGAGTATATTGAATAACAAATTTTTGAAAAAAGAATTTTATAATGTGGTAGGAATATTTTTATTAAAAAATGGGCTTGTAATAAGTAAGTATACGGAAACACTTGATTGTTGCCAAACGCTTATTCACTCAGGCCGTACACTTTGTACTTGGTTGTGGCTTTTTATTTTTCTTCAAAAATTATTTTGATTTATTCAAAATCTTTAAATATTATAAAATAAACTCGCTATTCGGTTCTGTTTATTTCTATTTTCTTGTCGTAAAAATGGTGGCTAAAGCTTCATAGATATATAAAAACAAGAGAGATGTGTAGTTGCAAAACTGAAAGAGTTAGGAAATAAAAATAATTATATGTGGGTTGATGTGCACATAAGACGGTACAAAACCGGATGGGTGACGCTCGGATATTTAATAATATATTTACAAGTTATCGTTTCCGCCTAATAGCTGTTAATGTAGTTTTAGCTGGTGGTCTACACTTGATTCCACTTTGAAGCTTACATACATATGCCGATTACGTAACGCTACTCTGTCACTATAACTAAAAACCCGACCTTAAAGTCGGTATTCATTTTATGTAGAGCGATACGGCTTTATTGTGACACAGCTGACACGCTCACAATAACCGTCCCGTTGCCCGAACTCGTATTTATATATTTATGACATACACAGGAACGCTTCAATGTGTGTATCGTACTTATCATCTTTGAAATAAGATAAAATAAAAATAATATATTTACGTTATTGGAACATAGTGAATCAGCATCTCAAATGATCTTAACATTTCCGAAATGGATGTATTAAAGTATTATGTATCTAAAGAACCAATTATTTCTGAAAGTAGAAAAAAAGGGCTTTACTGCGAGCGGGTAAAGTTCTCTTTTTCCACTTTCACAAATAATTTGTTCTTTAAAGTACCTGAGCATGTCGAGTGCAAAATACAGATCAAAATACCTATGTACATATTACATTATATACACATATTACCCGTTTATACAACTGAACCTAAATAAACATCAAAAATAGAGTATCTCTATCTATTCTAGAGTACCCATGCCACCTTACCAGAGACTACATTAGCTAGAAAAATGCAATAAAATACGCCATAAAAATGCATATTTTAAACCAAATCCTAGTTTGTGCTTGTAACTTTATTATTGCACTCCAGGCATATTTCATAGAATAATGAACTTATCTTACAGCAATAAGTATACTTCTATATTCTTCGTGATAAAATATTACAGACTCGACGCTGGCGGAAAATTAATTTCACGTAAATAGAACAGAAGATTAAGGCAACTGAACCTACGATCTAGATTCTAGCTCATAAACAAAAGCTAGAAATCCTAACAGTAGTGTTGGAGCCATTAGCCTTCGTCTCAACAACTTAATGGTCCTCTACATACGTAAAGAGTAGACAAGTAGCACCATTCCGAATTCGCTTTGTGAATACTTATAAAAATGCTACTATCGAGACTTAAGATTTTTTGATGTGAAACATCTAATACGGAGGGAGGGTAAAATCGGCTGTTAGCGTGGCGACGCTTTTATTTTACTTGTCCCGTTCAAATCTTGCAAGTTAAATTTGACACACTTCCCGGTTTCCGATTGAGCTGAAATTTTACACGCATGTGTATATCGCATGACAATGCAATATTATGATGGCATGGAGCTGATCCGATGTTGGAGCTAGAAGGTGGCTATAGGAACTCCTTTATAAAACGACATAACTCCATCGAGTTTGTGCTCGTATGATTTGCCTTGACGAGTACTTTGTCTCTAGATGGTATCCAGAGCCTGATGATGGAGCTGGAAGATGGCCACAGAAACTCTGTAATGAACCTCGCAACCTTATCGAGTTTATACTCGTTTGATTCGTCTTGAGGAGTACTTTGTCAAGTTATGATCATTTTATTTCTACAAAATAATTCCGATGTTTTCACATCTGCTAGACTTCGCGCGTCTAGTTTTTTTTTGCTCCCTCGCTTTCCAGCGTACTCTTAGCATCCCTTTAACGTTTACAAACGAATTTAAATACATGTACATTACACAGATCAACGCTTCTAGCTGCTAGTCCAGATGGCTGAAATCATTCAAAGGATTTCTTATAAAACTACTGCTCTGTAATCTAACGATACATATTTTATGGCGCATATTTTCAGACTGCGTAAATAAAACACTTCTCTGGCTGAGAAACGCAAACCGCTTTAATTACATTCCTTGTTACGTAAACACGCACAAAGATTTACAGAAAAATATACAGCAAATGAAATAATGAACTCTGGTGCTTTGGCATGGATAAGTACATGAATTAAGCCATATCCTAATTTTGGTTATCTGATCACTGTATGATAATAAACTTACCAGCAAAAAAGAATAACGTTATTGCAACAGTCATGTGAAAACTCTTCGCTTTTTCTAACCAGAAAAAGAATAAGCCTGGCCAAAATTTTGATAGCAACCTGTACAAGAGTTGATTGGTCTTCTTGCATATAGGAAGTAACACCAGAGCGAAACATAAATTTATAACGGTGGCTGTACCACGAGAGATGCAGAGTCCTAACTGAAAATAGAAAATTAAAAAATATCGCCAAAAATGCTTTTTAAAGTTTTTTCACTATGTCCGTGTACTATTGGCCAATGTCGATAATTTTCGAAACCAAAAAAATTTAGAACAGGATGAAAATATAAGGTTTCATTCTGTTCTAATTTTTTTTTTCACTTTTTACCATTTTCAAAGGCTTCGGCACTGGCCTCGAACTCGTATGTGATTTTCAAAATATAACATGTTTGTATTTCGAATTTTTTTATGGTAATACTACTTGTAATTCTTAATTATTAATCAAATAATTTTTATATTGCAAATTCAGGATTCACTTACCCCTAAGATTCTTCTTAAATTATAAAATTGACGTCCAAGTTTGTAATAAATAAATGTATCATAGAAAAGAAACATCACTAATGAGATCCATAATATCTGAAACAAAATGAAGATCGTTAATCAGCGTACGTAAATATCTATCTAATAGACGAGAATAGTTTTCGTTTGATTGACTTATAAAATTTAATTCAAATATCACAGCAGCTGTAATATTCTCTGGTGTGTCTTTATTAAAGCATTGTTTAATTTATAGGCTAAAAATATGCGAGAAGTTGTTACATCAATGTCTAGTGGTATTTTTTTAGATCATCGGTACTCTTTCTTTTCATAAAATGAACGAATGTATTGTGCCACATGTCATTTCAGAAATGTAAAAGAGCAGTTAGCATTTAATGCATAAGTCCAGGGTACGTGCAACGACGTGCGTCGGAAGTGTAAACTGCTGTATAGCTAGCACTTCAGACTCTATTCAATGTTTATGCGTTCAGCTAGCTATACACCCATGCTATACACCCAGCCTTTGACAGCAGTGTTATGCCTACCTTCATTGAACGAATGAATGGAGCCGATGACAGCATGACACGGGAGTGTGGGCCCGCATTAATTATGTTGAACATTGAAACTGATTCAAGCGACAAAAGTGACTTAAATATTATTACGTTTTGCTTCGTTAATAGTTAAATTTTATGCGTGTTTATAGTTCAAAGACCAAATAACTAATTAATGATTTAAAAAAAATACTAGGAGTATAACTTTATAAACAAAATACAGTTTCCATCTCAAAAAAAAGCAAAGTACATAGATGCCAACCTTCAACTGATACCTCCTCGTATGTGAAGTTCACCGCTCTTGAATTAACCAATTTTGGGGAACACAACCAAGACGCTAGGTGCCATAATCATTCACCAACAAACAAAATAAAAATATTGATAAAACCTGGACTAGCCCTCTAATTAATATACCTATACATACGTCCAGCGGAGTCGGTGGGGACATTTTTATTCGTAATCAGAGTTTAATATCAATGTAATCAAAGTAACAAAACCGACAGAGAGACTAAGACAATTTTCAAAAGCAATTTCGAAATATGAATTACCGCAATATTCGTATTATAATCCTAACTATTATAAAGCTGTAACAGAACTGTGTCTGTATCTGTACATTTAAGATATTTGAGAAAAAATATTATAATAGGCATGTTTAAGCAAACAAATATTATTTTTGAATTTTCACTGTTTGTCTGTTTGTTCGTTTGAGCATCACGCAAAAACTACTGATCGGATTTTGATGCAAATTTTATTTGATAGCTCTTGATTAGACTTAACAACACATTTTATCCCGTTACTATATCGGGAACCCGAGATATAACCTAAAAACTAGCTTTTGGCTACGGCAGGCGGAATATACTAATATGTGTTTCCACGACAAACAGGAACTGGCAGTGCCCCTTTACTGCAGTCTTTAAGCGGGAACTACAAATAAAGTTGTCTGCTAGCCATTTTTAAGACGTTAGATAATATAGTATGTATGACTATTTTTTTCAACCCACTATTGGGCCCGAGTCTCCTCTCAGAATGAGAGGGTTTCAGGCCGTAATCCACCACAATAACTGAGAGCAGGTTAGCAGAGTTAAAATCTCTCATGCATGCAGCTTACACATATAATTTCGAAAAATCTCGAAATGGCAGTGATATTTTCTTGTACATATAGGTACCTACATATATTATGTTCGTAATAAATCTTACTCTATTAATTGATAGATAATAGATAGAAAAATTTAATTTGCTACCAAAGCCAGATTATTCTATATCTAATTATAACAATATTACATCAATCTCATAAATTGTTACAATTTCCATTTATATTGATGATGATGCATTATCAAAACATGTAGCGATACCTTTACCCACAACTCAACACGAACTAAGGGTTCTTCCTGGTGAGTGCATTAATCCGTCTTACGGCTATAATAGAAATTGATGTCTATCAATCATCTACCCTTAGGGATTTTAATATACGAGTAAGTAGGTATCGATGGGAGCACAAATTTAGAATAACAGGGTGGACACATTTTATTTTACATGAAATGAATTAAAAGTATGTGTTGACAACATTTTGCTTAGCATCAACCGCTGTAGCAAACAAGTTTACTACCTATTTATACATCCTAACTATTATAAAGCTGTAAAATAGCTGTGTCTGCACATTTGGGATATTTGGGAAAAATTAATGTAGATACCTAATATATAGGCGTGTCTAAAACTAAAAATATTTTTTAGATTTTTTTTTGGTTATCTGTTTGCTCGTTCGCGGATCACGGAAAAACTACTAAACGGATTTTGATGCAACTTTGTTTATTTGATAGCTATTGATTAGACTTAAAAATTATACACTTTATCTCTACTATATCGGGCACCTGAGATACAACCTAAAAACAGCTTTTGGCTGGGGCGGAACCCAATTGATTTATTATACAGTTATACTTTTCAGAACATAGGACACCCTCTAGGAACAGATATTGACCAAATCTGATGCAAAGCCTACTTTTTCCTCTCGGATAACGACAACTTAATTGAAAAGGGACAAACACGCATTAAGAAATGCAAAATTTAAAAATTTAGTTGTGTTTTTTTCAGTTGTGAAAAAAAGTAGTTTATTTGATAAAAATATTAATTTGATTGAAAAGCACAGAAACCTAAAAATAACATAGCGGTAGGTATCTTGCTCTATAGGGGTTTAAAGTTACCCAAATTGACGTAATTGCCTTGTAATGGGTCAGTCGCTAATTATAGACGAACCCCATTCACCGCGTGAGGTGTATGAAGCGACAATTTTTATATACATTATACTAGATTGGTTGGTACAGCAATCATGCAAAAATGACTGAAAAAATTTAGATCGAATGTCATGATTTATATCGCGGAAAAACATTAGGTTCCTATATGGGAGAGCTAGTTTTACATATAAGTAGATGATATACATATAGTACCTACATAGAGTGTAGCCGCGGGCAGTAGCTAGTAATTTAAATAATAGGTACCCATTTAACCATTTCAAAAAATCCAAGTTCTTGCAAACGCTCATTATAAAAAAAAACCAAAACAGCCAAGAAAATCTATTCTAAATACATTACGTATAAATTAGAGTAGTAAGCTACGCTAATTTATATTAATGATATGTATTTTACAGCCGATGTTACATTCATAACGTAATAAAAGTGTAATGACTCATAATAAGCGTGAATAAAATCAAGAACAGTAGACGAGGAGAGACAACCGGCTGGGACTTTGGTTATTTAACTTTACGCTACAGTATTTAGTTTATGAATACAGAGCGAGCTCATCGAATTGGCCAATTAATCATTAATAAATCAATCTCTGGTATGAGGATGAACTTGTAAATTGATGTGTAAATAATATAGAATCTAATATAGATAGAAGAAGTCGTAGTAATACTATATAGAATTATATAGAAGATACTATATAGAAGTTAAAAAGAAAAAAAAAGGACTCGATTAGTAAAGTATTTCGGTTGTTATCGTGTTAACACACATTACCTACAACAAACGGACGTCCAAGACAGAATTTTTTTAAACAAGTTTTTAACTAGTTTAAATAACAAAAATGTCACAAAAAATATCATGTGTCAAAAATAGTGTTTTTTCTTGATATGTGTGTGTATATATTGTTTTACAAGTACAATATATGACAAATAGAGACATTTTAAGTTTGAAAAATCAGTTGTTCTGTGTAAAACGAGAATAGTACCCACCTCAACGCTTCGCTTATGAGGCGTGCAATAAGTACTTAATACCTGCGTATATATCAATACTCTGCCAACCCGCACTGGACCAGCGTGGTGGATATAGCCTGCATCCCTCTCACTTTGAGAGGAGACCCGTGCCCAATAGTGAGTTAGTGGTGGGTTAAAAAAATATCAATACAGTACAGTAACTATAAATTATAACTTTACTATGCTCTACCACGCATTTCTGTGGCACACATAATTAGTTGTTAATTTTGCAATAAAAAAAAGATGGTAATAATAGGCATAAAAACTACTCTCTCTCAAGTTGTTAAAAAGTTCGGATTAGTAGTTAGTTTCGCGGAGTTCATCGCGGGAAACATTGTGACAGTGAATATACATATATATATATAAATTATTATAAATGTATATAAATTATAATAAATGTATAGATGAAAGTTTACTTTTACTAAATTACTACCTATTATGCATGTATATATAATAATATTTTTTCTTTCTTGCTAAATCTATAATGCCTCCATATTAGGTACAGGACTCCCAGATAGAGAACCAACATCATTTTAAGTTTTTCATCGTTAAATTAATATGAAATAGCGATCATGGACCAGGCCATTGACCCTTTATTTTGTTAGTTAATAACTTTATACCTGCTAACTAATTTTAAATCGGTGTCAGAAGGTTCATTTAGTACTTTAACTATTTCCATGATTAATCAATCACCTAGTTAGTTATCTAGAGTGATTGTTGACTCACCATAAATAAAATCTTAACGCATTGACGTCACGTCTCCGTTAGCAATATTTATAAGTAAGTTTATAATATGTATTACTTACTAAATTATTTAACTGTACCCCTAGTACGAGTTTTTGATAGTTTTCGAATACGATATGTAGTTTCTACTCATTCCATACATTTACGTGCAGAGCCCCAAGCAGAAACGTGGTGGAATTAAAATTGGTAGTACGAGCTCAATATAATCATATAAATACACATCTAATATAGGTTTAAAAAATAACTCTGCTATTCTACTCCACATTTACATTACCGTATAGTTTCCCAAATCGGAGTGGGCCGGTCGTATGTATACATAGGTATATTTATGACTAGCTGATATCCGCGACTTCGTCTGCATTGCTTATTTTGTTCACTTTGTGAGGCAGCAGATGTAAAAGAGACTTCCTTTTCCCCCACTTCTCCGCGGCAAGAAAACAAACATCACTGAACACGTAGTGCTTATAAAAATCGTAGTTTCTTAAAACTTTAATTACTTTAAATTAAATGACAATTAAGCAATATATTTTTTAGATAAGGGCCCAGTGTCCATCCATCAGCCTTTCGACGTCCACTGCTCGACATAGGCCTCCCCAAGAAATGGGGGATAGTGCCGTAATCGCCACGCTTGGCAGGCGGGTTGGCGATCGCAGTGGATGTTGTTAATACTCGAGGGAGTGCTGCTGCCCACTCCCCTGGTATTCCCTCAGTCGGCCCTTACGACTCCCATGGGTGGAGAGGGGTGGGACAGTTCTAAAACCGGCCCCACACGGCTAGCCGGCCCCACACGGCTGGGCCCAGTGTATAAGATATAAAACTTAGTAAACTTGAATGAAATAAATCCAATTTTTTTTCTGTGATGCGCGTTTAAGGCAGAACTGTATAATTTTATTTGTGTTTGAGACAATTGACTGCATAGGGCTGATTAGGTATACATCATAATATAACACATGTCTGGTATAAATTGGTGGCGAACAAACTTACAGCCCACCTGATGGTAAGCGGTTAGCGTGGCCTCTAGACGCTAGCAACACTCGCGCGTCACCATCTCCAAGGACAGTGATAGTAGGAGGAAAGACAGGATACTAAGGAGAGGATAGGAAGGATAATAAGAATATAATAGAGAGGGGTTTGGGCCTCCGGTGCTCTCACTGCTGATCTTATGTGAGAGGGTGGTACTTCCCCGATCGAGCCGGCCCATTCATGCAGGGATAAACAAGGCTCTACCACCATTGCCATTTCAGCATTGACCCGTTAGTGTTGGTTTGATACTTTACTTTATTACCCGATTAATCACCTACCTTATAAGGTACTCTTTATATTGTGTACCTAACCTTGTGCGAAAGTTGGTACTTGCAACACTGTTGGCCTTAAATCGCTAGTCATAAAGGCAAACGGTCCTAAACGATAACTAAGTAAAAGGAAGATTTGCATGTTTTGCGTACATTTCAATTTCCTGCAATAGGTACCGAAGTACCGGAGTTTCAAAGCTCACAAACTGCTAAAGTTTGTACTTTACCTGTGACCTAAATAGTTTTGTGTTGCACACTTTTATCGCCAATTCTTGGTCGTTATTCGTACCTATGTAGATATGTCTAATAGAACGGCAACATATAAAACTAGTCTTTGCCCGCGGCTCCGCCGCAGCGAAAAGCTAATTTTTAGGTAATATCTCAGGTTCCCAATATAGTAGCGAGATAATATGTATACCAGTTGTTAATTCTAATCAAGAGCTATCAAATAAAAAAATTTGCTTCAAAATCCGTTTAATAGTTTTTGCGTGATGCGCGAACAAACAAACAGACAAAAAATCTAAAAAAATCGTTTTGTGTTTAGATACGCCTATATGGCCTAATCTGGTTATTTTTTCTCAAATATCTAAATGTACAGACACAGCTCTGTTACAGTTTTGTAATAGTATAGATGTTTAAAGTTTTTAATTACTTTTTTATACAGAAATATTAACCTTTTATCGGGAGATTCGCAAATGACAAATCAAGCTAATAATTTAGGTGAACAAATAGGTGGTAAATTACAAATAGGTCAACATATTATATTGCCAGAATAACTCAGGCAAAGAGGCTTCCTTTAATTCCCATAGAATGAAATGTTGTTAAAACTTTATACTACTTGTAATAACAGGCATGCTAATATGTATTTTGCACGGATTTAACTAGATTTTATACATTAAGCTTTTGACATAGCATATTAATACAAAGGACAAACATGTGAAGTAATGTATAATTAATTATTTATGTTGAACGTGAAGTTGAGATCATCAGGATTCTTAGAATCTGCAAAACTTACTACATGCAACGAGTGCACTTGAAATAAATTTTAACTAACTTTATTAAAACATACATTTTACGTAATTAATTTTAAGGAGTCACTTACCAAAAAAATACGCTTTTTAACACATTCAAAAACATCGCGCATCAAAGATTTTATCTTCATTTTTAATTAACATATAATTTAACTATTGTTAAAACTATTTTTAGGTTTGGTGCAATAATCGCTTGGATGCTAAATGCATGATCGAGCTTCCTTTCTTTTTTTTATATTATTGTAGCAATGTCTAGATAACACATTTTGATGCCAATAGTCGCGATGTGAGGTGCGGAGCGTGCACCATGTGACTGCCGCGGCGTGTGACGAACCGGCCGGCGCACGAGAACGTGTTGCTAAGACTGTAGTAGTGTAGTGTAGTCTGACTCCGACTCTGTAGGTGTACTGTGTCCACACACACTCCGCAACCCACTGAGATTTCATAGGTCAACGGATTCACCATCATTTCACACAGATCCCGTTCTACGTGGGAAGCTTTTATCATTTTTCATAATAATTAAAATAGGCATTAAGGCTCTGCAATTATGTAGTAGTTTACCAACTACTAGGATACAGGGGGCACAGGACCGTACGCGGTGGCGTTCTCTTGGGGAGGCCCATGTCCAGCAGTGGATGATGAAAAGGTGGTGGATGGATGGATGGGTGACTACTAGGTCATGTAAGACCTAGACCACAATGTCCTGAGGCAGTCTCACAGTTTAGTGTGATAATGCAATAAAAAAACTCCTAAGCATTATAAAATTACTCATGTTAGACTCATGGACTTATAAAAATATTGACTCCATAGATAACGTACATACATAGCATCACGCCTGTATTCCCCGAAGGGGTAGGCAGAGGTGTATTACACACCCACGAGTCGCCAGCTATGTTTAAGTCCCACGTAATAGGGGTCGAGCCTATTGACGTCTACCGGGCGCATTTCCAAACTCCGGGCTGCTACTGAGAATTTTTCTTTTTAGGAAAAAGCTCAATAACATTGCCCGACCCGGTGATCAAAACCGAGACCTCATGATTAGCAGTCGCATACACTACCGCTACACCACTGAGGCAGAGCGCACCAACGTAATGCATAATATTTAGTTTAATCCAACCCTTTTTGAACGTTGCGGTTTCGAATCCCGTTTTTTTTTTCTTTTGACGTGATAACGTCTTGTAAATCGATGAACGCCGGCTGCACGCACGAAAAAGTGCCACGTTCCTAAAAATGTATGGCGATCGATGCATTATTTGTGAAATTCTCAGAAAACATATATGACGTTATCACGTAAAATTATCGTCCGTATACCTACTTTACAGACAACCATATATTTTTCTTATTAAGTACTCAAGCCATTTACTCTCCCACTGTTATTTTTTTTTAACACACGTGTGGCAAGTCACGGCCCACCTGATGGTAAGCGGTCACCGTAGCCTATAGACGATAGTATTACCAGAGGCATCGCTACCTCAAAAGAAAGGGATAGGAAGGGTAATAAGGAGAGGATAAAGAGGAGGTTTGGGCCTCCGGCACTCTCACTCACCATACGAACCAAAACACGTTTTCATTTGTTAAGGCGGGTAAAAATGTTCCTAACCGCACACCCCGTCGTTCGGGGCAACGAACAGAGTAGTGTGGGACCCTCCTCACCCACTAAAGAAACACCGCCGTGTGCGGTCTCTCCGCCTTTATTGGCGGGCCACCGGAACCATATTACATTCCTTCAGTGGTAGGTCATAATCCACCCTGCTGGCCCATTGTGTGTGGCAGACTTTACGAGCCGTTAATCTCTCAGTGTTTTGATCTGTATTTTAGCACTCGACATGCTCAGCTACTTTAAAGAACAAATTATTTGTGAATGTGGAAAAAGAGAACATCGCAGTGACCGACGGCTTAGCTGTCTAGAGCACTCCCCTGGATTGGAAGGGACGCAGGCTCGAATCCCGCTCGCAGTAAAGTTATCTTTTTCCACATTCACAAATAGCGTGTTATTTAAAGTAGCTAAGCATGTCAAGTGCTGATGAAAATATTTAAAATGTAATAGTATGAATTTTTATTTCAAAATTAAATAAAATTTAACTATTTTGAACTATATTTTTAGCACTTGACATGCTCAGCTACTCTTAAAGTACAAATTATAATTTGTGAATAAGGAAAAAGAGTATGTGAATGCGTTCCGATAGAGGGCGTTGGTCGTTAAGACAAGTGTGATAAGGAGTTTGGGTATGTCTAAAAGATAGTACTGTAGCTCAGTGGATTAGAGCACTTCCCCGGATAGGAAGGGACGCAGGTTCGATTCCCGCCTGTACTAAAATACTCTTTTTCCTTATTCACAAATTATAATTTGTACTTTAAGAGTAGCTGAACATGTCAAGTGCTAAAAATATAGTTCAAAATGTTTAAAAAATCACACCATCAAGTAGTATGAATTTTAATTGCAAAATTAAACTTACTATATTGGATTAATGCATGTAAATGCGTTCCGATAGAGGGCGTTGATCGTTAAGACAAGTGTGATAAGGAATTTGGGTATGTCTAAAAGATAGTACTGTAGCTCAGTGGATTAGAGCACTTCCCCGGATAGGAAGGGACGCAGGTTCGATTCCCGCCTGTACTAAAATACTCTTTTTCCTTATTCACAAATTATAATTTGTACTTTAAAATTTAACTATATTGGAATAACGCAGGTAAATGCATCCGATAGTTGGCGTGGGTCGTAAAGATAAATGTGATGTGGAGATTGGGAATGGACGTCGGTCACTGCGATGGCTTAGCGATCTAGAGCACTCCCCCGGATTGGAAGGGACGCAGGTACGAATCCCGCTCGCAGTAAAGTTCTATTTTTCCACATTCACAAATAATTTATTCTTTAATCTCTCAATTTTCGCCTCTACCACAGTTTCTGTAGAACTGTGCCTTTACTGTGCATTCATAGACTAAGCAAACACACACACACATACATAGTTTCGAAAACTCTAGTACTCCAAAAGGTGTATGCCTGGCGAGGTCTCGTTTTCAGACTCAAATTCGATACCTCTTTATAATTCGCAATTTTACCACAAGACTATCACTACTGATAAAATATTTGTATATAATATATTAGTATATACTCGCACATAAATATATTACCATACATGGCTAAAATATTGATGCGATTTACAAGTTATTCTGAGTTTGGTTTAAACAGTAATAATTTCACTTACTAAATATTGCATAAAACCCTAGATAGGTATAACGTCTGTAGGGGCCTAGGGGCACCGCAAAAACATTGCCAATAATGAATACTTAAAGGAAATATTCCAACATTAAGAAAAGAAAGTAACCAAAATACATAGGTAGTACCTACTCCTTAATCTATATCTATACAATTACAAATTGGAAGTGTCTGTTTGTAATGTCTATAATAACAACTTTTTACTAAATTTATACGAGAGATTAAACACATTATAGTGCTAAGCATGTCAAATGCTAAAAATATATATAAAAATATCTAAATATTTATACGAGAGTCTATTTTACGCTACCTATAAAAAATTACCATATTTAAAATTTTTGTCTGTCTGTCTCTCTGTTTGTTGCGGCTAATCTGCGGAACAGCTGGACCAATTTCGACGGGACACTCACTAACAGATAGCTGTTGTTACAAGGAGTAACTTAGACTATTTTTATTTCGGAAAAATAATTAGGTTCCATGAAAAATACCCTGAAATTGTGAATGAAAATAGATAAGCATAGAAATCAAATATACATCCACGGATAATCTCCTGAACGGTTGTACCGATATGGACGAGACTCACGGGACGGGGATCACTACATTTGTTTGGAAAAATAATTAGGATTCTGCACTATAAAAGAAAATAACTAAATTCCACGCGGACGAAGCTGCGGGTAGCAGCTAGAAAAAAAAAATTAACTATGTATTAGATAATTATATAACTATGTATTATATTTATTATGCTATGCCCGTGTATATTATAGCCATTTTTTGGTGTCTTTCTGATTGCTACTGGGAAGCTTATTTATGCACATACTGTGATAAGACGCATTATCTAGCACAATAACTGATGTCCGATGAAGATTTTGTGCACGAATTTTGTTTCGTACTTATAACACAGTAGTTATCAAAGTCATCGAGAATTATTTTTTAAGTCTACCTGCATTTTTTCCTCGCACTACCTTACGGGCCTACGCGGCTCCGTCCGGTCGGTAGTCGGTTTTTTGGATTTTTCACATACATTTTGAGTTATGTAAAAAAAGTGTTAATACAAGTTGTAGATCTTATTACCTAGGTACCTAAAATTTTGCCATTTAACTTTTTTTCGATAGGATTCTTAGTTTTGCCGGAAATCGTGATAAACCGTTTTTCACTCTTAAAATCTCACCCCCACCCCCTTCCCAACCTCAAATCGCCCGTAAATTATTTTTGTTATATTTTCTTACTTTTCCAAAGGGTATCATTCTGTTTTAATATTTCTTGGTTTCGAAAATTATCGATGCTGGCCTATATTGTGTGATCGTGATCAGTTTATTACTTACGGACCACGCATATGGACTTAATAAAAAGAGCGGACTGAGCTTTGCTAACAAAAGATTGTGTAACTCAGAGTCGGCCAGTTCGCTGTACGTACATGCCGACACGCACACATTCACATCTTAGTCGGCCATTCCGCGATTAAACGTTATCACAGTCGGTACGTCTACGCTACAAAAAAATATCAAAATAAATGCTTTATCTTGTGTGGTGAAATGGTGAAAACCGTAGTGACCGAAAGAAAAAATCCAGGAGTCACGTTTCATAGGTAAATGAATAATTTAATCACTTAGTTCCCGATTTTATACATTAAAATTTATATTAATTTACCAGAACAAAATATCAATCATCATCATAAAAATCATCACAATGCCAGTATTGCTCATATTCGCTAGTGGAAATTACCCGAAATATGGGAATTTTATAGTTTATATTTATGAGGTACTATTTGCTTAGGTTAAATTAATATACTTTGATATTTTATTTTGTAAACTAAAATGATATTTGATTGCCACGTATCATTAATAGTGTTGCTGTAGTCTGATTTATGTGTTTTCGACACATAATTAATATTTTTTTGTATTTTAATAAATTTTCTGATGGTTAAATAATTTGAATTTGCGTTGATCAGTAGTATAAGTAGCATGAATTTATTATTGTAGCATTTACAAAATCTAAATTAAAGTAATCATACCTATTTTAATATGTTTTCTATACTATTATGAAGCTGTAACATAGCTGTCTGTACATTTAAGATATTTTAGAAAAAATGACTGTATTAGACTATATAAGCGTATCTATACACAAAACAATTTTTTTTTTAATTTTTTGTCTGTTTATCTGTTTGTCTGTTCGCGCATCACGCAAAAACTGCTGAACGGATTTTGATGCAACTTTTTATTTGATAGCTCTTGATTACACTTAACAACTGGTATACATTTTATACGCTACTTTATCGGGAAGCTGAGATATAACCCAAAAACTAACCCGCGCCGCGGGCAAAGGCTAGTAACGTAATAAAATTGCATTTGCGAGTTTTATTTATGTTCATAAAAAAATCGCATTTAATGAAAGCGACTTAAAATAAGGTGATAGATGCGCCCGTAGATGCCTATTTGTCTGCTTATTATCATTTTAGTCAAAATGGAAAAAATAAAAGCCGAACTTTCTTAATCACAATTTATTTCTGAAATGTTACTTTCAGAATCTACATTTACTAAGAATCTTTCTGTTAAATTATCAATAAGGTGAATGAGTAGCATCATTTTATTACGTTACTTTAAGTATAATAACATACTCGATATATCTCAACTACCATTGCAGTGTCAACAACTTTAGCCCTCAGTAAATAATTCTTTAATTTCAGCCATTTTAAAACATTTGTTATTTCTTGCGACACGCACCTTTACCTGTGCCCATACTAGTTATATGGGATTTGATTTACAGTGCTAAGGAAGTCTTTTGAGATGTTGACACCATACTCCACAGTGAACTCCTGAACTACATTTTTTGATAATAAGTATAAGTCTTTACTTTGGAATGATTTACAGTGATTCTGCTTTAATCAGTGTATTAATTTATTAATTGTTTACATTCTTTGAGCTTAGCCACTTTTGAACTGGACCTTACGCCACCCTGTAGTGGCAGTTTTATTCTACCTTATGGGAGTGGTAAGAAGCGTTATCTAATACCAAAACAAAATCATCAAAATTACCTTTAGCCACTCTTCAAAATATTCTATTTTAATAATAATATAATATATCTGCTTACAATTAGAAACTGTAGCGGCCCATATAGATAACATAAAACTGTTTAAAACAATAGGCTTTGTGTATTCCGCAACCTCCCTCAAAACAGAGCAATAGTTTCCTAGAATTCTGTGAACCCCATCTGCGCTAGAACAATAACTCTACCGATTACTAGTATTAACCTTTTGAAATAGTACGGTATATTTCATATACATTTCCAATAAATTTATCTGCCAACCTGTTTTTTTTTTAATATGTATAATAAAAAGGGTAAATTTGGCTAACATGGCAACCCTAAATTCATTCACACATAGATAGCCGCCGCCATTACGTATCCTCAATTCTGTCTTAGCGAGGCGCTGTCCATTCCTTTAATATGTCCATGATTCCAAACATAAAAATATTAACTAAAGCTAGCGGCACGCGGTTTCACCGCGCTTCACAGACTACTATACCAAAGAGTACCTGTACGGTACTATACTACTTCCGCGCATCATACATAGTATACAGCGTCATCTAGTGCAAAGTATATACTACTCTCTACCAAGAGTTCTAGTGACACGGAACAACAACTCCAAAACTGAATTTAAATTGGCGTATCTGTTCACAGTATATTTATTTATCTATATACTGAGTAGTCTGTGATACGTAGTATCTCTTATAATTTCTCTGTCTACGTCTCTAACTTAGATACAGGTCTTTAACTATGCTGTGAGTCTGTGATACGTAGTATCTCTCTATCTCTTAGTAATCTGTGAATCTGAATTTGTGTCATTCTGATTCGCCAAGCGATCTCGTGCCCAAGAATAATTAATAATATTATGCCGGTTTGTGCTGTTAAATTGTGTCATAATTATGCGGGAAAACCTTATAAAAACACTAAGATCACTTTTCATCGGTAAGTTTTGTTATTTAACCACTAGTTTTTAAGAAATCACGATTATTTGATTCAGTACTTTGTAGGTAAGTGCAAACGTGCAAGAGCATAAATAATACTACGTGACTACGTTAACGTTTAAGTAAGTGGCTAAGAGTAATACGTAATTATGCGTATTACTATTAAAGTTGCGGCACGCTATGATGGCCGTTTTGACATATTACAATAGGTAGTGATGTGTGTGTGCGTTCAGCCATATCGATGAAATCCACAACAAAAGGCGTAAACTAAACAGAGTCCAAATTAACGAGCAAGGGTCAAGAGTAATGCAGTATCAATATCCGAAATCCAAAGCCAGGTCAAAACTATATCGCAATCGCAGTGCACTCACAGTTTGTACTTTTCGAAGCAACGTCAAGTCGAAACTGCTTTGTTTTGCATTGAGCATTGACGCGAGTTTGCCGGAGGTAGTAGTTGTGCTGGCCAGCGATCCTAGTGACGATCATATTAGATTTCAAATAAAAAAAAATATATTGGAAAAACAAATGCCGAGTTGTGTGGTAAATAAGTACACCAATAATTAAAACCTTGTAAATATTAAAAAATAAATGTTCGCGCGACCCTAATATATATAGTTAAGAAATCAATGTAATAAATAGATGTTGCGTGTCCTAAAATTATACATTCGATAAATTTTATGACTACGCGTCACTATTGACAATAAAGAACAGCAATTTGCTCCTTCAAAAGTAATTATTAATTAATACGAACCTTCAAGAGTGGACAATCGTCAAAACGGCCATCATAGCGTGCCGATAGTTTAGGGATGCACGAAGAACCAAAAAGTATCAATATATATCGTATCGATATAAAAAAGTATCGATATCAGTTTCGATATATCGAAAAAAAAAATCAATATATCGGTTGGTTTTTTTCACTGCAATAAGTAATCATAAATAAGTAATCCTTGTATCGCGGAGGACTTAACAAATATACAATTTCACGGACTTCTTTACGGCTCTGAATTCCATCAATTTTAGTCAGTGGCGACAACGGTTTTACCATTACTACAAATGTGAAAATAAGTTTGTTTGCTTGTTAACTCTTGACACCGAAACTACTTCACCAATCATCACGAATTGTGGCATACATGATGCCTCGGAGTGCAGACATAGGCTACTAACTATTGATTAAGTGTTAAGTTGTTAGGTTTAATGTTGGGGGGCCAGCTGAAAATCAGTGTAGTGCGTTCAGCACGGCAAAAACTAAGCTGGCTACCTTTGTTAAATGTTTTTTTCTTTGTTAATGGTAAATTCAAATGATTAAGCGATTCGATAACTTAAATAAAGTGAATATTTTATACTCTGCTGTTAAGCCACTGCTCACTACTTCTTCTCGAGGACAGGAAATAAATAAATCGACGGCTTCTTTCCACTACATGAAAAATCAGTGACGAATAAATTCAGAAATTGTTTGTGGTGGATACTAGGTTACAAGAGCGCAAAAATAAAAAATATTGCAAAAATAGATATAGTATAATGTATAGATCACCAAAGATCAGAAAATCTTATACAGCAACATAGCAATATGGAAGAGGAAAGCAAATCTAATGTAATTGTAACCCATTTGAATGACAGGTATTCTACAGTCTTCTAGCTTGAAATTAGCTTCGCGGTTTTTCTATTTGTGTTATAAATCTTGTTTATTATATGATTATAACTGATAAATACAATGGTTGTTTGTTTCGTGAGTGCCTGTGATGTAAATCATGCAAACAATCCTGATAATTGCATGTTTCATAGGTAAGTTCTCAGGATATTATTACAACTTAAATAATAATTATTTTATTAAACACAAAGTGAAAAATGTGAAATCGAAAATAACAGTCACGAGCAGGATTCGAACCTGCATCTCCTGGATACCGTCCAGATGCTTTGCCAATTCAGCATCTGGACGGTATCCAGGAAATGCAGGTTCGAATCCTGCTCGTGACTGTTATTTTCGATTTCACATTTTTCACTTTGTGTTTAATGTATGTTACTAAGCATGTCAAATGCTAAAAATATATATAAAAAATATCTAAATATTTATAGGGTTTGCGTCATTATTAGGTAAAATCTTAATTGTAAAATTAAGTTTACCTGGTCGGTATAATGTATGAAAATACTTCAGACAGATGGTGCAGGCGTCACCCAAAGACGTTAAGTATGAATGTGTTATCGAAATTAGCAGTCGGGAGCAAGGGTCACGATTGCTGAATTGGCAAAGCATCTGGACGGTATCCAGGAGATGCAGGTTCGAATCCTGCTCGTGACTGTTATTTTCGATTTCACATTTTTCACTTTGTGTTTAATGTATGTTGCTAAGCATGTCAAATGCTAAAAATATATATAAAAAATATCTAAATATTTATAGGGTTTGCGTCATTATTAGGTAAAATCTTAATTGTAAAATTAAGTTTACCTGGTCGGTATAATGTATGAAAATACTTCAGACAGATGGTGCAGGCATCACCCAAAGACGTTAAGTATGAATGTGTTATCGAAATTAGCAGTCGGGAGCAAGGGTCACGATGGCTGAATTGGCAAAGCATCTGGACGGTATCCAGGAGATGCAGGTTCGAATTCTGCTCGTGACTGTTATTTTCGATTTCACATTTTTCACTTTGTGTTTAATGTATGTTGCTAAGCATGTCAAATGCTAAAAATATATATAAAAAATATCTAAATAATAATTAGGTTAAAAATTAGGTAGGTTTATGTTGCTAAAAGCTGAGTGTATAATTCCCTTATAAAATGCATACTTAATATCGTTGACTGGCGTTGCTGGTGAAATAAATAAAAACAAATTAATTGTGTTTGTTTTCATTTATTATGTCTGTTTTGTTTCATTAGTTGAAGATGATTATTTGAATGAGCGAGTTCGTTAAAGAAACTGATTTGTTTTATAATTTTATCGATAGTCAGTCTAATTCTTAAAACTTACATCACTATCCAACGCACACATTGACAAATTGGTTACGCGTTATCGAGCTGTCAGGTGATCTATACATTACTAAAGCTATGCAAAAATATATTATAGCTTTATTTTGCTCTGAATTTGATACTGTATAACTTATGAAAAATGAACTTCATCTAAATTAATATAAAATATTATTTAAATACTTATTGTTAGTTGTTGGACATGTGAAATTACATTCCTAAACAGAAATGAATCATCTAGGTACTTAATTTATATAGTTTTATTTACCTTTGTTCGATGCAACACAACCGAACACCCGTTTTGCTGAGCTAACATTTATACATTACTTTGTGGTATATGGCGCACCGCCAGTTCAGTGCATGTACGGACAGCAAACCGGAAACACTCATAAAGCTATCATAACTTCATATTTCGATCATTAGCGTTAATAAGCTCATTATATAATTATCGGGAATAAACGGTATTCAGCTATCCTCGCGTTTAACTCAGCAACTACCTAGCATATAGCAAACTCGACGTACAACCTTACTTATAAATATAACTATATCCATTTCAGCAACATTCGAAAAATATTTTTTAGGTTTAATAATATTATTACTACTAATCATCACGCCATTTCCCTTGCGGGGTAGGCAGAGAGAACAGAGTGAAAAGATGTTATATTATTACATACATCTCTCTCTTCCTCAATATTCAAAATTCTCTTCATACACGCTCGGACGCTCTGGTTTCGGAGACTCCTGACTCCACTTTCCTTCAATACATGATCGATTTGGTCTAGGTAGGTGAGTCTCGGTCTCCTCCTGTACCTACATCCTTCCACTTTCGCATTGTATCTTCATAACCAGTCGCTCTTCCGGCATTCTTTCTGCATGTCTGAACTATTGGAGCGTTCCCTTTCGCATCTTTACACCAATACTTTCTTTCATACCTATCCGCTCTCTTACGTCGTCGTTACGAATGCGGTCAGTCAGTCTCACTCTACAGATTCATCGCAGAGATCGCATTTCGACCGCATTGATTTTAGTCTCATACTCTTTTTTGCATACTCAATTCTGACTTCCATATAATAACGTTGGGACCAGCACTACATTGTGCATTGCGACCCGCGCCTTCTGGCTTAGGTGGTGGCTGCCGAGAAGTTGTCCCAATGCTCCGTTCACTCTATTTCCCGCATTTACTCTTCTCTCTATATCAGTGGTGTACCTTCCATCACGACAGAATCCACATCCAAGATATACAAATTCATCCACTTGTTCTAGCACACCATTGCCTATCGATACTCTAAAATCTGTTCTGGCTCCTTCTCTTTCAAAGACCATAATTTTGGTTATGCACACATTCACACGTAGGCCCCTTTTCTTACAATCTTTATATAATATTATTTATTTTAAATTATATATAAATAGTGCTAGTATATTAGGTTAAACCAATTTAAGTAATGAGGTTTTTTTACATTTTCCTTATATATATTTGGGTCCAAGTAGTAATAAATCGAATTTGATTCGTTTCGATACTCGAAATTTTAGATCGATACATCGATATATCGAAATTATAAATATCAATATAAAATATCGATACATTGTACATAAAACGGCTTGCGCTTGTTGCGCTTCCTTTGACGCCTCTTGCTGGGCTGCTGCTGTGGCTGGTTGGTGGCAGCCATGAGCGACCCTGGGGCGTGGGTTCTCCGCTGGGGTGGTAGCAGCCTGCGCGGTGGTACGGGCAACAGTGCCAGCCCTCTTGTTCCGGACATCCCTCCGGAACACTAGACTATTGGCATTATTGGCCGTATGTGCCTCCACACAGTTGGCGCAGGTGGGTGGGTCCTCCAGAGGACGGCGGCAATCCCTGGCGGCGTGCTTGTCGCCGCACTGTACACAGGCAATAGGCCTGTGGCAGTTGTGTGACGAGTGCAGGAACTGCTGGCAGCGATGGCATTGCGCAGGTCCTCGGTGTCCTCTCCACGCTTCGATGGTGACCCCGGACATACAGAGAAGCTTGTGGACTTCGTATATACCCGGGGTGGTATCGGCAGTTCGGCGTAGCTGGGCAAACATCAAGCAGCCCGGCCTGCCCGAGCGCGCGGGGATCGCTCCCACGTGCTCAGGGACATACCCGAGCCCGCGCAACGCTGCCTCTATGGCTGTTAGGTCTGTGTTTACTGGCAGCCCCCCGGGTAGCCACTTTGAGGCTCCGTTCAGCAGGTAACGAATAACAGAACCAGGAGATTCCGGCATCCTTCTCCAGCTGCGTAAGGTAGCGCTGTATCGCACGGAACACCTGTTCCGATCGCGGGATGAATCGCACACTTTTACCGAACGGACGTCCATTGGATGTGTATCCGAGGGTGCGCTTCAGCTCCCGGATATGAGTGTGCCAGTCTGGTAACACCGCCACAATAAGTGGTGGGTACTGGCTGGCTTACTTCGGCTTGGTGTTGGTGTCAGCGGCCGCTGGTGTGGTGGCAGTGGTGACGGCATCGGTGGTGGTTGCCGTTGAGGTGGCAGTAAATAACTGCTGGAAAGACTGCGTGGAAGTGGAAGCCACTGCAGCCGTAACTATGTTGGCCCACGATGAGCCGGCGACAGCAGCTTCCGTGAGGGTAAGGGCCAATCTGCCGGTCAAGGCAGTTGATGAGCCTGCAACCTCCATCGGTGACGGAGGCAGCAAGTGCGGCACGGCGTGTTTGTCGCTCTCTTCTCCCCTCTTATTTGCGGGGGGAGGGGAAGCGCTCCGCCGTGATGTTGGTTGGCGGGGCGGTGAGGCGTAGGGCTGGTACGCTGAACATGCGCGTATCTCATCGTGGCAGTGGCGGCGCAGCGAGCAGCGCCGCAGGTGCAGCAATGGTGGTAGTCAGCTGCCGGACGGGGGCCGCAGAGGGTGCGGCAGTGGTTGTAGCTGCGTTTATGTGGTGATGGAGGTCGACGGGGTAGGAGTTCGCGTGAGCGGGCTTGCCGCGAAAACCTCTTCACCGGCTCCTATGTCCGATGGTAAGGCTGTCGTGAACAGGTGACAATCGTTGCCTGCCTGGCTGCGGTAATAGCGTCCAAGCCCGCTCCGAGGGAGGCGCTGGGGTTTGCAACTCGCAAACGCTCGACCTAAGTGGTGGGTTTGCGGGCGGGGCTGGCATTATGCCCCGCCGATTATCGCGGCGATCCACGCCGCGGTGAGTGGGGGAGGGGGGCAATAGCCACCAGGGTGTGGTCGTGCCGACATAACTGACTATATTATCTCTGAATCACATCTGGATTGCACTGAAAAGCATTTCAGATGGATTTTTTTAATATTTTGGAGTTGCAGATTTCCTACGGATCCCGTACTAGCAAATCGCTGGAGAGTCATTATACAGCGGACACGAGAGGAAAATTACTGGAAACCTCACAAGAATTCAGTCGTGTGTTCCGAACATTTCTCTGATGATGATTTGTATTTTACAAAAAAGGGGTTTCGAAGGCTTAATAATGGATCTGTACCAAGCCAGGTACCTGCTTGAATTAAATTAAAAAATATATTTACAAATTAGGTATTAAACATTTCAGTAGGGCTTAATCACACTGAGGCTGGTATTCCTACCGAAGCCGGGGCGAATGCCGAATTCGATCGGGGCCTACAGGCCCATCGTGCTGCTGCATGAGGCGAGTAGGCTGCTGGAGAGAATCCTCGCTGTCCGCATCGTCCAGCACCTGCGTGACATCCGACACGACTTGTCGGACGCCAGTTCAGTTTTCGAGCTGGTCGCTCGAGGGACGGCGCGATCATGCGCCTGAGGGCCGCTGCTGCAGCGGTCGTCGCTGGTGGTGGAGTGCTGTTGCTGGTGTCACTTGACACCCGTGTGGGCGGGGGCCCTGGACGCACCGAGCAGAGCTCTACTGTGGAGACCTCAGAGAGTCGTCGCGTCCAGGGTCATACGTGGATACCGCACGATGTCGTCGGAGGCAGCCTGCACGTTGGCCGGAATCGCCCCGTGGGACTTGGAGGTGGAGGTGCTCGCCGAGGTGTATCGGCGGGCTTCGCAAGAGCGACCACCCCCCGGTCGCCCCCCACCCAGGGAGGTGGCAAGGCAGCAGCGCGACGCCCGCCAAACTGCCATGGCCAGATGGAGGGCGTGGCTGGAGGAGCCCCGGGCCGGTCTTTGGACCGTAGGGGCACTCCAACCAGTGCTGGAGGAGTGGGCGGAGTGACGGCACGGAGTCCCTACCTTCCGACTGGTGCAGGTGCTGTCGGAGCACGGTTGCTTTGGCAGATATCTGCACATAGTCGGAAGGAGGGAAGTGAATCCGGGCTGTCACCACTGCGGCTGCGACGAGGACACAGCGCGGGACACGCAATAGGGGGTGACCTCTCGCTGCCGAGCGTCAGCGAGCGTTGGCAGCGACAAGAATTGGGCCGCGCTGCCTTCTGCCAGGAAGTCATCTCGTGGAAGGAAGTGGCGGAGAGGGCAAGAAAGGCTGATCTTTCCGCAGACCCGAACCGCCGCCAGTGACTGGGGAGGCGAAGGCGTGAATACTTGCGCCTTATGCCGCCCTAGCCGAGGCTGCGGATGGATGGACCGGGGAACGTCCGCCACCCCCATGGCAAATACAGGTGGAGAGACGGCACATGGTGGGTTTATTTAGTGGGTGAGGGCCCCACACTACCGTGTTCGTTGCCCCGAGCGACGGGGTGTGTGGTTAAGAACATTTTTTTCACGCCTAACAAAAAAAAAGTACTTAATCACACTTTATCTGCCTCGGTGGTGTAGCGGTAGTGTATGCGACTGCTAATCATGAGGTCTCGGGTTCGATCCCCGGGTCGGGCAATGTTATTGAGCTTTTTCGTAAAAAGAAAAATTCTCAAGTAGCAGCCCGGAGTTTTGAAATATGCCTGGTAGACGTCAATAGGCTCGCCCCCTATTACGTGGGGCTTAAACATAGCTGGCGAATCGTGGTTGAGTAATACACCTCTATCTACCCCTTCGGAGAATACAGGCGTGATGCTATATGTGTGTTAATCACACATAGAGCAGTTATAGGCACAATCTAAGAACAACATTTATTACGATAAATGCTAACATTTTATTAATTTCATATTTTGTTGTTACAGTGTTTGTTTTTATCAGCGAAGAAAACAGAAACCATAACAAACATAAAACAAGTAAGATCATAATGGCTTAACACTGTCTGCAAATAATTTGACATTCACTTCAGTAATTCATTAATGTTTATTTATTTTAATAGGACAAGTCGACGACCAGTCTGGTTTCTAATGTGATTCACACTGAACCAAAACCATCGTGTTCACAGGAGTTAGTGAAGCTTAAGCTAGATGATGAGCCCGTGACCGTTTTAGAAGATGATTCGGACTTGGAATCGATATTTGACACTCCGCGTATAGTAAAGTTACGCCGTACATTACGTCGAAAAATAATACAAGAAAACAATAATAGAGCTGTTATTAATTCATTAAGAAAAAAGAATTTTCGTCTGCAAAAGCAAAATACTTCTTTCAAACATATAATTGATACTTTAAAAAAACAAATGTTGATCAATGAGGCTGTGCCTAAGTAGTGTTTTTATTCGCCGCAAATTTATACTCTCAAATTACCAAATAAATCAAAGGTAAACGGCCTGCTAAGTACTCACCAGAGTTTCGTAAATTTTGTTTGACACTAATTGTCACCACGTGATTATAGAAAATTTGAAACATGTCATCCACATACCAAAACTTTAACAATATTGTAATTTCGAGCGTACCCCAGAACTCACTGAAAACGCCTTTCGAATGCCTGAAGTCCAAAAGAGACCGGTCTAACAAAAACCTTATTTTGGCACTTATTGCGGATGAAATGGCTATCTGACAACAAAAATGTTGGACACGGGCTGGCAGGACTTCAGAAGAGTAAATAATATTAAGATTATTTTAGGCAGATGTAACGATATAGGAGTGGGCGTTGTTTCACTGACTTTTGATGGGCATCCTGCAAACCTGTCCGCAATGGAAATATTAGTATGAGAAATTAAACTTGATCCGATGCAATTAAAAACATCCTAACGCTGAATATTTTGTTGCTGTTTTTTAGATTGATGTAACATGATTAAATTAATTAGGAATCATTTTGAATCGAAAGAAAATTTCTTGAATGAGAATAATAAATAAATACGATAGAAATAGGCAAAACGAATTTGTGATTTATACAGCGAAACTGGCTAGGTAATAAACTTAAAAAAACATTATTTTTAGGACTTCTATAATGAATATGAAACTTGCAACACCGGTGAATAGGAGAAGCGTTCCAAATGCCATGGAATTTTGTCGGGTGGAATGAAAAGCCCAGGTTTCGAAGATCCCGTATATTTCATCATGTTAATGAATAATGTTTTCGATATTTTCAACAGTAGCAATCTAAGCCAATATGGAATTCCTCATCAATTTATTAATGTTCAATAAAGAAAAGGTATTTGGTTTATTAGGTAAAGCAAAATAATGTATCTTGAAATTGAGCCTTGAAGTTTCGAGAAAAAGAAGTTACAATGAAAAAGAATAAGCCCAAAACAACAACTATAAAAAGCTATGCATCTGTTTTAAAATCTCAAGCTTTTTAATAGATATGGAGAGCTTAAAAAAATATGAATCCCTAATAGCCACAAAAATGCTATATTTGACAACATACCGTTTCAATCAAGATAATATTGAATAATTTTTTGGTGCTATACGAATGCATGGAGGTTTATGATAACCCAAATGCAAGATAATTCAAGGGAATTTATAGAAATCTGCTATGCCATATAGAACTCAAAAGCAGCTGAATCTGGTAATTGTGTTCCTTTATAAAGCGCTAGTATTCTAACTTGTACTTCTGCAGTAAAATGCATAGATTAAAGTACATCTCAAACGTGAGCAGACGATAACGAGTTTGATACCTGCGCAAAGATAGCACCCCATCGAAGGATTTTTGAAATCAAAATGACCTTAATCGATAGGTCTACATTAGGTCTGTATAGGTCCACCAAAATTTTTGTTAAATCACCTGTAGTATTTTAATAAATTATTTTTTTAATTTGGTATTCACCTGCACAAAGTTAGCACCCCATCGAAGGATTTTCGAAATCAAAATGACCTTAATCGATAGGTCTACGTTAGGTCTGTATAGGTCCACCAAAATTTTTGTTAGATCATCTATAGTCTTTTAATAATTTTCATAATTTTGCAAAAAAAAAATTGCATCTTAGCATCTCATTTAAACGGAAACTGATTAATAAAATCACCTCCCAATGTTTAAAATATATTTAATAAAGTTACACTTCCGTCACCGGCTTACTTATGTGTACCAAATTTCAATTCAATCGGTCCAGTACTTTCGTGACCTAACAAATATTTTGGTGGACCTATACAAGACCTAACGTAGACCTATCGATTAAGGTCCTTTTGATTTCAAAAATCTTTCGATGGGGTGCTAACTTTGTGCAGGTGCAAATGTGTTATAGGTACTCAACTATGACGTAATTTCTGCAAAAATATCGATTGTTTGCCGGTAAATACTTAAGTTAGGAATTAATTAATTGTATGTTCAATATTCTGATAAATAGCCTAGCGGTAAAACCAAGGACTGCAAAGACAGTTTTATCGAGTTCAATCTCGAGCCCGAGGACTAGCTACGGCATACTCCTCTGACTTTCCGAAGTTATGTGTGTATCTGTTTACAAATTATTACTGCTCGGTGAGGGAAAACATCGTGAGGAGACCTGGACCCCGATTCTCGTGCATTAGACTTTTATCTCGAACTCGACATATGTCGAAAAAAATGGCGAATGTCGAGTAAAAACCAATTTTCGTATTCTCGGAATGTCACGTTAGAGATATGTCTACCACTCAGCGCACGACATGCAACGAGTAGTCTATAGCAATCGACATCATGTGTCGAATGCAAAGTCGAATGATAATTCGAACGTCACTTTGTTTTTGTTGTGAATAGTTGTGAACTTGTGGTTGTGAAACGTCTTGTAAACTTAAATTTGGTTCCAACCCAATCCTTGATATCAAGTGGAAGTCAAGAAAATGGGTGATGAGCTAATTTTCGCATTTATTAATAATCTGATGGAGGCTACAGAGGATGCGGCACTGGGTATTCTACGTCGGCAAGGTCTGTGGCGTTATAACGCTATGGAGTTAAGTGATGCAGCGTTCCAAAAAAACTTTCGCCTATCGAAGGAACTGACGGATGAACTAATAGACATAGTGGAACCAGTCTTATGTCATAGGACAAGACGCTTTTTTTTTTGTTAAGCCGGGAAAAAATGTTCCTAACCGCACACGCCGCCGTTCGGGGCAACGACCAGGGGTAGTGTGGGGCCTGCACCCACTAAAGAAACCCGCTGTGTGCCGTCTCTCCGCCTTTATTGGTGGGCCACTGGAACTATGTTACATTCCTTCGGTGGTATAGGACACGACCCTGCATTTTTTAATTATTCTATACTTAGAAACACGAATTAACAAACAAACGACACTGATAAATATAATACTATATTGTAGGATTTTTACTTTTTATCGTTTTGGTAAAACATTTCGTATAATGCAAGTAGTCTCTAAAATTTTTTGTTATACTATAATACATATATTAATATTGCACTAGGAGATCTTCTAACTGTGCAGTAATGAATAGAATTATAATATTAAATTGACGCTACATATATATAAACACCTTCTTTTTTTTTTAAGGCGGGAAAAAAATTTCCTAACCGCACTCCCCGTCGTTCGGGGCAACGAACAGGGTAGTGTGGGGCCCTCACCCACTAAAGAAACCCGCCGTGTGCCATCTCTCCGCCGTTACTGGCGGGCCACTGGAACTATGTTACATTCCTTCGGTGGTATATGTATATATAAACACCTAAAACATATTTTAAAACATTTTTATCGCTTAATCGATATTTTTCCCAACACAATCGATACTTTTGTAAAATAATCGAGAAAACGGAACGTCATTTTTATATGTCTATAGAAAAGTCGAAGACAAGAATCTCTATTGTGACCGAGAATACAATTTTATGATACTGTAGACATTTTGGCGACATTTTCCGTAGAGATTTTAAAATTAGAGATTATCTCTAATTAGACATTATCTCTACAAAACGAGAATCGGGGTCCAGCACGCCTGAGATTTACCTGCTAACCCGCAATGGGCCAGCATGATGAACTACGGCCTAAATCCCTCTCAATCTAAGTAAATAGTGTTGGAAGAATCAATTTTTCGGTTTGCTATGATAGGTATAACTAATATTTATAAATAATTTAGAAAAGGTAGGTATCATTTATTAAATTTTAAAATTATAAACCATGACTTTTTTTCTGAATTAACAAACTCAGATCATAGGTAGACCATTATTGCCCCTTAAAGAGCGTTAATTATTATATTATATTTACATAAGTATTTTGTTGTTACGTTTACATATTTTTCCACTACTGCACGTATCAAATCAATTATAGAATAGCATACATGTACTTATATTTATATTATTTAATCACCTGATTATTTATTAGACAGAAATAATATTTTTATATAAACAACACTATTAAAAAAATATCGTATAAAAGTAATTGCGGTACGTGTTGTATATGTCAGTATGTCATCGTGAAGAAAAAATTACCTACGGTTGATAGCGGGCAGGGACGACCCGCCCCGCGTGTCCCGCGTACCCCTCTAAGAACCTTCTGAATTTTGCTAAAACAAGTGATTTAAAAGATTAAAACACTACACGCAATAGTTATGTTTAACAAAAAAAGTTCATAAGAATTTCTTATCTTTTAAACAGTCATTATAGTGGTAGCCAGTAACATACCAATTATTCAGTTTTTACGTAAAATAGCTAGGAATTATACGCTTTGAGAGCCGTTTGTATTATAATTATTTTTTTTATTGACGCAATGAAAACGGAACGAGAATACTTTGAATTTGTTAATAAAAAAAAACAAATGAATAATATAAAAGCAAACACTATACACCAATACTGACCTTACGATAAAGAATGGAGAAATATAAAGATAAAATAGGATCACTCGTTTGTCTCTCAGTTCTACCCACTCCGAAAGTACTGGACCGATTGAATTGAAATTTGGTACACATATGTAAGCTGGTGACGGACGTGTAACTTTATTAAATATATTTTAAACATTGGGAGGTGATTTTATTAATCAGTCCGTTTAAATGAGACGCTAACACCCATATTCTAAGACGGTTCCTCAACATTTCCTCGACTCAAACTCAACTGAGGATACCTCAAGGAATATCTTAAGGAATCCTCGAAATTGGTATTCTTTAGTTGAAAACTCGAGGAACCTCGAATGAGGTTGAGTCGAGGTAATACGTCATTAATTACGTCATTGTATTGTAGATAGAACATTGTTTTGGGCAAAAATGCTTTGATTTTACATCTGTGGTCACTCAAAAGTTAACAGATGTTTGTCATTTGACATGTATATAGGACGATAGGTATTATACAAGGATCGCCACAAGGAGTAAAACTCAGGTAGGTACCTACATAGCAAAAAGTAATACTTACGTATATCGTATAACCAGAAAGTACTTACATAGCGTCGTCGCGTCAACGTTGTTTTTTTGCTGGGTGTGTTTTTATAGCTACATGGTATAAATTGTTTAGATATCATTTATTTTGTAATATGTCTGGAAGATATTCTTATTGAATATCGGTCGGCAAAGTTATGCCTACAGGAACTCATAATTAAATATAAAATAAATTCGACGGCTACTTTAGGTGCCGGTAATCCTGCTGGAAAAAAAAATAGCTTACCTACGTCTTAGGAATTCTACGGTATCGTAAAAGTTGAGTTTGCAGCCTCTCGCAAGTAACATCTTATGAGATAATCATACTTAATAATACTAATTCAAAAACCGCTGGAAATACATTATAAACACTAGAAAACAATATTCACATGAAATAATAAACTTCAGTAAATTGTTTATAGAACAAAAACTTCCTTGAGTATTCCTTAAGGTTGGTCCCAACGTACCTTGAGATTGACAGTTGTTTCCTCACCTCGAGTGAGGAAAGGCGTCGAGTGGAGGAGATTTTTTGCAACTAAGAATACCAAACTCCTTGAGTGCGCTTGAGTGGAGTCGAGAAATGTTCGAGGAACCGTCTTAGAATATGGGTATAAATATATCTAGACACAGCGAAGAAAATTCTTTGTCATGTATGAGCGAGAACACAAGATATAATTTACTGGTGCAAAAAACAGGCAAAGTCATAGATTTTTGTCATTTTTTTTAAATCAGTGTTTTGAGAAAATGACCACGTGATAATAGTGCTTGTAAAATAGTGCACTATGCTACAAAAGCTACAGCGAGCGAAAAAATACAGGTATAACATTTCATTCATATGTAGTCGAAAATGAAATAATATAATGATTGAATGCTATAAAGTGATATAAAATGGGCTTTTTTACTCATAATTAATAATTGCTACTAAGATACACAAGCAAAACACGTTTTCTAGCTAAATTTCTATTACTGAGAATTGTTTCGGTGTTGCCTTATTGCGAATTTAATTTGCCCAGTTTTCACTTTACTAATAAATTTATATGTAATTTATGAGATGATGATAAAAATTACCATTTTAGGTTTTCCTCTAATCCAGATGCGAGATCGAAATGGGTGGATGCTACGGGAAAACGAGGCAACCCACGAAATACCCAAAATATGTTTAACGATATTTTGTTGATGTTTCATTATACATAATAAGAAAATAGTAACGTTGGGAGCAAAATCATTGCTAGTGAATATGTTCATGTAAGTATAACTTTTAAAGTCTTTGTACTTCAACTTTGTAAGTAAATCTCAATTCTAGATTATGACTACCGCTGTAGTCATAATCTAGAATTCAGAGAAACTGATTTGCTCTCTCTCTTGTGACACCTGCCTGGGGTTTAAAGGTTTCAAAATAAATTCCAGGAGTAAAACAAAATTAAATAACATTTTTAGATCTATTTCGTTTAGCAATTGACATGCTCCGCTACTTTTTAAAGTACAAATTATTTGTGAATAAAGAAAAAGAGATTTTTGGTAGGAGCGGGAATCGAAACACGCATCTTTTCCAATCCGGGGAAGTGCTCTAAACCACTAAGCTATCCTACTGATCTTTCGATCATCCCAAATTCTTAATCACATTTGTCTTACGATTGGATGCATGTAATGCTTACGTACTGGATGCTACCGATTGGATGCATGTAATGCTTACCGACTTTAAAAAGTAACGGAGCATGGCAATTGCTAAAAGAAATAGATCTAAAAATGTTTAAAAAAAATCGCGCCATCTAATAGTATGAATTTTAATTGCAAAATTTAACTTACTATATTGGATGCATGTAATGCTTACCGATAGATGGCGTTAGTCGTAAGACAAATGTGATTAAGAATTTGGGATGATCGAAAGATCAGTAGGATAGCTTAGTGGCTTAGAGCACTTCCCCGGATTGGAAAAGATGCGTGTTTCGATTCCCGCTCCTGCTAAAAATCTCTTTTTCTTTATTCACATTGTACTTTAAAAAGTAGCGGAGCATGACAATTGCTAAAAGAAATAGATCTAAAAATTTTTAAAAAAATCGCGCCATCAAATAGTATGAATTTTAATTGCAAAATTAAACTTACTATATTGGATGCATGTAATGCTTACCGATAGATGGCGTTAGTCGTAAGACAAATGTGATTAAGAATTTGGGATGATCGAAAGATCAGTAGGATAACTTAGTGGCTTAGAGCACTTCCCCGGATTGGAAAAGATGCATGGTTTGATTCCCGCTCCTACTAAAAATCTCTTTTTCTTTATTCACAAATAATTTGTACTTTAAAAATTAAATAAGATATATTCACACCCCAAATGATAGGTGGCAACACAAATTTATAAGGTCGTGGTATTCGTCCTATAGCTAACTTCACCACTTATAGTACTCTCTCTCCCGTGGGACCGGCCATGAAGCACATCGTTGCGTTTTGGTAGTAGCAGGAGATAGCCGTTTATCCGCTCAACATACAGATGGAATCTCCCAGGTTTGTAATAGGGGTCAGCATCGCGTAGGCGAAAGCGGCGAGCCGAAGGCGCAATCACAAAAAAAAAAATTTTGGCGCTAAAAATTTATTTCCTACTCCTTCACTTTCAATGCTATCTACTCTTGAAATTTTGTCCGATACAGTCTGTTCATTCTATAATCTGTGTATGATTTTTGTCTACGCCTATATATATTGTATCAACGAGAAATAATTCCTAAACGTAAACGTCAACCAGTTGTGACAATGGACTCTAACTATATCGAATAGTGTTTTTAAGTGGTTTAGTGCATAAAATAGTTATTATACTTGACAATAAACATGGATTTTTCAACAATGGGTAAGTAGTTTTTTTTATAATTTTTTTCATAAATAGTGTCCACCCTTTACGGCGCGTGGGCTCGCGCGGCGTCGCGTGGCCTTGGCACTGTATCGCTTGGCACGCTTATGGAGACTATGGTCTCCTTTGTGGTTCTAGCGGTTATTCTTTCATTTCATATCAGTGAAATGAAATGGTGAGCAGCGGCTTGACAATACTCTCAGTATAGTTGAGTCCATGAGCGACGGTTGACATTTACCATCAGATGGGCCGTGGCTCGTCTGTCACTAAATGCAATAAAAAAAAAGTTCTTATTCAATTAATTAAATCATCGCTGGAAAGAAGATAATTCTTTTCTTATTTGACACAGAAAAGAAAGAAAAGATAATTTAACTATATTCTTGTGTACTATTATTTTATTAAATATAACTTATTATTACGTACCAGATGACACGTCGAACATAACGGCAATTTATGGAGCAGCAATACTTACCTTGCATCAAGGCTCAAAGTCTTGGTATTTCCCTACGTGATCGAGTTCTTATTACGGAGATCCGTAGAACGTGAATATCTGACATAGCCTGCCAGGTTTGCATGCTGAAGTGGCAATGGGCAGGCCATATCGCTCGACGAGCTAACAACCGTTGGGGAAAAAAGGTTTTCGAGTTGCGACCAATGGCCTCCCACCAGATGGACCAAATATATGGTCAAAGCTGCAGGGAGCCGTTGGATGCAGTCAGCACAAGCCCACTAGTTCTGGTGCTCTCTTGGGGAGGCCAATTTCCAGCAGTGGACGTTTATAGACTGATGGTTAGATGAATAGAAGGGGTGGTAGATTTACTTTTAAATAATTATTTTGATAAACGTTGTGATTTTCAATTAAATATTTGTTACGAAGAGTTTGTTATTTACGATCAAGTTACAGACCTCATTCTAACTATCGTTTATTTTGCCCAAATATGGTTAAATATTTGTCAACCTGGCAACATTTAAAAAAATATTGCTGTTTCAAGTGCTGCCACGCTGTAGCTCCGTCTAGTTCTTAGTCTGAGTTGTGTACATAGGTGTACATGAATACTATGGAAAAGCCTATACCGTTCGGACTCCTTGTCTATACTTCGTTCATTAGACCTAAACTCCGCGAAGTATGGAAGTCGCCACTACTTTAGTATATACTCTTTGCACGCACTGCTATTATAACGCTGTAACTTCAGACTAAAGTTAGTCTGAGGCTATAACAGAGCTGTGTCTGTACATTTAAGATATTTGGGGAAAAATTGCTTTATTGGGCTGTATAGGCTAAGTCTACACATCAATTTTTTTAGATTTTTTGTCTATCTGTTTGTTCGTTCGCGCATTATGCAGTAGTTTTTCTACTGAACGGATTTTCATGCAACTTTTTTTATTTTGTGGCTCTTGATTAGACTTAAAAACTGCTGTACATTTTATCCCGATACTATATAGGGAACTCGAAATATAAGCTAAAAACTAGCTTTTGGGTGCGGCGGAGGCGCGGTCAGAGGTTAGTCTGTGTATTATTCTTTCATTTGATCAGGAGTTTTGGCGGGAACACGAAGAAGATCATGTCGTCGCTCTGCATTATTTTCCTAAACTTGTGTTATTTCAAGTATTAATGTGTAAAAGTGGTGGCCTTTTGCTTATTAACTATTTGTGTATGTGCATAAGTGTTGGCAAGTGATGTAGTGCGACATAACGTGTTTATTCCTGTTATCTCCAAAACTCCATAGAATCTTCAGTAAGGCCGCCATCGTCTGACTAATTTTATATGACTGACTTCGACTACGACTTGTTTTATGAATTAAACTTACGTGTGATGAGAGAATAATGTGCTTTTTACTGTTAGGCTAATGGTTCTGCCAATGCCTTAAACAAATTAATAAAAAAAATAAGATTCGTAAAATCAGTAAATCTGACGTAGAGATGTGCCAACCCGTAATAAACACAACTCGATTTAACTCGAGTTTAATTTCACGTAACTCGAATTGAACTCGAGTTACGTGACTCGGGTTAAATGGATGTAACTGAGTGAAGAATGATTTGTTTTATTTGTACCAATTTAATTAACTAACCTCCAAACGGTATTTAAAAAAAAACATGCGGGGCAGTCTTTGTAGACTGCCGATAGAAGTAAAAACTAAATAACTTGTGAATTGTATCGAACCATTATTGGTCAATAACACTTCTTTATTAAACCAAAAATAATAATCTAATAGCTCGACGATACAATTCACAAGTTACTTACTTTCACTTCTATCGGAGCGTTCGATGACGATGACACGAGTTCCATGACTTTTGTTCACCCAAAAAGTAATCAACGCGCCTAAAGAAGATCGGAGCGTTCGGTGACTATGACGCGAGTTCCATGATTTTTGTTCACCCAAAAAGTGCTCAACGCGCCTAAAGAAGTTTTCATTTCAATAAATGAAACAAAAATGAATGAATTTAAATTATTCGTTTTTACGAAGGCAACACTTTGGTGCCTCTTTTTAATATGGTTTAACAATGTTTTCGTATTTCCAATATATTTGCACTGTTTACACTTAACACGTCCACTAACTGACGATTCAAATACATCGCATACAAACAATTTCCTTTTAACCGGCACCACGACGTTAACCTCAAATAAGTCAAATCTGCAACAAATCTACTTTGTGATCTGCAATACTGTCACATTTGATTGACAATGAATATATTCACAAATGATCCGCCAACTTCACGCTTCACGCCATTACGCACTACAAACGATCGCGTATATTCATTAATTAATTTGCCGCGCAAAACCAATTCGAGTTAGAAGAAATCAGCTCGAGTAAATTCGAGTTAAGCCCAAATCGAGTTAACTCGAGGTAATAAATTTTTCTTTTCTGGTTATACCTATTACTCTTTGGTCTGAGACAAAGAACATAAACTCTACCCGCGTAGAATAACAACTTCGAACAAAAAAAATGCGGCGGCTTCTGTCAGATATAGCCACCTATTGAACACCCCCTTTAATTGATATAGAGAGGGAATTTTAATACGACCACTTATTCTTGTAGTTTTATTAGAATTCTTATTTTAAATGGTTGAAAATAAAAACAGATTAAAATAAACTTTTATTTAACAAAAAATATAAAATATTACAATCACGGAACTCAATAATCGCAATTAAAACATTTTCTCTAATTTTCCCTCGTTCCACCTCGAAACTATTACTTACTAACACTACAAAACAGCAATAACCAAGTTCGTAAACTACATTTGCAAGTGACAGACAGCCATTTTTTTACATTTGACAAATTACAAAATAATGTATTAGACTGTGTTCCGATATACACTGCTAACACTGTCGCAGTGCCGATATACACTGCTAACACTGTCGCACTAAAGAAAAGTAATTCCGTTATAGACTGAGTATTCTACTGCCGCAGTATTCTAGGGAAATATATGACGTCATAAATCACCGCCATTTTTGTACTGTGAGCAGTGTGAGCACTCGCGTTTTCGAGGTAAGGTGCTCTCAGTGGTTTGATCACTTGATCAACTGCGTCCAGAAATTTAACCACTTGTACAATTAAAAAGTATTATTGTCATTGAATATTGTTATTCAAAGATACCGAACCAAGAAAAATTTAAAGAAATTGTGTTTATTGCAATGTGGAACCAATACTTTGTATGAAATGGAAGTAAGGGCAGATTAGTATATTGGACTGCGTTCCGCTATAAACAGTAACCAGTATAGCTAGCTATAACGGAATTACTTCGCAGTATACTAAATTGACGTCACACCTTACAGTGCTCTGAGTGTATATCGGAACACACCCTTAGTCTGTCACGTTTTGTCAGTATTGCCACCAATGAAAAATAAATAATATATTTGATTCTTTTTTATATGTTTTTTATTCTTTCTTTTTCTTGCCAATCCAGTTTATCAAAATCCCAGTCTACCATTATATTCTCTTGATTATGATACATTGATTTTCCAGCCCAACATTATTTTGAATTTTGGCATTGATAAAGATACAATTGAGGCCAATAAGGTTTTCCAACAAAAAATTCAAAGTGAATTTGAGAACTGGTACACTTTGTACACTGATGCATCTAAATCTTCAGATAATGCAGTAGGTGTAGCAGTTTGGATACCTTTCACAAGAATCATGCTAAAGTATAAATGTCCATCTGCTTCATCAGTATTTACTGGAGAGTCAATAGCAATTTTAGAAGCAATTAAATTTGTGAAAACACATAATTTAAATAATTCATTAATATTTTCAGATTCTAAAAGTTGTCTACAAGCAATATTATCTAATCCTTTCAGGTCTAAATCAAAATTTCCAATTATTTTTGAAATAAAAGATGAATTGTTCCAATGTCATAAACTTGGTATTAATATTCTTTTGGCTTGGATTCCTGGTCATATGGGTATTCTAGGTAACGAGTCAGCTGATTGGTGTGCCAAGTCTGCAGCAGTTGTAGGTTCCCTTGATCATTTTCATGTATATTCATATGACATCCGTGCCTCCCTGAAATCAGTCCTATTTCAGGATTGGACTGAACAATGGCATATTTCTAAAAACGTTAAAGGGAAATTTTATGGTGATATTCAACCTGAGATTCCCCACAAACCTTGGTTTTCTAAATTCAAAAAGGCTGATAAGGCTACCACCTCTACCATCTGTCGATTACGTTTAAACCATTCTTGCACTCCGGTATTCCTTGCTAAACTCAGGATTAGAGATAATTTCATTTGCGAATGTGGTCTGGCTCAAGGAAATATAAACCATATATATTTTTGTTGCCCTAAATTAAACTGTTCTTTATATAATATTTTACCAACTGAAATCTCTCGTCCTACATCTTTTAAACTTCTTTTGTCTCTTGTATTTACTCCATTTATTAAAACACTTTGTAAATTCATAAAAGTTAATAAGATTAAATTGTAAATGTATGTACATATTATAGAGGTAATAGGGTATTTAGTTTAAAAAAAAAATAGTTTTGGTTTTGTTTATATTGTATTCCTGTAAGTAGTTGTATGTCATGTAGTTAGAGTTGTATTTTTTGTTTCAGTGTATCTCATGGTAATCCGTCGTGTTGGACTCATTTTTCACCGTTTGTTTATCTTTCACCGAACAAATTTCCTTCGTTTGACGGTCTACCTTAAATTAATACTCGATATTGGCAAAATTGTGCTCACACTGCCACAACAAGAGCCATTAAACAAGAAGATAAGATAAGATTCTTTTTTATGTACAGTATCATTATTAGGAACCCCTTAGGAATGCCGCATATTCGTAGAAGTAAGCATAAGGTCTGAGAGTAGTATAGTCACAGAACAATACTACTCCTAGCGTAGTATAGTGTATCTGAGTATAGTAGTCTGTGGTAAAATCGTAAACAACTTTTATTATCATAGTATTGCATAGTATTTGATAATCATTAATCATAGTAGAACTCGGTTGCAAAGTATATAAAGTAATTATTTGAATTTTGAAGGTAATATGGAACCCCCATCGCCATGGAAAAGGCCAAGCGAAGTAATGCAATTGCATAAATTAAAAAAACGGAAAAAGGCACTACAGGCATGTTTTAATAACATTAAATAAATTTACTTTTCTGCAAATTTAAATTCTACGTTTGAATGTATAAGTTTTAGCCTATACTGTTTACAGAAATAACTGTTTTGTTTATACCTAGGCTAAAATATGTACTAATAAACACTAGAATTACTCTTTGGATATAATGTGATATTCTTGATCATCAAATTGTTTTTCTAGGAACGCATGAAACAGCCTTTATCAACAAATACTGAGGAGACAATAAATCAGAAACCTGTAGATATTGATTTTTCTAGAATACTAGATGGAGATAAGAGAAAAAATCCATTTTCGAAGTAATTTAAATCTATTTTATAATATTCTCTAATAAACATATTAACTTTAGTACTATTTAACTGCATTTTTTCTGTTTATGTAATATATTTTATCATTTGGCTTTGTTACAATACAAGTGCAGGCAAAGCTATTAATTGGAACTAACTTATAGTTGGCTGCTACATAGATAAGATGAAACCAATCCCATGTTTCATACTGAGCATTTGGGGCAAGTGCCCAGGGCCCCATGACCCATTGAACCCCTCTAATCCCTATTATACCTGTATGCAATAACCTAAAAACGATAATAGCTGGTGTTTTCTTTGCGTGTATCAATAAAAAATGAAATAACTGTTCAAAACATGTTCATACATCTAGAGTTCTGCTGTTACTCACATTTTAAATAAAATAATTTTGTATAATAGTCATAGGGGGCTCCATTATCCTAAAGTGCCCACGGGCTCTTACAGGTAAAAACACCCAGTTTGTATCTTATATTTAATTATTATTCTGTACTAATTAACATAGATAATTACAATAAGACCTCACACATAGATTTTGATAGCCTGCTAGCTAATAAAAACCACTGTAGTCAATACATTTTCGAAGATTAGCAAAATCAGGCACTCAGAATTAAACTTTAAGTGTTTTTGTAACCTTACAATACAATTAAATAGTTGCTTAAAGCTAAATATATAGAAAACAATGGTGAATTATTGGTTAAGAGTATACCCAAGTTTTGCTTAAATTCTATTATAAAAGGTCAAGGAAAGTTTTTTGGTACCAGTTGATTACTTGTTTGATATTTCAGAACCACTTGTTATTCTTCCAGAAACCTACAACAAAACAAAAAGCCAAAATTAGAAGTGAATGACCAATTAGATGAATCAAATGATAAAACATTGTATGCACTGCTTAGTTTACCCGCTAAAGTAGTGGAAAAACCACCACAAGATCTAGATACAGAAAAATTATCAACATTCTCAAATTTATTACAAAAGTTCAATGCGGAACACTCTGTGGAACATGTATGTATTACAATTTCTTTTGTTACTCACTCTTTAGTTAAAAAAACATCTATTTTATCCAGATGTAAACCTTTAAACAAAACTAATATAGTAATGGCTAGTGTTGTATTGCTTTATGTATTTAGACAACTAGTACAGTGATACCTCGACATATGAGTTTAATTCGTACTGTAACCTTGCTTGTATGTCAATTTGCTCGTATCTCAAAGTAATTTTCCCAATTAAAGTTAATTGAAATGCCATTAATCCATTCCAGCCCCAAAAATGCTACCCCCAATTGGTAGGTAGGTATCACCTTTAAGCTGCTTTTCTGTCACCCAAACCATCAGCAGTTTCTCCGTCTTTTCGCGGAGAAAGCTCCGGAGCTTAGAAATTCTTGTAACGCCCTTAGCTGGCTTTATACCTTTTATCGACTCCTTCTGTTTAAGCACAGTGCATACCATTGAAGTATGTCCTTTCTCTCACTCTCGCTTTCTTCAGACCCTTAGTTATAAAAAGAAATGTGATAAAATATGTAAATGCACAAAAAGCGCAAAGCCCTAGAAAAACTTAGCAAAGATGCTTCGACAGCGATGTAAACAAGCACACTGGGGGAATACGTGGGATAACTGGTGGGCCGTGTGCAGCGTCGCAGGTGGCCGTTCCTCGTGTCTCAAATGTCGCTCGTATTTCAAAACAATACTTCGCTCGCTATAACTTACGTTAGGGCACTCGTATCTTGAGGTACCACTATATTGTATTAACATAATCTTGTTACAATATGCAAAAGTAAACAACTTGTAAGAATTATGCAATTACTGTATTAAATGAAGAAATCGTAATATTTTTTTTTAGATAAACTAAGATAATTGTCTACGAAATAAACCATGGACTGAATTGAAATACCCTCTCAAAAATATATTTAGCTCTTTTGTTTATTACTTTAACTGCCTCTGCGGTGCAGCGGTAGCGTAAGCGACTACTGATCATGAGATCGGGTTCGATCCCTGGGTCCACCAGTGTTATTGAGGTTTTTCGAAAAAATAATACTTCTCAGTAGCAGCCCGGAGTTTGGAAATGTGCCCGGTAGACGGCAATAGGCTCGCCACCTATTACGATTTACGTGGGACTTAAATATGGCTGGCGATTCGTGGGTGTGTAATACACCTCTGCCTACTCTCTGAATACAGACTTAATGCTATGTTTTGTTTATTCCTTTTTATGAGTTATACAAATTTTCTATGCAACAATTTTTATTGTTAAAACAATCAAGTTTTGTCAGCTTCCAGAAAAGAAATACAAATATTTACCTATTGATTGGGCATTGAAAACCAAAGTAAGGCTCATGTCACCTAAACCTTTTGCCTGGACAGCCAAATTAAAAGCTAGTGAAGAAGCTTCAGGCATTACCGGGTGAGTTTAACTTGTAAATATAAATTAAAGATGAACCCTGAGCCATATAATAATTATAATGTTTTGCATATTAAATATTGAGCACTAAGCCAAGCATATCATGACATTTACCAAAACACAATGTGCGTAAATGTGTAATGGAATCTGAAAGATTCGCGGGCGTCAACAACACGCTAAGAATGAATGTATGGAAATTGATGACGTTAAACGATATTCAACTCGGTTGGCATAGTGTCTGGATCCATGTTTTCGCACTCCATGTTCTGGCATGATGTTATAATATGAAAATTAGGTACAATATCTCAATTTATTGGCTTCGGTCAAAACCTGTTTGACATGGAATATACAAGTAACAGACACCATACAATATCAATAAGTTTGTAGCGAAATACTGTGATTTGGTACAGGTTCGTTCGGTGTATCGACACAACGGCTTCGCCGACATTGGACACTTCCCCTCGCGCTCTTTTCCACCAGACCTGCTTATACTGGCAGCACCCACATTTACCTTGGCTGGATTTGTATCCAAGGTCTTCAGGAAAGGTAGCGGCTACCAGCTTCTTAGCAACTAATGAGGATCTCAAGCAAGCTTTGTTCAACGAGTGGAAGGAAAGCTTTAGATCACTATTTCAGGTATGTATAAGAGAATGCATTAAGTGTATGTATTGTGTAAGGTTCTTAAATACTATTTCTTCAATGTCGGCAGCTGGTGCGCGCGCCTCACTGCCCGTACTTCTACGTGTGCGCGGGCACGTTCACGTGCGTGTTCCGATATATCCATAGAGTGTAGCTGGTGCCTATGTCGGCAGCTGGTGCGCGCGCGGCACTGCCCGTACTTCTACGTGTGCGCGGGCACGTTCACGTGCGTGTTCCGATATATCCATAGAGTGTAACTGGTGCCTATGTCGGCAGCTGGTACGCGCGCGGCACTGCCCGTACTTCTACGTGTGCGCGGGCACGTTCACGTGCGTGTTCCGATATATCCATAAAGTGTAGCTGGTGCCTATGTCGGCAGCTGGTGCGCGCGCGGCACTGCCCGTACTTCTACGTGTGCGCGGGCACGTTCACGTGCGTGTTCCGATATATCCATAGAGTGTAGCTGGTGCCTATGTCGGCAGCTGGTGCGCGCGCGGCACTGCCCGTACTTCTACGTGTGCGCGGGCACGTTCACGTGCGTGTTCCGATATATCCATAGAGTGTAGCTGGTGCCTATGTCGGCAGCTGGTGCGCGCGCGGCACTGCCCGTACTTCTACGTGTGCGCGGGCACGTTCACGTGCGTGTTCCGATATATCCATAGAGTGTAGCTGGTGCCTATGTCGGCAGCTGGTGCGCGCGCGGCACTGCCCGTACTTCTACGTGTGCGCGGGCACGTTCACGTGCGTGTTCCGATATATCCATAGAGTGTAGCTGGTGCCTATGTCGGCAGCTGGTGCGCGCGCGGCACTGCCCGTACTTCTACGTGTGCGCGGGCACGTTCACGTGCGTGTTCCGATATATCCATAGAGTGTAGCTGGTGCCTATGTCGGCAGCTGGTGCGCGCGCGGCACTGCCCGTACTTCTACGTGTGCGCGGGCACGTTCACGTGCGTGTTCCGATATATCCATAGAGTGTAGCTGGTGCCTATATCGGCAGCTGGTGCGCGCGCGGCACTGCCCGTACTTCTACGTGTGCGCGGGCACGTTCACGTGCGTGTTCCGATATATCCATAGAGTGTAGCTGGTGCCTATGTCGGCAGCTGGTGCGCGCGCGGCACTGCTCGTACTTCTACGTGTGCGCGGGCACGTTCACGTGCGTGTTCCGATATATCCATAGAGTGTAGCTGGTGCCTATGTCGGCAGCTGGTGCGCGCGCGGCACTGCCCGTACTTCTACGTGTGCGCGGGCACGTTCACGTGCGTGTTCCGATATATCCATAGAGTGTAGCTGGTGCCTATGTCGGCAGCTGGTGCGCGCGCGGCACTGCCCGTACTTCTACGTGTGCGCGGGCACGTTCACGTGCGTGTTCCGATATATCCATAGAGTGTAGCTGGTGCCTATGTCGGCAGCTGGTGCGCGCGCGGCACTGCCCGTACTTCTACGTGTGCGCGGGCACGTTCACGTGCGTGTTCCGATATATCCATAGAGTGTAACTGGTGCCTATGTCGGCAGCTGGTACGCGCGCGGCACTGCCCGTACTTCTACGTGTGCGCGGGCACGTTCACGTGCGTGTTCCGATATATCCATAGAGTGTAGCTGGTGCCTATGTCGGCAGCTGGTGCGCGCGCGGCACTGCCCGTACTTCTACGTGTGCGCGGGCACGTTCACGTGCGTGTTCCGATATATCCATAGAGTGTAGCTGGTGCCTATGTCGGCAGCTGGTGCGCGCGCGGCACTGCCCGTACTTCTACGTGTGCGCGGGCACGTTCACGTGCGTGTTCCGATATATCCATAGAGTGTAACTGGTGCCTATGTCGGCAGCTGGTACGCGTGCGGCACTGCCCGTACTTCTACGTGTGCGCGGGCACGTTCACGTGCGTGTTCCGATATATCCATAGAGTGTAGCTGGTGCCTATGTCGGCAGCTGGTGCGCGCGCGGCACTGCCCGTACTTCTACGTGTGCGCGGGCACGTTCACGTGCGTGTTCCGCGCAGCCGGCGTGTGCGGCGCGGCCGAGCCCTGCGCGCTTCTCACGCCCTCCACAAGCGGTCTGCGCCTCGCGCTGCGCCAGGAAGGTCAGTGCCATTTACGTTTGATTCACTTTTATAATGCTCTAAGAAATTATTTTTTGCCATCAAGAGAGAGCGTAGAGCCGTGCATATCTACCATGAATGGGCCAGCTCGATCGGAGAAGTACCACTCTCTGACAAAAGATCAACGTCAAACAACAGTAGGCACTCCTGCGGTTGTTTCGTATGGTGAGTGGGAGCACCAGAGGCCCAAACCATCCCTTTCCTTTCCTTATCGTCTATAAGTTACGGTAACCGTTTAACATCAGGTGGGCCGTATGCTTGTTTGCGACACATGCGTACTCACTTTATTCTTTTGGACTACTCTCACGTTTTTGAGTAATGGTATCACTTCTGCTCTCATAAATGTCCTTACTTTGATTTTGATGTTGGGTGGTTCGTGAGTTATGTCGCCAATCTTAGCCAGTACGTTGAGCTAGTAAAGGCAAATGGTTCTGCCGCTCCTTCACCTTTGTTTTTTTAAGGCGGGAAAATATGTACCTAACTGCGCACCCAGCGCACCCCGTAGTTCGGGGCAACGAACAAGGTAGTGTGGGGCCCGCACCCACTAAATAAACCCGCCGTGAACAGTTTCTCAACTACCTAATCACTATAACTAGGGTATGGTAAAATAGGTTTTTTTTATTCTAGATGTAGAATACACTATGCCTCTTCGGCCGGAGAGCAAGAAACGTCTCAATATATCAGACGAGGAGCGCGCCAAAAACTCATCTATAGACAGTTGTTATGACACCATGGACGACAAATACACGACTGACAGTGTGGACAAGAAGGAAGAAGAAGAGGATGAGGACCCCGATCAGTTCCTCTCACAGTTAGGCTTCGAGACTGACGTTATTAAGAAGATTAATATTACACAGGTAATAATTCTAATTGAGCTTCACCGCAAAGTACACAATATTGATTTAGCGGATCCTGTCCTAGGACTTTGGAGTGTCAGTGGATCGATCGGTAGACAGAGGCTTTGCTGCCTGCCTCTGATATTGCTAGGCCCATGAGCGTCGTTTTTCATATCATCACGTGGATGGTATGTTAGCTTGTCTGCCGTTGTTAGTAATAATCAAAAAGATAATAATATTTAGTTTTTGAAATGGTTATATATACAGGTAGCCATGCAAAAAACACTTTTATTTAACATTGCTGTTCAGTTTTCTGGTATCATAATTCTATATTTCGTCTTTTACTCTTTAAGTTCTTAAAAAGATTCATATTTTTACGTACAAATGTGACAACTTCCAGTATACAGCTATCCGTTTGTTTAATGTGGCACATAGCTCTAGTGCGTCTCTTTTGTGCTTTAAACACAGCTTCGTTATTACTATAATTACCCCAGAATATAACACCGTACCTCTATAACAACCTGGAAGCACACCTTCTTCCTCAACATGTACAATGCATAAGCATTATGTACTCATTTTGAAATAAAACTACGTTTACGGAATCTATCGCGTTTAGTTGATTTTTCTACTATCCCGACGTTTCGAATACTTTACAGCATTCATGATCACGGGTGGACTTAGATGATAGACGTCATATATTATATGGGATAGTAGTAAAATCAAGTAAACGCGATAGTTTCCGTAAACGTAGTTTTATTTCTAAATCATATATGTTTCCCCTCACTCCATAAGCATACAGTTTATTAACAACGTTATGTAATCAACATAATCAAAAGCTTAGGTCCATTAAAACAGCACAGGTTTGTTTGCCTTTATCAATATCAGTTATTATTGCATGAATAAATTTATATACTGCCATATCAATAGATTATTTTTTGTAAAACCAAATTGTTCATCACAGAAAAGGTGTTTGTTTTCAAAGTAATTATAAACGCAATCATGGATAACTTTTTAAAATATCTTTGTAATTACTGGTACAAGTGCTATCGGACGATAACAACTCATGTCAGATTTGTAATTTTTCTACTATTAGTATTTTTTAAATTCTGTATAATTTCTTAAACATCGGTTGGAATGGTAGGAATGGAGTACAGAAAAATAGCGGAGATGCCGCAAGGCAACTAGGTCATGTCGCCTTCAACTAGGTCAACGACGTCACAGTGGGCGGGGCCTAAAACCGTAGTGTCGAATGAACCGTCACTGCGATCGGTTCGCTCTTTTCTCACGTTTATATAGGTATTAAATTCTTTTAACAATGAAGTGCGTTGTTGATGGGTGTACAAATTGCTCAGGAGCAAAATTAAAACAAGATGGCATCATCATTTCATGTGTAAGTCGTTTCAATTTATATATATTTATATTTTAAAACACATTTTCTTTGTTTCATTACAAAGAGACATCTGTCGTCGAAAAGTGCATTATACCTACAATTCCACAATATCGTCACTAAAAAGCATAATTATAAGAATTTTCGTCACAAATAAGTAAATTTAGCTTTTTAAAGTACAAATTATTTGTGAATAAAGAAAACGAGATTTTTAGTAGGGGCGGGAATCGAACCACGCATCTTTTCCAATCCGGGGAAGTGCTCTAAGCCACTGAGCTACCCTACTGACCTTTCGATCATCCCAAATTCTTAATCACATTTGTCTTACGACTAACGCCATCTACCGGCAAGCATTACATGCATCCAATATAGTAAGTTTAATTTTGCAATTAAAATTCATACTATTTGATAGCGCGATTTTTTCAAACATTTTAGATCTATTTCTTTTAGCAATTGACATGCTCTGCTGCTTTTTAAAGTACAAATTATTTGTGAATAAAGAAAAAGAGATTTTTAATAGGCGCGGGAATCGAACCACGCATCTTTTCCAATCCGGGGAAGTGCTCTAAGCCACTAAGCTACCCTACTATTATTATAAAGGAAAATCCTTTATAAAATATAAATGATTTCAAAGATTTATTACTTAGTTACATGAAATGTGAGAAAAAAATGTTAAAGAATTACATGTCATCTGTCGGTGAGTATTCGGAAATAACGAACTAACTTATCACGCCATTTCCCTTGCGGGATAGGCAGTGAGAACAGAGTGCCAAGAGGCTCTATTCTTGCATACATCTCTCGCTTCCTCAACATTCATAACTCTCTTCATACACGCTCGCCGGTTTCGGAGACTCCTGACTCCACCCTCCTTCAATACATGACCGATTTGGTCTAGGTAGGTGACCCCTACCTAGACCAAACCTTGGTCTCCCCCAGTACCTACATCCTTCCACTTTCGCATTGTATATCTTCTTAACCAGTCGCTCGTCCGGCATTCTTTCCACATGTCCGAACCATCGGAGCATTCCCTTTCGCATCTTTACACCAATACTCTCTTTCATACCTACTCGCTCTCTTACGTTGTTGTTACGAATGCGGTCAGTCAGCCTCACACCACAGATTCTCCGCAGAGATCGCATTTCGACCGCATTGATCTCTCATGCTCCTTTTTGCATACCCAACTCTCGCTTCCATATAATAACGTTGGGACAAGCACTGCGTTGTGTATTGTGACATGTGCCTTCTGGCTGAGGTGGTGGCTGCCGAGAAGTTGTCCCAATGCTCCGTTCACTCTATTTCCTGCATTCACTCTTCTCTCTACATCAGTAGTGTACCTTCCATCCCGACTGAATCCACATCCAAGATATACAAATTCATCCACTTGTTCTAGCTCACCATTTCCTATTGCTACTCTAACATCTGTTCTGGCTTCTTCTCTTTCAAAAACTATTATTTTGGTTTTGCTCACATTCACACGTAGGCCCCTTTTCTTACAATCTTCTGCCATTACGTCGACTAGGGTTTGCAGGTCATTCGCAGTCTGCGCTAATAGGACCGCATCGTCTGCATATAGCAGAGAGTTAACCACTGAGTCGTCATCTGAACTCCCACATTCATTTCATTCAACCTTTGTTAACATTTATCCAGATATATGATAAACAGTCTGGCTGATAGAACGCAGCCCTGTTGAACGCCGTTATTGACATCAAACCAAGGTGACATTCCATCATCCAGCCGCACACAAGCTCTGCAGTCCATGTAGTTCGACTGCACCGCTTGTAGCAGTCTACCGTTAATACCATACTCCGGCAAAATGTCCCAAAGTTCCATTCGTACAACAGTGTCAAATGCTTTTTCCAAATCCACAAAACTGCAGAAACTGCTTCTCCACAATGTTGCGCAGAGAAAACACTTGATCCATGCATCCTCTTCCACACCTGAAACCTCCTTGTGCCTCACAAAAAATTCATCAGACACCATCCTCATTCTTATTCGGAAATAATTGATAAAAAAAAGTTTGCGTCATTCCAGCGAACCCATTATCGAATATAAGTATTAACGTCATGTTATTTATTAAATTGATTTGTTTTTCATTGTGTTATTGATTTATTTGTTATCATTTTAAATACCCTGTTTATACAGAAATTATAACCGCATGTATACATTAGGACTGCGTGACGGAAATTGTGCTAATAGGGTTGGTTCATTTATCCCAAGCACCAAGTTACCCGTCAGCGGTCGTACCCGTCCCTGGATTAACAGTACCTGCAGGGAGGCTGCACGTCAGAAGCAGTTTGCCTATTTGGCCTGGAATAAGGCCAGGAGGTGTCAGGGCCTGAACGCAAAAGAAGATAAGCGAAAGTATAACGCCGCTTATAGATCTAATAGGAAAGTTATCGCCTATATTACAGGTGCATACGAATCCACCTGATCCTGATATACATTGGCATACAGCATTTTGTTTCGCAATCTCTGTTACTCTCGCAGCGGTTTATACTTGATTAAGATCTTTCACTCCAACGCTTCATTGATCTTTTGAGCGTAGCGAAAAAAATCCTGCGATATTGTATCATTGCGTCTATGCCCAATACTTAGTATCTATATACATTATAAACAACGTGAGATAGAGTAGAGTATAATAGAGTGAACGGAGCATTGGGACAACTTCTCGGCAGTTATCACCTCAGCCAGAAGGCACGTGTCGCAATCCACAACGCAGTGCTTGGCCCAATGTTATTGTATGGAAGCGAGAGTTGGGTATGCAAAAAGGACCATGAGAATAAAATCAATGCGGACGAAATGCGATCTCTGCGGAGAATCTGTGGAGTGAAGCTGTCTGACCGCATTCGTAACGACGATGTAAGAAAGCGAGTAGGTATGAAAGAGAGTATTAGTGTAAAGATGCGAAAGGGAATGCTCCGATGGTTCAGACATGTAGACAGTATGCCGGACCAGTGACTGTTAAGAAGATATACAATGCGAAAGTGGATGGATGTAGATACAGTGGGAGACCGAGACTCACCTACCTAGACCAAATCGGTCATCTATTGAAAAAAGATGAGTCAGAAGTCTCCGAAACCGTTGAGTGTGTATGAAAAGAATTATGAATGTTGAGGAAGCGAAAGATGTATACAAGAATAGAGCCTTTTGGCACTCTATTCTCTCAGCCTACTCCGCAAGGAAGATGGCGTGGTGATAAGTAAGTTAGTATAAACAATGTGGTCCAGCCATACTAACGCATAATGGAATGTTCTGGAAGCTTTTTGTGGTGAATAGACAAACTAAATTAATGAAAATTTTTCTCCATTACGCTGTAAAATACATTATGCTGCTAGATGGATTTTGATCTAGGGGTGGAGCTATTGTTGTACCTCGTCCCCCGAACACCCGCATTTTGCGACGCTTCGTTCTAAAGAGATTTTGCTTTAAAACACCTCCGCTCTTTTTCTGTACTCCGTGGGTAGGGCGCATAAATATTGAGTCTTGTAGGCCTGATATATTTGTTTTGTTTTTGTGTGAAGTTAAATTAGCGACCCAATCAATGAAAAAGTTATTAAAATTATTAGTTATTTGATTAGGATCGGTGTGATGAATGAAAAAGTTATTAAAATTATTAGTTATTTGATTAGGATCGGTGTGATGAATGAAAAAGTTTTTAAAATTATTAGTTATTTGATTAGAATTGGTGATAATACTGGCATGCCGCCTTTTAAGTTCTGTTGTTTCCATATTTCCCGGCAATTTTGAATTTGGAACTGTTCTATATTCGAATATGTATTGAATTTTGAATCTCAAAACAGTTGAAAATATTAGGATTAATGCTATTGTTTAGTCACAGCGTCGATTGGAATCTGTCAGGTTACGTACGAAAATTAATCTTTCTAAGGAAAATGTTCGTACAATAATTTTCTACAACTTTAGAAGACGCCTGACACGGCTTCAGTATTTTGAAGAGCTAACATCTGTGTTCAGTGATGAAGCCCCATGTCTGCGGACTGTCGAACGCAAGTATTTAGAATTCCAGCGTGGACATACTAGTGTTAGTGACAAATCTCGCGAAGGACGCCCAAAATCCGCCTTCACTGAAGATAACATCATTGCTGTGAGACAACTAATTCTCGAAGATCGTCACGTGACGTATCGAGAGATAGAGGCTCTATTAGGCATCTCAGGGACAACCATTCAGAAGATCTTGCATAAAGCGCTTGGTATGAGAAAGCTAGTTTGCCGTTGGATACCGCATCTGCTTTCCGACGATCACAAGGCGGCCCGCGTCAGATGGTGTAAGAAAACTCTGCAAAGGTTCAACCGAGGAGAGTCAAATCACGTCTACGACATCATCAGTGGTGACGAATCTTGGAGCTATGCCTACGATCCTGATTCCAAACAACAATCTACAATCTGGGTCTTTCAAGAAGAGCCAAAGCCGACTAAAGTTGTTCGTTCTCGAAGCACTTCAAAGATGGTGGCCACGTTCGTTGAAAAAACCGGCCATGTTGGGACTATTGCGCTTGAAGATTGTAGAACGGTTAACGCAGAGTGGTATACCACAGTTTGTTTACCACAAGTAATCGCCGTACTAACCGAAAATCTAACTCAAAGCGACGCATCATCCTGCACCACGACAACGCAAGCTCACACAGCGCTCGTCAAACGATTGAGTATTTGAAGCAGGAAACAGTAGAAATTCTTGACAATCCTCCATACAGTCCTGACCTAAGCCCTAACGATTTCTTTACATTTCCTAAAATTAAGAAAAGTCTTCGTGGTCAAAGATTCCAGTCCGGTGAAGAAGCAGTCGACGCTTTCAAGTCAGCCATTTTGAACACTTACGAGTGGAATAAATGTTATAATAACTGGTTTGAGCGAATAGAAAAGTGTATTTATAAGCTACGTGGTGAATACTTTGAAAAACAATAAAAAGTACTATAAGGTTCTAGTTGTGTTTTTTTTCTTCAAACGACAAAACTTAAAAGGCATGAGGCATGCCTCGTATTGGCACCCATGTGTATATTTTATCACTTATTATATTTAAATGATTACTATTCATAGTCCTCAAAGTTACTTTTGATTTATTTACAGAATTGATTATATATTTACTATTTTTAGATCTCTATGTCCATTATACGTTTTAACCTACTGGATAAAGCCAAAAATTTATTTTTTGTAATAATGCTACGATCTTTTCTTTTAAAGTGGATTGAACATACAAAAACAATAATAAGTCTTATTGAAGTGGAAAATAATGCTGTTCAAGAGCATAATTTTCCAAATAAAATAAGCTGTTATAAAACATCATAAGATAATTGAAAATAGAGTTGGATAAGATCGCTTTTTATTGGATAAGATCGATCCCTGTGAACCTGTTCGCTTTAAACCACTGTAGATAGTAATTGCAGTAATCAATTTCTACTTGAAAACCGCTAGTCACAATTCGCTCGGTTATTTACTTAAATACATAAATTATTTAAGTAAATAACGATGCTAATGTGTTGATTCGATTATGCTAATTTAAGGTGTGCTAGATCATAGAATTGATATTTAATGATGTCACTGACCATTTCATGAACCCTAACCTGACAAAACCTGAAAACTTTCTCATGAAATGGTCGGGCACAACATAAAGTGATCAATTCCAATATGGTGGCCACGACATAAATACTCATGTGTCCCCACAGGCCCGCATAGCTCACAGCGCGGAGAGCAGCGTGGACAGCGCGGCGGAATCGCTAGTGTTGGTGCGCGGGGCAGACGCGCAGGCACTCTTCAACTTCCTCTTGAACTGCAAGTCTATCGTCAGCCCCACGGGGCCGTTCGCGGGAGTGCCGCCTACCTTATTGTCACCCACTGCATTCCATGGAGGCACGCTGCAGAGTTTGAAGGTAGATATAGATATGTCAGCTTATATCAAATACCTACCCGTACTTGTGTTTTTTGCGTCTTTTAGTAATTGTAGTATATCTTCTATGTTATATAATCCGTGGGAACGCAATAGAGATTTGGTAGTTTATGACAATTATGTAGCAATCCATTGTCTTTGTCTATGAATTAACAAAGTTTAAATAGGTAGACAAAACATTTTTTTAGCATTTTGGTAGCTATTGACAGACTTGTTTTGTCAAATAATTTAAGTAGAAAATTTATAGATCCATGAAAATCATGATTTTCTCAAATTTTTAGTAAGGCTATCATCGAACATTGACTACCGGGCACACTAGCCATAACTAGGTATTACCTTAGATATCTCAACAGTACTAAGCAAAGCAAAATGTTTACAAGTGCAATTTTTAGAAATATAACCATTTAGTTTATTAAATACCTATGGTGGGTTTTGGACATAAAAATACAACGTTATAAGAGAATTTTATCCCGGTCATCTGGAACAGTTTTCCAGGAGACGCAGATTCAAATCCTGCTCGTGACTGTTATTTTCGATTTCACATTTTCGCACTTTGTGTTAATTTATATGGCTAAGCACGTCAAATCTTTAAAAATATATAATGAATATCAAAATATAATACGTCTCGTACTGTTTCAGGTCCGCGAGAACATAATACATTCCGATAGCAATAAATACTACTCGATAGAGCTGCGGGGTCCAATGTTACCTACAGTAGTGCACACACTGTTCAACGTATTAAAGAAGAGCTCCTCGGCACAATTCAGTGCAACGTTCGCGCATCACCAGCCCACGCTGGCTTTTTCGTGGGCTGCTGCTAATATGGCTGAAGGTATGTCCTTCTGTAATAACACTTTTGTAGTACTGTATTATGCTAGACCATCTAGACTAAATGGAATGGACATAGAAGTCGATGTGTGATGATGGATCTGAAGAAATCTGTACCCATTGCTCTTCCGTTTAGCCACTGCATTTAGATTTGATCACCATAACATATGTTGTCGGTATATTTTTGTACACAACTTTATATCCGACACAGTGACTTGTATTGCTACAAAGAATTTCTGGCGGCAAAAAAAAACTTGGTCCAACTCGGTATTCTATTGTCGAAGAGATTCGACCCAGACAAAACCTGGTATGATCGGGGCAGTAAGCATACTATTGTCTTGCTTGATGAGTGAGAGCGCAACTCTCTTCTCAATATTGTGATGTCTTATCTGTTTCCCTTGAGTGGGCAATATCTCTGGTATTGTTAACGTCAATAGGTTACAATGAAATGAATGATCGTAAAGACAAATTTGATGTGGAGATTGGGCATACTCACTGCGATGGCTTAGCGGTCTAGAGCACTTCCCAGGATTGGAATGGACGCAGGTTCGAATCCCACTTGCAGTAGTTCTCTTTTTCCACATTCACAAATAATTTGTTGTTTAAGGTTACAATGAGTTAAACATCAGACGACTTGTATGCTCGTTACTTACCATTGTAGATTAGTAGTAAAAGAAAAATCTAGTTTTAGGTAATATTTGTCCAAAATATACTTATTTTAATTCACTTAATATCCTGTACAATCACTGCACAGCTCTGCTTTTTGCAGTACCAAATTTTATATGAAACATATGTTTTGCAGATGAATCTACAAAAGATAACGAACCAAACCATTTTGCCAAAGCATTCAACAAGGAGAATTTATCAGACTGTGGCATAAGTGAAAGCTTGTTGCAGCACTTCTGTTCTCCCGACCCCAACCTTGTGAAGCCTATCGACAGTGTCACATATAACACAGAGGACGACACATATACCTGGTGATGATTATGTGAAAGTAATTATTTGTTGACTTAGAATCATATGTTTACCATAATTTATTGTGATCATGCATTAAACACTATTTTTTTTAACGTTCGCCTTTTAATTTACCTTGTACAAAAAAATAATCCATATTCAAAACATTGTTATTTTTTCACTGTAATATAGGTATTAGATTATTATTGAAATATGAAAAATTGACTGCTTATGCATTTGAACTAATTTTTGATATAAGTATAATAAAGTTTCTTAAAGAAGTATGTATGTTTCTAAAAAAAATGTTTCATTTCTTGTATTAACTTAGTCTATTTATTTTATCTTCTGTACTTTACGCCTTTATAGAAAAGAAAAATTCACAAAGCCGATACCTTTTACAGAACTAAGATAAGTGGTCTAGTTATTTTTTATACCAGTTTTCCTAAAAACTAAAAAAAAATTATTCGCCCCCCAATGATATTGTATGGCAGATATGTTATAAGCGCGCGTTTTGTGAAGACTCGAAAACGTCGTAATTAGGACGTTTTGTCTTTAGTCCGCGTCAAGCAGGCGACGAGTAAACTCATGAGCTGTCATGTGCATTGAGTAACAAAAATTATAAATATGCCATGTGTGTTAAAAAGTGTACAAATTACGATACCAAAGTTAATAAAACACAAAGGATCTCCTATCACATGTAAGTATATAGAAAATTATATAACTTGGCATATTTCAATAAAAATATTTTTGTAATATTTTTATAAATAGCTGTCAATGAGACATTATTTTTCACAAGAGACGCCTGCACTGTGGTCATAGATTATTAGTACAGAGCCGAAACATAGGCAGTAAAGTCACAAAATTACCTCTAGTTCAGTTTTTCATTTTTAAACTTTATAATAATTTGTTTATATAACAGATTACTATTTAAAAATAAAATAATAGCAAACATGCTGGTGGTAAATGTTTATAGACGAGAGCCACACCAAGCAGCGAATAAAATTATTATATATTATTTTTTTCTTTGTTAAGGTTTCCTAATAATGACTGCAAGAGTGGATCGCAATTGTTCGTCTACAAAGAAATGAAACCGACTGATTGCCTTTAGAAAGCAGCAGAATTGTATTGGTCACTTCAAAGCTACTGATAGATTTAGTTAAAAGAAATAAATTAAATCTTTTCGAAGGTGTTTAATTGTTAAATCTTACAATATAAATTATTTATAACAATTATCAATTGATCGACTATTGGACGTCCAACATCTCTCATTTCACCTGTGATCATGAATGCTTGTAAAGTATTCTAAACGTCGGAATAGTACAAATTCCAAAGTAGTTTTATTTCAGAAAGGTCCTACTTTTTTGTTTTTTTTTTTATTCTTGCATTTAAGATAATTATGTAATTAATTGCTCATTTCTTGCCGAGTGGTCCTGAGGATGCCTCGTGTAAAGGCAAAACACGTGTCGAATTTGTGTTCGAATTTTTGCGGAATATTGCAACGCTGTGGTTCTGAGAGTCCTGTCGCGTCGCATGGTTGTATCGCATTGGTGAAATTTTTTGTCATTATCGTGCATGCTACTCTGCTATTATCACATTCTCCTCTATCTGTGAGAGTACGGGTTGGCAATCGTAGGTTATTGTGTGTGTCCAAAGATAACCGCGATAGACAGTCCGTGGGTGAGTGGCTCTCCTCCTAAACTATCCATTCTATATTAATATTCTTACATTTATTAAACTTAACTAATAATATAAATAATTCCAACATTTGTAACAAATAAAACTTGTTTTAATACTTAATATACTGAATAAAAGCAGGATTCATACAATATCTATAACTATTTTATCGTATTTCATTTACCTACCTTTTTTACCTACCTCCGATATAGCCGGCTCTGTTGGCTGGTCTGAAAAAATTATAATCTATGCCTCCAAAACGATAATTGAACCATAGATATCGTAACGTATACTATATCTATGAATTGACCTAATACAATTGACAATTGAAAAGATACAGCTATCTCGTTCACTTATATGTGGTTATCCTATCTTTTGTACTGTTCATTAGCGCAACTTGTCAACAGCGTGCGCGATAATAGTGCGCGTAAGTAATAGTAATGCGGCAACAGATTTTAAACGTCATTTACTATGAACGTAATTTCTTTAACACCGTACATTAGAATAATAGATTTTAGTATGATATGTAGTTAGTTGATGTTGTTTGTTTCAGAGTATTTATCCATCATAGTAATTTGTTAAGTTTGACACAATCACCGGCCTTTCTATTATCACCGAACAATCTCCTTCGTTTGACGGTTTGTCTCTGCCACGTGACATTGGCAAATTTGTAGACATACTCCTGCAACAGCCATAAATCAAGAAGAAGAAGACATATCTTGTGTAAAATATCATTGCCTTTATACAAATTATCAGCTTTTAAAACCCAATATCACGTACAAAGCGTTTAATATAATAACAAAAAAAAAACCGATATCTTGACATTCTCGAGCGTGGCTAATTTTTTTTATTTTGAAGGAAATAATTCAAGGATAACGAAAAATATATAATCTGACGATTTCCACAAGTCGAAGTAACAAAAATTCGTTGTCGATGGAAAGTTCAAAATGATCTGGTTTGCAGGTGATCAATTGCCGAAAGCGTATGAAGATGTAGTCATAACACCTGATATTCTTGTCTCCAGGTATATATTTTCTCCAATAATTAAAAAACACGTTAATCATAACAAAAAAATATTGTTAAATATTTTAATGATTTCTTGTTACAGATACGCAATCTGAGGATGAAATCGAGCCAGAAGAGGAAGATGTTTCTACGGATGAAGATCATGATTAATTAATCAATTAAATATAAAAAAATATTATTTTTTTCGATTTTAGTTATTTTCTTATAAATACAAGTATTCGACTTAAAAAACATACACTTTTTTATTTGCTGCTTAGTTGTCAGATTAAGCGAATCCCTCTAGGTAATCGTCAGATTTTGAGCCAGCACGTCTAGAACATAAAGATGAACCATATATATCTTAATCTGACGCGCTTGAGTATTTCAAAATGTCGATTCTTTTTTTTGCACATTATATCAATGACCGCGAGTTTGCGTCACATCGAAATCGTCAGATAATTGAATGAGAGCTTTTTTTAGGTCCACTTAACATCCCCTTAGAAAATCTGACACGCTCGATAAATTTTTTTTTTTTCATTTTCAACCCTTACTTGGCCACCCGCATCATGCAAACGATCAGATTAACATACATAAATTAATAAAAATACGTAGGACATTGATGATATCAATATCTGACGCGCTCAAGTATGTCCATGCAACATTTTTGTATATATTATATTTATATATATTATATATTTGAAAATCTATAGCTGCTTATCCCACTAATGAAAAGGGCACATTATATAAAATTTTTTTCTTCTTATCATCTAAGCTTTGCAACCCAATAGCTCTCCATGACGCTCGAGTAAATCCCCAATTAGCATCGTCGGCTATTATCACAGGAGTTGTTGTGGACAACTTGCGCGTGCGCGGTGAATTTTGCGCCTGCTGTGTCCTTTAAGCTCAAATTCGGTCAGAGCCAAGGACAAGTGCGCGCTCCTGCTCTCCTCGCCACAACCCCTTTCTCTGCTAGCCGCGTACGTAAACTGCCTCGGTAGTTTATGTGGAGTTAACAAGATTAGAATTGCAAATTTGACATTATTATTTTAAGAATGGGAAAAAATCCTTTAATAAGAAAAAGTAGCAAAACAAAAGTTGACAGTCTTGATGAACCAAAGTCGCCAGTTTTGCGATTGTTACCAGTAACCCTGTATAACTCAAAACCCCGAAAGACAGCCTACTTTTCCTGGAGAAATAAACGATTGCTATGGCATAACAATTTTTGCATAGAAATCATTGTGCCCTACAGTGATATACTGAAGTCCACGCGCACGATATGCACATGACCTGCAAGGAACGTCACCGTCGCACAGCAGCTTGTTGTGCTGTCAACGTGTGTGTTATAATAGGATTATAATGAACTGCTTAATTGACATTCGGTCGATGTTAATGGTACGTTATCGCTTGGGTCTGTAATGACAATGGGTGTGCCACAGGGGTCTATTTTAGGGCCATTTCTGTTTCTAGTCTATATTAATGACCTACCATACTACGTAGGAGATAATCGAAGTATTGTGTTGTTCGCAGATGATACATATTTATTATTTAAACTAAGAAGGCAACTGCTTAATTATGACGATGTGAACAACGCACTATCTAAAGTTGTTCATTGGTTCAATACTAATAACCTAGTTTTAAGTGAAAATAAAACTAAATGTATAAAATTTACTACACCCAATGTAAGGCATGTAGAAACCAATGTACAATTGAATGGCGTTAAACTGGACCTTGTGGTGTCCACGGTTTTCCTAGGTATCACTATAGATAACAAACTCCAATGGGGCCCCCATATTAAAAAATTGTCAGGTAGGTTAAGCTCAGCGGCATATGCGGTAAAAAAAATTAGATTATTGACTGATGTTGAAACGGCTAGAATAGTTTATTTCAGTTATTTTCATAGTATTATGTCCTATGGCATACTGCTATGGGGATGTTCCGCCGATTTAAATTCCATATTTGTACTTCAGAAAAGGGCTGTTCGTGCAATCTATAATCTGGGCCCGAGAGTTTCCCTTAGACAAAAATTCAAAGAAATGAATATTCTAACTGTTGTGTCTCAATTTATATACGAAAATCTGTTGTATGTCAAGAAAAACATCGGATGTTTTGATAAGTATAGCGATGTTCATCACATTAATACTAGGAACAAAGGCAATCTTATTGCACACAGTACTCGTCTCCACAGAATTAGTAGATCTTTTATGGGGCAATGTATATGCTTTTACAATAAGATTCCTGAAAATTTCCGAAACATGCCACTAAATAAGTTTAAGAAAGCCATAAAAATTAGACTTTGTAATCAAGGTTATTACACTGTTTCGGATTATCTTGAGGACAAAACAAAATGGGCTTGAGCTGCTCCTCATTCATTAATTTTCAAAATTGTTTTGTATGATATAATGTCAATTTAGTTATAAAGATTATATTAAATTGTAATAAATTGGCAATATAAAAAAGTGGCCCATGAGTTTCTTGCCGGGTTCTTCTCATGTAAGGCTTTACTTCGGAATCCGGCCGCTTGTGGCGATTGCAATCGCCACTTTGTTATTGCGGATGCACTCGCCTCAGGCGCTCGTGTTGATTATTAGTGTATTCTTGACGATTTTAAGTGCTATTTAATAGGCCTATGAAATAAAGATATTTTTGAATTTGAATTTGAACATTTCATTTAAATATTAAGTAAAGAAGTGTGAAAGAATACATCAAATTTATCACTTATAGATACGATTTATTCAATTTTCATTTTTGGTAAATTAAAAATAAGTTCCTTAAAAGTCCACAATCACTTACACAATTAACAAGATTCATACAGATCAGGATGAAATAAATAAACATTGTGAGTTCTGCATCAAAATGACGTATTATTGTATAATTATGTTACCTAATATAACAGCACTAATACACTATAATTATCACTTCAAACCCAAGGTGGAACAGGAATCTTGGAGAGCTTACATCTAAAGTATCTCTATGTGACCATAAGCCGCTCACTAGAACAAACAATTATCGTTATTGTATCTTACACAAGCAATCAAGAATATTGATTATATGTATTACATTAAATTGATAATAATAACTAAGTGAACAAACACACCTGCAAACTTGTCAAGGAGAATTGTTGAATAAGTTACGGAGAATTATGATTTCTGTAACAAAAAGACAGTTGGGTTATTATAAAACATTATAGGCTAAATATAATAAGTTCAATTTTAAAATATATATCTAATTAACCAAATGTGCACAAATAAGTATCAGCTATTAAAACCAAAACTGTGTCACGGTCACATTGTTTTACTTTACAACGCGTATACTCATACGCTTACGTTTATTTGCGTACATCAATCTACAAAGTACTTTGAATCTACCGTTCATAGAAAACAATAGTTGTATAAAAGAAAATGTAATTTTGGCACAGAATATTCTCTAGAAAATCTTAGTGTTTCCGTGTCAGTATTGGCTACTAGAACAGAAACATCTTCAAATTACTTTACCAACTTTTTTATAATGCTGCTGTCACATCTGTGTACATCCATATAATAAAAACACACGTCTAATTTAATTATGGGATAGTTCCTACAAAGTTGACACGCTACTTACATTAGAGGATCCTGTAGAGGTGGGCTGTCCGGGCACGGAGTATTGCGGGCGGAAATTAGAGAAGTTAGCGGCTGCCGCCGCTGATGGAGCGAAGCCGGGCAGCGACCCACCCGACTGAAAGCCTGCCGGGAACTGTGCCATTTGCGCTAGTAACAAAACAAGGTTTTATATTTATAGTGTTGAATTGAGAGACGGCTCTACACATACATAAAATATTTTATAGATGAATTTTAGTTGTTTTAGTCATAAAAAAGTACTGAAACTAAGTAATTCAAATTTAAATTTTAAAATGTCTTTATTGGACACAGAAAATTATTAATACTTGATTTTAAAGTGTACATAATATGTACTACATATAAGTAATTCAGTAGTCACAATAAAATTCATTTTGAAATTTGCGTCAAGACCTCAATCCCACACTTACTAACGTCATTGTAAAACATTCGTCATGCCAGAATAGTAACCAATCTAAATATATTTTAAAAAGATCATTTGTTTGTTTTCTAACAAAATATAACTTTGTTTTTACCAGTAATAAACTGCCTTTTTCTTTCTTAAGGTGGGAAAAAATTGCCTAACCGCACACCCCGTCGTTCCAGGCAACAAACAGGGTAGTGTGGGACCTGACCCACTAAATAAACCCGCCGTGTGCACTCTCCGCCTGTATTAGCGGGTAACTCGAACTATGTTCAGTGAGCAACAAACTGCCTAGTATTATTTTCTGGTATCCACTCTAAATGTTACTTGGCATATTTATAGCGATTAGGAGGGTTAGAATGCATCTCACTAAGGGCCGGTTGTTTCAAACGACTGATTATCGTAACGTACGTACGTCAAAAAATAACGATTACGGACGATATTTAACGTACGTTAAATACAAAGCGTTGTTTCATTGCATAAAAAACCTGTCGTCAAAGTTATTAGGGATGCCAGCACAACCCGACGTATTTTGGTAATAAAAATAGATGAGAGAATTTTCTATTATGGCAACATTTGCCCGTATACGTCAGTTTATCTGTTTTTATCTATGCTTTTTAGCATGGAAGTAATATGTAATGTATATAAGTATATACTACGAGTATATACATATTACTAATTTATTTTATTTACGACGCAAATGTCAAAACTTCGAATTATTCTTTTATTATTAGTTGTGAATTGTGACAATATTACTAGGCAATATAAAGAAAAATAAGCTATTCATGCAGAATTCAATGCTGGTGGAGACCAACCGAGGAGTTTACGTCTGTTATAGTTTGATTTGAAATCTAGCTATATTATATAAGTCAGCGGGCTATGCTTGGTATTTCCATACGTGATCGAATCCGTAATACGGAGATCCGTAGGAAAACGAGAGTGACCGACATAGCCCGCCGGGTTGCCATGCTGAAGTGGCAATGGGCAGGCCACATCGCTCGACGAACCGACAACCGTTGGGGAAGAAAGGTTCTCAAGTGGCGACCACGTATCGGATGGCGCAGCGTAGGACGGCCCCCCACCAGATGGACCGACGATCTGGTCAAAGCCGCGGGGAGCCGTTGGATGCGGTCGGCACAGGACCGCTCATTGTGGCATTCTCTTGGGGAGGCCTATGTCCAGCAGTGGACGTTGAAAGGCTGATGGATGGATGGATGATAGAAGTCAGTTGCAACAGCCAATTTTTCTTCGTTGTTAGATAGAATGTTTATGTAATGAGAACGTAATTTAGCGATAGCCCAAGTCACTCGATGAATAATATGGCATACTGTAAATTTATGCAAACCTAACATAGCCCCAACACATCTCATAAGCGATCCTGATAACATTGTAGAGTAGCAAGTACCTGATCTATAGGTAGGCTAAGTTTTACTGCCAAGTTTCTGAAATATTGTAAAAAAATAAATTTTAAATCAAAGTAAGTATCTATTCTTAGGAGAAACTCTACTTTTCTGTGGCAAATTTTATATCGTCTTCGATAAGACGTGTTAACAATAGAGCCACTTCCTTTATTAGATACACCGGGTACACGACACCTTGCAATGAATTCATCCCAAAAGTTTAGGTTTTAATACGTGTTTTATATTATAGTACATTGTTACCCGAGGGATGAAAGCTCCAATAGTTCGAGGGACTAAATAAGTCTTTATCCCGAGGTGAACACTGTGCTTTTCATTACGAATACGAGGAAACTAAAAATAAAAATCATGAAATAGCTAAAGAAAAAATGGAAGACTAAAAAATTGAATTTGATATCGCCATTTTCCCGCCGATTTTTTTTATTTTTCTGTGGCCTGTTAGCTATTCACCCATTATTTTACATTTTAATCATTGAAAAAATATAAATCTTCGTTATTTTAAAGATATAGTTGCAACTATATTAAAATAAACTCATATAAAAAACAAATTCTTTAATAAATACTTAATTTTATGTTAGGATTTCAATTTTACATCGCGCTGTAATCGACTGGCTGTACAGAAAATAGAACTGTTTTTTTTTTTATAATTACTCAGCTGTCAGTTGAAAGTAATTCTCCCTAGAGCTGAAAAGTATTACTTTCAACCCGCTCCTCAGGCAACTTCAGGCCTACTTTCAGAGTATGAGTAATGAAAAATACTTTTTTCTTCCTTTCTACATTGTTTGTATTAACTCCAGATGAACAACTATCGTCGACGATAGACGACTACAAAAGAGAGTCCATTATAATTTGTGAATAAGGAAAAAATGTATTTTAGTACAGGCGGGAATCGAATCGATATCGATCTCGATATCGATTCCGATAGAGGGCGTTGATCGTTAAGACAAATGTGATAAGGAGATTGGGTATGTCTAAAAGATAGTACTGTAGCTCAGTGGATTAGAGCACTTTCCCGGATAGGAAGGGACGCAGGTTCGATTCCCGCCTGTACTAAAATACTTATTTTTCTTATTCACAAATTATAATTTGTACTTTAAGAGTAGCTGAGCATGTCAAATGCTAAAATATAGATCAAAAAGAGTCCATAATGTTGTAGTACTGTTTGTTAACCGCATCCATAGTACCTATATACTCTTTAGTATATACGAGTACTCTTTGCTACAATACTGAAAGTTTATAAGTACTATATCTATGGTTAGACGCAACGAAAGTGACGTTAACCAATGTGTGGGACATCTGTTACCGTAATCGTTATTATTTAACGTACGTTAAGGATCTCATTTCGTGAAACAACGCTTTTTTTGGTTTAACAATGGTTAACACAATTTTTGACGTTTACACGTGCGTCAAGTATAGCTGAAACAACCCGCCCTTAATCGTATCGACATCGTATCGTCTTACTTGTGATTGGTAGAGGCATAGACGCGTGATGTCGCAATAATCGCTCAACCAATCACGATAATCTTTCAAGATCTCTCAACCAATGACAATGTCACGATGCGATGTCGATACGATTTAGTGAGTTACATAATGCGGGCCTAGGTCACTTCATACATTTTTTAACACCATAATTATGGTGTTATACTGGTTTTGTGCGTGAATGTCTTGGTTCATGACAATACATATCAATGAGGTATCTGAGGTAACAGTACACACCTGCAGGGACGGGGTTCCCGGCAGTAGCGGCGAGGCGCGAGAGGATGGACCGCTCGGACATCTGCAGCCGTTGTGCCACGGGCGGGATACGCGCCAACGTGGCCGGCAGGCGGGACACATCCGACTTCATGTCGGACAACAACTCCTCTAATTGATTCAGCACCTACAATTAATCAAAAACACATTATTTTTAACCCTTTCACCGCTAGCCTAGTGGAAAGATCATTAGCCTAGATTTTCAATAGAATAATAATAATAATATATTCTGCTACTTTTTTATATTATGGTTTGATTTTTGTGTGATGATGTGTGGGTATGAGTGTTGTCAATTCCCTATCCATTTGCATAAAATTTAGTTAACTTGACGTATAATTAGGACTACTTAACTAATCATAAAAGAGCTACCAAAAACATTTTCCAAAAAAAATTTTTATATCGGTTGACATTATTTGAAGCTGAAAATACGAAAAAATGTCCTCGACTCGAAAAACCTCTTTCCATTCCCAGATTCATTATGTGTCTCTTTTATAATTACCTTATGCAACACGGCGTTAGCAGGTTTGTTCCCAGCGAGCGACTCCTTGCTGAGGTGCTGGTGAGACTCTGCGAGGCACTCCACCTCGGCGAAGCGCGCGTTGAGCGACATGGCGGGGTGGTTGGGGTCCTGAGTCAGGTTCAGGTACGCCGCACGCCGCAATTGCTCCTCTATTACTAGCGCTTGTTCTAATAGCTGTCCATACAAAATACTTGGTTATTTTCTTAATTATTTTAGATTGTTTATTTGAAAATTTCAATTCCTTTTAATGAATTAGCTGGATGTGCACATAACCACTAACAAAAACATCGCAGTATAAGTACAACAGGGTCTAAAACATCTATAGCTATGTAATTATGTACCTTGAAACGCCTTGCAAGGAATTTGTTCTTGATCTCAAGGAAGTTGCCTTTGCCGACATCCATCTTAAAGGGCTCGTTGATGATGGCGAAGCGGAGGTCGTTCTGTATGTCCTGCCAGCGACCATAACCGTGTGTGACGATGCCAGCCAGCAGCCAATAGTCGTGACGACGGTGCCAGATCTCATATTCCCGGCCCGGAGCCGCTGCCCGTTCCTCGTTCAACCAGAGAGTGTGCAGTTCCGTGAAACCGCCATCCGCGATGTTGAACATGAACTTGCGACGCTCCACCTTCATTTCCTCTTCTTCCTTTACTAGAACTACGTCATCGTCGTCTTCTTCCTGATATTACAATACGATTATAATATAATATTTTAATAACAAAATACTAGTAATCTAGCTCTCAATTTCAAACCCTTAAAGACAACCTCTATAGAGAATCAGTATGGATAATTAAAACATTGTTATTTAACTTTTCACTTACTTATCATCACGCCATTTCCCTTGCGGGGTAGGCAGAGAGAACAGAGTGCCAAGAGGCTCTATTCTTGCATACATCTCTCGCTTCCTCAACATTCATAACTCTTCATACACGCTCGCCGGTTTCGGAGACGCCTGACTCCACCTTCCTGCAATACATGACCGATTTGGTCTAGGTAGGTGAGTCTCGGTCTCCCCCTGTACCTACATCCTTCCACTTTCGCATTGTATATCTTCTTAACTAGTCGCTCGTCCGGCATTCTTTCCACATGTCCGAACCATCGGAGCATGCCCTTTCGCATCTTTACACCAATACTCTCTTTCATACCTGCTCGCTCTCTTACGTCGTCGTTACGAATGCGGTCAGTCAGCCTCACTCCACAGATTCTCCGCAGAGATTGCATTTCGACCGCATTGATTTTACTCTCATGCTCCTTTTTGCATACCCAACTCTGGCTTCCATATAATAACGTTGGGACAAGCACTGCATTGTGTATTGCGACACGTGCCCTCTGGCTGAGGTGTTGACTGCCGAGAAATTGTCCCAATGCTCCGTTCACTCTATTTCCCGCATTCACTCTTCTCTCTACATCAGTGGCGTACCTTCCATCCCGACTGAATCCACATCCAAGATATACAAATTCATCCACTTGTTCTAGCACACCATTTCCTATTGCTACTCTAACATCTGTTCTGGCTACTTCTCTTTCAAAAACCATTATTTTGGTTTTGCTCACATTCACATGTAGGCCCCTTTTCTTACAATCTTAAAAATTTCTTTTTTCTTATAATTTTACTTTTTATATCATAAAATGTGATTGATTTGACAACAATATTACATTTTATGTGATGCCTCATTTTTAAAACGTTAACTCCAGCATATTGTTGTTCAACACTATATGGTCTGAATATTATAAACGTAAGTTATATTAAAAAATAACAAAAAAAAAAATCCATGTTTATAAATCCTACAGTTTTTATAAAATACTATTTGAATTTCATAGAATAATCAAAAGAATACCAAATCAATAAAAAAAATTACCTTCTTCTCATCCTTAGGTTTTTCTGATGCTTCTGACTCAGCTTTTTCACTCTTGGCATCCTCCTTTCTGTCTTCTTCCTTTTCCTCCTTTTCCTTTACTTCCTTATCCTCCCTTTTATCACTAGCCTTATCGTCATCTTTAGGAGACTCTTCGTCTACAGACATACGACGTTCTGCATCCTTGTTCTCCTCTGATTTAATAATTGGTTCCTTTTCATTAAGAGGTTCTTCCTTGATGTCGCTGGTATCCATGGGTTCATCTTTCTCTTTAACATCCTTCACATCCGGTTTCTCCTCCTTCGCTTCCTCTTTATCATCCTTGTCAGAGCCTTGAGGTGTAGGAGCTTGCCCAGATGTTTGTGTAAGGGAAGTAGGTGCGGGAGAAGGCGCAGCGGATGTAATAGGAGTAGCGCTAGACGGCGCAGGACTCGGGGCGGCACTCTCGCCTGCCTTGACAGGCTCAACTGGCTTGCGAATCATCTCTGGCATACTGTAATACCCGTTAATGTGCTCGAACTCTTGCACCTTCTTTCTGATCAGACTCATTACTCCAATTCTCGTCAGCACATGCTGTCGGGATAATCCCTCACGAGGAACACCGTCAGCAAATGTTTCAGCATTATCCGCCCCTGGCTCGCATAAGTGCCGCATGAATAGAGACACGTATGCTTTGAAGTTGCGCTCAGATTTCCCGCGCAGATCTCTGACTAGCCATTGAGAGTTAAATGCGTCTTGTGGCGGCATGCCGTACCTCATGATCGCGTTGAGGAAAGACTTCCTTTGCCGAGCATTGAATCCTAGCACTTCCATGTTGCCACCGACACGAGCCAGGAGTGGAGGCAGTGGCCGGTCACGCTCCTCGCGTCTCTCCAAACGTCTTTTGCTTCTCCGACTGAGCAGATCACCATTATCATTCTTTTCATCAAAGTCATCATCCTCTTTATCATCCTCACTACCCTGAGAGAAGTCAGAATTATAATCCGAACCATTCTCTTGCCAGGTGGAGTCTTCTCTATTCTCAGTCTGTGCCACACTACCGTCGTTATAGTTAACTTGTTTACGAACACGTTTACCTTTACCAAGCGTCCGCGCCTGATCCTCTTGATGTTGTTCATAGTGATGCCTGAGCAGTTTGATCCAGTACGCAGGGTCAGTATTCTCAGCTTCCTGTTTGATAATTTCAGTATCTACTTCCTCTTCACCGTCGCCTTCTTTTGTAGAATAGCTAGCCACCTTGAATGAACTGAGATATTCATTAGCCCAGGATTCTTTCTGTTCGATACCTTCTTTTGAACGATCAAGCAGCTCCGCGACAGCTCTGTCGTCATAGTGAATAGCTTCTTCTTTTCCTTCTTCCTCCTTAAACAACTCCTCTGTACCGAACCTAAGAATATCGTCTAATTCTTGCTTCGTAAAGTTTGCGCCCTTGCCGCCCATACCGGGACGTACGACCAAATGAGTCAACATCATTTTCCTTTTAGCAACCTGTGTAACTCTTTCTTCAACGCTGTTGCGCGTCACGAAACGGTAAATCATGACTTTGTTGGCTTGACCAATACGATGAGCACGCGAGAAAGCCTGGATGTCGTTATGAGGATTCCAGTCAGAGTCGTAGATTATTACCGTGTCAGCCGTGGCCAAGTTAATACCTAGACCACCAGCCCTAGTTGACAACAAGAATACAAATTGTTGGGCTCCAGGAGCATTGAATCTGTCAATGGCTTCCTGACGGATCGTTCCAGTAATACCACCATCAATTCTTTCATATTTATAACCTTCTCCTTCTAAGAAATCTTCTAGAATGTCCAACATTTTCGTCATCTGAGAGAAGATCAACACTCTGTGTCCTTGCTCCTTGAGCTGTTTTAACATTTTACACAATAATACTAATTTTCCTGAGGCCTTGATTAAAGCTTGAGTATCGTAATTCCCGTGAGCGCCCAGAGGAGCTTCCTCAGCGGCAACGGGGAAAAGATACGGGTGATTACAGCATTTCTTGAGATCCATCATAACATTAAGCAACGACACTGTCTGGCCACCACTCTTAGGGTTTAAAGCTTCATAGTTCCTCGTCAAAATGTACTTATAATACTTTTTCTGCATTGGTGACAATTCTACACGAACAATAAACTCTGATTTGGTAGGCATGTTTTTAAGCACATCGGCTTTGAGACGTCGCAACATATGAGGACCCAACATCTCGTGAAGCCTTTTAACTTGCTCCTCCTTAGAAACATCAGCAAATTCATTCTGGAATGCTGCGAGATCATTGAATTTATCCTTATTTAAGAAGTTCAGCAAATGGAATAATTCTTCTAGATTATTTTGTAGCGGAGTGCCGGTTAGTAATAATTTATAATTAATATGATAACCAGCTAGAAGTCTGAAGAACTTGGACTGGTTACTCTTCAGCCTGTGGGCCTCATCTACTACTAAAACAGCCCACTCAATAGACCCAAGGCAGGTGGAATCGATGGAAATCAGCTCGTATGACGTAAGAAGTACGTTAAATTTCACTTGCGACTTGATCTTCGAAGGTCTTCCGCCTCTGTTAGCACCATCATCAAAAGTCAGTTCGTTTTCCCTGATCACAGCTCGTGAGTCTTTGTCACCGACGTATGTGATACAGTATAAATCCGGCGCCCACAGCTCGAACTCTCTTTCCCAATTGATAATGGTTGACAGAGGCACAGATACTAGGAATGGACCCTTGCAGTGTCCCTCTTTGAACAGTGAGTAAAGGAATGTAACTGTCTGAATAGTTTTACCAAGACCCATCTCATCAGCGAGGATTGTATCGATACCCTGTCCCCAGGAATATCGCAACCAGTTGAGACCCTCTAACTGGTAAGGGTGTAGTTGCATTCCAGTTTCGTACACAAATGGTGGTTGGTCTTCGTATTTCTTGTTTAAATTAGTTGTGGGACGATCTGGGGGTGGGTTGTATTTCCTAGGTCTGATTTGAAGGCCATTACTGTCATCCTCGTCGAGGGCGTCCTTGTTTTTGCTCTTGCGACCTGCTTTTTTGCCTTTACTACCCTTTGTCTTGCCTTCAGATGTGATGAAGCAACGCATGTCCTAAGAACATAAATATTTTATTAGATTGCCTGTTCCTTAAACCACATATATTTACGAGAACTAATGCCATAGCCAGTAATTTCTGCTTATTTATTCAAATTTTATAATAACATTTGTAACCTATTTAAAATTGAAGTTGTTGTTGTTTTGTAAATAGAAAGGAAGAAGCAGCAGGGGGTTTGAATGTAGATACATGAACTATCACTCGATTGTGACGACCCCTCGGTCTATTGTGATTGGTCGAGAGGCCGCCGAGTGATCTAGTGACGATTTGTCGACTAATCACGGTTGGGCGTTCATATATTGTTTTACATTCAATCAAGACAATCTGAGCCTCGTACCTTCTGTGCCTTGCACAAGTTTGAATGTTAGTCAAATAGAAAAATTAAAGAAATGGACAAACAGCAACCCTGTTTCTAGCTTCAAAACTTGAAAAACAATGGAATCTATCGAAAAGTAAACTGCCTCGTCTTTGAACAACAGTTGTATACTTACCAAATAATATTCTACAGCATTCTTCAAGCCCGCTATATCTTCGTGTTCGGATTCCCACGTGGCCTGGTCGTATGACAGGTCGCGCCACTTCACCAGGTAGTACGTGGTGCCGTCCCGTGACGTGCGATGGTTAATGACACGGTGGATCACCAACCACTCGGGTTTTACGCCATACCTGGTCAGAAAATTTATTATGTTCCATTCTATATTGAGTCAATGCAGTATTATCTTTTTCCTTTATTAACAAAATAAAGATATATGTATGTAGTAGTAAGCTAATAGGAAAACTAAAATTTTACAATGAAAAAAAAATATTAAAACTCACCTATAGAATTTCTCTTCAAGTATCTTCTCATCCTGATCCTGTTCTTGTTTGTCTCGAAGCCGCTTGACACGCCCGTCACGCTCGTCCAATGGCTCCTCAAGTTTGGGGGGCTCCTCGGGGTCAGACTTGCGCATGTAGTAGCGGTACATCAATGGGTGGAACACATCCAGCTGAAAACAGAAATTGAATTACTATTTCATGAATTTTTGGATGTTATACTGTCTATCCAGTGGTAAGAGTATTAACTCGGGAGCTAAGATCACAAATTGTTAAGCAATTGACAGCCAATGTCTTATTGTTGAAACTATTGCTGTGATAAGTTGAAGAAGAAAACACAGAATGATAATATTACTTGGTTTTATTTACTTGCAAGATAAAACTTAACGACAGAATGATGACGCAGAAAACTTTAGTATCTATGCTTACGCATATTAATAACTAACAAATAATTGAAATGAATCCCACTAATCACAGTAAAACAAAAACACTAATTAGATTTATGTAAATGTGTTTTGGCCCTTGGAACATACTGAAAAAATCATTATGGCCCTAAGGCTTCTAAGTTTGGAGACCCCTGTTCTAGACAGAGCAAAAACCTTTTTGGAAAAACTCATATGGAGCCAAAACTGTTTTTGTAAAGGAATCACTTTCATATTACAAGGAAAGGTATTAATAAATGTCATCAGTTAGATATTGCATATTTCATACCTGCAGTTCAGATATCCAACTACAATGCCAGTAGGACCGTTCGTGCCATTTGACGAAGAACTCTCTAGAGCGAGGCGCCTTCGATTTGCTCGGCTGCTCCTTCCATCGCCAAGTCAATATTTTCCCTACTTTACCATCCAGTGGTGGGCACTGCAAATTATTAGCTTGTATTAATACTATTTCAATAATAATCATCTATTGAATTATTATAATTTAGAATATTGATGGAATAAAAGTATAATAATTTAAACATAACAAAACTCAAAGAAATTACTAAAAACAAACATCAAGTATTCACACTGATGTCACACACTGCCACATCCATTTTAGATCAAACCTTTTATTTTTTTGACGGAAAAATGTACCTAACGGCGTTCCCCGTTGTTCGGGGCTACGAACAGGGTAGTCTGGGCCCTCACCCACTAAACCTGGGCCTGGCCCACTGAAGCTGTGGGCCATAACTTCAGTGGTCCCTTTTTAGACTGGCTGCCGTCTGTTAGTTACACCCTACCAACTCAATTTATACCACTACATAATGCAATTTCTATCCTGCAAACAGTAATTCAATAAAAAAATAATACACCAATTTACTAAAAAAATAATGACTATTTTGTTCTGTAATTGTTTCTTTTTTTTATCATAATTTGTGTCAATGGATATGGGTAATAATTGTACGTACACTACACCGTGGGCATTTCCATTCCCCATCGGGCACTTCTTCGAGCGGTGGATTGAGACAGAAGCGATGATACGCCGACGGACAGGAGTCACAACATAACAACTCACCGCCATCTTTGCAGATCCTGTTTACAAATTAATTATTTATAACATGAACGTTTTTGTATGTCGACAACTATTTTAAACTAGCTTTCGCCAGCGAATTCGTACAGCAGATTTCAAATCTAATACAAAAGCAACCACTAAAATAATTTCATCAAAATCTGTTCATATATTATTTGATTATTTGATTCAGGTTCCCAATATAGTAGCTGAATAAAACATATACCAGATTTTAGTCTAATCAAAGGCATTAAAAAAAAAGATCCATCAAAATCTGTACAGTAGTTTTTGCGTAATGTGCAAACAAACATACAGACAGACAAAAATTCTAATAATTGTTGTTTTGGCTTCTGTTGCTCTAATTAATACATAATATCTGACCTGCAGAATTCTTGATGCTCATCATCGTCATCCTGCTCCTGATTGCCCTCGGCCTCGCAGTGTGGACATGACCAGCGGCCCTCTGGGGTTTCCTCGAGGTCTGGATCCAGACACACAAGATGGTATGCCCGTGGACATGTATCACAGAGAATAATTTCTCCACCTTGCTGACATACCTATATAATAGAAAATATTTACCAATAGCATTAGCATTTATCATAAATTGGTCCAATTTTTTTGAATTATATGAACTATTTTATAAGTAAATACTGAATTCTTTTCAAACAATCTTTGTACTAAATTCCCTCAATTGTGAAGGAAATGAAATGCAGGTGATGGCAAAAGAACTTTGAAGTAAAATATGGAAAGACCCCTTGCAACTTTTTTACATTGATCTAGTAGCCTCAGTAGATAACAAATTTAAATGACTATCACAAGGTTTACATGACACCCTAACCACAACTTTCGCTTTCCAAACTGCTTGTATACAAAGCTGGCTACGACATATATGACCTACAATATAGAGCTAGAGTCACAACTAATTTGGAGATACTACAAAGATTTATAAATTAAGCACTGAGAACACTTCCCAGTGAATACTGGTTTGTGAGTACTCTCCTGAAAACGGAAAACTTAACGGGCCGAGGGCGTACGCCACAAGGGCGTAGTCGGTAGTGTAACATCCGTGCACGAGTTGTTCGATTCCCACTTAGGACAATTATTTGTGTGATGAACACAGATATTTGTACTACGTCTGGGTGTTTTCTATATATTATATGTATGTATTTATAAAAAGAAAGTGATATATGCATTATATCCGTAATCTGGTACCCATAGTACAAGTGTTAAGCCTAGTTTGTGACTAGAGAATGTTGTGTGAAAATGTCTGTAAATATTTATTATTTAAAGGTGAAGCTTTTAAGGAGAAACTTAACAATTAATTCTGATAATATTAGAAAAGACTGAGTTGATTCGGCTTAACAACGCAATAGCTGTTAATGGAACAGACAATGTTAAAAAAAAATTACACTTGATTAATCTTTTTTTTTAGACCACACCCTGCACTAAAGAATAACCTTGTATTGCAGGAGATTTTGCAAACATACAATTTCACGAACACAAAGTACGCTCAGTACTACCCTTTTTGGATTACACATCCTGTGTAAAAATCGAACCCACAACTCTAGGGCGGGAGGCAGATATCTAAACCACTCCGCCATCTGTGCTGTTGAGCAGTTATAGTCAAATTAGATGGTGTACTTCAATAGAGTTCCAACGAACTATTCTACCTAGGGTGGTTAGAATGTATCTCACTCGATCATATCGACATGACATGTCATTGTGATTGGTTGAGAGATCACTGTGATTGGCCGAGGGATTATAGCGACATCACGCGTCAGTTTCTCTACCAAGCGAGACGATACGATGTCGATACGATTTAGTGAGTTACATTCTAAAGGCCCGGGTCACATGACTGAAGAGCCAATTATACATTGAAAAACCTAATACTATAGAAGGATAATATTATATATTACCTCACAATAATCCTGATGTTCTTGTTCCCCTTCAGCACCATCAGGAAATTTGTTTGTAGTTTTCAATTTTCGCTTCTTTTTGCTCTTATTACCGATCTTGGTTTTTGCTTTTTTTTTCGGGAGCTGTAATTAAAATTAATTTATTTTATTATCAGTCTATATTCTCAGTTCATACGTCACCAAATGGATGGTCAATATATATAACTTACTGGCACAGCAGGATCTTCCTCTTTTGGCAGTGCTCCTTCCTCAGAAGCAGCTGCGGCGGCTGGCTTAGGTTCCTCCGCTTCCGCTAACATCTGCTCAAACTCCGCGTCTGAATCTGAATTTATCGCACTACCTTCTTGATCCTCCTCCTAAAGGTAAAACGAATATTGCAATTTTATAAACGATTCGTTATTAAGTAATTTAAAAGAAAGTAGGTAGTCAAAATGGTCATTATATGAGTTTAAAGAAAGCTTATTATATTTAGGTAACCAAGGAATCTTGATTTTTTTTTATTGCGTATGGTGGCAGACGAGCCATGGCCTACTGGGAGTATTGTCAAGCCGCTGTTCACCATTTCATTTGACAGATATGAAATGAAAGAATTAACGTCTATCTCCTGTACCAACTTGTTAGGGCCCCATACCAAGTGAGTACTGCCACTTGGTACCCGTGTTACGAGTAAGTATACCACACATTTACGACACAGTCGGGCTACAGTCTATTAGTGTGCAGGTACAAATGCATTTTGGTCTACGGTCCACAAAAGGCTATTAATTGAAGATGAGATTGTTAATACAATAATGAAGAACGCACTCAGCCCCCTTAAAATGTGAAACACAAATCGTATCGTTTCAATGCGATTGGTCGTCTGCCGAGATGTCACAATAATCCGTCAGCCAATCACGGCGATCCCTCAAGCAATCGCAATGAAACGATTCGATGTCAACACGATTTCGTCTTACATTCTAACCCCCCTAGTTTTTTCCTAGTATACTATATTGTTGTGTTTTGTAAACACTCGGAGATTCAGTTAATTAGGACTAGAAAAAAAAATACAATGCGAAAGTGGAAGGATGTCGGTACAGGGGGAGACCGAGACTCACCTTACCTCGGTTATGTAGTGAAGGAAGGTGGAGTCAGGTGTCTCCGAAACCGGCGAGCGTGTATGAAGAGAATTATGAATGTTGAGGAAGCGAGAGATGTATGCAAGAATAGAGCCTTGGCACTCTGTTCTCACTGCCTACCCGCAAGGGAAAAGCGTGATGATAAGCAGTGGTAGTAGTAGAAAAAAAAGAGTTCCCAATTGGTAGCCATGAGGGATGCCAGAGAACTATCAGTAGATCATACTTACACTACTTGTTCTCTTTCTCTTGCTGAATTTAATCTTCAAGGTGGGTAGTTTAGGCTTCCGACCTGGCTTGCCTCGAGGCGTGGTGGCGCCACTAGCGTGCTTGGGTTTTCGGCCCCGCTTTCGAGGCGCCGTTGCACCCTCGTCACTCACTTCTTCCTCCTCTTCTTCTTCTGGCTCTTCTACTGTGTCATCATTCTATCAAAAGGAGAATATTATTACCACAGCTTACCATATTTTGAATAAATACAAAGTATTATTAAGTAATCGGGAAAGTTTACCTTCGGCTCTTTAGGCGGACGTCCTTGCCTAGCTTTGGGCACGTAATCTGAATTACTTGACGTGTTAGTGTTTTCCTCAGATCCCATAGTGGGACCACTACTAAGGTGCGGGTTGGTTTCGCAGAATAGGCGCCACTTCGCCGCCACTAACATCATTAGTTTTGATACAGGAACCTGTTGGAAAGTGAATCATTACGCTCTCATTCGTTTAGGTTTAATCATTTGGAATATAATGTTTTGGACACCGATCCCCCATGCCTCGATACAGATTCATCTGTGAAGGACTATTAGACGAAACACGAATGTCATTTAAAAAAAAGGGTTTTAACTCATAATTTGTTTTAACGTCTTCCTTTCCTTATAAATGAGTAACAAAGTTACATAATACACTAAATCACCGAACCATAAAACAAATACGTCAGAAATGATACAGGAAAATTTATACTTCCAACAACACCAAAAACATATCAGTTTATTAGTAAATTTGTTTCCCTCAGAAGTACCTACACTACGAAAGTACTTTCGTTAGAATGAATACTAAACCGCAAAATGACATAACAGAAGTACTTATTGAATAATTGAAATAATTCAGGCAAATTACTTGGATCGTACATTCCTTTTTTTAAATTTTTAACCGCACTTCTTTGTTCCTGAAGGGTTAAGCAGAAGTCCGCCCTCATTACGCCTCGTAAATATGGTCCCAGGTAATTAAGAATGAGCCAATGGTACCGGGTGATATAAAATCACGAAAAAAACTAAGTAAAAATATTAAATATGATGTACTTTTTTTTTGATTTGAATAGAACAGTGAATTTCAGAATGGACACTATTCTGAAATTCACTGCTTTAAGACATGTTGGGTCTAATATGGAATATAAAGAAAGTGAAACCAGCAAATGGATTTTTTATGGTATTACACTTACCTTAGGATTTTCTTTGACAAGTAATGGCCTGACATGTTGCTGGAACAGTTTGTATGAAATCAAATTCTCTAAGTCCGAGTCAGTGTACTGTATGTCCACATCGCTGAGACTAAATGACGAACACACCTCTTCCACTGTTGGCATACCCACTGTAAAAGTATACAAGTTATAATCCAACCTTAAACTCTTATCTTACTTATATACGACGTGACATAAAATAAGTGTTTATTGCCGTTACGGACAATGGCAACATCAAGTCGTCGTAACTATAGCACGTGGAAGAAAGAGCCTATTGCCAGCTACCGGCCACAATAACAAAAACTGAGCTAATAACACTAAACGAAATAGCAGATCCCGGACTTTCACCGTCCTTATTTTTTTTTATTGCATATGGTGTCAGGCGAGCCACGGCCTGTGATAAATGATAACCGTTGCTCATGAACTCAACTATACTGAGAGTATTGTCAAGCTGCTGCTCACCATTTCATTTCACAGATATGAAATGAAAGAATTAACGTCTATCTCCTGCTACAACCAAAACACACCGATGTGCTTCATGGCCGGTCTCACGGGAGATGGTGGTACCAACCCGCTCGGGTGAGTACTCCCACTTGGCACACAGCCCTACCACCAGTCATGCAATGAGTTATAATTGCTTACTTCCTTTAGTTGCCTCGTAAGACACCCATGGGAAAGATTGGGGTGGTGACACTTGTACTCTTAGTCCGTCACCACATGTACTTATGCACTCGGATAACCCAAAAGCTTCTTATATCCTAAGCAAAATGGCTGATATTGATTAAGATATATTTTATGAAATAACTTCTATGTAGCCATACAATCTTGTGTCCACATCCTTAATTCGGCTTTGCTCGCTACGGGTCAATTTTACCGTACCGGAGATTTATTTGTATCTGTTTTTGTTTCTATCAATTACAGCGCGCTGCGCTAACCTTCAAAATGTGCCCGGCTTGATATGCCGGGCTCAATATTTGGATAGTCTGATAGAGCGACGCGTTCATAACTTGTGGATGGGCAAAGTGAGTAAGGCTATTTTTCACCCCTCGCAACCATTTATTTTATGAATATTTGAAAGTACACAATTATTTTTTTACATAATATTTCCATTCATAATATTTACGTCAAATTCCACCGGAAGCCAATGATGATGGAATATAACAATATTTACCTGTTATGCGAAAGAAGTTGTTTCAATATTGAAGGTTTGAAGACTGGTACCAAAAGGTCATACCAAACCTAAACATTAGCGGGGTATATTTACTCATAGAGAGTGTTTATTGTGCTGCTATAAGGGGTGTGACGAGCGCCAGGTTAATATTATTAATCCGTCACCTTTCTTGTTATAAGTATCTATTGTTCTAATTTAGAGCATTGTTTAATTTTCGGTAGCTAATTATTATAAATTAATTGTTGAACATTGAATTTAAAATGTCCTGTTGAAAAATCAATAATTCGATACATTTGCATAGTCATCATAAACTGCTATTAAAATGCAACGGTTTCATTATTATAGACTATAAAAAATGTAAACTATAGATTTCAATCTTTTCTATCTAATTATGCTCATAATGAGAATCAATATTGATTCTATGGTAGGTAGGTATAAAGCCACGTGATGAGATACGACGCCTAGACTCAACTACGAACGATACATAGAACGTGAACCACGTGCCAAGTTCTAGGTCATTGCTCCCAACAACTTTTCTGATTAAAATATATTCCATCTGCAAAATCGATACAATTTGTTATTTAGATGATATTGTTTTTCAGTGTGGCAAATTCGCCGAATTCTGAATAAATAAGTACCTATGTTACTTTTTCAATCAAATCTTTGGTAAAACAAGATACTTATATGGTTTCGTGGTGGTTCTTCTGGCAAAGCATTAGGATACAATTTCGATGCGAGCGGAAAGTGACGTCACTTTACTTTCTGCTCTATACGCTACGACCAAGCAGGAGCAGCGCTCTGTACTTGTAAATTGATCCTATTAACATGGTGGCAATGTATAACCAGCATGACTAATTACGATTTGGTCAGCAAAACTATTCTCTATAATTTATCTGTTCTAGATTTATTGTACTCTTAAATTGTAGCGCTGCTGAACCGCTTTGCTTCATGATCATCTAAAATAAAGCGATCTTGTGAGGTCAAAATTGGATCGACATATTTTTCTAGTGTTATAAATCACGGAAATGTAAAGTGGCACCACACCTATCCAGGCACCACAGCCGCGACACACTGTGTAGCTAAAGATAACTACTTACAAATATTAAAAAAAAACATATTTATATGATTCCATCATCCCGAGAAATTATATTCATTACGAATAACAAATCCAAATAATAAAATAAACGATACTGATACAAAATCGAAGTTCTCTAAAAAATACATAACACACATCTAACAGTAGTAAGATAGAGTTTAAGCTGAATACGTGAGGGATTCTCCAAAATCTACATCTTCAACGATAAATATTCCAAGAAATTGAGTACCTACGAAGAATATTAACCACTGAACAAAATACAGATTTCAAAAGCACATCAGTAAATCAGTTATTTATAACAAGACCTAAAAACGTGCCAAAGAACATCACAAAAAATATTTACGATTACCCATCAAAACAATAGAATAATGTCCTAATATCAGTACAATGGTGTTTCTATACGTAAACCGCTGTTATTGTTGTATTGAATGAATCAATTTGAATCCTTTATGACATCAGTTCTTCGAGACAACAATATTTTTAACAAAACCGTATGATTTCGTAAAAATAATCTACGTATTGAAATAATTTCTCAATATCATCTAATTTTCGTGTAATAATAATATTCTTACGATTGATATTTACTCGGTATTAAATGTTGATGCCAATAAATTAATGAACCAATAAATAATGTACCAATTTATGCCATAACGTCCGACTCTATGTGGGCCGCATCCCGTCTAATCCCACTACCTTTTTCATTTTATTGGGCGGGTATTCTGCTCTAAATTTACAAAGTTGCGGTATCCACTCTAGAACCTTTCTATTTCAGCGATCGTCGGTCTTTCGGTATATATGGCCAGCCACTTCGATTTACTAATTCTGAAAGCTGTCGGTAACAGTAGTTCACTGTCAGATAGACCATTGCGGAGTCTATCCTCAAGTATAGCACGCTCAATAGCTAGCCAAGTGACTTTGAAGTAGAGAACTCTGCCCTATCTGTTTCCACAGACAAATAAAATGCACTAGTTGAAAACAAGTTGTCAGTTAGATTGGTGTATCAAAGACTGTAAAAGAAGTAATTTGCTGCGCGACCCAACCCAATACTATCGGTTTCTTTACTTAAGTTTCGCTTACCGAGCTATAAGTGGCGTTCTTTTACGACTTCGAGGACCGACCCGCGGATGTTATGCTGGATTATAAATAAATAAATATTCAAGGACATTTCACACAACGTCCTCTGGTCTCAAGCTAAGCTTAACGCTTGTGCTATGGGTACCAGATTACGGATATAATACATATATTACTTTTTTTTTTGTAAAGACATACAAATAATAGATAGAAAACACCCACACGCAACACAAATATCTGTGTTCATCACACAAATAATTGTCCTGAGTGGTAATCGAACCCACGACCTTGTGCACGGAAGTCGGATACACTACCGACTACGCCACGAGTCCCAATTTTATACCAAAATTATGGTCTCTAGACCGTAATTTCAGTCACAGTCAGTGTGAGACACTAGCCATGTACGCCTGAGATATTATACCTAGTGCGCGTGTGTGCACAAACACAAGCGCACTGGCTGTTACCTCACTCTCATATTCAGATGGGATGGCATTCACACACGACCAGAGAGAGAAATCAGGCTCCGAGGCACGGGGGTGAAACACCGCCGACTTCCTAACTGCAGGCTACTAATGAGACCACTGACCACTGAAGGAATGTAGTATGGTTCCGGTGGCCCGCCAATAAAGGCGGAGAGACGGCACACGGCGGGTTTATTTAGTGGGTGAGGGCCCAACACAACCCTGTTCGTTGCCCCGAACGACGGGGTGTGCGGTTAGGCACATTTTTTCCCGCCTAAACAAAAAAAGGCTACTAATAAGAATTTCTTGACGGAATACTCAATAATATGACCGCATATACGCGGTAGTGTGAGCGACTGCTGATCAGAGGTCTCGGGTTCGAACCCTAGGTCGGGCAGTGTTATTGAGCTTTTTCGTAAAAAGAAAAATTCTCAGTAGCAGCTCGGAGTTTGGAAATGTGCCCGGTAGACGGCAATAGACTCGCCCCCTATTACGTGGGACTTAAACATAGCTGGCGAACCGTGGGTGTGTAATACACAGAGAGTAGGCAGAGCTACCCCTTCGGGGAATACAGGCGTGTCGAAAACTCAATAACTTCTTAATGGCCCGACCCGTGAATCGAACCGGTCTCGTGATCTGCAGTCACATACACTACCGCTAGATCACCGAGGCAGTTATGCTGGTGAATTATATCGAACCAACTGTTACTGAATTCAAAATTTTTAGTCGAATATCTAAATTTATGTGAATCGATTTAGAATAATAGCCGAGATAACGTAATCTAATTCAGATCAAAATCTAAACATGAGTTTTCGTATTGCATCTATAGAGATAATATAAGGATATTTTTAATTTGGAATATATTATTTGGGATTGTTTTAATGTACCACCTCAGCCAGAAGCACGGGTCGCAATACACAATGCAGTGCTTGTCCCAACGTTACTATATGGAAGCGAAAGTTGGGTATGCAAAAAGGAGTATGAGAGTAAAATCAATGCGGCCGAAATACGATCTCTGCGAAGAATCTGCGGAGTGAGGCTGACTGACCGCATTCGTAACGACGACGTAAGAGAGCGAGTAGGTATGAAAGAGAGTATTGGTGTAAAGATGCGAAAGGGAATGCTCCGATGGTTCGGACATGTGGAAAGAATGCCGGACGAGCGACTGGATAAGAAGATATACAATGCGAAAGAAGAAGGACGTATGTACAGGGAGAAACCGAGATTTACCTACCTAGACCAAATCGTTCATGTATTGAAGGAAGGTGGAGTCAGAAACCGGCGAGCGTGAATGAAGAGAATTATGAATGTTGAGGAAGCAAGAGATGTATGCAAGAATAGAGCCTCTTGGCACTCTGTTCTCTCTGCCTGCCCCGCAAGGGAAATGGCGTGATGATAAGTTAGTTAGTTAGTCAATTTGGGATAAATCTCATCTTCTATTTCATCCTCTGCAGTTTTTTTAAACATTAACCAAGACTAAGCAACTTCACACTCGAATTACGCAGCTTCGGATTCCATTCTATAACCTACTTCAGACATTAGCAGGGTGTGAAGTAAACATTCATAACATTGCTAATTCTCATCTTGTAAGAGAATATTTTGATACCAGGAACCAGTGATAGCCTAGTGATAAATCAGTGATAGATCCTCAGTCTGAGGTCCAGACTTCATACAGCACTCTTTTATTGTTTTCGAAATTATTGAAGTAAAAGATTGTGAAGAAACTTACATTGCTTGAGATAAGATTTTCGTAATGGCTTGTGAAGCCTCCCAACCCATACTGGGTGACTGCCAAAATTCCTCTCATTATGAACAGACCCGTGCCCAATATTGAAACAATAAAAGTATAGAAGAAAAAAAAAGAGATTTAGATATATACGAGACTTACGGGATCCCGAATCGGATACTACAGGTGTGGAAGGCGTCATATTATGTTTGCTGCCTCTGCCTTTACGCGATTTCTTTGTAGACGACATAGCACTGAGCGCGTAGTCACTGTCTCCTTCAGCCTCAGCAGCCATCTCAAGGCCGAAGTCGTCATCCTTAAAAAAATACAAATGTAACTCTCTGGCGGTAAATACAGAATAAAATAAAAAAGATTTTATAGTTACAATCTTCAACCTGTGATGTCACACTGTTGGACCGTGACTCTTTATTAGAATCAAAACTAATTTTTCATCTCCTTGTCTATGGACATTAAGCTGTGGGTAACACTTCATACAGCACCAAAAGAATGCATTGTCCTTAATTTGGAGTTAGTTAGAGGGGACATTCAAAAAACATGTTTGCCAACAAGGGAGAGTAGGCTATTCCTTGGTTTCACAAAATGTAATAGGAGGGAAGAGGAATCTAAGTAAATATGATACTCTCAGTTTACAAACATTGTACTAGTTAAGAACAGGGGAGGGGCTTTAGATATTGTAAGAATATTTATAGGGGAGGTTGCAAAAAATGGGACATACTGGGATGATAGAAGAGAAGGCTTGAAAAAAAAGCAGAATTTCGTGACATTATTAATAAAAGGCCCCTCATATCTAGCATGTTGTTATCATGCCCCAGATTAGTTTTAGTCTTTCACCTTGCTTACATTTCATAGTCAGATTTTATGGACATGGCTATCAAAATTAATTATTTGGAATGTAATAATTTTCAATTTAAATCACATGGTCTATATCATCTTGTTTTGAGGAGTACAAACCAGAAGCTCAAGCGATATGTGACTTCTTTCAATAGACTTTAGCAGTAAGTGCAATCACGTTGCTGCTTATAATATCTTTTTATTTTTTGTTTACTTGTTTTGGTCTTTTATAACTTTCAACTGACAACAATTGTGACCTATTAAAACTAGATTTCTAGAACGTAAGCAGGTTGAAGCCCCTTGTTTAGTAGCAGTCAGACGGGAAGAAATTACTAAAAAAAAATTATGTCATTAGCAATGAACTCACTTCTTCACTTTCATTCTTTCGCTTCTTCTTTTTCTTTCTACCCTTCTTCTCTTCGCCACGAGCTTTCCTTTTCTTACCCTTCTTTTTTTTCCTACCATCTTCTGGTGAATAGTCTTCATCCTCCTAAAATAGACATCATTATTTGAACGATTAAGACCAACAATGACTTATGTTTACAAATACAGTCACTGTATGCAATAGTAAAACCATAATATAAGAAGATAGTTTAGAATTTACCTTTGGAGGTACTTCATCACTCTCTCCAGAGTTCTCATTCTGACCCTCACCTTCTTCTACATCCTCGTCACCTGCAGAATCATAATAAACTAGTCAAACCAGTCCTCCAATCAACATATCTATCACATGAGCTAGCAAACCGTTTCGGGCAGTATGTTTATTTAGACTGGTATACTCCTCTCGGTAAGGTCACTAATCCCTTTGTTTGGCGGCGTCCATTTTGTTAAGTAGTAATGAGGGGATATCGCATGTTCTTTTCTGTCACAAACTGCCACTCAAAAATATTTACAACCAAAAATAACAAATACAACCTCAAGACACTTGTAAATCACTCTTTTGATATCTGTACACTATGATCACGGTTATTACGAGCTGATTAATGAGTTACGGAACCCAAAATTTTCTAAATTTTTAATTGCATAAACCGCAAGTAAACACATGATACCGCTATTCGCGGCTTACCTATGACATACTAGCTAAATAATACGTTTACCTGCAAAAGAACCGTCTACTTCATCATCTGATGCCATCTAAATCACTAATCAATACAACCAGTAATAAGAATTAAGATTTGGTTTAGAAAAGATAAAGGACGCGCAGTTTTTGCGACAAATGGTAATTAATTCAGAAATTGATGCCGCCGTCACTACACGGCAAACTAGCGAGACGAGAAGAGTGAACAGTTGTCCCGCTCGCACTCGCACCCACTCCAAAAAAAGAAATTATGGGGATCCCATACTTGAATTCGTAAAAGCCACCAAACAAAACAGTATATAAAATAAGTAGATAAAGTACAGTTTATATCATTGATATTTATAACAACTACAAATATTTCAATCGTCAAATTCCTATGATTAGATTTGTAGATTAAATTTTGGAATAGCTTTTATTAGAGACTAAAAGAAAACATATATTTTTTTTATACAAAATATATAATAAAACTATTCTTGCATGGTGAGCAAGAATAGTTTTATTATATATTATTTTTTTTTTGTATAAAAATAGCCATCCATCCATCCATCCATCAGCCTTTCGACGTCCACTGCTGGACATAGGCCTCCCCAAATTGGGGGTATTGTGCCGTAATCGCCACGCTTGGCAGGCGGGTTGGCGATCGCAGTGGATGTTGTTAATACTCGAGGGAGTGCTGCTGCCCACTCCCCCGGTAATCCCTCAGTCGGCTCTTACGACTCCCGAGGTTGGAGAGGGGTGGGACAATTCTAAAGCCGACCACACACGGCCAAAAAAATATAAAAATAAGCCATAAAAATAGCCATTACTCGTAAATACTCCATATTTCCGGGTAATCCAGTAAGCAGTTTTCCTTCTCTGTAACCTGGACGCTCGGTTAAGTACTTACAGCGACATTAAGTAACAATAGTAAGAATTATTTTGGCATATTTCCTAAATTTCCGCTTATTATATGATTAAGTAACAAGTTGTTAGTTGTTAGAGTAGCAATAGTAAATGGTGTGCTAGAACAAGTGGATGAATTTGTATATCTTGGGTGTGGATTCAGTCGGGATGGAAGGTATGGTACACCACTGATGTAGAAAGAAGAGTGAATGCCGGAAATAGAGAGAACGGAGCATTGGGACAACTTCTCGGCAGCCACCACCTCAACCAGAAGGCACGTGTCGCGATACACAACGCAGTGCTTGTTCCAACGTTATTATATGGAAGCGAGAGTTAGGTATGTAAAAAGGAGCATGAGAGCAAAATCAATGCGGTTGAAATGCGATCTCTGCGGAGAATCTGTGGAGTGAGGCTGACTGACCGCATTCGTTACAATGACGTAAGAGAGCGAGTAGGTAAGAAAGAGAGTATTGGTGTAAAGATGCAAAAAGGGAATTCTCTGATGGTTCGGACATGTGGAAAGAATGCTGGACGAGCGACTGGCTAAGAAGATATACAATGCGAAATTGGAAGGATGTAGGTACAGGGGGAGACCGAGACTTACCTACCTAGACCAAATTGGTCATGTATTGAAGGAAGGTGGAGTCAGGTGTCTCCGAAACCGGCGAGCGTGTATGAAGAGAGTTATGAATGTTGAGGAAGCGAGAGATGTATGCAAGAATAGAGCCTCTTGGCACTCTGTTCTCTCTGCCTAGCAAGGGAAATGGCGTGATGATAAGTTAGTTAGTTAGTTAGTAACAAGTTTATTGCCCCTGCAGCGTATCTCATACGAACATTCAAAATAATCCAACAGTAGCAGCTGAAGGTCATCCATCAAGTTAAGTTGAGTACCAACCTTAACACATTCTGACGACGAAGAGAAGGTCTACCGCAAATACATCTCAAAAGCTATCCACTCGTCTAAAACTCACTTTATGGTGGATATGGAAGGTTTCAATTTGAAACTGGGCTCTTGTCTAGAAGAGACGATGACCTTATAATTATTATCAGGTTATAAAACATATTGCCCCCTTATAATCAAACAATATAGATTTGATAGTGCCGTCTTCTGCAATTTGGTTCAAGTGGAGGTGACTAAACATGCAGATCTCGATGTCTACGCTGTACGATATACGCCGATTAAATACTCTGCATATTAAAGTGGCAACAGAGTGGAGCCAAGGCTCAGGCAAGGAGTTCGTTAAAGATCTGCATGTTGGGAAAAATCAGCTGACCAAGCTCAATGATTGTACTGTTATTTCATCAGAAAGAAAGAAAAGAAGATCATAATCCGTTGTCAGGTTGGTCTAAAATACCAGAGCCAAACTAACTTGGCACTATGTGTTATTTTTTTGTTTGCTCACTCTTCTTCAAGAAAAGTGACAGGACCATCTTAAAAAATTATAGACCAATCTCAATCTTGAGCTATATCTAAGTATAAGTTGTTTTTCAGGATCATTACAAATAGACTCCACGCAGACCCGATGATTTATTGTGTCTGTGTTTAGCATTGTGTAGATACATATAGATAGAAGTGTTGAAGTGATTGTATAGAAACTCCACCTTATCTGTCCAAGTTCAGGACAAGAATACGAAACTGCTCCAGCTGCTGAAAGACGTAAGACAAGGAGACATCATGTGACTGAATTTCTTTACCATTACATTGGAAGCTGTTGTAGATGACTGATCATCAATATCAATAGCAAATACTCGTAAATTACTCACCTTCAATTTGCAAATGATATTGCGGTCATGGCAGTAACGCTGGAGAACCTTGGTACCATGCTTAGTGACCTTAGTAGGGGTAATTTCAGCATTGGGAATACTAATCTCAGGCCAGCTAAGTAGATAATCAATGAGCTCAATGAATAAGCTCGGCTGGGCATTTTTCAGTAAGCTGAGGAAAATCTTCTTATGTGACGTTCTACAATGTTTGTAAACAAAGGTTAATAATAACAAAATTCAACGGCACTTAGCATGCCTTGAAACGGGCTATACTCGGGATGGAAATCCGTAGCAGAAAAACAGTTACTGACGTAGCCCGCCGAGTCAGCATGCCGAAGAGGCAAAAATGCAGGTCACATTGTTCGACAAACCCAAGCCCATTAAAAAGGAAGGTTCCTGTGTAATGACCACTTATCAGATGGCGCAGGGTAGGGTAGCCTCCCACCAGGTATTTACGTATAGGTGCCTACGTGTGAATGTCAACCAAACCAAAATAATGGTTTTTGAGAGAGAGAGAAGAAAGAACAGATGTTAGAGTATCGATAGGCAATGGTATGCTAAAATGAGTAGATGAATTTGTGTATCTTGGATGTGGATTCAGTGGAGATGGAAGGACTGACACTGATATAGAGAGAAAAGTAGTTGCGGGAAATAGTGTGAACGGAGCCTTAGGGGCTTGTCGGCAGTCATCACCTCAGCCAGAAGGCACCTGTCGCAATATACAACGCAGTCCTTGTCCCAACGTTATTATATGGAAGTGAGAGTTGGGTATGCAAAAAGGAGCATGAGAGTAAAATCAATGCGAAATGAGATTTCTGCAGAGAATCTGTCGAATGAGGCTTACTGAACGCATTCGCAACGACGTAAGAAAGCGAGTAGGTATGAAAAAGAGTGAATATTGGCGAGTGATGCCGCCCTAGCTGAGGCTGCGGGTGCATGGACCGGGGAACGTCCGGCACTCGCAAGGCCTCCCGCGAAGGTGCGACGCTCCGTGTATGGATGCGTCGCTCAGTTGAGGGTACCCGAAAGGGTAAGCCGCTGGCGGACCACTGAAGGAATGTCATATGGTTCCGGTGACCCGCCAATAAAGGCGGAGAGGCGGCACACGGCGGGTTTCTCTAGTGGGTGCAGGCCCCACACTACCCTGTTCGTTGCCCCGAACGACGGGGTGTGCGGTTAGGAACATTTTTTCCCGCCTTAACAAAAAAAAAAGCCTCCCGCGAAAGTGCGACGCTCCGTCTGTGATGCGTCGCTCGGTTGAGGGTACCCGGAAGGGTAAGCCGCCAGCGGACCACTGAAGGAAAGACCAAATCGGACATGTACTGAAAGAAGGTGGAATCAGGAGTCTCCGAAACTGGCAAGCGTGTATGAACAGAATTATGGATGTTGGGGAAGCGAGAGATGTATGCAAGAATAGAGCTTTTTGGCACTCTGTTTTCTCTGCCTACACCGCAAAGGGAGATGGCGTGATAATACGTCAAGTATAGATACCATTTATTTTAATATTTTTATACATTTTTAAGCATTTAAAATGCCAAGCCATATAAATTAACACAGGATGACGCAGTCCAATAAATATTTTAAAATTGTTATTTATAGCATTAAGAATGAATGCCATATCGAAATACACAGTCACGAGGAATTGTCACGATGGCTAAATTAGCAAAGCATATAGCAAGATGCTATAGAAGATGCAGGTTCAAATCCTGCTCGTGACTGCTATTTTCGATTTAAATTTTCGCACTTTGTGTTCATTTATACCATTTATATCAGTTATTTTTATGTGGTAATAATATTAACTCAATTTTGACTTTTCAACTGGGAGTATAGAGTATATGGAGTACCGTCTCCTTATATGAAGAAGTGTGATTCAAAAGCTAACAATCTCCTTCGTTTGACGGATCTCCACCATGTGACATTGGCAAAGTTATGGATATTCTCCTACAATAGCCATAAAACAAGAAGAAGATTCAAAAGCTGTGTCTCGCTCACTGAGCTAAAAAACAGAAGGAGACGTCATAATCATCATATATACCACAGACTAGTAGTGTACTAAATTCCTGTTTATAATAAAGTACTCTGTGACTAAAGTACGGACGGGAATCTCACAGGGCGAGGGGTATAACGCTACGACAGGGGAACGGGAGGGGGGGTTGATAGATACACTAAAGATAGCCATTATTTTGTGATTGTAAATTATATTTACCTATATCTGTATATCTAGTATCTGTATTATATCTATATATATGTAATATCTGTGTATAATATCAAAAAAGTAACTGAAAAGGTCAGATTTGAAATTAAAAACACATTAGAGAATAGTCTTTTTATTACGCATTCTGCCTTTACACTTATTGACGAATTTATCTGAAGCTGGTTTCAGTGAGTTTCCAGCAAACTCCGTCGTAGTACAATCATCAATCAATACCTATGTTGTTGTTGTTCAAGTTTTACAAAGCCGGATTATTTACAGCTTTTTAAACATAACTGAAATCTTGAACATGACATGAACATATTCCACGAAAACACCAATATCGCATGAATATCACTAACAAGCACGAACGATAGATATCTACATAAATAAACTGATTTACGCTACGCTAACGATACAACGAAAACTTTGGCTTTGAAAACCTTTGAATAATAACGCATCTATTGCATGACTGGTGGTAGAGCTGGGTGCCAAGTGGGAGTACTCACTTGGTATCGGCCGCGAGCGAGTTGGTACCGTACATAAGAATACAATTAAATTATCTTTTCTTTCTTTTCTGGGCAAATAAGTAAAGAATTATCAAAGTACAAATTATTTGTGAATAAGGAAAAAGATTTGGTCGTAAAGACAAATGTGATAAGGAGATAGGGATTATCGAAAGATCTATACTATAGCTCAGTGGCTAAGAGCACTTCCCCGGATTGGAAAAGACGCGGGTTTGATTCCCGCTAGTATAAAAAATCTCTTTTTTCTTATTCACAAATAATTTGTAGTTTAGATTATCATCTTTCCAACGCTGATTTAATAAATTGAATAAAACTTTTTTTTTTATTGCATTTAGTGGCAGACGAGCCACGGCCCATCTGATGGTAAATGTGAACCGTCACTCATGGACTCAAATATACTGAGAGTATTGTCAAGCCGCTGCTCACCATTTCATTTCACCGATATGAAATGAAACAATAAACGACTATCTCCTGCTACGACCAAAACGCAACGATGTGCTTTATGGCTGGTCCCACGGGAGAGAGTGTACTACAAGTGGTGAAGTTATCTATAGGACGAATACCACGACCTTATAAATTTGTGTTGCCACCTACCATTTGGGGTGTGAATATATCTTATTTAATTTTATTTAACTCCTGGGTTTTGAAACCCTTAAACCCTAGGCAGGTGTCACAAGAGGGAGGGCAAAACAGTTTCTCTTAATTCTAGATTATGACTACAGCGGTAGTCATAATCTTATATATACTTATATGAACATTTTTGATCTATATTTTTTAGCATTTGACATTCTCCGCCACTTTTTAAAGTACAAATTATTTGTGAATAAGGAAAAAGAGATTTTTTGTACGAGCGGGAATCGAACCCGCGTCTTTTCCAATCCGGGGAAGTGCTCGAAGCCATTGAGCTGTCGTACAGATCTTTCGATCATTCCAATTTCCTTATCACATTTGTCTTTGCAACCAACGTCATCTATCGGAATGCATTTACATGCATTAAACCAATATAGTAAGTTTAATTTTGCAATTAAAATTCATACTACTTGATGGCGCGATTTTTTAAATATTTTTGATCTATATTTTCATAAAGACAAATGTGATAAAGAGATTGAGATGATCGAAAGATCTGTACTATAGCTCAGTGGCCTATAGCACTTCCCCAGATTGGAAAAGACGCGGGTTCGATTCCCGCTGGTAAAAAAAGTCTCTTTTTCCTAATTCTCAAATAATTTGTACTTATATGAACATATTTACTGCCAATAATTTTGCTCCAAATGTTACTATTTTCTTATTATGAAAAATCAACAAAATATCGTGACACATATTTTGGGTATTTCGTGGGTTGCCTCGTTTTTCCGTAGTAACCACCCATTTCGATCTCGCATCTGGATTAGAGGAAAACCTAGAATGGTAATTTTATATCATCATCTCATAAATTACATATTAATTTATTAGTAAAGTGAAAACTGGGCAAATTAAATTCGCAATAAGGCAACACCGAAACAATTCTCAGTAATAGAAATTTAGTTAGAAAAAGTGTTTTGCGAGAGTATCTTAGTAGCAATTATTAATTTCGAGTAAAAAAGCCCATTTTATATCACTTTATAGCATTCAATCATTAAATTATTTCATTTTCGACTACAGATCAATGAAATGTTATACCGGTATTTTTTCGCTCGCCGTAGCTTTTGTAGCATAGTACTTTATTTTACAAGCACTATTATCACGTAGTTTTTTCCTCAAAATACTGATAAACACGTAAAAACCCGATTTTTTATACAAATGTTCGATTATGTCAGTTGAATCGTGACAGACAAAGCATTTTGACATCGTGACAAATACCAAAAACTGGCCACGGTGACAAAGACTATCGATGACTTTGTCCGTTTTTTGCACCTATAAATTGTATCTTGTGTTCTCGCTCATACATGTTAAAGAATTTTCTTCGCTCTGTCTAGATGTATTTAGTCTGAGGTTATGGATTCTTTCTATGAAGATACCACGGTGTGATATATACCTATTAAACTTAGATAAAGAACCTATAGATGAAGCCATCGCGTGGCCACTCATGAGACAGCAACATAACACTTCAGTTTGGCTATAACGTAAAATTCGCATTAAATGTGGCAAAAATTAAATAAAGATCGCGATATAATTATTACCACCATCTACATAAATCACTAATTGATTAATACATTAGATAATATCGATCACTCATAATCCTGATTAATATTGTGAATGCAAAATTTGATGAGAGTTTAGAGATAATAAACTCTCGCAAAATTTAAACGTAACTATTTAAAAAAAGGTTTTATTTTATATGTTCAACACTAAAATCCTGCAACATCATATAAAAACCAACTAACTAACTTATTATCACGTAATTTCCCTTGCGGGGTAGGCAGAGAGAACAGAGTGCCAAGAGGCTCTATTCTTGCATACATCTCTCGCTTCCTCAAAATTCATAACTCTCTTCATACACGCTCGCCGGTTTCGGAGACACCTGACTCCACCGTCCTTCAATACATGACCAATTTGGTCTAGGTAGGTAAGTCTCGGTCTCCCCATGTACCTACATCCTTCCACTTTCACATTGTATATCTTCTTAACCAGCCCCTCGTCCGGCATTCTTTCCACATGTCCGAACCATCGGAGCATTCCCTTTCGCATCTTTACACATACTCTCTTTCATACCTACTCGCTCTCTTACGCCATTGTTACGAATGCAGTCAGTCAGCCTCACTCCACAGATTCTCCACAGAGATCGAATTTGGACCGCATTGATTTTACTCTCATGCTCTTTTTTACATACCCAACTCTAGCTTCCATATAATAACGTTGGGACAAACACTGCGTTGTGTATTGCGACACGTGCCTTCTGTCTGAGGTGGTGGCTGCTGAGAAGTTGTCCCAATGCTCCGTTCACTCTATTACCCGCATTCACTCATCTCTCTACATCAGTTGTGTACCTTCCATCCCGACTGAATCCACATCCAAGATGTACAAATTCTTCCACTTGTTCTAGCACACCATTTCCTATTGCTACTCTAACATCTGTTCTGGCTTCTTCTCTTTCAAAAAACATTATTTTTTTGGTTTTGCTCACATTCACACGTAGGCCCCTTTCAATCTTCTGCCATTACGCGGACTAGGGTTTGCAGGTCAGTCGCAGACTGCGCTAATAGGGCCTCATCGTCTGCATATAACAGAGAGTTAACCACTGAGTCGCCCATCTGAACTCCCACATTAATTTCATTCAACCTTTGTAGACATTTATTCAGATATATGATAAACGGTCTGGTTGATAGAACGCAGCCCTGTTTAACGCCGATATTGACATCGCCAACAGGCCAACCAGGGTGACATTCCATCATCCAGCCGCACACAAGCTCTGCAGTCCATATAGTTGGACTGCACCGCTTGTAGCAGTCTACCGTTAACACCATACCCCGGAAAAATGTCCCAAAGTTCCTTTCGTACAACAGTGTCAAATGCTTTCTCCAAATCCACAAAACTGCAGAAAACCCTCTGGCCTACAGCCAGATGCTTCTCCACAATGTTGCGCAGAGAAAACACTTGATCCATGCATCCTCTTCCACACCTGAAACCTCCTTGTGCCTCACACAAAAATTCATCAGACACCATTCTTATTCTCCTTTCAATAATCTTACCATACACTTTGGCTGCCAAACTGGTCAAGCTTATGGCTATGTAGTTTGCACAGTCATAACGTGAACCCTTGTTTTTAAACAAGGGCACGATGACTGCGCTTCTCCAGTCCTTGGGAACCATTCCTGAACTCCAACATAAATTGAGAAGCATCAGGAAGGATTTCTAGACACATGAGCGTCCAAGCTTTATCATCTCAGCAAACTCCATATCAATACCATTTTTCAAACTTCTAATCGCACATTCAACTTCATCCATACTAATTTCATCAGAGGATACCGGTACCGAATGCTGATCTGTTAGACCACATGTGGCACCAGCATCACCCTGAACATCCGCATACATATCTCCAAAATATTCGCTCCATCGACTTAACACATCTTGTGTTTGCGTAAGAATGTCTCCACATTTAGACCTTATTTTATTCATTCTGAAAGCTGACCAACTACTCCGAGATTTCTTCACCTCCCTCCAGAAAAGTTTGGTGTTGCTCTCGAAGTTTTTGGTCAGCCTTTCTTCTGCAACCGTATTAGCTCTATCACGCTTCTCTTTCACTAAGGTTTTGGTGTTCTTTCATACTTGCACTTAGGTTCAAAGAAGATACATAGTCCAGCCACGCTTTCTTCTTTTGGTCTACGGAAGCTGCTACTTCCGCATCCCACCATGCATCACCTTTCACTTTCCTATGCTTCCTTGAGCATCCATATACTTCTTTCGCTGTATCTACCATACCATCTTTCAATACTCTCCAGCATTCTTCTATGTCAGATTCCGGCTTACTTGCCATTGTCAGCCGTTCACGGACACCCTCTGCATACTTTGCTCTTACACTCTCTTCTTGCAACTTTTCAATCTTTATTCTTTCAAGCCCTCCGAAGTGGACACGCTCTCGCCAGTGTCTCCACTTTCTGAACAGACCACTAAATCTCGCAATAACGAGATAGTGGTCCGTGTCGACAGTGGGACCCTGTAGGCTCTTGTATCCAAAATTTTACTTCGGAGGCGACTGTCTACCAGAATTAAATCTATCATACTTCTCTGTTCATTCCTTCTACATGTATACATAATGGATGTCCTCATATTGAAAAAAAGTGTTTGACACAATAAAGTTTTTCTCCATATATACATCCGCAATGAGCCTACCTGCATCATTCACTCTCTTATCACCAAATGAACCAAGCACGTCCTCGAAGTATGGACGCTTGGTCCCAACCCATCCATTCAAGTCTCCGCATGCGATCACGCGTTCACTAGCTTGTGCCAAATCCAGAACTTCCCTAACATTATCCCAGAACTTCTCTAGTTTCGATGCCACCGAAGAACCTACGGGAGCATAAGCTGTGACCATGAAGACCCTGGTGACACCTAGTTTTGTTCGGACCCATAGAAGTCTGGGATCGAACATTCCGTAGTTTTTCACACCTGAGGCCAAGCGAGCGGACAGCAACACCCCCACTCCCATGCTGGCCCGATCGCTCTGCGGTACACCAGACCACAGAGCTAACCCGCCACCAGGAAGATCACAGGCGTCGCTACCCTTTCGCTTGGTCTCTTTTACACAGAGCACATCAAACTGTCTGTCCGACATGACGGTTACCAGCTCTTGTCACGTACCTTCCACACCCCCTCTTACATTCTACGTGCCTACTCGACACTCTGCTCCCCTCGACTCGCCAAACTGGGCAAGGCGTGATGGGTGGCGGCGCCCATCGCCGGATCTGCCGTTGTTCGTACCGACGGGGGCGGGTCGGTACGCGTCGCCTCTGGAGCACGCCCTAACCCGTACTGCGGTACGCATTCGATTCGGATTGCAGCCTGTGGATTACAGGCTGGCAGGGATGGCTCCGGACTATGATCACCCATATAGTTAGTAAATGTATAGTAGCGATTTCACATCCGATATCGGGATAATTAAAATGTATGAATAAGAGTATCGTAAAGGCGTGCAAAGGCACGCTGCCTTTTACAATCTGAATCATATTTATAAAAATACTTACAGCTAAAGAATTAAAAAAGAAAATCCATCACACATATCCTAAACTTTTTTCTTGAGTGTAGTGTGTTTAAAGTAAGTTATAAGTTTTTGTTTTAAGTAGAAGAAGGGTTTGCGTCATTATTAGGTAAAAATCTTAATTATAAAATTAAGTTTACCTGGTCGGTATAATGTATGAAAATACTTCCGATAGATGGCGCAGACGTCACCCAAAGACGTTAAGTACGAATGTGTTATCGAAATTAGCAGTTAGGAGCAATTGTCACGATGGCTGAATTGGCAAAGCATCTGGACGGTATTCAGGAGATGCAGGTTCAAATCCTGCTCGTGACTGTTATTTTCGATTTCACATTTTTCACTTTGTGTTTGATGATGATGATTTCGACGAATTTAGTGAAGTTTGAATAAAGTTTGGTTATCTGACATGTTTTTATAGATTTATTAAGGAACCCTTCTTTTTAATCACTGTAACTATAGGAACAATATGTTATTAGGTGCGAAAGTCTACTTTTTGAATAAATTTATTTGAGACAAGGCATTTTTTTCAACCCCAAAACACGGCACTTAATTTTCCTTTTAATGGCCACCCTGGTAGTCATGGTGATAGCCCTGGTAGTATTTTGTATGGCAAACTATTTAAAGTTCGCCAGTTGAAAAACTTGCACGTCATATGAGACAGCAAGCTTCGACACATTGTCTCAATTTACTTAGATATATCGTATATTCCCTTCTCACTTTCACACTTCCTAATGTATCATGGCTATATCTTTAGATTCTTGACAATGATATTGTATATAAAAAAGAGGCAGATTAAAAAGCAGACTTTCACGCCTGATTGTAATTATAAATAATTATAATAATAGTAATTACATATTGTTCCTATAGTTACAGTGATTAAAAAGGTTTCCGTACAAAATCTATAAAAATATGTCAGATAAACAAACTTTATTTGAATTTCACTAAATTCGTCCTGCGGGAAAGGATGGGATGGTGACACTTGTATTCTTAGTCCGTCATCACACGGATGTTGCAAAAAATATATATAATGGTTGGCACACAATATTTATTGATGAGTCAAAGAGTATCAATGGTCTAGGAGCTGCATTTATTTTATAATCCTTTTCTTAAAAATAGTGGAAGTTTTACGGATAGCCTATGAAGTATTGAATAAGATCTACGACTTGCAATCGAGGGGAGTGTCTTTGAGACTGCAATGGATCCCAGGATATATCCGAATTAGGGGTAACCCAAAGGCAGACCAACTTGCTAAATCAGCATCTTCGAGTGGCACATGCTATGAAATATTTCCGCATTACAGCGAAGTAATCCCTATATACAAAAGCAAATTCTGGGACATATGGTAGGAATATTTTGATATAAGATCAAGGGAAAGGGGTATTTGGTATAAAACCATACATTGCTTAATCTTTCGTAGCTCCTCGTCCGGAGATGTCATACTTAACAGACAATATTTAAAAATTGCTTTCAGACTCCGTTCCGTTCACTATCCATCGGCCAAGTATGGCGTTTCTGTTAAAAAAATGTACCTTACCCCAATGTGAGATATGTGATGTGGTGGAGGACGTGCATCGTTTGTTAGTGGAATGTGATAGGAACCGGAGTCATAGGGAACCGTTGCTGAGAGAGTTTGGGCTGATTAGAAGCAATGTGGGTATTTTCCAATCCATTCTGGCAGAACCAGCCTTAGTTGCTGCAAGAAGGGTATATGAGATGGTGGTTGCTTCTCAGCAAATCCTTCCTGCTGCTTAGATTAGTTTATGTTAAGATTGTTATTAGTTCAGAAGAGTACAATGGGACTAGCATATCCATATTCGATAAAAGTCCGAAACTAAAAAAGAATTTAAAAAAATTATACATTTTATTTATCACAATATCCGATGTGAAATCGCTACAATACATTTACTAATAACTAAGTGATGTTGCAGAATTAATGTTGAGCATATAAAATAAAACCGGTTTTAAATGGTTACGTCAAATTTTTTTTTCTAAACTCTCACATAATTTTGCAATCATAATATTAATTAGGATAATAAGTGATCGATATTAATGTATTAATCAATTAGTGATTTATTCAGATAGTGGTAAAAATTATATCGTGATCTTCATTTAATTTTTGCCACATTTATTTTGCTAATTGTACATAATAGCCACACTGAATTACACAATATTGCTGCCACACTGAAGTGTAATTTTGCTGTCTCATGAGTGGCCACGCGATGGCTACATCTATAGGTTTTTTATTTAAGCCGCAAGGAGTAAAGCTATATAAACTCGAAAAGAGTGGCAACTCTATGGTAAAATTTGCATGCATGGAAGGTGTTGCCACCTAGAGTTTGATTGGTGAACTAAAGTTATAGTTCTATAAATATAGGTAGGTATATTATATACTTTCGGATAGAGATGTGTAACTCAGGAGTGATTGATACAAAAGATGTATAATCCTTTCAAAATGCGTAATCAATCTTTAAATCTTTGGTTTCAAAAATACATCTTTAACTCACTAGCTCACTACGTTAGGATTGAATAGATGGAATGATGGACGTAGATTTAGAATGAGACAATAGATAAAGGATATTGTGAATTGAAAAGAGATAACATAAGTTGTAGGCACACACAAACGCACTCTTGAAATACAATGACGATAAGTACACAGAAACTTAGACTCTCTGTCTTTTAAGTAAAAAGCTCAAAACCAGTTGCGACTTGAGGGAATGAGAGAATAACTACATGAATCAATAGATATTTGCATCACTTATGATCGACTGAATGAATAACGTCATTCGTAACCAAAGATTTAAAAGAGTTAAAGATTTATAAGAGTGATTTAAATCTTTCGAAGAAAAAGATTTATAAATCCCTGATCTCATTGGTGATTTAGTTTGCGCATCTCTACTTTCGGATATACTTTCAGATAAAAACAAGACAAAAAATCTATAATGTGGCTGTATCTTATAAACAGTAACTGCGTACAACGATAGTGCGATTTAAAAAAATGCCCACTAGCGACATCTATTGAGAGATGTTCAAAATAAAAATACGGTGTGATTATCTATGAAAACCAAAATGAACGAGCTGAAACCCCCCTGGACTACAATAACAAGAACGATAACTAATCAAACTATAACAAATATGAAACAATAACAATGACAAAGTAACGAAAAACAACAGTTATACAAATATAACAATGAGAATAAGATAATTTACAGGAAGCAGAAGCACCCATAAATAATCGAAAATACACCACTGATATTATATGCAATATTCCAACTAAAAATGTTAGATTATTAGTTGTTAGACATTTGACAAGCAGGACAAAATGGCAGCCAAGTTTAACGGCGCTGCGATCTGTAAAGGTTAATAATATTTTAAATGTAACCTGAAAAAGAAAATCTCTATAACTGCCCGACCCGGGGATCGAACCCGAGACCTCATGATCAGCAGTCACTTACACTACCGCTGCACCACAGAGGCAGTCAAGCTTTATTCTTGTGCACATTAAATAATGATACTTGCTGTATAGATATATTGCCGCAGCGGCTTATGCTTCCACGTCCATCTTGAAAAACGTAAAGATCACAACTGAATATCGCCATCGTGTAGTTGCGTTTCAACCATCGCATGGCCATCTCACTGGGCCAGCGCTGGCCCATCATGTAGGAGCCATAACATAGGCTAAGTCTCACCATATTCTTTGGTCTCGCCCAAAGAGTATATACTTTTCTATGGTATATACTAAAGAGACCTATAGATGTAGCCATGATACATTAGGAAGTGTGGAAGTGAAACGGGCATATACGAAATACCTAAGGAAATTGAGACAAAGTATCGTATCTTCCTGTCTCATATGACGTGCATGTTTTCAACTGGCGAACTTTAAAATAGTTCGCCATACAACTTTCACACCATGACTACCAGGAATGTCATTAAAAGAAAAATTAGGTGCCGTAATTTGGGATTGAAATAATGCCGTGTCTCAAACCAATTTATTCAAAAAGCAGACTCTTGCACCTGATTATAATATTATATATAAATAATTATAATAATATAAATAATATTATTACTAAATATTGTTCCTATAGTTACAGTGATTAAAAAGAAGGTTTCCGTACAAAATCTATGAAAATATGTCATCTAAACAAACTTTATTTGAATTTCATTATATTCATCGTAATGGTCAACCTCACAATATAAATGTCTGATATCACTGATACTTATTTCTTCTACTTAAAACAAAAACTTGAAACTTACTTTAAACACACTACACTCAAGAGAAATGTTTAGGATATGACTGTGTGATGTTTTTTTTTAATGTTCTAGGTGTAAGTAGTTTTATAAATATGATTCAGATTGTAATAGGCAGTCTGCCTTTGCACGCCTTTAGGAGTATTTCATACATTTTATTTAACACAATTAAATCCAACAACCTTTTGAAATAGTTGTTGCGTTAAAATTTTGTAAGAGTTTCCATCCATCCATCACCCTTTCGACGTCCACTGCTGGACATAGGCCTCCCCAAGAGAACTGTGTGCTCATTGTGGGGGATAATGCCGTAATCGCCACGCTTGGCAGGCGGGTTGGCAATCACAGTAGATGTTGTTAATACTCGAGGGACTGCTGCTGCCCACTCCCCCGGCATCCCCTCAGTCGGCTCTTACAACTCCCGTGGGTAGAGAGGGGTGGGACAATCTAATGCCAGCCCCACACATAAGAACGTAAGAGTTTATTATTAAACACAAAGTGAAAAATGTGAAATCGAAAATAACAGTCAGGAGCAGGATTTGAACCTGCATCTTCTGGATACCGTCCAGATGCTTTACCAATTCAGCCATCCTGACAATTGCTCCTGACTGCTAATTTCGATAACATATTCATACTTAACGTCTTTGGGTGACGCCTGTTAATTAGCAGTCAGGAGCAATTGTCAGGATGGCTGAATTGGTAAAGCATCTGGACGGTATCCAGAAGATGCAGGTTCAAATCCTGCTCCTGACTGTTATTTTCGATTTCACATTTTTCACTTTGTGTTTAATGTATAGTGCTAAGCATGTCAAATGCTAAAAATATATATAAAAAAGAGTTTATTATCTCTAATCTCTCACCTAATTTTGCAGTCACAATATTAATCAGGATAATAACTGATCGATATTATTGTATTAATCAATTAGTGATTTAATTAGATAGTGGTGAAGATTATATCGCGATCTTCATTTAATTTTTGCCATATTTAGGGCAAATTGTACGTAATAGCCACTCTGAGTGTAATATTGCTGTCTCATAAGTGGCCACGCGATGGCTACATCTATAGGTTCTTCATCTAAGCTAAAGAGTCTCGCCAACGGCCGAATAGAAATGTCAACTATGTCAATGTTTCTTGCCAAAGATAGAAGATACTCTGTGCTGTGTATTTCCGTCTACAATAGTACATAATTAATATAATAATTGCAATAATATACAGTTAACGATAACATTTTAGTTAACATTTCATTACATCGTTCTTCTGCTTAATGATTTATGGATTAGATACGACAGTAAAAATATTACCACTAAATATGAACGCGTTGTTAGATTATGGTTCGTCTTCCAGTGATTCTGACGAAGATTCTATTGAAAATGAAAAGTAATCTAATCTTATATAAACAATGTAAATATGGCTAGTATAACTCGAGTGATTAGTAACTAACTTATATAGTGGATTTACATTTCAGACCACAAGCAGAATTTACTAAGCCGAAGTTACCTAAACCAACAATTGGGGAGACTAACTTACAAACTTCAGTTTTTTCTAATCCATTCGTCGAAGCTGAGCTTGCTAAGGCTGCTATACTCGAGAAACACGTTAAAATGGTATAAGTTGACTTTCTTTTACAATTAGCCTATAATTGGATATCTTTGTCCCTTTTACTCGCCTTTCAAACCAGTGCATTTACTAAGATAATTAGATAATTACCATGCCACTGATATTATTGTGCTAATATTTATACATTAATATTAGTTGTTGTTACTTTGTTAACATTTTGATACTAGTTTCTATTTGTTTATCTTGTGCACATAGTTTTGTATTGTTGCAACTCTGAAATTCTTATATTTTGTAGTAATTGAACAACTGTAGATAGGTACTTATTTTCGTTTTTTTTTGCTGTTACTACAACCATATAGGTGAAATGAGGTTGTTACACTCATGTTTTTTAACTGGGGAATAAATATCCTTAAATAATGTAATTTTTTTATTAATGAATGCACTGTTTGTTTGTTACGCTTTCACGCCATAACTAGTCAACTGATTATCGTTGAATTTATCACAAACATTGTAGAACCCAGAAAAGGGCAGGTTATTTGCTGTAGTTTTTATCCTAAGAAAATGGATAGTTCTTGCGGAATATAAATTTTTGCACATAGATCATTAGTGAGCCGTATTTATATTCTGAAGTCCATATGGACAAAATCTTATTAATCTCGTGTAGTATGTAATCTCTATAAAAAGTTTTGTATAGAGTTGTCTACACAATCGTCAAGTACATAGGCAATGACTGCAAGGTTCCAGGTAAAGACAATGCACAGATGATAAATGGCAAACGGATATGCTGGAACTATAGAAAGGGTCGATGTCGATTTGGTCACAACTGCAAGTATGCACATGACACCGATATACAGAAATCTGCTGTAGAAATGGAGACTGACAAACAGGTATGTTCATAATCACAAAAAAAATCAATACAGTAATATTATAACCCCCATATGTTATACCGTGTGGGGCTGGCACCAAGAATAGCTCCACCCCATCTCTTCCTATGGGAGTCGTAAAAGCCGACTAAGGGATTACGGGGGGACCGGGCAGCAGTGTTCCCCTGTGTACTAAAAACATCCACTGCGATCGCCAACTCGCCTGCCAAGCGTGGCGATTATGGCAATACCCCCCTAGGGGAGGCCTATGTTGATGGAAGACTGATGGATGGATGGATGGAATATTATAACAAATATATTTAATGGTGCTATTTTACTACTATTAGCCTCTACTTTGCTCTACTAGTCCGCTGCTGGACATAGACCTCCTCAAAAGAACGCGACAACAAGCGGTTCTGTGCCGACCGCATCCAACTGCTCCCCGCAGCTTTGACCAGATCGTTGGTCCATCTACTTTGATTTCCCATTACATATTTGTCAAGTTTATACACCTTGTATTAAGTTATTAAAGTAATTTAATGAAATGTTAATGAGAGTTGATTCGGCCTATTTATTAGTATACATATACACTATTACTGTTCAACTAGTTTATTTATTTTCCTGGGTAAGAAATTGCAATCAAATGTTATTTGATTATTAGATACAGCAATATCTATTAGACCATCCATCCATCCATCAGCCTCTTAACGTCCACTGCTGGACATAGGCTTCCCCAAGAATGGGGGATAGTGCCGTAATCGCCACGCTTGGCAGGCGGGTTGGCAATTGCAGTGGATTTTGTTAATACTCGAAGGAGTGCTGCTGCCCACTGCCCCGGAATTCCCTCAGTCGGCTCTTACGACTCCCATGGGTGGAGAGGGGTGGGACAATTCTAAAGCTGGCCCCACACGGCAAATCTATTAGACCAGCAAATTAAATTATAAATCTTTTGGGGAGACTAACTTACAAACTTCAGTTTTCTCCAATCCATTTGTCGAAGCTGAGCTTGCTAAGGCTGCTATATTCGAGAAACACGTTAAAATGGTATAAGTTGACTTTCTTTTACAATTAGCCTATAATTGGATGTCTTTGTCCCTTTTACTCGCCTTAAGATAATTAGATAATTACTATGCTAATATTTCTACATTTAATATTAGTTGTTACTTTGTTAACATTTCGACACTAGTTTCTATTTGTTTATCTTGTGCACATAGTTTTGTATTGTTGCAACTCTGTAATTCTTATCTAAATCTTTTCTGACAATTTCTAATTTTTAAAGAGTGTCAATTTTCTTTGCGTAATAATAATTTACTACTTAATTTACAGAAGCTGAAGTCAGTTGTATGTGAGGGTGCTGGGACGATGACAGCAGCTTTACCACCATTAACATCATTTGATTCAGTTATGTCCACCGATGATGCTCTTTGGGAAGGAGGTGCTGATAAAAAGAAGTTAAAAAGGCCTGGCTTGAGTCAAAACTTAGTGCCTGGAAAGAAAGTCCTCAAAATGTACAGAGAACAAAAAATCAAAGATGCAAATAAAAATTAAAAATACCCTCTATTTATGATCATAGTAAAACATGTTTAGCAAAACGGGTAGTTAACCTTAACCTTATAAGTAGAGATACAGTAATAAAGTTGTGTCTTACCAAAGCTGATTCATATGCTATATTGCACATTTTGCTGCAAGCATCATGCATCATGTAGTATGCAATTTTTTTTTTTTAATTCATCCAAGCTAGCTAGAAAAGATTTAAGACAGCCTCCAAATTGCTGTAGTGTGTGAGTACTCAGTACATATTTTGCCGTACTATAAATTAGAGATGAAACTGATAGATGTTTTGCCGGATATCGAATATCTGGCCAACCTTGAAGCCGAATATCCGGCCGCCCAATATCCTCCCTAACATAGCGCATTGGCGACTCGTCATTTGTGCAACCCGCACGAACGATCAGGCGAACTCTGGTGAGTTCAGGCCTTTTCGTTTATGAGTAAAGCTAACGATCTTTTTGTGTTACGAAACAACTTATTGTTTAGTCCATTGAAATGTTACAATTTAAGGATCTAATATTGCATTTTTTAGAGGACGCAATTTTATTTTTGGGACATGTGTGGGCGTCCTCTAAGAAATGCAAAGCTCATGTAACATTTCAATGGACTAGTTGTAGTTTGTTTTGTGTTTATTAGTTAGGTACTATAAATCTAAAGAGATTCAGTTACCGAAGAAAAATGTCTTCGATAAAGAAAAGATCGCCTTTATGGAAATATTTTGATATGAAAAGTGACAATAAAAAGTTTGTTATTTGTTATGTATTTTTTAAATTTGGTATCGGGTCAGATACTCGTTTATTATCCGGCCGGATAGACCGGATAGTTACCGAGTACCCGTTTCATCTCTACTTTAAATATAGCATAATTTTTTTGACATGATTATACTCGAGAAAAATTTGCTCATATAAACCAAATACAAATTATAATTATTGCTCTATGTTCAATAGATACTTGCATTAGTATGATAGTTAGTTCTTAGTAATAGCAGGTTAAGTTCCTCAGTTTGTTGTTAACGTGCCGTGACATTTAAAAAGGACTTATTTCTCATTTCTGAATCTTTTTAGTGCAATTTGATGCTACCTTCATGTTCTCATGATATTATTGTCGGTTTATAAAACATTATGTCCTACACATTCGATGTGATTGATCGAAGTCCTCCACAAAACAACGTTTGTACCACGCGTAACAGCTAAAATGAGTTTTTTTTTATACTGTGCGTAATAGCTTCAATGAGGTTTTTTTTTGTACTACCTACGCTCGTGGCATCAGAATAATAAATAATACGAGAATAGAAACGAAATTCTTTCCACAGTCGCCACGTGGCTCAGCTTTAACGTGAAATTCAGTGAAGGATCCCATCGCGTCCGCACCGCGCACACGTAGTTGTTGACAGATTGTGACAAGTCGTTAAATGGTGATCTATTGCGGTGTATTTGGTTGTACAAACATTTCAATGGACATGCAATACATTGCCATTTTCTACGTTTTAGTCCCACTTGCTTTTCATCCATCAGCCTTTCAGCGTCTACTGATGGACTAGCTAATAAAGCATGTTTTAAAACTAACTAACTAACTTATCATCACGCCATTTCCCTTGTGGGATAGGCAAAGAGAACAGAGTGATAAGAAGCTCTATTCTTGCATACATCTCTTGCTTCCATATTCATAATTCTCTCCATACATGCTCTCCGGTTTCGGAGAGTCCTGACTCCACCTTCCTTCAATACATGACCAATTTGGTCTAGGTAGGCGAGTCTCGGTCCCCCCTGTACCTACATCCTTCCACTTTCGCATTGTATATCTTCTTAACCAGTCGCTTGTCTGGCATTCTTTCCACCTGTCCGAACCATCGGAGCATTCCCTTTTGCATATTTACATCAATACTCTTTTTCATACCTAATCGCTCTCTAACGTCGTCGTTACGAATGCGGCCAGTCAGTCTCACTCCACAGATTCTTCGCAGAGATCGCATTCGTTTTACTCTCATACTCATTTTTGCATACCCAACTCTCGCTTCCATATAGTAACGTTGGAACAAGCACTGTCTTGTGTATTGCGACCCGTGCTTTCTAGCTAAACCTTTCTGGGTAAACCGACTTTACAAGTCAACCAACCAATAGTATAACAACCATATAGTTTTCAAAGCAAGCTTTCTTCCGCACACTGGTCTAATACGACAAAACTGATAATGTATAGGTAATAGCGCTGACGACTTCCGCAGAGGCGCAGAGCGACTGCGGGTCGTTGGAGGCTAGGCTAGTGTGCGCATGCATAAAAAAGATTTACTTCTTATTCTCGTATTATTTACACGGTCCGGCTACGCACGGGTGCAATGTTTTAATAACATGCATGTACTCGGTGTTATAGATATAAACCTTCCGGGACAATTTATCTGATGGCGAAAAACCGCATCAAAATCCTTCGCGTGATTTAGGAGTTACGGATATATATAGACAGAAAGACGCGGAAAGCTACTGTTTTATACTATCTACGGATTCTTAAGCTGATTGTAACCGGTTACTTTAGCCTATATACGCTAGCAACAGAGGTATAATTCGCGCGTCGCTTACTCTTAAGGAAAGGGCCATCCCTTGATCATATCATCGATAAGACATACCTTGATGTCGAGAGGATGAATAATAAGGAGTTTGTCTGTATCAACTTTAACATTCTTAACGAAATATCGTTTTGAGAAGACCTCCATAACCAATGCCTTATTTTCATGGTAGTAGAGCTTATAAGACATGTGGAACCAAGGACAATTTCTTCCATGGAATGCAACTTACACATAGTTGCTTTGCCAACGCCGGTCGTGTTAAGTGAGAACTTCGAATGGTGACTATTCTCTTCTTTTATAGTACCTACAAACTTTCCTTTAGGTATAATAAATGTATAAATCTGTCAAACTTGCAAATTCCTAGAGTTGAGTTTTATTTTGGCATTTGATTGTAGTACATAATAAAGGACTTTTAATGATAACAAATTCGTGTATTTGTCATAGAAGTCTTGAACTAGAGTGGTACCTTCCATCTAAGCATTTTGTTTGTCATTGTAAAATGATCTAGAATCTAGATAATAATGACCGCGATACCATATCTAGTCTACGATTTATATGTTCGTGTTATGTATTCTGCGTAACACCCTTTATGAGTACAGATGCCAAGGTATGACTGTTGGCTACCCTCAATTCTCTGTTATCACCTAACCATTCCATATTATGTATAATTGTATACCTATTGTAATTAGTAATAAATAAAAATGTGGGAGATATTTTTGGGTTTTAATATTTTCATTACCCATTATGTACATTCCAACCTCCCTTTCTGTGGGTTCAATAACCATGAGATATTAAAGCCAATGTAAATGCATCCGATAGGTGGCGTGGATCGTTAAGACAAATATGATGTGGAGATTGAGAACGGCCATCGGTCAGTGCGATGGCTTAACTGTCTAGAGCACTTCCCCGGATTGTAAGGAACGCAGGTTCGAATCCCGCTCGCACTAAACTTCTCTTTTGCCACATACACTAATAATTTGTTCTTTAAAAGTAGCTGAGCACGTCAATTGCTAAAATACAGATCAAAACGTTAGGAAAAATCGCGCCATCAAATAGGTAGTATGAATTTTAATAGCAAAATTAAACTTACTATATTGGATTTATACGTGTAAATTCATCCGATAGGTAGCGTGGGTCGTAAAGACAAATATGATAAGATTGGGGACGGCCATCGGTCAGTGCCATGGCTTAGCGGTCTAGAGCACTTCCCCGGATTGGAAGGGACGCAGGTTCGAACCCGCTCGCACTAAACTTCTCTATTTCCACATTATAGCACAAGTTAAGGTTTGCTAGAACTACACCCTCAAGAGCTTATGAAGTCGCAAACATGGTGCATTAATTTCGGTGATTATGGGTGGTGTTATTAATGGTGTAAAAAAATCCGCGATACACCAACCTTGAAGCGAGGCAGAACTATCGAGTCGGATGTGCTGACAAAATGAACTAGGGGAAAATGGAAGACTGTGGTTTTTACATAAGAAGACTATTCCATGATTGCTGGTTCACTAGATGGAGTAAGTCAGAAGTATTTGTTTGAAATCAAATGTCCTTATGACCTGGTGGGTGGCAAACGTTCCCCGGTTCATCCACACGCAGCCTCAACTAGGGCGGCTCAGGCGCAGATATTCGACCACTGAAGGAATGTAATATGGTTCCGGTGGCCCGCCAATAAAGGCGGAGAGACGGCACACGGCGGGTTTCTTTAGTGGGTTAGGGCCCCACACTACCCTGTTCGTTGCCCCGAACGACGGGGTTTGCGGTCAGGAACATTTTTTCCGCCTTAACAAAAAAAAAGGCTTATCGCGCCTGTACCGCCTAGTCCCTGACAGCGGTTCGGTTCAGTTGCAGGATGGTCCTCCCCTCTGCTTCCTTCTGCGGGATAACTTCCTCGCAGAAGGCAGCGACCGCGGCCCAATTCCAGTCGCTGCCAAGCATCGCTCTTACGACGCTCGGCAGCGAAAGGCCTACTGCCGCGACGAGTTGTGCACGGCGATGCTCGGCCCAAGCCAGCCATGCCGGGCGTGCGCCGCGCCGGGTCCCCGTCGCAGTGGTGACAGCCCGGAGTCGCCTCCCTCCTCGCGACAATGTGCAGGTATCCGCCGAAGCAACCGTACCCCGACAGCACCTGCACCTGCCTGCACCATTTGGTATCCCAGTTGTAGAACGCTGATACATGTATTAATAGCAGTAAGAGCCTACTCAATTATAGGGTAGTGCTTCCTTAAAAAAAGTGAAAATGCGTATCTTGGGTTATTAGTGAATATACGTGTAAGGAGTTTGCAACAACATGAACCGATTATTATTTCTGTACTCAATGTGAAAGTGTTAGTTATTTAACTATTCGTTAGTATAAATAAAACAACATTTCAATGACGCACTATTTCTTTATTGTAAGAAACAAATGCAAGAAGTTTCACACGCGCAATTTTGAAAGATTTTACGTCCGAAAGCTATTAGCATAATGCACTAAATTAATGTTTTGAATACTGAATATTCAAGGGCAATTTGCTTAGAAGGAAAACGTCCATCATAGTAGGTAATGATGGAAAAAACTGGCTGGTTTAATTTAGTGTAAGCTTTAGATGCAAACGGCTCGTAAGATAAAATATTGGCATGTTCTATGCCAACTGTCCCTCGTTAACTCTGTAAACATACGAGCTCTCAATTGCTCAATTATAATAGCACAGCCATTAAAACACTACCGTGGATCTTTGCCAGACGATTGGATAACTTAAAAGCTATTAGCAAATCGTTGTACAGTAGCAGTATCTTCTATACTTTTTGAGTTATTTTCACTGTGGCTTAAAAATACTTTTGTAAAATTAATTTCTATGATTTTGCGTAAGTACTATTATTCTCTTCCTATAGCAACAATATTAGCGACAACATCAATTTCTACATAGAATTAAAAGTATATGACATAAATATGTATTTTTATTTGATTATCTGATCAAAAATATATTCTACGCGTAAATCCAACGCTAAAAGGCCACTAAATAGAAAGGGACCACTTTAGTAGTGAATTGCTTTATATACATTGTGTTCTTTATCGCTTGTAATTTGGACCCAATCTAAGAAACAAGCGTAAGTTTTCAAAAATTGAAGATTAAATCTAAATTATAACAAAGCCAACAAATTGCTGCAATGATATATACCTACATATTATATATCACGATTACATAATTAGTCTATCGATAAAATGCTAAGTATTGCATTAGGAAGGTAACCTGATTCTAATCCGTGATGAATGTGCAGCAATAATTCATACATGATTATTAATTATTGCAACTATTTAGAACATAAATAATGTTTTTATTATTGCATTCAATTCTCAATTTAATATATCATACAAACATTTCTTTTTATTCGACATATTTAATTTGATTGCTCAATATATAATATAGGGTAGTGTTCCTTGGTTGTATTACATAATATATGTAAAATATTCATGAATATTACAAAAATAGTCCATTTGGCAATTTATACAATAAGTACAAACAAATACAATACATTACTTATAAGAGCATTAAGCACATCATTTTAACAATGATTGGCTAAAAGTTTTAAGTATCAAATATATCCTAATATTAAGTGACTTTCACAAGTGTATATTGAAGTGTTACAAAGTGGAATTTCATAAAACTTTAACATTAAATAGATAAATTAATAGTTTAAATCTTTACTGCAACCTTTGTAATCTTTGGTGATCCGAGATCCATTCTGTGGTTTTTCTTGAAGTCTTCAAGTTCCATTTCATGAGCAGAATGACCATTCATGGCATTATCACTGTAATTAGGACCATGGCCGTTGATAATACGCCTATTCGCAGTGCCTCCGCGGCCGGATAGTTTATCACTGAACCCGTTGAGTTTGTCAGCTCCATGCCCGTTTAATTTCTCTGCCACTAGACCATTAAATTTTTCTGTTGCATGTCCGTTTATCTTATCGCCTATCTGCCCATTATCTTTCCCATCGACATGCCCATTGACTTTCTCAAACCCATGCCCGTTGACGTCCCCACATGTGTTGGTCTTCTCACTCACATGGCCATTCATCTTTAGAACACCGTTCAAACCAGGCTTATCAGCATTATGGCCATTCGTCAATGTTTTATTATGTGCTGATAAATAAAAAGAAAAGTATTCTTTTAAATCCGCAATTTATGTTTTAATAACACTGGCGGAATTGTGTTAGTCGCGTGTACGCTAATTAATGTTCACGCGAAATAAATTCTACATCCTGAATCCGTATTAGTAGGACTGTCGGTAGAGTATTATATCAAATCATTTATGTTCCAAAATAAATCTCTTCGGATCTGGAAAATTACGTGTTGTCTTTAATATATTCGCCGCAGAGATATGCGGGCATACTGACACTATGACACGCACGTTATGTGGATATACCTCCTACGCATATTATTACTGCTAACAATAGGAAAACGTATTATATTATGTTTTGTTTTCCTAGTGAATAATAAAAACAATTTTAAATAATCAGTATGATGGACTGAACGACGATGTTTGAACTTTATAACATTTAGTACGAAAGATGTTTAGTTTCGAATAGCACAACGCTCTTTATTTTTAGAAGTATATATTATAATAGTAATATTATTCTTAGAAATAACATCAATTACGTAGGAGATATTTTCGTATAGTGCAAACATTGAATGTGAAATGAGGCAAAGATATAAAAAAAAAGTATATTAAAAAAAGAAAATCTTGCTAAGCTCTAGTAATACTAATTACGAAGGACAAACCGCACTAATAAGGATGTCTATTCTATTCTAGTACACAATTACGCCAGTGTTCACATCACAAGTATAGCATGCACAGACAGGGCAGAGAAATTAAGGAATCTGCCATTAACATTATTGGAATATTTTATTACTTAGTACGCAAATATTATAATTGAGGAGTGTATTTTCAAAGGCACTTATTTGTTATTTTGGAAAAATCTTTTTTTTTTTTTTTTGTGCAATTTGTTGCCAACTCCACATACTCTGTGGTGGTTTATAACAGCTTATTTCCTATAGAAAATTATTATAAAACAAAGCATTCTGTTCCGCGTCAAAGAGATTTACTTTTAGTTTTGGTCCGTTAATTCAAATTATTAAAAAAATATATATTTTCAAAATTAATTAAAAATAAGCCTTTTTGAAAAGATACTCCATAATTAAGTCAGTCCAATCCAATAATGTTATAAAACAATATAATCAGTAGTTAATGGATGTCTCTTTGTAGTTGCAATTTAATAGCACTCAAAGTGGCACCATTCACTATGTTCTTACCATGGGAGTCGAGGCCTTTGTAGTACCTTTTGGAAGTCTTCCAATCTTCCTTCAGTGATAAGTTGTACATAGAATAGGCTGGGTCACCAGTCACTTCTTTTTCTATAGTTAAAAATTTGGGCAGTGATTCTAGCAACGAGTCTTGATCATACGTAGCGCTGTACGTCTCTAGAAGGACCAATCCTCGACACCTGGAAATCACCACACATTTAATTAAAAAATACAAAACAGATAATATATAATGACAACAGCATTAATTGATCTTCGAAAGCTTAACAAAATAAACATGTAAATTATAAATGGAACACAATATTGTTATTTACTTATAATAAACCATATTCTGGCCGCGACTTTGTCCATGCGGGCTTTAGAATATAAATACGTAGATGAATTATCTCTATAAAAATAATGATCCCACAGGATTCATCTATTTTCCGGGATAAAAAATTGAGTAAGTACTTTTCTGGTTTCCAGAGTATACATATGCAAGTTTAAATTGATTGGTTCAGTAGTTTTGGGGTAACAGCGTAACATACAAACACAATTATAGAAACAGCTGAACCAAATTTCATAATCATCATATTAGTAGGGATATTTACTATTTGTAGACCCTATCTGTTTGGTGTCCATTTGTGCATTCATTCGTTTACCATCCGTGAAATGAAGCGGTGAGAAGCGGCTTGGCTTAGTGCGTCCATGAACGGCGGTTACCACTTATGTAACGTGGCTCGTCTGCCGCCATAAGTAACAAAAAAATAGATTAAATTGGAATAATAAATTACCTGGGATGCGTCGGCTGCCTATAAATGTCCAACTGATAGTACTGGTTGTTGTATATAAAGCAACGGCGCTTCTTGAAGATAGTAAAGTGAGCATCGTCGCGTTGCGGGAGTAAGTTCAAGTAATCCCGATGAGTGAGTTGTGTTCTTACTTCTACGGACTGCCCATTTGTCGGATGGAACTTCCTCAGCGTGTGTATGTAAGACCAGTGGCCCTTTTGACCACGCTTACGAAGTCTGACTTGGGCTTTACGCAAATCGCTCTGCAAGTAATTATGAACGACATCGAAGTCTTGGAAAGCGGGGAACTCCAAGTCTGCGGCAAGAGGGCTCTTGACGAGGAACTTGCGTTTCTTGGAGTTGACGTTGAGGCGGTCGCCGGTGTCGATGCCTATTTTCTGGCACACGCACGCAATCAAGCGATTCATTTTCTTGTCGAAGTCGGTCGAGTTGTCGATGACGTCGAAGTAAGGGTGACCGATCCACGCGGCAGCTGCGTTATAATCCAACTCCCTGGCAAGCTCCATACCCTCCGATCGGCATGCATGATCCTTTAACAAATCATCACAGGTTATCAGTTGACGTAATAATCTAATATCAGTAAATACAAAAACAATCGGGTCAAATAGTACGTAACGACTTACATGGGGATTAAAATTATATAATAGTGAGACTTAGTGATAATAATAATTGAATGATAGTGATATCTAATCGGTCACATATAATTACGACTAGACGCCGACTAAACTTGTATTCAAAATCTTATGTCAAACGCTCTGCTACTGCACCAAGTGAGAGTGTTAGCGGTATAGTAGAACACTTCCCCGGATTGGAAGGGACGCAGGTTCGAATCCCGCTCGCAGTAAGATTGTATTTTTCCAAATTTTCACACACATTTTTTCTTTACATTTTTCCCAGTTTGTTAACGTTATGGCACGTAGCAATATATATTTACTTGAGGTTTTAAGTGCTACATATAATAGGCCTATGAAATAAAGATTTTTTTAAATTTGAATTAGACTAACTAAAGTTTAGTTAAAAATCGGGAAGAAGTCAAGTCCGAGACTCCACGCATTTTCTTCAACAATAGCTTTCTAATTTTAAATGCGGGCTCAGCTAGCCCGCATTTAAAGGAAAATATTTAAAATAAAATACTTTATCAATGACGTCAATTAACGCCTATTAACTCTTTTATCATTATAGTCTTGTAATGGCACAAAGCCAATTTTATTGCGGAGAACATTGGATGCATGCTCTGCGGTCAGGTAATAAGGTGAATTTTGTACATACAACTTTATAAGAGAGCGCGATCTATGAAAATAAATTTGTAGATAATATTTACATGTTGTTTTGTTTGCATTATATTAATTACGTAAAGAGGAACAAAATCCAGCATTACAAAACAGCAGCCGTAAACCTGAAAATAATATTACCGTGTTGGAAGGTGAACAAAAATTAGAACGTGCATTAGGTTTTACACGCCTTCCAACCGCCTTCTAAGAAAGAAATCTGATTAAAAAACGCTATCTACATTTTACGTAGCTTAGTTCAGTACTTCAGTTTTGATTTTGTGATGTCAGAGGGTGTCTATTGCACGCCTCATAAGCGAAGCGTTGAGGTGTGTGCTACTCTCGCTTCACGTAGAACAACTGATTTTTCAAACTTAAAATGTCTTATATCTTATATTGTACTGTAAAATAATATACACACATATATCAAGAAAAAACACTATTTTTAACTCTCATGATATTTTTGATGCGATTTTTGTTATTTAAACTAGTTAAAAAACTGTTTAAAAAAGGTCTGTCTTGGACATCCGTGTGTTGTAGGTATGTTCGGATAATGTATGTTAACACGATAACGACCGAAATACTTTACTAATCGAGTCTTTTTTTTTCTTTTACGATTCTGTATAATTACGAATAGAGCCCTATCACTTTTCACGGTCTGATTCGATGTGGTTTAATTGTTATTAAATAAGCAAAAAAAAAAATAGTGAATATTTACGCTCGACTCGACCAGCGCTATAGGTCGCCTTATTTTGTGAGAACTACTTCTATATACCAATATAGTAATACGTCTTAAAATTAGCGCTTTATTGAAAACTACTTAGTAAGACCAATACAATATTAGTTACTTACCAAATAATCAATTTTATTGTGAAAAATGAAGATTATGAGGCGTGCACTTTTGGATTTTCCAAATTTATTTGAATTTATTTTTAATTTTGCTCAGTCCTAAGCGTTATATTAAATAATTCTATGCAATGCAAAATCCGATAGGCAGTGGTAGATATTAGCACATTTAAATAAACACTTCAACTTTATTATAGTAAATAGTACATTTTAGATAAGAGGAGGATACCAATATAACAAATTATTTTGGTGATTTTTAAGCTATTATAAGCTAGCTATTATTATTTTTTGTTAAGACGGGAAAAAATGTTCCTAACCACACACCCCGTCGTTCGGGGCAACGAACAGGGTAGTGGGGCCTTCACCCACTAAAGAAACCCGCCGTGTGCCGTCTCTTCGTCTTTATTGGCGGGCCACTGGAATTATGTTACATTCCTTCGGTAGGTGAATATTAATGTTCGAATAGGCTCTTGTACTTGTGGCTACATCATCACTTAAAAATTCGGGACAGTAAATGCAAGAATTAATTAAAATACTGGATATTTCCAATCATAAGAAGTAATATTTTAACTGCCTCTGTGGTGCAGCGGTAGTGTGAGCCACTGCTGATCATGAGGTCTCGGGTTCGATCCCCGGGTCGTGCAGTGTTATTGAGCTTTTTCGTAAAAAGAACAATTCTCAGTAGCAGCCCGGAGTTAAGAATTGTGTCCGGTAGGCGGCAATAAGCTCGCCCCCTATTAAGTGGGTCTCGGACATAGCTGGCCAACCGTGGGTGTGTAATACACCTCTGCCTACCCCTTCGGGGAGTACAGGCATGATGCCCTGTTTAATACACTGAGTAGGTATACTGTATGTAGCTATGTAGTCTAGATATAACAAGTCTATTAAATGAACTCTGGATAATAAGCCGAAAGGACTTGATTGAACCGGATTAATATGGGCGTTAGGTATCCATATGTCCATATGAATAGCCGCTATTGTATCTCATGTCGGCTCTGCGATGAAATTGCATACTCAAATTGTTAATACTCGTGTCACGTTGCCTCTCACATGTTTTGTAACTAAGTAGTTGCTTGTCACGAAGTTTACATAGCAGACATTAAAAAATAATCTGTGGTACCAGCGATAAATGATGACGATGACTGTTAGAATTAGCGTGTGCGGGGTCATAGATATTTTTATATATTTTTGCAACTACAGTTATCAGTACTTTTTAGGAACACTGTCGTTATTATCTTATAAGATATAAGTAGGTATGGGTACCATTATAATCAGACATATACGTCGTAAAGACATCTAAAAGCAATTGTGAAGTGGAGATTGGGAATCGCCGTCAGCGACTGCGATGGCTTAGCGGTCTAGAGCACTTCTCCGGATTGGAAGGGACGCAGGTTCGAATTCTGCTCGCAGTAAAGCTCTCTTTATCCACTTTCACAATAATTTGTTCTTTAAAGCAGTAGCCCCCTTAGAATGAAAAACGAAACGTTAGACGAACTTTCGTTTCACTTCATTGTGATGAATCACGCGTCGAAATCTCGACTAATCAGGAATCATGCGTCGGACCGTTGATCAATCAAAATAACTCGAAACGAAAATTCGTCTAATGTTTCGTTTTTGATTCTAAGGGGGCTGAGCATGTTAAGTGTTAAAATACAGATCAAAAATACATACAGTAACAATTACCTAAATTGAAATCGAGTGCGAGTAGGTCTGAAAGAGATTATCTGTGTAAAGATGCGAAAGGGGATGTGCCGATGGTTCGGACATGTAGAACGAAGATCTACCTACAATGCGAAAGTGGAAGAAATGTAGTTAAAGGGGGAGCTGAAGACTAACCTACCTAGTCCAGATCGGTCATGTATTGAAGGAAGGTGGAGTCAGGAGTCTTCAAAACCGAGGAGCGTGTACGAAGAGACTTTTGAATGTTGAGGAAGCGAAAGATGTATGCCAGAATAGTCTTTAGGCACTCTGTTCTCTCTATCTACTCCACAAGGGAGATGGCGTGATGATAAGTAAGTAAATTGATAAAATCGGTCAATAAATTTGTGACCTATTAGTGTGAGTTTGTTGGAACCTTTCCAAGTTTCTAATGATAATTAATTGTTTATAGTTTCAGCATGTCAGATGTTTTAAGTTGTTATCAGATTAATCAATTGATAAAAGAGGATGTGGTATGTTGTTTTATCTTTCAAAAATTTAATATAATTATATTATAATTCGATACAATACATTAGCTTATTTTGTTACAATGTAATTGGTGTCAAGTCAATACTCGTTTCTATCGTGGGGTCAGGTATATTTTTGACCTCATAAGTTCAAACATTATTTAGTTACATAGTCTTCTACTAATTATAATTACGCTGATTAAAGTCGTAAACTCCTTCGATATAACGACTGTACTTTATTTAGTTAAAACTAGTTTATGTTTCCAAACAATACCAATATATTTTTAACAGAATTACGGTCACCAAGGCCCGTAAGAATGTAACTCACTAAATCGTATCGACATCGTATCGTCTTGCTTGTGATTGGTAGAGAAACCGACGCGTGATGTCGCAATAATCCCTCAGCCAATCACGATGATGTCTCAACCAATCACAATAACATGATGCGATGTCGATACGATTTTGTGAGATGCATTCTAAGGCCCCCAGGGGAGTTAGGCAGAATCTCATATCTCACATGTCGATCGTAACGTGATCACTGTGATTGGTTGAGAAACGTGATGTCGCGATAATCCGTTAGCCATCGGGATAATAAACATAAGATATGCGTTCACTGTGCGGTGAACCGTAATCCGATATGCGGAAAAAGATGACGGCTCTATGTGCTCTATATGTATAGCACGGGACTCATAATATAAACCTATATTGATGGCGGAGTGGTTTACATATCGACCTCCCGGAGTGTTGTTCCGAGTCTGGGTGTACTTTGTGTCTGTGACATTGTAAAAGTCCTCTGCGATAGAGCTATTATTCCTTAGACCAAGGTGGTCTTTAAAAAAAAAAACTCATGTCTATTTTTGGTACTTTTTACAGTTTTTTAGTTCCGTACCTACTCATCTTAAGACTATCATTAGACTCGCAAAATATTCTAGACCTAAGCATAATACCAGGCGTACGTCACTCGCTCAAGGCCCCGAGTTAAATGCCTACCGCTTTGCGTACCGACCACGGTACAACCGACACAAGGCTTTCAAACGCGCGCCTAAGCGCTCGGACTTGTAGTATTGATTAAAATAAAATTATTTACGCGATTTAGGGTATTTCGACAATCAAATTTAATAACCGAAAATTCGGAGCTAAAACTCTAAACGATAAACGATCTAAACGATCAACAACAAAAAACAATTAAAAAAAAAAAACCGACTTGAAAATAACATTTAAAATTATATAAAAAGTAATCAAATAGAATCTACTAGAAAAATTAATTTTTAAGTTTTATATAACGACAGCTTTGTTGCTGTCGGTGGAGTCAGGAGTCTCCGAAACCGGCGAGCGGAAACCGGAGAGTGTATGAAAAGAATTATGAATGTTGAGGAAGCGAGAGATGTATGCAAGAATAGAGCCTTTGTACTCTGTTCTCTCTGCCTACCCCGCAAGGGAGATAGCGTGATGATAAGTAAGTAAAATCATCATAGGTCAGCCCTAGCGCATTCGTTGAATGACGCGGTTGCCCGAGGATCATGCGGCGGGCAAAACAATCTCAACTGTATTTCTGTGTACATAAGGTACATTTCTTCTCGCTACGAACAATTGGTATTATTATTAAGATTTTGTAGGCTATTATAGAGAGATTTTGGACACGTTTTAATGGAAGTGATGTTTCTGTCCGTAAGACTAGTATCTATTCTGTGATAATACTATAACGATCTCCAGACCGACTTCAATCACGGCGCCAGTGTCAACAGAGACTAGCCATGTATGCAGGAGGTATTATAGAGCACGCGTATGTGCGCAAATACAAGTGTACTCTCATAGTCCGATGGGACAGCATTCGCAGGACTAACCCCTTGACCTATTTCCCGAGGCTTTGGAATAAACCACCGCCACCTCCCTAACTCCGAGCTGCTATCACAGAATAACTGATAGTACTAACGTATTGCTATAGAGAATTTCTTGACGAAAAAATCCAATAACTTAAGAATAAATGATTTGTGAAAGTGGAAAAGGGATAATTTACTGCAAACAGGATTCGAACCTGCGTCCCATCCAATCCGGGGAAGTGCTCTGGACCGCTAATCTATTGCCGTCACCCAACGGTGATTCCAAATCTGCACTTCACACATTTATTTTTGATGACTTTACGACCACACCATCTGTCGGATACATTTACATACATTATTCCAGTATATTAAGTTAAAATAACTTTTGCTGACTCGACTCGGGATTCGAACTTGAGACCTCGTAATCCGCAGCCGCATTCACTACCGCTGGACTACCAAGATCATGTAACTAGTGTCTGTTGACACCGGCTGTCTTGATCGAAATTACGATCCGGAGATCATTATTATATACTAGCTGCTACCGGCGACTTTATCCGCTTGGAATTTAGTGTATTAAATGTAATATGCATAATGATGCATTTAGTAAAAAACTGTTATTCAAACAGACTCTTCAATTTTATTTATTTGTATATATAGATTTGTGATCTCGCTATCCTTATCCTAACTTGAGTGATAGCCTATTCATGTCTTCTTCGACACGCTATTACTTTCTTAAGTACTTATTTATCATTATGCCATCTCTCTTGCAGGGAAGGCAGAGAGAGAGAGTAGAGTGCCAAAATACTGTATATATCTCTCACTTCCTGAACTTCTTCATACGCTCGCCGGTTCCGGAGACTCCTGACTCCAACTTCCTTCAATACATGCCCGATCTGATCCAGGTAGGTTAGTCCTGGTCTCCGTGTACCTACCTACATCTTTCCACTTTCGCATTGTATATCTTCTGAACCAGTCGCTCGTCCGGCATTCTTTCCACATGCCTGAATCATCGGAGCATTCCCTTTCGCATCTTTACACCAATACTCTCTTTCAGACCTACTAGCTCTTTTATGTCATCGTTACGAATGCGGTCAGTCAGCCTAACTCCACAGATTTTCCACAAAGATCGCATTTCGATCGCATTAATTTTACTCTCATGCTCCTTTCTGCATACCCAACTCTCGCTTTCATATAATAAATAATAATGTTGGGACAAACACTACACACTCTTGACAGGCTATTCACAGGAAAAAAATAACATACTACCAAGGGCACAAATTTTGGCAATTAGGTGAAAATACGTAGTAATTTATATGCTACAGATTGTCAGGAATACACGAACATCTATTTAAAAAAAAAATAACTTCTCTCAATTCGGAATCTCGCTGCCAAGGTCTTCAAACATTACAATCTACTTATCAGCTACTAGTAAAAATAGTTGACACTTTACATGCTGTGGCTGTCTGTATTTATTTTGAACGTGTTCTATTTAGCAACGTCTTAGATTGTTTGTAGACACACGGAAGCAATACGATTGATGTATTAAAATAAAATGTTTTGTTTTTTGTGTCGTCTTCAGTTAAAACGCAGCCTAAGATATCATTTCTTAGTCGTAAAACTAGCTGAGCAGTCCGTTACGGAATTAGAGAAAGGTGACAGCGAAGCGAATTGCTCACCTCGACAGAGTAAAAATCCTCAGCGCCGTTCGCAGCAGACACCATGTGTACGATGTGATTGTATCTATTATCTCTCAACTCCACACTGTTCCAATTGTTAGCCAAACACATAGCTTCCCATTTTTCTTTTGAAATAACTGAAAAAAAAAAAAGATTTTGTAAATTACATGATTAATTTTCTTTAATCCTCTTTCTTAGTGGGCGATAACGCTACTACGCTACGTATTACTGGAGATATCCGGACTTGTACAATTTTCTGGACCCATGTTGGACAAGAATAAAAAACTAATTTATAAATAAAATATTAATTCTGCAGAAAAAATTGCGACTGTAATATTTGCTAAAAGCAGTTGATTCTCAAAATGGGCGGTATACAGAAATAAGTTCGAGAACCTCGGTTTATATAGATTTAAAGCTTATGAGAGTCCCTTATACGTTTACATGTGTAAATTACAGACAAAATATTACAGCTGTCCACCCTGATTTTACAGGAAGTAATATTAGTGCATACTATTTTACAAAGTCAATCGTCCATTATTTAAATTTGCATGACGTCTATATGGTCGTTGAGAATGACGTCTGAATAAAATATAAAATTAGACTTCGTATCGGGGCTAACGAATGACCCCTTTGGAACGCTCAGATAAAACCGACAACTAAATAAATAACAATATGTGCCTGAAACGATTAAACCTAAGGAAAACACATTTTATGATTCTCGTTAAATATATCTGAAATTTTCATCTATACTATTATAAAGCTGTAACAGAGCTGTCTGTGCATTTAATATATCTGAGAAAAAAATACTTTATTAGGCTATATAGGCGTGTCTAAACACAAAACGATATTTTTAGATTTTTTATCTGTTTGTTTGTTCTCGCATCACGCAAAAACTACTGAACGGATTTTGATGCAACTTTTTCCATTTGATAGATCTCGATTAGAATTAACAACTGGTATACATTTTATCCCGCTACTATATCGGTAACCTGAGATACAACCTAAAAACTAGCTTTTTTTGGTTGCGGCGGAGCCGCAAACAAAGGCTAGTATTTTAATAATTACGTATTATGTTTACAACACTAAGTCAGTGATCTTTATAGGAATAACAGATTATATGTAAAACGTAATAGATATTAAAGGAACATGGCCAATTAGTACGCTAGTACTATTAGTAATTTTGTGCCATTAGCGAAACGATAAGACGCGGAAGTGCCAAGCCCGGCCATGACCTTCGTTTCCGGGTCGCCGCCAGTCGCACACAAGAAAAGCGACAAATTTTACCAGGCTTTCTTGTTGGCTTTAAGGGGTATTCCGACACAGCTCGGTTATCTCTTCAGCGTACTTACACTGGTAATGCTATATGTATAATGTGGTAGCGTGTAGTAAGAAGAATACATAGTGCAGCCATACCAGCTCAAAGCTGCGCCCGCCAACAATTTGCGGTTAAATGAAACATTAAGTTAAATATGTTAATGTAACTTATTAAATAAATGGATGTGGCACCCGCCGTCCTAGAATTAAAACGCCTTTGTAAGCCCTATAAAAAATAATAATATCCATGTGCCACTACTCCATTTCACTTTAATGACCTTCTAAGGATAAGCAGATTATATACTGCGAGAGGAAAAATAGAATTTGTTTCCAGTTTTCCTTCTGCTTTGTCACGTGTTCCTGGGCAAAATGCTATCTCAATTGAAGAGGAGACTCACGCTCAACCATACACGAACACAAATGAGCTAAAAGTATACCTAATATAACGACAAATATGTATTCGAGTAGATATACAGCCTTCTACGACACAATAGCCGGCTTAAAAAGACGTATAAAATCGATTATTCATTAACATTAAAGCTTAAAATACGCGATTAGTGCTGATTTTCATCTGTAAATTGTTCTGATGTGATTATAGCGTGACTTAACCGTCACAAAATACATAAGATTATTTTTTTTCTTTACGTTATAGCTGACGCAGCGAAGCTAACAAAGACAGGCTGTTTTAAAATCCAGCTTTTAGGCAAAATGTCTGCTTTATATAGCATCGCGTGCGATGTTTATATTTAAGTTTTAAGGCCTCTGTTTCATTATTCGTAGCGTATTTACTTTTAAATCACGAGCAATATCTCTACAATGGGAGGGAAGTAGAGCAAGGTGCTACGCCATACGGGTAAACATCTGATTTAATTTAGATATTGTCACTATAATTTTAGCCCCAGTCGCTTTTTACGACACCCGTAGTAATGAAATGGGGCAACCCTGGACACAATATTTTTTTAAAAGACCTGCACTACGGCATGAATAATCCTGGTATCGCTGGGGACTTTACAACTTTACAAACATACAATTTTACGGGCACAAAGTAAACCCATACTCAGAACAACCATTTGAGGATCACACAAAGAGTGATCCTGTGTGGGAATCGAACCCACAACACACGGGCGGGAGGCCGGAATCTAAACCACTGCAACGACTGAACGCTGCGCCGTTATAAACAAACTCGTATAACTTTTTAAACAATATATCTAAATTATCAATAATCCGCGTGCCACTATTTACATTACAATAAAGACTAATACATTATTGATATAATTTACCTATCTACAATAAACATTGGCTTTTAATTACAACAGTGCAACATGATAACGTTCATAGTAGAAGAATTGGTAGACATTTTGGAGTAGTTTCTAAACACTGTGCAAACTTTTTTTTTTTGAGTTAATGTTTGAAATACTGTGAAAACTTTATTACTTTTATGATTCCTGAATAAAAAAAATAAGCCTGATTGAAGGGTAGTAGGAATAAACCAATGACATTTTAAAGTAAGTATTTTCTTGAAAAAAAAAAGGACCTATTGTTTTAGACATTTTATGTTTATATGACTCGATCTATTGCAATTTGTTTAAAGAATAAAAAAAAATGTATTTGAGGCATTGAGATTTTTCAGGAATCATTGAAAGTACAGTAAAGTAGTATAAATGTTTTCACGGTGCCTCAAATACCTACTCCATATGTCTACCAGTTCTCAGGTTATCATGAATAGAGATTATTATATTATACATGTTTTTTCAAACCTCTTTCAAGATACCACTTGCCACAAACGCTCAGTAGGCAATGCTTTTATAGATTTTGCTGTCTCGTCGTGAGCCTTTCCCTTTGGAAACGGTAGCGATAACAGCCTTGCACCAATCGCTGGGTAATTGATCAATATTGTGGTACATGTTGAAAAGGCGGCAAACGGCGTTCACAATCAACATTAACTTATCTACCAAATACATAATTATATATTAAGTGGCAGATTTATGAAGTTTTTGTAAATATAGGAATAACTGGTACAATTTATCATCATATTATGTACATTATGAAGTATTTCACGTGACGGTATCTCAATGACAATAAGCTGTATTTTAACATCGTACGTGCTTATTTTTATTATTTTGCAGTTGTATAACACAGATAAGACGATGTTATATTAAACTAAAAAACCGAAACAGTAAAATTGAAGATAGTTTTTAACTTTATTATTAACTTTAAGTACTTCACATGCTGAGCTAGTCATTAGAATAAATTGTGTGGTGGAATCCCACCAAACACACTTAGTCACATTTGCCAATTTCACAATATTTTGATAATTATTAACACAAACAGCTACAGTTATTCAGTATATTTAGGAAAGAGAGCTCCAAATGTCAGTTTCAGAAATCTGGTAAAAACATACACACACAACCTGGAAGTAAAAATACAAGCTTCTACTTAAGACAAAAAGCTCCAAAGACAATTTCTAGCACCTCTCAAGAGAAGTAGAAGAACCAGCACTTAGTGTAACTTATTTGAGCCAGAGAGCTCCAACACCAATTTTCTGGCACCTCTCATACCTCTTCAGTAGAAGAACAAGCAGTATAGCTTACTTAGAATAAGGAGCTCAAAAAACAAATTCTGGCACCTCTCAACAGACGAAAGAAAATAAACAGTATACCTTATATCAAGAGAAGTAGAAAAAAAAGCACTTAGTATAACATATTTGAGCCAGAGAGCTCCAACACCAATTTTCTGGCACCTCTCAGACCTCTTCAGTAGAAGAACAAGCAGTATAGCTTACTTAGGATAAGGAGCTCGAAAAACAAATTCTGGCACCTCTCAACAGACGAAAAAAAATAAACAGTATACCTTATATACCTTATTTGGGACAAAGAGCTCCAATACCAATTTTCTGGCACCTCTCAAAGCACGTAGAAGAATAAGCACGTAAGTATAATTTATTTGGGACCCAGATATATAAAGGCAAACTTCTGGCATTTCACAAAAGACGTGGAAGAACAAGAACTTAGTATACCTTGTTTGTGATAGAGTTCAAAAGGCAAAATCCTGGGAACACACATATGTAAAAGGAAGGAGCTGCTCCTGATTTTGTGGCTGTTCTGACACAGAAGGGAGAGGTTATTATGCTGCCTAGGCCAAGATCCATGTTCTTTCGATGTTATTCAGTAAAAATACATAAATGCATGTTCACATCGAAAATAATTGTATCTAATAATTACTCGGTAAGTTATCTTAATAACGTTGAATTGCAGACAACCTTCAGAGCAGAGTAGCTCGAACGGTGTGTGTAATGCTATATTGGTAAGGGAAATAAATAATAGCAAGTATAGCTCGTCGCAATTAATAACAGTTTTGTATACCCGCGTGATTTAATCGCCGAGACATTCAACTGTACTGGTGATAAATAATATTTTTTTTAAAGTTGTGCATGTTTAATATATTTAAACTTACATGCACTGGCGTCCATCGCTCCCCTATCGCATATAATCAGGCAATTCCGTTGACAACTCTTGCCCAGCTCAAAGAAAGTGTTCTCAATTTGAATCATGGTCTTCAAAAGATTCTCCTGGAATTTCACCGCTGTAACAATGACAACAACATCCATTAAATATTTTGAATAACTACAAATCTTAAACTAAAGAAAATTAACGACGGTAACAATTATTACGGCTGATTTATGCACAAATAGTCAAGCTTGACCGAAGTAAGTATCGCCCTGACATAAAATATTGACGCGATGCAACATTATGTATTCGTACTGTTACATCTCGTTGTGTGAGTGCCAGAGTCCCAACCTCTTCCTCCTAACACCTTCTCTATCATCCTTGTCTTCCATCTCTTTCCCTCTACACTATATTACCTACTCTACACTGCCTATCCTCTTATATACATAAGTAAAATATATTACTTGTGAGTAGTCTATGGTAGTGGTCGGTAGGGTACCTACCAGTTAAAAATGCACACTCTGAATCATCTACACTATCTCTCTACTGAATGTGATAATTTTAATGTGTTTAAGGAAATATTGATGTAACCAATCATACTAAAAGTCCATGAATGAAACTTATTATGCCACAAAGTGTGGTTATACCAGGTAAATCAAAAAGTTCTTGGAATCAATATAACAAAAATATTTAACATTTTCTACATAATCTCCTAAGACCATTTAGAATAACGCGATGAGAATTTTTATTGCTTCCAAAAACAAATCTCTTTCTTGACTCGGCAGCCTTCGATCTACAGTTGGTATTGTTGATCGAAGACGGCAGCCATTACCTCATCACAATCGTGAAATTTAGGTTCACGAATATGCTCTTTTAACTTTGGGAATATAATAAGGGAAAATCACTAGAGGTTAAGTCAATATGGAGATTAGAAACAGCACTGCAGATTGCGTTAAGCGCAACTGCCGATCGCTGAGCCTGCTGCGTTATCATCAAGCAACAACACGGCCAATGACTGTTTTCCCACAACGTTCTCCTACGGCTTTTGCTTTTGGAGTTATATTTACATAATAGGGTCCAGTAATGGTCTCTCATTTGACAAATAATCAATAAAAAGTATTCCCTCACTAAACACAAAGTGAACAATGTGAAATCGAAAATAACAGTCAGGAGCAGGATTCGAACCTGCATCTCCTGGATACCGTCCAGATGCTTTGCCAATTCAGCCATCCTGACAATTGCTCCTGAATGCTAATTTCGATAACACATCATACTTAACGTCTTTGGGTGACGCCTGCGCCATCTGTCGGAAGTATTTTCATACATTATACCGACCAGGTAAACTTAATTTTACAATCGTTATCGTTTAGATATTTTTTATATTTTCAAGTAAGGTTTATATTCTCGTATACGTATATTACGTCGGCATTAAACTTTTGAAGTAGAAAAATATCTAGTCGTCCTAAACATTTTTCTTCACTAACAAATTGCACTTGTGCGTAGCAAGTAGCAAGGGCGGCCTAGTACTATTATAAAATAACCTGTTTAGTGTTTAAACATGCTTAACCAACCAACCACTTGCCGTGTGGGGCCGGCTTTAGAATTGTCCCACCCCTCTCCACCCATGGGAGTAGTAAGAGCAGACTGACAAAATCCATTGCGATCGCCAACCCGCCTGCCAAGCGGGGCGATTACAGCACTATCCCCTCTTGGGGAGGCCAATGACCAGCAGTGGACGCCGAAAGGCTGATGGAACCAACCAACCACGTGAAAGATGACTCAAAAAGGAAAAGAATTCAAGAATTGTAAAATACGTAGATCTAGATGACACTATCTGCCATTATGAAACATTGTTGTAACTAAAACCAGATGGCTGCATTATCTGCCACTATAAAACAATGTTGTAACTAAGACTGTGCCAATATTTTAGTATACTTCTTCAAACTAATTTATCTATTTACCTACCAGCAGCCCGCACGTAATCTATAACATATTGAACAAAAACACATAACAGAAAAAATATAGCTTGATCTTTGATTTACGATTACCAAACCAGTGAAACATGCCACGTGAGTATGACGCACAAAGGCGTGAACAATAACATTAGAATCTGACGTACATATTGGGAATCCCATTTTCTCGGTAGAGAACTTGGCTTTAGGGCTAATTTGCTTTAACAGTAACCTATACCATGAGTTGAAAAGAAGCCAATAATATCTGAACTAGTAGTAGTATATAATAGACTCGAAATTTCTATATAAGTACATCTGTACGATGAATGAATGTATGTGTATTATGTAGCGAACGGAGTAATCACGAAAATCACTGCGGGAAGTATCACATGGACAATAAAAATCTTGCCTAGCAAATACCTCTTATGCAAAAGAGAGCCATTAAAATACAATTTCATAATTTACGATAGTGACATGTCTATAAAATTACCATAACTTTAAATGAAGTCTACAATTTTAACAATACATTATAGAAAACAGCTATGAATCACACAGAAACTGTCACATAACTGTTAACAATGAAAATGTGTATAAAGAATAGATACTAAAATGAAATAGCTAATTAGTACTACCTAATATAAAGGAAGAAAGATGAGTATCTAGTTCGTAACATTATAATGTATATACTAGAACTACATCGAGAACTATCTAACATACCAATTTATGTAGTTAAATCTACGTTAGGTAATTTTATTAACTTGAAATAACGTACCTAAACGATAATGACTTTTGCGTGGACTTACAAAAATAAACCTAAAAAATGATTTATTCGACAAAAACTTATATTTTGCTCAAAGTCAAACTGTGTACCCGTGAAAAACGTGGCCAATATCATTAAAAGGGCAGTACATCAACAGTTCGGTGGATAAAAATAGTAGTCCGTGTGGTGACGGACTAAGAATATAAGTGTCACCACCCCATTCTTACCCACGGGTGTCCTACGAGGAGACTAAGGGAAGTAAGCAATTATCACCTATTGCATTACTGGTGGTAGGGCTGGGTACCACCATCTCCCGTGTGACTGGGCATGAAAGACATCGGTGTTTTTGGTTGTAGCAGGAAATAGCTGTTTATTCTTTCATTTCATATCTGTGGAATGAAATGGTGAGCAGCGGCTTAGCAATTCTCCTGGCATAGTTTTAGTCCACAAGCGACGGTTAACATCAGGTGGGCTGTGGATAGTCTGCCACCATACGCAATAAAAAAATATAAATGGATAATTCAGAATACAATGTTTACTTAGCAACATATAGACAAAATCAATAAATTAACAAAAATTTGAAATTAACAATAGGTACCGCTGAAATAAATAATTAATAAATATTCACGGACACTTTCACACAATGTCCTCTGATCCCAAACTAAGCTTAATGCTTGTGCTATGGGTACCAGATTACGGATATAATACATATATTAGTATTTTTTTGTAAATACATTCATGTAATAGATCACACCCAGACGTAGTACAAATATTCTGTGTTCATTACACAAATATTTGTCCTGAGTGGGAATCGAACCCACGACCTCGTGCACGGAAGTCGGTTACACTACCGACTACGCCACGAGGCCCGTCAACCAAAAAATAGTAACATGCGGTAGAAGTGGTCAATTTGTGTATCAAATGGAAATCAATATGTAAATTGGTTATCGATTTATAATATTCTTTCATTCTTAGATCCTTCCAATTTCTGTGACATGTCATATGACCTACATATATATACATATATGTGTAGCGATCTATCTATTTTAACTAGGAGTGGTATAGCGGTAGTGTGAGCGACTGCTGAGGTGCTGCATGAGATCTCGGGTCCGATCTCCGGGTCGGACAGTGTTATTGAGTTTTTCGTAAAAAGAAAATTTTCAGTAGCAGCCCGAAGTTTGGAAATATGCCCGGTAGACGGCAATAGACTCGCCCCTTATTACGTGGGATTTAAACATAGCTGGCGAACCGTGGGTGTGTAATACACCTCTGCCTACCCCTTCGGGGAATACAGGCGTGATGCCATGATGCTATCTATTTAGTATAAACGCGATATCTCAATTGCCAATTACGTGATGTTGTGTGTTACCGTCAACTATGATAATGACAATATTCAACGACGACTGTTTGCAATGGTACAAATTATACTAGAAATATCCTGTTTATGTAAGACGATTCCGATGTTCAATACAAAAGACGAAAGTAATAATTATGATCACGGAGTTTTTACTGGTTTGCACCACATCTACATTGCAATAAAAGAGAGAACATTTTGTACAGACATTTTCCGTGTTATCTATACATACATACACTTAATGTAATAAAAAAAGTCCCCGGCTAATAGCGGCAGATGTCTGTCTGAACGCAATAAACTCGCAAACTACTGAACGGATTTTCATAGCGCTTTTATCATGAGGATTATCTGATTTATAATGAAGGTTTTGACATTTTTATATATTTTTTTTAGCATTTGACATGCTTAGCCATATAAATTAACACAAATTGTGTGAAAATGTGAATCGAAAATAACAGCCACGAACAGGATCACCTAAGACGTTAAGAATGAATGTGTTATCGAAATTAGCAGTCCCGAGTAATTGTTACGATTGCTCAATTGGCAAAGCATCTGGGATGGTATTCCATGAGATGCAGGTTCAAATCCTGCTCGTCACTGTTATTTTTGATTTCACATTTTCACACTTTGTGTTTAATTTATAATGAAGGTTTAAGAAAATTCGCTAGTCAGACAATGGCAATGTTTGTTGAAAATTACGAAAAAAATCATAGAACTCTACTGACACGCGCAGGGCAAACGAATAGAACTTAATAGCCCGGGTAAAAGCTGGTAAAGTATCTATAATCATTAATAATATAAACCTAATACAGATCAATTCCTAGTGCGAGAGTAAGAAGGCAACATTGATCAGGCTAACCTTGAATTTTCCATTTTAAAAAGTTTATTTAAGAAAAGATGATCTGCGACCATGATTATCTTGTGCGTATTTTGAGCAATGTATAAATTTTCCGCTTTACGTTTGCATGATTATTCTATCATTCATAATCATTATACAATGGTATAAGTATATATGAAAAGTGGGGCACGCGGAAAATCAGTAAAAAATAGTACGAGTTGAAGGACGTCGGCAGCAACGGTGTTGGCAGAAAGCTATTAAAAAATAATATACACTAATGGCGACTAAATTTGGAATAAATATAAGATCGAGACAGATGTTTGAAATTCTCCTTTATTTCAATATTCAATACTCAGTCCGCAATGGTTGATCTCGTGTTTGAGGTAATTTCATTTGATGCAACACAACATAAGACAACCTCTTACGTATCCGACAACTTGACAAAACCGGAGCCAAAAATATCTCTTCCTATCTTCTCCTTATTGTCCTACCTATCCACCTCCTATCCCTTTCCTTGGAGATGGCAAAGCGCGAGAGATGCCTCTGGTGTTGCAGCGGCTACGGTAACCGCTAACGATCAGGTGGGCCGCTTCTTTGCCACCCACGTAGCTTAAAAAATCTGTTTTTTGTTAGACGCTAATACTTGCAAAAAGTAAGTAAACAATCTATGCTAACCACGGAACTGCTGGGCAGTATTTCTTGTCATCAAAATGACTAAATAAGGAAGTATAGGGCACGTAAATTAAATTTCCTGCTACTAAACAATACGCTGATTGCTAGATTGGTTGAACTAATCGTTTCTAAAGTAGATGCAGATAATATTTATACTAAGAATGATATAATAACCATAATAGCGCTGCTACATATCTCTAACGTTGTAAATCTTCTCAAATCTTGTTATTATTATGTAAATACTTATGAATTGGTTGCTGCGTAATTTATTCAACACTAGCTGATACATGCGACTTCCTCTGAATTGCTTATTAAGTGCTTATAAATATCGTTGTTTCTTAAAAACTATATAATAAACTAGCCTTGACCCGCGGCTCCGCCGCAGCCAAAAGCTGGCTTTTAGGTTCAATTCAATCCAATTTATTCATTTGAGAAGATTGGATACAGAAGTTGTTACAAATTTATAATGGTATCACCAAACTCAGCTTTACAGCATGCAAATTATAAAGGTATTACAATTACTTTTATACATAATATATTCAGGTTCCCGATATAGTAGCGGGATAAAATGTATACCAGTTTTGAAGTCTAACAAGCGCTATCAAATAAAAGTTGCATTAAAATCCGTTCAGTATTAGTTTTAGTGTGACGCGCGAACGAACAAACAGACAAGCCGATAAACAGACAAAAAATGTAAAAAACGTTGTTTTGTATTCAGACACGTCTATTTGCCTAATACAGTTATATTTAGGTGTTTTTATATACTTTTTTAGCATTTGACATGCTTTAGCCATATAAATAAACACAAAGTGTGAAAATGTGAAATCGAAAATAATCCTGCTCGTGACTGTTATTTTCGATTTCACTTTTTTACAGTGTTTATTAATACAGTAATATTTTCTCAAATATCTTAAATGTACCTACAGACAGCTGTTACAGCTTTATAATAAGTTAGGACAAAGATGTCGCAATATATTTCTTTTAGATAAGGGCAAGAATGTATTTAATTTAAAACTTAAAAAAATAACGACATATAGATACTAATAGATTTATAAATATCAAAGAGAAAGGTAAAATAAGGGCATTAAAATTAGTATTCAGACAGCTAATCTCAAAACACGCTATGGTTTATAAAAATAGTTTTATAAACCAAGAAAGTTTACGTAAGAATTAATCCTTAAAATAATTTTGAGAAGAACTTTTAAGTACAACCCTGAAATAACTAATTTATGTTCGTTTCGCATGCTTTGCTTCCGTGACGTACAACTATTTAAATAACATTATTCGTCGTTATTTCAATAAGCTCCTGTTTTGCATGAAAACGCACAACATCAGATTGCCAAAGACAATAATTGCAGAGAACAAGACCATAATTTGGTACATACTTTATGTTTTATGTTATTACTAGCTGTTTCCTGCGGTTTCATCCGCTTTTTTTTTTAAAGCGACATCTATATTATAGTAAGTACCTATATCGCAGTCCAGTTTTAGTTTTGTAACGTTGGCTTATTTCATTTTTGCTCAGTCCCTAAGGATGGAACCAAGCGTTATGTTTTATAGTCTATAATAACATTCCGAAGTTTAGCTATCAAATGCAAAGATATTTGACGTGATAACGCACGAAAAAGAGTCACGTTCCGAAAAATGTATGGCGACCAATGCATTGTTTGTGAAACTCAGAAAACATGACGTTATCACGTAAAATTATCGTCCGTAAACCGACTTTACAGACAACTTCAAAATATAATTTTTAGACCAACCAATATATAATTTTTCCAATCGTTTTGGTAGTTTCAGTGTAGCGCATGGATATAATAAAATTTATTATATTACTATAGATTTATGCAAAATGATTACATTTATCATAGAAATGAATTTTCTAAAATTATAATACCGATTGTACTTGTAGAATTATAAGTAATTATTTACGTTTCGGTAAGACAATTTTGTTCGACATTGTGGGTTTGGCAATGATTGTATGGACATTGCCCAACACGCCTCCTGTGACGTAAATACCTACAACAAAAATATTTTCAACAACCCAATGACGCGAAATAAATACCGGATACGGAGTGGATAATAGCCAAGTCTGAAAAACATAAGGCATTAACACTTGCTGTCAACTATGAAATATACAAAATACACGAAAGGACTCTAAAACAGCTGCTTTATGGATATTATGTATTGAAAGTTATTTTTTCTAATTACGCTACCCTTAATGAATTTGGTTACTGGTAGGGGTCCGGTTTAGATTCTCTACATCAGCCACACTACAAAGTCCACAGGCCGCATGTGGCACTTGCAACTTTCTATAAGTGGCTTGCCTTGCCTGTTTACAGGTACGAGGTGTTCAGAAAATAATGGGAATTTTCAAATTTCGCGGGTTTGGAGAGGTTTGGTATAAATACCCTTAAAGTATGATAAAATTTTCATCTGTATTCACTGTTTACTTTGTCTGTGGCAGTGGCAGCCGCTATGGTTAGACGCGTTTTGAGCTGGGCGATTTTAGTTTGTTAAAAGAAATGGATCAAACAAATTGTATCAAATTTTGCGTAAAAAACTAAAATTCCCGTTATTTTCTGAACACACCTCCTAAAGTATCCTTATTATTTAAAAAGTTGCATGCCGCGATTGGCGTATTAATTATAGATTCGTGTATATCTAAAAAGAACTACTTTCGGAATAGTTGCCGTTTGACATTTTGTTACGACGTATACTAAACTGGTTGTTATTTTATTAATTAGAACCGTAATTTAAGTAGAAAACGCGTTTATGTTCTGGCTAATATAATTTTAATGTATGTTTACTAATACGAACAATTATATTCCGCTCAGGACCCCAATTGATAAGAGCTAATAATACTGGATTGAGCTCAAGCAATTAGCAATAGGTTGATGACCCTAGCTTTCATGAGATAATTATGATTTAGCGTTGTATTGTGTTATGCTAGCGGTTGTCTTTTAGCATTGGTTACCGATTACCAACTCACCGCTGTCGCCCTCGCTGGCCTGAGCCACTGCAGCCGCAGTGCACCGTTTGCACTTGTTAGGGCACTTCACACTTGTTAGGTCTACTGAAACACGAATCTGCCATAATATTAATCATCTTTACCTTGAACATACAGTTACTTCTTAGTTAAAAACCCCCGTGTCGCGATGAACAATCATCAAGATAACACTATTTATAATAAGACATAATATGGAATTTATCAATAGATATAGCCACCTTGGACTGGATCAGGTTGCAAATCTGATTAGATATGTGTTATTTATTATCTCTCTCGCATACCTAGTCGGACGCGTTACAATTTATTCGTCCCCTATAAACTATCTCAATTTAAGATACGCTTTAGCATAAATTAATCCAGCGATCCATCGTAAAATAATCCAATATTTTAAAGTTTTTAACTGCACAGATGATATGAGTGGTTTAAATACCGGCCTCCCGCCCGAGTGTTGTGGGTTCGATTCCCACACAGGACAACTCTTTGTGTGATCCATAAATGGTTCTTCTGAGTCTCGGTGTACTTTATGTCCGTGAAATTGTATGTTTTTAAAGTCCCCTGCAATACAAGGATTGTTCGTTAGAGCAGTGTCGTCTTTAAAAAAAAAGTAGTGCCGTTTTGCATCCTCACGACAATGTGTTATGTCAACACTTATGTGCTAGCTAGTTAGGTAGGTTCTCCGTTAAGATTTTAGCAATCACATTGAACTTTCTCCAAAATAATTAAAAAATACACCCTCATTTGCCAATTAAATCAAAAAATTTGTCAAGCTATTAATCATATGATGTACCCATGTGTATAGTAAATATAACAACGTTGGCAAGTGAGTGTCATTATTTTATTAGCTGCTTGCGTTTCTGTCGTGTTATATAATTACCTAACCATAGATTCTATAATTATAGGTACCTTGGTAGTATAATATTGACATAGAATTTCAAGGCAACGGAGTTATTGACGGAGAAATTATTTGTGTCGCTTGTTCCAATTAGTATAGTTCGCCCTACTTAGAACGTACTTCGCTTTGTACCCAACTCATAAGTACTATATCTAATCTATATTGCGTTACGTCGATATTCAGACAAAAAAAGAAACACGAGGTCGTAACAGGTTTCTTAAAAAAAAAACGTAACAAGGCCATCCTTTATGGCATAATAAAAAAGGTGTAGGTACCGTAAGAGGTTAATAACATTTTAATGTTCATGAATAAGTTTGGCCATCAATCAATACGTTTGTTTTTAAAGGACGCGGACGTTCTGACCTTGCTCCGGTCGTGTCAGTCGAGACGGGCAACAGCACCCACCCTTTATGGTCTACTTTTATGTGTTTGTCAATAGTAACTGGTGACTACTAAGTCTAGTACGTGGAGCTATTACGTATATTTTTGATTAAAAACTTAACAAAGTATTGCCTATATTTTCTAAAAAAAAAAAACATTTGAGCCTTTTTTTTAAACTAGTATCACATCATTAGCACTTAGATATAGCTATCATGCAGATCTGAAACCAAAATAAGCTACTGAACTAAGTTGATCTCCATGAATTCGCCTCGTTTCTTGTGTTTTGTTCTGCTTATGTTTCCTATATCGATTCTATAACTATACAAAATTTTATGTCACGATATTAAAACCATTAAATATACATATTTGAAATAGATAGCAAATTATTAGTATGCTAGCTAGTGAACCAGATTCAATCTAAGCAGATGCATATTATAAGTACAGACTTCAAAAAAAATTTATTCAATGAACACTTTTATTCAATTCAGTTGAGTGACAGTTATCTCTTGAAGTGTGATGAAACAGAAAACTTAGGTTGAATGGCTCCCGGGCACAGCCGGCTATTTCTGTACAATGGCTAATATGCATAAAACATTCTGGAGGTAAATGAATGGATTCTGTCATCCAAAACCTTTCAAGAATTTCAGTTTTTCGGCACGTATTGAGCAAACATAATACCTATATCAAAGTATAAAACAGTACAAGTGACACTGATATTTATTAGCTGGAAAAAAAACGTCTCATGACAATACTTACGATTTCAATTACTTATTGTGACGAAAAACTGAATTGCGATGTCAATATTGCATTTTTTAAGACCGGATAAAATCGATCAAGCATTATGAAACAAGACAGTTTTGTTTTACTGATAGCCGTTCTATTGGTGGGCTATCAACGATCCCCTACTGGCTGACCCAGCAAACGTTGTTGGAATAGATGGGTGTCCAAAAAAATAAAATATGTTTTTTGGGGTGGATCACCCTTATCACTTAGGGGTATGAAAAATAGTTTACATCCTATTCTAAGACCTACTGAATATTCTCGCAAAATTTCATAAGAATCGGTCAAACAGTTTCGGAGGAGAATGGCCACAAACACCAGTGTTTGACACGTGAATTTTCTATATTAGATATTTAAATGCCTGTAATAGAGCTATGTATGTACATTTAAGATATTTGAGAAAAATTACTGTATAAAGCTATTTAGACGTCTGTGAACAGTAAACATTTCTTTTACAATTTTTGTCTGCAGTACCTACGCACACGGATTTAAATAAAACTATTTTTGATTGCTCTCGATTTATTGAGATTTAAAATCTGTTATACTTTTTATCCCGTTACTATATCGGGATAAAACCTAAAAACTAGCTTTAGCTATTAATAATAATAACAATAAACATTGTGTGACAAGTTCAAAAACAAGAACATTATAATGACAACCGCATTCAACGAAATAATGCCTTATCTAAAACATATTAGCATTTTCTAGGCCTATTAGTAACTTAGGGTGACAAGCCCGGGGCAGTTGCAGTGTCCTAGCAGTAGCAGGCCCTAGACGGCGACGCACGTTTTCCGCGAGCGCCGTTCGGTGACAGAGGGATAGACCGTCCAAATCAAATGAGGCCGCTAGAAATGGCAGCCATGATCAGCCAGATTGAGGAAGCCATACAAAGAGCGAAAAGCTCGCCTCTGGCTAAGGTAGTCTGAAGAAACTGCGTGGTTTTAACAGGTAATAGGTAAATACCAAATTCATAGGGAATTTCGTATAACATCTTCGAGCGCCCGGCGCAGGAGGTACCACAAGGGATAGCATAATGCTCGAGTAAGAAAAAAGCTCTCACAGTATAATATTTTAATGTTATACATACCTACTAACTATCCTTCCTTTATCTGGTCTATTGTTCTATATACACAGTGTACTGTAGAACATTCCCAATATAAATATTCTTCCCATATACAAAAATATTCCCAAAAAGATTACGTAAATATGAATTTTAAATGCACCCTTGTGGAGATCTACATTTACGTATGGTTATACCACGTGTTGTAGTACCGTGAACGTGACCGTGAATTAGATAATGCCTGATACGTCAGCAACATTATATTAGCATCCACGTGTTTCACCGCGAAACCTTTCAATGTTCCTAACCCTTCCTGCCCTCCGTATACCTGTATAATATTATTTTAAACTAGCTGTTACCCACTACTTCGTACGCGTGGATATAGAACTCGTTTTAAAGTTAGTACAGACCAACTACTAAAACAGTGAACAGCAGAAGCAACAACAAAAGGTCTTAAATTAAAAAAGATACATCATAATGCGCTCAAATCGGTTGCAACGCGGTTAATGTTCCTGCTAGTCTAAAAGAAGTGTAGAAGTGAAGAAATATTTTCAAGAAATTGAACGTGAATATTAAGTTTACGTTACATTATAATGTTTAGGAAATACGTCAGACTGTTTCGTTTAATAAATGCTACAACATTTATTTTATAGCAATGAAAACATACATTGTACTAATCTAAGTTTAATTTTGGCTAGCCTCAAAATAACAAAAGCATTTGAGCGTGTTTCTGTAGCTTCATATAAACGAAAGCTCGGGATTCGGTGTTCTTCACAGACAAACTTCAGTGCAAAAATAAACCCTTCACGTGATCATTGTAAACCAACTGAAATATAATGTTTTTCAGAACGAAAACACGTTCTTTATATCTTACGTAACAAAGTAATAGCTAGTTTTTAATTTTATATTAGTTTTATTACGAATCTTGACGTATCTGTGTTAGACTTTACATCCGCCGACTGAGCAATAATACTAAGCCGTTTCATTTCACATAATTGTAAAATGAATGAATTATCTTTCGCTACAAACAACCAAAACACACTCGAGGTATTTACACGGTCGGTTACACGGAAGATGATCCTCTTGGGCCTGATAACAAGTTACTACCACCTGTCACCCAACTCTACCACCTGTAATACAATGGATGATAACTGCTTACTTCCCTTAGTCACCTCGTATGACACCTGACAACCAAACAGGCAAAATTATCTTACATAGCTCACATGAAACATTGGGTTAGTAGTTATGTTATTTGTTACCGAGTTAATGTTCGATCATATTACAGGTACACATACATGTTTTTATAGCGCTATGGTTCGAAAGCCAGTTTTTTTTTAATGCATAGTGACAACGGTTACCGGCCTGATCAGGTTTCAGGGTTTGTAAGTTTATTATGGAGACGTTCAGACAGTTAGTTTTGTAATTAGTCGATTTGCATTTGGTGTAATATCTTAACAATGCGTTAAGACAGGATCATTTAAATAATATAAAATAAACGTCTATTTTGATTCAACCCATTTACGAGCCCCGATGCAAAATAGTTCGTCTAGTATAGAAAGTAGTAAATATTGGTAAAATAATTAAGAACGTTTAATAAAAAGTAAACCACAATTTGAGGAACATTTTAAAGTTTATTTTAACATAACTGAAATTCTTTCATGACTTTATATAACATAAAAATTTAAAAAAATATTCTAAAAATCATAACGCAAAAGTATTCGTCTACCCTTGTCACTCACGCAAAATAGTTCGTCTACCACTTAGTTGTGTCGCCTTTGCTCTCAATTACAGCTTTAATGTGAAGAGGCATGGTTGCAACCAACGCTGCACACTCCTCAGGCGTAATTGACTCCCAGACAGCCAAGAGTTTAGCCTTTAAGTAGCTCTATCTTGATGGATTTTTACGGAGAACTTTTTTTATTTTCCACCATAGGGTTTCGATCGGCGACAAGTCCGGGCTGTTAGATGGCCATTCGATTGTAGGGATGCTTTTCGCCAGTAGCCACGTCTTTGTTGTCCTTGCAGCATGGCAGGAAGCACCATCCTGTTGAAAAATAAAGGAATCTTGATGCTTAAGTGACGGAATAGAGGGCAGTAAATTCTCTTCCAAAAGGTTTTGATATCTTGCAGCATTGATAGAACCATCCACAAACTGCATACCACCAACACCTTGTGCAGACATGCAGCCCCATATCATAAGAGACGCCGGAAACTTCACTTTGCGTTTGAGACAATCAGTATGAAATGCCTCATTTTTGTTCCGAATCACTTTTTTCCTTTCATCGCCGACTGTCACTTCAAATTTGGACTCGTCACTCCAAATGATACTACGCCACTGATCGGAAGTCCAATTTGAGCAAACTTCAACCTCTTTTTCCTTTGTACAGCAGTCAACAGTGGTTTCTCCTTAGCGGTGTAAAATCTGTAACCCATTCTTTTTAGGACTCTTTTGCAAGTATCAACTGAGACGTCTTTGTGAATCATGTCCTTCCATTGCCGTGAGTTCTCCAGCTCGAGCACGACGATTATTTTTGATAATTTTCTTCAGGATTCTGTTTTCTACTGCACTTGTGATGCGTGGTCGACCAGTTTTCTTCAAACAAGAAGTCGTTCTATTCTTTTTATAGTGCTGAATGATAAATTGGACTGTAGACCTGGGAAGTATCAAGTCTTTAGATATTTGGTAACTTGATTTGCCAGCATCGACCCCACAAACTATTCGCTTTCGAAGCTCTTCATACACAGGTTTGCCACGACCCATTGTTATTTAAAAACTAATGAAAAAAACTGAAATTTTCAGAATTTATACCGTCTCACTTGACAAATGACACAGATTTACTTTTACAAATTTAAATTATGCAACATATACGAACTATTTTGCTTATAACTTCTTCGAATTTAAAACAGGATATGTATAAATTTAAAAAGCTAAAATAGTTTATTGGTTCATAATTAAAAAATGGCATAAGTAAAGCGACATGTTATAGTAGAACAGCTTAATATTTTATTAAAATATACAAAAATAATGAAGTGAGAAAAAATCTCACAGAGAAAATTTCACACTAGACGAACTATTTTGCATCGGGGCTTGTATAACAAACAAGAAACATGCACCAACAGATGAAACAGTAGTTAGAAAACGATTATATCAAACTACAACCAGCACAAGGTGACGATCTGAAAGTGTAGCAATGTTTTTTTATGTAGAATTCAAAACATAAAACATAGCATCACGCCCAGCGTCGGACTGGCCATATAGTAGAGGTGGCGTTTCCCAGCCGGGCCCGAGTGTGCGTGGGCCCCCCGCGGGCAAACTGAGGGGCTTTCCGCAGGCCAGGCAGTAGGTAGGATACAGGATCGGATCCAAACAAGGATGAAGAGAACAGCAGCTTTTACGATCGAGTTATTCAACAGCTTAGCAGAAACTGTACTTTAGGTCCCTACCTAATAATACATATATCGTTGATAATTAATAATTTGTATATTTCATTATTTTCCGATAGTATCCCATCTACCATTATCCAGTCTCGGGCCCTAACGGGAGCCACCCGGGCCCTTCCGGTCCAGTCCGACCCTGATCACGCCTGTATCCGCGAAGGGGTAGGCAGAGGTGTATTACACACCCATGGTTAGCCAAATATTTTTAAGTCCCACGTAATAGCGGGCGAGCCTATTGCGATCTACCGGGCACATTTCCAGACTCCGGGCTGCTACTGAGAATTTTTCTTTTTACGAAAAAACTCAATAGCACTTGCCCGAACAAAATAAATAGAATTCAAAATAAATCGAATACATTTAATCGAGCAATTCTTGTTTACCTATAAAATTTATTTGGCGTAACTCCGAAACGGCATTAACGATTTGGATCAGATATTATGTTTAGATAGTTTTACATAATAATTTAATTTCCGTAGGTCTATATTCTAAAGGCTAGATAGGGACCTACTGGCGGAGGCAGCCATCGTTCAATCGTGGCTGTCTTCACCGGCCCTGACTGAGGGGGTGGACGTTGAGGCTGGCCGATTTCGCGCTGTGATCACGCAGGTGTGCGACTTGGCCATGCCCCGTTTGCGACGTCCTCCTCAGTGGAAAGGGCTCTACTGGTGGTCCCAGAAGCTGGCGGACCTCCGTGCAGCGTGCATTCGTGCCCGAAAGTCCTACACCTGCAGTCGGCGGCGCAACCGCGATGGGCAGCGGGAGGGCCGGCTGTACGAGGCGTACCGCACTTCGCGGGCCGAGTTCAAGGTGGCCATCTGCCGCGCCAAAGCTGAGAAAAGGCAGGAGATGCTGGACGGTCTCAACCGTGACCCCTGGGGTCGCCCGTACCGTGCGGCGCTGAATAAGCTCCGCACCCAAGACCTCACAGAAACCCTTCAGCCCGGCCTCCTCTCTAAGGTGGTCGAGGGCCTATTCCCACGACGGGCGGAGCACACGCCCGCGGTCATGGCACACCGAGGTAGCGACCGGGAGGCCGACCTCAGTGTACCGCCCGTCACCGCGTCGGAAATGGGGGTGGCTGTTTCGCGGATTTGTTCCATGAACCGCCCCCGGCCCGGACGGGATACCCACCCGGGTGCTGGCCCTGGACCACCTGGAGCCCTACATCAGGGGACTGTTTTCGCGTGCCTGGCGTCTGGGTAACCGCATAGGGGACGTTGTGAGGAGACCCATGTCGTGCGGTGTCCCACAGGGTTCGGTTCTAGGGCACCTTAGGGACCTCGGAGGTGGTCAGGAGGATCGGGGCGCTGGGGCTTAGGGTGACCCTGGATAAGTCGGAGGCCCTACTTTCCCATGGGCCCCGACGTCGGCCTCCTGCTACCGCCTTGATCACAGTGGACGGGGTCCAAACTGGGGTGCAGGCCCGGATTAAGTATATAGATACCGCACGGTGTCGACAGAGGCGGCCTGCGCGTTGGCCGGAACCCCTTCGTGCGACTTGGAGGCGGAGGTGCCGATACATCTCGGCGAGCGTCGCTAGAGCGGGAGGGGGGTGGTCGTCCCCTACCAGGGCGGCGCCCGCCGAGCTGCCATTGCCTGCTGGAGGACGCGGCTGGAGGCGCCCCGGGCCGGTCTTCGGACCGTAGCGGCGCTCCAGCCGTTGCTGGAAGAGCGGGCAGGGCGACAGCACGGAGTCCTTACCTTCCGACTGGTGCAGGTGCTGTCGGGGCACGGATGCTTCGGCAGATATCTGCACATAGTCGCAAGGAGGGAAGCGACTCCGGGCTGTCACCATTGCGGCTGCGATGAGGACACGGCGCAGCATACGCTCGACTCGTGCCCGACTTGGGCCGAGCAGCGCCGTGAACTCATCGCAGCAATAGGGTGGGACCTCTCGCTGCCGAGCGTCGTCAGAGCGATGCCTGACAGCTATAGGAATTGGGCCGCGGTCGCAGCCTTCTGCAAGAAGGTCATCTCGCGGAAGGAAGCGGCGTAGGGGGCCAGGGAGGCTGATCCCTCCGCAGACACGAACCACCTCCTGTGCGGATGCGTCGCTCAGTTGAGGGTACCCGAAAGGGTAAGCCGCCGGCGGACCACTGAAGGAATGTAATATGGGTCCGCCAATAAAGGCGGAGACAGCACACGGAGGGTTTCTTTAGTGGGTGAAGGCCCCACACTACCCTGTTCGTTGCCCCGACCCCGACGGGGTGTGTGGTTAGGAAATTTTTTCCCGCCTTACAATTTAAAATATCTATTAACGTTTCCAAATTAAACTGAACATCAATCAAAATATGGATATAATTATTGGCATTTGTATATGTCAAACTAATTACTGACTTGGCAGTGTCCAATAGTCGACCTACCTCACGTGGTTACTACGTCAATAGCGGTCACGCCTCCAATAATTAGATCAATATGTACGTGATGAATTAAACTTATAGAAAACTTTAACCTTGTAAATTCGTACAAACGTGTACAGAGTTATAGGCGTAAAAATAACTGAAGCTAATTATATCATCTTCAAATCATCATGACAGTATCTTTCAAGGAATGGCCTGTTGAGGTGATAACGTCTTATAAACCGATGAACGCGGGCTGCACGCACGAAAAAGTGTCACGTTCCGAAAAATGTATGGCGATTGATGCATTGTTTGTATAACTGATAACATATATGACTTTATCACGTAAAATGATCGTCCGTAAACCTACTTTACAGACAACCATATAGTGTTTTTTTTTAATAAATTAGGTAAACGCCAAAAAGTGTAGCCATTGACCGGAATCGCGATGATAAACGTAAAAATGACACTGACAAGTCGGATGATAGAGCCTTATCAACAAATATTTAAAAACAAAACAATGGATAACATGACACTGGTTGCTGAAATACTCAGCAGATTGCCATAAAATAAAATAATAATAATAACAAAACAATGGAGTGCAAATTAGTTTTACGTAGCAACAAAAAATAGACAATATTTTAAACTACTACAAAAAAATTACGAAATGAATAAACTGGTACTGTAGACCCTTTCTTTGGGACATATCATCTTTTAAAAAGAATCCACAATTATATCAATATAATCTGTTTTACCCGCCTATTAGTTCTACAAATTTATAAATTGTATTATTTACCAAGACAGGTACATTTGATAAATCCAAACAATCAATTATACAGACTATTGTCTGACCTATTGGTCACACCTGCCACTAAGGCCAATGTTTACTGTTGATTATACTTCAGCATGGTAAAATTGACAATTCAAGGAACCAGGTCTTTGCTAAGAATTTCAGCTTTGTAAACACTATCCATTCCCATAATATGCTTAACCTAAGATTACTTTATTACTTTCTTATAAATGATGTATTCTATTTAAGGCTCAGAGCATCCCGCATTAAGTTTAGTACCGCAGTACGAGACATCTAACCACATATGACACTTTAGAGATTAATAATTTACAAATAATAATAAGAACCCAAAACTACCACTTCACAAGTCAATATTAAGTATAAAATTACAAATATTACACTTATATACATCTATTGCTCAAGATATAGAATACACATACCTTCATCTGAAGTGAGATCTGCAAATTTGATTCCACCGCTGCAAAAGAAAAACAAATGCTATAGAAAATTGAATACACAGTATTGTTTTGTATGTAATTCATATGACTTAATTTCATTTATGCATTAGTTGTCTGAGTAAAAAATAACAACTATGGCATATATTTGTAGAACAAGCTCATAAATTATAAATTTTAAGACTTTCACAGTGCATTGTACTAAATGTATGCTACTCATGTGGAAATAAAATATAAAATTACATACTATTCATATTTTACCAATAAAATAAACCTTTTTAGGCTAAAAATATAATTTAAAATTTTCAGTTTTACTAAAAGCCTTGTGTTGTTATAGAAAATGAAAAGAATATTTAAGTAATTAAATAAATAACAGATTATGAACTTATGCAACAAGATGCACTGTGTTGTTTTTGTAGGTATTACAATTACCTGAGGAGCACGGTAGCCGTTTCCGGCACCCGGAACACCTGGAAATAGACACAATGTGGAACCATATCTTACTGGATCTCCAGCAGGAGACACCATATCTCAAGTGTGAATGAATAATTTCATACACAATTTTTCATAGTATCTTAAATTTTCGAAAATTCAAATAGATCACTCAAATTCTAAGTTTGGCTATACTATTTAGCCATATGTACTAAATACACTTAAAATTTTATAGCAAGATAATTTCTACAGTGTAGACATAAAGAAATAATGCCACCACATGGAAGTGTTTTGTTTATTACTACTAAATAGGTCAGTAAATTTTTAATTAATTAAATTACTAATGTAAGTAAGTATTATATAGGACTAAAGTAACAATTGGAAATAAACAATCTGCATGACTTACTGCTCCGCATTGTCTATTTTTATACATTTGCAAGGATAATGCTCACCTTCCATCCTAGGTTCTCAAAGAACGTGCTTAGGCGCGACTGTCCTGTGGTTTTGCCGCCACACGGTCCTGGGTAAAACAAAATGTAGTTTCGTGATAAAAAATGCGTATTCAAAATATCCACGTGTTGCTTTTTTCCTGACACCAATAACTACTTAGATGAAACAATATGTAAATATACACGACAGGCTAAGAAATATAGTGTATTTCATGATTAGTAAACTATAAGTCATATAAATAATCATATTTACCAAAAAAAATAACAACACTTACCTCCAGTAAGGACCAGTTTGTAAACGATTTTTTGGGATTGATTCGCCATTTTAAATTAACAAAAATATATAAATTAAAATTAAATTATACTACGCAGAATACTAAGAACACAAATATCATAAAAATGTTAAATTTACAAAAGTGTTAAAAAGAGCCATCACAGTACAAGCATCGCCCGTAAGGCGTGTGCTGAAATAAAAGAGTGACGAGTGTAAGGTTAGCGACTAACTGTCAATGACTGACGTGACGTGACTGGGAGTGGGACCACAGAACAATATAGTGGGACAGACTAATTAGTCTGTGGACGTGACTGACGTGACTCAAGCTAACGCCATAGACAAAAGTAATAAGTATATAACTACAGTCGAAGAACCATACAGTCAGCCATCGAAGACGTCTAGACAGAGCAATCGTGAGTTGCGGGGTGAGACACGGGTGGGGCGCTCCCGAACGGCCGAACATCTCCGCTCAGTCGTTCGGGACCTATTTTGTCAGGGTTATCAAAATAAAATATTATAATATAAAAATACTCAAATATTTTTTTTTTAGATAAAATGCATAATTGCCGCTTCGTAATTTATGTTCATTTTTAAATATGGGTTACAAGACTGTAAATTCTCGAATTGTGTTATTCATATTTTTCAGGCAAATTTTCATGCCTTTATTTAATTTGTCCCGGTTAAATTTGAGACACTTTTCGGTTTCCGTTTGAGCTGAAATTTTACACGTATATGTATATTGCGTGACTATGCAATATTATGAAGACATAGAGCGAATCACTTTGAAATAGCTTCTGCGGATAAAGGCCTGTGGTACAAGACTTTCTATAAAGAGTTACCTCGAGTTCCTTGGTTGGATGACATAAGTCTGTCACGAGAATTATTAGCTTATAGAATTAGGTCGGGTCATGTGCCTACTAATAAGTTTCTACATTTAATGGGTGTTAAACCATCACCTCACTGTGATATTTATTAGAAATATATCACCGGCAATAACTCACGTTGAGGATCGATTTAGTCGACTCGGGTTTCGAGCATATTCGATGCTCATCATCAGGGCGAGCGCGCAGCGGTGTCAACGAGTTCCCGGCGGGAAGAGAGAATTAATACGTTGTAATATTCCTCCTAAGTTAATTCAATTTATTACCAACTTATTTTTCGAAAGAACAATATCGATTAAACATCCAAATTAAAAATTATCTATATTTTAGCACTTGATATGCTCAGCTACTCTTAAAGTACAAATTATAATTTGTGAATAAGGAAAAAGAGTATCGAGAGTCGTTAAGACAAATGTGGTGAGGAAATTCGGTATTTCTATAAATGGTACGATAGCTCAATGGATTAGAGCACTTCCCCGGAAAGGAAGGGACGCAGGTTCGTTTCCCACTCGTACTAAAATACTATTTTTCCTTATTCACAAATTATAATTTGTAATCCAAATTCTATCCTCCCTCCCAGAACTATTTGGAAGGGTCTGCCACAAGGATCGGTCCTATCCCTATTGTACAACTTATATACCAATGATCTAGACCTTACAGTCCAATCTTTTTGTCACAAGGACTTTCCTTTATACGTCCATGTTTTGTCACATCTTACAGTATGCCGATGACATAGCCTAATATGTTAAAGTCAACAATATGGATGAAGCAACAAATAGTTTAAATTCTGCCCTTGGGTACCTATCAAATTGGCTCTTAGATCATGGTCTTTCTCTATCAGCTTCAAAAAGCAATATAGTCATTTTCACTAAAAAAGAATCATTCCCACCATTTCCATTAATTTTAATGGAGAAACCATTCCTCAACAATCTAAAGTAAAGTTTTTAGTATTATGGCTTTATTCGAGATTGTCAGGAGTGCCTCATTTTGAGTACATGAATGTGATGAAATGTGATAAGAATATTAATATTCTACGCTCCCTGTCTGGTGTTTGGTGGGGTGCTCATCCCTCTGTACAAAAAACATTATACCAGGCAATAATTCGTAGCCATATGGATTACTGTTCTTTCTTTCCAGACCCTTCTAAAAAATCTGCTTAAAAAAAAAATTTACAAAATTCAGTATAAGTGTGCGTATTATTCTGGGTGCTCTGAAATCTTCTCCAATTAATGCAATGCAGGTTGAGTGTGTTGAAACCCCTCTCTCATTGCTACTACAATACCTTTGTAATAGATTCTTCTTCAAAACAGCTCAGAATAGCAATCATCCTCTCTTTCCTAAATTAAGCCAATTACTTACACTTTACAATAATTCTCATCTAGATGATCATCTTCCCTGTGTTCTTCATTCATATCGGCTTTTTAATCAACTTCCTAACCCTTTATTTCAATCACCTTCTTTACCTTTATATTGTACAAATTATAACGTCCTAGTCTTCCAACCAAAAATAATCCTATATTTTGGTATTGATAAAGACTATAGAAGCCAATAATATATTTAAGGAAAAACTTCATAGGAATTATAAAAACTGGTATACTTTATTTACAGATGCTTACAAATTATCTAATAATTCAGTTGGCGCTGCGGTGTGGATCCCTTTCACTAGAATCTCATTAATATTTAAATGTCCACCTGGCTCTTCAGTGTTTACTGGAGAGTTAATAGCCATATTAGAAGCAATCTCATTTGTAAAATCACACAACTTAAATAATTTAATAATTTTTTCCGACTAAAAGTTCCCTTCAGTCTTTCTTATCTAACCCCTTTCGAGTAAACACTAAGTCTCCAATTACACTGAAAATAAGAGATGAGCTATATCAATGTGATGGACTTGGCATTAATGTTGTATTGTCTTGGATTCCTGGTCATTCCGGCATATCTGGGAATGAATCAGCCGATATTTGTGCTAAATCTGCCACACACTCTACTCGACATTGGCAAAGTTGCTATAAGTCTAACAACGCCATTAAATCAAGAATTGAATTTATCTCCTGCCAATGTGACAACCAGCACTTTTATTCGTAGTGACAAATGTCTAGCTAGACTGATTTCGGAAATCGGATTCTGCCCCCGGAAGTGTTAGCGACTAAACTGTTGCAGAATTGTAGTGCGATTTAACTGTTTAGTGTTTCGTTTTTCGTGAGTTTTTCGGCCTAAGTAGTTTCTGTGTAGAGTAAAATTAGTCGGTAGGGTGTTGGTAAGTGTTTTTTGTTTGTGTAAGTCCTACCAGCGTGTTTGAGGTTAACCTCAAACATGCTTTGTGACGACCCGTTGACGCCTCCCCCTGCGCCGGATCCCCCGGATGCCCCTGATACTATGATAACTAATGTAAATGCGCCAGTTTCTGTAACGAAGAGGCGTATTCAAAGCGACGAAAATACTCCTACTAAAAAACAAATAACATAACATCTCCGGACCTAACTGTACCGTCCATTCAAATAGTTTATATTCACCCTTCCTATGCTATTGGTACCGCAAACGCTTATTCTAATGATGACAAGGGACCTTTTATTGTACATGTTGCTCGCAGCTCCCCTGATCCTGCAGCTGGCACTTCTACCCGCCCCATCATGTTTGGACAGTTTTTAACTTCTCATAAAATAAAGAACGTAGTCCCCAGTGGCGTCATAAAAGTCGGCCGCAATAAAGTTTCGGTTGAATTTTCTACAGCAAATGATGCTAATGCTTTTTCCACGTCTCCTATTCTCCCTCTCTGTCAGTTTAACGCATCTATTCCTATTTTTAATGTCACCAGAATGGGCTTGGTGAGACAGGTACCCACTGATCTGTCTATGGATGATTTCGCGAAGGACGTAGTAATTCCCCTAGGATGTGGTAAGGTGTTAAAAGCCCGCCGACTTAACAGAAAATGCTTTGAGGATGGTAAAGTTACTTGGGTACCCACTCAATCTGTTGTCATCACTTTCCAGGGTCAGTCCCTCCCCTCTAGAATTTTCCTGTATTATACTTCCCTACCGGTTGAAATCTACCTCTACCCCACCATCCAGTGCCACTCCTGTTGTAAATATGGACATACAAAGGCACAATGCCGGTCAAAACCAAGGTGCTTCCGTTGCTCCAAAGAGCACATTGGTGAGTCCTGTGAAACACCAGAAACCGAGGCAATATGCCTGTATTGCTCTGGGCGGCACTTTGCTTTTTTTTACAAGCAAGGATTACCCCGAACAACACAGACAAAAATCTGTTATGGCTCAAGAATGTGTGTCATACGAGGAGGCCTGTTCCCAGTTCCTACCTGTGGCACGTTCCTACTCTGAAGTAGCCAAAGAACTCTTCTCCCAACCTACGACCCACAAATCCTCATCTGATACATCCCCATCCCACCCCCATAGATCCCAGCCCACTAATTCCTATGTTAAAACCACATATTCCATTCCTAAACCTAGATTTTCCCCGGATAAATCATATGATAAGGCTACCCATAACTTAATAGTGTCCGAACCTAGGCCATCAATACCTAATGGCTCTGTTCTTGGCAGTGGCCACCCAGGCTTCCAACCTGATATGATAGACTTTCTTTTAAATGTTCTTATTGATTTCATCTTACAAAATCCTAACCAAATACCGTCCCACGTTGCCTCTAAATTTTCCCAAATCTCATCCATCTTTTCCAAAAACGGATCCAGTCGTCGTGATTCAGTGGAACAGTCGCAGCATACAAACAAAAAAGCATGAGCTGTACCACCTAATCAACTCTTATTAGCCATCGGTCATTGCTGTCTCTGAGACATGGCTGAGTCCTGGTGCACGTTTTAGTATACCAGGATTCTCGTGTCTTAGGGATGACAATGCCAATGGTTATGCGGGGAGTGCTTTAATAATAAAGCACTCTGTACATTTTTCCCAAATCACCATCCCCTCCCATCCCCCTGACTTCAACATTGTTGCGGTCAGATCCTTAGACATATCTTTTGTTTCCGTCTATATTCCTCACCCTAAATCTTCTATAATCCCAGATATCCTTTATGTCCTATCCGGTATCCCTTCCATGGTACTCATGGGGGATTTTAATGCACACAATACCACATGGGGACATGGCTATACAGACCTATTTGGCCATTCACTTCTGGACCTCTTTGATGAGGCTAATTTATGCCTCCTCAATGATGGTTCCCCACCCGAAGAGTCCTACCTTCCCAAAATCCGAAAAGTGCTGTTGACCTCTCTCTCTGCTCTCCTTCTCTTTTTCCAAGCATATCTTGGAATATACTCCAATATACCTATGGAAGTGACCATTTTCCTATCACCATGTCGATTTCTACTCTGAATAAAGTCTATCCATATTGTAACCCCTCTCCTACCATTAAATATGGGCTCGCTGGAGCCGACTGGTCACTTTACTCAGATACCCTAGACCGTAAGCTGGAGGCTAGTCTCCAGATCGTGTCTAACTCCCTTCTTTCTTCCTACAAGACATATATTGACTGTATTATTTCTTGTGCTTACCTTCACATCCCTCGCAAGAAACCTGCAAAAGCCTTCAGAGTCTCCCCTCCTTGGTGGGATTCTGAATGTACAGCAGCAGCTATTGAACGTCGCGAAGCTGAGAAAGCGTATGGTCAGTGTATATCTGTAGAAAATTTCCAATCATATAAGCATTCAGCGGCAAAATTCAAAAGACTAGTGAAAAGAAAGAAACGTCAAGGATGGTTGGGTTTCTGTGACAATTTATCCCCCAGAACTTCTCCATCCCTCATTTGGAAACAAATTAGGCGCTTTAAAGGCTCCTGCAACCACGATAATCCTTCAGCCAATGATCCTTCATCATGGCTAGAGGCCTTTTCGGACAATCTTGCCCCCCCTTCTGTTCCCTGTTCTTCCTCCGTTCCTTCCGCTCTCTTTTTCCTTCCTTCAACAAACCACTTTGATTCCCCTTTTACTACCATGGAATTAACCCTTGCTCTTGAGGGCCTCTGAGATGCCTGAGGCCTGGAGATTCTGCTCCAGGCGTTGATGGCATCCCATACTCCTTTTTGACGAAATCCTCTTGAGTTATCCAAAAACCTATTCCTCTCCCTGGTTAACTCCTTTTTCGACTTTGGAATAGTCCCAGATCAGTGGAAATCCTAAATCATTATCCCCATTCTTAAACCTGGTAAGGACCCTCTTAATCCTAGTAGTTATAGACCCATTGCTCTATCCCCAACTCTCTGCAAAGTCGCTGAGCATCTGGTGAAACAACGCCTTGAGTGGTTGACTGGTAATGGTTCCTTACTCGCTGGGTCTCAGTTCGGGTTCAGGAAGGGTATGTGTACCATTGACAGTCTAAGTATCTTAACCTCGGATATCCGGATTGCTTTCAGAGAAAAAAATACCTAGTGGCGGTATTTCTTGACATTATAGCAGCTTATAACAGCGTCTTACTTCCGGTTCTCAGGAGTAAACTCTCACAGCTGAGATTCCCTGAGAAGTTAGTTCGTTTTGTCCTTAGCCTGTTAGTGGAGAGATCGGTCCTTTTCAAGTCTAGTTCTGGTTTTCTTCCTCCTAAGAAGATTTGGAGGGGCCTACCCCAAGGCTCTGTCCTTAGTCCACTTCTCTACAGCCTATATACGCACGATCTTGAGCGAACTGTTGACTCCTTTGGCGAAGTCCTGCAGTATGCTGATGATCTTGTGCTATATGCCACTTCATCTTGTATAGAAGAAGCCTCCTCCCGTATTAATATGGCCCTGGGATACCTTAACGACTGGTTGAATGATCATGGCCTATCCCTCTCTCCGTCTAAAAGCTCGTCCATTGTCTTCACAAAAAAAAGAGCAATCCCACCACTAAACATTTCAGTCCAAGGTTCTCAGATCCCCCAATGCAACTTCGTTAAATTTTTAGGCCTTATGTTGGATACTAGAATGACCAGCTTCCATCACTTCTCAATGATATCTGAGAAATGTGAAAAAAACATTAATATCCTGCGTTCCCTTTCCGGAGTCTGGTGGGGCTCCCACCCTTATTCCCAGAAACTTCTGTATAATGCTGCGAAGCCACCTCGACTATGGCTCATTCCTACTATCTCCCTGTAACAAATTTGGATAAGTTTGACAAAATCCAATCAAAGTGCCTGCGCATTATCTTAGGAGCAATGAAATCGTCCCCCATCAACGCAATGCAGGTGGAGTGTGTCTTGTTGTCAAATCAATTATGTCGAAATCATGGACTAATAATATGTGGAACTCTATAAAGGTAGAGAGGGGCAAACATTATGCAAACATACAACCAGATATTCCCAATCTTTTCCCCACCAATTAATAATGTCCTGTGTAAATTTGTAAATAGAAACAATATAAAACTGTAAATATATAAATGTCATCACTAACTTTACATGTTTCTAACATCAATTTGTTTGTTCTACTCACCATTAACATTGTGCTGTCTTATATGTTGTCCTGTCATTTATTTCAGTAAACCACCTCGGTCGTATAACCGAGGGTCGGTAAACCTGTCCATTAAACTGACCAAATTCTGCTTCAACCGATGCATTCTCTTCCGTTTACGACACTGCCATTTGAGTAATATTGTTCTGTAGCCATAACGGACTTTGGCGGAATTGGGTCCTGCGGACGCAAAGCCAAAAGACAAAGAAGAAGAAGACTGATTTCGACAACATCAAAGGCGAAGACTGACTCTATGGTTCTTCGACTGTGATATAACTATAACTTATACCTACTATTATTACCTCTGTCTACGACTACACCATTGTCACCTCAGACTAACTAGGAGCCACGGCGTGGCCGCACTTGAAACAGCAATATTTTTTTTAAATGTTGCCAGGTTGACAAATATTTAACCATATTTGGGCAAAATAAAGGATAGTTAGAATGAGGTCTGTAACTTGATCGTAAATAAGAAACACTTCGTAACAAATATTTAATTGAAAATCACTGTGTTTATAAAAATAATTATTTAAAAGTAAATCTACCACCTCTTCTATTCATCCAACCATCAGTCTTTAAACGTCCACTGCTGGACTTTGGTCTCCCCAAGAGAGCACCAGAACTAGCGGGCTTGTGCTGACTGCATCCAACGGCTCCCTGCAGCTTTGACCATATATTTGGTCCATCTGGTGGGAGGCCATATTACGCTGCGCTGTCCGATACGTGGTCGCAACTCGAAAACCTTCTTCCCCAACGGTTGTCAGCTGATCGAGCGATATGGTCTGCCCATTGCCACTTCAGCATGCAAACCTGGCAGGCTATGTCGGACTGCTGGTCATGAGGTCTCGGGTTCGATCCCCGGGTTGGGCAGTGTTATTGAGATTTTTTAAAACAAAAAAAAAATTCTCAGTAGCAGCCCGGAGTTTGTAAACGTGCCTGGTAGACGTCAATAGGCTCGCCCCCTATTACGTGGCACTTATACATAGCGGGCGAGTCGTAGGTGTGTAATACACCTATGCCTACCCCTTCGGGGAATACAGGCGTGATGCTATGTTTTTTGAAGTTACAAAGACTTTAAAAGCTATACCTACATAAACATATTCACTGGCATTGATTTTGCTCCCAACGTTACTATTTTCTTATTATGTATAATGAAACATCAACAAAATGTCGTGGAACATATTTTGGGTATTTCGTGGGTTGCCTCGTTTTCCCGTAGCATACACCCATTTCGATCTCGCATCTGCATTAGAGGGCAACCTAAAATAGTAAATATTTATCATCATCTCATAAATTACAAATAAATTTTAGTAAAGTGAAAACTGGGCAAATTAAATTCGCAATAAGGCAACACCGAAACAATTCTCAGTAATAGAAAGTTAGCTAGAAAACGTGTTTTGCGAGTGTATCTTAGTAGCAATTATTAATTTCATTTTGTATCACTGTATAGCATTCAATCATTATTTTTTTTCATTTTCGACTACATATGAATGAAATGTTATACATGTATTTTTTCGCTCGCTGTAGCTTTTGTAGCATAGTACACAATTTTACAAGCACTATTATCACGTAGTCTTTTTCTCAAAACACTCATTAACACAAATTAACATTAAATTTTAATTAAAACCCGAATTTTTATAACGAATAAGAATCACAAATTATTATGGTGGATGCTGAGTTTGGAACCTAAATAGCGCAAATTAAATATTTTTAAAATAAAGGATATATTATATCAATATTTTTTAAAACATATATATATATCGATAGTTGTTGGTTCTTCCTGCATCCCTAATTAACAGCTGACATACAACAGATAAAGGCTTTGTTCCGATATACACTGCGAGCACTGTGATATCACGTGATCAACAGCTTCCATAAATGTAACAACTTTCACTATAGAATATTATTATTATTATTGAATATTGTAAATCAAAGATACCCAAACATGGCAAATGTAAAGAAATTGTGTTTATTGTGTAAAACCAATAATTTGTATGAAATGAAAGTAATGACAGATCATTAAACACAAAGTGAAAAAATGTGAAATCGAAAATAACAGTCAGGAGCAGGATTATTTTCGATTTCACATTTTTTCACTTTGTGTTTAATGTATAGTGTTAAGCATGTCAAATGCTAGAAATATATATAAAAATATCTAAATAATGACAGATCAGTATACTGGACTGCATTTACAGTGCTCGCAGTGTATATCGGAACATACACAAATTACGCTGTCATCGTAACTATTAAGATAGCGGACGACAGCCAAAGTAAGTCACTTTTACTAGGTATATGAAGATTAGGGCGCCTCCTCCTTATTAGAGCTCAATGGCCAAAATGGATAACAGTTGTGCCAGTCTAACAACAACAAAAAAAAAACAAAAACTTGAATACGGAACCATAAATAAATCATCCATTCCCAATACTTTCTTGACTGAATGTACATTAGTGGACGTCAAATGACTGATGGATGGAATTAAATATTATGATCATGGACCTATAATTTCTGTGTATACAAAAATACACTTTATGCTCAATAGAGAAGGTTTATATTTCAAATGAAAAGATCAGCGAGCCAGATGAGACCGTTAGTACGGAGTGACGGTGTCCCTTTCCTTTGACACACAAATTCTTAGGCTTAGCATAACACTACAAATTTTATTGACGCGATTTATCCACAAAATTCTGTGACAATGGAAATTGTATGAAGCTGCACGCACTTGCGAAAATAAAATTGTGCAAGAATAATTTCAAAATAAATCTGTGTTTCGCGGTAATGTTTTGTGGAATTAAAGTGTTATACCTCTGATCGCACTGCGAAAAAAATTTTGGGCCGCTTAGTCGCGTCCCACTATTGAGATAGCGAAGGGCAGGAATTGTATAAGTTACTCAATATACGAATTGAGATGTTCCACCTCATTTGAGATGTGTGACAATGTATCATGATACCATCTGATGGCTCATATGTGCTTCATACGTTATTATAATATACGAGGTTGTATGCTCAGATATGAGTTGAACGTGTTAATTCCTCACGAAATAGGTACATTGTGATGATTGTATATGCGCATTATGCGCAAGTTAAGATAAGAATCAGGGAATAACTTTACAAGAATAATTTCATGTGACTTCATTTCGGTTGTGCTTTTATTTCTGACTTCTTTTTTTTAATGTAATTTAAAACGTTGTAATGTAAAACATATAAATATATATTTTTTAATCGTGTTATTTTATATCTACATCAATTTTTTTAAAAAATCACGTGGCGAGGTTTCCCTGTGCGTGCTAAGCCTTACTATAGAACAATTAGGGTGACAATAAATTTCCTTTTCCGGTTCATTTAAATAAGCCTTAAGGTTTTTAAACTCAGAAGGGCTAATCAGTTCACGAAAACAAAAAAAAACTGTCAGTTGCAATAAAGTAAACTTCCTCAAATGTAATATTTTTATTATTTTCAGACTTATAACTATAGTTCAGTTGGTAGGTCTTTTTTTGTTTGCATGAGCTAAGAAATACGTCTGATCGTCATCTTTGAACGTCCCTACATAGGGAGGCCTAAGTTCTAGTCGTGCTTATATTTTAATATTTTTTTAAAGTCTAGCTTCCCTAAGAACTGCATCAAACTTCATCAAAATCGGTTCACTACAAGAAGCGGGAGAGCAAAACCAACAAAAATTAGTTTAACCGATACTAAGAAAAATAAAATAAAAACTAAAAGTCGCTGGACGTCTACCAGATGTGAAAACATCGAAATTGTTTTGTAGAAATAAAATGATCGTAACTTGACAAAGTACTCCTCAAGACGAATCAAACGAGTATAAACTTGATAGGGTTGCGTCGTTTCTTTACAGAGTTACTGTGACCACCTTCCAGCTCCATCGTCAGACCCGGGATATCATCTAGAGACAAAGTAGTCGTCAAGACAAATCATTCGAGCCCAAACTCGATGGAGTTATGTCTTTTATAACGGAGTTCCTATGGCCGCCTTCTAGCTCCATCATCAGACCCTGGATACCATCTAAAGACAAAGTACTCGTCAAGGTGAATCAAATGATTCCAAACTCGATGGGGTTGCGTCGTTTCATTATAGAGTTACTGTGGTCACCTTACAGCTTCATCATTAGACCCTGGATGCCATCTAAAGACAAAGTACTAACAAGACGAATCAAACGTGTCTAAACTCGATGGGGTTGCGTCGTTTCATTATAGTTACTGTGGCCACCCTCCAGCTTCATAATCAGCCCCTGGATACCATCTAGAGGCAAAGTACTCGTTAAGATGAATCATACGAGCCCAAACTCGATGGGGTTGCGCCTTTTCATTATACAAGTTCCTATGTCCACCTTCCAGCTCCATTATCAGATCAGCTCCATCCATCCATCAGCCTTTTAACGTCCACTGCTGGACATAGGCCTCCCCAAGAATGGGGGATAGTGCCGTAATCACCACGCTTGGCAGGCGGGTTGGCGATCGCAGTGCATGTTTTTAATACTCGAAGGAGTGCTGCTGCCCACTCCCCAGGTATTCCCTCAGTCGGTTCTTACGACTCCCATGGGTGGAGGGGTGGGACAATTCTAAAGCCGGCCCCACACGTTTCATCAGCTCCATGTCATCATAATATTGCATTGTCATGCGATATACGAGTACATATGCGTGTAAAATTTCAGCTCAATTGGAAACCGGGAAGTGTGTCAAATTTAACTCGCAAGAATTGAACGGGACAAGTAAAATAAAGGCGTCACCACTCTAACAGCCGATTTTACCCTCCCTCCGCATTAGATGTTTCACATCAAAAAATGAAAATTTCTATTTGTTTTCAAACATGGTCACCCGAATAGAGTGAGATGAATTGACCTCGTTCCTATTATCTCACTAGGACCACTTTTTGGTAACAGTGCGCATTCCAGTTGTATACATGTTACTTCCATGATTATGATATACTTGTTTTTATTTATCGTAATACCTCATCTTTTTCTCCTAATGTCAACACATCACAAACTTATATAGGTATTTTTGGACTTAGAATGCACATCTTATACGCAGGATTACATTTATTTCTTTATGCTTTTTACAACCCAAATCTGTTCAATAGATCGCTATGCCGTTTTTTTTTCTTTTTAAAAAGAACGCATGCCTAATTGATCTATCGACTAACTCATATTACTGAATGGATTTGGTTGGAATTTGACACACAGGTATATTTATACTGGTAAACCAAAAAAAGAGTACGGAATTAAAAAAAATAGACGTCACAGGACGTCTAGCAGATGTGAAAACATCGAAATTATTTTGTAGAAATAAAATAATCATAACTTAACAAAGTACTCCTCAAGACGAATCAAACGAGTATACACTCGATAGGGCTGCGTCGTTTCATTACAGAGTTACTGTGGCCACCTTCCAGCTCCATCATCAGACCCCGGATACCATCTGGAGACAAAGTACTCGTCAAGACAATTCATACGAGTCCAAACTCGATGGAGTTATATAGTTTTATAACGGAGTTCCCATGGCCACCTGCTAGCTCCATCATCAGACCCTGGATCCCATCTAAAGACAAAGTACTCATCAAGACGAACAAAGGTGTCCAAACTCGACGGGATTGCGTCGTTTCATTATAGAGTTACTGTGGCCACCTACCAGCTTCATCATCAGGCCTTGGATACCATCTATACACAAAGTACTCGGCAAGACGAATCATACGAGCCCAAACTCGATGAGTTTGCGCCATTTCATTAAAGAGTTCTTATGTCCACCTTCCAGCTCCATCATCAGATCAGCATGCTATGACATGGAGTCATCATAATATTGCAGTGTCACGCGATATACGTGTAAAATTTCAGCTTAATCGGAAACCGGGAAGTGTGTCAAATTTAACTTCAATTGAACGGGTCAAGTAAAAAAAAAGCGTCGCCATGCTAACAGCCCATTTTACCCTCCCTCCGCATTAAATGTTTCACATCAAAAAAACCTTTGTCCGGCCAAAAATTTACTGATCGCTTGAAGGACTAAACTATCGATATCGATATTTTTTACACGCTTCCCTAGCAATATCCGCCATTTTTAGCCCTTAGAATTAGAAATGGCACGGCTACTCCTTCTGTTTCATAGCTCACGCTCAGTCTGTTACGTAGACTTCGTGATTTATCGGTTTTGTGATATGTCGTCACAACTTCCGCCAATGTCCGTTTCATGCATAATAATTCTGAACGCTGACCAATCACACCGAGATTTCTTCACCTCCCTCCAGAAGAGTTAGATGTTAAAATTAATTCAGAGCTTGCCTATCGGGTAGGGGGCCCCCGTCGGGTCGGGGCCCGTGGCATTTTGCCAGCCCTGCCCTATAATAACGCCACTGAGTACCTACTTACATCTAGCTTCAGTCAGCTAAATGAGCTCAAATTCGCGCAGCGTGATGAAATCCCACAACATGGAAATCGGCAATTAAGCTAATGACTATCATATCTCGCGGGTTGACCCGCTAAAGTGGCAATGGGTACGACATTGCTCGACGAACCAACAAACATTATGTAGAAAGGTTCTGGAGCGGTGACCACGTACACCGATACCGCATCGACCGCGGTGCAGTGATGATTACTATGACGACTTACCACCAAGTGGAACGGTGACCAGGTCAAAGACAGGCAGCCGTTGAACGCAGGCGGCACAGAACTGTCTGTTGTGGTGCTCTTTGCCTACGTCCAGTCCAGATTATATAAATCGGTCATGATTTGATTTAAATACTGCGGTAGCAGTATTATAAGAAACTCGCAAAATCCTAAAAAACATTACTTTTTCATTTCAAAATTCGCTGAATTTGTTGTACTATATTTCCAGTCAATTTATTTTCCGAAAATAAATTCCATCACGACCTTCAGTCCTTAAAATCTTATATTTTTAATGGATTAGCTACAACTACCTACAATACAATAATTATTTACAAAATGACAATAGGTACATCTCAATTTGGACAATTTTGTGCACTTAATAGATACTTATTACATAATCCCCTTGGCTCCAATGTTAATAACACACTCATTACAAAGAGTCTTAATATTATTTGAACTTAACACGGACACTTTTACTGAAGTACATCCATTAGTATCATTGGAATTAAATAAAGTTTTTTCCAACAGCAAAACTAAAGCTGGGACTTGATTCCAGTACTTGCCCAAACAGCGGTTTCTCTTCTCAATGTATGTAGGCTCCTTAAAAGCTGACACACCTTCTTCATGTCCTAAAACAATATTTTTGTGTACTATTTCTTATTGCATGGATTAAGTACTAAAATGTTTTTTTAGGAGATAAATAAGTAATACCACTAGATATGGCGTTCCGAACATTCACTTAGTTCAACTGAGCTAACTGCAATCCGTATCCGTACAGTACACCTTACTTTAGTTAGAACGGCTTCGACATTAGAGCAGTGTAGACGAGTACAGAGGTATTAAATAATAGAAACTAAGTGTAAACTTTGACCAATTACCTACTAAATGAGTCAAGTAGGTAAGTAATAGTACATTGTTACCCTAGGGATGAAAGCAACCAATAGTTCGAGGGACTAAATAAGTCTTTATCCCGAGGTAAACACTGCTTTTCATTACGAACACGAGGAAACTAAAAATAAAAATCATGAATTAGCTAAAGAAAACATGGGAGACTAACAAATTGAATTTAGAATCGCCGTTTTCCCGCCGATTTTGTTTTTTTTTTCTGTGGCCTGTCAGTTATTCAGCCATTATTTTTCATTTTAATCGTTGAAATAATATAAATCTTCGTTATTAAGATATAGTTGCAACTATATTAAAATAGTCATATAAAAAATAAATTCTTTAATAAATAGGTAATTTCTTAACTTTATGTTATTTCAATTTTACACCGCGCTGTAATTGACAGGCTGTACAGAAAATAGAACTGTTTTTTTTTATAATTACTCAGCTGTCAGTTGAAAGTAATTCTCCCTAGGGCTGAAAAGTATTACTTTCAACCCGCTTCTCAGGCAACTTCAGGCCTACTTTCAGAGTATGAGTAATGAAAAATTACATGTTGTTGAATAAATAGGTATTATTTAGATATTTTTATATATATTTTTAGCATTTGACATGCTTAGCACTATACATTAAACACAAAGTGAAAAATGTAAAATCTAAAATAACAGTCACGAGCAGGATTTGAAGTTTACCTGGTCGGTATAATGTATGAAAATACTTCCGACGTTAAGTATGAATGTGTTATCGAAATTAGCAGTCAGGAGCAATTGTCACGATGGCTGAATTGGCAAAGCATTTGGACGGTATCCAGGAGATGCAGGTTCAAATCCTGCTCGTGACTGTTATTTTTGATTTCACATTTTTCACTTGGTGTTTAATGAATAAATAGGTAATAATATCGTAAGAATACTCTGCCGTGTCATGACAAAACACTGTATCTAAAAACATATCACTTTTCAGAAATCGCGTTTTTCTGTTATTTTGGAAAATTTGTTAAAAAATCTTTAATACATGTCGGAATTCTTTCAATTTTGGATATATTCATCATGAGATTAGTTTCTATTTGGCCATGTAAAAAAAATACACATTTTACGCTATGTTTTATGTCTAGACCTACAAACGTGTTCTGTCAAAATCTTTATGTTCACAAAAAGAGAATATTTGTTATTACAGTTGAGTTATTACAGAACACTGTATTTATAGTTACAGTGATATGTCAACACAAATATGATTCGAAACTAAACTAAACGTAAGAAATTTAACCTAAGCTTACTATAGATAAAACTGTATCTATAGAAAAATATTTTCCAGAGATACAAAGTAGCCTATCATCCTCACCATCATCATCACACTGAAGACATCAACTATTATTGATCATAAAAACTTAATTTCCGTAAAATCATAGTCATCATCATGTCTTCAATGGAAGTGGAAGGAATACTGATTACTGCATACATTTTTTATATCTGAGGTGTGGGCGAACCATGGACTTATACGTCCATGGGGCGAACATTATTTTTTCTATCGTGTTTAATTTTTTCAAATGATTTTAGTTTGCTGCAGTTGCATGATTGCAATACAGAATGCTTCTTTCTGCCGTTGCTGTTCAAAAGTTTCAAAGTTTCTTGAGATTCTCTATCTCGTTTCTTTTTTTGATATTGAAGGAGATGATGGAGATACCATATTAGTATAATAAACGACATTTGACTTCAACCCAACCGATTGTTATGACAAAACACTGTATCTTATAATAGCTACTGTATTGTATAGATAGCAGGCGACTACCTTAGCTGTGTTTTGACAAAACACTGTGTTTTATCAAATTTGATCCTTACAATTTTTGAAATAGGTACAGTGATTATTCTCTTCGGTTTTCTCAGTATTTTTGAGACTTAATAAAAAAAATTAAATATACATTCATTTCATTTCTCAGCAGATATGAAATGAAAGAATAAACGACTATCTTCTGGTACAGCCATAACACACTGATGTGCTTCATGACCTGACCGGTCACACAGAAGACAGTGGTACCAACCCGTTCGCGCCCGATGGCAAGTGAGTACTCTCACTTGGTACCCAGCCTTACCACCAGTAATGGAATGGGTGATAATCGCTTTCTTCCCTTAGTCACCTATCACCTTGTACGACACCCACGGGAAAGGAAGAGGTGGTGACACTTGTATTCTTAGTCCGTCACCACACGGACAAAAAAGCTTATAGTGGGAAAAATGTAAAAAAATGTCGAATTTGTAAGTTTAAATTTATGTAGTACATGGACGTAAGTAAAAGAACGGACAGAATCTCGCTAAGACAAAATGGCAAGCGTAATGGCGGCGGCTTTCTGTGCGAGTGAATTTAGGGTTGCCATGTTAGCCAAATTTACCCTTTTTACTATATTAAAAGAAATACAAGTCGGCAGCAAAATTTATTGGAAATGTATGCAAAATATATCGTAGGTACTATTTGAAAAGGATAATGGTGGCCAAATCTCCCTATTAACATTTATGCCATAGAAACACAGTTTTACTGTATTTATTTATTTAAAGCTTCCTGCACAACTCTGTACAATGGAGGATTATAGTGGCAGAAAGAGTATATAGTAAAAGAATATGTGTTTGTTTACTTATTTACTTGTAGGTACCTAATGTTTAACATCCCAAATGCTTAGTATTTTTTTTAGAATAGTGTCTTGTTTGAGAGGTTTTGTTGCCAATAGCAACAAAATGTTTCTATAATTATTGTGAAAAAATATTTCAGTTGCCCATTATAAGAATAAAAAAAATTAACTGCCTCTGTGGTGCGGCGATAGTGTGAGTGACTGCTGATCATGAGGTCTCGGGTTCGATCCCCGGATCGGGCAGTGTTATTGAGATTTTTCGTAAAAAGAAATATTCTCAGTAGCAGCCCGGAATTTGGAAATATGCCTAGTAGACGGCAATAGGCTCGCCCCCTATTACGTGAGACTTAAACAAAGCTGGCGAATCGTGGGTGTGTAATTCACTTCTGCCAACCCTTTCGGGGAATACAGGCGTGAGCTATGTAAAAAAAATTAAAGATAACCATTTCGCAAATGCAACATGAATTGACTAAATCTTTTGATGGAAAACGTAAGCCTCCTCTGGTTATCAAATTTATTAATAACAGAAGAGTCAAACCTTGGGCGGTGTCTTATCAACTTCGATCATCAATACTAACAAGATACAGTGTCACGAACAAAATCAAGCTAAAAACTGTACGTGTTATATACTTATGCATCTGTTTACTAATGAAACGAGACAAAGGTTTTAAAACAATTGTAAATTCAATCTAATTACTATCATGGCCATAAGTAATAAAGTCACAAATCTTTAAAATATTATCTAAAATTTACGATCATTCATCACAAAAAACGAGCAAAGCAATAATCTACTACTGCCACTTAAAATTGAAAGCAATCAAAATCAAATTGAGAAATTGGCGATCGCAGTGCATGTTGTTAATAATCGAAGGAGTGCTACTGCCCACTTCCCCGATGTTCCCTCAGTCGGCTCTTTTCTAAAGCCGGCCACACGGCTGAAAATATATAATAACAAAAAAATATTAAAAATGTATACACAACATAGCATCACGCCTGTATTCCTCGAAGGGGTAGGCAGAGGTGTATTACACACCCACGACTCGCCAGCTATGTTTAAGTCCCACGTAATAGGGGGCGAGCCTATTGACGTCTACCGGGCACATTTCCAAACTCCGGGCTGTTACTGAGAATTTTTCTTTTTAGGAAAAAGCTCAATAACATTGCCTGACTCGGGGATCGAACCCGAGACCTCATGATTAGCAGTCGCATACACTACCGCTACACCACCGAGGCAGTCTGTATATTCGATAACTCAGACTACAAAAACACTATATTACATAATGATTACGTGGCAACCAAATGACATTTTAGTTAATACAATTAAAAAACAAAGTCTATACCATTAATATTAACCTAAATAAACACTTAATATATAAAAACTATAAAATTCCCATATTTCGGGTAATTTACACAAGTGAATATTAGCAATACTGGCCTTGTGAGGAATTATTTTGTTCTGGTGAATGAATATTGATTTTACTGTGTAAAATCGGGAAATAAGTGAACAAATTATTAATTTGCATATGAAACGTGAGTACTGGATTTTTTATTACGGTTTTTACACCATTTCACCACACAAAACATGCTGTATTTTTATATTTTTTTTGCAGCGTAGACGTACCGACTGTGATAACGTTTACTAGCGCAATGGCTGACTAACGTGTGAATGTGTGTGTGTGGGCATGTAAGTATAGCAAACTGGCCGACTGAGCGACACTCAAAGCTTTGTTAGCGAGACTATGTCCGAATATTTTAATACGTCCATGATATAGTACTAGACTTTGCCTGCTGCTCCACCGCCGCTTAAAGCTAGTTTTTAGGTTATATATCCGGTACCTGATATAGTAGCGGGATAAAATGCATATCGGTTTTTAAAGAGTTATCAAATAAGTTATGCCAAAATAATTGCATCAAAATCTGTTCTGTAGTTTTTACGTGATGCGCTAACAAACAGACATACAGGGAAATTTATAGAATCAAGCAACAGAATCACGCCTGTAGGCCCGAAGGGGTAGGCAGAGGTGTATTACACACACGGACATTTCGCCAACTATGTTTATAAGTCCCACGTAATAGGGGGCGAGCCTATTGCCATCTACCAGGCTATTATTGTTATATTATTTATTCTTTTTACGAAAAAGCTCAATAATCCTGCCCAACCGGGGGTCGAACCTGAGACCTCATGATCAGCAGTCGCTCACACTATAGAGGCAGTTACGTCTACATTTTACTATTCACAAATAACGGAATAGAGTATAATTCTGATAAAGTTCTGTAGGTAAATAAAGTGTCACTTCTGCGGTCTGTAATCTATAGGGATATAATAAACATGGCAGTTATGAAGTTTTGGTGGGGAGAAAACTAATCTATAAGCGCTCTAGCTATGTATGTTTAAGTTCGATTTAGTTTGATTAGACGTTACGCGATAATTAATGCTTTAAGCACTGTAAAAGCATAAGTCCACTGCGTACTCGCCCTGCGCACAATTTGCGACATGTTTTTTGTTTAGAATAGCTTCTCTAGGTAACATATAACTCAATGATACCAAGCGTACATCACGCGCTCAAGGCCTCGAGTTAAATGCCTACCGCTTCGCGCACCGACCACGGTACAACCGACAGAAGGCTGTAGTCTTAAGAGTATATAAACTATAGAGCGCGCCTTACTGAGTATGAACCGTAAGCACAAGTATGAACAGTATCGCGCGTCGTTGAAACGTTCAATCAGTAGCAAAACAATACGGTTCATATTAAGTGGGAGAGCAATCTTTTATTGAATATTTGATAAAAATGATGAAATGTAGGTACCTACAGTGCCAGGTTGTAAAAACGATTCCCGGCAACAAAATAAAAGGAATAGTAACATTTCTTTTCATCAATAAGTAGAATTTAGTTACTGTTTCAGCAAAATTCAGAAGGGTCTTCGAGGGGTACGAAGGGCGGGTCGACCCGGCACGCTATCAAGTATCAACCGTCATTTTTTCTTCACGATGAGATAGTGTGGTACAACACTATCTCATCAATTATTTTTATACGATATTTTATAATAGTGTAATTTTATATAAAAATATTATTTCTGTCTAATAAATAATCTGGTGATTAGATAATATAAATATGGTACATGTATGCTATTACATTATTAATTTGATACGTGCAATAGTGGAAAAATATATAGACGTAACAACAAATACTTATATAAAATATTAATATAATATAATAATTAACGCTCTTTAAGGGTCAATAATGGTCTGCCTATGATCTGAGTTTGTAAATTCAGAAAAAAGTCAAGGTCTAAAATTTTTAAATTTAATAAATTATAGCTACCTTTTTTAAATTATTTGTAAGTATATACTTATCATAGCAAACCGACAAATGTATTCTTCCAACCCTATTTACTCAGATTGAGAGCGATTTAAGCCGTAGTTCACCATGCTGGCCCAGTGAGGGTTAGCAGACTTCACAAGCACGTAGCCGTGGAGTAAATCTCAGGCGTGTAGCTCTCCTCAGGATGTTTTCCCTCACCGAGCAGTAATAACTTGTAAACAATTAATTAATTCCTAACTTAAGTATATTCTCGGCAAACTAACGATACATTTGCAGAGATTACGTCACGCATGGAACGTCACTATAAAAACGATATACCTATAACACATTTGCTTACGATTGGCACAACTGGACCGAAGCGATACGCGCGCTCTAGTTTTTATACTCTAAGGCTGGTACGCGCACCTTTTTTTTTTGTTAAGCCGGGAAAAAATGTTCCTAACCGCACACCCCGTCGTTCGGGGCAACGAACAGGGTAGTGTGGGGCCTGCACCTACTAAAGAAACCCGCCGTGTGCCGTCGCTCCGCTTTTATTGGCGGGCCACTGTAACTGAAAAGATAGGTAGGATACTTAGGAGAGGATAGAGAGAGGGTTAGGACCTCCAGAGCACTCTCACTCAAATAAACCCACCGTGTGCCGTCTCTCTGCCTGTATTGGCGGGCCACTGGAACTATGTTACATTACTTCAGAGGTCCGCAGGCGGCTTGCCCTTTCGGGTACCCTCTCCTGAGCGACGCTTCCGCACATAGAGCGGCGCACCTTCGCGGGAGACTCTCACTCACCCTACGAAAAACAATGGCAGGCGTATCTACCGTTGTTTCACGCTGGTCTTTTGATAGAGGGTAGTACTTCCCCAATCGACCCGGCCCATTCATGCTGAGATAAGCAAGGTTCTTTCCACTAGACAGAAAGAAGTTATTTCGAGAATAGATATATGTATATTAAATATAGGTACTTGAGTTATGGCTGTTCACTGTGTGTAAAAAGTATCTTGCATAAATCATATAGTTACCTTCTATATCACAGGGATCAGAATCCACCCATCTAGTTTGTATGTTTATAAAAATTATACCAACATTAAATTCATTTGCTATGAATCTACTGTAATTTACTACAGTATTTAAATATGACAGTCCTGCAAAGTAATAAGTTTATACAGTTATAGCTACCGAATCGTTATTCTCAGACTTGATCTGACTTTGTGTACCTTCATCCATCCATCCATCCATCAGCCTTTCATCGTCCACTGCTGGACATTTTTTTTTTGTGTACCTTATAGTGAGTATATTATGTAAGTAACGGGGATGTGGATGGTTCAAACACACAAGACTTTGTATTATCCACAAATGGTTGTTCTGTCTGGGCATACTTTGTATCTGTGAAAATGTATGTGTGTAAAGTACCCTGCAATGCATAAGGGAGTACATAGCTATAGTATAAATATATCAGCAACTAGAACATATTATAATTTATCTACATATATATATTCTAAGCGTTTGATGCACTTAGGCATATAAATGAACACAAAGTGTGACAATGTGAAATCAAAAATAACAATCTGGGACAGTTTTCCAGGATATGCAGGTTTGAATCCTGCTCATGAATGTTATTTTCGATTTCACATTTTGGGTTCATTTAACTGGAACATAAATTATTTCTAAAAGTCCTATAGTATACATCTCATACATAGCCATCCCAAAGGAGCCTTTCAATTCTCTAGGAGAAAAAGTAGCAGTCAAGAGTAGTATCGTGGTCACTGTGATTGGTTGAGAGATCATGTGATTAGCCAACGGATTATTGCGACATCACGCATCAGTTTCTCAACCAATCACAGTGATCACAATACGGTCAACATATGAGATATGAGATTCTGCCTAACCGCCCATGACTTCATTTGCATGAACTTGATAATAACTCACAGCGCACTAATAATTTTAATGCAAAATTAATATGCCACAGGAACCATCCATTTTTCCTGGATATAAGTAGCCTACGTCATTTACTAGGTTTCGGACGATATGTATGCTATATTATCATGACATAGGTTGAATAGACTCGGCTAGGAACAAATACACATTCACGTTAATAATATTATCTATATAGATATATAATACAGATACACTATATGTTAACCATCTATTTTTCGGGGCTCTTGATTTGTTTATGCAAAATTTCTTGATATATATTGGTTAAATACTTAACAGTGTAAAAGTTCAAAAAAAAAGAAACTAGTGAAAACATAAACATAAGAATTTAGAAACACCTTACCAATCTTATTTTCATCACCAAGGTGTTGAAACATTACAGATGACAATGAATCCACAATAACTAAACTTAAGTTCTCAATAGAAATAGTTTTATTTTTTAAACCTCTAAACAATGCTATTAACTCCTCCATGGCCCAAATTCGAACTACTTTTATTTTACGCATTATCAAAGACATTTCCTGAAAAAGAAATATGTATTCAAGGAAATAACATCATTTGCACAATTTCTATTTAAGTAAAGATTATACCTTAGCAGAACATTCTTGTGCTTCTAAAATCTTTTGTATCCTTACTGCAGAGAAATCTCCTTTAGTATCAACATATAACGCTGTGTTCTCTGAACACTTCACACAGTTTATAACTAGTTGGAATGACAACTGGGTCTTGCCTGACTCTGTGAGACCACACATTTCTGTTAAGTAGCCTACAGGAATACCGCCATTAGTAACAGCATCTACACTGGAAATTGGAAAATAGAAATATCTTACGAGCACCATAATTGATCATCATTTTTACAAACAGCAAACTATTAATAAAATTACGGAGCTATTGTATATTAATAAAAAAGTACCATGTAAGATGTCTCTAACCTTTCTATGCCACTACTTATTTTTCTTTTACTTGTTAATACCTTTTGTAATAAAGCTGTGCCATTTGTTACAGGTGAAGAATATTTTCCAAATATATTATTTCTAATAGCTAAAATATCTGGTAAATTTAACTTGGTTATTGCTGCTAATTTCATTACATCTTCTTGAAGAAAATCCGATATTGTAATTATACGATTTTGGTGAAGTAGTTTCAATATACCCTCCGAAAGATGACAAATATTTTGTGATTTTAAGGTTTGCATTTAAATGGATTAACCTGTAATTTATAGAATAAAGAGGTTTGTAGTTAACAATTTGATATGTTTCATTTTTCTGATAAAGATAACAAATCTAAAGAAATTATAAGTCAGGATGAAACACAGACTAGGAAGGAATGAAAATTAATGTTTCCTCCTCCTCAGCTCCTCACAGTTTTTTTTTTATATTTGTTTTAAGGCATTGGCAGAACTATCAGCCTAACAGTAACTTATAAACATCATTATTCTCCAAACTAGATTAATTCATCAAACAAGTCGTAGTTGAAGTCAGTCATATAAAGTCAGTCAAGTCAAAGTCACGCTACAGTAAAACGATGGCAAACTTACTGAAGCTTCTATGGAGTTTTGGAAACAACAGGAAAAAAACACGTTATGTCGCATTACATCACTTGCCAGCACTTATGCACATACACAAATAGCTAAGAAGCAAAAGGCCACCACTTTTACACATTAATACTTGAAATAACACAAGTTTAGGAAAATAATGCAGTGTGACGACATGATCTTCTTCGTGTTCCCGCCAAAACTCCTCAGCTCCTCACAGACTTCACTTCACAGAGTATTATTATAAACAGAACAGTAAACAGTAGGAGTGTTCGCAACGGCTATTTATTAAAAACGTTAAATAGCGATGTCCTATTTTTAAAACGCCTATTATTTTTTAAGCTTTAATATATTAAACGATATCTTTTGACTATCGTCGTATAGCGCATCGTGCGCTATTTGAAGTTACGTTATTTATTATAGCTACGTACGCGCGTTGAGCAGTTAACAATCTTAACAATAGATATTTAGATTCTGCCCACGGCTTCGTCTGCGTGGACTTCAGAATTGGGACAATCCTTACTAATACACTTTATACACTAAAATGTTCATAACTACTGACCCAATGACATTTTTGATTAAATTTAAGTAGACTTTTAAAGATATTATCCAACCGAAAATTATTTACACTATACTACAACAAAATTTTATTTACAGTTTTATAATACACTAAACAAACAGAAACAACAAAGCAACAACACGAATAATTTAAAATCAATAACTATAAGCTGTACTTAAACAAATAACGCGCGGCAATCGCTCAAAAACTCAGGATAATCATACGTTATTCCAGCTTAAGCGAGTTATCCGTACTGATTGATTATATCATTGTTCAAAAATATAACGAAATAAAATCAAATAACCAAACGATGTTTTAGATACTTAGATTATTTTGCTCGTTATTTTTTATAATTGACAGAAATATAGTTCATAAGTGGTAAAGTTAGAGCATAATTTCGCATGTGACAATGATATGAACGGGTCAGGGTCATTCCGTTCTGTCCCTTTCTTTCGCGGTATGACTGACTGAAGTGATTGACTGAAGTGTGCATGTGACTGTGATGTTTTGTTAGTGTAGTGTGTCGTCGACGTCGTGGCCGTGGCATAGCGGTTGTGGTAGCGCTTATTGGGTTATATGGGGACACCAGAGAAGGAAAAGTGTTTATATGGAGAAATCTTTTATTATAGGAATGCTACATGCTCTCAATACTACAAGCTTATTTCGCCATCTTAGTAAAGTTAACTCAGTACAGTAGAAAATGTTACGACGAGTATAGACTACAGACAGCCATAGACAAACTAGGCATTTTTAAGCGATGTGCACATTGCACTCTTACACCCTTCCTCAATGTGTACATCACTCAATCAAAAACTACAATAGTATATAGGTAATACTATAACTACATAAGTAACACAAAGCCAAAACTCCAATGAAAATTGTGAACAAAACACTATAACATCCACTCTACATAAAAACTGAAAACAAAGCTGCTCCCTTTGTAACTTTCAAAACTAATAGTTACAAAAGAAACATTTAAGAAAATAACATTTCTCTTAACTTCATAAAAACAACTCTGCCTAGACTCTTAGTACACATATCAGCAAGCTGATCTCCTGATGGTACATACTTCAAACATACAATTTTATATTCAACCTGCTGTCTTACAAAATGATACTTAATATCTATATGTTTCAGGCGCTTGTGATACTCTGGGTTCTTGGCAACATGAATTGCAGATTGATTATCAATGTTAATAATAAAACTTTTACAATCAACTCTTATTTCTTTTAATAAATTCCTTATCCAACAACCCTCTGCTATTCCCTTTGCCAATGCTATATACTCCGATTCTGTACTTGATAAAGATACACACTGTTGTTTGTTTGAGGACCAAGACACTGTATTACCAAAAACTTTCATGACATACCCCGATGTAGATTTCCTATCACCTTGATCCCCTGCCCAATCAGCGTCTGTATGTCCTTCTAACTGCACATTTATACCATTTCTATAAACTAATTTTAATCCTACTGTTCCCTTAATATACCTTAAAACTCTCTTTAATGCTTTCCATAAACTCTCATTACCACAACTTTGGAAACGACTTAAGTAGCTCAATGCATAACATAAATCAGGACGTGTTCCTAACATTGCATACATGAGACTTCCTATTAACTGTCTGCATCTTTTAATTAATTCTTTATTTAAAGATTCTTCTTTATGTAACACTAAGCCTTGTTCTATAGGTGTTGACACAGATTTACATTCTTCCATCTTATATTTCTTTAACAAATCTTTTAAATACTGCTCTTGGTTTAATTCAATGACATCTTTCTTCCTAGTAATATTTATTCCCAGATATTTTATATTATCACCCCCTAAATCTTTCATTTCAAATCTTCTTTGTAAGGCTTCTTTTAATTTATTTATCTTTTGCTTGTCTTCACAAATTAAAATCAAATCATCAACGTATAATAGAACATAAAACTTCTTATCCTTTTTATAATATAGACAGTAGTCACATTTACTTCTTTCAAACCCTTCCTTAATCATAAATTGATTAAACTTCTCATTCCAATATCGTGGAGATTTCTTCAAACCATATAGAGAGCGCTGTAATTTTAAGACTTTACCATCTTCTTTCATTCCTTTTGGCTTTTCCATAAACACCTCCTCCTCTATGTTCCCATATAGGAATGCACTCTTGACATCCATCTGTTGAATATCCAAGTTGTATTTACTGGCTATTGCTAATAATATACGCAGTGTAAGTAGTTTAGCCACTGGGGAATAGATCTCTGAATGATCAAATTTATCTTCTTGCTTAAAGCCTCTTGCAACTAGTCTGGTTTTATAAATATTTTTATTACCTTCTTCCTTAATCTTGAAAACCCACTTGCTGTCTATTAACTTCTTCCCGACTGGTAAACTAACCTCTTTCCATGTTTCATTTTTACATAATGCTTCTAGCTCTGCTTGTATTGCTTTTAGCCATTCTTCTTTATATTTTCCATTCATTGCCTCTTCATAAGTCAACTGTTCTTCTTCTCCTTGCGCTATCATTGCTAAATCATAATCTTTAGTCCACGCCGGCTTTTTCACTTGTCTCTTACTTCTAGAATTCTTCTTTTCTTTATCTTTAAGAATATCTTCTTCTGCATCTAAAAATTCTTCATCTAAATACTCTTCCATCATGTCTATTTCACTTGATACAATATCTTCTGCAATGCTTCTTGTCTCGTCCTCTTCTTTTTCTTCTCTAACATTTTCTATCAATTCTTCATTCTCTATTTCATCCTCATTCTCTATTATTGCATTGCCTGAGTTATTCTTCTTTCTTCTTAACAAATACAATATCCCTATGAGTTTGTACTCTTCTTGTGTCTGGATACCATACTCTGTACCCTTTGGTATGTAAACCATATCCCACAAAACATCCTAATTTTCCCTTTGGGTCCCACTTCAATCTGTGTTGTTTTGGTACATGTGTACATACAGTAGCACCAAAATCTCTTAACAGTGTAACATCAAAACTCTTGTTATACAACAACTCATATGGGGTTTTGTCTCTAACTTTACTTTTACCTGTACGATTTATTGTAAATACCGCTGTAAACACAGCTTCAGCCCAAAGTTCCTTTCCTAGACCTGACTGAATAATTAATGTTCTTGCAGATTCTACAATTGTACGCATTTCTCGTTCTATTTTGCCATTTTGCTCAGGTGTGTAACTTACTGTTAACTCATGTATTATGCCTCTCCTTTTAAATAAATTCTCTACTGCTCTATTAACAAACTCTGTGCCATTATCTGAACGAAAACGCTTTATTTTACATGTAAACTCATTTTCAAACATCTCTAGAAATTCTTCAATTTTCTCTTTAGTTTCATACTTACTATTTACAAAATAAACAAACCTAAAACTGCTATAATCATCTTTAAACAGAAGGAAATATGAGGAACCACCCACAGATACTACCTCCATCGGTCCGCACAAATCCATATGTATAAGTTCACCTGGTTTAACTGACCTACTATTACTCTGACTAAACGGTAACCTATGCTGTTTTCCTTGGATACATGGTAAGCACTGATCAATATGCCCTTCATATTTAATACCTCTTAAATCTAAAAACTCTTTTACATACTTATAATTCTGGTGTGCAAACTTACTATGCCAATCTGTTAAAGTTACCAAAGCTACATTATTTAATTTAAATCTCATTATATACATGTTGTGAAACTTGTCAGCTATGGCTGTTACTGAATTATTTTTATACAACTTACATCCATTAGAATCTGATACCATTATGTGACCTTTATTAACAGCTGATGCTAAAGAGAATAAGTTTACTTTAAGGTTAGGTACATACAGAACATTCTCCAACATACGGGAAACATAACTAGAACCATCAAAGGCCCACACAATAACCTTTCCTGTTCCTAAAACCTCTAGCTTAGTACCATCTCCTATTGTCACAAATCTCTTAGCATTTAACTCACATAACTCTGTAAAATACTCTTTAATAAAACACATGTGGTCACTAGCACCGGAATCTAAAAAGAAACATTTTGAATCAAAAGAATAATTACACTCCATTTCCCTAGTAGAATGGCATACAAAAGATTCATATTTTGAACTCTTACTTCTCTCTTTAGGCTTATTCTTAGCACTTAAATTATTTTTCTCATTACACTTACTCTTTTCATATGACTTACTCTTTAGTAATAAACAATCTTTAATTAAATGACCTCTTTTCTGACAATTAAAACACTTTCTATACCTACATTCACTTATCTTATGACCTACTTTACCACACTCATAGCATTTAATAGGATGCCGCATACCCACCACTAACGCTGAGTCTTGAGGTGCTGTGCTGGCTGTACTTCCACTACGCTCCTCTTCGACCAACAACCGCCCGGTCAGCGCCTGCAAGCTCTGCTTCTCTTCTGACATGCTCTCCCATGCAGATATAAAATGCTTGTATTTCTCTGGTAGGGACATCAGTATCTTTGTTATGGCCATCTTCTCCGAAACTTTCTTACCTGCTGCTTGAAGCTGGGTCATGCACTCCTCCACGTTCGCCATGAATACAGCGACTGGTTCTTCGAAGGCCAAGTTGAAAAACTTCTGTTGAAGTAGATGAACACCCACCTTTGAAGATGGTTCTTATATGGTTACCAACTTCTTCCACATATCTGCACTACTGGTACAAGAAATCAAATATCTCATAACTGTCTCTTCCACCCTGGTGACAATCACCTCCTGGGCTTTTATCTCTCTGTCATCCCATGATTCTTGTGTTTTACTCTCTTCTTTAGGCCTCACCTCTTTGCCCAAAACAATCTCTAGTAGTTTCTTCGAACGAAGAACAATCTGCGTTTGAAAACGCCACGCCTGCCAGTTGCGACCATTTAAAAGAATCGTCGACTTATTTAACTCTGAACTCGACATATTGCACGCTGCTTAATCAACACACCTCGCAAGTATGAAGTAAGACGTAAACGCCGCTCTCGCCACCAAGTTTCCTCGAACCACGTTGCCACGCAGGACTCCACCTTTGCTGCACCGCGACTTACTCGAATCCACTTTGTCTTTCTACTCGCCTCTACTTTCCTTGTCTGGGCCCATAACCTATTGGGTTATATGGGGATACCAGAGAAGGAAAAGTGTTTATATGGAGAAATCTTTTATTATAGGAATGCTACATGCTCTCAATACTACAAGCTTATTTCGCCATCTTAGTAAAGTTAACTCAGTACAGTAGAAAATGTGTGTGTGCCATAGACAAACTAGGCATTTTTAAGCGATGTGCACATTGCACTCTTACAGCGCTTATATAATAAAAATAATCGAAAATAACGCTTGCCGGGTGAAATAAAAAACAGGGCTATAGATTATTTATAAATAGCAAGTGATTTTATTAGTTATTTAATATAACGAACACTCCTAGTAAACAGATTCTCCTCCTCCTGCCTCCAGCTCTCCGTTCGGCTCAGTTTTCCATTATAGTCCGTTGAGTTGGGGGTTGAGAATTTTTTTACAGAAAGGTTACATAATTTAAAAGCACACACATAATGTTTCAATATGCGGAAACGCGTAGTTTTTGAGAAAAAAAATACTAACATTATTTTTATTTTTTTAAGGCATTGGCAGAACCATCAGCCTAGCAGTAACTTTTAAACATCGTTATTCTCTGATCACAGGTAAGTTTAATTCATAAAACAAGTCGTAGTCGAAATCAGTCATATAAAATTAGTCAGTCCACTCAAAGTCCCGCTGCAGTAAGACGATGGCGATCTTACTGAAGCTTCTATGGAGTTTTGGAGACAATAGGAAAAAACACGTTATGTCGCATTACATCACTTGCCAACACTTATGCACATACACAAATAGTTAATAAGCAAAAGGCCACCTATTTTACACATTAATACTTGAAATAACTCAAGTTTAGGAAAATATGCAGAGCGACGACATGATCTTCTTCGCGTTCCCGCCAAAAAGCTCTTACAATATTAACCACAGATTGACAGATTATATAGAAATATCACCTTTGTACCTTTCGTTTTACGTATGGTTCAGTTGTTATACGTTCGGTAACATTTTATTTTATATAAATTTAGGTAAATAATTATATTTTGTACTCATTACAAGTTTTCATGCATCACATATATTTAACAGTTTATATTAATTATATTACAGCATTATTTTCATTAAAACTATTAAATGTGTACCTAGTGTTTACCGTCTTTTACCGGCTTGTGGAACGAAACGTAAATCGAAAATAAAATAGGTTAGGTTCAACTTGACTTGTGTCACAGAACATCTTAAGTAATATTGTCATAGATTTAGGATATAATCTTGGAGGAATAATAAACATATTCCTCCAAGGATATAATATTGTTCTATATTTAGTCTAAGAAAGAAAGAAAGAGAGAAAATATTTATTTCTTGCCACACAACAAAGTATAAAATAAAACAAATTGTGAAACTTAATTATAACCAAAAAATAAAAACAAATACATAATATTATCATTTTACTATAACCAAAAATAAAATAAAAATAAGGAACATTATAATGAAAATAATTTTAAAAAACAATACAGGTTTACAAAGGGCTTCGCCAGTAAGATTGTGGATCTAGTAAAAGATGACCTTCCATGCGATCCGCGAGGTGGATCTTTATGTCCTCAATTACAAGTCGCGTGTGCCTTACGGTGCTGGGCTCGCCACCAGGTAAGCACAAGCATAAACCTATTGTTACACAGAAATTTGTCATTCAAGTCCTAATGTAGTTTTCAAGTTATGTGATTTTTGATTTTTTGTGTAGGTACCAACCTACCTAACTACTATAAAAACTACAACGACTTTTTAAATTTATTTTAGATACAAGATGACTCTGCTGACCTGCATGGAATTTCGCAGCAGGTTGTTAGCAAGACTTGCAAAAATGTTGCAGAAGCGTCGGCGAAAAAGGCACCTTATTTTATTAGTATGCCGTGTACACTTGACGAGCAACTAAGCACAATGCGGAGTTTTAGAGCCATGTCGAATTTCCCGGCAGTGATATGAGCTTTCGACTGCACTCACATCAGGATAAAGAGAGTAGGAGGAGACCATAGCGAAGGCTACATAAATAGAAAAGGCTACTTCTCAATAAACGTGCAGGTTGTTTGTGATGCACAATTGAAAATCCGTGATATTGTTTACGGATTTTTAATGAAAGATCTATCAAGGGACGTTTTGAAAGTGGTGAGTTTCATGGAAGACTCCTAGGTAATAGCGGATATGGATGCACACCCTACCTTTTCATGCCAGTACTTAACCCACGAGATCAAAAAGAGGAACGTTATAACAGGGCACACATTCGAACCAGGAACACAATTGAAAGATGTTTCGGTTTATGGAAGCAGAGATTCCGATGTCTTCTAAGAGGCATTCATACAAAATTAAGCACTGCCAAAACTACAATTTTGTAGCTTTAGCCGTGCTACATAATGTTGCAATCAACATGAATGTTGATTCGGTGTTGATTCCCTATGTACGTAGACTGACGACAAGGCCACTAAACCCGCCAGATACATTTCGAGGAGAGAGCCATTTTTAAATATTATGTGTATTTATTTTTTATTGTATTTCTTTTTCTTTTAATAATTTATTTCTCTCTCCTTTTTTCTTTTTCTAATAATAACAAATCTATTTCAAGCTTGTGTCGCTGCTCCTGGTGGCACAACTCCTGCCTTTGGTACTGCAGTTTTAATTTGTGTTCTTCCATCAATTTGAACATTTTTTCTTTCATTCCTATGTTTCCTTCTTCTATAGTGGATTTGTGAATATTTCTGAAAAAATATACAACAGATTAGGTTGGTTGTAGGTAATAAATGTAGGTCTGAAGTTATGTATACGTCGGACTAAAATACCCCTACATTATGAAAACAAATGTTATGCCATTTCTAATTAAACTAAAGGCCTTACATGTGCAAATAATGAAACTGTTTGGTTTAATTTCTATAATATGTACCCATTCTTTCATTATATCAGTGAAAATTTCCTAAAAATAATAAAGTTATTATTGATAATTTGTGCAAATTAAATACTTATGGTATTTTTTCACGTGGTTATTTTAACAAACCTTATCGTCTTTGGTCCAATTTTCTCCACGCTCAAGGAGTTTTTCTTTATCCATTTTTAAATAGTTTTTAATAATATTCTTCTTGGATACTATAAACTTTGAAATCTATGTGTTAGTCGTTTACCGATAAATAAATTTTATCAAGAAGATTTTTTAGAAGATTCGGATGCCAGATTGCAGCCCTATTTTAGGATAAGAGTTAAAAAAATACCGTGTTTTAGGGTAAAAGTTGAAAAATTGCCGTATCACAAACAAATATATTCAAAATGTAGACTTGCACCTAATTACATTATAATTTTGTTCATATAGTTATAGTGATTAAAAAGGAGGGTTCTGTACAAAATCCATAAAAATAGGCCAGCTACGCTGCTGACAAACTGTTGAACAGTTTGGTACCAAAAATAGTTCTAAGATAATTTGAGGATGTAATTTGAAGTTCTAAATAAATAAATAAATTCAATGTGAACTTAAAAAGTTCTTTTTCGCTATGGCTTAATAATTTTTTTATGGTAAATACCTAAAAAAATTACAATAACTAGTAAAAAAATAACATGCCGCAATAGTTTCTTCTAGGTCCATCGCAATGGGCATCCGAAGTTCAAGTGATACAACGAGAACGAGTATGTACATGTTGTGCTCTCGTGTCGAGCTTCTACGCGACGAGAGCGGACGAGAGGTTCGCGACCAGAGCATATAAAAGAGACACAATGAAACGCGCGTGTAGATTCTGGACAGGATTTTTCATCACTATGTAAACTATGATAATATTGTATCAAGTTGAAAGTTACGCCCCGCGATTCAATCGGTTAAACTTACCTGCGATCAGAGAACGCTGTTGATTTTGTTTCTGTTAGACTGATGGTTCTGGCAAAGCCTTAAATAAATAAAAAAAACTCGGTACCCCACTCACTGACTGACGCGTGATGCCCGCCATTAGTGTTTGCTGTCAAAAATTTAAGTTATGTCGTGGAGTTGTGATTATTTTTCGATATTTGCGGCGTAATTAGTAGGCTATTTTGTTTAAATTAAGTTTCTTTATTATTTTTCATAATGTCTAATATATCGCTCGACAAAGATACTTTTTACCGACGTATGAAGAAGCTGTACGCAGCGTGGAAGGTCGGTTAATATTCGCCTATTGATGTCTCTTGATCTCTTGTTTTATTGCGTTTACTTTAATTTATATAGGTACATGTTTCACAGGCAGCTGCAGCGGATTCAAAGGGGGATGATGTTTTAGCAAAGGTTGATTGCCTCGTTTCTTGTGTCGGTGTTGATGAAGATACGCTTTACAGCAAGTCAACAGCGTTACAGGTATGCCGTTTCAAAAGATATACATGTGCTTATTTTTTTATTATAACAAGGCATGATCTTGCTTGGAAATATTATTGATAATAATAATAATAGACCGTAATTTCGGTCATGTAGGTATGCCAGGAGATATTATAGTGCACGAATGCTTGTGCAACTGCAAGTGCAGCCGCCAATTTTTAGTGTTATTGAGAATTTATTGACAGAAAACCCATGATCTACAGTTCCATACACTATCACTAAACCCCTGAGGCAAGGAAAAAGTTTACTTAGCATAAAAATTTTATAGACATAATCAATAATAATATAACTATTATTGATTATGTCTACAAGATTTTTATGCTAAGTAAACTTTTTGTACTTGACACTTAAGCCAAAGTTTAGTTTACATAACTTGTAATTATAATTAAATAAGATCTATATAATCTGCAATAAAGAGTTACCTATATATATATATTTTACATATTTAGGGGTAAATTAAACAATAATGATGTTCATTTGCATAATTGGATTCAGTTATGCCATAATGCACTATCTCAAAAAACTGCTCAATTAAACTTGTGTATATAATTTGTTGTATTAAATATGTACCTATCATAAAACCCAAGTCTAATTTCTATTTAACGTTGAATTTAATATAAAAAATAATAAAGAATTACTAATAAATGTACCTAACCACACACCCCGTCATTTGGGGCAACGAATAGGACAGTGTGGGGCCCTTTTTTTTTGTTAAGGTGGGAAAAAATGGTCCTAACCACACACCCAGTCATTCTCACTTCACACTAAAGAAACTCGTTGTGTGCCATCTCTCCCCCTTTATTGGCGGGCCACTGGAACCATATTACATTCCTTCAGTGGTTAATTATGCCACCCTAAGTCAAAATCTTAGCATATAAATCCTAAATTTGAAAATTGTTACCTACAAAACTACCCCCTTGCAATAAATAAGCATAATAATGTATTTTCATCAGACATGGCTGTTTGGCTACGAGTTACCAGATACAATCACAGTTCTCACAGAGCACAGTATGTGTTTCCTTGCAAGTAAAAAGAAGATAGAGTTTTTAAGACAAATCGAAAATGGAAAAGATGAATCTGAATTACCTCCAGTTAAATTACTCATCAGAGACAGAGTAAGTTGTAATTAAATTAATATTTTATATAGTCATTTGCTTATCACCAAATCGTTAAGCAGAGGTGTAACAGACACCAAGTTTGTGTGATGTTGTCCCAAAATAATAGGCAAATTAATTGCTATCTACTCGGTGCAGTCCCAGACCAGAAATTACAAACTTTTGCTACATAAGAATTAACAAAATATATAAAACTTTTTGCCTGCAACTCTGTCTGCATGGACTTCTACCTATAAATATTTTATGTAACAGCATAATAGCTATGCCACAGGATCATTCATTTATTCGGGATGAAAATTAGTCTATACACTTTTCTGGGATTTTCTAGACAATGTGTATGCATAATTTCTTGATAATTGGTTCAGTAGTTACAGTTCGAAAGCACAAACTAACTAGCTTTTTCTGTTATAATTATTAATAACATTTAATATGTAAAAAATAGGTTTTAATGACTTAGATCTGTATAATTTGTGTAACTAAAACTCCATTACAAAATGTATATTTAATTGGTCCAATTAATTTTTAGAATGATAAAGACAAGGAAAACTTCAACAAATTAGTACAAGAGATAAAGAAATCCAAATCAGGCAAGTCTCTGGGGGTGTTTGCAAAGGATAATTATCCCGGTGAATTTTGTGAGAGTTGGAAGGCTGTTATGAAAGCTGAGAAATTTGAAAATGTGGATATTAGTTCATCCATCGCTGCATTGATGGCACCTAAAGAAGACTCAGAGATTATCACTGTAAAGAAAGCTTGTTTAGTCACAGTTGATGTGTTTACTAAATATTTGAAAGATCAGATTATGGAAATTATTGATTCAGATAAAGTAAGTATTTGGCTTTTTTATTATCCTTAAATACTAATAATTTTGATACAATTTCACCAAAATATGCACACAGAAAAAATGTTATTATGATTCAATATAAAGAAATGAGTGAAGCCATATACAATGTTCCTGATAATTTACTTATAAGTAATATGTAAGTCTCTTTAACATATAGAAATTAATAATACAGTAAGTTTACTAATGTTTCCCTTTCCTATTACAGAAAGTGAAGCACTTAAAACTTGCAGAGGGCGTAGAAGCAGCAATATCAGATAAGAAGTATGTCACAGGAGTAGATACAAGTCAAGTGGATATGTGCTACCCACCTATCATACAATCGGGAGGAAACTATAGTCTCAAATTTAGTGCAGTGTCTGACAAAAACCATTTACATTTTGGTGCCATTGTTTGTTCACTTGGCGCACGGTACAAGTCTTATTGCTCGAATATTGTCCGTACATTGCTGGTCAATCCCACAGATGAGGTTCAGAGTAATTATAATTTTTTACTGAACATAGAAGAGGAAGTTATGAAGAAATTAGTGGCTGGTGCTAAATTATCAGCCGTTTATGAGGCAGGCTTGGAATTGGCAAAGAAAGAAAAGCCCAATTTAGTTGACAACTTAACAAAATCTTTTGGGTTAGTATTTTATTATGTTTCTTCTGCAGTGAGATTTTTAATTTTAAAACATTTGCTTTCATGTTTATCTAAATTTATGTTTAAACGATTAATACTAGTAATATTTAAATATCTAATATTATTTTAAGTAATACACATTATCACGTGACCACGAACACCTTACGACATTATGTACCTTTGCATGATATGTACTACTTCTTAGTAGTGTTTGGATTGGTTTAAACAAACTGACAGATACAAAATATTAGAGACCATGCACATATGATCATTGATTAGCGGTTAGTGACGTAATTGAGCATTTTAGTGGAGCAATTAAAATTTTATGTTTGTTATTAATTTTACAAGTATTATGTTTCAGTTGTAAGTTTTAGTTATGTTTTATTATATAATTATTTTCAGATTTGCTATGGGTATTGAATTTCGTGAGAGCTCAATAGTCATAGGACCCAAGACATCAGCTGTAGCTAAAAAGGGTATGGTGTTCAATATCAATATTGGTCTGGCCAACTTAACAAATAGTGCAGCCACAGAAAAGGAAGGCAAGGTATGGTATATACATTTTATTTTCAATTAGGCTTATATATAGAAGCTTTCAAAGTCATTATTTGTGATGGCAGATAGTTATATGCACACTATTAATAAAAACCTGTGTTAACTATAATTCTAATATATTTTATAATAGTATGCTTTAATTTAAGGTAATCATTGGTTTCATAAATACCAGACATTTGATTTCAGTATAAACCTTTAGTTTTTTTTAAATTTAATCTTGTTCTCCATTTAATATGCCAGAGCACTATTTATATAATTTGATTATATAACATTACTAGGACAAGGCTCCCGTTTTTTTTTTAATTTAATTTATTAATATGACTCGCTCCCTATTTAGTAGTGAAATAAAATCTACACCAATTTGTAAGTCTAAATAAAAAATAGTTTTGTCGACATTGGTTCAATGGCTTTGGTGTGATGCGAGAACAAACAGATAGTAATTCTAAATAAATTTGTTTACTTTTCAGACACCCACATATAGGCTACTTATTATAGTCACTTTTTTTACTTTTTTTGTACAGACACAGCTCTGTTACAGCTTTTTATAATAGTACAGGTAAATAGATGAAAACTAACCCTCATACAATTATTTTAGACATATGCCCTATTCATTGGTGATACAGTGTTGGTAAATGAGGAACAACCAGCATCACTTCTCACACAGTCCAAAAAGAAAATCAAGAATGTTGGTATCTTCTTGAAGGACGATGATGAGGAGGAGGAAGAAGAAAAGGAAAACAAGACTGAAATACTCGGTGAGTGACAAACCTTACTATAATATTATAAACAAGCTGCTGCCCGTTTCTTAGTCTGCTGGACCTCATATTTGGGTCAATATAATATAACTATGTCAGTTTTTGGCACATTAATTATATAACTCTCTGTGAAAATGGCTATCCTACATGAACCTAACATTTTCCCGAGATGTAATCCTAAGTTTTAATCCAGATAATAAGCTATCTGTGTGCCAAATCCGTTCAATTGTTTTTGTGTGATTGAGTAGCATAGAATGTTTCACATTTATAATATTAGCTGTAAGAGTGCATTAGTTAATTTTTCTTAGCGTTGTATCTACTGAAACAATCATGAAATTTAGCTTACTAGAAAAGGATATAGGGTAGTTTTTGTCCTGGAGAAATAGATGATTCCTGTGGGATGGCAATGTTTGCAAAAAGATAATAATATGCTGTAGAGTGACATATTTATATTATTTAATCCAATTCTTAAGTCCACGCAGACGCAGTCGCGGTCAGAATCTAATGTAAATAAATTTAAATGATGAACAGAATGTTTAAAATAAATAACTCTTTTATTTTACATGCTTTCTCGGATTGTAAAGAGAATGGAGGTGAGTATTAAAACAATAAACAACACAAAATAATTAAAAAGGACGAGGTAAAAAGAGCAAAAGGTATTTTAAAAGGCTTTTTAAAGCTATCTATTAATATTATTTTTTATTAATATCTAAAAATTATAGTTTGTTTTTTATCATTTCATGTCTTAACAGAATATTAATATTTATTTCAGGTAGGGGTAAAAGGACAGCAGTTATTGAGTCAAAACTTCGTACGGAACATTCTTCTGAAGAGAAACGTAAAGAACATCAGAGAGAGTTGGCCATAACGCTTAATGAAAAGGCTAAGGAGCGTTTGGCTAAACAGTCAAGCGGAAAGGAAGGCGAAAAATTAAGGAAAAGCACAATTTCTTACAAGAGTATATCTCAGATGCCATCTGTGGATGAAGTGAAAGAACTTAAATTATATGTTGGTAAGTATAAAGTATATACAGTAAACCAGTTATAGCCCATCATTAAGACAGCTCACTCTGATATTGATATTTCTAAATATTTTCAGATCGCAAATATGAAACTGTAATATTACCGATATTTGGCATACCTGTTCCATTCCATATATCGACGATAAAGAATATCTCTCAGTCTGTGGAGGGCGATTACACTTATCTTAGAATAAACTTTTTTCACCCCGGTGCCACTATGGGAAGAAATGAGGGTGGTAATTACGCACAACCTGATGCCACATTTGTCAAAGAAGTGTAAGTTTTATTTTATTATAACTAAATGACTATCGAAAGTGGGGACTATCGAAAAATGAAAACAGTGATAGATTGGTTCAGCATATCTCGCATCTTTATCGGGATATTTTTTTTATTACCCGCGCCATTAAATAAATGGAATCTTAAATGCCGGCCTAATCATTGCCTCTCTCACTCCTTACGTCTTAACCACGTTACGGCATCCTAAAATAATAATCACTAATAATCAGTCTGGATCTGCTTGTAGAGCTGCATAGACGCGCTCGGGTTTTTTAAAATTCATTGCTATTTTTACTGTTAAACTTATTTATACCTACCTACTAAATGCGGACTAAGAGTCAGTCATACACACGCAAAGTATTTCAACCACTATTCCGTACATTATCATTATTTTATTTAAATTAAGAACTCAAAATTAGATTTTATATATTCTAGAAAATACAGAACCCACGGTTTGCAAGTCTGATCAGCACTTGATCGATTTTTTTTAATAACTTTAAGTACTATTTATTTTCAATCAATAAAGGTCTATAATAAAAAATATCACTGAACTTGCAAGCCTGTTTTGTTGACAGTCCAACCTGTTACATAAGTACAAGACGCCATTCTTGAATTGTTTATTTATTGGTGCGGCTAATATATGTTTATTTAGGCCATCACTTGAAATCCGTTTAGTTGTTAAGGGCCCATGATAGGGGGAATCGCCTTTTTTCAATCCAAATATTATGTAAAATACTGAACCAATAAATATGTAATAAATATATAGTAAAGTTGAAGACATAATCTAAGGTTTGCGTGGTGAAAACACGATTACTTAAAATTATCTCGATAAAAAAAAATTACAATGTTACCTCTAAATAATTTAATAAAGCCGAAATACTCAATAAATACTTTAAATTAGATCAAGAAATTTTGAAAATATAATGATCTAAACCATAGGCAGGGATCATGCTTTTTAAATTTTAGAAATAACCATTATTTTTAGTGTAAAAAGGAAATACCTAAAATGTCGTGTTAAATAGCCATCTGCCCTGCCGCTCGACCCTCCGCTCAGTCTCTCTTCGGACCTCGCAGGAGAAGGCCGTATCGCTACATTTAAGCACAGAACGCGGCGTAAAAATATTTATTATTTCAGTAGTTATTTTTTGTGAGAGACGCAATAATCGATAATAAGATCCGTAGTCCAAAAATGAAGGGATTGAGTTGGCATAAAAAAATAATTTGAACACATAAACAACGAAGTGTTACTCAGTACCTATCTATCACTGCTTGCAGAAGGGTAACCTAACCAGTTGTTAGTACTAACCATTTTTTTCTTAATCACAAAGTGTGAAAATGTGAAATCGTAAATAACAGTCACGAGCAGGATATGAACCTGCATCTCCTGGAAACCGTCCAGATGCTTTGCCAATTCAGTAATCGTGACAATTGCTCCTGACTGCTAATTTCGATAACACATTTATGCTTAACGTCTTGGATGACGTCCTCCGTCCATCCGTATCACAAATCACAAATGTCCCTACAAACAAAAAAAAAAAAAATACAGCCGTCGCGGGTGTGAAACATCATAATTATACTGTAGAAGTAGTGGGAAAGAATGGGGTGGTGACACTTATATTCTTAGTCCGTCACCACACGTGAAAAATCCTATTACATATTATTTATATGTAAATAGAATATACATAATAAATGAGAATTTTCAATGTCTGCCTGTACAAAATTATGAGATATGTAAAATAAAGTAAATAGTCATAAAGGTCTTATATTATATGTGAATATTTTCCTATTATTTTAATTATTATTTAATAAATAAGAATATTGTTGAGTCTTATATACTTAATTTTTGTTTAGCGCCCTCTCGCTATCCATAGACGAATTAAAACTGTTATTAGTTTATTGATTGCCTATTATGCTTTCTAACTAGAAACAAGCTTGTAAGTACACGCTCTTGTCAAAAGATGGCGTTTAAAACAAAAATAAAAGCGTCGCCACGCTAACAGACGATTTTACCTCCCTACGCATTAAATGTTTCACATCAAAAATGTACAAAGGGCTACCCCCTTTGTACATTTTTGTGTGTGTTTGTGGGGCTCTCACCCACTAAAACCCGCCCACAGCGGCCCCTTCCACGCCTATTCGCGGGGTGCCAGAGGGTCGTCTTTCGACATTCTACTCTGACGCCCCAGGCGGATGGCCTACTGGCCACGCCCTGTCGTCATCAAGGCGGTGGGAGGAGGTGAGCGTAGTGACGCCTCCTTCCCCCTGGCCGCCGCCGGCGGAGCGAGTCAGCGTGGGCTGACGCCTCGCGTTCCCGCTCCGCGGCCTCCTTCCGTGCAATCACTGCCTCAAGGAGGCAATGGCCGACCAGAACCCGTCGCCACCGAGCATTTGGCTTACTACGGCCGGCAGCGACAGGTCTCTTCCAATTGCCGAGGACGAGGCGCTCGGGCCCCCAGGCGGGGCATTCCTCCAAAGTGTAGCACACGTCATCAACTTGTGTGCCATACTCATGGCATCCGGGGGCTTCTTCCCTACCAATACGATGCAGGTACCTACCGAAACACCCGTGTCCGGTAAGTACCTGCGTCAACCGAAAACTGAGGTTGCCGTGCCTTCGATTTAACCAGCGGTGGAGGTGCGGCGCAACTGACTCTAAAGTCTCCCGTTCTGCTTCGGGATACTCTAGCTCTTCCCTCCACCGCCGGATCAACGTCCTTCGGGCCGCCTCTCGTGCTCTGCCCAAACACCTCTCAGGGAATTCCTCGCCCCTGGCCCGCGCCGCAGCACGAAGCCAGTAGACCTCCGCCAGTGCCTCGGCCTGGAGAAGCCAAGGCGGGTCGCCTGCCAGCAGCATGGCTGCGGCCCAGGACACCGTAGGGTACCCCCTAATGGGTCTCACGGCTATGACCCTCTGCGGGCGTCGCAAGAGGGCCCTATTAGGAGCGGTGAGGGCGTCCGCCCAGATCGGGGCACCATACAGTGCCATAGACCGCAGTATACCGCTATAAAGTCGGCGGCAGGACGACCCTGGACCTCCAGTGTTTGGCAGAAGCCTACCCAAGGCCGCGGCAGAATTAACGAGCCTAGGGGCGAGCTGGGCAAATTGCGACCCAAAATTTCACTTACTATCGAAGTGCAGACCCAGATATTTCATTTGGGTCTGCACCGGCACGGCAACCCCCTGCACATGCTGGCATGCTCCTCGGGGAGGGACCTCGGCGAGGGCCATGGAAAAGGAGGGCCTCAGTTTTGGAGATCGATACACTCAGATCCAGCATACCAATCCGGTCAACGACGAGCGCAACTCCAACCTCCGCCGATCGGGCGGCCTCCTCGAAGCCAGCCCTCCTCACCGTGACGAGGGTGTCATCTGCGTAACAGATCACCCCCATCCCGGGAAGTAGCCGGCCCCGCAGGACCCTATCAAACCCAACGTTCCACAGGATCGGGCCAAGGACAGATCCCTGTGGAACGCCGCGCTCTACCCGATGGCGGTATAGGCACCCGTCGCCCCCCTCCCAGAGCACGTGCCTCCCCTCAAGGTACGCCTTCAACAGTCTCCGGAGATACGGAGGCACTCCATGGAACCGGAGCGCCTCCTTCAGCGTCTCGTGAGGGAGACTGTTGAAGGCGTTCTCGATGTCGAGCGAGACTGCCAGAATGACCTCCATTCTGGCCGCTGCCTCGGTGGCCAAGGTTTTCAGGGCGGCCAGCGCATCTATTGTGGAGCGGCCCGCCCTGAACCCGAACTGTGATTCTGACAGCCCCGGCCCGACATCCTCGAGGTGCTGGACGAGACGGTCCGCGAGCACCTTCTCGAATAGTTTGGCTGTCTCGTCCAGCAGCACCAACGGCCTATATGCGGAAGGAGAGTCAGGTGAGCGACCCTCCTTCCGCAGCAGACATAGTCGTCTGGACTTCCACTGCTCCGGGAACCGCCCAGATCCCAAACATAAATTGAGCAGTTCCCGGAGTCAATCCTGGATATACTCCGCAGCGACACCAAGCACCAGCCCTGGGACGCCGTCCGGACCAGGCGCTTTCCTTCGCCCACGAAGGCGGGAGAGGGCCACTTCCATTTCTGTGTCGGTGACGGGAGGGATTGGTGCCCACTCTTCGTTGCGGCGCCTCTTTCCCCGAGATAACATTCTCGCAGAAGGCAGCGACTGCGGTCCAATACCTATCGCTTCCGACCATAGCTTGGACAACAGCCAGCAGTGACAGGTCCTCTCCAATGATTGCAACGAGATTACGGCGCTGCTCAGCCCAGGCTGGACACCACTTGAGCGTGTGCACCGTCGAGTCCTCGCTGCAGTCGCAATGATGGCAACAGAGAATCTCCTCCCTTCTAGCGACCGTGTAAAGGTACTTGCCGAAGCAGCCGTGCCCCGACAGCACCTGCACCAGTCGAAAGGGGACGACTCCCTGCTGCGGCCCCGCTTATTCCTCTAAAATCGGCTAGAGTACGGTGCGAAGACCGGCCCGAGGAGTCTCCAGCTGTATGCCGATGATGGTGCGGCGGGCGTCACTCTACCATGCGCTGATTTGACTTGGTGGAAAACTTCGGCGAGCACCTCCGCCTCCAGGTCCCACGGGGGGGCTCCAGCCAATGCGCACGCGGCCTCGCACGACACCGAGCGATAGCCGCGGATTGCTTAGACCGCCACGACGCTCTGTGGTCTCCACAGGAGAGCCCGCTTGTAGACGGACGCTGCTCTGATACAATAGAGATTAACACTGGCGTTCCTCAAGAATCGGTGCTCTCCCCAACGCTGTTCATCATGCATATCAATGACTTACTCTCGATAGAGAGTATGCGTTGCTATGCGGATGACAGTACGGGTGTTGTGCAATATACCGGCCATCAGAAAATCCCTCAGAACATGTTGTAAGAGAGACGGACCCAACTTGTGTCTGAAGTCGAGCGCTCTCTAGGGCGGGCCGCGGAGAAAAGAACTTGGTTCAATTCAACCCTACGAAGACACAAGTTTGCGCGTTCACTGCAAAGAAGGACACATTTGTCTTGACGCCCCAGTTCCAAGGGGTAACTCTCCCGGTCTCTGAGAGTATTGGGATCCCCGGAATCGACATCCAGCAAAGTCCAGTTCGGGAGTCATTTGGAGGACAAAGTCAAATTGACGAGCAAATAACTGGACGTCCTGAACAGAGCCAAGCGGTACTTCACACCGAGGCAGGAACTTGTGCTATATAAAGCACAAGTTCACTCGCCCCCATATGGAGTAGGTACTGCTCACATCTCTGGGCAGGCGTACCAAAATACCAGCTTGACCCACTAGACTCCCAGCAAAGGCGTGCTATTCGGATTGTCGATGATCCCAATCTCACGGATGAGCTGGAGTCGTTGGGGCGGTGGAGAGACTTTGGGACTCTCTGTGTGCTCTATCGACTCTTCAACGGGGAGTGCTCTGGCGAACTGTTTGAGGTGGTACCAACATCACCGTTTTACCACGAGACGCCGTACTAGGGTTCACCCATACCACCTGGAGACAATCTCGTCCAAGACAGTTCGTTTTCAGCGTTCTCTTCTACCACGTTCGTATAAGCTCTGGAATGAACTTTTCCCCAGAGTTACAACTTGTCCCTCTTTAAAAGAGGTTTGAGAAGAGCACTTTACTCGCGGTAGGCGGCGGCTTGGTTGTGCTCCTGGTGGTGCCAAAGTCCATGGGCGGCGGTTGCCACTACAAAGTCAAAGCTTCAGTATTCTACATAAAATCCATATAGTAAAATGCGACTTCAACTATTATAGGGCAATATCCAATGGCATAATATTTTACTTTATTATTATAAAGAGGAAAGATTTGTATTTGTGTATTATGTATACAAATGACATAGGCTATATTTATTACTATAAATAGATGTCTTGCATAAAGAAACATTTACTCTACCTTTATCCCAAAATGTTTAAAAATAAATGTCTAACCGTGCGAAGCTGGAACATGCCACTAGTATGTATCATAAAGATTTGTATTTTTGTACGTTTGTAACGAATATCCTCAAAAACTACTGACCTGATTTCAAAATTTTTCACCATTCGAACGTTACATTATCTACGAGTAACATAGGCTATATTCATTTCTAAAAAAAATTAAGGACCCCCACTAAAACTTAATAAAATAAATGAAATAATGTAAGTTGATGGATAAAAATATAAAATTTTATAAGAAAAATATAAATAGTAATATGAAAAAAACTTATATCCTGTATAAAAATACATACATTTACTCAACGTTCATCCCAAAACGTTTAAAAAATAAATGTCCACTCATGCGAAGCTGGGACGGGCCGCTTGTTATTAGATACACAGGTACAAAGCGAAAATTTGCTACTAATCAATGCGCGGAACCCTCAGTGCAATGGTATCTACCACTTGACAAGAATCTTATAACATTACTACGTTGAAAAGTAAAACAACATTTTATATTAAATATTATATTTGGTAATTTAATTAGTTAGTCCAACAAAAGTGTACTTTACTCTAAGAAATCGTTTTGACCTCGCGTATCCTCAAGCGTCATGAACACTAACTGTGCGAGCAGGATAGAGAGCGAGTTTGCGCGGGGAAAGGGGGTACAAGATTTGAATTCTGGCTGAGGTATTGTAGACCCTTAAGTCTGTGTGCCAGTAATAGTTATCCTCTGGTAACTCTTTAATTTTTTCGAGATAAAAGTATCCTATGCGTTAATCCAGCATTTATTTATCAATTCTCGTAGTTCACGTCAGTGAATCTTCCAGTCGGTATGATTTTTCCGACAATTTTTACTAATTTTCGCAAAAAATAAATCATATATTAAAGTACAAATTATAATTTGTGAATAAGGAAAAAGAGTATTTTAGTACGAGCGGGAATCGAACCTGCGTCCCTTCCTTTCCGGGGAAGTGCTCTAATCCGCTGAGCAATCGTACTATTTCTAGAAATACCGAATTTCCTCATCACATTTGTCTTAACGACCAACGCCATCTATTGGCAATGCATTTACATGCATTCATCCAATGTAGTAAGTTTAATTTTGCAATTAAAATTCATACTATTTGATAGCGTGATTTTTTAAACATTTTGATCTATATTTTAGCACTTGACATACTCAGCTACTCTTAAAGTAGAAATTATAATTTGTGAATAAGGAAAAAGAGTATTTTAGTACGAGCGGGAATCGAACCTGCGTCTCTTCCTTTCCGGGGAAGTGCTCTAATCCACTGAGCAATCGTACTATTTCTAGAAATACCGAATTTCCTTATCACATTTGTCTTAATCATATATTTGTATATGTTTTTAGCATTTTACATTATTAGCCATATAAAATTAGCATAAAGTGTAAAAATGTAAAATCGAAAATAAAAAGGCGTCTCCAAAACGTTAAGAATGTAGATATGTGTTATCGAAATTCGCAGTCCCGAGCAATCGTCACGAATCACGATGGCTAATTCAGTCAGTGCAAAGCATCTGGGACGGTATTCCAGGAGATGCAGGTTCAAATCCTGCTTGTGACTGTTGTTTTCGATATCACATTTACAAACATTGTGTTAAAAAATAAATTGTCCTTATGAATTACTACATTTCTTAGCGAAATCCGCATGAAAATCTGTAAAGTAGTTTTTGCTGCATATTAGAAGTCCTCCCGCCTGTCTCTCTGTCTGAACGTAAATAATACTATCAAAAATATGATGTTACAAAAAATATTAATAAGATGTTTATTACTTACATTTGCACTGATTGTAATTTTGGTAGTGACAACGTAATTTTACAGGACGTATCGAAGTACAAACACGAAGGAACCTGGCGAGATATCCCCTCCATCTTCTAATTTAAATGCCGGTTTTCGATTAATTAAAGAAGTACAAAAGAGATTTAAAACTAGAGAGGCAGAGGAAAGAGAAAAAGAAGATTTAGTGAAACAAGACACTTTAGTTCTGTCACAGAGCAAAGGCAATCCGAAACTTAAGGACTTGTACATAAGGCCGAATATCGTAACAAAAAGAATGAGCGGCTCTCTGGAAGCGCATTCCAATGGTTTTAGGTTTACTTCAGTGAGAGGCGACAAAGTCGATATTCTGTACAACAACATAAAGAATGCATTCTTTCAGCCTTGTGATGGGGAAATGATTATCCTCTTACATTTCCATTTGAAACATGCCATTATGTTTGGTAAGTGATAGTGTATAATTACGTATTTACAGGAGTGACGTGACTAAGCTAGTTTTAATGGATGCATTATTTGTGCAAGAACCTGTAGAGAGGGTCATGATAAATAATATACCTGAATATACCTGTCAAATACCTATGACAGGTATATTTATAACATAGGTTCTGGCCAGACCTTTGTCTGCTTGGACTTCAAAACTCCCATCCATTAAATCGCTTGTGCATAATCTATTGGAATTCTATATTAGAATAAAAAATTGTCTTTAGGTCTTTATACCAACCACTGATGGAATGTGATATGGTTCCGGTGGCCCGCCAATAAAGGCGGAGGGACGGCACACGGCGAGTTTATTTAGTGGGTGAGCGCCCCACACTACCCTGTTCGTTGCCCCGAACGACGGGCTGTGCGGTTAGGCACATTTTTTCCAGCCTAAACAAAAAAAAATTTATGATTGATGAACAAAAATATCTCCACAAACTTTTGCATTTATAATATTAGTAGGAAGTTGAATTAGACAAGTTGTTCTTTTGCTTATTACATCTCTGGTGGAAGAACTGTGGTAATTTCGGTTATGAAATGGCGTTTCTATCGTGGTACTTACCTCGGCAGTAATAATTTGTGGTCAAGATGTTTCCTGATTTGGTGTGAGTTATAATTGACAAGACAAAATGTCTGCAGAAATGGCGAGTGGTTTAGATAACGACCTCCCGCAACCGAGATTTATGGGTTAGATTCCCACACACGACAACTTTTTGTGTGATCTACAAATGTTTGTTCTGAGTCTGTGAATTTGTGTACGTGACATTGTATGTTAGTAAAATCCCCCGCGATACAAGGATTACTCCCTCGTACAGGTGTTGTTTTAAAAAAAAAATGTTATGTTGATATTATAAAATGTTCATTACAGGTAAAAAGAAACACGTGGATGTTCAATTCTACACGGAAGTTGGTGAGATCACAACAGACTTGGGCAAACACCAACATATGCATGACAGAGATGACTTAGCGGCCGAGCAGAGCGAACGGGAACTGCGTCATAAGTTGAAGGTGGCTTTCAAAAGCTTCTGTGAGAGAGTTGAGAACATGACCAAGCAGGAGGTTGAGTTTGACACACCTTTCAGGTTAGCTGACCTTCTTATTTATATATGGATAATTTCAGTCGTTCTATTGATCATTTTATTTAAACTAGTCATAAAAAAAAAACTAGACATCGCGGGATGTCTAGCAGATGTGAAAACATCGAAATTACTTTGTAGAAATAAAATGATCATAACTTGACAAAGTACTACTCCTCAAGGCGAATCAAATGAGTATAAACTCGATTAGGTTGCGTAGTTTGTGTGGCCACCTTCCAGCTCCATCGTCAGACCCTGGATACCATCTAGAGACAAAGTACTCATCAAGACAAATTATACGACCCCAAACTCGATGGAGTTATGTCGTTTTATAACGGAGTTCCTATAGTCAGCTTCTAGCCTTTTCCTTTCCATCATCAGACCCTGGATACCATCTAAAGACAATGTACTCGTCAATACGAATCAAACGATTCCAAACTCGATGGGGTTGCGTCATTTCATTAAAGAGTTACTGTAGTCACCTTCCAGCTCCATCATCAGACCCTGGATATCATCTAAGACTGAAGTTCTAGTCAGGACATTTCAAACGAGCCCTAACTCGAAGGAGTTGCGCCATTTAGTTACAGAGTTTCGCATGGCCACCGTCCAGCTCCATTATCAGACCCTGGATACCATCTAAAGACAAAGTACTCATCAAGACGAATCAAACGTGTCCAAAATCGACGGGGTTGCGTCATTTCATTATAGAGTTACTGTGGCCACCTTCCAGCTTCACCATCAGCCCCTGGATACCATCTAGAGACAAAGTACTCGGCAAGACGAATCATACGAGTCCAAACTCGGGGGGTTGCGCTGTTTCATTATAGAGTTCCTATGTCCACCTTACGGCTCCATCATCAGATCAACTCCATGTCATCATAATATTGCATTGTCACGTGATATATATATTCGTGTAAAATTTCAGTTCAATCGGAAACCGGGAAGTGTCAAATTTAACTTGCAAGATTTGAACGGGACAAGTACCTACAATAAAAGCGTCGCCACGCTAACAACCGGTTTTATCCTCCCTCCGCAGTAGATGTTTCACATCAAAAATTAGCTTATTGGCTTATATGAAAAGTCTTGAGTTTGAAACCATATCACCTCACTGATTGATTTTAATTTGTTATTTTTTTTTAAGCATTTGATATGCTTAACCATGTAAATGACGATGTCTTAGTTGGCAAAGCGTCTGAAAAAAAAACTGTTGTTTGCTTGGGATAAAAATCTGACCTCGTTAATAATTTCTCCATAATCTATTGTGTACATCTATGGATTGTTAATATTATTATTTCTTGTTATATAATTACAGAGAACTAGGTTTCCCCGGTGCGCCGTTCCGCAGCACCGTCCTCCTCCAGCCCACGTCAGGTGCCCTCGTGAATCTTACAGAATGGCCGCCATTCGTCATAGCCCTAGAAGATGTGGAGTTAGTTCACTTTGAGCGAGTGCAGTTCCATCTGAAAAACTTTGATATGGTGTTTGTGTTCAAAGATTATGCGAAGAAGGTTGCTATGGTGAATGCTGTACCTATGAATATGCTGGATCATGTTAAGGAATGGCTAAAGTAAGTATCTTGAGTATATTGCAAGGTAAATTTCAATTTATTCCTGACCCAATTTTACGACCTCCTCACCAACTTATGCCAATAAAGATTTTTTCTTTCTTTCTTTCTTTCAACTTGAAGCCAATGGAAGCATAAGCTATATGAATCCTTACTAATATTATAAAGGTTAAAGTGCGTTTGTTACGCTTTTACACTTTATTACTTAATTTAATCCAGAGATCGTTAGACGTGATCTCTGAATGTTGGCCTCGTATCAAGGCTCAAAGTCGTTCAGGGGGCCATGGAGCGGGCTATGCTTGGTATTTGCCTACGTGATCGAATCCGTTATACAGAGATTCGTAGGAGAACGAGAGTGACTGACATAGCCCGCCGGGTTGCCATGCTGAAGTGGCAAAGGGCAAGCCACATCGCTCGACGAACCGACAACCGTTGGGGAAGAAGGGTTCTCGAGTGGCGACCACGTATCGGACGGCGCAGCGTAGGACACCAGATGGATGAATCCAGAGATCAGAAAATGAGTTAATATTTTGATTTTTTTAAGACCCACGCCACCTATTGTATGCATTCGCATTCATTTTATTCCATCATCAACAAATGTGAAGTATACATAAGGTGTCACTGATAGAGCAAATCCCCGGTTTGGATGGGATACAGATTCGAAATCATGCTCGCAGTAAAGCTCTGTTTTTCCACTTTCACAAATAATTTGTTCTTTAAAATGAGTAAATAAAAATCATAGCACGGCTTTTAGCCCGCCTGCTCTTACTTTTAATGGGTTGATGTAACAAAATATTAATATATTGTTATTTTATTTTTATGATTTGTTGCTCTTACTTTTCAGCTCGTGCGACATTCGCTACTCTGAAGGTATTCAATCACTGAACTGGACTAAGGTCATGAAAACAATCACGGATGATATTGAGGGCTTCTTCGACAACGGTGGATGGTCATTCTTGGATCCTGAGTCAGATGAAGAGAATGCAGCAGCCGTAAGTATGTTTTTATACTAGTAGGACATATTTAGCATGTTCTTCTTTATTACATCCCATACATGTCCCACTGTTATGTTACAATTATGTTCTATTACAGCAGACAAAATAGACCCATTATTGTATACTAGTCATATGGCAGTGTATCCAGAGATCACAGAGTATCGAGTTTTCTTTGCTTTGTGTTTTCTGCTGTTACAACACAAGTAATTCACAAGGCTCGTAATACTGCGTATTCTAAGAATGGTAAAAACACGTAGTTTTAAAAACTCATTCAGAATCAGAATCAGTTCAATTACACAAATTTTCATCCATTCTATTTTTAACCCTTTTACTGCCCAATATTGAGCACGGGTCTCCTTGCAAAGTTGAGGGATTTAGGCCATAGTTGGTCCAGTGTGGGTTGGCAGACTTCACAAGCCATGGGTTGGCAGACTTCACAAGCCATCCAGCAAATCTCTCAGACATGCAGGTTTCCTCACAATGTCTTCCTTCATCAAGCAGTGTGAATTTGTAAACAAAAACACATTTTAGAGAAATCAAAAAAAGAGGTATGTGCCTCAGTTCTAGGGCCACCACTTCTTTTAATCTATTGTGTTTATGTCTGTACTTACTTGTAAATTTATGATATTTTAATATTTGGAGTCTTAACAGCCATACAATCCATAACAATAATTTTTAGAATTTACGTATGTGTTTATTTAAAAAAAAATATATATATTTTTAGCATTTGACATGCTTAGCCATATATAAATTAAACACAAAGTGGAAAATGTGAAATTAAAAATAACAGTCACGAGCAGAATTTGAACCTGCATTTCACGACAACTGCTCTCGTCTGCTAATTTCGATAACGCATTCATACTTAAGGTCCTGGGTGACGCCTGCGCCATCTGTCGGAAGTATTTACATACATTATACCGACCAGGTAAACTTAATTTTACAATTAAGATTTTTACCTAATAATGACACAGCCCTATAAATATTTAGAAGTTTTTATATATATTTTTAGCATTTGAGTTGAAAGAGTAACAGATCAGGTACCCACATTAACAAATTGTGTCTACTGAATTTTAGAGTTTTGCTAATCTTATGGTTTTGTTATTTGTAGGATGAATCATCTGAAGAAGAGGATGACGCTTATGAACCCACGGATGCAGAATCAGAAGAGGACTCCGATGACGGATCGGAGTACGACTCTGAAGCTTCAGATGAGTCTGATGTGTCTGGTGATAGCGAAGGTATGAAGCATAATTAATTATCTATAATAGTATTATTAGATTGTTGTATGATGAAGTAATTTATAGCTTACTAGCTGACCCGGCGAACTTCGTACCACCATATATTTTTTCATGAATAAATATTGCAATTATAAATTGAGATATAAAGTATCCTATCTCGAAGTTGAAACATTTAAAAAAAAGAAAAGTTAAAGTCGGTTTCGTAGTTTCGGAGTTCATCCCGAACAAACATCGTGACACTGGAATTACATATAATAGATGTACGCGTTTCACTATTGGTTTCACACATTAATTATGTTTCGAGTCGGTTACATGATTTTTTTCTGGCACAACAATCATAGTCACAATTTTGCCTATTTATATAAAATTCTAATGAGTTCTTCACCTAACATTTTCCTCATGAATCACTTTGTTGATTACTGAAAACTGCGTGAAATTAAAACCTTGAAGAAGTTTAAAATAATTATATAGTATAATACTTTCTGATATACGCGCATGTTATACATTGTAAAATAAAACTACTTTTACGGAATTACATCACGTTTACTTGATTTCTTACTATCTTGACGTTTCAAGCATTCACGGGTGGCCCGTGATCATGAATGCTATAAAGTAAACGCGGTAGATTCCGTAACCGTAGTTTTATTTCATAATTATATAATAGTCCCAGGTCTACCTTTTCCAACAATAATAAATTTGACGATAGATACTTTTTGATCTGTATTTTAGCACTTGACATGCTCAGCTACTATAAAGTACAAATTTAATTGTGAATGAGGAAAAAGAGAACTTTAGTGCGAGCGGGAATTTTCCACATTCACAAATAATTTTTACTTTAAATTTAAAGTAACTGAGCGTGTCAAGTGCTAATACAAATCAAAAAGTATAAAAAAGCGCGCCATTAAATAGTATGAATTTTATATTGCAACTACGAGGAGGGATCAAAAAGTAGTGAGAACGACAAACTCCTTGGTAAGAAAAAAAATAAATACTGGCAGGCATAGATACATATTTGAAATATTGATAATGAAAAAATCTTCGATTCTCTTTTGTTTTTTTCTGAATGTAGTCATTTGTGTGCTTCGTGTCGGAACGTGTTCTCGAAAATGGAGAAAAACGAAGTGCGAGCTGTTATTAAATACCTCTGTTTAAAAAAGTTAACGATGCAAGAGATTCATTGCGATTTAGAGGCAACATTAGGAGAGTCTGCTCCGCCGTATTCCACTGTTGCAAGGTGGGCTTCTCAATTTCGAGTAGGGAGAACGAGCACGGAAGACGAACATCGTTGCGGCCGTCCATCGACGTCAGTCACCCAAGAAAATGTTGCGAAAGTCAAGAAAGTTGTATTGAGCGATCGAAGAGTTACCATCCAATATTTAATTCATGAAACGGGCATTTCATATGGAAGTATTCAATCCATATTGAAACAATCTTTGAATATGAGAAAAGTCTCCGCAAGATGGGTACCGAGAATGTTAACCGACAGTCAGAAACAAAATCGACTTGACATTTCGAAGATATTGTTGGACAAGTTTCAAGAAGATTCTGAAAACTTTTTGCCTCGTTTCGTAATAATGGACGAAACATGGGTCCATCATTATGATTCCGAGACAAAACACCAATCTTTGCAGTGGAAACGGCTATCATCACCGACCCCGAAGAAGTTTCGTGCCGTGGCATCGGCTGGCAAGGTTATGGCCTCAATATTTTGGGACTCAGAAGGGATATTCTTTCTTCTGAGTTCTGTTGATTGATTACCTGGAGCGTGGAACCACTTACAGGCCAATATATGCAGCTTTAGTTCCCAAGTTGAGGAATGCCATCAAAGAGAAAAGGAGAGGGAAACTTCGAAGGGGCGTGCTGTTTCATCACGACAACGCACCCGCGCACAGGTCGGCAGTTGCGATGGCTGCCATTCAGCAAGCTGGCTTCGAATTGGTTGACCATCCCTTATTCACCAGATCTGGCGCCTAGCGATTTTTATCTGTTCCCCAAATTGAAAGAATACTTAAGGGGAAACAGGTACGAAGACGATAACGAGGTGATGGTTGCCGTGGAGAGCTTTCTGCAGGACCAAGACAAAACTTTTTTTTTGAAAGGGATTGAAGCCTTGGAAAAGCGCTGGAATCGGTGTGTAGAGAGACTCGGAGACTATGTAGAAAAATAAATTATTATGTTATCAATAGCCATTATATTCTATCTCATTCTCACTACTTTTTGATCCCTCCTCGTATATTGGATTAATGCATGTAAATGAATCCGATAGGTGACGTGGGTCGTAAAGACAAATGTGACGTGGAGATTGGGTATGGCCGAAGGTCAGTGCAATAGCTCAGCGGCTTGGAGCACTTCCCCGGATTGGAAGGGACAGGTTCGATTCCCGCTCGCACTAAAGTTCTCTTTTTCCACATTCACAAATAATTTGTACTTTAAGATAGATAGATATATTTACCTTGCCGAAAAAATACCATATTGTTTTTTACTTTTTTTTTAACTATTTATATTACATTAATAAAGCAGAAGAAGATGAGGAATCTGGCAAGGATTGGTCAGATCTCGAGCGAGAAGCGGCAGAGGAAGACAAAAAGGAACGCATTTACGACCGCGAGGACTTCGACCGTAAACGTAAAGGCGGCCCCAGCGGCAGACATTACGAGTCTGACGAGGGACGCGGGAAGAAGGGCAAAAACGATAAAAGCTCCAATAAAGGCTCCAGTTCGAATCATAAGAGTTCCAGTTCGAATCATAAAAGTTCCAGTTCAAATCATAAGAGTTCAAACCACAAAAGTCCTTCGAAACATAATAATAGCAGGTATGTTGACCTTTTTTCGACGTTCCATGGATTAATTGACACATTGAGATGTATAAATATATAATTATTTTGGTATGTCGGATCTTTACCAGTCTGGAACTCGGTTGACGCCAATACACTCGCCCCATCATTATCTATGGGCTAAGTTTGGCCAGATGTAGGTGTATTGCATCGATTTCTTGTATTATATATGTGTACTAAAAGTGCATTTCAGGATACACATCCTCCTCCTCAGTCGTTCACTCTTGTCAGAGTGGTCGTGGTTTCATGATGGTGTCTTTGGATAGCCCTCGCGATGCGCCTCCAATCGTTGCGGCCTTCAGCGTTTCGGGAACACTGGACTATACTAGTAGTTTGTGTGGCAGCTTTTATTGAATCTGTCCAACTCGTGGGTGATCGACCTCTGGGCCGTTTGCCTTCCACTTGTCCCTGGACAACGAGTCGTTCCATGGAGTTCTGGTTTCGAACAATGTGTCCAAAGTATTTGATGATTCGTAGTTGCACAGTCGACGATAATCTATCTTTAATTTTGAGTTCCTCCAAGATTGAGATATTGGTTCGAAACGCCGTCCAAGGGATCTTTAGTAGTCGTCGCCAGCACCACATTTCGAGAGCGTCGATTTTGCGTCGGTCTTTCAAGCAAACCGTCCACGTTTCTGCGCCATATAGAAATATGGGGAAGACTAAACTTCTCATCAGGCGGACTTTCGTGGCTTTGGTGATGTTGCGGTTGCTCCAGATTCTTTTCAGCTTATCCACGGCAGATCTTGTAATAGCACATCTCCTTCGAATCTCTTCCTCACATCCTCCAGTGTTCGTGATCGTGGAGCCGAGGTACACGTAGCTTTGGACAACTTCACAGTTGCCAATCATGCTGATATCAGGTCTATTTTGTTCGGCTCGGTCCACGATCATCATCCTGGTTTTGTCCATGTTGATTTCGAGTCCGAAGGAGAGGCTTGTTGTCTCTAGGCATATCAACAGCTGCTCCATGTCCTCCTCTGATTGGGCTAGAAGGGTTGTGTCGTCGGCGTAACGTAAGTTGGATGTCTTTCGGCCTCCCACTGAAACTCCCTTGTCCCATTGCTCCAATACAATTCTCATTATGCACTCCGTGTAGATGTTAAACAGGAGTGGAAAAAAAATACACCCCTGGCGAACACCAGCATGCGTGTGGAAACATTCCGAATCGACGTTATCTACTCGGATAGCCGCAGTTCCGTCCTCGTACAGGCCGCGAATGAGACGCACTAGATGGTAAGGAACTCCCATATGAATTAGTACGTCCCATAGTTTATGCCATTTTACGGTGTCAAACGCCTTCCGAAAGTCGACAAAGCAGATATAGAGTGGGCTGTTGAACTCTCTAGACTTTTCGATTATTTGTCGAAGAATTAAAATCTGTTCCCTTGTTCCACGACCTTTAACATATCCTGCCTGCTCTACAGCTATTTCAGGATTTAATAAAGCAGTCTGGTGTTGATGATATGGAGGAGTACTTTGCTGGCGTGTGAAATCAAGGCTATGAGTCTATAGTTGCTACATTTCTTTGTGGATCCCTTCTTGTGGAGCGGTATGAACACGGAGTGAGCCCAATCCCGAGGCCACCTTTCAGTCTCCCAGATACGACTGCAAATAGCGTGCAGCATCTCACACTGCATTCACCCGCCGCTTTAAATATCTCTATTGGGACGTTGTCAGCTCCTACAGCCTTGTTGCTCTTTATATGGTTTATTGCGGTTCGAACTTCGCTCTTCAGTATACATGGTTCCTTGGTGTTATGCGCCATTCCTGTGTGTGGGCCACTATTACGCGACTGCGTTGTGCCGCTATCAGCAAAGAGTTTCCCGCAATAATCCTTCCAAACGCCCACAATATCTCTTATTTCCGTTACCATCACTCCACTTGAATTCTCGACAGCCCAGGTCTTAGGTTTAAACTGGCGGGTTATACAACGAATCTTTTTAAAAAGATCTTTCGATTCGTGGCGGTCGGCATTTTTTTTCAGCTCTAGACAGATGTTATTGAGATGGTTGTTACGATCTCTGCGAGAAGAAGATTGAATCTGCGCACCCATCAAATTTAGATCACGCGCATTTGCCCCCTTGGCTTTCATCTCTCTACGTCGTTCCACTAGTCGCCAGGTCTCGTCTGACATCCAATGCTGATGTTTACCTTTGGTTACAATAGGTTGTGAGGTGTGTAAAGCCTCTCTAAGATGTTCCTTTACAGATTGCCAGAGCGAGTCAGGGTCATCACCCCGTGCTGTATTCCTCCATATGCTGTGGTCGGTTGGAAGCTTGTTTATAAAAGCCGTTTTATCCATTATTTTGAGTTTATTATTGGGTTTACGAGGGATGGAGTTTCGCAACTTAATTTGGAGATTGCATACGAGGAGTTGATGGTCAGACTGACAGTCAGCTTCGGGCAGTGTGTGTGCGTTCACAATTGAACTTCGCCATCTAGATCTTACAAGAATGTAGTCAATCTGGTTTCTATGTTTTCCATCAGGGGAAGTCCAGGTATATAACCGTCTACGATGCTGCTGGAATACGGTGTTCATAATGGTGAGACTGTTGTCAGCTGCGAACTGGAGTAATCTCTCCCCTCGAAGATTTCTTTGGCCAAGACCATAGTTGCCCACAATATGTCGCAAGCCTGCGTCCATTCATGTATCACCCACTTTAGCATTGAAATCGCCAAGTATTACAAGTAATTCTCTATTAGGCATTGTTGCGATTGAAGATTCAATGTCAATGTAGAATTTTTCTACGTCTTCATCTTTCGCCGCGCTGGTAGGTGCATACACCTGTATAATGTTCAAAGGAGTAGGCGTTGCATCGAGCTTCATTGTTATAATTCTGTTGCTGACAGGATTATATCCCAGAACTGCTCTAGTCCAATGTTTAGGGATTGCAATCGCCACTCCGGCGTAGCTGCTAGTATCATCCTCCGAATAGTAGATGGTATGTTTATTTAGGTCACGGTGGCCACTACCTTTCAAATGTGTCTCGCTTAAACCGGTAATAATGGTGTCGCATCGCAGGAGCTCATGATCCAAGATGTGTAATTTGGCCTCATTGAGGAGTCCACGTACATTCCATGTGCCAATGCGGGTGTTCTTGCGTAATTGGATTTGTGATCTTCCAGTCGCATGCTTTCCGAGGGATGCCTGGTTGCCTACATTTCCTCGGCCGGTAGCCCATTTAACACTTTAGAGTCCCGGAAAACTCAGAGCGCCGGTCGCTACACGGGTCGCTTGGCAAACGTACTCTTGAATTATGTCGCACTTTCATCATGTAACTCTCGTGGGAATGCATAATGTAGTAGTATCCCGTTGCTTTCTACATCGCGGTACTACTGACTCAGTGTCCGTAGAAATCTGTTAGTGAACCGATCCAGACTAACTTCCTTGCGCTTCACCACAGTACTGATGGCTACCGCTGCCCTCCATCAGGATCCAGGTACAACGCCCCTGTGGCTCGCCTCCTCCGCTGGTTTGGCCGTACCGACAACTGTTGTCTCCGCCCTTCCCTACCGTTGAGGTCTTCACCCGTAACCCTGGGCACGGGATCCGCGTTATACCCCGCAGAACTGGGTCCCTGCTGAACTTCGCCATCTTGACACTCTGGCCTACTAGAGTGTAAGATGCGCGGCGAGGACGCGCCAGACAGGAATTGCCCAAGTGAAGAGTATAGAAGGTGACTACTCCTCCAGGGGCCGGGTTAATGGACGTGTATGACCCCACGCCCAAAGGATACACATATTATATGTTATATTTGCAATTAGTGTGATGGATGTAAAAGCAATCTGCGCTGTATATAACAACATCAACAATAGCAATCAGAATTCTGTATCAGCAATTTTATTTACTAATGAAAAGTTTTTTGTAATCAGATAATCTCTTGGAGCTAATAGTCAGATGAAAAAAGTCAGAAATGAAGTAATGCGCCACGTTTTGAGTTAGCATTATTTATCGGAGAGTGGAAGGGTTATATTTTAATGCGTAATATTTTGTCTGTACCCTAGTCCGTCGAAGAACCGCGACAAACACCACAAATCTCACGAGCGTGACCACAAGAGCGACAAGTCTCACAGCAAATCCAACGACAAAAAGCACTCATCCGACCACAAATCGAACAAAAGATCACGTGACGACAGCCGAGATCATGATCGTCATTCTAAGAAATCTAAGTAAGTTTTGTTGTCTATTTAGAGCTTAGACTTAACCTTTTGTGTTCCAAACCCCTTTCAGCGAGCATTCGTTAACCGTTCCAATGAACCAATTTTAGATTTTTGAAGTAAATACTTCTTTAGGCACGCTTCACTTGGGGAGTAAGCTGGTGAATGCGTGACGTGAGCGTTACGAAAAGTGGTGATCGGGCGAGGCGAACGGAAAGTTGAGAGGGAGATATAAGTTAGTGTAGATAGAAAGAGAGAGTTGCGTTTCGTATATTACTCTAGGGGCAAGAGAGAGGTGCGAGCACACATTTTCTTTCTCTCTTTCTAATTATTAATAGATAACACTATTACTAATATAGGTATATATTGTTAAGTTTTACTTCAGTCGTGTGGTCAAAAGCGCACTCGTTTTTTTAACTACTATATATTCCACTGTAGGAAAGTAGCCCATGGTTTTGTTTGTGAGTTTTCGGTAAACTATGCATAGCATTATCGTCTGGAATGCCAGCATTTAATGCGACGGATTCTGGGCTGTTCATTGCCCGATATAAGACACGAAAGTGTAGTTTGATAAAATTTTATTTCAATTCATTAAACTAAGCAAAAAATTTATAAAAACCAATGTTAAGAATTGTAACTGCCTCTGTGGTGCAGTGGTAGCGTGAGCGACTGCTGACCATGAGGTCTCGGGTTCTATACCCGGGTCGGGCAGATATTGAGCTTTTTTGTAAAAAAAAATTCTCAGTAGCAGCCCGGAGTGTGGAAATGTGCCCGGTATAGCAATAGGCTCACCCCCTATCGCGTGGGACTTAAATGTAGCTGGCGAATCGTGGCTGTGTAATACACCTCTGCCTACCCCTTCGGGGCATATGAATTGCGTGATATATATATTTTAAAGAATTTTTTACTTTGTTTCAGGAAATAAGCTGCAGAATTTTTTTTTCAAGAAAATTGTGGATTTCAGTTGCTCTTTGTGGCTTTTCTTAATTTTGTTTAGTTGTATGTCGCAACTCATCCAGTGTCCAATGTCCGTCTGTGTATGAAACTAGGTCTGAATGTTTGAAATGTGTTTGTATGCATGTATGTAGGTTTATTCCCAATTCCAATGAAAACTGTAAATGATAATGTACCATGAAGAAATAAATATAAGTCTTTATCATTTATTTTATTTATTTCCCAATAGTCAACTAATACTTAAACTGTATTCTATTATGATAATGGACGCCAAGAATTATGTTTATCCGGCATTACAATGTGACGTCTAATCAAAGCAGTATACATAAAATGAGTAAAAAATATCATTGTACTGTTGATGAAGCTAAAATTACTTACAAACATTCTCAATGAATCACATAATTATAATGTACATTATTTACATAAATTACTCTATAAATGTAGAGTATTATACTATTAAGCATGGCAACACTGATTATCAACACAGCTGTGCACTTATCATTTCTCTACACAGAAGCTAGGTCAAACTTGACTGTTCGCATAAAATTTTTTAGTCGCAAAAATCGTAGCCATAAACTGGGGCTATGGTTAGAGGTTACCCACCTGCAAGGGTAATAAGCAGCCGGACCGCTGACCGCTTTAGTGGGTGAAGCCCCACTTAACCCTGTTCGTGGCACCCTAACGGGGTGTGTGGTTAAGTACATTTTTCCCGCCTTAACAAATAAAGGCTCATGGTACACTGTAAATACAAGGAAAAACCATGTGCTATCTGTCTAGGAAGGGAAATAACACCACTATCTTCGCTTCTGATGCGATCATAAATATTGACTGAGAGCGGTGCTTCAGCCAGCAAAATTTATTCTGTCAACAAATTGACATAATAATTAACATACTTAATACGATATGGTAGGCATGTCATGAATAGCGGATTGATTTCAAGTTTGAAATTGTTCCAAATTTATGATCGGCGCGTTACCAACGGTTATAAACGGCTATAACGTATATAATATACGCTTTTTCCGATCCTTTTCACACTATTGCACTCGGGTCTCCTGCCATAGTGAGAGGGTTTAGGCCGCAGTCCAACACGCTAGCCCAGTGCGGATTAGTAGACTGCAAGCCGTCGAGAAAATCTCAGGCATGCAGGTTTCCTCACGATATTATCCTTCAACAAGCAGTGATAATTTGTAAGTAAATCCATATCAATTCGAAAAGTCGAGAGGTGTGCGCCGTGCGAGTCTGCACCTGGGCCTGGGTGTCTAACTCAACACCATTGACAGTCCTTGGTTTTACCGCTAAGCTATCACTGCTATAAAAATATATATACCTACGCTTATTACCAGATTATCACAGTAGTATATTTTCTTTTACTAAGTTTTATTAATTTACGTAAATAGTGATGGCCTGATTATCATCAATTAATTTGTATATCCACTGTTTGACAAGCCTGAACAATTGTCGCACTCCTGTCGTACAACAAAGCTCAATCAACCATCCAATTTGATTATTCAACAATGTGATTCAACTTCTGGTTCAATATCAGAATCTTGTGCGGCCACCATCGGTCGGCGCGGTAGCACAGATATCCTGGAGTCCGTTAGCTTATTGATGTCCTGCACCTTCGGCGTGTCTTGTTCTTTCTTTGAATACCAACTCTTCTTATTGACTAGCATCAACAGCATTAGGGCTGGCAGATGTATTAGTGAGAACCTAAATAGCTTCCTCGAACTATTGCTATCAGATTTCTGGTAAAATTGCCATGCTGAAATATAAATAGATTTTTTTAGAATATAGATAATTTTTTTTAGTCCTTGTATCGCGGGAGACTACAAACACAATATCACGGACACAAAGTACACCTAGACACGGTACCACCAGCTGTGGATCACACAAAGAGTAGTCCTGTGTGGGAATCGAACCATAGGGCTGGAGGCCGGTATCTAAACCACTCCACCATCTGTGCCGTGCGCCCTTTAACAATAAAATTATACGATTGAGTAGTGTTTTTTCCAAATGGGTTCTTATTTTGGGAAAAATACACATTAAAAAAAAACAATACTGTTAGTCGTTTAAGAAAACTACTTTCTAAATTGTATTATGTTGGTTTATAAAAGCTTATTTCCTCGAGAAAATTATCTACAAAAACAGCATTCTGTTTTTTTTTAAATATTCATTGACATTTTCACACAACATCCTCTAGTCCCAAACTAAGCTTAACGCTTGTGGTATAGGTACCAGATTACGGATATGATACATATACTACTTTTTTTTTGTAAATAAATACATATAATAATTTGAGTGAGAGCCTAGCGCTTAAACTAGGACTGCAAAGACAGTGGTATCAAGTTCGATCCCTAGTCCCAGATCCACAACTCAGACAGCACACACATCTGACGAGTTTTCGAAATAATGTGTGTAATTTTACAAATCACTTATTCTATTCTAATTATCACTGCTCGGTGAAGGAAAATATCTTGTAGAAACTTTTGCATGCCTAAGAAGTTTTGGGTACGTGCCCAATAGTGAAACAGTAAAAGGTCGAAAAAAATATCCATCTAAACATTCGACGCCATAAGCTCTTTTACAGACTCCATAATTTTTATTTCATTAATTTATCTTGACAAGTCTCTTATGAAACATGCAAATTATTTGTATTTATAAATATGACCTTATTGCAAACAATGTTCTGCTTATCATACAATAATAATTCAATTTTAACAACTACAGCATAATGTTTACTCTTTATCTTGTAAGGACTAAATTTAATTACACCAATAACATTATTAACCTTTTGAGTTATCTTCATACTGTTGGCAACATTGTATTTATTGTTTATAGCATAGATAAACTAAGATAGTAATTATATAATTATGACCTCAGTCTACTCACCCAAGTACATAAAATAAATATTTAATGGTAACGATTCTAATGCGAACCACATATTAGTAACTTCTAGGTAAGGTGAGGCGAGGCAAGTGCCGACGATTATGCCCGTATGCCTGAGAGCCACCCTTCTGCATAATGCTGCAAAGAGACAAATTAGTGATAGTACACTTACATTTTACTAACAATAAGTAGTAGTAAATTTGTTTGTTGGCTACTTCGGTCAATAATGCAATAGATATCGCGTTGGCCCAAAAAATCCGTCTCGGCAAATAATAGCGCACTTGAGAAGTGAGCTCTTATTTTGTTTAGTTCAAAAAGTACTTTATTTGTTGCTATTTAAGCTTGATTTCAAAGTAAATGTTATTAGTTCACACAGTACACTTAGTCTATACACTTTTAAGTGGCAGTAATAAATTATTGCTTTGCTCGTTTTTTGTGACGAATGATCGTAAATGTAAGATAATATTTTAAAGATTTGTGACTTTATTACTAAGTGCCATTATTGTAAAGTTGAACTTAAAACTGTTTTAAAACCTTTGTCTCAGTTCGTTAGTAAACAGATGTAGCTATATAAGTATATATTCACACGGGCAGTTTTTATCCTGATTTTGTTCATGAAACTGTATCTTGTTGGTATTGATGATCGAAAGTTGGCTTAACTTTACATTAAAAATACATTATCAATCTAAGGTACGTCTCATGGACTGAAATTAAATTATAATGTAATTTGTAATCTACATAAAAATATTTAAGACTGTTTCGGAGTACCTTCATTCTTACTAATATTATAAATGTAAAATGAGTTCGTTTGTCACGCTTTCACCCCGTAACTACTGAGCCGATCATTATGAAATTTTACATATAGTCTGGAGACCATAAAAGGACACAGGCTACCTTTTATTCCGGAATAAGGGATGGTTGCTGTGGGATAGCAATTTTTGCAGAGATTATGTGTCAAGAGCAGAATTTTAGCGAAATTTCATTTCAGGGATGAAAGTTTAGATCTTAACCATCCAGGATAAATATAAATAAATAATAATAAATAAATATGCACAGACATTTTTCACACAACGTCCTCTGGTCCCAAACTAAGCTTACTTGACGCTTGTGCTATGTGTACCAGATTACGGATATAATATATATACTACTTTTTTTTTGTAAATACATACATATAATAGATAGAAAACACCCAGACGCAATACAAATATCTGTGTTCATCACACAAACATTTGTCCTGAGTGGGAATCGAACCCACGACCTCGTGCACGGAAGTCGCGACCCCACGAGGCCCGTCACAATCAATATCATGTTGATACAAGATTCGAGCCTCATTTTTATAAGCTTTTAATTTAGTTACACCGCGGTGTCTGCTTGTAATGAAATATTGAAAGTTAAATTTGACCCACCTCCCGGGGTACTATTGAGCTGAAATTTGGCATACATATATGTGAATCAGGGAACAATATAGTGTTATTACTCATTATATTATTTATTATCTCTCTTTGGATTTAATTCTTTTTTAAAAATAGTATATAAGCTCATTATTCAAACAGGTTGTATATGAACAGCTGATATCTAAAGCGACCTTAAAGCAGGCATTAGTTCCGAGGGACTTTACAGTACTACTATTACTTACTGTTTTTAAATTGATATAGTATCTTAGCAATAATGCCATACCCGGATCAGTGACAGCCATCATTCTGTAGCCGGCTCGTGAATAGTCAGGTCGTAGATTCCATGAGAGCGCATTGAAGTGTGGGAACTGCCAGGAATACAAGATCACACCCAACACGATTGCGCCAGGGTCTAATGCGCCGGTACACCCTGCCCAGCCCATTAGAGGAGGTATGGCCCCAACTTTAACAAATTAGGATAATATAAACAACAAATTATTTGTGAATGTGGAAAAAGAGAAGTTAAGTGCGAGCGGGATTCGAACCTGCGTCCCTTCCAATCAGGGGAAGTGCTCTAGACCGCTAAGCCATCGCACTGACCTGCCTGGTAGTAGACAAATACGATGTAGATATTGGGAATGGCCGTGAGCATGTCAAGTGCTAAAATACAGATCAAAAAATTAGGTAAATATTATTTTACTGCGATAGAATGCTAATTTAGCAACCTTACCAAGAAGTAAGGTTCTCTTGATGTCCTAAAAGTCCAAGGTAACTTCAGAAGATATTTAAAAAAAAAACAATGTCCTCTACCTGCAATGTTTTTGTGTTAGGGACATTATCTTTATAAACGATTAATAAATTACATATGGACGGATATAAAATACACTATTGTATGACCTCCCAGATGGACCGTGGCTCGCCTGCTATAATTAACAATAAAAAAAAAATCCTTTATCAAATGATTAAGCCGCACCTACTGATCCAAGCCAGGTGTTCAATATAGACATTCTCTTCATGGGCGTGTATATGGATGTGTACAGCAACAGGTTGGTGGCCCCCAAGGCCGCTGTCAGCGGGTTCACTCCAAAATATAAGAGACTAAGGCCTGTAGTGCCGGCTGCAGCTGCAAACCCTACTGCGTGAACCGGTCTGTTAATGAAAAACAATATAATGATGTATTCAGTAAATCCTTTGAAATGCTTGTAGTAACCTCTATTCCTCCAATGCTTCTTCTACACTAGGCAAAGGTTTTTAAACGGTTCTCACTGTCGTTATTACTCAAGTTATCTTTGTGTGTATAATAAATACTAATTATGCTTCTTTTAAGTAGATAAATTTAATGTATTATAATCAAGTCGCGAAGAAATTTTACAGCACACGCTGGCTAACCCTTAAGAAATATACATATTCATTCAACTGCCTCTGTGGTGCAGCGGTAGTGTAAGCGACTGCTGATCATGAGATCTCGGGTTCTCGATCCCTAGAGGTCGGGTAGTGCTATTGAGCTTTTTCGTAAAAAGAAAAATTCTCAGTATCAGCCCTTGAGTTTGGAAATGTGCCCGGTAGATGGCCATAGGCGGGCCCCCTATTACGTGTGACTTAAACATAGCTGGCGAACCGTGGATGTGTAATACACCTCTGCCTATCTCTTCGGGGAATACAGGCGTGCGCAATGATAAGAGCAGTACTACATATACAGAGGTGGAAACTGATTCCATAGCCGAAAATACTGATTTTACTGACTAAAGCTCTCTAAAATACTGACCATTTACTGACTAAATCTAAAATACTGAGTCAGTCAATTTAACATCGGATTACTAATATTAGTTGCTGTTAGTACGTTAATAGTATTATGGAGAATGTTTGTAAGAAAAATGTTTTTTTTTTCTGTTAGGCCTCCACCATCCCCACAGCCAACCTGCATCGCTTGCAAGCCAAGTTACAATGTCAACAAAACAGTACTTATATTATTTTTTATTAAAAAAAGAAGTTATTAATTTATATTTCTTATTGTCGACATATTTTTGTATCTTTTCTGCCTCTTTAATTTTCTTTTGTTCCTCTTCTCTTTCGTTGGCTATTGTATTAATCATCACGTTGGCCATATTTATGGCGATCATGTCGTTGTCTTTCAAGCCTTTTTTTATACATTCAGTTGTTGATTTCAGTAATCTGGAATAAAAATAATATGTTACATGTTTAATTTGTAATTTTGTTTTTAAGTGAAGTTTCCTGATCACTTACCTATTTACTGTTTCTCTTTTTAATTTCTCTTCCTCTTTTACTTTTTTTATGTTGTCTTCTCCTCTGACTATGCTGATATTTTCTTGTTCTAATTTTCTTTTTAGATTTTTTTCTCTTCTTCAGCAAGTCTTTATTCTTCTTGGATATGTTTTTCTTTGATTAGCTTTTGTTCCTCACAGTAATGTTTGTATCTTATGTGTGCAGTTCTAGCCAGCGATATAAGATCTTTTGTTATGACCACGTTTTCATTTTTGTTTTCATGCATGTAATGAATGCAGTTTTTTACTGTTATTATCGAGTCTAAAGTTCTTTCAGAAGTACTACTCCTTTCGTCAGTCATGATGTTGCCTGACTGTGAAAATCCTCTTTCCACTTGAGCATTTCCGTGAGATAATACAAGTGCGGCTTTCATAACTTTTTCTAATGTAGGATAACTTTTCTGCCCAGATATACACTTATTTTCAAAAGTTAGCCCAATATAAATTTACACGAACAGCGGCATCATTCTTATTTAATATTGAATTTTCTGAATTGTATAGAATGTACTCATTTAATAATTCAGTCTCACTGAAATTGAAAGGCATGGCCAGTGCAACCTTTACAATGCTTCTTTGGTTATCACTTGCTTTCGGGCTAAGCACAGACAGATGTTTTAACAAATTATTCGATATACACGTCTTCGCCATAAGATGGCGGCATGCTGCTTCATAATGTTTTCTTGCTTTATTCAAAAAGGTAATCCGGCCTGTTTTGTCCAGTTTTTTTTATCAAGTCTTGTTCCGATGTCTCGAGAACTATCTTCTCTATTGGCAAATAATATTTAGTTGAAAATGTGTCATTTGAGCTTGGCGCTTCCACCGTACAAATACGGCAAATTAGACTTCTTATAAGTCGAGACAACTCCTGGTGCAAGACGTGCACTAGAGGTTCATCGCGCTGGAACAAGGCAGTAAAAGGTGAAAATGTTTGTGCACTGTGCGCTGTGAATGTCAATTCGGCCTCTGCAGTGGTCCGTTTTATGAAGCAGACAATATTTTTGTAGCTCATGAATGTTGGTGGAGATTTTGACTTCGGTAAGGATTTCGTGAAATATTCTATTATCGCTGGCCACTGCTCTAGAGCCCTCTCTGCCGCCGGTCCTAATGTTAATCAGCGCGACGAAACGTATTTCAAGAATCGATGATTGGGGACTTTCAATTTGTCTTGAATGTCTTCGTATTCCACCCAACGCGCTGGCCATCCATCAAAAAAGGTGATGGAGTTGAAAGATGAAGTCTGACACATTCTCGCCTAATTCAGATAAGCCTTTTAAGAACGCGTTGTGGAGCGTGTGAATATTGCAGGTCCCTATGTCGATCATTTTTTTTCGACCACTAGCAATGACATCATCATTTACGATTCTTTGAACAGTTTTATTCACATTGGGTCCATCACTCCCAAACATCAGCAACTTTTTTCTTGATAAGTTTGTGTTATCTATTGCCTCATTGAGTTTTGAGGCGATAATTTCACCAGAAGCTTTTCCTATAAAAAATGTTTGTAAATGAGTAGAAACCACCATATTTTTAGCTTGGGACCAAAATCGAATGAACGCCTGCAGTTCTTTTTTGGAGGCTGTATTACAAGTCTCATTAACGCAGAGCACGTAGTATGATTCGTCAAGGTCTTTTAGCATCTCTGATTTAAAGAAAGGAGCTAAAGCATCTCATATTAAATACCTTGCCTTCGTTCGGGATAGTGAGAAATCATTTGGTACAGCATTTGGAAACATTGCTTCAAACACCTCTTTGATATGTTAGCATGCAGGTTGAACAGCAAAATTCGAAGCAATCACTTTCAGGCACCATATCAATTCCGGTTTAGTTGATTTGTCTTTTACACAAAAAAGATCTAACTTCTTAGGCTGTGTAGCAAGTTCACCCAAAGCTGCACATGCAGCGGAATTTGCATGAGTATTGTCATTGCCACCAACAGCAGACGACGATGTAACTTGGATAGGTTGTCGCCGCACACTTAACTGTAGTTGCAAAGTATTTAATTTAATTTTGCAATTTTCCTTATGCTTTTTGGATAAAGCATGTTGTTCTACAGCTTCAAAGCTCCAACTTATGTTGAATCTTTTCATGCACAGAATGCAAAACACCTCATTTTCGGTTTCCTTACTACCCCACTCCTTTATCACATGACCACTTTTATCAATCTTTTTAAGCCAGTCCTCATTAAATTTGCACTTTCCCATTTTACAGTTAGTATTTAGTTACCCGTCAACCACCATACAAATAAGCATACAACACCAAAGCAATAATATACACAAACACAGCAACTGTAAAAAATCTATTATGTTACCTGTGGCTATAAAATTGGAGAATGTTTTTCTTTCGCTGCTTTAATTTTTTTGTCATGATATGATGATGTCAAAGCATAACTGTGAACGGACTCCATGTTGATGTTGCCAACGAAACCAAAGAATAAAAGATTACTGATCATCAATAAGCTTTCATTATTTGGTTTCAAAATGTATTAATTATTTAAAGACAGAACAACATATATTATATCTTCATACCTTTATCTAAATTTGAGGAGTACCCGAAACACGATTGAGTGATTTTGCCTAGATACATTTTATTTTTGAAACTAGCTGCACCCCGCGGTGTTACCCGCGGTTTATCATTCTAAGTACAAAACTTGGACATTGCAACATTACTTTATTTTTCTAAAATATATTTTTTTTCTAAAATAAAACAACATAGCATCACGCCTGTATTCCCTGAAGGGGTAGGCAGAGGTGTATTACACACCCACGATTCGCCAGCTATGTTTAAGTCCCACGTAATAGGGGGCGAGCCTATTGACGTCTACCGGGCACATTTCCGAACTCCGGGCTGCTACTGAGAATTTTTCTTTTTTTAAGAAAAAGCTCAATAACATTGCCCAACCCGGGGATCGAACCCGAGACCTCATGATTAGCAGTCGCATACACTACCGCTACACCACCGAGGCAGTTAAAATAAAGGTAGCCTAAGTTACTCCTTATTACATCAGCTACCTGCCAATAAAAGTCCCGTCAAAATCGGTCCAGCCACTTCAGAGATTAGCCGGAACAAACAGACAGACAGACAGACGGACAAAAATTGTAAAAAATATTATATTGTACCGTTATATTCATATATGCATGTAGTAAAAAGCGGTTATTTCAATATTACAAACAGACACTCCAATTTTATTTATATGTATAGATGACCTCATAAAAATACGAATATTGAAGTTTATTATTAAACGCGATTAGATATTCTATAAGAAATTGGTTTAATTAATTGACACCCTTAATATTCACAATAAGAAGCATTTTGCTGTAATCTTCCTAGTTTTTTTAACGAATTATTTATGTTTTGTTTTACTTACGTCTGAATTTTTGAACAACAATAGTTTCTGGGCGCAGCCGCAGCGTATTCGCGACTTTATTGTCATAAAAATTATGGCAGCCGCCTACAAGCACAGACCCCCCACCCCACTTGCTGTTGAATTTATTTGCAAAGTATCACCTTGAGATAATGTATATCCAAAAAAAAGGGATTAAGAGAACAAATTCTTTGAAAAAGGTATTTTAGAGACCTACTGAAAAGAAAATATATGTTAAGAGATTTTTAAGGGAATTCCACTCCAAACCGGAATTTTTAACACCTCAATCTGCAGAAACCAGCCCCTGATCCTTAAAATACTGACTTTACTGAAAATTTTTCGAAAAAACTGACTTTTACTGACCATTTTCCCCCCTGCATATAAGGGCGGACCTGCGCTTTATAATACATTGGTCCGGCGCGAAATACGGCTTGACTCGGTTTAGGACGCCCCTTTTGCTCATTAGTTTGGCTTTTTCCTCCAAATTACACCTAAACTGTGACCAACTGTAACCTTGCTAGAAATATCAAAGACAAGAAAATAATCTCGGTAATTTTTTGATCTATATTTTAGCATTTGACATGCTCAGCTACTCTTAAAGTACAAATTATAATTTGTGAATAAGGAAAAAGAGTATTTTAGTACGAGCGGGACTAAAATACTCTTTTTCCTTATTCACAAATTATAATTTGTACTTTAATCTCGGTAAACTAGAGAGTGGCTATCTGAATTTTAGGCGCCATAATCTTTCGTCACAGTGAACGAGCAAATTTGTGCCTTCATGGGATGACACTACAATAAGACCTTTTCAACCCAAGAGAGGAGGCAAGAAATCATTTTCAGGCACGATTTGTCTGTCTTTTCTATAACGTACTCTAAACATTTGCTTTTATACATATCCCGTTGTGCATGTAACCTCAATTACTGGAGAGAAATTGGCCTATTATGCCACGCTGCCCAGTCAAAATTAGCAAAAGTGTTTACTTACTTACTTATCATAACGCCATCTTTCTTGCAGGGTAGGCAGAGAGAACAGAGTGTTAAACGGCTCTATTCTTGCATACGTTTCTCGTTTCCTCAACATTCATAATTCTCTTCATACACGCTTGCCGGTTTCGGAGACTCCTAACTCCACCTTCTTTCAAAACACGACTGATTTGGTCTAGATAGGCGAGTCTCGGTCTCCCCTATTACCTACATCCTTCTACTTTCGTAATGTACATCTTCTTATCAGAAAAAAAGTGTTTTGTTTCATCTCAGCTAAAGTGTCTCCTTAATGAACACAAAGTGTGAAAATGTCAAATCGAAAATAACAGTTACGAGCAAGAATTACAACCAACAAACGTCCCAAATGCTTTGCCAATATGCGGACTGCAAATTTCGATAACGCATTCCTTCTTAATGTCGTGAATAATGGCTAAGTAGGTAAGTATGCATAAAAATTATATAAAAAATATGAAAATGTCTCCTTGATTTTACTTCTTAACTTCGACTTTTACAACACCCGTCTAATGAGATGGTAACACGATAATTATTTATAACTTTTATCGAACTTTATTTTTTAATTATATTATTTACAAATATCTCTTTTTATATCTCAAGCAGCATTAACCTATAGGTCAATCAGGTACAGCAGCCACGTACAAGGTGCAAAGTTTAAAACAGTGTCATTGACTGTAAATTAAGATCAAGTCTCAAGATACACTCTGTTATCTAGCCAGCTTTATCAGTTAGGTATTACGTTCTAATTAAGAAATTTACCAATTTCTTTTACACTCGTAAATTACTTAAAGCATAAGAAATGAAGAATTCATACAATATAGCGACTATCATGAGATTATTTGGGGCTCCTCTCAGGGGGGATGTAGACCGTAGGCAACCATGTGGTTCCAGTGCAAGTTAGCTGATTTCCCAAGCAATCGAGAAAAACTCAGGCATAAAGGTTTCCCCATGAAGTTTTCCTTCAAAGAGCAGTGATAATTTCGAAAAGTTATCGGTGTTGCCAGGCGAGGTCTGGACCTCGGACGGAGAATTGAACACAATATCACTGTCTTTGCTGGCAGTCCTTGGTTTTTAGTTTCTCAAGAGTGAATCAGCAATACTAAAACTCAAGTGCCCATTTCGAGATTTTCATCTCAATTTAATGTAGGATTTTTGAAGTAAAAACTTCTTTTAGCGCGGTACGCATATTTTTAGATGAGATAAAATCTCTGGACTCGCGACACCGTTACGAGACGTAGCTATAGTGTGTGCATTGGAAATGAAACACCGTTACGAGACGCAGCTATAGTGTGTGCATTGGAAATGAAACACCGTTACGAGACGCAGCTATAGTGTGTGCATTGGAAATGAAATTTGACACACTTCGCGGTTTCCGATTGAGCTGAAATTTTACACCCATATGTATATCGCGTGACAATGCAATATTATGACTACATGAAGCTGATCTGATGATGGAGCTGGAAGGTGGACCTAGGAACTCTATAATGAAACGGCGCAACCCCATCGAGTTTGGGCTTGTATGATTCGTCTTGACGAGTACTTTGTCTCTAGATGGTATCCAGGGTCTGAGGATGAAGCTGGAAGGTGGCCACAGTAACTCTTATAATGAAACGACGCAACCCCATCCAGTTTGGACTCGTTAGATTCGTCTTGATGAGTACTTTGTCTTTAGATGGTATCCAGGGTCTGATGATGGAGCTGAAAGGTGGCCATGCTAAACTGTAATTAAATGGTTAACTCCATCGAGATAGGGCCCGTTTGAAATGTCTTGACTAGTACTCCAGTCCTAGATGATATCCAGGGTCTGATGATGGAGCAGGAAGGTGGCTACAGTAACTCTGTAATGAAATGACGCAACCCCATCGAGTTTGGAATCGTTGGATTCGTCTTGATGAGTACTTTGTCTTTAGATGGTATCCAGAGTCTGATGATGGAGCTAGAAGGTGACCATAGGAACTCCGTTATAAAACGACATAACACCATCGAGTTTGAGCTCGTATGATTCGTCTTGACGAGTACTTTGTCTCTAGATGGTATCCAGGGTCTGATATGTAGCTGGAAGGAGGCCACAGTAACTATGTCATGAAACGACCCGAAATCCCCCCATCAAGTTTATATTCGTTTAATTCGTCTTAAGGAATACTTTATCAAGTTATGATCATTTTTTTTAATGACTGAATGAATAATTTTGATTTACAAGTTTTAATTTAAGATCGAACAATTAATTTGGATATCTAAAAATAACAACTGTTTGTTTATAGTTTTAAGTTTTCACTTCTGTCGGCAGTCGTTAGACTGCTTTGTTTTTTTTTTGTTGTCTATCAAACTCCATAGTCTACTTACTTATCATCACGCCATCTCCCTTGCGAGGTAGGCAGAGAGAAGAGTCTATTAAACTTTTTCCAAATCACTTCAGAAGTTTAGGTCCAAAAATAAGCTGTGATAACTGTAGTCTAAGTTTTATAAATTGCTAATAAACTTAGAAATGAGCTTACTCCAACAATCCTTTGACAAGCAATCTGTTCTTGGTTCTGGCCATCTGTGCATCGAATGGTACTTCGTGGTACTGGTTTATAGAGTTTGCCGCAGCTGACGTGAGGCCGGTGCCAACCGCGCATAGAGCAAAGGTTGCCAGGTCAAAAGGCGCCGGCGCGAGCGCATAGCCAGCCATTGATGACATCACTACTAAGGCTGCAATAGGATGAAGTAAGTGTTACACTTATAAGGTCGATGTTGACGTGGTAAATAAGAATTACGACCGGCGGTCGTGGCTACAAAGGGCAAGAATACGGGCATAATGTTGAAATTCCCTGTCTCTCACTGCAATAGGTACTTTTATTTAAGCAACACAAAAAAGGAAAGTGTTCTGGGCAATAGCCGAACACACCAAGTGCTTAAAATATATAAAAATACCAGAAAGGAATTTAAGGTTATGTGTTAATAATAATGTAGCTAGTCGTCACTTTATGCATTGTTATATTAATCAAATCAAAACTGAACTATCACACACAAAATTCCGTAATCAACGAAGTTTCGAATGAACTTGATCTTGGAAAATTAAAGCTGTGACCCTGTGAATTATCTTTTCTTTATCAATCGCTACTAACGAGGGTGTGTTATTGACTGACAAATTGGAGATCTGCACAAATCATCATGCAAGAATCATCTATAGATACTTATCTTTAAGCATACATTTTTTGGAAAATATCGACAAAAATACAACTTTTTTTATTTTAGATACCTAGACAAAATCAATCGGTCAGTTGCCACGAGTGCAGTTTGCGCGTTATCGGTGCGTTCTTCTGTTATCTCGTATAAGAACATAACTTTTTTGAATTATTATTAGTCGAGGGGAGCAGAATGTTGAGTAGGCACGTGGAATGTAAGAGGTGGTGTGAAAGGTAAGTTACACGAGCTGGTAACCGTCATGTCGGACAGTCAGCTTGATGTGCTCTGTGTAACAGAGACCAAGCGAAAGGTTAGCGACGCCTGTGATCTTCCTGGTGGCGGGATAGCTCTGTGGTCTGGTGTACCGCAGAGCGATCGGGCCAGCATGGGAGTGGGGGTGTTGCTGTCCGCTCGCTTGGCCTCAGGTATGAAAGACTACGGAATTCGATCCCAGACTTCTATGGGTCCGAATAAAACTAGGTGTCACCAGGGTCTTCATGGTCGCAGCTTATGCTCCCGTAGGCTCTTCGGTGGCATCGGATCTAGAGAAGTTCTGGGATAATGTTAGGGAAGTTCTGGATTTGGCAGAAGCTAGTGAACGCGTGATCGTATGCGGAGACTTGAATGGATGGGTTGGGACCAAGCGTCAAGACTTCGAGGACGTGCTTGGTTCATTTGGTGATACGAGAGTGAACGATGCAGGTAGGCTCATTGCGGATGTATGTATGGAAAGAAACCTTATTGTGTCAAACACATTTTTGAACTATGTATCTTTGAACCTGAGTGCAAGTATGAAAGAACAGAAGAAAGAAATATACCGGCAACGTAAGAATGACACTAAAGCCTTAGTGAAAGAGAAGCGTGATAGAGCAAATATGATTGCAGAAGAAAGACTGACCAAAAATTTCGAGAGCAAGACCAAACTTTTCTGGAGGGAGGTGAAGAAATCTCGGAGTGGTTGGTCAGTTTTCAGAATGAATAAAATAAGGTCTAAAGGTGGAGACATTCTTACGCAAACACAAGATGTGTTAAGTCGATGGAGTGAATATTTTGGAGATATGTATGCGGATGTTAAGGGTGATGCTGGTGCCACATGTGGTCTAACAGATCAGCATTCGGTACCGGCATCCTCTGATGACATTAGTTTGGATGAAGTTGAATGGGCGATTTGAAGTTTGAAAAATGGTAAGGCAGCGGGTATTGATATGGAGTCTGCTGAGATGATCAAGCTTGGAGGCTCATGTGTCTGGGAATCCTTCCTGATGCTTCTCAATTTATGTTGGAGCTCAGGAATGGTTCCCAAGGACTAGAGAAGCGCAGTCATCGTGCCCTTGTTTAAAACCAAGGGTTCACGTTATGACTGTGCAAACTACAGAGCCATAAGCTTGACCAGTTTGGCAAGCCAAAGTGTATGGTAAGATTATTGAAAGGAGAATGAGGATGGTGTCAGATGAATTTTTGTATGTGGCACAAGGAGGTTTCAGTTGTGGAAGAGGATGCATGGATCAAGTGTTTTCTCTGCGCAACATTGTGGAGAAGCACCTGGCTGTAGGCCAGAGGGTTTTCTGCAGTTTTGTGGATTTGGAGAAGGCATTTGATACTGTTGTACGAAAGGAACTTTGGGACATTTTGCCGACAAGCGGTGCAGTCTAACTACATGGACTGCAGAGCTTGTGTGCGGCTGGATGATGGAATGTCACCCTAGTTTGATGTCAATATCGGCGTTAAACAGAGCTGCGTTATATCAGCCAGACTGTTTATCATATATCTGGATAAATGCCTACAAAGGTTGAATGAAATGAATGTGGGAGTTCAGATGGGCGACTCAGTGGTTAACTCTGCTATATGCAGACGATGCGGCCCTATTAGCGCAGTCTGCGACTGACCTGCAAACCCTAGTCGACGTATTGGCAGAAGATTGTAAGAAAAGGGGCCTACGTGTGAATGTGAGCAAAACCAAAATAATGGTTTTTGAAAGAGAAGAAGCCAGAATGTATGTTAGAGTAGCAATAGGAAATGGTGTGTTAGAACAAGTGGATGAATTTGTATATCTTGGATGTGGATTCAGTCGGGATGGAAGGTACACCACTGATGTAGAGAGAAGAGTGAATGCGGGAAATAGAGTGAACGGAGCATTGGGACAACTTCTCGGCAGCCACCACCTCAGCCAGAAGGGACGTGTCGCAATACACAACGCAGTGCTTGTGCCAACGTTATTATATGAAAACCAGAGTTGGGTATGCAAAAAGGAGCATGAGAGTAAAATTAATGCGGTCGAAATGCGATCTCTGCGGAGAATCTGTGGAGTTTTACGAATGCAGTCAGTCAGCCTCGACTGACTGCATTCGTAAAAACGACGTAAGAGAGAGAGTAGGTATGAAAGTATTGGTGTAAAGATGCGAAAGGTAATGCTCCGATGGTTCGGGCATGTGGAAAGAATGCCGGACGTGCGACTGGTTAAGAAGATATACAATGCGAAAGTGGAAGAATGTAGGTACAGAGGGAGACCGAGATTCACCTACCTAGACCAAATCGGTCATGTATTGAAGGAAGGTGGAGTCAGGAGTCTCCAAAACCGGCAAGCGTGTATGAAGATAGTTATGAATGTTGAGGAAGCGAGAGATGTATGCAAGAATAGAGCCTCTTGGCACTCTGTTCTCTCTGCCTACCCCGCAAGGGAAATGGCGTGATGATAAGTAAGTAAGTAATAAATGTTGCCAGATTTTAGCCCTTTGTAAATGATAAATTGTTATTTTCAATCCCACTGTTAAATTACAGCAGCATAAAGTTCACTCTTGAATTATCTCGAGTATATGCACAGTTTGGCTTGTTCAGCGCACTCCAATTACCTCGAGCGCATACATTAGAGGGTTAAACCTATTAAACTTTAGATTAACGAGCAGGGGCAGGACGCGTTTATTGCATAGTATACCTAGATACTCACAACTCAATCGAAACTTCGAAAGCATCATGCAATACTGTCCTAAGTTCTTCTTTCTATCTTGTGACGGCGTCTCCTTCCACATTCTGTTGTCCTGTACCACATTTTTACTTTTCACAGTGGCAGTCGTCTGTGTAGTTAGTGGTACTTTGCTCTTCCAACATTGTGATGTCGTTATTCTGGCCAATTGTTGTAGAAGAACGCCATTCTAGGAATACAATGAGCTCATTAATACACAAACCAAATCAGCCAACATAAAATGCATATAAACTAAACCAGAGACCACTTCTCTCCACTTGCTACGATCCTGACACACATCTTTCGCTTCATCTACTATCATCAGCGCTTTCATGCATGCTCGTCGGTTATGAGTAACCTTAACTTGGCCTTCCTTAAGAACGTCTCCGATCTGGTCAAAATACGGTCGCCTAGGTTGACCTCTACCAACTTGCCCATTCACCGTCGCCGTCTGGCCCTCCAGACTCCTCCAGACTCCTAACCCTTTAGACGGAATCTCATATCTAACAATCGACATCGTATCGTGATCACTGTGATTGGTTGAGATCACCGTGACTGGCCAACGGATTATTGCGACATCACGCATTGATTTCTCTACCAATCACAAGCGAGTCGATGCAATGTCGATTGTGAGATATGAGATTCCGTCTAACCCGTTACGTTAATCTTCTTTCATCCATCCTCTCTACGTGTCCGAACCACCTCAGCATTCCTTTCTCTATTTTTGTCACTACGTCTTCTTTCACACCACAGCATTCTCGTCGTGATCTTGATTACATTATTTCTCACTTTGTCCATCAGAGTCACTCCAGCTATGCTTCTTAGATTTCTCATCTCAACAGCATTTATCATACTCTCATGCTTCTTTTGCCATACCCAACACTCACTACCATACTTAAGTGTAGTGACCAGCACCGCCCTATGCACAGCCAGTCGTACATTTTTGACACTTTCTGGCTGTTCATAAAGCCATGCAGTGCCCCATTCACTTTATTTCCAGCCATTGCTCTCCGCTCAATATCACAGTCATATTTTCCATCTCTCGTATCACTTGTTCCACTCTTTCTTCTGCAATCAGAATCTCGCAATTTGACATACTATCTTCCCTTTCAAAAACCGTTACTTCGTCTTACTCACATTCACTGACATCTCTTTTACTTTCCAAGCTTCATGCATTATGTGAACCATCGCGTGCAACTCCTTTGATGGTGCTAAGATGACCTGATCGTCAGCGTATATGAGGCATTTGATGATCAAATCATTCATTCTCAATCTCTAAGCAAGCCCCTATTTATCCTGATACAAGCACTGAAATCCTTGTACAGTGATTTTAGTGCTCGCATCAAACCACCGCCCACCCCATACGTAGACAATGACGACCATAATTCCTTTCTTATCACTCTGTCATAAGCGTTTTCCAAGTTAAACATCCATACACCGAGCAATACTGTATATATCGCTGTGACTTAAATAGGCACCTAACCGCGGAGCACTCACGACTCATGGTTGCCGAGGCATGTTGAGAATTCGAGCCGCATAAGTACAACTCGCATTTCGAGCATTTTTATGAAGACGTCCTACTGCTCGTTTTTCGTTTACTGTGTCTAAACCATCCAAGGATCTCAAATATAAAAAAAAATATCCACATCTCTGAATTCAAAAACTGTTTTAAATGTCTGTACATTTGTAAGCAGTGACAGCCTAGTGGTAAAACCAAGGACTGCAAAGACAATGATACTTAGTTCGATTCCGGGGGGTATAATAGGTATATATGTATAGGCCAGAAGTATGGGTGATGCTTATACTTCTGGACTACAATATTTTTTGAAAATGTGTTTTTTTATACTATGTCGGTGGCCAAAACAAGCATACGGCCCACCTGATAGCAAGCGGTTACCGTAGCATATAGATGCTAGCAACAAAATAAATTTCAATCGCGCGTCACCACCTCCAAGGAAAGGGTTAGGAGGTGGATAGGAAGGAAAATAAGGAGAGGATTCGAGTATAAGTAGGATACTGAGAAGAGGATAGGTAGGCTAACAAGGAGAGGATAAGAAGGATAACAAGGAGAGGATAGGGAGGGGGCTTAGGCCTCTGTCTCTCTCATTCACCATACGAAACACAATGGCAGGAGTAAGTGCCATTGTTACACGCTGATCTTTTGTGTGGGACAAGCAAGGCTCTACAATTTTGTTTACAAATTATCACTTCTCAGTTATATTAACATCGTAAGGAAACCTGCGTGCCCAATAGATTTTCTCAACAGCTTGTGAATTGTAAAGTCTGCTAACCCCTACTTGGCCAGCATGGCCTAAATCCCTCTCATTCACAGTGACACTGATGGCTCGAAAAAAAAATTGTTTGTTTGTTCTCACATAATATAATACAAAAACTACTGAACACCCCTACACACCCTATGGCTATACCAAGCAGTCATTCGACCAATGATCAGCTACGCGGCGGTGGTATGGTGGCCACGGACCTTACTATCCACCGTCGAAGCCAAATTACAACGACTCCAGAGGTTGGCCTGTATAGCGGCCACGGGATGCATGACAACCCCAACTGCAGCCCTGGAAGCTAATCTTGGCCTGCCGCCGCTGCATATCTTTATAAAACAAGAGGCAGCAGCCTCAGCAGTACGTCTTAAAAGACTGAATCTCTGGAAGCTGGCAAGGGTACCGCAAACTGAAATCCTAATTGAGACAGTAGGTAAGGAGCCGCTTATAGAGGCGGCGACTGACACGACACCCAAGCAGTTCGTGTTTGACAAGAAGTACAAGATACAACTGCATGAACAACCTGATGGTGAAAGTCTTAATTCACGAGAGCTGAGAAACTTCACAGATGGATCTAAAACAAGGTCAGGCACTGGCTCGGGAGTATTCTCAGAGGACCTAAACATACAGATCTCTTCACTATTAAGAGCCCACAACACAGTCTTCCAGGTAGAATGTATGGGCATCATAATGGCGGCGCACGCAATCGCCTCCAGAAAGGTAAAGGAATACCCTATCCGCATACTTTCTGACAGCCGATCAGTTCTACAGGCCCTCCAAAGCTACACTGTAACCTCAGGGCTTATATACGAATGCCATCGAATCACAGGTATGTATCCACAATGGTGTTACCATACAGTGGATCAAGGGACATAGCGAGTCACGCGGTAATGACGCGGCTGATGAATTGGCGAGGGGAGGCTCGGAGACGACAGCGATGGGCTCTGAGCCCATTGTGCCCCTACCATTCGCCTTTCATCGGAAAATACTGCGACAAAACACCAAGGTGGAGCATCAACAATATTGTACACAAATATTAACGTATCGGGTCTTAATCGCGTATATAATGTTGAGGTTGAATACCTTGACTCACCAACCCGTGACCACGGCCGATGCAATACGGTCGAAACGTCGGGAAATTAAGGTATTCAACCTCAACATTATATACGCGATTAAGACCCGATACGTTAATATTTGTGTATAATGTGTACAAATCGCGAAAGTTTAAAAGTTAACAATATTGGTCTAATCTAGGTACATGCAGGCGCTAGAGAGGCCCTCCTGACAATCAGCCTCGGATTGTCACGTAAGCTACGGCTAATGAATAGGCCTCAGCTACGACTTATAGTCGCAGCCCTAACTGGACATGCCCTACTGAATAAACACTTATTTATACTGGGTGTTACAGACAGCCCCCTCTGCAGAGCCTGCACGGAGGCAGAAGAAACAACCACCCATGTCATCATTGAATGCCCAGGGGTGGAGGAGTACCGGGCACATTACCTGGGGTCACCGAGGTCACTCCCAGAAGTCGTCGGCAACATTAAGGGTCTGCTAGGCTTCTTAGTAGAGTTGGGTTGGCTAGAGTAGTGCCACCAACCCGTCACCCAAAATAGGCGCATTGAAAGACTTCGAGTTGCGGAAAATAAGCCCGTGTATCACTATCACTGCTGAATAGACTTTAACGAAACTTTTGTTTGATAACTCTTAATAAGATTTAAAAATAGGTATTATTTTATCTCACTATTATATCAGGAATCACAGATATACACAAAATATTTTTATAAATTATTATATTTTATGCATGCAGCAGAGCTGCAGGCAAGAACTTATTGATATACTATGATAATATTGTTTTGAGGTTTTTACTTTTGTGAGGATGTTAGGAAGTAACTGTAAAGCCTTTTTTTTGTGAAGGCTGGAAAAAATGTTCCTAACCACACACCCTATAGTTCGGGGCAACAACCAGGGTAGTGTGGGGAACCCACTAAAGAAACCCGCCGAGTGCCGTCTCTCTGCCTTTATTGGCGGGCCACTGGAACTATGTTACATTCCTTCGGTGATAATTAATTGTAAAGCCTGTGTTTATAAATATGTACAAGAATAGATTAGTCTGGAATGCAGTAAATTCTAATTTAGAGCCTTGGAACTTTATAATTATCTTCATCAATGTAACTGCAGTGTCTCCTTAACATGTATTATATAAGAGTTGTATGTAGAATTATCATGGGTAGCAATTCGTCAATTCTGTATTTAGAGAATATTTATAATAAAGTTTTTTATAAAAATATCCAAACAATAGATTGGCCACCTTTGTTTTTATATGATTAAATTAATATTGGCATATATGAATCTTAATAGAGCACAGAAATTAAGAATACAATAACAACAATATACAATCATAATAATTCATACATTCAATGTTAAATATTTAAATTATCTTACCCTAGAGACGCTGATATTACCGTATCTCAGGCAGATTGAGCAGTGCATTACTTTATTATAAAACATTCTGATGGTTTACACTTTCACACCATTCTGAAATGTGGATACAATATAGTGTGAGCTATACTGCTGCGTTTAATATACTAGTGTGAATAAGCAAATATTATAAGATATTATATAGTCGGCAATATTAGATATAATTACGACTAAACAGTCACAAATGATAAATTACGTACATCTTAATCGAATACAAATGATTATAAATGATCGCAATAACATTGACAACGTATTATATAGGCATATTTATTAACCCAATATCTACTTACGTTTACGTCTTTAATGCTGAGATCTAGGAATCAAAATGTTCTAAACATCCTATATTACCATCAACGAAATCTATAAATTATTTTTACGATACGATACTTCAAAAACATCTTAGAGGTTATTTTTATTTTTGACGTAGAATAAATGTCAGAATCAGTATCAGTGACAATACGAGTGCTGCCATTTTTTGATGAAATAAAAATATTGATTTTACTTATTTATTCCAGTTCAGTGAAATATATCCATAAATGAAATATTTATATCTGCCTGCACCTTCATTCACGTGGACTCCACTATATTTGTACTAAAAACATCCACTGCGATCGCCAACCCGCCTGCCAAGCGTCAGCATGGCGATTACGGTAAAACCCCCATTTTGGGGAGGCCTATGTCTATCAGTGGACGATGAAAGGCTGATGGATGGATGGAACCAATGTGGCCATAAGGTGCTATAATATCTAAGTTTTATTTGCTTAATCTTTTTTAAATATAATATTATTAACGAGAGCCTGGCTTGTCCCAGCACGAATGGGCTGGCTTGAATGGGGTAATTGGGGAAGTACCACCATCTTACAGATCACAGCGAAATAATGGTCTAGGTATTCTTACCATTATGTTTCATATGGTGAGTATGAGCGCCGGAAACCCAGGAGCCATCCCTAGCCTTTTCTTTCTATCCTTCCTATCCTCTCCTTATCCCTTTTATCCTCTACTTATTATCCTTCCTATTCTCTTCTTATTAGCATTTGTATCTATTTCCTTGTTATCCTTCCTCTCCTCCTCATATCTATGGGCTAACGGTATGGTAAATGGTAACCGCAACCATATATTATATGTATTATTTTTGAGATTATGGAATGTGAACGTAGTTTTAATGAAGCTAGAATCGTAACACTACCAAGACAAACTAAAAATTTCCTACTCTAGGGAACACTAACTACTACTAGCGATTAGGTATGAAAGATAGTATTGGTGTCGAGACTTACCTACCTAGACCAAATCGGTCATGTATTATTTTATAGGAAGTCAGGAGTCTATAAAACCGGCAAGCCTGTATAGTGTATGAGGAGATTTAAGAATGTTGAGGAAGGGAGAGATGTATGCAAGAATAGAGCCTTTTGGCGTTCTGTCCTCTCTGCCTACCCCGCAAGGGATGGCGTGATGATAAGTAAGTGATAACAAAATACAGCTTCACAGAATAGTTTTACGTTCTACAAGATTGCGACACTACGTACAACTTGAAGTAAAAAATTTTGACTTGAGTTGAGGGCGCTACTCTATGCCAAAGTCGACAGTCGACTTCTTTTGTTTTGGTCGATATACGATAAGTCAAATTGAGTCAAATTTTATTTTCGGGAAATTTTAACGGTATAAAAAAAGCACAATTTTTGTTTTCATTTTGATTCGACTGCTTTCTTCATCTTTATTTCCTGATTCCAACGTGGAAGTGGATTTATAAGTTTCGTCTGTTGACGCTCGTATTGCGAAACATGTCCAATTGGTATATTCGAACCTTATAAAAATGTTCAAATTATGGTGAACGACCTGTTGGTCCCGTAGAAAGGAAAGCTATCCTAAAATATGGCTTCGCGAGGCGACAAAGCCAATGGCAATGGCGAGGAGCAGATCGTAGAGGTAAATGGATGTGGCCTACATAGATGACAGATAAACTGAATAGTGACTAGATTACAATGATGAATGGAGGGATGGTTGCAGACGTTGGCGGAGGTGTTCCGCTGCTTCATTTGTATGGAGAAGCTGGTGGATGCACACCTCTGCCCGCACTGCTCAAAGCTGTGTTGCTATGCGTGTGTGCGGAGGTGGCTGACGGAACAACGGTCGCAATGTCCGCACTGCCGTGCGGCGCTTCATCTGCACGAACTCGTCAACTGCCGTTGGGTCGAGGAGGTCACCCAACAAATAGAGACTATGCAGCAGACCAATTCTGCAAGTCAAAGGGAAAGCTTTAGGGATAGGTGATTAATCAACACATATTTATAAATACAGTTATATATAAGAGTGTCACTAGGTAATTCCATTCTATGGATGTAAAAATTCTACTTAGTACTAAGCCAATAATACTAAAAGGATAACTAAAAGAGAATCTGTGCCAACATATGGAGCACGTTGTTATTAGGTAATTTATTTGTTATTTTGAAGTAGGTGTGTATTCACAGAAGCTGTGTATTCACAACAGTGGAATATATGGATAGAAAAGTAAGTGATAAAGAACTTTATATGTACTACCAATATCAACAGTTTTTGTGACATAGCTGCTGATGGCTAACATTCAGTAACAAATCTCAGTATTATCTTAAAGCAATCTATATTCATCATAATAATTTTAATCTTTATTTTGTCTAATTTTTTTTAGAAAGAATCAGTTTCTTTCTCTTAGTAAGTGTGAAATAACATATTAGTTATTTCTTGACGCACACATTCCAATTTGATGTAACTTAATATAAAGAAAATTTGTAATAGCACATTTCAGTTCTCTTACCAAATGTGAATATAACAACAATTTGAATTGAAAATGAATTGAAAACCAATTATGTGGTTATCAATAAAAATACACATTTATATAAATCCATTAGTATATCACTGGGCTCCCGAGTTTCCTAGGGTAGATATAGTAAGGACATACTTAACATCAATTGAGAGTTGGCTGTGTATATGTAATTTAAAGAAATAGTAGAAATTCAGTTATAACAAGTTAAGACAATTCAATTAATGGATACCAATGTTATTACGGCTTAATGAGTAAGATAAGTTTACTTGTTTTATTCACAAGTAATCTGCCTTAGTGTTGATAATCAACAAATTATCATGTCCTGAAAGTGTCTTGGGATGACTGCTTGAACAAGAAAATTTTAATATTGTGCGCATATGGCTAGTTAAGTAGTATATTACAGGTAATTTTTACCCCTATAATTACTTATTCATAAATAATTAACAATATAATTATGAATATATATATAATAGCTTTAATGATGATACCAAGTTGCAAAATTTTTGGTTAGTGATAGAATCTTCAGTAATAAGCTTTTTAAAGGTAGGTTCTGCAACAAAATGATGGAATAAATTTTTGATAAGATTACTGTGACCATACAACATTTTGTATGTTTCCATTATGTTATCACAATTGGTACTTGCAGAGAAATAAAGTCCAGGTATAAGAACAAACTTCCCAATAAAAAAGAATGAATTAATTTTTGTATGAACTTCCATTTTGTGGTTTTAAACAAAAATTCTAAAGTCCTCCATTCACATGATTGCCCTTAAAAATCTTAATCAGGATTAAAGGTCACTAAACACAGTTTTACTTATTTATCATCACGCCATCTCTCTTGCGGGGTAAGCAGAGAGAACAGAGTGCCAAAAGGCTCTATTCTCGCTTACATCTCTCGCTTACTCAATATGATTGATGATCAAATTCTCTTCATACAGCGAACTCCTGACTCCACCTTCCTTCAATACATGACCTATTTGATCTAGGCAGGTCAGTCTCGGTCTCCCCCTGTACCTACATGCTTCCACTTTAACTAATCGCTCGTCCGGCATTTTTTCTATATGTCCGAACCAGCGGAGCATATTCCCTATCGCATCTCTACACCAATACTCTCTTTCAGACTTACTCGCTCTCTTACGTCATCGTTACGAATGCGGTCAGTCAGCCTAACTCCACAGAATTTTCAGTAGGCATCGCATTTTGACCGCATTATTAAACGGGAATAATTATCTTTTTTACCATCAATTTTATTGAAAATATGGTAGTACCTAGCTCAGAAATAGAAAAAATTACTTCTTATTGTATTTAAAATTTAATTATCATGGGTAGAATTATTTCAATGTTCGCCCGAAATGTATAATGATGACGTAGATCTGTTGTTTTTTGATTGAAACAATGAACCTGAAGAAATACCATAATCATTAAGAAATAAAGAAAAATCGATAATTTTATCAATTTAATACAAATATATTTAGGTTTCTCAATAAATTAAGAGCTTTCCATGAGTAATGGATGTGCGCCTAATGGTACACCACTTAAAAAACGAATTTTCTAAGTACCAAGGTGATATGTAAAAGAATGCACAAAAAACAAACAGTAAATATTAAAATTTTTTTTTTCCAAATACTCTTAGTTTTACGAAAAAAGTAATATATATATTTTTTTTAATTGCATGTTGTGGCAAACGAGCCACGGCCCATCTGATGGTAAATGGTAACCGTCGCTCATGCACTCGACTATACCCAGAGTATTGTCAAGCCGCTGCTCACCATTTCATTTCTCCGATTTGAAATGAAAGAATAAACGGCTATCTCCCACTACTGCCAAAACGCAATTATGTGCTTCATGGCCGGTCACACGGGAGATGGTGGTACCAACCCGCTCGGACCCGATACCAAGTGGGTATTTCCACTTGCTATCCAGCCCTACAACCAGTCATGCAATGGATGATAATTGCTTACCTCCCTTAGTCGCCTCATACGACACCTGTGGGAAGGAATTGTATTCTTAGTCTGTCACCACACTATGATTCTTGTAGGCAGTTTCCTAACCAATAAATTTGATAATCACATTATTTTAAAAAAAGTGATATTTGCAATACTTAACTGATTTTGTAATAATGGATGGTGACACAAGGACAACAGGAAGGCCCATGCAAAAATATTAGCTTTCCCTAATTAATTATTACGAACATAAAATGTTTCCATTCTCCGTATTTTTATATTGTCAATTGGACGACGACCTCATCTACCGAACTTATTTACTTACAATGTTAAGACCAGGTAAGCCTCATAGTTATAAAAAAAAACCGAATATCTACTGCTTGCAGTAAGTAATGTTTTTCCATTATAATAAGTCTTGGATGACCAAGCTTCGCTCAGGTTTTTGTTTTTGTGTTAACGCGATCGCGATTTTTGTAAAAATGATAACTAAACATAATTTTGACCCCATTTATTATCTTATCGATTTTTTCAGGAGGAAACCCCATACAGATAAAAGCAATACCATTTAATTACAAAATTTGATCGACTTCGTTAGTACCTACCGTTTTCGAGACACGGAATATATTTATGCTACAAGAATTGCTTGATTACGAGTTATTAGATTTATTCTAATAAATAGCCAAGCATGTCAGATTAACAATATATAATAACAAATACAGCTCCCCAATACAGGTGTCCAACTCACCAAGAAAAGCTGACAGTGTATTGCTGGACTTGTCGCCGCTGCATCTGTCATCAGTGTGCCTTATGGGGTGGCACCCACTCTGGACATACATTCAAACAATTGGAAGAAGTTTACGACCAACACGTTAGCCAGATCCGAGATGAAGTATCCCAACTGAGACGGAGATTGATGGAGTTGATTAGCCTTGTGCAGGATGTGGTGAGATTCTTACTGTTTTGAATATTTAACAGACTAGCATAGCCTATTATATAGTTTTTCTACATACAAATAGATGTAATTTTTAGCGTTTATACGTAGATTAGTTTCATTTGACCTCTTCAGAATAAGTTTTGTCTTATTTAGTTATTTTATACTACGTGAGTGGCGAATAAGCGTACGGCCCATCTGATGGTAAGCGGTTACCGTAGCCTATAGATGCTAGCAACACTAGAGGCTTTACTCGCGCGTCGCCATTTCCAAGGAAATGTATAGGAGTTGGGTAGGGTGGATAATAAGGCCACCGAAGGAATGTAACATAGTTCCAGTGGCCCGCCCATAAAGGTGGAGAGACGGCACACGGTGCGTTTCTTTAGTGGGTGAGGGCCCCACACTACCCTGTTCGTTGCCCCGAACGACGGGGTGTGCGGTAAGGAACATTTTTTCCCGCCTTAACAAAAAAAAAAGGGTGGATCATAAGGAGAGGCGCTCTCACGCACCATACGGTACGATTAACTACCGTTGTTACACGCTGGTATTTTGTGAGAGGGTGGTCCCCGATCGAGCCGGCCCTGGGTTAAGCAAGGCTCCTCTACCAGGTACATTTCGATTTTCAGTCGGAGGTTGACGACATAAAATTCCAAACTACTAAAGACTTAGATCGCTTTCAAAGGGGCTTTTCAATATGGATATTAGAAGTGCTTCACGATACTACGAGGCGCTTCTAATATCCATATTATCCGGTCATCTTTGTTGAGTTACACCAAGCCAATAGAGTTTCAAACAACCATCATCATCGTCAACAATCATCGTAAATCAAATATCGTCTATTCAGCCTTTTTTTGTCCGTGTGGTGACGGATAATACAAGTGTCACCACCCCATTCTTTCCCACGGGTGTCGTATGAGGCGACTAAGGGAAGTAAGCAATTATCATCCATTGCATGACTGGTGGTAGGGCTAGGTACCAAGTGGGAGTACTTACTTGGTATCGGGCCCGAGCGGGTTGGTACCACCATCTCCCGTGTGACCGGCCATGAAGCACATCGTTGCGTTTTGGCTGTAGCAGGAGATAGCTGTTTATTCTTTCATTTCATACCGGTGAAATGAAATAGTGAGCAGCGGCTTGACAATACTTTCGGTATAGTTTAGTCCATGAGCGACGGTTACCATTTACCATCAGATGGGCCGTGGCTCGTCTGCCACTACATGCAATAAAAAAAAAAACAAGTAACAAATTATTTCGTCCTATGGTTGTGTTATAACGTTATAGTCATATATACCCAACTAGCTGCAACGTGCTTCGACCTCGTGGAATTTAGTTTTATTTTTCTGTGCTGCACCATAATTATAGAAGTTATACCTACTTCTTTTGGCGCGTTAGGGAAAATTGATGAGAGTAAATATTTACGATGCGCGCGTCACGAAAAACCGACACCCTGAAGTTAGCTATAGTCAACATTTTCGTTTTTTTTTTGTGATATTTAAATAAACTTTATTTAACTAGATAATGCGTTATAATAAAACTTTCAATGTATTAAATACCTTTTTTCTATTGTTAGCCTCGTTTTTTCTACAAACGTAGAATAAGGCGAAAGATAAAATTTTTGAAAAGATTTTTATCTTGTTACGCCAAAGAAGTATAACTTCTAACGCGTGTACATAAGTACACACACACGTTTTTTTGTCAAGTCGTTCCGTGGTTTAGCTGGAACAAACTGACAAAAACTTAAAAAAAAATAGGTATTTTGTAATAGGTACCGCATATACTTTCATATGCATTTAGTGAAAAACTATTAATTAGACATTACAAATAGACACTTTAATTTTATTTATTGAAACTGCACAGATGGCGGAGTGGTTTAGATATCGGCGTTCGCTTGAGTGTTGCGGGTTCGATTCCCACACAGGGCAACTCTTTGTGTGATCCACAAATGGTTGTTCTGAGTCTGGGTGTACTGTCCCTGAAATTGTATGTTTGTAAAGTCCCCCGCGATACAAGGATTACATAATTCCTAAGTGCAGTCACTCCTTTTTAAAAAAAATATCCATCCATCCATCAGCCTTTCAACGTCTACTGCTGGACATAGGCCTCCCCAAGAGAACGCCACAGCGAGCGGTTCCGTCATGGGGGATAATGCCGTAATCGCCATGCTTGGCAGGCGGGTTCGGCGATCGCAGTTGATGTTGTTAATACTCGAGGGAGTGCTGCTGCCCAATCCTCCGGTATTCCCTCAGTCGGCTCTTACGACTCCCGTGGGTAGAGAGGGGTGGGAAAATTCTAAAGCCGGCCTCAGAAAAAAAAATTAATATTTGTATAAATACCCAATAAGCTGGTACAAGTTTGACGAACTATTTGATAATAAAATACTTCCACACGAAAACATTACAGTATTCTGTATTTTGTGTCACTCACATATATCACATATGCCTATTCTCATCATGAATATTTAATTTCTTAGGAACGTAACGTGGAATCAGTCCGTGCTGCCAAAGACGAGCGCGTCCGTGAGATTCGCAACGCGGTTGAACTAATGATCTCTCGCCTCGACTCCGCACTGAAGGCCAAGCTACTTACATTGATGGGGCAGAAGAATGGGCTCACGCAGGAAACTGAGCAGTTAGAACATCTGCTGCAGGAGATTGAACACCAGTTGCATTCCAGTACAAGGTGACTTGTGAGATCAGATTACGTTGTAGGATATGTAATCAGTACCACTGAAGTATTGTCTGTCCGCTAGTACAGGTGGAGAGACGGCACACGGTGGGTTTATTTAGTGAGTGAGGGCCCCCCCACTACCCTGGTTGTTGCCCCGAACGATATGGTGTGCGGTTAGGTACTTTTTTTCACGCCTTAACATAAAAAAAAAGATATTTAATCAGTAATCAATCAGTCTATTGCAGGCCACTCTGGCCACACTGGACATAAGACACTGTGATAGGTTTGAGACTACCAACAGTTTCCAATTACCTAAACATTAAACTTATATTTGTATTATGTATGAAAAAAGTCAATTTTAGAAATAGTGCAAATATTCACTAATATATTTTCCATTCTTAAATAAATTTAGGTAAATTACAATTGTGTAAAAGTGAAATTTGTGAAAGCGGAAATAACTGGATTTAATTAACTTGATTGGAATAATATATACCGGCTGTATGTTAGGTATTTATATTTAAGCGAAATACGCATCTCGAGATCTCCAAAACTACAATTTATTGAATTGTTGCATAGAATTTATTTTTCTCAACGTAGACAACCTACTAAGATATTCTACTCTGGGATAATGACAAACTCATTCTCCGGGGACAAAGTCGAGAATAAAAGCAACTATCATTTAATTATTACTAATATTATAAATGCGAAAGTGAGTTTGTTACGCTTTCACGACGGAAGTACTGAACCAGTCATCATGAAATTTTCCATACATATAGTCTAGAGTGTGACTGCACAGATGGCGGAGTGGTTTAGATGTGGGTTCGATTCCCACATAGGACAACTGTGTGATCCACAAATGGTTTATGTGGCGATGATTATTATTAATGTAGGCACCGTTGTATGTATTTATATTCTGAAGTTCATGCGGCTGCGAGTCGCAAGTAGAATCTAATTGCACATAAACGTCACAGAAGTTTATGTCTTTCATTATCTAGTTTGATTCTAAAGCATCTATACTATTAAAAAAGCTGTAACAGGGCTATGTCGTTACATTTAAAATATTTGAGAAAATAATACTGTATTAGGGTATATAGGCGTGTCTATATAAATTAACAAAACGATTTTTTTTTCGATTTTTTGTCCGTTTGTTCGTTCGCGCATCACGCAAAAACTACGGAACGGATTTTGATGCAATTTTTTTTATTTGATAGCTCTCGATTAGACTTTAAAAACTGGTATAGGTGCATTTTATCCCGCTACTATATCGGGAACCTGAGATATAACCTAAAACTAGCTTTTGGCTGCGGTGGAGCCGCGGGAAAAGGCTAAAAAACTCCTAGAAGTATAAGCAAATTGTGTTTAAGAAAGTTGTTTTTGTTATAGATCTGAATTGATTGCGAAGAGTAGTGACCTTTCCAAAATGATACACCAAGTACGTAAGAAGCCAATGGCAAGTTTCGTGACTGCACCCGTACCGGCCGATTTCCACAGGCAAGTCTCAGTGCCCAAGTTTGTATATTTGTGTTTTGTTTGTTTAGCAACCTAATACAATTTAGAAACATTAAACTTTTAGTCGACGAGACTGACTTGAAGAAAATAGGTTATAGTGGAGCGCCGTAAGGCGTAAAAACTAAAATCTCGGAATCCAGGGCCAGTCAATGAATCTTCATAAGAACTATTGGACTGTATTGTTAAAAGCTCAAATAAAAAAGTTAAAAAAATAAAATTGTGCTATCTTGATTACAAAAATTTATAACAACAATTTACTGAAAAATGAGAGGGACAAGGGAAAAAACATGTTTAGAGCAATGATTTCAATTTTATACTTAATAAATAATATTTGCATAGTAACTTTAATGTTAATTTATTCATATTTCGCAAAAAAATAACGAGTTACAACAAAAAAAAAGAATTATAAACTACATATATATTATAACATTACTGTTCACTACTGTCGTCGTCGTCGATTTCATTGATGTAGATTGTAGGTGAAGGATTAGTACATCTGTCACCATTTCATTCCAAGCAAGCTACAGTGTAATTTAATACACTTTTTTCTTCTTCTTTTCCTGCACCCACAAGATACTCCGCATCCTGTTTTGCATATGCAAACAATAATTTTCAATAAGGATTCTGGAGCTGGTCTCCACAGAAATACTCGCTGAACACGCCTACAATTAATTTATGAATCTTGCACAATATTAACTTTTTTCCTCGACATATAAAATTTAAAATTGTTTTCTTGTAATCAGAGGTAGTTACATAGCTGATTTGTTGTCTTGATGATTTGGACTTTCTTCTTTCCTTCATTCCATCTGCTTCTTCACATATAAACACCTACTTTTCCAATCAAAGTCAGTCGAATCAGCCTTTCGAAGTTTTTTCTTTGGTGAAGAGCATGCTGATGTGGTTTTTATTTTTTAAATAAGCATTAATACATCCTTTATTGACATATTTTTGTCTGCATACTGAATGCACGTAGACTAATTCGCGAGCATTTAAATACTGAGACAGTCCATCCGCTCTTTCTGCAGAAGCAGATTTCAGCGTTGATATTCCTATTGTTACTTTTACAATTTCTCCTAGTTTAGAGCTTAATTGAGAACTGGATCCGATTTTGTCACAAATGAGACAATCATTACTTTTATTTTCATCATTATTCGATGGTTCACTCATTTTGATACGAGGCTGTAACAACAAGTTTTAGTAATATTAATAACTAACGTTTATATCATGATTAATAATTATTGTTATTGAATTTTACTATACTACTTTTAGCATCAATTTATTATAAAATATACGATTGAGTATTCACAATTGTATTTTTATAAGCGTGCAATATAAATAAAAAACAAATACTTACTATCTATTTTGAAAGTTTGAAAAACACAATTTTAGATAAATAGATAAATATACATAAATAGCAAATAAATAAAAATTATAAATATTTTTTTTAAAACGCACAAAAATAGCTACGTATTTAGCGTAGCTAATTGCCACGTGTACCAATCTGTTATGGATCGCGTCAACAGCTGCTGTTGTCCCTTCTATAATTGGCCCCTCCCCCTCCACCTTTTTACATGCAGTCCCTTGAGTGAGGCCCAAGGACAAGTTTGTAACAGTTATCCGTTCTAAAATATAAAATTAAACTAATAAAAATAAAAGAAAACTGAAAAATTAATTATTCTTTTTTTAAATAATTAAAAAATTAAGATCGCATAAATTTTATTTTTTAACATTTTTTTATATATTGTTAAAAACACATTTCAAAAGTTTATATAAAGATTCATTGACTGGCCCTGGATTCCGAGGTATAAATTTTACGACGCTCCACTATTATAATTACTTTATTTGGAGACTGCAAAGAAAGTGTAATCGTGTTCTATTAGAGTCCGAGGCACATAACCCTCTATATTAGAAAATTTTCAAAATCATTGTATTTATTTCCTCCTCCTCGTAGCGTAGTCGGTAGTGTAAACGACTTCCGTGCACTAGGTCGTGGGTTCGATCCCACTCAGGACAATTATTTGTGTGATGAACACAGATATTTGTACTGCGTCTGGGTGTTTCTATCTGAAATATGATTATGTATGTATTTACAAAAAAAAAGGAATATATGTATTATATCCGTAATCTGGTACCCATAGCACAAGCTTTAAGCTTAGTTTGGGACCAGAGGACGTTGTGTGAAATTTCCGTGAATATTTATTTATTATTTAAAGATTATAAAAATTCGGTCAAGGAAATCGTGAGGAAACCTGCATGATGCATGAGATTTGTAAGCCAACCCGCACTGGGCCAGCTGGTGATCTAAGCGAACTCATATCACCATGCATGAAATGACCGGTGGTACTGCAGCATGTGGTAGGTCATTAATCATAACGCCGCTGATCGGCCTTCGACTAAATTCCGCACGGCCGACAAAGTGGGAGCCCCGTCCGAAGCGAAACGTGACTTTTGTCACTTTCACGGCAATGCATACTACTAATGTGATCACTCCCTAAATCCCAAAAAATAATTTTGTTTTTTGTGCATCTTTACATTAATTATATATAATTAAAACGCGTCTAATAAATACTATGCCATCCAATATACATAGAATTAAAATTATTATCAAGATTCTTTTGATTTGAATTTTAGCACTTAACATGCTCAACTACTTTAAAGAACAATTTTTTTGTGAAAGTGGAAAAAGAGAGCTTTACTGCGAGCAGGATTCGAACCTGTGGTCCATCCAATCCGGGGAAGTGCTCTGGACCGCTAAGCTATCTCAGTTACTTAATGGTGAAACCCAATCTCCACTTCACATTTGTTTTAGATGTCTTTAAGACCCACGCCACCTTTTTTTTTTTTTTTTTTGTTAAGGCGGGAAAAAATGTTCCTAACCGCACACCCCGTCGTTCGGGGCAACGAACAGGGTAGTGTGGGGCCCTCACCCACTAAAGAAACCCGCCGTGTGCCATCTCTCCGCCTTTACTGGCGGGCCACCGGAACTATATTACATTCCTTCAGTGGTCCGCCGGCGGCTTACCTTTTCGGGTACCCTCAACTTAGCGACGCATGGAGCGTCGCACCTTCGCGGGAGGCCTTGCGGGTGGCGGACGTTCCCCGGTCCCTCCACCCGCAGCCCCAGCTAGGGCGGCATTAGGCGCAAATACTCCCGCCTGCGCCGCCCCAGTCGCTGGCGGCGGTTTGGGTCTGCGGAAGGATCAGCCTCCCTGGCCCTCTCCGCCGCTTCCTTCCGCGAGATAACCTCCTCGCAGAAGGCAGCGACTGCGGCCCAATTCCTGTCGCTGCCAAGCATCGCTCTGACGACGCTCGGCAGCGAGAGGTCCCCCCCTATTGCCGCGACGAGTTCACGGCGCTGCTCGGCCCAAGTCGGGCACGACTCGAGCGTGTGCTGCGCCGTGTCCTCGTCGCAGCCGCAATGGTGACAGCCCGGAGTCGCTTCCCTCCTTGCGACTATGTGCAGATATCTGCCGAAGCAGCCGTGCCCCGACAGCACCTGCACCAGTCGGAAGGTAAGGACTCCGTGCCGTCGCCCTGCCCACTCTTCCAGCACCGGCTGGAGCGCCCCTACGGTCCGAAGACCAGCCCGGGGCGCCTCCAGCCGCGCCCTCCAGCTGGCCATGGCAGCTCGGCGAACGTCACCTTGCCATCTGGCCACCACGCTTGGTGGGGGACGTGCACCCCCCTCCCGCTCTTGCGACGCCCGCCGATACACCTCGGCAAGCACCTCCGCCTCCAAGTCCCACGGAGGGGTTCCGGCCAACGCGCAGGCCGCCTCTGTCGACACCGTGCGGTACGCACGTATGACCCTGGACGCGACGACTCTCTGTGGCCTCCACAGAAGAGCCCTGTTCAGTGCGTCCAGGGACTCCGCCCATACGGGTGCGCCGTACAGCGCCATCGACCGGACCACCCCCGCGTAGAGCCGTCGGCACGCATTGTTGGGTCCGCCCATATTCGGCATGAGCCGTGCAAGGGCGGACGCCGCACCGACGAGCCTCGGGGACAGTTGACGGAAGTGCTCGCGAAAGCGCCACCGCCCGTCAAGCACCAGGCCCAAATACTTAATCCGGGCCTGCACCCCAATTTGGACCCCGTCCACCGTGATCGAGGCGCCAGCAGGTGGCCGACGTCGGGGCCCATGGAAAAGTAGAGCCTCCGACTTGTCCAGGGCCACCCTAAGCCCCAGCGCCCCGATCCTCCTGACCACCTCCGAGGTCCCTAAGGTGGCCAGGAACGCCGCTTCCTCGAAGTTTCCACCCCGGGCCACGACCAGCGTGTCATCCGCATAGCAGATAACCGCAAGCCCGGGGGGGAGCCGACAGCGTAACACCCAGTCGTAACCGATGTCCCACAGGAGCGGCCCTAGAACCGAACCCTGCGGGACACCGCACGACATGGGTCTCCTCACAACGTCCCCTATGCGGCTCTCATAGAGTACGCTGCGGCCCTCAAGATAGTCTGCCACTAGCCGCCTCAGGTATGCAGGCACCCCGTGATACTGGAGCGCCTCCCTGATGCAGCTGAATGGCAGACTATTGAATGCGTTGGCGATGTCAAGCGATACCGCCAACAGCACTCCACCGCTGGCGACGACCGCCGTGGCCGCGGCCTTCAGGCGCATAATCGCGCCGACCGTCGAACGCCCAGCGCGAAAGCCGAACTGGGCGTCCGACAAGTCGGGTCCGACGTCGCGCAGGTGCTGGACGATGCGGGCAGCGAGGATTTTCTCCAGCAGCTTACCCGCCTCGTCCAGCAGCACGATGGGCCTAAAGGCCCCGACCGTATCCGGCGTTCGCCCCGACTTCAAGACCCACGCCACCTATCGGAAGCATTTACATACATTTTTCACATATAAATGCTCTATAAAGAATCTTCTTGTTTTAAATTAAACTATGCATGTTAAGCACAATGAAGAATGTTGGTTGGTGCAGTGAAATCGTCCCGAGCTACGACAGCAGCACGTTCCCCCTCACAAACTTCACTCAGCTGCAGCACGCTGCCGCCCCCGTGTACTCAGCACCTTTGCACGTCAACGGCCTCTGTTGGCGCTTGAAGGTGTATCCTGACGGCAATGGTGTCGTTCGAGGCAACTATCTCTCAGTCTTCTTGGAGCTAAGCGCTGGATTACCGGAGACTTCTAAGTAAGTTAACCAGAATTACTCTTTAATCTAGTTTAACTGGAACATGGTTTCATCTGATGTTAAATGATCGGTAATTATTAGCAAGAAAGTAAATCTTCTCACTAACCTACCGGGACATTCATTCTGGTAAATAGTGTGGTGGTATAGGTGCCGGGCAACCCACCAGCGCCCTTCTGTCCACTCGCTTGTGTACGCACGGTTATTTATCAAACACTAGATAGAATTTACGGTTACGACCGGAACTACATGTATATCTTATCATATAGGCCAGCATTGGCCTACTATATAATACAATCTTATGTGCACTTACATATAACGATAAAATTGCAGCAATACTGTTGAAAACTTATTTTCTACTACACATTTTAATAAAATCTTTTCCTAATAAAATTTAAAATTTGTGTTCACAAAAACACAGTTGCATCTTTAAATACGTAACTGTTAGTAGAGTTGAATTTAGAAGATAGTATTGAGTTGTTTTTAAAATTACCAAAATTTTGAAATTTTTGATATTTATTGGAATGAGTTATATTTTTGAAAGTACAAATTATTTGTGAATAAAGAAAAAGAGATTTTTAGTAGGAGCGGGAAACGAACCCGCATCTTTTCCAATACGGGGAAGTGCTCTAAGCCACTAAGCTATCCTACTGATCTTTCGATCATCCCAATTTCTTAATCACATTTGTCTTACGACCATCTAAAATGGATTATATTTATTTTAATTAAAACTACAATTATGAAAATTGTTACTATACCTAATTACATAGCGACTTAATTTATATTGTAGTCTCGAAACAGTAATAATAATATTTTCGTGCACATTTTTATTTGATAATGGTGTCTTGAATTTAGTTGATAATATTAGTATTTCGTTATTGCAAGCTCTGCTAAGTTAAGAGTAGGCAAGAGGTAAGTGGCGGCTACGAGAGTGTTACCCATCATCTGTAGCGTCGCCATTAATGTGCTAGCATGATTTAACCATACAAACAGACGAGCACCTTTTTGTTGCCAATCGTGCCATATTAAGGTTAGCCTTTGTATAAGGATACTATTTATTATTTATACTTAAAAAATGTAGGAAGAAATGGTCATCGATTTTGATGATAACCTTTTTTTCTCTATAACAGGTTAGTTTTAGGTAAAATATTTGCTACAAAAATTTGCCTACGAGCCACCGTGGGGCGTTTGATCCTTAATAAGTACTATTTTAATTGAAATAGTGAACAATGTCATATTAGTTATTTTATTATAAAACTACTGTGATAGTGAGCTTTCTAACCTTAAAAATTATCCATTTTCTGAAAGTAACGTGACTGTCTAATGAACTTTGCTGTTTGGCAACTAAAAGTTGCTAGTTTGTTTGGCCACGTCATATCGCAACTTTGGTACGTGGAAAATATAATGCGTTCGCGCATTTAATGGGTGCTAATTTAACATAACTCGATAATACATAATTAATTATTAACATTATATCACTATTTTAGTTTAAAAATTAACATTACGAGCTTTAGATTATGAGGGCTAGGTAATTGCGTGCAATATTCATATTTGAATAATTAACTTCATTAAAAACATTATTTTTTACTAATATTGTAATATAGAAAGAACATATTTTTGCTTCTAAAAATATTAAGGTACCAGTAGTAGTGGAACTATCATATATAATAACGTATAATAACGTTCTATAAGAATGTATAGTATCTTATTAAGTTTATTGTAGTGTGAATGTATATTTACTACATTATAATGTTTTCAACTTAAATCTAACGACAAGTTAAATTATCACTTATTAAAGCTAATTATCTTGGGTACAACAACTTGTAAAAAGCTAGCTTATCTTAACTATAATCATTTCTTGGCTAGCAACATTTAACTGCATCAAAAGAAATGTATAGCCCCTGTGTATTTACATTCAACTTCTTAGACTGTATATAAATAGGTTGTCACTACGTATTGTTGTATTTTGTGCTATGCTTTCAAACTTACAGAGACCAAGTATGAGAATAGACAAATCACTATAATATATAAAAAATAAGGTGCGAGATATCGCTAGGTTTTTCAATTTGAAATAAGTGTCTAGTGGAAGAACCTTGCTTGTCCCAGCATAAATGAACCAGCTCGTTCGTTAAAGTACCACCCTATCACAGAAGACTAGTGTAAAGGAGTTGGCGATGCGCGAGTAGTGCCTCTGGTGTTGCTAGCATCTATAGGCTACGGTTACCGATTACCACTACATGGGCCGTATGCTTGTTTGTGCAACCCGCAGAGCATAAAAACAAAAAAAAAAAACAAAAGACAAATGTGATGAGGAGATTGGGTATGGCCGAAAGGACAGTGCGGTAGCTCAGTGGCTTGGAGTACTTCCCCGGATTAGAAGGGATGCAGGCTCAATTCCCGCTCGCACTATAACTAAGTTATCTTTTTCCTCATTCACAAATAATTTGTAATTTAAAAAGTAGCTGAGCATGTCAAATGCTAAAATATAGATCAAAATATTAAAAAAAAACGAAAATGGGTCTTGATCTTGAAAGAACAAGACCCATTTCGCTCATCACTACTTTTAAAGTGTAAAACAATTGAACCATTATATTAAGTGTTGTGCTTATGGGCTACAGAGAATTATAATAATATTTAGATATTTTTATATATATTTTTAGCATTTGACATGCTTAGCACTATACATTAAACACAAAGTGAAAAATGTGGAATCGAAAATAACAGTCAGGAGCAGGATTTGAACCTGCATCTTCTGGATACCGTCCAGATGCTTTACCAATACAGCCATCCTGACAATTGCTCCTGACTGCTAATTTCGATAACACATCATACTTAACGTCTTTGGGTGACGCCTGCGCCATCTGTCGGAAGTATTTTCATACATTATACCGACCAGGTAAATTTAATTTTACAATTAAGATTTTACCTAATAATGACGCAAACCCTTTAAATATTTAGATATTTTTATATATATTTTTAGCATTTGACATGCTTAGCACTATACATTAAACACAAAGTGAAAAATGTGAAATCGAAAATAACAGTCAGGAGCAGGATTTGAACCTGCATCTTCTGGATACCGTCCAGATGCTTTACCAATACAGCCATCCTGACAATTGCTCCTGACTGCTAATTTCGATAACACATCATACTTAACGTCTTTGGGTGACGCCTGCGCCATCTGTCCGAAGTATTTTCATACATTATACCGACCAGGTAAACGTAATTTTACAATTAAGATTTTACCTAATAATGACGCATACCCTTTAAATATTTAGATATTTTTATATATATTTTTAGCATTTGACATGCTTAGCACTATACATTAAACACAAAGTGGAAAAATGTGAAATCGAAAATAACAGTCAGGAGCAGGGATTGAACCTGCATCTTCTGGATACCGTCCAGATGCTTTACCAATACAGCCAACCTGACAATTGCTCCTGACTGCTAATTTCGATAACACATCATACTTAACGTCTTTGGGTGACGCCTGCGCCATCTGTCGGAAGTATTTTCATACATTATACCGACCAGGTAAACTTAATTTTACAATTAAGATTTTACCTAATAATGACGCAAACCCTTTAAATATTTAGATACTTTTATATATATTTTTAGCATTTGACATGCTTAGCACTATACATTAAACACAAAGTGAAAAATGTGAAATCGAAAATAACAGTCAGGAGCAGGATTTGAACCTGCATCTTCTGGATACCGTCCAGATGCTTTACCAATACAGCCATCCTGACAATTGCTCCTGACTGCTAATTTCGATAACACATCATACTTAACGTCTTTGGGTGACGCCTGCGCCATCTGTCGGAAGTATTTTCTAATAATGACGCAAACCCTTTAAATATTTAGATATTTTTATATATATTTTTATTTATATTTGTTAGGTAAAATCTTAATTGTAAAATTAAGTTTACCTGGTCGGTATAATGTATGAAAATACTTCCGACAGATGGCGCAGGCGTCACCCAAAGACGTTAAGTATGATGTGTTATCGAAATTAGCAGTCAGGAGCAATTGTCAGGATGGCTGTATTGGTAAAGCATCTGGACGGTATCCAGAAGATGCAGGTTCAAATCCTGCTCCTGACTGTTATTTTCGATTTCACATTTTTCACTTTGTGTTTAATGTATAGTGCTAAGCATGTCAAATGCTAAAAATATATATAAAAGTATCTAAATATTTAAAGGGTTTGCGTCATTATTAGGTAAAATCTTAATTGTAAAATTAAGTTTACCTGGTCGGTATAATGTATGAAAATACTTCCGACAGATGGCGCAGGCGTCACCCAAAGACGTTAAGTATGATGTGTTATCGAAATTAGCAGCCAGGGGCAATTGTCAGGATGGCTGTATTGGTAAAGCATCTGGACCGTATCCAGAAGATGCAGGTTCAAATCCTGCTCCTGACTGTTATTTTCGATTTCACATTTTTCACTTTGTGTTTAATTATAATAATATTACGCTCATACATTTCTAGTCACATACGTATTTATACTACGTACGTAATATCAAAACTGTAGTTGAGGAAACACACTGCAGCAAATATAGATCCAACAATATTTAATCTGAACGCCCGCCACGTCACACAAGTAAATTGAGGAATGAGGAGTGTCTTTGTAAAAGTGTGGTTTGGCTACAACTATATTATTAATGATATTATGGTTGTTTACAACTGCTTATTTTTTCTGCAAATATGTTCAAAAAGCAATGTTTTCACTGTCAGAGACACTTTTCTCATAATGTATTTGTTTGTTCAGTTGTCCTTTTGAAAAACACTGCTTAATAACTAGGGTTTCATACCGAATGAGAGCCCGGGGTCGGGACAATCTTAAGATCTTTTTTTTTAATATTAATATTTATTTAGTTTTGAATATAAATAGTTTTGAATATAAATAGTTTTGAATATAAATAAATAATTTTGAATGTGCGAAAATTTACCATTTAACTTCGAAAGAAATTACCAAAAAGTATATATGATTTGTGAATAAGGAAAAAGAGATTTTTAGTAGGAGTGGGAAACGAACCCGCGTCTTTTCCAATCCGGGGAAGTGCTCGAAGCCACTGAGATATCCTACTGATCTTTCGATCATCCCAATTTCCTCATCACATTTGTCTTACGACCAATATTTTCCGCTCCTACTAAAAATCTCTTTTTCCTTATTCACAAATCATTTATACTTTAAAACGTAGCGGAACATGTCAATTGCTAAAAAATATAGATCTAAAATGTACGCGTAGAGCTAAATTGCCAATGTGCAATATAATTGTAATTATTTTCATTAAGATCTTCATAAGCACTTGGTTTTCATGCTGGGACATTAGGTACATACGTAAATGGATGTAAATCCAGCGTGGGAAGGAATAAAACTATATTTTTTAATATTAAGTGGGCGAAGAAATAAGAGAATTGAATTGAATCTCAAATAGTGGGATTTTGAGCTCTTTGTGAGCATACTGTTGTATGAATATTTGTCTGCCTATTCTCTTACTCGTCTGTGAAACTTAGCCTAGCTTCGATGTCTACACTCTGTTCTATGTCTGTTCGATGTGTATATACTATAAGAATTTCTGTTTGTATAGTAGAGGTTTTTGTAAAAGATTTATAACGTCAAAGGACGCCTTACGTCCCAAAAACACAAAAGAATATTGGATGAACGCTTTTAACAGGGATCGGCAATGACCAAAATACTTATCATTAGTATTAAGGTACACTTAATGATGTAGTATTCAAATTAATTGGGGGACCTACTACTTTACAACTAGCACATACATACAGTTAGGGTCAACAGTACTACTATTTTAAGTGACAGTAGGACCCTCGACATGGAAGGGGGGGCTATAAACAACGTAACATATAAGGTACAGTTTACGTGATGATAGTTTATTTCTCAAAAATATCAGTCCGATTCATCTTATACAAACTGATGGCAGCTACGGTTCCTTCAAATGGGGTTCAGTAGCTCAGTATGCAAGGCTTATAAAACAGTAAAACAGCTAAGAGTAATTTTAGCATTAATGAAAAATTAATAGTTTCATTATTTCTAGATTACAACTGAATTTATTTTGAACTTTATAAGAAGCTTCAATACATATTGATCAACATGTATATAGTCTACTGTTCTTAATTTTAATCAGCTCATATGCATTTTGTTGAAGAATCCCTTGATCTCAGATACGAGTACCGCGTGGAGATGTTGCACCAAGTATCTCGTGACCCCTCCAAGAATATAGTGCGAGAGTTCGCATCAGACTTCGAAGTAGGCGAGTGCTGGGGGTACAATCGCTTCTTCAGACTCGACCTACTCGCTAGCGAGGGCTACTTGGACCCGGAAACTGACACACTAATATTAAGGTATAGTATATGTACAACTACCTATTGTGTTTGTTCGTTAGGTGGCCCTAATCCCCCGCCCTGTTAGCCTTACTGTCCACTTCTTCATCTCATCTCTAGCACCCTTCCGCTCCTACTCCTTGGGGTTGCTAACGTGCGAGTGATGCCTCTGATGTTGCTAGAGTTTATGGGCTTGTTTACCATTATTGTAGTAAAAAAAGACGAACGCTTAAAGATTTTATTATATGCCATCATTAGCAATATTTGAATTGCGAATTGCTTGAAATTAAAAAGTCTGAGATTGTAGGGAAAAAACATGTTTGTTTTCTTTTAATTATATCCTTAAAATTCACCAAGCAGTTTCCGTTACAATGTTGGCCAAGCCTCTCTTTCATATTGAGAAGGTGATTATTTTGTCACTATATTTGAAAAACTTAGGTTCGAAATTAACATTTTTGTTATATTGTCTCAAGAGTAAATAAGACGACATAATTTTGTTTTTTCTTATTACGTGGGTGGCAAACAAGCATACGGCCCACTTGATGGTAAGCGGTTACCGTAGGGCATCACTCGCCATCTCCAAGAAAAGGTATATGAGGTGGATAGGCAGAAGATAATAAAGAGGAAATAGATGTGATACTAAGGAGAGGATAGGAACGTTAATAAGGATAATGATAATGAGGATAGGGAGGGGGTTTGGGCCTCCGGCGCTCTCACTCACCATACGTAATATAACGGTAGGAGAGAGAGAGACGCTGTTTCACGCTGATCTTTTGTGAGAGTACCACCCGTACTTCCCCGAACGAGCCGACCCATTCATGCAGGGACAAGCAAGGGTCTACCACTAGAAAAATGTTTGTAATAAACGTAGTTTAAACTTTCACCGATACGCACATTTGAATATATCTTGGTTATATTGATTTTGTGTAAAAGGTTCCAAGTGCGTCCCCCAACATTCTACCAGCGCTGTCGCGACCAACAGTGGTATATCAACCAGCTCATCACGATGCAGAACCAGCATGTACTTCAGATTAATGATCTCAAAGAGGTAATTTCCTATACTAGTACATTGGAACAATTATATCTGATTTATCTCAGTTCTAAGTGTAGTTAACAATAACATATAACGTTATGTATGTTTGTGTGGTGACAGACTAAGAATACAAGTGTCACTAACCTTTCTTTTTGTTTTTTTTTTAATACAAGTGTCACCACCTTTTCTTTTTGTTGAGGCGGGAAATAATTTACCTAGCGGTACACCCCGTCGTTCGGGGCAACGAACAGGGTAGTGTGGGGCCCTCACCCACTAAATAAACCCGCCGTGTGCCGTCTCTCCGCCTTCATTGCTGGGCCACTGGAAATTATATGTTACATTACTTCAGTGGTAAGTGTCACCACCCTATCCATTTCCTCGGGTGTCGTAAGAGGCGAATAAGGTAAGTAAGCAATTATCACCCATTGCATTAATGGTGGTAATAGTTATTCTGCTATTCCGGGCGGAGACAAATCCAACAAATCACAGATCATAAAAATCGGTCCAGCGTTGCTTAAGTTAAAATGGTGTAACTAACCCGAGTTTATTTATTTATGTTTTACTAGTACATTCCCCGCGGCTTTGTTCGCGTCATAGTATTGTCGAAGAAAAATCTAAATCGGCTAGGATTCGTATTATTAGGTATAAGCGTCCCCACTCTAACAGCCGGTTTTACCCTTCCTCCGCATTAGATGTTTCACATCAAAAATATAGGTTCCGGATAAGTAATCACCAACATATCATATGCCAAAACCTTCTCCGAAACACGCTGCATCTTATGGTATAAGTATTATTTCGATCGTTTCAGTAGTTTTCACAGCATAACCGAACAAAAAAACCGGCTCTCCATTTATTAGTATAGATCCAGAGAGACCTATCATAGGTATAGCTTATGTCGTGATATCAAGAAAGCAATTTATCATTTTAGCGATTTATAAGTCCCTTTGCCCCTTCAATATAATGTATAACACATTTTTGTGAAAGTGGAAAAAGAGGCTCGCCGTGTGGGGCCGGCTTTAGAATTGTCCCATCCCTCTCTAACCGCGGGAGTCGTAAGAGCCGACTGAGGGAATACCGGGCCATTGGGCAGCAGCACTTGCTCGAGTATTAACAACATCCACTGCGATCGCCAACCCGCCTGCCAAGCGTGGCGCTTACGGCATTATCCCCCATTCTTGGGGAGGCCTTTGTCCAGTAGTGGACGTTAGAAGGCTGATGGATGGATGGATGGATGGAAAAAGAGGATAGGATTTGAACTTGCGTCATTCCCAATCAAAGGTACTATTTAGACCGCTAAGCTATCATATAAATATATCTCTTACACTAAAAATCACTATAAAATTGATTTTGTGTATAAAGTATGTATTTAAATTTCCGCAGCGTCTGTCGTTAGAGATGTCGCGCAACTCTATCGCGGCGACTCGTGCCCAGAGCGGTAACAGCCCGACGCAGCCCGCCAGTGACGTGACGGACAATCCGGCGCAGAACAACCCTGTGGACGGCAACTGTCTCAGCGACCCTATCGTCTTCTCCAACCAGTGGAAGTTCACCTCGCCGCACGCCATCATGAGTGGACAGAGGCTCACTAGTCCAGGTTTGTAACTTGATTACATAAATAAGGTGATGACGTGGAATTTACGATAGGTAGCACGAAACGCTCATAGACTACATGAAAATAGAAATTGGTAATTGCTCTAAAAGTAAGAGATAGGGCTAATTTTCATTATTGACTGCACATATGGCGGAGTGGTTTAGATACCGACCTTCCGCCCGAGTGTTGTGGGTTCGATTCTCACACGTGACAACTCTTTGTGTGATCCACGAATGGTTGTTCTGAGTCTGAGTGTACTTTGTGTCCGTGAAATTGTATGTTTGTAAAGTTCCAAGCTGTACAAGGATTTTTCCTAACTGCAGGGTGTTGTTCTTAAAAAAATGATAATAATGAAGTACCGTTTCGCGTGCAGTAGATTTACGCAGTGCTATTTCGCGTTATGCTACGTTTTTTTTTTATCAACAGGCAAATTTATAATAATAAATAAATAAATATTCACGGACATTTCACACAACGTCCTCTGGTCCCAAACTAAGTCTAACGAAACTGCGAACGAAACTGAACGAAATTAATTACTGGGAACCAGTTTCTTTTTCTCTTTCGAATTTTTTAGCAACTTAATTCACGCATACGTACGTTGTTATGAAATGAAATTTAACTGATTGTAGTTTTCCATTATTAAAAAGAACCCTAACTCCATTTTCTAAGGAATAATACTGGGGACTTTACCAAACATATAATCAATCGTATGTGGGAATCGAACCCACAACACTCGGCACAGGAGGCCATCTGTGCACTCAAAGTTAAGTAGTAGTACTAAAGAAGTTAGGTATTAATAAAATACCCCAAGACTACGTGTATGATTCCTTAACAAGTGTAGATATCTAAGATGCCGTGGGGGCACACAGGTATCCTGAACACGGCGCTGTTCGCAGAAGAGTCCCGCAACAACGAGGTGTCGAGCGGCGCGTTCGGCTACGGCGACTTCGCGCACGCGCCGCACGCGCTCGACTCGCCCTACAACCTGCCCTCCACGTCGCGGTGAGTTCGTGTCACTACTAGTGTAGCGTAGGAGTCACGCTAAAACGAGCTGTTTGTATTGTTTGTCATATCTGGCGCCATCTTACAACAAACACAACATAGCATCACGCCTGTATCCCCGAAGGGGTAGGCAGAGGTGTATTACAAGTTTAAGTCCTACGTAATAGGGAGCGAGCCTTTTGCCGTCTACCGGGCACATTTCCAAACTCTGGGCTGCTACTGAGAATTTTTCTTTTTACGAAATAGCACTGCTTGAGCCGGGGATCGAACCGAGACCTCATGATGGCTCCATCTTAAACTCCATATAAATTGGTTACCACTATGGTGGAAATCACCAATCAATTGACATTGGTTTTGTTGATCTAATACTTTCTGATATTTACGCGAATGTTACACATTTTGATATAAAACTACGTTTACGGAATCTATCGCGTTTACTTGATTTTACTACTATCCCGACGTTTCGAATACTTTACAGCATTCATGATCACGGGTGGACTTAGATGATAGACGTCCAAGGTTGATATATATATTGGACGTCTATCATCTAAGTCCACCCGTGATCATGAATGCTGTAAAGTATTCGAAACGTCGGGATAGTAGTAAAATAAGTAAACGCGATAGATTCCGTAAACGTAGTTTTATTTCAAAATTTGTTGATCTACTTATTTAATAATTATTTACAATAAAAAAAAACAATAGTCTAGTGGTAGAGGTTCTTTTTTTTTTATTTTTTTTATTTTAGGTGGGCAAAAATGTCCTGCCGCATACCCCGCTGCCCGGGGAGACAACGGGGTGAATGGGGCTCTCACCCACTAAAAACCCACCGTGCGCCTCCACCCGCCCTTGCTACGGCGGATCACGGGTACCGCGTCGTTACGACCGCGATCCGCAGGCGGCAGCCCCTACGGGCACCCTCTCTTGAGCGACGCCTCGCGCACTTGGGCGTCGCACCTTCGCGGTAGGCTTCCGCGGACGGCAGGGTACTCCCCGACCCCACCGTCCGCAGCCTCGGCTAGGGCGGCATCAGGCGCAAGTAAGCGCGCGCACGCCGCCCCTCGCGCCGGCGGCGAATCGGGTCCGCGAAGGAGGATTCCTCACGGGCCCTCTCCGCCACCTTCTTCCGCGAGATGACAGCCTTGCAGAAGGCGGCGACCGCGGTCCAGGCCCTGTCACTGCCAACCATCGCTCGCGCAACGGCCGGCAGCGACAGGTCCACGCCTATGACTGCAACGAGTTCCCGGCGCTGCACATCCCATGCCGGGCACGACTCGAGCGTGTGCTGCGCCGAGTCCTCGCCGCAGTCGCAGTGGTGACAGCCTGGGGTATCTCCCTCCTTGCGATCGTGTGCAGGTATTTGCCGAAGCAACCATGCCCCGACAAAACCTGCACCAACCGGAAGGTGAGGACCCCGTGCTGCCGCCCTGCCCATTCTTCCAAGATCGGCCGGAGCGCCCCCACGGTCCAGAGACCGGCTCGGGGCGTCTCCAGCCGAGACTTCCACTTTAGGACGGTGGCGCGGCGGGCATCTTCCCGCCACGATGACATTACGCTCGGCGAGGGGCGGCTGCCCCCCGCCCGCGCCGTCGACGCCCGCCGATAGACGTCGGCGAGCACCTCCGCCTCCAGATCCCACGGGGGGGTTCCGGCCAACGCGCAGGCTGCATCGGTCGAGACCGTGCGGTACCCGCGTATTGCCCTGACCGCTACGACCCTCTGTGGACGCCACAGAAGGGCCCTATTGCGAGCGGCCAGGGACTCCGCCCACACGGGCGCGCCGTACAGCGCCATCGACCGTACTACCCCCGCGTAGAGTCGTCGACACGCAAGACTCGGTCCGCCTAAATTCGGCATCAGTCGCCCGAGGGCGGACGCCGTGTTGACGAGCCTTGGCGCAAGACGGCGGAAGTGCTCGTCAAAGTGCCACCGTCCATCCAATACCAGGCCCAGATATTTGATGTGGGCCTGGATTGGCAAGCCCACCCCATTGACCGTTATCGAGGCGCTGGAGGGCGGGCCCCGTCGGCGCCCATGGAACAGTAGGGCCTCCGACTTTTCAAGGGCCACCCTAAGCCCCAGCGCCTCAATCCGCTTGACCACCTCCGCGGTACCTGAGGTGGCCAGCGTTGCCGCCTCCTCGAGGGTCCAGCCCCGGGCTGTGACGAGCGTGTCGTCTGCGTAGCAAATTACGCCCAGCCCGGGGGGGAGCCGGCCACGGAGGACCCAGTCGTAGCCGATGTCCCACAGGAGCGGCCCAAGAACCGAACCCTGCGGGACGCCGCACGACATAGCCCTCCTTACAACGTCCCCTTCCCGGTCCACGAAGAGGACGCTGCGGCCGTCGAGGTAGTCTGCCACCAGCCGCCTTAGGTAGAGGGGCACTCCATGGTACCGGAGTGCCTCCTTGATGCAGCCGAATGGCAGACTATTGAAGGCGTTGGCGATGTCGAGTGACACCGCCAACAGCACATCCCTCGAGGTGACGGCCTCCGCAGCCGCGGCCTTCAGGCGCAGAATGGCGTCGACCGTAGACCGACCCGCCCGAAATCCAAACTGGGCGTCGGACAGGTCGGGGCCGACCGCTCCTAGGTGCCGGACGATGCGGGCAGCGATTACCCGCTCGAGGAGTTTGCCCACCTCGTCCAGCAACACGATGGGCCTGAAGGCCGAGACTGTGTTCAGAGGCCGTCCCGGCTTCGGCAGGAGCACGAGCTTCCCCTCCTTCCAGCAGTCAGGGAACCGTCCGGACACCAGGCAAGCGCCGAACAGTCCCCCGAGGCGGGGCTCAAGGTGGTCGAGGACCAGGGCCAGCATTCGGGCGGGAACCCCGTCCGGCCCGGGGGCGGCGCCTCTCCGCATACGCGCTACCGCCGCCCCCATTTCCGTCGTCGTCACGGGCGGTACCTCCACGTCGTCGGCCTCCCGGTCATCATTTGGCGGAGCCATGACCGGGAGCGTGTGCACCGTCCGTGAAGGGAATAGTCCCTCAACCACCTCAGAGAGGAAGCCCGGCTGGAGGGTCTCCGTAAGGGGGGGGCCCTGGGCGTGGAGCTTGTTAAGCGCCGCGCGGTACGGGCGTCCCCAGGGGTCACGCTCGAGACCCTCCAGCATCTCCTGCCTTTTCGCGTCTTTGGCGCGACAGATGGCCAGCTTTAACGCGGCGCGCGCACTGCTGTACGCCGCATACAGCCGGCCCTCCCGCTCTTCGTCGCGGATTCGGCGACGGCGGCTGCGGGTGTAGGACCTCCGGGCACGAATACAGGCCGCACGGAGGTCCGCCAGCTCCGGGGACCACCAGTAGACCCCCTTCCGTCGAGGCGGGCGCCGCACACGGGGCATGGCCGCATCGCAAATCTGCGTAAGCATGCCGCGAATGCGGCCAGCCTCGGCGTCCACGTCAGGGGGGGAGGCAGCCAAGATTGAAAAATGGCCGCCTCCACTAGCAGGTCCCGGTCGAGCCTACCCACAGCCCATCGCGGAAAAGCGGGAGTTCTGTCCGCCGCGTGACCCCTGCTGGCGCCCTGAAGGTTCCGGGAGACCTCTATCTGAATATATCTGTGGTCAGATAGGGTCTCTACCTCCTCCAGGACTCGCCAGCTCCTTACGCGTGCGGCGACACCAGGGCTAGCGAACGAAAGGTCCACTATCGACCCGCCCCAGGGCCGCACGCACGTTTGGGCGGACCCTCGGTTGAGTAACACGAGGTCCGCCGCTGCCGCCCACTCTTGGACCGCCGCACCTCGGGGGTCCGTCCTGGGGGACCCCCACGCCGTTGATTTGGCGTTGAAGTCCCCCAGCACGAGCACAGGGCTCGGTCCTATACGCCGTATCGAGGTCTCCAGGTTGTGCAGGAAGACCTCGAAAGCCGCCAGAGTACGACTAGGGGAGAAGTACACGCCATACAGCGTGACCCCTCCCCATTCGGCCGCCACATACCCCGTGCCCTGGTCTTTGAGTGACAAGGGCGGGGAATGCGGCGCCGCCGAGCCGACGACCGCCACGGAGCCATCCCCGCTACCCGCCCAATTGGGGCAATCCGGGACTATGTAGGGCTCCGCGGCTACGGCAACACCGATCGACCGCTCCGCCATGGATTGCAGGAAGAGGTCCTGCGCCCTGGCGGAATGGCCGAGATTCCCCTGGAGGAGGATAGCGTCGTGATCCGTTATTGGACCACGATATCCTCCTCCATGCGCTGCGGCGGTCCAGCCGCGCCGGGTTGGGCAGCCGGGGCCGATTGGCTGCCCACCCCCCTCTTAGGGCCTGACTTGACCGGAACGCCTGCACCCCACCCGCCCCATAGAGTGGTTGGCGGGGCGATTGCCCGCTGCGCACGCGGGGCAGTGTGGGGTGGCAGAACAGGCAGCCGCCTGGTGCCCTGCCTGACGGCAGCGGAAACAGAGCCCGCTGCAGTCGAAGCAGTTAGTGCACAGCGGCCGGGTGTGACCGACCGCCATACACTTATAGCACCTGGCAGGCCGGGGCTCCAGCGCGATTACCCGCGCGGCGCTCCAGCCCACCAGAAGTCTACCGGCGGCGACCAAATCCTTGGCCGCCGCGACAGGGCACGAGACCCAGACGGCACCCACACCACCTGGACCTGGGCGAATGGTGCCCACCCGGACGGCGCTGCTGGGAGACCCGGTTTTCGAGACAATCGCCTCCCGGATCTCTTCCGCCGTCACGGAATCGTCCAGCCCGGAAATGCGCAGTTCGGCGGTCGCGCCCCGTGCTCCTGCCCCCGCCCCTGCCACTGCTACGTCCTCAGACGGGGACTGGCAGGTGGTTGGGCCCCGGCGATCCCGGGCCAAAGGTCGCGGCGCTGCCTCGGAGCGTGAGGCGGCGCCAATAAATCAGAGAGAGGAAGCCCCGAAGCAAAAAAAGAAGTCGCGGAAATTAAAGGTTCCGAAGGCAGCTGCGGTGGTGATCACCGTGCTGCCGGAGGGAAGAGAAAAGGGCCTGACTTACGAGGCCGTCTTGAAGCGCGCCCGGCGGGAGATAAACGTCTCCGATCTCGGGGACGTTTCCGCTCGCTCCCGCCAAGCCCGGACAGGTGCTCGGATCTTCGAGTACCTGGGGCCAGAGGGTGCCAAGACGGCCGACGCAATGGCTGCGAGGCTGCTGGGCCTGTTCCCAGAGGAGAGTGGTGTTCGAGTCGCCAGACCCGTGAGGTGCCCCTCTCCAGAGCCCAGTGCGCCAGTCTGGCCCCACCGACTCCGACGCCTGGTCTATCCGCTGTGCCCTCTGCTAAGTCAGAGGGACACGCGGAGACCCGTCCTGTCCGGAATTTTAGCCGCCGGCGAGTGCCGACGTTGCCCGGGGTGCACCACTAGGAGGTAAACCGGACAAATTAGCACCCCTAGTGGTAGAGCCTTGCTTATCCCAGCATTAATGGGCCGGCTCAATGGGGGAAGTACCACCCTCTCCAAAAAATCAGCGTCCAACAACGATAGTTACTCGTACCGTAGTGTTTCGTACGGTGAGTGAGAGTGCCGGAGGCCCAAACCCCCTCCCTAAATCCTCTCCTTAATATACTACCTATCTTCTTGTTATTATCCCTCGTATCCCTTGAAGATGGCGACGCGCGAGTGACACGTCTTATGTTAGTGTTGCCAGCGTCTATGGACCGTATGCCTGTTTACCATCCATGTAGTATAAAAAAAAAAAATAGACAGCACGCGATATGGTCTGCGTTAAATAAAATAAATGCGTTAATCTACACCACAATAACTATTTCTATGCCAAAATTGTAATCCCACAGTAGAACAGTCCATTTTATCGCGATAAAATATAGTCTTTGTCCTTTATTGGGGTTCCGGACTGTGGTGGTATGATGGTATGCTGAATTTCATGAAAAAATAATGTACTATGATAGATCAGAAGCTTTCGTTAGGTATTTTGACATTTAATCTACTGCGGTTATGTCAAAACATGAAACGAATGGTACGGATGACACCTGCCTTGCCGTCAGGCCCTGGTTCCTGGGATGCCATGGCCGATGATTGCAAATCAGAATTATATACCCCATGTACAGTCAGTGAGTAGGGGCGATTAGTTTATTTATTTATAGTATCACGCTTTTTCTCAGAGGGGTAGATAATGATAACGGATTTCCACTTGCCACAATCCTTGCTCACTTTTTTGCCTCATTCACTGTCATTATATTCCTCGATTAGTATCATAAATAAATTTACATTTATTATGAACTTTTTAGTAGTGCATAATAAGTGTAAAGCTATTTTGAAATATGTTACCTACAGGAGTAATGTCATGTTTGTTTTATATGTTTTTAGCAATGAATTGTAATCTGACGTTTAAGGCTCAGTGTGATCCAATCAAACTTTTTCAGAATTTAGTTTATTTAACTCTGGAGTTACAAACCAAAAAAAAAATACAGCATAATAAAAAATGATTTAAAGATTACAGGAAAATTTGTAACTTGAAAAGTCTATGGAAGAAAAGCACCACCACGCTCCTAGTCCATGACTATGGAACGTCGTCCCCGAGAACGACGGGAATGATTAGCCTCTGGAGGGCTTCGAGGATCCGGCTTTGCGCCTGCCCTCAGAAGATTTATAGTAATTCTGTCGTCTCCTGATGTCTTTCCGTCCTTTAGCTGATTAAGAGCCATTCTGATCTCGTACAGACTGACGTCCGGGATATCTTTGGTTTAGTGCCGAGTTAGCTTGGATCTGGGATCTTTGACCAAACTGACAACAGGATTCTGAAATCTGTGGTAACTGTCCATAGTTACTTGTAGACTCTAAATATATCTCATCTTTGGATAAAATAACAGTGCCATAATTCAGCTTGGTTATCTGGCTTTTCCCAATAGACAGATGTCTTGCAAACACTTTGGAGCTTTGGTTTCGCTCTATCTTCTTTTTTCGATCGGATAATAAATCGGTGAATGTCGTGTCACATAGACTTTGAGATTTGCCTGTCTAGTCGCCTCTGATTGGACCAATCAGCCGAAACTGCACCATCATTTCTGTCCGTCTCGCCACGAGCTTAAAGCTGGAATCAAACTGACGCGTCCGTAAGCCGCGGCTGACAGCTGCGACTGATAAGTGTGCACATGACAAAAACATCCAGTGGGCCAGATTCCTATCGGACGTCCGAACGCTCAAGGACGGTGTAAGGTTACGTCCGCGACTCACATCTGATAGTTTGCACAGTTCAGTGTACATTAATTGTCCAGATACGTACAAGTCGCGGGTGTCAGTCGCGGCTTACGGACGCGTCCGACAGTTTGTTTCCACCTTTAGAGTTTGGTCCGAAAGCTTCAGAGTCCTATTGACGCAATGGGTTTTAAAGAAGGTTGAAGGTTAGCTTATTTTTTTTATATTACCTAATAATATTGTCACAATTCACAACTAATAATAAAGGAATAATTTGAAGTTTGTCAATCGCGTTGTAAATAATAAAATAAATAATATGTACATATGTATATACTTATTGTACAAAAAAGGAGGTCCTAGGAATGAATGAAACACTTCACTTTCCAGATACTATTATATATTCACACAACTATAATTAGCACTGTATAAAGAGTTCATTGAAAAAATCAATAGTTTATTCCAAGGACCCCCTTTTTTATACATTACATAATACTTCCATGATAAAACAGATAAACTGACGTATACGGGCAAATGTTGCCGAACTAGAAATTTCTCCCATAAATTTTTGTTACGAAAATACGTTGGTTTGTGCTGGCATCCCTAATACCTTTGACAAATGGGTTTTTAAGCAATGAAACAACGCTTTGTAATTAACGTAAAAAATTTAACGTAACGTAATATCGTTCGTAATCATTATTTGTTGACGTACGTATGTTACGATAATCAATCGTTTCATACAACCCGCCCTAAATGTAATTAAAACATTGTGAGTGATGAATAATCAAGTGCGTGTTAGGTCTGCAAGTGCGGTGCCAGTGGCGGGCGCGGACAGTCTGGCGCTGGTGAGCCTGCACACGCTGCTGAGCGCCGCGCACGCGCCCGCGCGCCGAGCTGTCGAGCCGCGCGCAGACCTCCGCTCCGCACCCGCTAGAGACTCCGCGCTCGCAGGTAACGGCCTTTGTGGACACCTCCCACCTCCGCCATGTGTGAGTGAGCCTGCACACGCTGCTGAGCGCCGCGCACGCGCCCGCGCGCCGAGCTGTCGAGCCGCGCGCAGACCTCCGCTCCGCACCCGCTAGAGACTCCGCGCTCGCAGGTAACGGCCTTTGTGGACACCTCCCACCTCCGCCATGTGTGAGTGAGCCTGCACACGCTGCTGAGCGCCGCGCACGCGCCCGCGCGCCGAGCTGTCGAGCCGCGCGCAGACCTCCGCTCCGCACCCGCTAGAGACTCCGCGCTCGCAGGTAACGGCCTTTGTGGACACCTCCCACCTCCGCCATGTGTGAGTGAGCCTGCACACGCTGCTGAGCGCCGCGCACGCGCCCGCGCGCCGAGCTGTCGAGCCGCGCGCAGACCTCCGCTCCGCACCCGCTAGAGACTCCGCGCTCGCAGGTAACGGCCTTTGTGGACACCTCCCACCTCCGCCATGTGTGAGTGAGCCTGCACACGCTGCTGAGCGCCGCGCACGCGCCCGCGCGCCGTGCTGTCGAGCCGCGCGCAGACCTCCGCTCCGCACCCGCTAGAGACTCCGCGCTCGCAGGTAACGGCCTTTGTGGACACCTCCCACCTCCGCCATGTGTGAGTGAGCCTGCACACGCTGCTGAGCGCCGCGCACGCGCCCGCGCGCCGAGCTGTCGAGCCGCGCGCAGACCTCCGCTCCGCACCCGCTAGAGACTCCGCGCTCGCAGGTAACGGCCTTTGTGGACACCTCCCACCTCCGCCATGTGTGAGTGAGCCTGCACACGCTGCTGAGCGCCGCGCACGCGCCCGCGCGCCGTGCTGTCGAGCCGCGCGCAGACCTCCGCTCCGCACCCGCTAGAGACTCCGCGCTCGCAGGTAACGGCCTTTGTGGACACCTCCCACCTCCGCCATGTGTGAGTGAGCCTGCACACGCTGCTGAGCGCCGCGCACGCGCCCGCGCGCCGAGCTGTCGAGCCGCGCGCAGACCTCCGCTCCGCACCCGCTAGAGACTCCGCGCTCGCAGGTAACGGCCTTTGTGGACACCTCCCACCTCCGCCATGTGTGAGTGAGCCTGCACACGCTGCTGAGCGCCGCGCACGCGCCCGCGCGCCGTGCTGTCGAGCCGCGCGCAGACCTCCGCTCCGCACCCGCTAGAGACTCCGCGCTCGCAGGTAACGGCCTTTGTGGACACCTCCCACCTCCGCCATGTGTGAGTGAGCCTGCACACGCTGCTGAGCGCCGCGCACGCGGCGCAAAAAATGTTTTGTGTTCAGATACGTCTATATAGCCTAATACAGTCATTTTTTCTCAAATATCTTAAATGTACAGACACAGCTCTGTTACAACTTTGTAATAGTATAGACATATACAACTGAGGTGCATATGTATGAAGGCCAATTGTAAGTTTCCGCGGATAGGTACAATAAAAAAAATAAAAAAATCTTTTTATAAAATATACATTCGAAGCAAAACAGAAAAGAAAGTACACACATGTCACATAGGTTACGAAAAAAGTGAATTAATAATAAATACAACTGAAATAAGTGTTGCTCAGTAAACTTTTAAGCTTATTTACAGAAATGTTGAATAAATCTATATCAAAGTTTGTCTTAGTTAAATAGTTAATCAAAGTAGAAGCTCTTAAAATAAATGAAGATAAAGAATTATAAAGAACCTTAGCTAAGGACAGCGTATTACGCTATGTTGTGCAGCAGCGGCGAGCGCGCCCGTGGCGGAGGCGGCGGCGGCGGCGAGCGCGCTGGGCGCGTCGGCGTCGTCGCCCGAGCTGCTGCGCGCCCAGCCGCCCTCCGACTCCAGCAGCGACACCGGGGTCAGACCATCTTTTACTTCTAACTCTCCTCTACTTCGGAGAAGTAAACCTCCAGCTACGATATCCGTGAGCCCGACGATTGTGAATATGGAGCCACCATGAGAAAAACTGGGCTTTATCTTACAAATTGATCAATGTTATGTATACGTTAATTTTATATTTTCAGGACTTAATGTTCAGCGAGCTAGAAGTATTCGCGGATGAGAACACTCCACATCATGTTGATGAGAATTCCAATGAAGAGAATGACGTCGACGATGAAACCATGTCAGGTAATATATCACTGCTTATATTGGTTACCTTTTTTATTGATGAATATTGTAATTGGGGATGTTTTAAAGTGATGATGGGTTGGGTTTGTATATGTACAAAGTCAGTATGTTCCTATATACACTGCGAGCACTGTAAGGTGTAACATCAATGGATTATACTGCGAAGTCGTTCTTTTGTAGTTAGCTATACTGGTTACCGTTTAAAACGGAACGTAGGCCAATATACCTACTGTCATTTTTCATTTTATACAATGTATTCACACTGCAATAAACACAATTTCTTTAAAATTTCCATATTTGTTTTTAACAGTCGGTATCTTTACCGACTGTTAAAAACAAAGATCATCTAGATAGATAGATGATCTTTGAATAACAATAATTATCAATAGTGCAAGTTGTTAAATTTCTAGACGGTGTTAGTCGCACGTGAGCAAAGCACTGAGAGCACCTTACCTCAAAAAATGGCGACGATTTATGAGTCATATATTTTCCTAGGATACTGCGACCATGACCACCGAAGAAAGTTCTAGTGGCTCTCCAATAAAGGCGGAGAGACGGCACACGACAGGTTTCTTTAGTGGGTGAACGCCCCACACTAACCTGTTCGTTGCCCCGAACGACGCGGTGTGCGGTTAGGAATATTTATCCCGCCTTAAATAAAAAAAATGATACTGCGACCATAGATATAGTAACGTATAGATCATCTGACAGCTCGATAACACGTAACCAATTTTGATTTGTCAATGTGTGCGTTGGATAGTGATGTAAGTTTTAAGAGTTAGACTGACTATCGATAAAATGATAAAACAAATCAGTTTCTTTAACGAACTCGCTCATTCAAAAAATTATCTTCATCTAATGAAACAACAACTGATGAGACATAATAAATTAAAACAAACATAATTAATTAGTTATTATTTATTTCACCAGCAACGTCAGTCAATGATATTATTTATTTAATTATACGCTCAGCTTTTAGCGACATAAACCTACTTGTAATTTTTAAATTCTCTAACTGCCTCTGTGGTGCAGCGGTAGTGTAAGCGACTGCTGATCATGAGGTCTCGGGTTCGATCCCCGGGTCGGCCAGTGTTATTGAGCTTTTTCGTAAAAAATAATAAGAAAAATTCTCAGTAGCAGCCCGGAGTTTGGAAATGTGCCCGGTAGACGTCAATAGGCTCGTCCCCTATTACGTGGGACTTAAACATAGCTGGCGAGTCGTGGGTGTATAATACACCTCTGCCTACCCCTTCGAGGAATACAGGCGTGATGCTATCTAACTAAATCGACTTGACTGACAATATCCGCTGTAGAACTTTTATTGCATTTTTTCCATTAATGTGTTAGGAGAAAATGTTCCAAACATTTAGAATAAATATCGACAATATACCTTGTCGATGAAGTCAAGCCCTAGTGTTTCACCCATCCATCCATCCATCAGCCTTTCAACGTCCACTGCTGGACATAGGCCTCCCCAAGAGAACGCCACAACGAGCGGTCCTGTACCGACCGCATCCAACGGCTTCCCGCGGCTTTGACCAAATCGTCGGTCCATCTAGTGGGGGGCCGTCTTACGCTGCGCCGTCCGATACGTGGCCGCCACTCGAGAACCTTTCTTCCCCAACGGTTGTCGGTTCGTCGAGCGATGTGGCCTGCCCATTGCCACTTCAGCATGGCAACCCGACGGGTTATGTCGGTCACTCTCGTTCTTCTACGGATCTCCGTATTACGGATTCGATCACGTAGGGAAATACCAAGCATAGCCCGCTCCATGGCCCGCTGAGCGACTTTGAGCCTTGATACGAAGCCAACATTCAGAGACCACGTCTCTGTTCCGTATGTCATCACTGGTAACACACACTGGTCGTAGACCTTCGTTTTCAGACACTGCGGAATATTGGACGATATAGTGTTTACGTACTTAAAAACTTTTCTACTAAAATCTTGCAAATATGTAACAATGCGACATATTTTTATGTAAAATATAAACAGTAACAATGGGATTGAAATTAATCCGTAATTGAAACAGAAAATATCAGTAATTATGTCCTAAAATAAAAGTATTTAATTTGTGATAACATCCTGTGAACTTACCTGTGAAACGTGCAATATCAGGATTGTTTGCATGATTTACATCACAGGCACTCAAGGAACAAACAACCATAGTATTTAATAGTTATAATCATATAATAAACAAGATTTATAACACAAATAAATCAAAAAACAGCGAAACTAGTTTCAAGCTAGACGCCTACAGACTACCTGTCATTCAAACGGCTTGCAGTGACATTAGATTTGCTTTCCTCTTCTATCTTGTTATGACGTATAAGATTTTCTTTTCGCGCACACGCTTTGGTGATCTATACGTTATACTATATCTATGACTGCGACAGTATACTGTCAGTCCATAACGGAACGAATTTCTCACCAATAAGAGCACTGGACAGTGCTCGCAATGTATATCGGAACATACCCAGTGTATTTAATTAGCAAATTACGCGAAATAATAAAATACTTTCGACTTTTATTCGAATTTCTTTTGAGATATTCAGTTAAGTTTATCTAAAGTAATATTGGGGAATATGTTTCCCTGACACGAATATATTTTGATGGACACTTCTATAATTACTTTATAAGTCTGAATCTCTAAACTATAGTTTGCCATGTCATGCTACGAGTGTTGGGAAACCGTATATTGTCGAGATAGTCTGTACAAGTACCGCTAAGGAGGTTTAAATACGCCTGACATAAAATAAAAGGAAAGAATAGGACTCATACGGATCGCAGACTTCCGCAGATTAGAAAATAAATAGTGATTCGAATCGTAGGGCTTCACAAGCGGAGAGCAAATTTGGTTATTCGAATCCATTTCCTGACGCCCGTCCTTAAATCCTGTTGTCCGAGCCCATCCCAACCCGTGCGTGGTCCCGCAGAGCGCTCGTCGGCGTCGTCGGCGTGCTCGTGGTGCGGGCTGGGCGACGAGCGCCGCCGCCCCCCCCCGTACGCGCGCGCGCGCCCGCGCCGCGCCCCGCGCCGCCCGCGCGCGCCGCGCTAGCGCCCCCGACACCACCCCCCACACCTGCACAACTACCTCACCCCCTCACTGTACCTATTTAAAAGTGTAGAGTATACATTGCCGTCTCTTTCTACACTTAACGCGAGCCCACATTTATATTGAACTATCGACACGAACTCTACTAGTTGTCCGAGAAATTATATGTATTTTTATTGAGGGTACAAATATAAATTGCCCTCGAGAGATGTTAACACTTCTTCAGGCTTTTCGTGATTAATTTAAAGTAGAATAAGCATTTATTAATCATAGATCTCTTATTTTATAAGTATGGCTTAAGAATTAACTTTTCTCGTACACTCAGAGATGCTCTACACTTTTCGCACTGAAAACACATACCTTACCTTACACGCCTGTCATTCTTCTAATTACAAGAAAATATTTTTTCGATGTGATTTATATTGATTGTATACAAATTAACAACGATGTAACGGATCGAGCCGATGTGATGTGACACTTCAGATAAGAAATATTAGAATTTAAAAAAGCTGTCGCCTGTTAGGTACATACATAACTTCGTACCTACGATTTTGCCGACAAATTATAAGATTTTATTGATATCGTGAAAGTGTCACACTGCAGCGAGTTATTCCTACTGGTCTTAAGAGAATCTTCTAAAATTGATTATTATAATTGATTAATAAAAGGTGTCCTAAATAACGAATTTTTAATTTGATTAATCAGCCCGCACCACTTGCGGTAAGTAAAGTTAGTATGTTTGTATCGTAGAAATATTAATGAAAAGAGAGCAGGTGTGAGTTTCAGAGAAGAAATAATTCAGTTTTTGGATCTTTTATACAAAAATAATTATTGGATCTTACGATATTATTTAAAATAGTGTGTGTGTACTTATGTACACGCGTTAGAAGTTATATTTCTTTAGCGTAACAAGATAAAAATCTTTTCAAAATTTTTATCTTTCGCCTTATTCTACGTTTGTAGAAAAAACGACACTAACAATAGAAAAAAGGTATTTAATACATTGAAAGTTTTATTATAACGCATTATCTAGTTAAAGTTTATTTAAATATCACAAAAAAAACTAAAATGTTGACCATAGCTAACTTCAGAGTGTCTAACTTCAGGGTGCCGGTTTTTAGTGACGGTGTGCGCACGCATCGTGAAAATTTACTCTCATCATTTTTTCCTAACGCGCCAAAAGAAGTATAACTTCAAAAAGGACTTGCTTGTTCTAACTTTGATGGTTCCTCAAATATAAATATAGCAGCGTTGCCCAATATGTTCGATACACAAGTAAGTGCGCGTCCAGAGTAGCGGCGCATCACGCATAAAATAAATAGCGGACACGGTCGAATATGTCGGGACTGCGAACGGCTCGAACAATCTTCGGACGTGGCGGATGCCGCATAAGCGTGCGCCGTCACTCAGGCCGGGCGCTAAGGCTTATGAAGTTGAATGTGAGCGACGTCGGCAGGTGAGAACGACGTGGAGGCCGCGGAGGCGTCGGCGACGCTGGAGGGCCGCGCCGCCGTGCTGCGGCGCCTCGTGTGCGCCGTCAAGCAGCGCGCGCCCGACCCGCAGCTGTCCACCGCCGCGCACACCGACATGCTGCTGCTCAACCTCATGCGCATCAACGGACTCACGCCCAGCCACGCCGCGACGGGTTGGTGGCTTTTAACGTTTTTGGTCTATATGGATCAACGAGTACAGAAAAATAGCGGAGGTATTTCAAGGTAAAATCTCTTTAGAACGCAGCGTCGCTAAATGCGAGTGTTCGGGGGACGAGGTACAACAATAGCTCCACCCCTAGATCAAAATCCATCTAGCGGTAAAATGTATTTTACAGCGTAACAGAGAAAATTTTTCATTAATTTAGATTGTCTATTCACTACTACGGCGTTATAAGCACACCAGTTTGTTCCAGAACATTCTATATGCGATAGTATGGCTGGACCACATTGTTTATACTAACTTACTTATACCACGCCATCTTCCTTGCGGAGTAGGCAGAGAGAATAGAATGCCAAAAGGCTCAATTCTTGCATACATCTCTCGCTTCCTCAACATTCATAATTCTCTTCATACACACTCGACGGTTTCGGAGACTTCTGACTCCATTTATTTTCAATAGATGACCGATTTGATCTTGGTAGGTGAGTTTCGGTCTCCCCCTGTACCTACATCCTTCCACTTTCGCATTGTATATCTTCTTAACAGTCGCTCGTCCGGCATTCTTTCCACATGTCCGAACCATCGGAGCATTCCCTTTCGCATCTTTACACTATCTTTTTCATACATACTCGCTTTCTTACGTCGTCGTTACGAATGCGGTTAGTCAGCTTCACTCCACAGATTCTCCACAGAGATCGCATTTCAACCGCATTGATTTTACTTTCATACTCCTTTTTGCATATCCAACTCTCGCTTCCATACAATAACGTTGGGACAAGCACTGCGCTGTGTATTGCAACACGTGCCTTCTGGCTGAAGTGATGTATGCCGAGATGTTGTCCCAATGATTCACTCTATTATACTCTACTCTATCTCACATTGTTTATAATGTATATAGATAATCAGTATTGGGCATAGACGCAATTATACAATATCGTAGGATTTTTTCACTTCACTCATAAGACCAATGAAGCGTTAGAGTGAAAGATACTAATCAAGTATAAACTGCTGCGAGAGTAACAGAGATTGCGAAACAAAATGCCGTATGCCAATGTATATCAGGATCAGCTGGATTGATGACCTGTAATATAGGCGATTACTTTCCTATTAGATCTATAAGCGGCGTTATACTTTCGCTTATCTTCTTTTGCGTTTAGGCGAACTGCTTCTGACGTGCAGCCTCCCTGCATGTACTGTTAAACCAGAGACGGGTACGACCGCTGACGGGTAACTTGGTGTTTGGGATAAATGAACCCAATGATGTATTAGCACAATTTCCGTCACGCAATCCTAACGTATCCTTGCGGTTATAATTTCTGTATAAACAGGGATTTTAAAATGATAACAAATAAAACTAACACGAAGAAAAAAAAAACAATTTAATATTTTAGATCTATTTCATTTAGCAATTGACATGCTCCGCTACTTTTTAAAGTATAAATTATTTGTGAATAAAGAAAAAGAGATTTTTAGTAGGGGCGGGCATCGAACGAAAAATAAGGTAAGGGTAAGGTAGTCGTAATACAAATTTGATTAAGAATTTGGGATGATCGAAAGGTCAGTAGGGTAGCTCAGTGGCTTAGAGCACTTCCCCGGATTGGAAAAGATGCGTGGTTCGATTCCCGCCCCTACTAAAAATCGCTGGTGCGACGCAAACTTTTTGTTATCAATTATTTCCGAATACTCACCGACAGTTGCCATGTAATTTTTTAATATTTTTTTCTCACATTTGATGTAACTAAGTAATAAATCTTTGAAATAATTTATATTTTATAAAGGATTTATAAAAGCTAAATTGACTTAACTGTCACGAAAGTTCTTATAATTATGCTTTTATAATATTAAAGTGACGATATTGTGGAGTTGTGGGTATAATGCACTTTTTGACGACTGATGGCTCTTTGTAATGAAACAAAGAATATGTGTTTTAAAATATATATATAAATTTAAACGATTTACACATGAAATGATATGCCATCATGTTTTAATTTTGCTCCTGAGCAATTTTTACACCCATCAACATCGCACTGTTAGAATTGAATACCTATATAAACGCGAGAAAAGAGCGATCCGATCGCAGTGACGGTTCATTCGACACTACGGTTTTAGGCCCCGCCCACTGTGACGTCGTTGACCTAGTTGAAGGCGACATGACCTAGTTGCCTTGCGGCATCTCCGCAATTTTTCTGTACTCCGTGGATATGGATACTAAGCCTGTTGATTGGGTGCATACCAACCGATATAATAATATAATACTCCTTTAATGTGGTGCGACAAGAAACGGCCTATCAATGGGTGTTTAAATAATCTAATTATTAAATTGTTTTATATAGATTCACTCTAGTGAGAGAGAGATAGGGCCAGTAAAGGGAGTTAAAACGTTTTTACAAATTAGAAAAATATTAGTAATGTGCTTAACGACAACGAATAATCCAATCATCAAAACATTTTTTAAACGCTGTTTCCGGAATTGAGTTCAGTTCTCGCCGCGAATTCTCCTTTATGTCGTCTACTGATTGAAAACGGGTGCCACGAAGTAGTAATTTGAGTTTAGGAAAAAGAAAGAAGTCGGCTGCAGCCCTATCTGGTGAATATGGTGGTTGCTCGATGGTATTTGTTGAGTGTTTGGACAAAAATTCATTCACAATGATGGCCTTGTGCGAAGGCGCATTATCGTGGTGCAAAATCCAAGAATTTTCTTTCCACAAATCTGGCCTTTTCCGTTAAATTTGCTCTCTTAAATTTTCGGTTTCGGTTCAGTTGGAAGTCGCCACTCCGAAGCTTGTTGACTAGTTTGCATGTCAAACTCGTAAACCCACGTCTCGTCACCAGTAACAATGCGTTTCATGAATGTTGGGTCGGAATTGACTCGTTCTAGCATGTCCTCAGCGACTCTCATGCGATTGAGTTTTTAGAGAAAATTCAGGTCTTTTGGGACTAGTCGATCGGAAACATGTTTCATACCCAAGTGATTATTTAAAATGGTACGGATCGACTCGTGAGACACAGAAAGTTCGGCGGCTATCTCTCTCAAAGTTGAATGAGGATTTTCAGTCACTATTTATTTCCTGCACTTTTAAGTGTTACCTTCAGTTGCAATGTTAACTTTAGTTGCAGACGTTGATGGCCTACAGAGCGAGGCAAATCTTCCATCACATCTCGACCGCTTTTAAACGCTTTGTACCACTCATAAGCACGTGTTTTTGATAAAGTCGATTCACCGTAAGCCTTCTGTAACATTTTCAGTGACTCCGAACACGAAATTCCATTGGCGATACAAAATTTAAGACAAACTCTTTGTTCGATGGTTTTGTCCATTATGAATTTCGCAATACACACAAGATATTATATAACTAAAAACAGCACTGTATTTAATATAAATAACAGATGCAACTCAAACTCCGCGCCAAAATGCATGTTGTGCCAATCTAACAACAACAAAGAAAACAAAAATTTGAATTTGGAACCATAAACAAATCATCCATTCCCAATACTTTCTTGACTGAATGTAAATTTTTTTGGATAAGGTTATAAGTCTGCAACACATAAAAAGTGTATAAGTATACCATAAGCGATTTTGAAATTGCATCTACATATACAATAATTCGACACACTCAATAATTCCAATTTGAAGCCAGTAAAATTGAATCCGATTGAATTCGATAACCTAATGGAAAGAATCGTTTCTATTTGTCTCTAGATCAGGAATTGATCACGTACTTTGATGATATGATGAGAGTATGCCTAGTTTTTAGCATCAAACAGTTCACATCAGATACAAATATCAATGTTAGAAAAAAATTTGGAACTAGTACTTTTTAACAAGTATCATTCCAGTTCAAATAATGTGTAACTAGATTGTGTCACGTCTCTAGGAGGCAAGCGGCAGTGGAGCAGCGGCCCGCAGGCGGCGCGCGGCGGGCGGCACGCGCGGCGCCACGCGCCCGCCCCGCGCCGCTCGCCCGCGTCCGCGCCAGCCTCCGCCTCCGCCTCCGCCTCCGCCTCCGCCTCCGCCTCCGAGCCAGCCCGCGCGCGCCGCCCCGCGCACGCGCCGCTGTCACCCGGCCAGCTCGCGCGGGGCTCGCCCCACCCCTGTACGTACGCTACACCTCGGTTTGGTATTCCTTTTTTATTGCTTATGGTGGCAAAGGGCTACGGCCCACCTAAATAGCCTACTAAAGATACCACCGATCTCAGATCGTGGATAGAGTATGTATTTCACGCTCGGTCACAAGGCATACGGTCATATATGGCCTGCTTGGGCCCAATAATAACTGAGTACCTAAACATATCACCAGTAAGAATGTAACTGTTTACATTTTGTGTATTATTATATATTTCATTTATTTTCTTTCATTTCCTGCATCTAGACACTAAAGATCCATATTCGTATCGCGAATACATATATTAGCTGTACTAAGGAGCACCGAATAATGTTAGAAGAATAACATTTCTTGGCTTGATTTCAATTAAATATTTTTAAGAATGAAGAAATGAAGAGATCGTTGGCAATAATATGTGTGTCTATTGTGGATGTTGCAGCGCTAGGCCTGGGCTTCGGCATGAGTCCCCCGGGCACGCCGGAGCGCGGCGGCGTGTCGCCGGCGCACGAGTACTGGCCCGCCGCGACGTCGGCCAGCGACAGCGACGACGTCGACGTCGTGCTCGACTACAACGTTAACAGCGACGTCACGCTTAATGTAATGTGCAATTTCATGTTTCAATGTATATACAGTGTATTAAGATTTTGGAAATGCTTTCAATATATGAAAATTTAAAAAATCTAAGGTTTATCAAGCTTAACCTCTATTAAATATTTAGATATTTTTATATATATTTTTAGCATTTGACATGCTTAGCACTATACATTAAACACAAAGTGAAAAATGTGAAATCGAAAATAACAGCCAGGAGCAGGATTTGAACCTGCATCTCCTGGATACCGTCCAGATGCTTTACCAATTCAGCCATCCTGACAATTGCTCCTGACTGCTAATTTCGATAACACATTCATACTTGCGTCATTAATGTTTTTTATGGTAAAATCATCGATAGTAATATCGACATGAGTAATCATGTCTGCCACACGGACAGATCATATACAAATTTTGGCACCCAGCTCCCCAACCACCTGCTTAGTTGGAAAATATCGTAATCTCAAGATAATTTGAATATTAACCTGTTTTAATAGAAAAACTCTATAGACAGACAAATATGGGAGTGGATATGCGAAAATAAGACACATTTATAGCATTCATACTGCCTCTGTGGTGCAGCGGTAGTGTAAGCGACTGCTGATTATGAGGTCTCGGGTTCGATCCCCGGATCGGGCAGTGCTATTGAGATTTTTCGTAAAAAAAAAAATGAAAAATCTCAGTAGCAGCCCGGAGTCTGGAAATGTGCCCGGTAGACGTCGATAGGCTCGCCCCCTATTACGTGGGACTTAAACATAGCTGGCGAGTCGTGGGTGTGTAATACACCTCTGCCTACCCCTTCGGGGAATACACACGTGATGCTATGTTTGTCATAGCCGTATTTTTTGTGAGAGTAAGACTTGGCCTGTTTTAAAGTTTTTTTTGGTCTTATTCTGTAGTGTCTTAAGGCAACAATTGAAGTAATATTCTATTGACATGTGTTTGCTTTTTCAGGACACACTGTTTGATATGTTGCTGAACAGTCTGTCGATCGACGGGAGCGGGTCAGGCGCAGGCATAGCTAGCGGCAGCGGCGCGGTAGTCGGGGCTGGGCGGGCGGCCACGCCCCCCGTGTCCCCCTGGAGCCCCGCCCCCTCGGCGCCGCCCCCCGCGCCCCTCCCCCCGCGTGCAGATTGACGGCGCCAGAGCCGCGCCGCGCTACGATACCGCCGCGAGTACCACCACTGAGCGACATGTTGAGTATCGCTCACCCTACGATACCGCAGTACCACCACTGAGTGACATGTTGAGTATCGCTCACCCTACGATACCGCAGTACCACCACTGAGCGACATGTTGTGTCTCGCTCACCCTACGATACCGCAGTACCACCACTGAGCGACATGTTGAGTATCGCTCACCCTACGATACCGCAGTACCACCACTGAGCGACATGTTGTGTCTCGCTCACCCTACGATACCGCAGTACCACCACTGAGCGACATGTTGAGTATCGCTCACCCTACGATACCTCAGTACCACCACTGAGCGACATGTTGAGTATCGCTCACCCTACGATACCGCAGTACCACCACTGAGTGACATGTTGAGTATCGCTCACCCTACGATACCGCAGTACCACCACTGAGCGACATGTTGTGTCTCGCTCACCCTACGATACCGCAGTACCACCACTGAGCGACATGTTGAGTATCGCTCACCCTACGATACCTCAGTACCACCACTGAGCGACATGTTGAGTATCGCTCACCCTACGATACCGCAGTACCACCACTGAGCGACATGTTGTGTCTCGCTCACCCTACGATACCGCAGTACCACCACTGAGCGACATATTGTGTCTCGCTCACCCTACGATACCGCAGTACCACCACTGAGCGACATGTGTCTCGCTCACCCTACGATACCGCAGTTCCACCGCTGAGCGACATGTTGTGTCTCGCTCACCCTACGATACCGCAGTACCACCACTGAGCGACATGTGTCTCGCTCACCCTACGATACCGCAGTTCCACCACTGAGCGACATGTTGTGTCTCGCTCACCCTACGATACCGCAATACCACAACTCAGTGATTACGTTCATGTGACACACCCGCACGCCAGGGCCGGCTTTATTACAGACATTTTGCTTTATGTGTCGATAGTCGTAGTGGAAGTGTTTGTTTGTCCACGTGTTATTAGAGTATTCATTCCCAGACGCTTAATACTTGGTAAAAAGCCTGTTATACTTTAAACGAAAGTTGCTTTCATTTGTAATGACGTACTTTGCACGTTAAACACTCAAAATTTATCGATCTCTTTATTTATTATTTAGATATTACTAACATTATTAGTACAATTTAAAATTAGGTACCTGCCAAAAAAAAAAACTAAAGTGCTGCTACACTCAGTTCAACACTTCTATTTTTGTAATAAAATAACATTAGAAAACAAGGGAAAATGTTTATGTGAATGGTTAATTTTGATTGAAATTATTTTTCCATGTCCAATATAACATTGTTTAATGTATAACATACCAGTTATATACCTCGTTACATTAATTATTAGCTACGTTTCCAATTAGTAGTAAATAGACATATCGACATTGTAAAATTATATACTTATATGTTGACATAAAATACAATAGTAATTAGCCGTTAGAATCCTGTTGATAAAAATATGTTGCACTAAAGCCCTTTTAGGTTATTTAAAGGTTTTCTGGTTTCAGTGTTTCTAGATTAGCCATACTCAACCTGCGGCCTGTCTAGCTTTATGGCCTACCTGACATACTCATTAATATTATATGTCCAATGAAATTTAGCAAACACATAGTTTGGAACCCGCGGAAAAGGGCATGGCCTATAGCTTTTTATCTCGGAAAATGTATGGTTCCTGTGGGATACTTGTTTTTCAATAAATATAATTTGTCGGGACGTATTTATATTACTTGACCCAATTCTGAAGTCCAGCAAACGAAGGCGCGGGCAGTGCCAAGTATGTAAATAAAGCATTTTGTTTAAACTGATTTTATATTAACCCTAAAGGCCTTGTCACACAGAGGCGGGAGCCGCGGGAAAGCGATCCCGGGTCACATAGCTACAGGCGCGTTCCTATGTGACAGGTTGCATACAAATTCGAATATTACAAAAAAATCCCGTCCCGAATCGCTTCGCGATCGCTTTCCCGCGGCTCCCGCCTCTGTGTGACGAGAGCTTAAATAAAGTGTTTGCGTCCAGTGGCACCATGCAAAGAGGCACCATGCCTTAAATATAAACAAAGATTGAGTATGGCTTTTCTGTATATTCTAGGTCTAAAGCTGCATACTATGTATAGACAATGTTTTAGATTTTATTATGAACAAATACGATATTCATGTAGTATGACATGATTAAAAAGTGCAAAGTGTGTGGTTGAATTGATTAAAATAGTGCTATGATGTGTTTTGTGTATTGAAGCACTGATTTATATTTAATAACAAGAATTTATTTGTTAACTGATCGTATAATGATATTTACCTATGTATTACTTTAGTTGCAAGGAATAATAAAATTTACAACTACAGTGTTAAATATCTAATTTATTAACTCTTATTTATCAATCTAGATTAATCGTTTAGGCACAAGAACTGTTTCGAGTTAACAAAAAATATTTTGTTTTCGTTAAAATTTATTTAGTCTTAAGGCCTGTATGTGAGCCTGTATGGCAAAAATATGTATCACTGTGGCGTTCCCTTGGGGAGGCCTATGTCCAGCAGTGGATGTTGAAAGGCTGATGGATGGATGGATGGATCTTCATTTAATTTTTGCCACAGTTAGGGCGAATTGTACGGAATAGCCACACTGAAGTGTTATGTTGCTGTCTCACATATATAGTAACTATATGCTGTCTCATGAGTGGCCACGCGATGGCTACATCTATAGGTACTTTATCTAAGAGTGCCTGTATGTATGTATCCACATTTTATGATTTATCGTCTTAATACTATTGTATTTGGTTCTGTACGGTGATTTGTGAACATCGAAATATCAAAAATTAAAGTCTTGTTTTGATTTTAAAATTCCAATCCGTATTATTTATGAATTTCTTCATGAGGATGACTTTTTTTTAGATTTGGAACTTATATATTTATTCAACACTATCTAAGATTCAACAAAATACAAGTTTGCCTATTATATGATTTTTTCTTGCTTTGTTTTGTATGTTTACCAGGGTTAAAATGAAAATCAGGTTTAATTGATTCAATATTTTAATTTCATTGCTCCAAAATATACACAATGACAAATATTGAAAATTTGGATTGATCCATATTTGCAAAATGTCTTTAAAGATGTTTATTTGAATTTTATAGCTGATTACACGAAGAATATGAATAGATTACTTGAATACAAATGTGCTGAAAGCAGACATTCGCTTCCGTGGCAGCGGCGGACAAATTGTCTAGCGTAGCGCGTGACTCCTCGCTCGCTGTTACCATCTGCTGGCTACGTACTATATAATTCAGTACAATTAGTAAATTCACTGTTCCTACATTATACGATATATTTACAAATAAAACTTTAAAAGGAACGCTTTGCAAACATTCAACAAACTTGAGATCGTCTTAACGTAAAAGATGGTATAAAATTTTAAAAAGTTAAAGAACGAAAGTCTAATCATTTTGATGTCGAAAATATCTACAAATATCATCTAATAATTACATATTTCTTTTCCAAAATGAAATTGTGCCGAATCACGTTTTACATCTATCACAAATAAATAACAATTGAATTTAGCCTAAAATACTTCTTTGATAAACAAAACAATAAAAAATAATTGCATTCAACAAGCTATGATAACAAATTTAATATAAATTAATGATAAAAGAAATGTACAATTTTTACAAAGCTAAGAGGGATCACGTTTAGTATTATCACTTTAACATAGTGTTTGTTGTTATAGTCGCACATAACTTGATCAATGTTGTACGTCGGTTTGTACCTACTCGCACATCGTACACATGTCGATACCAACATGGTAAACATCTTCTTACATTACTACACATAAGTATTGCATTAATTATTTACAATTTTAACATTTCGTTTATAATTCAATGTCATCAAAGCACTAGGTACTACGACGAAAGTATGACGATTAAATCTAACATAATTATAATCGTAGTACGTCCATACATTTTTGTTGTCAAACAGTGACACACAAGGTAACTTCGTACAATCTATCAATATAATAGTTTCAGGCTTGTGCATAAATATCGAATCGGCTAAATCTATAGCGAAGGCAAGTGATGTACGCATTTTATATAGTTATCCACTATAATAATCACTATTATGAAACTCTTGAATTTATAACTTATTAATACTTATAACTAGGTGGTGTTACAGTATGGTCAGAATATCTCGCACATATCTCATATAATCACTTATACAAATATTAAGCCCTTGAGGCGTTAATTCGATAATCATGTCTAACTATATACTAGTAGCAATATATTTAAGTATTATGCATTTGTTTGCGATGCGTCTTACATCCACAGTAACTCCGTGTATAGTAGTCGTGTATAGCTACGGGAGGAGTTACACTATAAACTTATAATGTAGATGTGTGGAATGAACCGCTTGTACACAATATGTATGTAAGGCCTGTCTACGAAAATAAAAAGACTTGAGAGAGCAGCGTTTGCTTTTTTATTGCAAAACTTTAAACAATGACATAGGTCAAAAAATACTTAGTTTTACAGCTGCCAATGCAAGAAATAGTTCCATGTTCTTCCGCAAGATGGTTAGTGTTTTTTTATATTCTTGGTCGGGTTATGCATTATTAGCGTACGACATCGTTTCCGTTGTTTCTTTGACAACACCATACCGTCCGTGCAACGTTCACGGATTCGTTACTTCTCAAGTATGCACCGCGCGTGCATTAGTTCCACTTCACATCATTCTTTGGCATTATTTAATGAGCTGTTTATTTAGATTTTCAGTAGTTGGTTGGATTCGTTTATTATCGATAATCTTCACGTGGGACCATATTAATATATTTATTGCACACCGAATAACATTTCAATAACTTTTGATTTATTACATAATATAGATTTAGAAATAATTGTTATAACATACACCCATTATTAGAAAGCGGTCTACATTTATGACTTTTTCTAACTATGAATGTGATATATCATAATGTAGTAAACGACCTGTGAGTATTATCATTTGTAATATAATATAGAAAGATAATTGTGCCCTAATCTATTCAGTCATTTGAATCGAATCAAATAATAGCCTCTCTCGAAATGAAGTTTCGTACTGTTAGTGCCGACGTGGTAATAGATCAATGTGAATCAGACTCGTATCAGATGATCTGGGCACAGACGATACGTCCCAGCGACAAACTGACAATACATCGCACAAAAGACCTGCACTACACACTTCGGACGTATCGTCGACGCTCACTCTCGAAGTTGACAGTATATCGTTAGCATCACAACTGGACGTAGAAATGTCTGTGGGAGAGCACCGGAGGGCGCCTACAGCGAGTGCGCGCGTCACACGTGCGACTCGAGCGGGTGGCGGGGGGGCGGCACGAGCGGCCGCAGCGTGAGGTCGGGCGACGACGTGCGCGTGTGGCGCGCCGCCCAGCCGCCCTTGTCGAAGTCCTTCGTGCCGCCCACCGTGTGGCGCCGCTTGATGCCGCGCTCGGGCATGCCGTTCTTGCGCTTGAGCTTGCCGCCCGCCTCGCGCCGCCGCAGCGTCGGCTCGCGCCAGTTGCCGCCGCCCGCCCGCAGCGGCGCCGCCGCCCGCCCCAGCGACGCCGAGCGCTTCAGCGCCGCCCCCGCGCCCGCCGGCGCCGCGCCGGCGCGCTCGGTGTCGGGCGCGGCGGAGGGCGTGGCGCAGTTCTCCTTCTCCGAGTCGTCGAGCGCGTCGCGCGGCGGGGAGGCGGGCGGCGAGGCGGGCGCGGGCCAGCGCCGCTCGTCGCTGGAGGAGGAGGAGGCGCGGCGCGGGGCGCGCGCGAGCCAGGCCGCCTTGAGCTCGTGCGCGCGCACGCCGCGGCCGCCGTCGCCGTCCCCCGACGAGGCGCTCGACTTGCTGTCGGCCTCGTCCGCGCACTCGTCCGCATACGGAATGCTGCCGTCGTCCAGCGGCGACGAGTTGTTGAGCGTGCGCAGCTTCTGGTCGAACGTGCTCGTCAGAGACGACACCAAGTCCCCGGTTCCTGTGATACGAATTGACGATCAGATCGAGTCGGACCGAGAGCGAGTGTTAGGCACATACGGAAGCGTTATGATTGCGACGTCGTCGAGTGACGATGAATGATACGATGATGTGATGTACGAGAGATGGATGATGTGACGTCAGGCCGGCCACACAAAGCCGTGCCGCGACAGCCTCCGACTAAAAGCGTTAGTTGATCGCTACGTCTGTTCACATCCATTCATGTTCGACATTATGGCAAGTCTGCTGTTACGACATTGATTAATGTATGTATAAGAGCGACGCAACATAGCTGAGGAACACACGTGAATAAACAGTCATACGTGTTAACGGCCGCATACACGCACACATAACACACACGCTTACATTCCTATACCTTTTAATGCGGACAAAAGAAAGGGATTGCTGTGTATCTCTGACGTCAGTACTGGACACCTAGTGGGCAGACAGCGGACACTTGTATTACACACCAGTAAAATGCACAACAATGCGACAGGAAAGGCCGCTTCAGGCACACGTGATATTTGCTGGGCTGATTTTTCAATAATCGGATAAAAGTAAATCGTAACGTAGCTGAATATTGTGTTTTATCCAAGCAAATTGAACAAGTATTATCAGACAAATGAAGAGCCAGCCCGCAGTGTATCGGCCCGAGCAGAGCCGGCACGTACCGTCGATAGAGAAGCCGGCGAGAGCGTGCCGCGTCACGTCGGGCCGGCCGCGGCTCAGTGACGTCATCGTCTCCAGCTCCACTCTGTGAACAAGCGCACCGTCAATGTTGTTGCTATACAGATATAGCGGCCACATACCGAGAGTATTACTTACTTGTTTAATCTAAATAAAGAGTACAAGAGTAATTTGCTGAAGCGCGTACTTATTTTATTTTATTACTTTAGATAACTTACAGCTAGTATACAATATTAGTTCTAATTATATATAATTAAAGGCCAATTACAAGTTTTCGCATATAGCACATATAAACTAGAAGCAAAGAAATTTGGTAGACAGTTAATTTATTTAAAGTTACATTACAAGGAAAAAGCGCTCTTTCATAATTTTTTTAAGTTTGGATACACTGGTTGTAAAAATATCTATGACAGGGTCTTGTACTATTTTATTAAAAGAATTGCTGGTCCTGATTAAAAAATAATTTTTGCAGTACGTAGTACTTGCCGATGGTACATGTAACATAGATGGTTTTCTCAGATAAGTTGTCGGGGTGCGTAGTCCAATTTTACTTAATAACTCCGGACAGTCAACTTAACCGTTGGCTATACCAAGGAGATAGCACAAGTCTGCGATATATCTGCGCTTGTATAGTGGAAGTATATAATTTTTTTACGACTTATGTAGTTATTATGGTAAGTTTGGGTGCGATATTGCAAATATCTTAGAAATCTCCTTTGTATACCTTCGATGCGATTAGTGTAAGCATTATATACAGGGTTCCAGACTTGTGAGTAATATTCGAGTGACTTCGTACAAATGAACATTAAAGGATTTTAATGGTTTTGAAATCTGCTGATGTCCTCATTACAAAGCCGAGTGCCTTGGAAGCTTTTTTGACAATCGTGTCTATGTGAATATGAAATAGTAGTTTAGCGTCAAATGTTACTCCTAGATCTTTAATAGCGTCAACTCTCGTTATAGTAGTATCGGAAAGTTTATAGTCGTAGGGATTAGGGAGTTGAGTTTCCTGGTGTATGTACATTCAGTCAAGAAAGTATTGGGAATGGATGATTTGTTTATGGTTCCAAATTAAAAAAATTGTTTTTTTTTTGTTGTTAGATTGGCACAACTGTTATCCATTTTGGCGCGGAGTTTTAGTTGCATTATATTGTATTGCGAATTTCATAATGGACAACACATCGAACAAAGAGTTTGTCTTAAAATTTGCATCGCCAATGGAATTTCGTGTTCGGAGTCACTGAAAATGTTACAGAAGGCTTACGGCGAATTGACTTTATTAAAAACACGTGCTTATGAGTGGTACAAAGCGTTTAAAAGCGGTTGAGTTGTGATGGAAGATTTGCCTCGCTCTGGTAGGCCATCAACGTCTGCAACTGAAGTTAACATTGCAAAAGTGAAGGAAATAGTGACTGAAAATCCTCATTCAAGTTTGAGAGAGATAGCCGCCGAACTTTCTGTGTCTCACGAGTCGATGCGTACCATTTTAAATAATCACTTGGGTATGAAACATGGGGTTTAGGCAGAATCTCATATCTCACATGTCGATCGTATCGTGATCACTGTGATTGGTTGAGAGATCACCGTGATTGGCCAACGGATTATAGCGATATCACGCGTCGGTTTCTCAACCAATCATAGTGATCACGATACGATCGACATGTGAGATATGAGATTCTGCCTAACCCCCATGTTTCCACTCGGCTAGTCCCAAAAGACCTGAATTTTCTCCAAAAACTTAATCGCATGAGAGTCGCTGAGGACATGCTAGAATGAGTCAATTCCGACCCAACATTCATGAAACGCATTGTTACTGGTGACGAGACGTGGGTTTGACATGCAAACTAGTCAACAAGCTTCGGAGTAGCGACTTCCGACTGAACCGAAACCGAAAAAACCACGCCAAAGTCGATCAAAAGTCAAAGTCATGTTGACTGTTTTCTTTGACTATCGCGGTGTTGTGCACTCGGAATTCTTGCCAGAAGGTCAAACGGTAAATAAAGAATATTATTTGAGCGTTATGCGGCGTTTAAGAGAGCAAATTCGACGAAAAAGGCCAGATTTGTGGAAAGAAAATTATTGGATTGTGCACCACGATAATTGTGAATTAATGTTTGTTCAAACACTCAACAAATACCATCGAGCAACCACCATATTCACCAGATATGGCTCCAGCCGACTTCTTTCTTTTTCCTAAAGTCAAATTACCACTTCGTGGCACCCGTTTTCAATCGGTAGAAGACATAAAGGAGAATTCGCGGCGAGAACTGAACTCAATTCCGGAAACAGCGTTTATAAAATGTTTTGATGATTGGATTATTCGTTGGCGTAAGTCTATCGATTCTGAAGGAGCATACTTTGAAGGTGGTAAAATAAATTTGGATGAATAACAAAAATTTTGTGTATTATTGATCTTTTCCCGGTACTTTCATAACAGAGTAGTATAACACTTGGATACTTTTAATTGGAGCCTATTGCATGTGCAATAAATTTGCGATTTAGGTCTTCTTGAAGTCTAACTGCATCGTTGACATTATTTACCGGACTAAGAATTTTCATGTCATCTGCAAACAGTAGTATTTTTGAATTTAAAAAGCAGCTTGGTATATCATTCATACAGATAATGAAAAGCAACGGGGATAATAAAGAACCCTGTGGCACACCAGAAGTAATGTTCCTGGCTCTGGATGAGTAGCCACTGAGAACAACGGTTTCGGACACCTATCTTTAATATAAGACGAGAACCGTCTGACAATCTCCTCTGATACCGGCGGCTAATAGTTTATGAAGTAATATCACATGATCTATCGAATGCTTTACTATAGTCGCTATATATAACATCCACCTGAGAACGCAGAGACATATGATGTGTCAGGTAGTCACTACATACAAGGAGGTTGGATGTTGTTGAGCGCTTACTAAGAAAACCATGTTGCTGCTCGCTCAGATTGTGTTTGAATGAGGCGTACAGTTGTTGGTAAATAATTCTTTCAAGGATTTTAGCGAAGATACATAATTAAGAGATTGGTCTGTAATTTTCTATCTGGCACTTGGGCCCTTTTTTATATATTGGTGTAACAAAAGCGGTCTTCCATATTTTAGGCATTTCACCCTTACACAGAGACAATTTCAATACGATAGAGAGTGGAACTGTGAGACTTTTAGCGCGCATGGTTATAAAAATATGCGGGATTTTGTCGGGACCAGCTCTTTTGTTTAAGCTAGTTCCACTGAGTAACCTAAAAACTTCGTCATTTTTTATTTCAATAGAACCTATATCAGCCATGGTATTTGCCGCGCAAGTCTTGAAAGAGGTAAGCGCAGTCCTAGAGGAATTGTCCTGGTTAACTAGAAAGTTTGAATAAAAGAAATCTGCGAACAATTCTCATATCACCTTGCCATCGCTAGATATTTGTTGACCGTATTTTAAGACTGGGGGTAAGATATAGTATTATTTTTACATTTTACGTACGACCAAAACGCTTTAGGGTTTTTTATAATGTTATTTTCTATTGAAGGTATATAGGTGTTAAACATGTCACACTCTAGAGTTTTGGCTCGCTGTCTTAGTAGAGTATAAGAATGATAATCTGAGAGGTTACCATACCTTTTGTGTATTTGGCGTGGAATGTAGATTTTTCCTTTAGTATATGTATTAATGATTTTTTGAACCATATTGGATATTTCGAATTGGGCATTATTATTTTTCTTGGTATGTATGTAGATCGAATTCTCGGCAACGTTTCGTATTATGTTAAATTGAATATTACCTTATTGTATTACACTCAGGCAAACTTGAAATGTTATACCAACCGGACCTAGCCATCGTATACGGATGTTATTAATAAAACATAATATTAAATTGGAGTGGTGGTTATATATATATTTTTCCACAATATAGAATTTATCAGCAAAACCAATTTATCAACAAAGTATTGGAACGAAAATTGTGTGTACTTATTGACAAATTACCACCACTCGGTGAAAAAAATGTGATAAAACCTACAAGCCCAAGAAATTTTCTCGGCAGTTTGTGAAGTGCCAAACTACACTAGCTGCGGTGGACTATGGTCTAGATCTGTTTCTCTTTGAGAGGAAATACGGGGACAGTTATGGGTTGAGAAAAACGTAATGAAATTAATCTCTAGTCACATCACATTGAATACTAGAGCGCGTAACGTCATCCATTCCAAAACATGTTTGGGAATATAAGACGTCGCAGAGTTCTTGTCACAAAAATTAGCAATTTGGTGGGACATTTGAAACTGAATTTAAATACATGATTAACAATTCCTCCACTTCCACTCCCAAAAATAGTCCATTATCTATACTTCCGTCGTATTTATACTTCCATTGTATTTATTACAACAAGAAGTACATTCAACGACAAATTAAGAAAGGGTGATGCATTAAAACGAAAATAAACGAGAATAATAAAAAAAATACAAACTTGTTAACTCCATCTTGCGTTCTGTTGACGTATTTGTGATTTAGTCCGTCGTAGTCTGCCAAGGACGTGGTGAGATGATGAGGGGGGGAGGTGAGCGGTGAGCTCGGCGGAGAGCCGCCCGGTGAGTCGCTTCTATCCTCGCGCTTCTCCTCACTTTTCTTGTCAGGCTTAGAGCGCGGTTTTCGTTGGATCTTGCGGTTCGCCGCCGATATAATAGAGGAGACTATATCGCGAGTTGATACGTCTTTGCCTATAAGATAAATAATTACGTTGTCATTATTAAGGTTATAGTCTTAACTGTAGAATAAACTTTTAGTGAAATATTTATTTTTATATTAAGTTTATAGATAAGAAATAGGAGGTATATTTAAAATTAAAGTAACTATAGTTTAAAAAACTAAAATAACTTTTATAGCTAGTTAGTTGAACTAAAAGTGAGAAGCTATTTAAAAGCTAAAAGATCCCTTAAAAAATAGTTTCGTTGTGAAGATAACTGGATAATATGACTACATTTAAATACAAATATTGTTACCTTCAATTTTCTTAACATTATGTATAAGCAGGTCCCGTGACGGCGCAGGCGCCGGTGATAGTTCGTCTCCAGTCGAGGGGGGCTCCGCCGGGGGCTCGCCTTCTTCCTCCTCGAAGTACCATTCGTACTAGAATGTAAGAAGTTACATCAGTGACCTGTTTAATACTGCGACTAAATATTTAACCCCAAAGGTATTTGATAACGAACTGGGCATTGGATAACGAACTTATTGTAATTTTGCTAAATCACAACAAGTTGCCTTACTTTATATACAAATAATTTTGGTAGTACTCACGTGTGTTAGAAATGACTCGATGATACGACACTGACTGGACATATCGTTGACCATGGCTAGCATATCATCGCTTGCCGCTCGGACCAACGTAGGGCCAAACACTATGGCCAAGTTGCGTGCCTCCATCAAGTTATAGGCGGAGTGTGAGACCACTTTGCGCAAATGTTGGATCAGGTACTTTAGTGTTTCGTAGTGCGCTTCGGGTAAAGCTTGGACGAGCCGCCTCAGTTCTCGAGCGCGGTCAGGCGATCGATCGGCAGCTGTAAAAACATAATGGTTGAATTAGAACCTTAGTACAGCAGGGTTATTTCAAAGTGAGAGCCATTTGATCGAAATACTTAATAGTTCATATATAGAACTTAGTGAAACGTGAAACCCTCACACGTTTCTGTTGTGTTTCCCCAGACATTTTGTGGCTAAGAATATTTTCCCGTTTAACAATCGACATACTTACTTTTTATTTTATGGTCTACCATTTTTAATTACTTTAGTAATTAATTACTTTAGTAATTAAAAATTGTCTCATCTAGTCTTATTTAGAAAAATGCTACTTCAGGTGAAGGTCTAGTGACATATTTTCTGTATATATCTAGGTAGGTACATACTCAGACTAAGGGTACATATTATGACGTTAACTTTTTCAGGATAAAGCTAGTACAATAGTTTTCATTCAACAGGACGCCATTTTAACTTTCATTTGTGACTGTCGTTAGGTACTTATTTCACTTACAATTTAGTCAGAATGTGTGTTTTTTCGGTGTGTGTGACTTTTAGAGTATATTCTACACTCATTTATTTAAGACTAGCTACCCCGGCGAACTTTGTTCCGCCTTAGAGGCAATAAATGAGCAGATGTTTGTTTTTTTTATTAGGATAATAAATATATATAAATTAAAAGAAAAAGTATTTTAATGATTCTTTATTGGCCATGTATTTTGGTGCATGGGTTGCACTCTTCAGTGAAGCACCTTGTAATAGGCGACATTTTTCGTTATATTATCAGGCGCAAGAAAAAATAACGCAGATGGTCTTCCGACCCGTGAACATGCCGCATATATTGACCATGGGAAAAACATGGACTTTCTAGATTCATTCCACAAATTTTCAAGGATTGGGCTTGTCATGGCAAATGCAAGGCGGATCGGAAATTTAAGTCGTTTAAACTCAAACGGCATATCGGTTGGGATCATCGGGATCCTCGGAATGAGAACTTCCTCACCTTCGAATTTTTTTTGAGTATCGTGGCGTAAATCACATTGTTCATCAATTTACTTACCACCAAACGCGTTCCGTTGCACAGTTTTGGTTGGTTTATGTTTCGAAGCATGATTACTACGGAGCCAACCTTTAGTCGTAAATTGTGCGGTGGTAAGCCAGGCACATCCAAGGAGTTTAATTCAATTGGATAGTTGGTGGCTTCACCTTCATTTGTTAAACAATCAATAGATTTGAATGAATGCAGTGTACCAATGATCTCATTCTGAATGATGTAGTTTAAGTCATCTAAATCTTTATTTTTAACCGCCAAAATTGCTCGCTCACTCAGCCATTCATTATTTTTGTGGTTAGTAATGATGTTTGGGAATACTTTGTTGATGAGTTCGTATTTCGATGGGACAAAGTTACAGATATTCGGAGGAAATTAAATAAATCCGCTCGATGCGTCGACAGGTACTCGACCATAACCGATAGTCAGCTATTGCTCAGAGAAATATTCAGCAGATGTATCGTTCAGCAATGCAACTCTCATAATTGTTGTCAGCTGATGTTTTTTCACATTGCGCCATAGATTCGATGATTTAAGGCAAGCGTTTATTTCGTCGGCAGCAATTTATCTTGGAATTACTGGCAGTGTTTGACGAAAATCGCCAGACAGTAAAATCATTGCGCCTCCAAAACATCTCGAGTCATTGCGTAGATCTTTAAATGTTCGGTTAAGTGCTTCCAATGCACATTTATGCGACATTGTGCATTCATCCCAGATGATGATTTTCGATGCTGATAAAACTTTGGCCATTGCGGAGTGTTTTGCAATATTACATGTTAGTTTTTCAATAGTTTGAAGATTTAACGGTAATTTTAATGCTGAATGAGCCGTACGACATCCTTCTAACAATGTGGCTGCTATTCCTGAAGAAGCATCTGCAACCGCAATTTTGGATCTCGCACGAACAGTGGCTAAAACTACTGACATGAGGAATGTCTTACCAGTTCCACCAGGGGTATCCAGAAAATATAAACCACTATTTCCATCATCAATTGCCTTCATTAATGTATCTTAATCTTCCTTTTGATGGGGATTCAACAGGGGTACATTCGTTTGAATTACTAAATATAATTCCTGATGATCATATTCACGTTCCCGTTTCAATTCTCGATTAAATGCGTCATTAATGTCACGATTTGGCACTGGCATTTCTAACCTGACTAATAAACTACCGCACATGAGGTAACACATGTCTTCAATCAAGAGCAAAGCCCGATTATGTATTTCCTCATCCATCTCAAGATCGGGATTTCTTGAACTGTCACGAATTTGAATGTCTTCTGAAATATTATCCTTGTATTTGTGCCACAGGTTAGATGAGTTTGATGAAAAGCATGTCGAAATGATGATAAAAAATAATGTGATAATTGCTTCAACGATTGTCGTATCCCAGTGGGTATCGTTTTCTAGTAAATTGAGTTCTTCACATGTAGCACGATATGTTGGGAATATTGTACCATTAACAGTCTGTAGTGACTCAAATGACGTTGTTCCACGCACATGTCAGTTGCGTTTTGTTATACCACGTTTTATGTCACGTTCCACGGGAACGGGATAAAAAAATCTATAAATAAATATCCTATGTCCGTCTCCTGGTTCTAAGCTACCTCCCTACCAATTTTCAGCCAAATCGGTTCAGCCGTTCTTGAGTTATAAATAGTGTAACTAACACGACTTTCTTTTATATTTTATTATTTATAGATGTAGAATACGTTTACTAAAAACATTTTGCGATACAACATATTTATACAAACATAGTTAGATAATATTATTTATATGATTGTGGTGATTTACTATTGGATGATTCTGGACACTAAATTTATAGAGCAAAAATTATAATATTTCTCAATAGCTCTAAATAATCTTATATTTGAAAATTTGGAATAACCGTCGAGATGATCTGGTAAACCGTTACTTAGAAGTGTCTATGAGTGCTTATTTTCGCTATAAATATATGTATACTAGAAGATAATTTCAAATGATTGTTCGTAATATACCTATATGCATTTTTAATGTTAATGGGAGATTTCATTCAATGTGGTCATTAACAATGTACGAGAGTACAAGCAGTGATCTTAGAGAGAGATAGAGATAGATTTAGTCTTTATATCGATCATCACGTCATCGTGTCGACTAGAGTGAGAGCTTAGAAACGTACTTTTAATGTAATATTCTAATTAATCCACTTTATGAAAGCGAGCGTGTCTGGCGAGTCTTGGGTGTGTAATACACCTCTGCCTACCCCTTCGGGGAATATAGGCGTGATCCTATGATGAAAGCTGTATGCACGAATACTGTGAGCGACGACTTAGTCCATTGAAATGTTACATGAGCTTTGCATTTCTTAGAGGACGCAATTTTATTTTTGGGACATGTGTAGGGCGTCGATAGAAGCTTAACCCCAAGTTTGTGGGGTTGCCGCCATTGTCCCCCGGCCGCCATCTTGGAAAACACCTTTTTCGCAATATCTCGGAAACTATGCGTCCTACAAAAAAATCGTAAAGGCATAATTTGTAACAAATCGCTTTGCTTACAAATATGTTCATATAACTTTTTGCCCTAAATTTCAAATTAAAGAAGTTATAAGCAAAAAAGCGAGAAAATTTTCTTTATAATTTTTTTTAATTTCATTCTTTTAATACGCTGGTACAGCGCTCCAAAGTTGACCGGGTTCGTCAATGCTCATGAGAATACGGTCAAAACGAAATGTTTAACTTAGTTTTATGGTCTTTTTTTATTGTAAATACATTCTTAAAAAAATTTTGTTAAATCCGTACAACTTTACTTACCGATTCATTCCTGTTTTCCTTACTACTTACCAAATTATTGTTTCTAAGAGAAAAAAAAAATATAAAGAAAAAATTTTCCTCGAAAGACTATCTACAAGATTGGTCTGAGGTATTTTTTTTGTAAAATGTATAAAAAAAAGTTATATAAATTTTAAATTTTTTGCTTATAACTTCTTTAATTTTAAATTTAGGATAAAAGGTTATATGAACATATTTGTAGGCAAAGCGATTTGCTACAAATTATGTCTTTACGAATTTTTTGTAGGACGCATAGTTTCCGAGTTAACGCGAAAAACATGTTTTCCAAGATGGCGGCCGGGGGACAAGGGTGGCAAGTGGCAACCCTACAAACTTGGGGTTAAGCTTCTATTGACCCCTCCACACATGTCCCAAAAATAAAAAATTGCGTCCACTAAAAAATGCAATATTAGGTCCTTAAGTTGTTACATTTCAATGAACTAACTACCGCTACAAAATTTTGAGGAGAAAAGGTAAGATGTAAAGTAAAGAAGTCGGTGCGCGACTGACCGATGAAGGCGGGGTACAGGTCGGCCGTGAGCAGCGGGTCGGGCAGGCGCCGCAGGTAGGCCTTGAGCAGGCTCGACGCTACGTGCACGTCGGCCCAGCGCGCGTCCCCCGCGCCCGGCGCCGCGCCGCGGTCCAGCGCCGCCGCCAGCGCCGCCACGCCCGCCGCGTTGCCGGGCACGCGGTACACGCCCACCGTGCGCAGCCCGTACGCCTGCGGAACGACAGTTGTACGGCAATCCCGACGGCGACATCGACACTGACTTACGGCCGAGCGATGTAGTTAAGTACTCACTTCGACGGCGCGTGCGGGCAGAGTGACCGCTCGAGGCACGCAGGGATGCTCCGGGTCCGTGGGACAGCGCTCGAGGGGCGCGCCGAGCCAGCCCGAGACTGGGGGCACTGTGGTCGTCGTGCCGCCTTGCATACGCCGCAATTGTTTCGCCACGCGACCCTTCCACGTCTTGTTCTTGGGCGACGATGGCAGGGTGGGGGTCGGAGGGCCTGTGCCAGAAAAATAGGAGATGGTCTTCTGTGTTACAGATTTTGAAAAGTTTGTTTGTTTCTGCCCCCAGTAGTGCATGACACAGTGTCTTGTATCCTATAGTATATGTGAATCCAATGTTACGACTGTCTCATCTATTTGCCTACTTAATGGGGATGTTGACTGCCAGCATTTCACGGCAGATGGCGTATTATCGCCATAACTAACTTATCATCACGTGATTTCTCTTACGGTGTAGGCAAAAAGAACAGAGTGCCAAGAGACTATTCTTGCATACATCTCTCATACATTATCGACATGGGCATCGAAAAACCTGTAATTTGGTAAATTTCAATTTTCTCGCTATATGCCTCTGTATGCTGTACCAAAATGTAATACATTTCTTTCCCAAAGATTCAACATTAAAAAAAGTGGGAAAAATTACAAAAAAAATTGTGGCTACACGGGCATAGCGTCCTTCAATTCTTTAATATTCCAGGAACTCCACGGGCTTCGTGGCGTAGTCGGTAGTGTAACCGACTTCCGTGCACGAGGTCGTGGGTTCGACTTCCACTCAAGACAATTATTTGTGTGATGAACACTAATATTTGTACTGCGTCTGGGTGTTTTCTATCTATTATATGTATTCACAAAAAAAAAAGTAGAACCTATATGTGTTATATCCGTAATCTGGTACCCATAGCACAAGCGTTGGGCTTAGTTTGGGACCAGAGGAAATTGTGTGAAAATGTCCGTGGATATTTATTTATTTAACTATACTTACATTTTAACAATATCGCTAATCAACCGAATTAAACAAAATAAATAAAGCATAGAATTCTCGTGCGAACAAAGCAACCACATTTTGACAGTGGCCATCTCGCCGATAGCGCCATTTACGCTCTGCTTTGCGGGTGGATACCCATTTCAGCCAAACCGTTTTTTTTTTTCAAGAATCGATGATCTCCTTAATTACTCTAATAAGGCCCAATAAAATATTTTAGAAAGAACTTACCAGTGGGAGACCTATTCCTGCCGATCTTCTTGGTGCGCTGTGGCGGCAACGGCGAGGGGCAATCTTGCTGGAGTGTGGGTATGGAGGCGGGAGTGGTGGGTGGCGGCGCGGGGTCGGCGGGGGGCGGTTCTGCAGAGTGCCGCCGCAGTGCCGCCAGCCAGCGCTGGGCGTCTGCTGCTCCTCCTTCGGCCTACCAGATTAACGATTCATTTTATACCATTATTATTATTTTATTCACTCGCAGGCCTATAAACGAATATATATGTTTGTCTCTTTTTAGTGTCGCTTTTTTGTTTCATCGAAGTTCAAATCACCATCCATCCATCAGCCTTTCATCGTCCACTGCTGGACATAAGCCTCCCCAAGAGAACGGCCACAACGAGCGGTCCCGTCATGGGGGATAATGCCGTAATCGCCACGCTTGGCAGGTGAGTTGGCGATCGCAGTGGATGTTGTTAATACCCGAGGGAGTGCTGCTGCCCACTCCCCCGATATTCCCTCAGTCAGCTCTTACGACTCCCGTGGGTAGCGAGTTCAAATCAAATCGGCGCTAAAAAGATTCTCACCTAAAAAAAACTAGACGTCGCGGGACATCTACCAGATGTGAAAACATCGATTATTTTGTAGAAATAAAATGATCATAACTTGAAAAAGTACTCCTTTAGACGAATCAAACGAGTATAAACTTGATGGGTTTGGGTCTTTTCATTACAGAGTTACTGTGGCCACCTTCCAGCTCCATCATCAGACCCTGGATACCATCTAGAGACAAAGTACTCGTCAAGACGAATCATACGAGCCCAAACTCGATGGGGTTACGCCCTTTCATTTTAGAGTTTCTATGTCCACCTTTCAGCTCCATCATCAGATCAGCTCCATGTCATTATAATATTGCATTGTCACGTGATATACATTTACGTGTAAAATTTCAGCTCAATCGGAAACCGGGAAGTGTGTCAAATTTAACCCGCAAGATTTGAACAGGTCGTAAAATAAAATAGTCGCCACGCTAACAGCCGATTTTATCCTCCCTCCGCATTAGATGTTCAAAAACAACACTCAACAATCAGCATAATAAAAGAGCGCACGCGCTCAGTAGGTACACAATCACACTAACGATTCTAAATTTCTAAATACATTTGTTGCTAAGGCTCAGTTATTGTAGGCTATTCCACGAAAACGATACTTTTTTCTGGATATTAAGTAATCTATGTCATTTTCTTTAGACCGGATGTATGTAAAATTTTATGATGATAGTAAGAACAGTATGACAGCGAACAAACATTGATTAGAGAGATAAGACGGAGGGTTCTATAAAATATAATGTACAAGGCCATGGTATAATACAGGAAGCGTGGATGTAAGGTAATGAGTTAAGAAGGAGAACAGATACATCACAGGATGGAAACACGACAAGACAGTTTATTCTATACAAATAGTCTATAAAACATTTCATTAGTTTCTTGCCGGATTCTTCTCATGAATAGCCTTACTACGGAATCCGGCCGCGCGATTGCAATCATGTCATTGCGCATGCACTTGCCTCAAGCGGTCGTGTTATTTACTAGTAACTTTGACGATTTTAAGCATTGATGTATTAGTATTAAACATTTTTGACCTATATTTTTTTTTTAGCATTTGTCATGCTCCGCCACTTTGTAAAGTACAAATTATTTGTGAATAAGGAAAAAGAGACAAATGTGATAAGGAGATTGGGATGATCGAAAGATCTGTACTATAGCTCAGTGGCTTAGAGCACTTTCCCGGATTGGAAAAGACGCGAGTTCAATTCCCGCTAGTACAAAAAATATCTTTTTCCTTATTCACAAATAATTTGTACTTTACATTGATGTATTATACATATATCAATGATTTTAAGTGCTATTTATAAGCCTATGAAATAAAAAAAAACTTGTATATAATATTATCATTGGGTAATTTTTACAAAACAAATTATTTGTGAATGTGGAAAAAGAGAAGTTTAGTGCGAACGGAATTCGAACCTGCGTCTCGACCGCTAAGCGATCTCACTGACCGACGGCAATTCCATGGCTCAGCGATCTAGAGCATCACACAACTTATTTGTTCATTACAGTAGCTGAGCATGTCAAGTGCTAAAATACAGATCAAAATAATTTTTACAGATTGAATTGACTGATTCTTTCAGACCTTGAGTGTATTTTAACCAAAAATTACCTTTTCCTTTATAGCAACAATCAATATAAAACTATTTTGTTTTTTTTTAATATCTGACATTGATATCAATTAATATGAGATGCCAACAGAAGCTTCCAAGGAGAGCATCGAAGGGAAAAGGTATTGCGCAGGTCGGTAAATTAGTTGCCAAAAATAATTAATAAATATGTACTTTGGCAGATTGCCGTAATAATAGTGGAACAATAAATAAAATACTAGAGAATTCTCGCATTTCTTACGTTTATAATGTAGCTACACCATGGGCACAAACCATACTTAGACGAGTACTTTTATCGTAGAGACCCATTAACGTAACTAGTAATACCTACAATTTACACCTACTATTACGAGTAAGTATATTACATAAATTTGAATTGAGAAAAATTTACTACATTAGGCTATTTAGGTGTCTGAAACTCTGAACACTGAACCGATTTTGATTGGTACAACATTTCTTGTTCAATAGATCTTGATTAGACTTAATCGTTTTATTCGGTTTTTTTTTTATAATTGGCAACCTGATTATATACCTAAAACAAATAAGGCCTCGTCTGCGGCGGAGTCCCATACACACCCACACAGCCCACATCACACAATAGCTACTGAAAGGATTTCGATGAAATATTACCTATATGTACCTACTAATATTATAGAGAAATGATTTGTATGTTTGTAACGAATACACTCAAAAACTACTGGACCAATTTCAAAAATTCTTTCACCATTAGAATGCCACATTATCTCTGAGTGACATAGGCCAGCCATATTAATTACTAAAACAAATTAGAGATCCCTACTAAAACTTCAATAATGTAGGTTTATGGATAAAAATTAAAAATTTTATAAGAAAAATATAACCTGCATCCCCTGGAATCTCATGGAATTTTAAAAAACTTCTTGTCTTGCAAAAAGATACGTTTACTCTACGTTTATTAAAAAATAAATGTCCATCCGTGCGATACCGGGATGGGCTGCTAGCGTTTTATGAATCTTGAGACTTTTAAACTGGTATAGGTTTTTTTCCACTACTATATCGGGATTCTGAGATATATTAACCAAAAACTAGTTCTTGTCTGCGGCGACCCCGCGGGCAAAGGCTAGTATAGAAGTGAATCGATGTTTTAATTTCTGCCTATATATGTAGGTATGCCTAGAGCTTTGTTTAATTGATGTGTGCTGGACTGCTGGAGTTGTTTTCACGATAAATGACTTACTTGTAATAGTAACTCGGCACCAGCCGCGGTGGTGACCCTGACGACGTGCTTGCGTTTCGTGTAATCGTCTGCGAGGGCCGCCAGTGAGTAGCGAACATCCAGCGCGTCTCTGGATTGTTGCGCCTCTGTACCACCGCCGCTTATTGCGCCGGGGCTCTGCAACAAACGCAATAAGAAACTTTAGATAAATCTAATAGATGGGTCGTTGTCCCATTGTACTGCTAATTCTAACTAGAAATAGTTAATTTCAACGGTCGCCGTCTTATTGATCTTTTTGTCAGATGATATTAAAATAGCAGACCGATGTAATTTTGTTTCAGGAGATCAAACTTATCATATTTCCACCTTAGCAGTTACTGGGCTCTGTCTATCAGTGACCTAAGAAACACTATAGGAACACAAAAAATAACAACAGATTAAGTTTACGGTTTTTTAAATACGCTACCTTACCTAAGTACCTACTATGGCCTAATCCTTCACACTTTGAGCGGAGACCCGTGCTCAATAGTAGGAGAGATACAATGTGTTTGCAAAAAAAATTACAATCAACACCAATTTTTTTTTTTATATAACATCTAGTGACCTGACGTGTTCCTGAACTTCAAGGTTTTATTTTATCACACAGTCAAAAAATAGCGGTTTATGATACTCGCAGAATTTTCATTACTTATAAAATAGACAGGAAATAGTAGAATATTTCTACCACAATGATAGTTTATGTTCGGACTATGAGAGGTCACTACAATCGCGTGACTACAATGACGTAAAAATAACGATAAAGAATAACAATAAAACTGGCCAGCACTTTTTGGCGCTAGTCCATTTATTATCGTAATACATATAAACAAAAACCAGTATGACGCTTCGGTCTGCAAGATGAATCGTCTTACCTCATAAATAACAGATAGATACATACGATATTAAAACGATCGAAGTTATAAACGAAAGCGCAAAATAATTTATAACACCCATTTATTAATCAAGTTAAGACAAGCACCATGTAATTGAAACGTATGGATTGCTTAGCAAAATTATTGTAATTACGAGCAAAACGGATTCGCATTCCGAAAAACGAGTTACATTTAAGTCGTGAGGCGACACAGCTCATGGAACTGACATAAAAATGTGCGCTGTCTAGCTTTCACCCCCTAATTATAGGTATATTATAGAGAATACACATTAATCAGCAAAGTGAATGCAGCATTATTCAATTGTGCCGTTGAGAAGCAGCTGCGAAACATTGCGGCAAGCCAAATCGCGCGACATTATATATCAAAATTACCTACACAAGTAATATTGTATACCTAGTCGTACGGTATGTTATCATTTCTCTGTTTTTTTTTATAACATTAAACTATATCTAACATATTTGCAAAATGGATTAAGTATGTATTCAAAGTAATTATATTCTAAGTAGTATATTGACACTCTCCCTGGCCCAAGGATCAAGAGTTTACAAAGTAGTTGAATTACGAAAAGTAAAATTAAGTAGACAGTGCAATGGTCCGTTAACAGTCAGCTGTAAATAACAATAGACTTTACTTGTTTCTACTTGCAACTTGAATATACAGACTAATTTGTGAATGAAGTTATGATGAAAAAATATAAGTGGTACAAAATATAATTAAAGTTAGTAAAGATATACGCTTACTTATACCACGATGTAAAAGGGTGTTACTCATACATTTTTAACTACAAACAAAACAAAGACGGAAAGTCTTTCTGGTGGTAAAGTACAATAAAGAAACTTAATTAAAATCAGTTCAAAAATAATATTTGTAAAATATTTTCGGCTACACGCATATTTTCCAATTGTTTTTCTAACGAGCTATGTTGTTTTCCAATACGGAACGGAGAACCCTTCACGGCGCGTGGTTCGACGCACATTACTAGTTAAGTATATTAGTAATTAGCATGTATGCCAAAAGTTCTCTTTTATGATTGTTCCATAACGCAGGCTAAAACTGAAACGGTTTTACAATGTTCAAGACAGTAACGGTTCAGTAAACAATTGACGAATCTAAAGTAGGTCGACTTTGAATAAACATTTTACTACCGTTGCTTGCATCGAAGTTACGAAGGTAGTTAAAGTGCGTATACAAGTACGAAGTAGAGTCTAGTTAGTTTGACGAAATTGAAAGTGCAAGCGTCTGTGACAGCTTTCTGTGTGCCACATTGTCACGGCACGTATAATTTGAAACTTTCAGTGTCATGGAGATAATACAAATTTATATAATGCAGATGCAGAATAATAGTTTAAAATGTAGTATGCAGTATAATATTTTAAAGTGTCTAGTAGCACCTAGGCGTTGGACAGCGGCGGAAGATGGGTGTTCGTGACACCACTCGTAGATCGTCAAAGCAAGCAGCCTATAGCCTTAAGTGTTTTGTCCGTGTGGTGACGGACTAAGAATACAAGTGTCATCACCCCATTCTTTCCCACGGGTGTCGTATGAAGCGATTAAGGGAAGTAAGCAATTATCATCCATTGCATGACTGGTGGTAGGGCTGGGTACCAAGTGGGAGTACTCACTTGGTATCGGGCCCGAGCGGGTTGGTACCACCATCTCCCGTGTGACCGGCCATGAAGCACATCGTTGCGTTTTGGCTGTAGCAGGAGATAGCCGTTTATATTTCATTTCATATCTGTGAAATGAATTGGTGAGCAGCGGCTTGACAATACTCTCAGTATAGTCGAGTCCATGGGCGACGGTTACCATTTACCATCAGATGGACCGTGGCTCGTCTGCCACTACGGGATATAAAAATAGGCAGCCGTCTATAAGGGACAGGAAGAGTTTGATCACCATTCATCGCCGCTGGCTAATAGTTTGAAACATAGTTTGATAGAGCCACAGATGGTTTAAATAGTGTTTAATTGCACTTCAAAGAAAAACATGTGCGAATGATTTATTTCCGACAGCCAACCTCTTAACCTTTAACCAAAATAACGAATTTAATGCGGAGGCGTGACTCCAAAATGAGCACAAAGAGTCAACTAAAGACTAAACTTTTATGGAACAGTGAAAACTATTAGATTATCGTGATTGAACACAATAATTGTTCTCAATTTTGGTTTATGTGAGAAAATGTTCGTGATTTCAATAGTGTAGAAATAGGCAAGCGGAGATAAAAATCGATAATTAATCGAATCTAACCCACAGCAGTTAATATCCGCACATGCAATAAACACATGGACGTCCGAAAACAGTTTACGTTTGCAATCTATTCATTCACATTATACGCTACTAGTGGGTCAACGTCTTGTCAGAGGTGTCCGGTGACGTAACGAATGCGTGTATAATATACCAAAAGCGATGTTAATTACTATTAGCAGGGAGCCTAATAAGGATGCTCGTCGATAGAGCCCATTTATGAGACTACAATGCAGTTATTACATGAAGGTAAAAGAAAGAATTTCTAAACTATCGAGTAACTGACCTTGATATGTAGGCATCGGCGGCACCTATGCCGGCGGTAATAGCATATCGTTTTACTTGTAGGTCAATTGCCTGTACCTTCCAATAATCGTAATTGCGAGGCGTGTTGTCTATTCTGCCTGTATTAAAATGTAGGCAAACGATTATGAGATAATTGAAGATCGAAGAGGTATCTACCGACCCCGAAATACTTATTTATAAAACCTTTTTAGATTATGAACAAAAAATAACCTTAAATAGCTACTTCAAATTATCTGATTACAATTTTTCCGAATATTAAGATGCTAAATATTCACGACAAACGCATGCTCACCATTATATCGGTGTACCAAAGTGTCATGACTTGGCCGCTGTCCACGATCGTCATACATGAGGACGAGGCGTATTGACCATTGTCACAGCTTGGCATCGGTATACCACAATAATGCACTTCTTTGACACACTTGAACAAAATAATACGCTTCCAGCAAAGTTTACACCTGAATTCAGACCGAGGGCATCGGCCCTATCATCAATTGCGAGTTTCCTAATTACCGGAGAGATAAATAACAAATCGATACCGAATATATTCCAGTATATATATATATATATCAATCAATCATCCAGTCTTGAGTGGCCGTATCGATTCCGGCAATAAAACAAGATTGTGAAATGTAAATTCAATTCCGGAAACGTACAGTGCAGCTGCGGGCGAGCGACGCTCGCGCACGTCTAGAAGACTATGGGCGCAATCTGCCACTGTGATGTGCGTCTGCGCAGAGAAAGTGTTCTCGCGCAGACTCCGAAGCGTCTGCCAAAAAGTTTTGCACGGAATTAGATGATTTTTCCGGATGACCCATCCAGCATAATGGTATTGCCATTCGTTATAACTATTTTATATGCACAATAAGTTTACATTATTTTTTTAAAATTATTTTCACTATAATGATAAATTATTAATAAATTATTTTCATATTTTTATTGAATAATATATATGAATAACGTAGATTGAAGCTACCGTTTGATATTGATAACTAAATCTTTTACAGAAAATAAAATCACAATAACATTGATTGAAATTTATCTAAAGTAGCGTTCTGTATAATTATGTGTGTACGCATACATTTCAATCATATTGTTTAAGAACCAATAGTGTGTCAATTCATTTATCAAGTAGGTATACATATTTTTGATTGTATTTTTGTTGACTATTTTAACAACAAATTGTGATAGTGGAAATACAGGTTTTAAATAATTCCTCAAAACTACATACTACAATTATTTTAAAGTAACGTACCTATATAATAAGTGATTACGTTTTTTGTTAACATAATTTATTTATCGTGACTAAGTCATGTATAACAATGGAGTTTCGATGATTCAACGATGGTATCTTGAATGATTGGCCTACTGTACATGCAGCTAGGCGTATACAAATCGATCGATATTTGGCAGTAATGAGTCATTGTTGCGTAATGAAAAAGCAGACATCGCGATAAAGTGGGCTATTTTGCGTGAGAGATTGCAACGCATGTCCAAAATTTTAATAAAACTTCACCTATGCTTACATATTAAAACAACAACATGCTGTTTTAATTATGTTTGTCGTTAATAGTGTTTATGATATTCATTAACAAATTAAAGGCATATCTTACACGTTTATTGATATAATAGTAAATAATGCCGCGCGGTGCAGCGGTAGGGTGAGCGACTGCTGATCATGAGGCATCGGGTTCGATCCCCGGGTTGGGCACTTAACATAGCTGGCGAACAACATAGCATAACATAGCGAACCGTGGGTGTGTAATACACCTCTGCTTACCCCGTCGGGGAATACAGGCGTGATACTATGTTAAATAATTTTCTTTTGTAACAACTTTCATAACACGATATTTGTGTAATATAAGCTTTTTATAGCTTTCTATATAATGTCATCCTATGATTTATGGCTGCAGGTACATATAGTATAGATACGTTTAGGAGTATAATAGAAACCAAAATCAAATGAAAGGTGATAGTACCTAGTAGAACTGACTCGTCTGAGTGCGATCCCGATCTGCATTACGTTATATTACGTCATACACGTATTGGGATCAGTTCATTGAATACATTCATGTTTTATAAGTATAACCTATTTTATTTTTATCTTTGTTTGCAAGTAGAGCATATCCGACCTACGTAGTCACCAGACGCGTATTACAAATTGATCTTAGATTCATAAATTAGTTATTGGCTAACCTAACAAAAAAGGATGTATAATCGGAATATAGTTATTTAGTTCGATAAATCGATTCGTCGTTTCTGTATGAGTAACAGTTGAGATATGTGATTTATTTTTTCTATAAGTCCAAAGAATTGTATTTCAAACACAATAGATTATATATTTCCCCATCTATGACCACCCTTAAGTAGGTGACATACAAATGAGATTCAGTACAAAAACAGAACAATACTTAAAAATCAAGGAAATGTTGCTATTTTGAAACTGTGTGAACGTGGATGACATATCGTATAAGTCGTCGTATCGTGTAATGTTCAAAGCGTTATAATACACGAGCGTTTAATAAATAAAAACTCTCGATTAAAGTCCGTTTGTTTATGTTGATTTCTCAACCTTCGAGGTTCATTTTCATAAATTATACACAGCCGCGAAAGTAGCACATGTATACTTAGAAGCGAAAATTAAAATTAACCAGTGCGTTATTTTGTTAGAGTGCTCAACTACCGCCGATATAGCAATTATGACTATATTATTATATCGTTGTTTAATAAAAGCAAATAGTATAACTATAATTGCGTTACACATAATATTATCTACAACTTTTATCTAATTTAATCTAGCGTAAGCGAAGACACTAAATGCGATCACAGCCTAATAACAGTTATGATATTGCCGATAGCCTAGTTGCAAATTACAGTCATAATAACAATGATAACGTTGCATAACGAGTTTGAAGCCTTTTGTTGCTGTAATATCGTCTGGATGTACAGTGATGTAAGATTGCACTAAGGTTATAGAAATGTACCTAGCTATTATATGATGATAGATACTATCTACGTACAGGCGCGGCTGTGACGTAGTTTTGTCGCGACCAAACTACAAAAACGAAGTTTCCATCTCACGAGCAAAGATTTATTCGTGTGATTTTCATCTCATGAAGGCTTGCATTGATAATCAGCGTTGCGCAGTTGCAGTGCACCTTAATTGCTGCACTGCAACATCGTTGCTGAATGCGGGCCTTATTGTCACCCTTGAATTTCTGTATTTAATATTAGGTATATCGTGTTTTTCTAGATTAAGATTTTTTTTGGTGTCAATAAAATAATTCGTTATTATATATCGGTGGTCCTTAATTTGCTTATTTGAGTTTTGAGTCTGGTGTTACTTTCTATGGAATTAATTTGGCTATTCAAGTAGACTGATCAAATAAGGTTAATTACATATAATCATTATCAATTTATCTCGACCGGCCGTGTTTATGACTACAGCAGAGTTTTGCTGAAACAAAAAGTATATTTATAAATCAAACAATGAGTGTAATAAGTTGCCGGAAAAGTGCTCAAAACACAAAAAACTTCACATATTATATAAAATGAATAAAGCAAGGACAATGTCTGGGACGAAATTAGTCACTAACCCAGAAGTTACCTCATATATACTTCTGGATCATGTTAACCGAACATTTATCTGATGTTACAGGGTGAGTAATCAGCCAAAGAAAACATGAAATAATGATGTCCCTAAATTAAACGTGCATACCGCAAAAGCTTTTACCCTAAATTCGATACTGAAACAGCCTCGTTATTTTTTTGAAAGTTTACTAAGCGAATATACGCGGAAGCTTCTGATTGACATTTCTTCTTGTTCCTTTCTTAAATGCATCATATCTGTGCTGAGTAAAATATTTAGTAGGTTACATTACTATTTCTAATTTGAAAAATCAGTTTTTTCTTTGTTCATAGCATCAAAAATGTATCCGGTCTTTTAGTGTTCTAATATATTTGATTAGTCTTTTATGTGCTCTAAGTACAAATTTATGAAAGATTTGCTTTCGAAATTGAATAAATAATTCGTTGTTGCTGTAAAGTATAAAACAGCGATATAGTGTGAAGTATATATATGTGTGTGTTACGTGCTATCTGAGCACGGAGATGCTCAGTTCGAATACTACAGAATAATAAACTATTTATTTACCTCCTGAACGTGCAGTTGATGTCACAACTCTGTTCACGAAGAACAGTAACCTTTTATTTTGTTTATCATGCAAGTAAATGCAGAATAAACCTGCAAGGATCTGTGCTCAGTCGTGTTGATACTAAATTGTGTGGGTACTTGTAGCTATCTACGCAATTTACAATCTAAACATAAAACATTCTAGGCACTAACAAGTTTAAATTATCAACTCGTGTCTTCTTGATCTTAGTTAGAGAATCGCATTTATATAGAGACAGTATACAAGCTTTTTTGACAGTGTCTATTAGTTTTTTGTACTTATTCCAAGTATAAAAATACTTTTTTTGTTTACAGTGATGGTGACCGAGAAAGCCGGTCGCGCGGCGCGGCGTGCTCCGGCGATGGTCGATGGTGCAGAACCGAGCAGCTACTCTAAACGACTTCATTAATTTCGACTGCATCGATGTTATTCTATCCTATTACTTGTACAGCTGCACTTTGATGAAGAGATAAGCTTAATTACACAGGGTTTAATTAATGCGAAGTCTGTGTACGAGTTTGTTATAAGAGTACCTACTCACCTCCGCGGAAGGAGTGCAGTCATGTTTGACGTTCATTATAAACTCAATATTTTTTCTGGAACAGCCTTTCAACAATTAGGATTGCCAAATATTTATAACAAAACCCTTCTTGTAAATATACAAACCTGTGAAGTGGGTTACTTTTGTTTACCTGCTCTAGTGGTTTTTAAGAAAATAGGTATATTTAAGCAGTATTTAGTTTGCGAAAATGAATTTAGATATAGGGTAGTCTTGGATACAACTATCAAATACAACGACCTAATTCATACATTACAAGAGTATCCCGCTAGACGCTTTTAAAGTGCCTATTACAAAGTCGTTAAATAAGCTATTTCTTCCATAAAAATACATATAGGTATAGAGATACGACTCAAAAACTATCTTCGTTGAAAAAGTTATAAGCCATTACGATTGTATATTATAATATACACCAACCCTAATATGTACTATTTGCACGAAGCTCCGCGAAAAAGTGTTTGTGCGGGAAAAACAAAAGTTATACCTGAGGTTCCGATATAATAGTAGCGGTAAAATGTACACCAGTTTTTATGCCTAATCAAGAGTATTTTGATATATTTATTAATATTTTTTTTTTTTTTTTTTTTTAGCATTCCTCATGCTTAGGCATATAAAGTACTTACTTATCATCAAGCCATTTCCCTTGCGGGGTAGGCAGAAAGAACAGAGTGCCAAGAGGTTCTATTCTTGCATACTTCTCTCGCTTCCTCAACATTCATAACTCTCTTCATACAAGCTCGCCGGTTTCAGAGACTTCTGACTCCACCTTCCTTCAATACATGACCAATTTGATCTAGGTAGGTGAGTCTCGGTCTCCCCCTGTACCTACATCCTTCCACTTTCGCATTGTATATCTTCTTTACCAGTCGCTCGTCCGGCATTCTTTCCACATGTCCGAACCATCGGAGCGAGCATTCCCTTTCATTAACACAAAGTGTAAAAATGTGAAATCGAAAATAACAGTCACGAGCACGATGGCTGAATTGGCAAAACATCTGGGTCGGTATTCCAGGAGATACAGGTTCAAATCCTGCTCGTGACTGTTATTTTCTTTTTAAAATTTTCATACTTAGTGTTAATATAATCAAGAGTCTTAACTTTACGCACTAGGTATATTTATTACTAATAACTTATTTCAGGAGTGCGGACTCCTTCATGTGTATCATATTCAATATACCTTACATACGGTATTACCATGAATCATGAAGCTTCGAGAGCCAGTAAATATACATCTAAGGATAGAAAGTAAACAATAATAATTGGCAAGAGTCCGTCACCGCCAGCCCACGGTTATTGAATGGGCGCATAGATGCGGAAGAATAACCTGGATGTGCCATGTGGGCGCATTGTCTTGTTGCAAACGAGAAAGTGCCCAAGTGCGTATTAACTGGATGAGTAATTTCACTATGCAAGGATCATATTACAGAAATACCTGAACGAGCTTATCTACTTAATCAATCTCGTAGAACTCAAATTACTCGTATTCCAGCAAATTACTACTAACGCTCAAATATCAGTGTTTTTAAAATATACAATAAGATGCGTGAGAGAGTATCGATTGGCCTATAATTATTTTGCAGTATGCAGACGTTGTTATGACTACGTTTGGAAGGATTTTGAAATACGTTGCATAACCTCACCGGGTCATAAAATTTGTCACATTTCGTATTACATTTTCACAATCGATTCCAGCGATTCTATATATTTCCTCGGCTAGTGTGCGTGGGTCGTCGACCCCGAGAGCGTAGCGTTGCGGTCGGACGCGCAACTTGCGTGCGTGCAGCCGGCCGATCGCAGGATAACCGATTGACAACGCAGCCTACAAATGCAGTATATTGCAATTCTATTAGTGTTATTGGGAGTGAGTTATGAATTTAATTTTCATGCATATTCTATTACGTTTCAGGCGTAAAAATGTATTTTGTCTGTTTGTAATCAAAATAACAAGATAAAAAAAAATGGATGTGAATAGAACCGCATATTTATAAGAATGCATCGAGTATTCGGAAGAGGAATGTTTCCCTCAACAATAAAGAAATATTTTAGAGACTTCCTGCTAGATTATTTTATAACAATAGCAATCCAATTTCTTTTAGGAAAGAACCGATAAATCTAATTCTCGTGAAGTGAGTCAAACGAGTGAGTTTATTTCTGTTTCAAACGTTTTACTTACTTTCATAGTTTCTTATAGAACGATTGGAGACAGTTGAACGCTATAAAAAGTTAATCGAATTTGTGAAAGTGTCGGATTTGATATGTGTATCGTTTTGTAATGAGATATCTCTTTAATACTGCCTGTTTAATGACACAATTACATATGTAGCGTTTGTGTACTGTGCATGTTTCGCAGGAGCCAGACACTCGGTCTGGCTTTGCGGCCATGTGGTGCGCTCGCGATCTTTGTGCATTACGTACACTAATTGCTTTGTCCACTTGTGCAACCGAGATGCACACTTCGTTGTTATTGTATTGTGAAAAGTACCTAAATTATCTCTAACCCCGTATTCGATTAACCTTGTTATAAGCAATATGATAATATCTCATATTTTTCGTTCGTGCTTTGACTTGAAGTGAATTGAATCAGTAAGGATTTTACGGTTTCTTTGTATTAATAAATCTAACATTTAAATAAAGTTATGTATTATCAAATAATAAAGCCTGAAAAGAAATATAACTGTTTACATATTTAGCAAAATACACAAATAACATTAAAACATATATGTTTTTAGTTCTCGTATAAACGAGAGAACTAATTTCAGCCCCGGCGGTCAGAGACTAGAAACATCTGTGCGGGATGTCGTGTACAAGTGCTTGAACTGAAACAAGTAAACTCACTATTCACTTTCATGATTTGATTATACAGTATTTCGGTATTAACGAAAAAACTGATGAAGTTCTAGCAGTTTTACGTGCGAGAGTATTATAACTTTCCAACAGAAAAATACAAAAGCATGTTTCGACCCAATAAACGAAATAAGAGCATTGGTTACTAGTCGCATACTTATGCCACTAAACCACGAGATACTCAGAAACCTCCGTAATAAACGCTACTATATTAAAATTATTGGGTCGTGCAATAAAGAAAATTTTTCGCTATTAACGGTTCAGGTCTATTAGAAATTACCAATAATTACAATAATAGTTCTATTGAAGCAAGCATTAGACCTACTATATCTTCTATGTTGAGTTAGATTTAAAAACGGATCCCAATATTATTTTTAGGTAATCTCCAAGTGTAAATTTACATAAAATGTACTGAGTAAACTTTGTAGTACTAAAACTGTAGTGCCTAACGTATTCTTTGTATAAATAACGAAGAGGACAGGAAGGAGGACTTTTTAGCAGTATTCAAACTCATTACAGACATTTTATGGAATCCACTTAAAGTAGGCTCGGTACGACTTGATTGTACGTGAACAGAATGCACCTAAAGCTTATTAAGTATATGTGTTTTTTCGTAGATAGGGATTATGTCCTAAGGTAAAAACAAGTAAATTAGAAGGTTGCTATGTTACTTTTCTCAATAATTTTTTGAACAAAAAACGCATACATTATAGTGCTGCAATTAAAGCACTACTTATGGTGTAATCTAAGGCACGCGTAAAGTGCATAAATGGCTAAACACGTTTAACTGTGGGTAATGAGTTGAAGTCCTGGAGCGAGGGGCATCCGTTCTTGGAAGTAGTTGGGTACAAGTTACGATCATTACTGACAGACAGACAGACGACACACTCGTCAGGTACTGTAGAACGGTACCGACATGTAGCGTGGGATTAGACGAGTAAAATACATGTTAAATTATAATAAATACATAGGTACATATGATTCGTGTTTAGTCTCGAGATTTAGGGACTTAGATTTTCTCATACTATGTATGTATATATATACTCGTGCTTGTTTCCTAAAGACTATGGTTACCACCTTGTCATAAAACAGCCTTCCGCTGGCCACTTTGCACCCCGTGGGAACAAAATGTGATAGGTGGTGACTGGTGAACCACGTCGTTGCCATTTGCGAGATGATTGTTATCTATTGATTTTGAAAAACTCTTTTTTAAGAGCAAATATATGTTGGGCTATTATAGTTATATAAAATATTGTATTTAAACGATAAGATGTGAAGTGTATTAGGTACTATGAGTTCGTACTGTCTGCACTAATTTGGTGGTTAAAGTTTGGATTTTTTTCATAAATCGTTCGAACCAATATTAGCTAGCCATGTTTGTTATTTTCACAAAAAAATATTCTAATGCCAAAGCATTTTATAAGTTAGACTTAATTGTGTAATCTCAGTCTAAATGTATCCACTAGTTGACTAAAGTTTTGCGTTATTACTATATCAAAGTTATTAGGTCAATGGCAAGCGGGCGCATAAAACAGTTTTCGAAATATCTGAAATAGTTCACAAATTAAGATATATAGAGCAGAGGGCTGCCAAAACCTCGCTAATAAAATAAAGTGGTGTGACTGACATTTAGTTCACAAGGGCCGGCACGAGCTCGGTTGCGAAATCATTTTTAAAATCCAACTAGCCTCTATTTCGTAACAGACGTACCGTCGTATTATGAGCATTGAATATAACATGAATCATTCACTGCGACTGACAATCAAAACTTTCACGATAAACGCGCTAGTACCAGTCCTGCTTAGTATGTTATAATCATATTGGGATGTATTATTATGTTTAGTTATTTTTGAGTAGTGCAACATCTATAATGAGCTGCTGTCATAATTATATTAACACAATACTATTTATTTAATTTTCAATGTCCATAAATTATTTTGATTGATTCTTCAGCTTAGTTGATGATATACTATAATGTTTATCCTTACTTCCTAAATAGTGTTATAAATGTGATTGTGAGTTTGTTTGTTATTTTGTCGTCGTAACTATTTAACCGATCATCATGAAAATTTGCATATTCCTACCTATAATCCGGAGCATACGAAATAATAATCGTATAATTTTGCATATAATATGCTTACGGGCCATAGTGGTAGACTACGGCATCGATATCACTCCGAGGAGATATCCGTGCCCAATTTGAGCCTAGTGGGTAGTAATGGGTTAAAAGAATAGTCAAGAGCCCAGAAATTGACATAGGCTTCTTTTTATCCCGAAAAATGGACCATTCCCCTTTTTTTTAGTTTAGGCGGGAAAAAATGTACCTAACCGCACACCCCGTCGTTCGGGGCAATGAACAGTGTGGGACCCTCACCCACTAAATAAATCCGCCGTGTGCCGTCTCTCCGCCTTTATTGGCGGGCCACCGCAACCATGTTACATTCCTTCAGTGGTATGGACCATTCCCCTGAAGTAACTATTTAGCCATAGACATAATTAATGTGCTATGGACTGACGTATATGACCCAATTCTTAAATCCATGCAAAGAACTCATTAATACGAGTATGAAGCTATTTAATATACGGGAAGAGTGCTTTTAATATAATGGCGATATTTCACGTTCTAAAATGACATACGGCGCTACCCATTCTATTGTTACAAAACTAAATTTAGACTCTTCGCATCTCTTTCTAACGACGACCATCAACTATTTTTGTTGCTGTAAAATTTATTTGTTTGACGCAATATTTAGTTACCAACTTTATTGCACTTCTCCAATTTTATGTCAACAACAAAGGATCAACTTTGACAGTATTAATGTTTGTTGACATCGTTACTCGTTTGTTCCGTCTATCTTGGTAGCATAGCGATAAGTGAGGCTTAATCTTGTGTTCTTAAATTAATAGTAGTTCGTACTAACCGCAGAATAACATTTCGATTTATGTTCGTTGCAAATAAAAGTACCGTAGTGTCGGTTCGTGATGGAAGACTTTTAATTTAAAATTAAAAAATGTTTAAGTCATTATTCGAACCTTGGTAGAGTGTTTGTTATTTATTTATTTAATTCAACAACAACATCATGTTATGTGATTTTATAATTATACTATAAAGTAAAGTTGTTTAAAGGGCTATTTAATTTTGAGAACACAAGCAAAATCATCAATTTATGTTTTTTCCAGAGCATAGTAGGATTGCATATCTATGTAACAAGAAAATAAATTTATTACGCGATCAAGAGTCTCGACCACATTGGCAAGTACTTCAAACCCATTACTCTTTCCATATCTTTCAAGAGGCGCTCTGCGTATATTTGCTTGCAATTCAGGAAACTCGAGTTGCGTGTTATGAACAAGTAAATTGATTAACTCTATAAAAATAACAAGTGTGATATTATACTAATATTCCACTTAACGTGGTTACTTCCTTATGGTTTAAAACACAATTTAAAAATAAATAAAAAATCTTAAGCGGGTAGCATTGAAGTAATATAGGTAAATATGTTATTGTTAATTGGTATGTATACAAAGTATAGTCACTCGAGGTTTTTTATTGCTTAGGCAGACGAGCCACGGGTCTTGATGGTAAGTGGTAACCGCCGCCCATGGACTCAACAATACTAAGCTTGCTGTCAATCTGCTGCGCAACATTCCATTTCGCTAATGGTAAATGTCATGTAAATATAGATAGTTCAATATTTAATAGTAAAGATGCAATTTTTACGACAGTACATGTTCATCGACCCTCGCATTAGTGAATGATTATAATTTAACATCCTACAGTAGTATTGTTTTAATACGTAACGCCATCCAATCTATCCGTTAAACCAGCCAAGGCCTGTAAGGGAACAGATTCCTGAATGATCGTGGTTTCAAGCGCCGGTGTAGCTGTTGAACGTTTTCTATATTACATTTTCGATTAATATTGCCAATACGGTTTCAGTTGTTTTTAAAATTGTTCATAATTACGATTTCAATCGTAATATACTAACATGCGGACGGATCTAATTATATTTCGTTTCCTACAATTTAAACAATTAAATTCTTCCGCAATCAATTCAAAAGAATATTGTACAATTTATTATTAAAACACGTTTTAACGCTCAATTTATAAAGCGAGAATTTCAAGTAGAGGCGTATCATGTCGGATAGCATTGAACATGCCATGTGCGATGGTTAACGACATTATTCAGTCCAGAATTGATTTGCAATTCGACACCACTCACGTTGTGTTGCCAGTAACATTCTCGCGAATACAAACTGTTAAATGTAGTTATGAAATGATCACCGCGTACCGCGTTTTAAATGTCACGATGTGACATAACGCAGGTCGTTGGTACCATAAACATACGCATAAATCCGACGCTATTAGCATTTTCTAACGGCTTATTATTTCAAGATATTATAGAATCTTTTCTAAAGAGTCTGGAAATGTATTCAAGTTCATACAAATGAAGCCTAAGAAATTCACTAAGCGTCGCATATAAATTAATTGTGACCACTCGAGTCTATTGTTTGTTTGTTGATAGATATTTTTACGGACAATACTGCTCGATCTTGTCAAGCAGTAAGCATTAGTAGAGTACAATTTGTATTAAGTAGTGCTTACCTAATATTTAAGACCGGAAGACGCATTATGATGCATTCAACATTTTTATCAAAAAAATATTTATCCTCATTAAAAAGCGAAAGGATAACGTTTGTTACTCTATGGTCACAATTATGTTAACTTCAGTTTATAAGTACATCTACTCTATAAGAAACAAAGATAGAGCATCTCGGAAACAGAATTATTTAGATTAATTCCCTGTTTAAAATGTACATATTTAGTCTGGCATTAAAGAGGATCATGATATTTGGATGGCACGCGCCCCACAATACAGTTTCTATAGCAAACGATTCAAGGATGAATACCGATTGCGTGCGGGCATCACTGCAGGTTGATTTGCAGGTGGGTCACGCTCGTACACCGCCATCATGGCGTCATATCCTCTGTTGAATTGGTCACTTTAATTAATAAAAGAATTGCGCGCGCACAAGGCAACACTATGTTCGGTAACGGGCGGCAATCTTGACGCATTGTTGACGTTTTTAAAAACGAATCGATGTCAGACAATATACATATGTTGCGACGCATTCAATGGCTCGGGGTGGGCATGGTAGAGATTTAGAGATAATTCATTTTCCCTTTATCTATAATATAAATCAGGCTTTAAGGCTTTATTTTTAAAGCGTTTTAGAGTGACTAAAATAATATTTGCGTATTCTTTTGACTTCTGAAAGTTAGTCGCATTAATGTGGTTTTGAAATTTGTTTCATATTTTTCGATAATCTGGTTAGGTATATTTAAGAGCGTCAGTATTATATAGGTAATGTTCGTGCGTACTGCGTAGTCATTATATATATATATATATATATATATATAATGATTATATACATATACTCTCTTTGCTATTTCATGGTGCGAACAAAAGCCGGTCGTTGCCTGCGAGACTAAAGGTGCCCATTTGATCTGTCCACCTTCTAGCACTTACTCTAGGGATGGTAACGCGTGAAAGATTCCCTTTTGTTTCTAACATCTGTAGATACCTGTAGGCTATAGCAGCGCGCGCTGGTCGCTTACTGGTCATATGATTGTTTACCATTATTATAGTATATAAAAGCTGCTCACAGTATTCACAATTACTCACATACAAACCTATTACCCACACAATGCCAGCACACTGAACTTTGGGCTAAATTCCTCTCACCCTAAGAAGAGACCCGTAGGGTACCCGAGACCGTAGGACAACAATGAGCTCTGAACAAAGATAGAGATTGATACGATCGTTTCAAACATATGAATTCGAAATTAGTCTGTCTCAGTATTTAACGGACGTGAGATTGTGACATTTAAATTCAAAAATATTGAAAGTACAAGGTTTTAGGGCAGACATAATGTGGCAATACATAGTAAAGTGATTGTTTTTGACGAATGTCATATACAGACGAGCTGTCAGGTCTCAAGTACTATTATCGTGGCTGTCATCTGCTGTCCGTTATTAGCGCACAGACATACGACCTCAGCATAAAGCCTGCAAGGCCACGTGCCTTCCCAACCTTTCCTTTGCAAGTTGAATATAGTAAATGAATGGTTATCGTTAGGTTCAAGGTACTGTGTCTGAAATCTTGGCGAACAATTGTTCTTTTTTGTTTCATATGAATAGGAAGTTATTAACACTGTTTTAGCTAAGGTCTCTAGATACACCTATGTTCCTTGCAGCCATTTCATGCTCGTGCATCACGATTATTTTTTTAGATAGTGTTATTTCGATTTTTTCCATTAGAGAGACAACTCATTACTAAAGAAATTGTAGATTTAGAGAGACAACTCATTACTACAGAAATCGTAGATTTAGATTACGTCGAACTACGTAATATACGACATTCATCCATAGTTTTCTTTATATGATCCATTAATATACTTTTCTGTAGATAGCCAAAACCAACGCTTTCTTAGTACATCAAGGCAATTGTTAGTAAACTTTTTAATAGATATCTTTAAACTATTTAAGCTTCAAAATAACTTATTCATGAGAGTTTTAGGGTAAACGTTTCGGAGATTATAAGGACAACGACCTGAAAGTTATATTCATAAACTTGACATAACATTCAGGCCTTAAATGCTTAGAAGCTTTTAAGAAGCAATTTGGGGATGATGTGAAGATTTTTCGCGGCATTTTGTTATTGTCTTATTGAAAATGTTAAGGAGCAAAATAAAGAAAAATATGTATAAACTCGTTTGGGTAGCGTGGTACGGACTGATATATCTTTGTGATTTATATTTCGCAATATTGTCTGGAGCACAGAAAAGGACATAGGTTTCTTTTTATCTCAAAAAATGGAAGATTATTTTTTCATAAAGTGTGAGTAATGTACCGCAGAGTATTTATATTCATCCATCCATCCATCCATCAGCCCTTCAACGCCCACTGTTGGACATAGGCCTCCCCAAGAGAACGCCACAACGAGCGGTCCCGTCATGGGGGATAATGCCGTAATCGCCACGCTTGGCCGGCGGGTTGGCGATCGCAGTGGATGTTGTTAATACTCGAGGGAGTGCTGCTGCCCACTCCCTCGGTATTCCCTCAGTCGGCTCTTACGACTCCCGTGGGTAGAGAGGGCTGGGACAATTCTAAAGCCGGCCCCACACGGCCCGGTATTTATACTATATTGACCTAATTCTGAAGCCCATGCGGATGAAGTGGCGGGCAGAATGAAGCATATTGTAACTCACCATATTTCCCCCTTTTTATAAATTTCAATAAAGAGAATAAAGAAGCGTTATTATTTATTTTTCGGTGGCAACGAAGGCTAACAGTATCTAAGTAAATATTTTTACATTTCAATAAACGGAATGATAGGTCGGTGAACTCTGAAAAAGGGATGCTTCAATTCAATATTATTTTTCGCCGTAAAGCAAATTACCATTATATTTTTTATTTCTTTGTATTTCTAAATTATAAAGGATCAATTTCTGAGGTTCAAAAGAGTTCAACGGGGTCAATTAGTTAATTGATTAATCGTTGTAACTTTTTGTAAACGAAAGTTATGTAAATTAAACCTTAACCTCCTGTGTTGAGTGTTTTGAGTTCAATTCCAATACATGCTCTGTATAACAAGTAAGTCTGTGTAACAGTGTGTGTTTCACAAATACTCATTCTGAGTTTGGGTGTACTTTGTATCCGTTAATTGTGCGTTTCTGAAGTCCGCCGTGATTCAGGGATTATTTCCTAGGGCAGGATCTGGTCATTTATTAAAAATGAAAGTGATTGTTCTATAAAGTGGTAAGAGTTGGGCAAAAACCATAATAAATTGAGATTTCTGCTTTTGTTTGACAAACTAATTTACGGTAACCGCAAATTTTGGACCGCCTATGAACAAATGCGACACGGTAAATTGATTATTTATGCTCTACCTCATTTAGAATAACATTTTCTAATACCGCCTTTTCAATGAGTTGGTATCTAACGTGAACCTAATTGTTTATTAGTCACACGTGTATATCATAAGCATGGCTATTTTCTTTGCATAACCGTACGCCTCCAATATATATTAGGGTCGTTAAATATGTAAGGCTTACGCCACGGCAAGTAGGCCGTGATAATAAGGAGTTCGAAATAGAGTTGTGTAACTAACTTGCGAGTTTTCAAGTCTATATCGGTAGAATCAATCGATGTAGAAAACCTTAAAGTTATATCGTCAAAAGCAATCAAAGTATACAAAATTAATTTATGAAAAAATATTACGAAGATGATTTTTGTATTGTAACAATAATAAAACTGAATATTATAAAAAAGATCATACAGAAGATATTAAGATTCATATCTTCGTATAAATAAAATATTTAATAAAATTACCATATCCGCCAGTGTTGGAGGGCCACTGGAACTATGTTACATTCCTTCAGTGGTAAGGGATGTTATCCTAAGATTAAAACTTGTTAAATTCGTTTAGAGAATTAAATTTTTACTTGTGGTAGGGTTTAGTACCAAGTAAAAGCTATCAGTTACCCGAACCCGGTACACGGTGAGATTCGAAATGGTTGTATAAAATTTTATTAAACAAGTATTTTATGAAAGCACTTTGTTTTTGTCTTGAACAGGCCAATACACGGTGATTAATCAGAGGGAAATGCTTTAAATATTGATCATCGCTTAACACAGAGACTGGATACAAAAATATATTAAACTTCTTCTTTTCAATTGGAAATCCTTTTGTCCTATTGCACCTACAAAAGTGATCAATAAGTAAGTGCACGAGAGCATAACAGAGTAGTAGACAATATGTATGAAACCAATGGCAATAGTGAAATGTGCCTGAAACACAACTTATTATGTTCGACGGAGAGTACCTACATAAGTGTATAAAATGTAGAGGAAACCGCAAACGTTAGAAATCGCGGACATACGTATTAAATGCACGCATGTGGGTGTACCTATTAGTTCAGGGTAACATGGTCGTTGAAATTGAATGCACATGCTTTAAAATAATTAACTAAAATGTGTTTTTAACATAACTGCGCAGATTGACTGCACATATGGCGGAGTGGTTTAGATACCGGTCTCCCATTGGAGTTTTGTGAGTTCGATTCCCACAACACAAATCTTTGTGTGATCCACAAATGGTTGTGCCGAGTCTGGGTGTACTTTGTGTTCGTGAAATTGTAGGTTTGTAAAGTTCCCCGCGATTTTATAAAAGTCAACATCCTGTTCTTATACACCTTACAATTGGCAGACAAAAAGTACACCCAGACTCAGAACAACCATTTGTTGAGTTGTCCTGTGTGAGTATCGACTTGCTCGGCACAGTAGGTAGGTATCAAAACTACTCAGCCATCTTTGCTTAGACTACTGAAGATCCTAATAATATTCATAGTATTTATTGAGTAAGGCTTATATTAATACGGGAGTAAAACATCTATATAATAACATAAACATTCAATGATTTGAATATAAACCACTATAAAATTATTTTGGCTTTGTGTAGTTAAACTAAGAATTTTTACTCTTAAGTGAAGTCAGACATCGCCTAGAGCTAAACGATTAGATTAGAGTAGGTAGATAAATAGGATGTAAAAATTGATTCTTTATAAGTGTTGAAACTTTAATTTACTGTTTGATTTTTTAGGATACAAAGTGTTCCGTGACCCTAATATTTTTAGTTGTGTTGAAGGTTTATATGTTTGACGGAAATTAGACACAAATAATTTATTTAAAGCGAAGTAGAATGGATCAAGTAATAGACCTTGCGGTATCCTATATGTAACCACAGACATTTCGATATTTTACTAGTTTCACGGTAAATATTGCGGTCAGAGTAACTAGTACAATAATTATAATGAGTTCCTAACACTTATTTCGGCGATGCTGATATCATCGGATGTTATGAAGAGATATGATAAATATGCAGAAAGGCTCATTATGTTGTGCACACAACTCGCTACCGTCGGTACTTACTGGTATTTATTACCACATGAATTTGTATAGAAACTGTGATAAACAATGTAAGTATATTTTTACAATATATTCTGTTCTATTTATTTATTTATGTACACACAGAGATCTTAACCACAATATAAGAACGGATAAATATAGTAATAGTACAAAGGTACTGCTTATTTCTAATAGAAATCTCTACCAGCAGACCAGCGAGAGGATAGCGTGAATACTTGTATTATAAACATGACTGTGTGTAGGATTATTATTATTTATTATTATTACAAATATTGAAATAATACGTAACTGTACAATAAAATATACTCTTTTACTTCTTTTTATTTACTTCTTTGATCATATAAATATGACAATCTAAAACAGTTATGAAACTAATTTAGTACCTATAAATGACTTTGATAGCATGTTATGGAACACGATCATACATTATATTAATGCATTACCCGCGGCTGCAGTCGCCTCATAGTGATGTCCTATTACCTGTTTTACGGTCCATTTTTTCTTTGTAACACCACCGATCCAAACGGGAGACGTTCATCAACTTTTGTCCAAAAAATGTATGCTAGGATTCGCCTAAAATCCTTTTTTTAGTGCTTATCTACAACCTAGCCCCGAGAGTTAGGGCTGTGCGTTGATATGTCAGTCAGATATTATTTTATATAGATAAAAGAAGTTTATACTTATAAAAGTGTAGTGGAGGCCTAATATCAGGCAGAATATTGTAAGAACTACTTTTATAAATTCAAAATTAACGTATTAGATTAACGTGACATGAAAGTTCTCTAAATAGAAATCACAGATTGATATTTTGTAAAGGTATTAACAGTATATGAATACAAAATATACTTTCTTTTAAAAGCCTGGATACTAATATAACTTTCACCTGTCCTATGAGATATAATCTTTATTAATTACTGTTTTTTAAGTCACTTACGTCTTATTACTAAATTAGTATAGCTGTCTAAATGGCCGCATAAAGGTGGAAGTCATTTGTGTCACCGAAACGTGGCTTCTAATGATGCCATAAATTTTCGGTGTCAATGAAGGCTTAGATTACTATTGATAAGTGTGACTACGAGCCGGCCAGCAATATCATCCTATCAAATTGAGACTGCTAACTCTGGAGTTTACCGCTCAGGAAATATAATTGTCTTAGAAACCAGTGTGGAGATACAAGTATTTATAAAAAGATTTTCCGAAAATTATACTTGCAACTTTTGGCACACTCCTTTTTATGGCATGGGCAAAGCTCCAAGTAGTTTAGATGAGTAAGTTAGTATAACAGGAACGTATAGAACAATAACAAGAACGAATGCTAAAACACCAAGCACGTTCATCCATCCATCCATCAGCCTATCAACGTCCACTGCTGGACATAGGCCTCCCCTAGAAATGGGGGATAGTGCCGTAATCGCCACGCTTGGCAGGCGGGTTGGCGATCGCAGTGGGTGTTGTTAATACTCGAGAGAGTTTTGCTGCCCACTCTCGCGGTATTCCCTCAGTCGGCTCTTACGACTCCCGTGGGTAGAAAGGGGTGGGACAATTCAGAAGCCGGCCCCACACGGCAAACCAAGCACGTAGGTAGGTCTTTTTTCCCCGATATTAAAGGTTCATACAACAAAGATAATTTGACTGAAGATGTTACATTTAAATTACTCATACGAGTATTTATCAAAATATGACTCGAATTTGTTTTTACCAATTTAAATATTTTAATATGACTTCAATAATAGTGTCAATATTAAATTATAAAAGTTACTAATAAACAATAACCTTTTTGGGATATTTATTTAAGTAATGTCTCCAGCAACTGACGATGATATTATTATCTCGAAAGTATTACCAGGTATCTAACTGAGACGAGAAATCAAAAAAATATTCTAATAGATGATTGTCGTAAATCAGATATTACCGTAGAAAGTAAATTTCATATCACCATAATATTGATATTCGTACGTTTAGTTGTTAACTTTCATTGATGTAAAACATACCTAGAGTTTGTTGATCTGTTTGTTTGTGGCAGGCATAATTATCTTTCATAAATTTAGTTTCATTCGTATCACATGACATTAGGCACCAGAGAGATAAACAAAATACCTGTAGTATTTTTTAAAGACTTGCATAAATATATTTACTAGTTTTCTAATCTCGTTATTTATAGATAGTGGATCCATTACGATACATTTATCCATTTCCAATAAGTTATTTATTCTAGTATTTATCCGTGGTCGTAATAGCATGGGAAAAATGTGAAATTTGTGTTAAATTCGAAGACGATAATACAAAGCAATGTACGCCCGTTAACCCTGACATTAGCTGTGCAATGCCAACAATCATGAACATTAACTTTGTGAAAACTTCCAAGTGAAATTGTTTGGAGACGCTATTGTCTTGATATCATTATGTGCTTTCACTTTCCTGCATCATACAAAGGCTACGGCTGTTCAACTAGGGAATTGTAATTTGTTATTGAATATTTGATAATCGGTTCGATTCATAAGCCGCCTTCGTATCTTTGTTTCTATTCACGCTATTTTTACTTTCTCTACAAACAATCTACAATTCTGTGTCCGTCGAGATTTGTGTTGTTAATATCACTATTTGTGAATGGTCACAATTTCGTTAAGCTTTTTAACATGCATTTATAGAAAATATGATAGATTGTAAACCAGACGATAGATAGATTTAGTTCGATCGGAATTTGTTAATTGTACGGTGGTGTAAATACAGCGTGTACCTTGTCATGTTCTTGCATGGGAGTGTCTATTTATAAAAGTTTGTCCAACATGTTAAACACTCTTTAAAAATAAAAATTAATATGTACCCCATTCTTTCCCACGGGTGTCGTATGAGGCGACTAAGGGAAATAAGCAATTATCATCCATTGCATGACTGGTGGTAGGACTGGGTACCAAGTGGGAGTACTCACTTGGTATCGGGCCCGGACGGGTTGGTACTACCATCTCCCGTGTGACCGGTCTGGAAGCACATCATTGCGTTTTGGCTGTAGCAGGAAATAGCCGTTTATTCTTTCATTTCATATCGGTGAAATGAAATGGTAAGCAGCGGCTTGCAATCTCTCGGTATAGTTGAGTCTATGAGCGACGGTTACCTTTTACCATCATATGGGCCGTGGCTCGTCTGCCACTATATGCAATAAAAAAAATGTACTGTTGTTACTATGTAACTAATCTATTATTTCAATGTTAACAGAAGTGTATTGGATGCATTCATCGCCGAGAATAGCTGCGATACCTGCGTGTTGCTATAGTCAGAGACTCTCACTGGGTGATTTTAAGTGAAAAACTATAGTTGTTATTGATTCGTTGAAGTATTTACCGTCCGGTAGTAATAATAGTAATTGGCATGGTGCATGGTGGCGAGAGATATGATTATATAGTTCCTCTGAATTATAATTATAATCTAACTCGATAATTCTGCTTTAAACAAATTGGAGTTAGTATGGACGGTATTGCTTTAGATTAAATGTTTTTCAATATTCTTTGTACTTAATAATTAATTCGTTTCGACTATTAGTAGAATTAATTAAACCAACATCCCTAACAATTAACGATAATAAATAGAATAATATCATAAATAGAATTTCAAAATCAAGGATCTGTAGAATTGTGGGTGAGAGAGGGGAACAAAATGTGATAATGACATTACGATTGCTAAATTACGTAAAGTGTCGGCTGCACCTGACGCTCGCGAAACCAGTCGGCGCGGCCGCACATCGGACCAGTTTAGCTCGAAGCAAGGTCCCGCCATAGACCCAGTCACTTCCACACTAGACGGGAGCGTTAGCCTCTATCAACCCGTTTATTATTTTTGTATTTCGAACCTTGGGGTACGCACAACAAGTGGCTTGCTATGCTGAAAATAGACTGTCTTGACTCCAGAAATAACTGCAAACAAATCATCTTTCTATTTAAACTTGAATTTTTGTTACTTTTTAAAAACCAGCTTAAATAACATAGAATTCTATAAATTCTCCAAACAACTAGTAAACAATAATCAATAGATATATGGTAGCTAATCAACGAATACATTTTGCCAACAATCTTTTGGAATAATAAACACTAGTGCTGTATTATATTTATGAGATTGCATTTTATTATAACGTGTTACGTTCCGTGTACATAAAGTTCGGATAATCAATCGATATTTACCGTATTACTGTAATAGATCTTTAGTTATAACGTACTCGTATATTCTAACAAGCAATAAAACGGATAATAATGGAAATGCAAAGTTATTCAGGTCACTCACCCAACATTGCTGTTATATTTGTTCAATTTTATAGACAATCTTACGAAGAAGCAATAAATCAAAACTACACTGTTAGCGAAACCACAACTTAGTATTGTTATGACAGATAATGCAAACAACATAATTATATATGTAGGTATGTATATGATTTTACGATACTCAAAGCTATAAGCTAATCTCTTGTGATTCTTCTAGTAACTATAATTACAAAACATTGACAGCATAATAGTAATGTGACCATTAACTATCATATACTTATAGCTTGTAGAGTTAAATCTAAAAATATCAATCTTGTAGATATGCAACATAGGTATAAAAATAATTAAAGGTTAGTCCTATTGAATTAAATGTACGACGTAATTTAATTTTAATTAGATATTGAATAAATATTAAACTAACACGCAGCGTCAGCAGCTTTGCAAGCGTATTTCAGAGAGAATAAAAAGTTATTCAATCAGTATCATATATATTGAGCTAAATTATACTATATTTAAAGTTCTTGTAAAAACAGATCCAGTCATATAAACTGTCACCACTTATTTTTCCCCAATAAAGTGTGAAAATGCAAATAAACTGAAACTCGACATTGTTTATTTGTTATAGGCAGATACAATTTTCAAGGTGTTATCTTTAGAAAAAACGACACTCAAATACAAAATTTCACCCCCTAGTTCCCCTATATATGTTATTAAGATAATAATTAAGTAAATAAGATACTATAGCGCGTTGTTATTTATTTATACTCAGTAGCTGTATTTCAATTTTCCATGTTTCTATCTGCAAAGAACAAAGACTTTCATACAAAGTCCTCCCTTCCATTTCCCTTGGAATTTCCGAAAATTCTTTCTAAGCTCCCGTTACAAAATGAACATTGCCAATTTCAGTTCTGTATACTCAGTAGTTTTGGATGTTCGTTAGTCGTCAGTCGGGACAAGTAATTGTACTTATGTAAATAGATTATGTTACTCTATGTTGAATTTAATTAAATTATTCTGGTGTGTCAGTAGAAAAACAATATCTACCAGCAGATAAATCTACTAAAAGCATATCAAAAATAAAATCTCAGTATTAACGTATTGTATAATAATTATTGTTTAATACATATTTTTGGCACGTGTAGCTTGTTTTAATAAATTTATGTACTAAGAATAAGAAGTCTATTGATGTGCAAGTTATTATGTTAATTGCATTCACGTAAATATGTAATCTCGAGACGAAGATCGCGATGTAAATAATGTGACAATTAGTCTTGTCATTAGCACGCGATTGAAATACTGTTGCTAATTAAAATAGTTATGATTCTTACATATGCTTAATTATATTATAAATTTTAATTCTGAATAAGCTTAACGTTGTTTGCAATATAAAATAGTCGATGATTCATTACTTAAGACAGAGACAATATATAATCTCAGGTGCTTGCGAGTGCGAAGCGTAAATGTCCTCAATATATTTATGTCCACTATAACTGTCAAAACTATTATTGCCAAAAAGAGTATCGCCCGGTAAGTGAACCAGAATGATGGATCACTTCATGTCAAAAGGGCTCACTAATGACAACGATTCAAAATCAGTTATCGTTCGTAAACCGACTTTACAGACAACCATATGTTTTTTTTTAATAAAGAGAGAGATATTTGATGTTTTGTTATCAAGTAGCGGAAAAATCTATTGGAGTCACAATCTTAAGAGATCGGTCAACTACTAGAGACAGTTAGTTTTTCAAAGTCTTTGAGACATTAGTATGCACCCGTGCGCAGTGAGACAAATCTATCTTCTGTCACGTAAATACGCATACTACATTAACGGTCATCAATCGTAAACAAATGGGTTTGCGTGCCCGGTTCACCCTAAACCACCCATTTGGCGGCCGCCGCGTCGGAGGCTAAGTCGGAAAGCGCATGGGCAACGCGTGTTACTCACGTGATAGTCCCGTGACCATCACCCTTATTTAATTTCGACTGAAACGTTGGGGCTTCACCGTGACTTCACCATTAGTGTATCTTCTGTCATACATATCCAATAGGTACATGCTCATTAGCTAGCTTGTACTGCTTGAAATGCGTGATCGATTTTGTGTTGTTAAGTCTTAAAAATCTATCTTCTCTTAAAGGAAGGAACTTCTATTATTAAAATATTAATAAAATAATATTTTGATATATATTTTTAGCAGCTGACATGCTCAGCTACTTTTGGAGTACAAATTATTATTTGTGAATGAGGAAAAAGAGAACTTTAGTGGTCTTTAAGACAAATGTGATGAGGAAATTGGGTATGACCAAGAGGTAGTACGGTAGCTAAGTGGATTAGAGCATTTCCCCGGATAGGAAGGGACGCAGGTTCATTTCCCGCTCTTACTAAATTTCTCTTTTTCCTCATTCACAAATAATAATTTGTACTCTAAAATTAAATATTATATATTTACGTTTTCCCACTCAACTAGGTATAACTCAAAATAGGTACTTTATTGCAATTATCAAAGTATAGGTATATGATTTGTGAAAAGTGGAAAAAGAGAACTTTAGTGCGAGCGGGAATCGAACCTGCGTTCCTTACAATCCGGGGAAGCTTAGCGGTTGCTCTGGCTAGTGTTCTGGACCGCTAAGCTATCGCAGTCATCTAATGGCGAAAAGATTATTAAGATTAATGCATGTAAATGCATCCGATAGGTGGGGTGGGTCGTAAAGACAAATATGATGTGGAGATTGGAAATGGCTATCGGTCAGTGCGATGGCTTAGCGGTTAGAGCACTTCCCCGGATTGGAAGGGACGCAGGTTCGATTCCTGCTTGCACTAAGGTTCTCTTTTTCCACATTTCACAAATAATTTGTTCTTTAAAGTAACTGAGCATGTCAAATGCTAAAATACAGATCATAAATGTAGGTATATGGTTAAAAAAATTGTGTACATGGGTACTTTTTCTAAACAAGATATAATTATATCATAACTGATGTAACCTTTCTTTGGGAATATTATCATCGAACCGACAGCGGTCGAGGTCAGTGTGGAGTCTGCTTTCACGACATGGGTTGTCGTCAAATAGTTTTGTGTTGGAATCTCTAGTGACGGATATAACAAGATAACTGACGGACGCGAGCTCTACTATCTTCTGTATATATAAAAGAATAAACGACTGACTGATTGATATATCAACGCACAGCCCAAACTCCTGGGTCTAGGATCGTGAAAATTTAAATATAGGTTTCTTTGATGCTGTAGGTGAGTATTAAAAGATTTTACGCGAATCACATTTATTGCAATGAGGCGAGTGAAGCCGCGGGTAATGCGCTAGTAATTGTATAATAGGTAAGTAAGTAAGAAAATGATAACACTTATAAGCGAGGTAATCTTGATCGCGAGGTGTTAGTGCAACATGCTATTCATTAAATAAAAATCAGCGAGTATAAACTAGATAAGGTACACAAATTGTCTAATTATATAAATATAAAAACACGTTTACATAATAGAATTCTATATTTAACACACGTGCATAAATTATAGATAAACAAATAATAATGTTAATACGTTTCAATTATATAAGCTGTTTCCAAATGTCCACTTTTCTTTATAATTACGACTATTTACATAAGATTCGGGTTGATTGAATAATAATATTTTGAATATTATTGTACAATTCCTAAAATACGTAAAAGACTTACATAAGCCTCGTGAACTTTGTTTATGTTATTGATTGGATTGACTGGACAGAACTAGTGTACTGTGTAATCAATGCAATCATTGTACAATGCCGGAAAGTCCTCGTTTGACTGTTTATGTAGAACTATTACTATTAATTTATAAAAAAAAAAAGTTCGCCGATGGATATTTTATAACCATAAAAAGGATAATTTAGATCCGTAAATATTATGCACAGTCAAATCTCTGATTTATCCGTCATGTTTATTGAATATAAATGATCGTTGTTTAAACTGGTTTGGTTGTTAAAAATTAAACTACTGTCTAATCAAGCCGTTTTGTGAGGTTGATATGTAGGAAACATATAATATCAATAGAACTACAGATAATGCTTGGTATAATATGATAAGGTCCTCAGATATTCATCAAGTATAGTGTACTGTGCTAATAGTGATTATAAAACAATTATAGTGTATATTGTATAGTTTTATGTGCACCAAAACATGAGATTTAATTATTTACATCTTTATAATTAACCAGCCATCAAGTAAAAACTATTAAATTGCAGCAAAGAATAGGTTTAATGCCACAGTTATATAACATTAAAGAAAGGCATTTGTTATTTGCTAATTATTAATTTTAATAATTAATTTAAAAGGTTTTCAGGCGCTACACTGTTTGCAATGCATTCATACTGTTTATAATTAACGCTACCGTAATATGCAAACATTGTTTTGATAAAGATTCCAATTAAATGGAAACATAAAGTAAACTAACGACTGTTTTATAATATAATATGTGGCCTTTGCTTTATGAGGTTAATACAAATATTTAATAATGAATGAATTTATGAAACGTGTTAACTTAAAAGCGGTCGAAGAAATAACGATATACTCGGTCGTAATTTGGTCAGGGATTGCGAAGCTCTGCTCAAGATGTAATGCTTTGAACTTTTGCGCCGCTCTTAAACTTGCACAAGTGAACTAGATACAGATAAATTATATCTATTTTCCTACACACTTTATCGCAAAACCTTTGCATAGTCAATGTGAACGTATCGATATACTCGTATTGGGTAAGTAGAAGAATATTTGAGACTAAGGTATTTAGTGTAAATAAAAAAAATATCATTGATTTAATTACTAAAATTTAATAGTAAACTAATAATGTATTAAGGCAGGTTCTGCTCGTAATTATAGTTTAATTTTTTTTTATCAATTTTCCAACTATATGTAGACCAAAACATATATTTTTGAACGTATTGAATTGTCATTAATAGATACGTATGAAGTCTCAAATGAAACAACAATCCAGTGAGCGTAAATAATCCATATTTACATCCGGTAAATCCATAGATTATATACAGCTAGAATTCATTTATATTTACAATATATATACTACATAACGATTCACCATGTCTATATAACTATTCTATTAATTCTTACCCACGATCCCGTGGAACCCCAACGTTTCAATCTTTTCCCGAAAATGTTTTGACACTGTGACAGACAGGACACGGAAGTAGCCGGTTGTATTTTGTTAACCAAACTGTCACCCTTGTCTAACGTCATTTTACACTGTCACTGTAGCACTGCAAAATTTTTCTATTATTTGAAAAGTCCTGTTGCTTTGTTAAATATTTGTTTGTTTATTTCACTCTGTTCACGTGTGATCGTGTAGTAATGTGCGTTGGAAGCGTGACGCGTTTCGCGTGCGACCGCCTTGCCGGCAGCGGTGCGAATGCCAAGTGCCAAGTGAGTCGAGTTTTCCCAAACCCCGAAAAGTGCCGCCCGCCCTCAGCCGCCTAATAACTTACAATTAGAACACCTTTTTTATTAGTTACATTATGTACTGACGGGACATTATGACGTATTGTAAAATTGCTAAGATTAGTGGGAAAACAAGTGAAAATATATTTCCTAGAATTTTCACGGAAACGTCTATCATTCTTTATATAAATTTATTTTCTTATGATTTTGATTTATTATATATATATTTCAATTTGGATACATATACCATTTAGATTTTATGGAAATAGGTATCTAGCCAGTACGTTTTGACTATTGGGCACGGGTCTCCTCCCAGAATCAGAGGGATTTAAGTCATAGTCCACCACGCTGGCCCAGAGCAGGTTGGCAGACGTCACAAGTCGAAAAGGAAATCTCTCGGGCTTGCAGGTTTCCTTACGATGTTTTCCTTTACCGAGCAGTGCTAATATGTAAATAAACATACGTGACTGAAGTGGCGGTTGGTCCCAGACCAGGACCATCTTTGTAGCCCTGCACTAAGGAATAATTCTTGTATCACGGGGGACTTTACAAACATACAATTTCACGGACACAAAGTACATCCTGACTCAGAACAACCATTTGTGGATCACACAAAGAGTTGTCCTGTGTGGGAATCGAACCCACAACACTCGAGCGGGATGCAGGTATCTAAATCACTTCGCCATCTGTGCAGTCAATTGATTGATTAAATTGTCAATGGAGGTTAACTATGACATATGTTGGCATTGTATTAACTACACTGATATCAATAACATGACCGATTGTTTTTGCCTAAGCTGAATAACTTATTTTTCAAGAATATTTATATTATTAGTAATATTGTTTATGATAACAATTTATAATTATATGCTACTACACAGTAGAAACTAATATATTGAATGAGGGTTGGTACACTTAAAGGTACAAGTTTAGTGTTCAAGTTGTTCTATTGTTTAAACTAACTGCTTTGAACCTTAAAATATGGAGCGATTATGTACATTGAAGCCTATTAATTACCTATATATAGTTGATTTTCATTACGTTACCAAGGCGTCGTCGTTATAAAAGGTGTATTTACACCTTTTATAATGTTCAATAAGATGTTTATGTATTTGGAGATATAATCTGTACAGATGTTAAACAGTGTAAATGAAGCGTATCTGCTTTTATTTCATAACCATCTAGGCAAGGAATGTACCAAAAGCCACAGGAATTCCGGAAATAGCATAGTCAGTTGTTCATATCCATAAGTGGCTACGGATCATCGTTTGTCAAAAAGCTTCCATTTCGTATAATTATTATAATATGGTCTCTTAATCCACACTACAAAAAGGTTATGCCAATTAGAAAAAATACACAGACGAACTGAGAACCTTCCGTTTTCGTGAAATCCATGAAAGCGAATATCCTACAGTTGTTGTATACTATGTAATGTGATGTTTTAGCATTTGACATGCTCAGCTACTCTTAAAGTACTAATTATAATTTGTGAATAAGGAAAAAGAGTATTTTAGTACAGGCGGAATCGAACCTGCGTCCCTTCCTATCCGGGGAAGTGCTCTAATCCACTGAGCTATTAAAATTCGTACTATTTGATGGTGTGATTTTTTAAACATTTTTGATAAAACTTACTATATTGGATTAATGCATGTAATGCGTTCCGATAGAGGGCGTTGGTCGTTAAGACAAATGTGATAAGGAGATTGGGTATATCTAAAAGATAGTACTGTAGCTCAATGGATTAGAGCACTTCCCCGGATAGGAAGGGACGCAGATTCGATTCCCGCCTGTACTAAAATACTCTTTTTCCTTATTCACAAATTATAATTAGTACTTTAAGAGTAGCTGAGCATATCAAATGCTAAAACATATATCAAAAATGTTTATAAAATCACGCCATCAAATAGTATGAATTTTAATTGCAAAATTAAATTTACTATATTGGATTAATGCATGTAAACGCGTTCCGATAGAGGGCGTTGATCGTTAAGACAAATGTGATAAGGAGATTGGGTATATCTAAAAGATAGTACTGTAGCTCAGTGGATTAGAGCACTTCCCCGGATAGGAAGGGACGCAGGTTCGATTCCTGCCTGTACTAAAATACTCTTTTTCCTTATTCACAAATTATAATTAGTACTTTAAGGGTAGTGTTCACTTCACTAAATAAAATATCTTTAACCTGCGTTATAGAATTGATTCGATATTGTTTGTCAGAGAAATCTTTTGATCCTGTAGAATTGTATAGGTTTTATTGCCAAAGAAGAGATTTCTAGATAAGAGATAGATAGATAAGAGATTCCTATACCTAATATGGAAACTAATCTAAGACATTACGTCTCTTAGCACTCATTAACAGTAATTTTATCATACGCTAAGTGTTTATTTCGTGAAATTTTATTACCGCTTTGACATTCTTTAGTTTTTATTGTGTCAAATAAAATTACGTAAAAGATGTGATTTAAATGAGTTTGCAGAAAAAATTTATGTCGCGCTAAATTATATTTCATGTTTTATTTAGTGAAAATGTGTAGTTGTAAATTTAGTGTTTTGTCAGTTTAAGTGCAAATTAACTATTTTTGGGTAAAAAAGAATATTAAACCGGTGTTAAATAAAATCGTATGTATTAACATTATAACATATTAAGTATAAGTATTAAAATATATAAAGGTTGGGGGTCGCCGAAATTGAATGATTATACTCTACTATGCTTAGGAGAACCAATATAACTTCAATCTGTGGCTGTATGGAACATATTAGAAATATATCACCGGAAATAACTCACGTTGAGGATCGATTCAGTCGTTAATGTATGGAACATTATGTTAGATGATATAGTAACTGTCTATTTTTAAGCATAAGTTACCTATGGAGAACGTAGGCAGTTGTTTGAATTCCATACCTTATATAAAATGTAAATAGCTTAACAATTTTTTATTGTATTGCATATGGTGGTAGATGAGCCACGGCCCACCTGATTGAAAATGGTAACCGTCGCTCACGGACTCAACTATACCGAGAGTATTGGCAAGCCGCTGCTCACCATTTCCTTTCACAGATACCTATATGAAATAAACGAATTTACGGCTATCTCCTGCTGCAACTAAAACACACCGATATGCTTCATGGCCGGTCACACGGGAGATGGTGGTACCAATCCGCTCGGGCCTGATAGCAAGTGAGTACTCCCACTTGGTATCCAGCCCTACCACCAGTACCACCCGTAATGCAATGGGTGATAATTGCTTAGTTCCTTTAGTCACCTCGTACGACACACGTGGGAAAGAATGGGGTAGTGACACTTGTATTCTTAGTAACCATAAATATATTTAAACCCCGACGTAAACGGAGATGTGTTCTAAGTTGGATATATTACGAAAAGGTCTCTTTATGTGTATCTATGTCTGTCTGGGGCATCGTAGTTTCCAAATGGCTAAACGAACTTTGATTTCGTTTTTTTTGTTTAAAAGGTAACTGGATTGAGAACGTTTTTAGCTATAGTTTAAAAACTATCAGCGGACGCTAACAGGAGCGTTAAGGACGCTAACAGGAACATTAAGGACGCTAACAGGAGCGTTAAGGACACTAACAGGAGCGTTAAGAATGCTAACAGGACCATTATAACCATAGAATGCACCCGCTACATATCTGTTTTTAACGAAAATCGCTAAATGATCAATAAAATAAGTAGAAATCTAGTTTCTATCTATACATAACGATTATTAGGTTAAAAACTGTACAGGCATACCTCGGCAGAATTAATTACAGTCTCCACCGTCTAATTAATTCTATCAGATAAAACGGAAGCTTTCGACATTCGCTACGCTCAGTGAAAACCTTCAGCATGCTTACGTACGTGCGCTTGTTAATCTATTATGTTTTGATTCTTTAGGCATGTGTTATCATTCGCATCAGGTTTGTGCTGTACAATATATAAGCGGACATCCGTAATCACTTTGGAGATGTTTTTTCATTTATTGCATTTCGTGCATAGTAAAAGGTAAGCAGGACTGTCTTTGTTTGGTTAATTATAAGATATTCACTACAGAATAGCGTAACCGATTAAAGGGAAGATAATTTCATATTTATAAATATTAATAGCCAAACGAAACAGAAAATATGGCGTGGAGGCTATTCTAAGAAGTTAACATTTGTTAGTTGTAAGCAAGTAGTGCCTTTCAGATTGTATAGAACTTCTACTACGCGCCTAAATAAGCTAAATAAGAAAACTTCGCTATAAACTAAATGAGAAATAAAAGTATTTTATATTATTTTATATATAAAAATAACTGACTGAATGGCTATCTTTGATACTGAAGCTGGACACTAAGAAAGGATTGAAATCTTATCCAAAATGTATCCATCACTATAATACTTGTAGCTTTAAAGGAGATTTTGGAGTCTCTACAATTATTTTACCTCTGAAACCTAGCCAAATATAATAACGAGTATCAACCAAATATTTGGAATACCTAAGTCAAAACAATGCCTGTGTCAGTACCGACACATATTTTGCTGTAACATTAGATGCCAGATACATTTTGTGATAAATAAGCGGGTGCTGCGAAGGGCACAAAAACAGCGGTGGATATAAAACAATCACAAGGCGAATCAAAATTAATGACAGAATAACCTTGTGCCATTTCGTGGTTACCACAATATGCGCTAATAGATTTATGATCTAAGACATTAATTAACGCTTTCTGTTAGTTATAACTATACTAAAACATACAATTTGTGGTAAAATTGTCTGTTTAATGGCTATTGTTTGGGCGTGAACTTGATAATTTAATGACATGGAAAAGTGTATACATATTTTTATTAAGTGTACATATACGTAATTTCTTTACTTCAGATTTAGTGACTGTTACGCCCATAGATTTTTCATTATACATACATTTTTGTTATTGCTAACGACAGCAGGCGAGCAGATGAGCTCTGTGATCTGACAGGGCGTGGTAATCCCACACCACCAAATCGATTAGTGGGGATAGGATTCAACTCTCTCAATCTCCCCCTACAGATGCTTCATGGTTTGTTAAACAGTGACATTGAATAAATTATATGATGATATGCATATTTTAAATCTATCGACATTAAGATGTCTTTAAACCATCTGATGAAGGATTTACACCGCTGAATGCAAGCGTGGGCCTAATCCTAGCTAGATCTCGCATAGGATAATGTTACACATTAATCTTTAAAGACAGCTGCTCAATGTTAAGCTAGAAACATTACCTATATGTTTGTTATTTTCATTGGTAGACTTGAGTTATTTAAGCCAATATTTATCTATTGTGTGCGCATACAAGGGCACATTTTTGTGAAAACAATTTATAGGTCAATCATAAATTTCTTTTGTGTCTTTTATTGTAGATTGTTACATTGGTATCTATTTTAGCGCTGGCCTAGGTTATTTTATTTATTCTTTTATGTTTCTGTAGTCAGTGTTTGGCCTTACCTGACATGATGGTATGCAATAGGGTGGAACAGAGCACTGGTTTAATAGTAACTTATTTATTCTTGCCTTAAACAGGTTGTATTCGGATAGTAACACCGCACTGGCATTTTGTTACATATCATTGCTATGTATGTATATGTAAAAATATTTTTTTAGTTAGCAGCAAGCAAATTTTAAACAACCGGTTGTATTTGAGACTGCTAATTAATTTGCACTTTTCAGTTTTATTGGTCTTTGTTTTTATTGCATGTAGTGGCAGATGAGCCTCGGCCCATCAGATGGTAAATGGTAACCGTCGCTCATGGACTCAACTATACCGAGAGTATTGTCAAGCCGCTGCTCATAATTTCATTTCACCGATATGAAATGAAAGAATAAACCGCACGGACTTTGTCTTCATATTATGTAGTGAAAAATCTTTTAATCCCTATATAACAATGATATGAGACGATTATTATGATTATTTACAAGTGTTCGACTAGACTACACTAAAGTGTATGTTTTTACTTAGCAAAAGGCATCACTGCGTGGGTATGACTTAAGTACACCGTGTGGCCGTAATTCCAGGGAGAATACATACAAAGATACTTCTTAATGTAAGGAGAAAATGAATTTTTCCTTCAATCGCTTTGTAAGTGGAAAATAAAAAAAGCGATATCTTAGAATTGGTCACTTTAAGTTGTGGCTAACCATTTCATGAAATGGTCGGCCACGTCATTATGTAATCAATTCTATGTTCTGGCTACAACATATACACAAAGATTCAAAAAAATCTAGATATTTGTACAACAAACTATCCAATGCCTTTCCTGAACTATTCTTAAGTTGTCATATAATTGTACATTGAAAGTTGGTAAAATTGCGTAAAATATGTAGAATTTTAACCTCACAATTTTGACTTCCCTTCCTTAGCTCTATAATAGTGGCCTACCATAGCAGTTGGCGTTTACATGTTTATATATTGTATTGTTGCGCGATTTTCCTCACTTCCAGTGAGACTATTTATTTGGCTTAAGACTTGTCACATTTTCCTGAATTCTCGGGACGTGAAGTGATGGAGACTTAATTCTTCTTAATCTGCAATGAATACTCCATATTTGTGTGGCTATGATAGTTCTTGAATTAGTTTATATATATAATAGCTAGTTTTATATCTAGCACTAAAATCGAAAATGATAAAATACGAGGCTCAGTTGGTCTGTTTTAGGTAAATAGGTTATTCAAATTGCTGTATTAGCGTAACTGATTGATAATATCACGGAAACAAATACTACAATTTAATTTGTACGTATGAATCTTCTCCTTGATCTCGTTAACGGTTTGTAAGCTCGCTGAATGAGTACTGATGTAATACTATTCTACTACTGGAATCATGTTTTTATATGTAGCAACTACTAAATCATATGTTATGAGCGGACAAGCAGAGTTTACATCTTTTTACTGAATGCATACAAAATAAAGCGCTTTAGCTTCGTAAATAGAACTATAAATATATATTTGTACATTGTAGTGATGGCTTATTAAACAATTAACGTTAATATGAGACATGTGTGAGATTGTAGCATTCATCAAATACTGGATATCCTTACCCAGTAAGTTCTTGAAAAACCTCATAATGTAACTGTGTTTTCAAACAAGAGTTTTACAATCTAGGAAACCTCGACCTCGGTATATTTCGATACAATATAGTTAATAATTTAATGTTGTTACGTTAGCGGCGTCCTTGGTCGATGCATTTCTTTGTCCCACAATTTATTGGCTGTGGGAGCAATAATTCTAAAACTGCATCACATGTGACTACACACTGGTCAACGGTAAATCAGATGTACGACACTATGTTAGGGTGAGCATAAATTATTGCGAACCACAATGAAAAGTGTTGTCGCAATCTAGGTAATATAAAACAGTCTCTATGCAAATGCATAAATGCACTAAACAATAGTAGAATATTTTGGTGCAGAATCCCACAAATGAATATACTAGAGTTTCTGAAGATGTTTGGATGTTTTTCCGTTAAAAACGTCTATGTGACGGATATAGATGCAATTTGGCAGAAGTTTTTTATCAAAATGAATCGATCTCGCAGGATAACAATTTTATATGAACCTAACTATTGAACGAATTTAAAAAACACATAAGGAGTTCTTGTGGAATGAATCTAAATTAAATAATTGATTTAAATTTTGAAATCCACGCAGACACAGTCGCGGGCAGTAGCTAGTATTCTATAAAATCATTGGGTGCAGTTACAGCAATTTTAATCATCATCACATGTACATCTTGTCCAATTTTATTCATTTCTAGCTTTATAAACACATTATGTAAAGCATGGACATCTTAGTTTACAACGCGTATAAATAAACCCATGGTACGTAAATATCACGTTCTAACTTTGTTTTATTTTGAACGGCCGATTAATTACAATACAGATATATCAACATACAAAACGGTATTCAGCTTTGTTAAATGAACATACCAGATTTTTAATATCCAGCTGTAAATTAGAAAAAGAATAAGTTAAATACGTTACGGTAGAGCGAAGGAAAACTATAAGAACAAAAATATGTTATTTATCTAAACGCTGTCTTTATGACCGAATACAGATGATTTACATTTCAAAGGATATAACTAAAACATATTTCGTATACGTGTGCAGATGAATCCTTTTCTTTTATTGGGAAGTAAATAATAAACTAACCTCCACGTTAAATTACTCATGCCTCTACCAACTATCGTAAGGAGCAACTATAAATTTCCATGACCAGTAAAAATAAAATTATTTACTTTTAAGCCGTAACTATACTTAATATCGCCACATTAAAATAATTCATGAAAAACATTTTTATTCAAGCACACTGAACTTATTTTAACACTGCATCCAATACTTGCAGCAGCATATGTAGGTCTACATGCTCCTCCATATTATAACCTAACGTATCATCCATCCATCCATCAGCCTTTCGACGTCCACTGCTGGACATAGGCCTCCCCAAGAGAACGCCAAAACGAGCGGTCCTGTGCGCTTATATGGAGGGATAGTGCCGTAATCGCCACGCTTGGCAGGCGGGTTGGCGATCGCAGTGGACGTTGTTAATACTCGAGGGAGTGCTGCTGCCCACTCCCCCGGTATTCCCTCAGTCGGCTCTTAAGACTCACATAGGTGGAGAGGGGTGGGATAATTCTAAAGCCGGCCCCACACGGCACTACAACCTAACGTGTATATACAAAATAAATGTTGAACGATGCCATCACGCATACAAGTAGGCTTTCTCAGAGAATACCCCAAGTGATGTGAGCAACTCAGTATATATGTACTTATTATTAAAAACAGCAAATCATTTGCATTATATCTGCATACTATATGCCTGAGGTAAATGAACTGCAAATAAACTCATAAACTTGTAACTTGATATAGATAAATAAATAAGGAACCTAATCGTAAAAACCAAAATGTATACGAGAAGTTAATATCGCATTCGAAGAAAACTTCAAACAAGTTAATAATATTATTGAAATCGCGTTACGAATTTTTGTTCATTTATATAAACAATGTGGTGGGAACGTGACCAAGGAATTGAAAGTTAGTTTACATTTAAAAATATATACTTAGGGGAATATGGACGAACCGACACACCGGACATAAACGGGCAATTAATACCATTTTACAATATTAATTGTTTCTCGTGGTATTAAGAAACTAACAATACTATTAGGGAACATAATTTTAGATGTATAAGTTATTCGTTCTCAAAGTTTTGCTCATGTTTCGTATAAGGTTTTGTAAGATTTAATTCAAATCAATTTTAATTACGGTTGTAAGTAAATTAAAAATGCGTCTTGATAAATTATTTCGGATTAGCAACGACTTATTCAAATGTTGAAAAATTATAATAAAATTGAGAGGAAAAAGTTTTTAATGCTGACAAATGACAAGGAGATTCAACGCACGGAATTAACGGTTAGTTTCATCAAATCAATTTCTAATTTATATTATCACTGTCTGCGAGGACTTCCACGCTTTTTATATATAAAAAAAACATAGCATCACGACTGTATTCCCCGAAGGGGTAGGCAGAGGTGTATTACACACCAATGATTCGCCAGGTATGTTTAAGTCCCACGTAATAGGGGGCGAGCCTATTGGCTCTACCGGGCACATTTCTAAACTCCGGGCTGTTACTGAGAATTAATTTTTTATATTTTATATTGATATATAAAAAAGAGAAGATCCACAATTAGGTACTAAAAGTGTCCACTATAAATGAGTGCAAATTACTCTTTCCTGCACTCATTTCGTTTAGTGCTGTTCGACGCTCGAACAGGCGCAACGTATCAACATGCCTAATAATACTAAAATCTCTTTTGAAAAACTCATTGACTTACACTTACGCCCACAGTTAAACGTTGTTGCTATTTTATAAAATAATTGCGAAATGAATTACATTTAAGTAAGATTATATATACAACTTTTGCCATGATTTCTATACACAATTGTATGCTTAATTTACAGATCAATGACTTTCATGTAAAACCTTTACGGATTTTAATTTAAAGATTTTAATAGGCTTACAATTTTCTACTGTAAACGTTTCTATATATGCATTTCCGCAAACTTAATTTGTCAGCAATCACCGCAAGGCCGCTATCTAAGCATTATATCACAGCGATTGGCGTGCTTACACTAGTTTTATAAATAGATGCACTATTTATAGTACACGTGACGATACCAGGTAACGTCAGATGTGTCGGATATGTTGAGTAAACGTCACTTATTTACGAAGATGTATTTTTGATGTACACACCCACTTTGTTGAATAAAGACAAAATATATAAATTTTACGAACTTAAACTCATGGGGACGTGTACTGTACTACTGTGATATTAATTTTAAGATAGTAAGCACATCATAGTACAAATTGGTTTTCGCTCAGTAATACCAGGGAGCTTTACCCACCAAGAAGAGAACCAATAATCTACAAAAGATGGGAGAGAGATGGCGACAGGAGATGTGTTTTATAGCATTAATCTCAATACTAAATCGTATATGGATATGTTTTATATATGTTTATCACAATATATTGCGTCAATGGCAATGTTCTATTGATTAGATTGATATCATTCGTTTCACTTAATTAGGGTTGATTGCGTCCATAGTAATTGAATTGTTTACATACGTTATTTCAGTATGGTGGCATGTAACGAAGGCTTTGATGTGACATACCTGTAACAAAACAAGTTAAAATTAGATAGGAATAATAATTTGTAATAGGTTAGTACTAACTATATTGTAGACTGTTTAAAATTTTCTCTATCTATATTATATAATATATAATACTATTATAAAATTGTAACAGGGCTATGTCTGTACATTTAAGATATTTGAGAAAAAATACTGTATTAATAGGTTCTTTAGGCACAAAATCCCATTTTTTTTCGTTTTTGCCCGTATGCTCGCACGTCACTCAAAAACTACTGAACGGAATTTTAGTGTATTTACTTAATACGTTTTATACACGTGTCTCGTACAGTAAAAATGTTTTGAAATAAAACTACGTTTACGGAATCTATCGCGTTTACTTGATTTTACTCCTATCCCGACGTTTCGAATACTTTACAGCATTCATGATCACGGGTGGACTTAGATGATAGACGTCCAAGGTTGATATGCAACCTTGGACGTCTATCATCTAAGTCCACGCGATAGATTCCGTAAACGTAGTTTTATTTCAAAATGTGTAACATTCGCGTAAATATCAGAAAGTATTAAGTAAAAATGTTCTTTTATAGGCAAAACCACTAGTAGTCATTATTATTATTTTTATACAAATATTTCAACTACCTCATCCTACCTCTTTACCTAAAATCTGTCGCCCTGGGATTTACAACGTATTTAGGTTACGGTAATCATCAGGGGAGCGTACAGTGAATTGCCAACGTAACGTATTTTTAGAATAAACAAAATTGTATATATGTTAAATAGTTTTTCAATTCGTATATAAATTACACTTTATTACATATTAGACCTCTTTGACGTCGACACACTCTCTTTATCCCTAAGGAATAACCCACTTCAAATTTACTAGACTATTTTCGTACAAGGCTTTTTATAAAGATAAAGTTCTAATAGATATTTTTATATTGTTACGTTTTTATCCCCGAACTTTTAAGAGATGTCTGCTAAACCGCTTACCTACATTTGGTCACTGTAACTAAATTCCAAGTAATAACAGGATTTTGTTAATTATAAATAAAATGGCACTCCTCCCCTAAACTATTAGCCTTTGTTTTGTAGTTTTGTTTACTAGTAGATTTTCAGTGTTGCGGAAGAAAGAAATCATATATATTTTTGTCGTACCAAAAATAGTTTCCTTTGTGTTCATTTTACCTGTTAGATATTTTACTATTTTAAAGCAAAAATCTCTTGAGAGAAGTTAATCTAAAGAAGTTAAACTAACTACTACAAGTCTTCGGTACAGTACGGTAAACATATATTGTAAATTCATTTATATTTTCAATGTAAGATCGGGGTTATAAAAACTGCCTTAAGTTTTAACTAGTAAAATTTTCCAACTATCACCCGTTGCATTACTGATGGTAGAGTGGTGTACCAAGTGGGAGTCTTCACTTGTTAGGTGACGATCAGGCCGACACAACAGTTTTCCATGTGACCGATCGTAAAACAGCTCTTTGTGTTGTGTATGGAAATTGAACCCAGTATTTCGCATCATTTAAACATTAACTGATGAGTTTAGAATATAAATATTAATTAACAATATATTAAGTATGTGATGTTAAGAGTGATGCTATCGTCTTAAAAATATGAATAGGAGCCATAGAATATTGCATCTGAGGCGATAAACAAATTTATAGATTGATTTTATAAATGAGATTAATAAGTAATGATCAAGGTCAACAAAACGATCTTAAATATTAATATTCGTCACCTGAATATCCACGTTCAGCTATTGGAAAATTTAGAAGCTTTGTATAAGTAACGACGGGCGTTGTCCGACCGCGACCACGAGGACGGGTTCGCATGACGCGACAATCAGCAACTGTCGTCCCACTTCCCGCACACATTTCCTAGTACTCAGCTTCTCTGATCTGATCTAACCGCTCGTAACACATGTAATATAACCTTATTGGAGCGTGGCGTGGACTCAATTATTTCTTTTAGTATATAGGTTACTTTGTACACGATAAAATTTACCAGCCACAATAAAGAAATACTAGACCGGAATAATTAAATACATGTGTATGGTCGGTGTGTATTACCGGGGGACCGGGCAGCAGCGTTCCCTTGTGTACTAAAAACATCCACTGCGATCGCTAACCCGCTTGCCAAGCGTGGCGATTATGGTAAAACTTCCATTTTGGAGAGGCCTATGTCCAGCAGTGGACGATGAAGGGCTGATGGATGGATGAATGGATGGTCGGTATGGTCCCATCTTAATGTTATATTTTTAATTGTTTCTTTAAATACAAAACGTTTCCTTGGATATAAATGTATGGTTTAAATGTCTGGAGCTTTTATTATTTTATAACAATTTCTATCTTACATGTATTTTTAAAATAGAATTTGTGTACCAACTATTTATATATCGCTCTCGCATGCCGAGTGTTATAGGTTCGATTCCCACACCAACCATCCATAAATGGTTGTTTACAACGTTTAGTCTGGATTTGTTTTTTGTGTCCGTCACAATTAATTAAATGTTTGGTTAATCCTCCGCGATAGAAGGATTATTGCTTAGTAAAGGATGTTGTATTTTTTTAAAAGTATAGCCCCCTCCGCGTCTTCGGATTTCTATTCTTCCTCTACACTTCCTGCGCCTTTCCTGGAGTTGGCGAAGCGCGAGTGATGCCTCTGGTTTTGCTAGCGTCTTTAGCCTACGGTAACCGCTTACCATCAAGGTTGCCGTATATGCTTCTTTGTCACCCTTGTAGTATAAAAAAAGTACATACAAATCTTCATAATTTTCGAATTAGAAGTAATGTTTAAGCGAACAATCAATTCTGTCTGTGATAGGTTATGTCTGTCTGTTATAAAATTTGCATCGTGTATTGTATTGTAAACCATTATGTTCCGGCTGTGTGTATGTAATAAATAAATGAATATTCCTGGACATTTTCACACAACGCCTCTGGTCCCAAACTAAGCTTAACGCTTGTGCTATGGATACCAGATTACGGATATAATAGTACATATATTGTACTACTTTTTTTTTGTAAATACATACATATAATAGATAGAAAACACCCAGACGCAGTACAAATATCTGTGTTCATCACACAAATAATTGTCCTGAGTGGGAATCGAACCCACGACCTCGTGCACGGAAGTTGGTTACACTACCGACTACGCCACGAGGCCCGTCATGTTATATATATATAGTAGGTAATGGATGGACAATAATAAAAAAATATCAGCGAATTTTGAGGGATCTTCATGCCTTGAATAAAATACTGTTTGCTCAGACTGCCGTAAATAGCCTTATAATATCTATGGCGAGAGAAATAAAAAAACAAAATATTTGTGGTCTTCAAAAGACGCAATATAAAATTATATGCTAAACAAAATTGATAAGTTATTCTGGTCACACAAGTTTTTGTTTACTTTGAGGACGTAATCAGTCCTAATTCTAGTGTGGCATTTGTCCGTTTGTGCTTTTGTTGATGGAATGTAAGGATACTGAATTAATCATTAGATGAAAATTAAACAAACTAGTTTCGTTGTGTGTTATGTGTAAATAATAGAGAAACTAGGTTAGGTTAGGAAAGTATATTAAAAAGGCGATCATAAGGCTGTTCCTCCTTTGCATGGATTTAGATAATATGATACATGATATGTCTAAAATTCTCTATGTTCTACTGTGTCATTATTAGAAAATCTAAAAAATAAAATGGAGTGTGTCTATATGTTTTCTTTCTCTAAAAGCAGAACGTAGGTACTTCGCGCAAGTTTAACAACCAGCTGTCGGCCTAACAAAAACTTTTCTTACTAAAAATAATGCAATCTTTGTAGTTCACCGAAATTTGAAACTAGACAATTTCACCATATTATTTATTTTTTAAACAAGTGACGTGGAGAACTATTTAATAAATTATTTCTTTGTGAGAAATTTTACTTACGACTTTTAGATTTTTATATATAAAGAATTATGCAATAGTAACTATACAATCAAGTAAAAAAAGGCTCTTTTGAGTAACTAGTATCACACTGAGCAAACACTGTGAAAATAAATTAAGCAAATAAATTGTTTCCTAATAATAAACTTACAAATAATATTATCGCGAATACTAGACCCACTTTATGCTCAACGGATCAGTTTTGCGAGTTACGTAACGTTGAGTGAGATCTGTGGCTAAGATATGCAGGAAGTGCAGCTAAATGTGGTGTGTATGGCAGCCGTCTAACTCGACCGTGTCTGTGTATGGTATAGATACGATTAATTATTATTATAAATACGTATCGTCTCCGTATTTTATATTTTCATTAATACCAAATTATTTCTGACCTAATATATTCAGTAAGGCCAGATAGAATGTAATTAAAATTTTCAAGATTTCCTAACTAGATAGCTTTTTGGTGGCAAACAAGCCACGGCCCACCTGTTGGTAAGTGGTAACCGTCGCTCATGCATTCAATTATACCGAGAGCATGTTATTTGTGTGATGAACACAGATATTTGTAGTGCGTCTGGGTGTTTTCTATCTATTATATGTATGTATTTACAAAAAAAAAGTAATATATGTATTATATCCGTAAGCTGGTACCCATAGCACAAGCGTTCAGCTTAGTTTGGGACCAGAGGACGTTGTGTGAAAAGTCCGTAAATACTTACTTACTTATTATTGGCAAGCCACTGCTCACCATTTGATTTCACAGATTTATATGAAACTAGCCTTTGCCCGCAGCTTCGCCGCAGCCAAAAGCTAGTAGCGGGATAAAATGTATCCATCCATCCATCCATCAGCCTTTCGACGTCCACTGCTGGACATAGGCCTCCCCAAGAGAACGCCACAACGAGCGGTCCCGTCATGGGGATAATGCCGTAATCGCCACGCTTGGCAGGCGGGATGGCGATCGCAGTGGATGTTGTGGGGAGTGCTGCTGCCCATTCCCCCCGGTATTCCCTCAGTCAGCTCTTACGACTCCCATGGGTGGAGAGGGGTGGGACAATTCTAAAGCCGGCCCCACACGCCCAAAATGTATACCAGTTGTTAAGTCTAATCAAGAGCTATCAAATAAAAAAAGTTGCATCAAAATCCATTGGGTAGTTTTTGCGTGATGCGCGAACAAACAGACAAAAAATTAAAAAAAAACGTTTTGTGTTTAGACACGCCTATATAACCTAATTCGGTATTTTTTTCTCTAATATCTTAAATGTACAGACATAGCTCTGTTCCAGCTTTATAATAGTATAGTATAGATAGATGAAAGAATAGTATGAAATGAAGAATGAAAAGAAAGCTATTGGCTTCCTAGTCTAATTAAATTTTTTACCATTTTATTTATAGGAATATAGCCTTTAATAATCTCTGAACCTCAAGTATATTAAGGATATATAAAATAAAATTATAACACCTAACGCCTAATGTTGAATTTAGTATGCATATCTCTAAGTATCTCCATAAGGTACGCAATAAATGAAATGTTTAATTTTTCAAGGTAACCAATGTGTGTTTAGAGCTCAAAATAAGTAATGAAATCAAAGTAGAAGTTCGATAAGCTCAATGATAAAGGGTTGTGATAATTTAAAAGCTAATTTCCATTTCAGCTACTGTCATCTAACTTTATTATGACGTTACAATTTAGTCGTAAAGTTTGATGAAGAAGCAGTTTGTCTAAAGCGAAAAAAAAACAACACAGAATAATTAAAAGCAAAATGTTCCTGCTTCTGTACTTTTAGTTGTAACAGAGCTACGTTGCCATTTTGTAGGTATCTATTTGAGCATTACGTAACATTTTTTTTTTATTTGTCTATGTCTAGTCTATAATAAGGACTATCAAATTGAATAACAAGTGAATGTCATACAGATGTAATAATATTTCTAACAACGCCATTAAATTAAGAATTGAATTGAATTGAAGCATCGTACCTAATGTATACTTATTGAATGCTTATGTCGTTTATACATATATTTATGTTATAATGGAAAAATATCCTATTGAAAGATTTATCACGGTATAAATTGCAACAAATATTTTTCATCTAAAACAGTTTCACCTTAGCAATATATCTTTCTTATAATTACACTAAAGGTTAATACGTATCCATCGCTTCAATTGTACATTAAAACTTGTATGAATATTGTTTTGACGTCACATCACGAGGTAGAATTTATTTCCGTTGGAAAATATTTACGATGACAGTGCCCATTCTCTTATAAATTGCGGAAGGTGAGTGAAAAATCGTTATTTAAGGTTCTCTTCTCATGATTATGTTTTCATTGAAAACAATAAAGGGAGTAATGGGCTAAGAATATAGTGTCATCACCTTATTCCATTATATACATCCTATTATATGGAAAGCATGTGTGCACGTGGGTTCGATCCCCACTCAGGACAATTATTTGTGCACGCAGATATTTGTACTGCATCTGGGTGTTTTCTATTTCTCCTGTATGTACAAAAAAACGTAATATATGTTTTATATAATCTGGTACCCATAACACAACCGTTAAGCTTAGTTTGGGACCAGAGGACGTTGTGTGAAATGCCCATGAACATTTATTATTATTTATTGTAAAAATCGATTGTAAGAGTATGTCGGAAACGATTGTAAGAAATTAATTAGTTAGTCGCCCTATGGCCAATGCTGAAGCGACGCAGTTGAGAACGTCTGGTTAAAGGTAATTAAAATTACGTACATTATATGCGACAGGTACCTGCTTGAAATTTATGTAAAGCTACTCTATAAAACTCATGTATTTAAAAGTTATGTTTCGGATTATTTATTAATTTCAAATTATTATAATAATACTGTGACTTAAAATTATCTCCAGTAAAATACCAATTATATCAAGCGTCAGTAACACTCATTCTGCGTCAATTTCTTTTAAGTATTTACGCAATGAAAAAGTCGCTATTAGTATTAATACAGGATAAAGGGTTACGTGTTCGACCCTCAGCGAACGTACATTACGTACATTTTCTGAGTTACGAGATAATGGAACACAATGTTTTACATAAGTAGGCGTTCACCCCTTTCACCCCTAAATGTCACGTCTAATGACATTATTTATTATTATACATTTATTAGTAGACAGGTACATACTGTAGTCTGTATATTTTTTATTTAGCTATTACATATGGCTGTATATAATCTTTATTGTAAGACTAGAAACCCTGATCTCTTCCAATTAATCAGTACTGTGAGCTTTATTCATACCTTCACGGAACGTTGGATGTATCTTCACAAAAGAAATTCAAATACTCACCACAGGGCTGGCAACTATTGTAATATTAGTTTTATATATTTTCCCCAATATCAATCTGTTAATGTGATTATACTTCGCAAACTATATATCTGACGATAACCCACCTTGAAAATTATGCAGCGATTTTCGTGTTTTCCAAATTATTTTATCTCTTTTTTTGATCTGTATTTTAGCACTTAAAATGGTCAGCTACTTTAAAAAACAAATTATTTGTGAAATGTGGAAAACGAGAACTTTAGTACGAGCGGGAATCGAACCTGCGTCCCTTCCAATCCAGGGAATTGCTCTATCGCTAAGCAATCGCCCTGACCAACGGTCATTCCCAATCTCCACATCACATTTATCTTTACGACCCACGCCACCTATCGGATGCATTTACACGCATTAATCCAATATAGTAAGTTTAATTTTGCAATTAAAATTTATATTATTTGATGGCGCGATTTTTTTCAAATTTTTCATCTGTATTTTAGCACTTGACATGCTCAGTTACTTTAAAGAACAAATTATTTGTTCTTTATTCTATCTCTTTTTCTTGTTAATTGTAATTGTAGCTACCCACGTAGGTGCTACATTGTAATCAAGTACCCTCAGAAATATAGAATGTTTTTGCCATTATAATGCTTTGATTTCATTGAAAAGAAACAGCACACTTAGAAAAGTCTTAATCACCAGAATTTCTATAGAAATCTTATTTTTTATCTAAAGCTTATTTAATTTTCTCACTTATATACACTGCGTTAAGATATAAAATGTAGGTTTATAGTTTATAAGAAGCGTCGACAGCTGAAAACTTAAATAATATTCTCTGAATCTATAAAATATCAGTTCCTGCGATGCTAGATTATATTTTCGAGGCCATTCTCAGTTTGTTTGAGATAAGTAAGGTTTTGTTGACCTTTGGATATACGATGAAAACTATATTATTCTATTGTTTGAATTAGCGGCTCTACAACGACCTTGTTTTTACTAAATGAAAATCTACTTTTAACTACCTACACAGAATTGAGGACCTAGTTTTCATGGTATTTTAAGATTACTTGTAATTTATTTTATTAATTATTATAATAAATTATTTTTCTTTCTTTCTTTCTAATTAATAATGTACCTAATAAAGATATTATCGATAAAGATTTTGTTTTTTATTTAAACGCGCTAATCTATAGAAATATTAGTCGAGCTCGAAGAAGACTATAGGTTGGTCAGACTAGAACAACTCTTTTAACATTCTCTAGTTTTCTATTTAGAAAGGCTAGCTATAGGCTATCTAAGATTATACTAAGACCCTTACAAACCAAGCAACTACCAGGTAAGTACGAGTAAGGAAAGGAGAATCTAACTAACTGTAAACTGGTTATCTGTAAATAATTCCAAATTAAAAAAAATAAACGCAGTTGATACAGCGGATCAAACTTAGTTTTTCTGTAAAGAGAAAAATAATCAGTATATTAAACCTGCAGATTAACATCTAATCTATATTAAATGTCAGATCAGACAGTAATGTTTAGTTAACAGTGTAGCTTCCGGAATTTGAAAATATACATTCTTTCATCTACAACTGATCAGGAAATGTCTCATTAACGCTTTTGGTTAACATCGCTAAATATGACAGTGGACATACCGTCTTAAAATATTTGGAACAATTTTGACATGTCTAATCTCAAAATAGAATACCTGAATCCACACTCACCACCAACGCTGTTAAGTTCGTGGAAAGTAATTTGTATTTTTAAGCCACAAAATCATTAAGTATTTTTATTATACATATAAATAAAATATGCGGACTTTACGGAGTCTCAATGGCTTATAATGTCAATCAATATTAATGTGATATCCTAGCGGTAAAACCAAGGCCTGCAAATACATTAGTATCGAGTTCAATGGGCAGTCCCTCCTGGCACACACCTTAGACATACCGAGATTTTTTGAAATTGTGTGCGTTGGTTTACTAATTATCACTGCTCGGTGAAGGAAAACATCCTGAGGAAGCCTGCGTTCTTGAGCCATTTTCTCGACAGTTGTGTAGTCTGCAAACCCGTATTTTCCCAGGATGATGGACTACGGCTTAAATCTCTCTCACTATGAGAGGAGACCTTTGCCTAACAGTAGGATAAATAAAAATATGTATTTGCTTTATTTAAGTTACTATACCTTCTAATTGTTCGACAATTCCTATCTTTGTTTCATACTTATTTGAATATTACGTCTGTGATACACGCATTCCTTACCTTTTCTTAATATTAGTTTTTTTTAAGAGCTTTATCTTTCACATGAAACATATTCACGACGTCCTTGATTTATCTTAATGCTTTATTTATAATGATCTCGATATGGGGCAGAAGCGAAACATTCTTAGAAAAGTTCATTACGTGTAAAACAGTAAGCTCTCATTTGCGGTTAAAGACACCGCATGATAATTATATCGACTCAACATAAAATAAACTGTTTATTTTAGATGGTGGAATAGCGAGGTTATTAATAGATCATGTGTTGCAAAATACATGGCCGAGTTATGTCAGAATGTCTAAGCCTCGTGCACACGCGTACATGTGTTGATGTTAACACTACGTGTTGCATGCACGAAATTGGATCTGTCATCGTAATATGAAATGGGTTGAGGAGTGATGTACGCTAATGTGCGCTAATTGGTCGGTGCAATATGCAATATATTGCACTTAAAGCACTTTTGACAGTACATATAATTTAGTGATAAGGACTTCAGAAAGGTTACGTCATTGATGAAATGTTATACAAATTTCATAACGCTAAAATATTAATGCAATAAGCAAAATAAAACAAATATTTTAACCTTCGCAATGTAATCAATGTTTAACCGCATCTACTATAACTAAATATCTATTTAAAAAAAAAATATGCCCAAATATGATTATATTATGTAGTACTTCAGTGCAAAGCTAGTATCTCATGACAGTGTCAGTCATGTAGACTATGATCGGTGACGCTCGAGTAATGCGATTAGATGGATCTGAATTTCAAAATGCATTAACGAAGGTAAATAGAATTGTAAGAGTTGATAGGATCGTGATGAAAATAGCAGAACATTCCGTAAAGTGAAAGTTCAAAAGTTTAAATTTTGTTCCATAACTAACTAACTTATCATCATTTCCATTGCGGGGTAGGCAGAGAGAACAGAGTACCAAGAGGCTCTATTATTGCATACATCTCTCGCTTCCTCAACATTTATAATTCTCTTCATACACGCTCGCCGGTTTCGGAGACTTCTGACTCCACCTTCCTTCAATACATGACCGATTTGGTCTAGGTAGGTGAGTCTTGGTCTCCCCCTGTACCTACATTCTTCCACTTTCGCATTGTATATTTTCTTAACCAGTCGCTCGTCCGGCATTCTTTCCACATGTCCAAATCATCGGAGCATTCCCTTTCGCATCTTTACACCAATGCTCTCTTTCATACCTACTCGCTCTCTTACGTCCTCGTTACGAATGCGGTCAGTCAGCGTCACTCCACAGATTCTCCGCAGAGATCGCATTTATTTTTGTTCCATATTGGGTGAATATCAATTCACATGATATGCCGTGTGCCAGCTTTAGAATTGTCCCATCCCTCTCTACCCATGGGAGTCGTAAGAGTCGACTGAGGGAATACCGGGGAGTGGGCAGCAGCACTCCCTCGAGTATTAACAACATCCACTGCGATCGCCAACCCGCCTGCCAAGCGTGGCGATTACGGCACTATCCCCCCATATGAGCGCACAGGACCGCTCGTTGTGGCGTTCTCTTGGGGAGGCCTATGTCCAGTGGACGTCGAAAGGCTGATGGATGGATGGATGGATCAATTCACAAGATATATTTTTGAGTTTTATTTTATATTAAAGAATATTATAAGTTAAGAATGTGAAGTAGTCTGATCTTACATAATTTGTATTCCGACACCGTAAACATATTTCGTATTTCTGTTTGTAGAAAAACCTTGAGATTCTTCGTAGCCACGGGGAGTATTCCGGCCTTGGCGCGTCACTTAATTGAGTACCTACCAGTTCTGTGACGAAACTTGTTGTGTACACAGTTCTGGTTCATTTAGATTTAGCCACATGGTTTTTAAGATAATATAATTTAAGTAGATACGAGTTAACTTGTGATACTCATACCTTCTCGCATATGTGTGCCTGCATGTACAATAGTAATGCAATACAATCAGTAAAAAAAGTTAAGGATAAATCACACAGTGTGTTCCGTGTGGTGACGGACTAAGAATACAATTGTCACCACCCCAATCCTTCCCACGGTTGTCGTATGAGGCGACTAAGGGAAGTAAGTAATTATCATCCATTGCATGACTGGTGGTAGGGCTGGGTACCAAGTGGGAGTACTCACTTGGTATCGGGCCCGAGCGGGTTGGTACCACCATCACCCGTGTATCCGGCTATGAAGCACATCGTTGCGTTTTGGCTGTTGCAGGAGATGGCCGTTTATTCTTTCATGTCATATATGTGAAATGAAATGGTGAGCTGTGGCTTGACAAGTATAGTTGAGTCCATGAGCAACGGTTACCATTTACCATCAGATGGGCCGTGGCTCGTCTGCCATTTTTTATATTAAATAAAAAAATGATTTCCATTAATCTAAAATTGATAGAAAAACTATATCTAGAAACAATATTTTTTATTACTAAATCTATACTTTTCACATCGAGGAATAACAATAACATAGAACTAATAGCTAAATAGGTAGCTGGATAAAATCGCCTTGCATTTTATTGTTGTATCTAGACAATAAAACACTGGAGACTACATTGTTGGAATATACAACTGTCTGTCGAACAAGGTTTTCATCATCGCTCAAAGACCTGGTTTTCATTTTATTTTCTAACAGGCTTTTAAATAAGTTATAAAAATTTAATATGTCGAGACTGACGTATTTTGGTTACGTACTAAAATGTATGACATTTTATTGCAGGATTCTAATAGCCTATTTCACAGTTACTTTGAAGTGATATATCTATGCCATAATATTGATTACTCAACTATTCAGATTAAACAGGTCACGAAGAGTAGAAAACGATGTTTACATAAAGCTCACTTTAAAAGCGTTCAAGATCATTTCTTGACTGTCAAGAAGACCAAGAATATAAGAATATTTCTGTCGTTCCTACCTAGAATTAGAAAACGTAATATTGTGCGTGAAAATTAGATAATCAGAATTAGAACGTCGTAAATTCTAGTCTAATAAAGAGGCTATATTATACACTTTGTATCTTTATGATCCTTCATAAATGTTGGCGAAATATTAGAAACAATATTATTTTTTGACATGTCGTAAAACGTATGTGTGTTTTGTTTTAACATAGATAGAGCGCAACATACCCAAAGATAATCCTTGAAGGCTAACTAAAGATTAGAGCAGTTTATATCTTGAAAATATTGTAATTATTTATAATTAAGTCCCATATTAGATAAACATGTTTTTTTAGGATTTTATTTTAATGTGTTTTCACCTACACCATGAAACATCCACATGAAATTACACCTCCTCCGCATTCACCTCTCTCTCTCCTTTGTCTTTAGGTTTTGTTTACGATTTGTCATAACAGAGTGGTAGGAGTGGGAGTCACCCGTATGTCTTAGACAACTCACTGATTAGCTGACACCATTGTTTGTAAAATGAAATTTGCATCTTTGATTACTAATAGGTACGTATTTTTATAAGAAATATTTTAAAAAGCCAAGAAAAAGGGAAGAATCGTGGGTAGCCGACATCATCATGGAAAGCATTAACATCAGAATTCACAAGGGGTTCGGTAATGGCACACAGTTACAGTGGTCCACAGGCGGTGAGACGACAAACGTCGAGTTTATTTGGGCCCAACCCTACCCTGTTCATTGCCCTGAAGAACGGGGTGTGCGGTCAGGTACATTTGTTCCGGCCTTAACAGAGAAAAGGTACCAAAATATCAGGTTCGATATTTTATGCAATTTAAAAAGCCAACGTGAGTTTATAAAATCTTACGCACGATTACTTGAAATCGTAAAACGAGTGTAAAGAAAAAAGTAAATAAAAAATACATACAGGTCAACATTTACGATGTATTCAAAATTTGGACAGGCTAACACTATTACGCGAGTTTTACGCGTTTGTTCCGTAAACCGAGTTACGTGAGCTATAAGACCAAGTCTGGTGTATACGTCAGATTCATTTTTATTACTTGCAATATCGTTTGTGTATATCGCGACGGCTTGATGTGGTTATCTGCCAACCTGCACTACGGCCTAAATCCAGTAGACTCGTGCCCAACAATGTGGTGGTAATGGGTTGAGAAATTAAAACAAAATATATTGTTTGCTAATCATCACTGATCGGTCAAGGTGAATATCGTGAGGAAGCCTGCCTGAAATATTTTCTCCATGGCGACTGCCAACTCGCACTTGTCCATCGTGGTATAATACTATGACCGAAATTGTTGTACTTTGAAAGATAGGGACAATATGGGCTGTAAAAAATTAAAAAGTTTAAAACCATGATCTAATTCCAACTGATTTTCGACTTTCTAATGTAATGAGTTCTTTAGTTGCTTGTCCCAGCATAAATGGGCCAGATAGATCTTGGTAGTACCACCTTCACACAAAGGATCAGCGTGAAACAATCCTACTGTTGTTTCGTATGATGAAAGCGCCGGAAACCCGAACCCCCTTCCTCTCCTTATAATCCTTCCTCTCCACCTGCTATCCCTTTCCATGGAGCTGGCGACGAGTGAATGTTTCTGGCATTTCTAGCGCCTATAGACTATGAGAAACGCTTAATACCAGGAGCAGCGCAGTATAAAAAAACAGCGGCAGACTGTAATTTTTCTACAGAGTTATTATTTGACAGTCTTAAATATTCAAGTCAGCGGGACAGTAAAGGCCAAATGTCAGATCAGCAACGTATCAGCCGCACAGGGCGGAGACTAAGAGCCCATCCATATAAATTATCTATGAGATGATATGGTTTGATGTTTGAGTATAGATTATGATATTGTAAATATTGATTGCAAAATTTTGCCACCCCCAGAAAGTGCGAACAGCCATCTTGCCCCAAAGCTACACCCCTGCGTAATGTGCGTGCCCTGACATAGAGCACGCGTTAATTTACATCTGAATATGTAATGTACGCAAAACTTGTAAATGTTAAAGGTTACCTTTCAAGTTTTTTAGGATCTATTGATTGCGAATAAATATTATTTTCTGGGTAGTCTATCTCACATAATATTATACTACACAACAGAACAATGCGAGTAAGCCCACGTACTATTAAATAATTTTAATATTAATAAAACAGGCAAATAAACCCGTTATCATAATGTAGGAGTTCCCAAGGTTTGAATAGAACAAATATAATTCACTCAATAAGTGTTACGTTTAATGAATAAGTTAATTCTAGCGATAGCAATCGATAGATATAGCTTTAGTACTTGAACAATAAAATTTAATCGAGTTTATTAAGCAATTGCAGTAAAAATTTAGGTTGTAGCTTATGTGAATGGGTTCATTCTCCTATTTATTATTTTAATATATTTAAAACAATCATATCTATGTTAATATAAAATCATTGAGTTTTAAAATTAGTAGCGTTTTGTAATTTATATTAATTTTACACATGTATGTACTATCTACATTTTATTAGTGTTTTAGTGCGACGTAATTACCGGATATTTGCAAAACTTAACCAGTGACAACTAAAATTATGATTATTAAATTATTCATACAATAAAACTCAAGTAATGCAAAAGCCTTATTATAATATATATATATACCTATAGTGACGGAGTTATTGGGGTTACACACCTTACTATCTATTTACTACAGTTAAACATTCTGATCTGTATTTTAAACACTTGACATGCTCAGCTACTTTAATAATAATTATTATAATTTTTAACAGAAAAAAAAAACGACTTCTGTTTGAAACTAAAAAGTAAAGAAGGTTCCCCTCGAATTCTCCGTGATGCCATCATCAGATCCTTATCATGGTACCACCCTCAGGATATCTCCTTTCCAACAAAAAAAAAAGAATCATCAAAATCAGTTCATAAACGACGAAGCCGAAGATATCCGCAAACACACACAAAGAAAAAATTATATTCAGTCGAATTGAAAAACCTCCTTAAACACAAAGTGAAAAATGTGAAATCGAAAATAACAGTCAGGAGCAGGATTTGAACCTGCATCTTCTGGGTACCGTCCAGATGCTTTACCAATTCAGCAATCCTGACAATTGCTCCTGACTGCTAATTTCGATAACACATCATACTTAACGTCTTTGGGTGACGCCTGCGCCATCTGTCGGCAGTATTTTCATACGTTATACCGACCAGGTAAACTTAATTTTACAATTAAGATTTTACCTAATAATGACGCAAACCCTTTAAATATTTAGATATTTTTTATATATATTTTTTGCATTTGACATGCTTAGCACTATACATTTCACATTTTTCACTTTGTGTTTAATGTATAGTGCTAAGCATGTCAAATGCAAAATATATATATAAAAAATATCTAAATATGAAAAACCTCCTTTTTGAAGTCGGTTCAAAAACAAATAATTTGCTCTTACTTCAGTTAAGATAACAATGTTGACTAAAACAACATATTTTATTACTTAATGATATAAAGTTGCTACTAATTTATTCAGAATTAGCTGACCCCACAGACGTTCTATCTTAGCTATGAATATTCAATTACTTGTGAACTGTCAAACGTGCTAAGTTATAATAGTTGTTAAATTTTCTGGAATTTTCCAATTTTCTGCGCAATTACCTAAACTTTTTTTCCGTAAGAACCTTTTCCAAAGTATTAGAACACTATAATCACGTGTGAAATAAACCCTATTATACCATCTGACCATTCTTTTTTGTTATCCTTGAAATAAATCCGGTGTGTTTGGCCTAATAAATACAAACTACTATAATGCAATGATCAATTATATAATGTAATAAAAGGCAGGATATGACCGAAAGATGTGGTGCTATTTACTAAAACTATATTATTATTTGGCCTTGTGGGGCCGGCTTTAGAATTGTCCCACCCCTCTCTACCCACAGGAGTCGTAAGAGCCAACTGAGGGAATATCGGAGAATGGGCAGCAGTACTCCCTCGAGTATTAACAACATCCACTGCGATCGCCAACCCGCCTGCCAAGTGTGGCGATTACGGCATTATCCCCCATGACGGGACCGCACGTTGTGGCGTTCTCTTGGGGAGGCCTGTGTCCGGCAGTGGACGTTGAAGGGCTAATAGATGGATATTATTAGTGTAAATAAACGCAGGGATGTGGATAAAAAAATCGACACTGAAGCTACTTTGTAATTTATTATTTTCAAGTAAATTTTTTTAGTTTTTAAACTACTACTTACACTATTCCAATAAAAGGGTAAAATCAAGTTACCACTGAAGTAATGTATCACATTTCCAGTGGTTCGCCAATACAGGCGGAGAGACGGCCCACGGTGCGATTATTTAGTGGGTGACGGCCCCACGCTACCCTGTTCGTTGCCCCGAACGACGGGGTGTGCGGTTACTTAAATGTTTTCCCGCCTTAACAAAAAAAAAAGAGTAATAACAAGTTGACACACCCGGTTTGAATGGTAAACATGTGATGGCCATATTCATAGGAGCTTGATAAAAACATGCAAAAACCTCACCTCACACGTTTGCCAGTTTCGTAGAAAGTGTTATTTTTGTTGTCAAATGTATAAAATTGTTATATTATTAGTCATGCAAATATTTGAGTAGTAGTAACATTGAGCTTCCAGTGAACGATGAATATTTTGCGTTGTATCTTTACGATTACGCCGCAAAACAGTTTTCCTGCATCATAAGAATTAAGGAAAACCGAATGTAAAAATGAAGGAAAAATTATAAGATAGCTTCTTTTACTCTAGATTGTTAGTGGTAGGACCTTGCTAGAATGAATTGGCCGGCTTGATCGGGCAAGTACCACCTTCTCGCGAATCAAGATCAAAGTGAAACAACGGTGGGTATTGAAGTAATGTCTACCAGTTCCAGTGGTGTGCCAGAACATGATACTATGAGACGCACACAGTGGGTTTATTTTGTGGGCATGGGCCCTACACACCCTGTTCGTTGCCCTGATACTCATTATGTACGGTAAGATACATTTTTCCCGCCTTAACCAAAAAGAAGGTGCGTCAGTGCTCCAAAGTTCCTACATAATATTCTTATTAATCTTCCTCTCTAATTCCTATCCGTTTCCTTGGAATCGACGATGCGAGTGTGATACCTCTGGTGTTGCTAGCGTCTATAGGCTACGGTAACCGCTTACCATGAAATGGGCTGTATGCATGTTTGCCACCTGCGTTTTATAAATATAAAAAAAAACAAAGGAAATAGTAATCATCTAGTAATATTATAAGCACACCTATAATAATTGTCTCCCTCCTGAAAAAATATGGTGGGATTGTTCCCGACTTGACTTAATGTGGAAGGCGAGGATCTTATATCCGGCAAAATATTGCGATACAAAAAATAATATGTGAACAGTATAGTAGTCTCACTGGTAAGTTCAACGAACTTTACCCAAGCTACTATAGGGGCAAATATTTCATTAGCAATACAGTCCTGAACAAACAAAACCTGTACAATCAACTCCTGAAATAATCACAAATTCTCTTCGGTGGTGGTATTACAGGAAATTGTATAAAAGTCATTGACTTTTCGAAGCTAGTATACATATACAACTACTAGTGACTCTCGCTATCGATTTTAAGCATGATTGTGTGAAATTCATAAATGAAAATAAATTACGATTTTTGAAAAACTACAACCCTCTAATGCAGTATTTTGAAGTATCTACGAGTATTATTATGATTAGCCAGTGTGTGCCGCAAATTAACTTTTTAGCGAATTGAATAAATGTATACTCGTAGTCTCACGCCTGTATCCCCGAAGGGGTAGGCAGAGGTGCACACACGGTTCGCCGAGATTTTTTCTTTTTACGAAAAAGCACAATAACATTGCCTGACCCCAGGGATCGAACTTGAATTCAATTCATTTCCGGGGCATCGTAATAGTCCGTGTTGGCATCTGTTAGGCGGATTCGTTCTAAGGGCACCGTCCCGGGCCCGGACGGGATACCCACCCTGGGTGCTGACCTTGGCTCTAAACCACTTGCCACAGCCCCGCCTCAGGAGACTGTTCGACGCGTGCCTGGCGTCCGGATGGTTCCCTGACTGCTGAAAGGAGAAAAGACTGGTACTCCTGCCACAACCGGAACGAACGCCGCATCGGGTCGGGGCCTTCAGACTCACCGTGCTTCTAAACGAGGTGGGCTGCGAGCGGAGAGAATCCTGGCTATCCGCATCGTCCAGCACCTGCACGAAGTGGGCCCTGACTAGTAGGATGCCCAATTTGATTTGCGAGCTGGTCGTTCGACGATTGGCATGATCATGCATCCTGAGGGCCGCGGTCTCGGCGACCAGTGGGGGAGTGCTGTTGGCGGCTGGCGGTATCACTTAACATCACCAACGCATAAAAGTCTGCCATTCCGCTGCATCAGGTTGGCGCTCCCGTATCACGCAATGCCTGCATACCTGAGGCGGATAGCGGCTGTCAATGAAAGCCGCAAAGATGTTGTGAGGAGACCCATGTCATGCGGTGTCCCGCAGGTTTCGGTCCTAGGGCCGCTCGTGTGGGACATCAGTTACGACTGAGTGCTGTATTGTCGGCTCCCCCGTGGTCTTTCTATCATCTGCTATGCGAAAGATACGCTGGTCGCGGCCCGGGGCGGAAACTGAGATGAAGCGGCATTTCTGGTCTGGTGGTCAGTAGGCTAGGGGTGCTGCTGGCGGACGGGGTCACGTACAGGGTCCGGGCCCAGGTCAAGTATCTCGACTTGGTACTGGACGAGCGCTTTTGCTAGCACTTCCTCCAACTGTCTCCAAGGTTCTATAGTGCAGCGTTCACCGTCGCGGGGCTCATGCCGCATATGGACCCAATAATGCGTGCCCATAGCTTTACGCGAAGGTGATCCTGTCGATGACGCTGTACAGCGCAATCGTGTGAGCAGAGTCCCTGGGCGCCGTGAAGAGGACTCTTCTGTGGAGACCACAGAGAGCCATGGCGTCCAGGTGTCGACCGAGACGGCCTGCGTGTTAGCCGGAATCCCGCCATGGGATTTAGAGGCGGAGGTGCTTTTCAAAGTGTACCGGCGGGCATCATAAAGCGGGCGGAGAGCGATCACTGCTTGGCTACTTGGCTAAGTGGCTAGATAGTAGGGCGACGTCCGTCGAGCTGCCGTAGCACATTTGAGGGCACGGATGGAGACGCGCTCGTCGAGGGAGCCGTCACCATTGCGGCTGCGCGGATACGGCGCTATAGAGGACCCTACACAAGTTCAAGGATGGGACATATTGGACAGAAGCGGTAGAATGGATGGATGAATGAAGACGGTAGAATGGTATATCATTGCACTGTATATTTTAATCTGTAATTATTTAAATTATTATATAAATTCATTTTTAAGTCATCAGTCAGTCAAACTCATCATAATACTAACAATCTTAAACATGTTATATAAACATGTTAAGTATCCCGAAAGTTACTTTATGGGAAAAAAAAGATAATGTCAATGTAAATAACATAATATTAATAATAAAGATCTAATATTAGCACGAAAGTTTACCAAACAATGTTACTTCGATTCAGTCGATTGACATTTTGTACCTGCAGCTAAAATTACTATAAAATACAGATTCCTGTTAACCTTATTAGGTACTCACTGGTATGCTTATTGCTAAGAGATAAGGTCGACGAACGTAATATTAAGAGCCAACATTGTTTTATAATGTAATATCCGCAGTTAGTCAAACAAAAACGAATTACATACAAAGCAAATATAAATATATTTTCATTATGATTTTACTGTGGAGTGTAAATCTCATTTCACAAAATTTAAGTGAAATAACGTAGGGATTAGATTATTATTCATTGTAAGCGGCTGTAGCATAGTATTTTTTTTTTTCTATGGATGTAGTCTTCCGGTATGACAGAAGTTTCGATGTCAAATCGGTGCTGTCGTGTTCGGCACTAAGGTACACAAATCGAAAAGTAATTTTGCGTACCTACATATACAAACATAAATTTTATTAAACGTGGATCGTATGTTTATTGCAACTGTTAGTCCATCACCACATGGAAAACATATATAACGCACAATATTCAAGACAAAGCTGCAGAATGCTTTTGTTGAACGCAGCGATGACTGATACACTTACGATATTATTAAGAACGTCCGCATAAATAACGATATTATCGTATCATTTAAACGAGAACAAATTTAAGACAAATTAAATGCAATTTACTCGTTATAAAGTTTACATTCGTCGACGGTTTACCGTCAACTGGTACACTGACGTCACAACTGACGAAGAAATTGCTGACGCTAACGTATAAATTAAGTTTCCCTTGTACAGTATTTATTCAATTAATTTACAAACTCAGTGTTGACGTAGTCTTAAAACTAAATTTTGTAAGAAACTTAGGTAATGTTTTTTTCTATTACGACTGTAAGGAATATTTTTTTATACTACCACGATAGATTGTATTTTTTATTTATTTTAAACATTATCAGAGCCACTACTTAGTGTGCCTTCAGATACATGCATGAAGGTCGGCTGTTCACAAATAGGTGTCACTTTTTGATCACCCTTATAATGGCGGCTGAGCAAGTTGTTTAACCCTGACGATCGCTGATTGATAAGGCGAGAAAAACATCTTCAAGTGGATTCTGCAACAGAGAAAACCCAGAGGAAGTACTGGGAAGCGGTGCATAAGTTCTGTTGAGGAAGATCTATGAGTCTAGGCAGGAAATAATCTTTGCGTAGGCAGGCCAGAAACAGAGCGAAATGAAAGAAAATCTTTGAAGAGAGCATGCCTCACAAAGGGTTCAGGTGTTGGAGAAAGTAAGTATTATGACACGGCGATTACAAATCAGCATAAAGATGCACTACGTATCGCCATGAAGCCCGTGCATGCCCATATCTGTTTATGGAACTAACGACTTTCAAAACGTACATTAGTAACGTACGCAGTGCTATTTCTGTTACGACTATATCATGGGTATCAGAACATTTTCTTATGCAGTTCTTATTACAGTTTTCTTTTAGTATTCTATAATAATATATCGGCCATATTTTTATGTATCTATACAAGCCCGAATTAACCCGGTCTCTTTAAGCAAGTGAATATGCTTTTTGAGTATATTGTACTTTATAAACTAAGACTAGCTTTTAGTTTTCAATCACTGGCTTCATAAGATGGGTTGTTGTTTTTTTACTACTAAAATTATGCGAAATAAAGACGGTTTTATCTAATATAAGGCATGAAGTATAAAATGTGTTTCCGCAGAAATTGATTGGCATTCAAAATTTTTATCATCCCTATTATTTTACTTCATGCAATAGGTATGACGGTATACATATAAGATACCGTCATCTATAAAGCTGTAACATAGCTATGTCTGTACATTTAAGATATTTGAGAAAAAAATACTTTAATAGGCTATATAGGCGTGTCTCAGACACAGCTCTATTATAGCTTTATAATAGTATAGATAACTATCACGCCATCTCCCTTGCGGGGTTGGAGAGAATGGATATATAATAGGAGGCTTTATAAATCAGACTATAGTCTAATTTTCAGACATCATTGTCGTAATTTGGCAGTCATTATTATAAAGCTAGTAATATATTGTGTGAGAGCCGTGTGGGGCCCGCTTTACAATCGTCACACTCCTCTCTACCCACGGGAGTCATAGATCTGACTGAGGGAATACCGGGGGAGTGGGCAGCAGCACTCCCTCGAGTATTAACAACATCCACTGCGATTGTCAACCCGCCTGCCAAGCGTGGCGATTACGGCATTATCCCCCATGACGGGACCGCTCGTAGTGGCGTTCTCTTGGGGAGGCCTATGTTCAGCAGTGGACGTTGAAAGGCTGATGGATGGATGGATGATTCAATTATGTGATTACTAAATACTGATCCCATTCCCATTGAGGTGAAAAAACGCATAACTGTCTCGGGTGTACCACGAATTAAAGTGTAACTAAAATTATTTTTCTAAACACACGCTAACAAGAAAATGGTTATAAAAGAACCGTATATATAGGCGACCTAACCAACGAGCAAAAAATGTGAAAAAAGAACAAATAGGTATAATAGGGCATTCATATGAATGTCTACACGATAATAAAACTAACTGTAGTTGTAATAACTTAGAGTATGTAAGCTCGTTTAAATATTTAGGTCTAACTATTGACAAACACTTTAATTGGAAAATGCATATAAATTTTATATGTAGCAGATTAAGGTCCATTTTAGGTATTGTATATCAGCTTAACAAGGTAGTAAGTAAGCATACACTTCGTGCTATATACTACGCGCTCGCTGATTCAATAATCAGCTACGGATTTATTGTATATGGCCGGACATTTAAAACATACATTCAAGATATTAAAAATTTACAAATAAGACTGATTAAGTTCCTAGTTAGTAAAAATGTTAAGAATAAATGTAATCAAGAGTACGATAAGTTATTTTCAATTTGTAGAATTATACCAGCAGATAAAAAACTTAAATATTTAATTGGTATAGAACACTACTATAGCGATGAATATAAGGAAAACGTAAATAATAAATATAATACTAAGAATGTGAGAGAGAAAAGATTCGTCCAACCGAAAATGACCAATTACTATGGAGAGAGAGTGACAAGATTTTTAGTACCTAATATATTTAATAAAATAGAGATACTAAGAAAAACCCCTAAGTGTAGTAAAAGAGTGTTAAAATATAAACTAAAGAACTTGCTTCTCAACCCATGTTAGCCTGCCTGTTGGCAGTTCATTTAGGTATGTAAATTTATATGTAAGTTAACTGTCAACATATTATTATTATTATATTATTATATTTTTATAACCTTAGAATTTATAATACTATATTATTATACATTAAAATTTACTGTTTTGTTGTATAAACAATAGAATAATCTAAGCAATTATTAAACATGTTAGTATGTAAGCTAAAATTAATTATTAAGTTTATGGGCGCGTCTCGCCATTAAACGTTAAAGTTTGGCGAGTACATTGAAGCTTGCAATTATGTATTACGTTATTGAGAGAAATAAATAAAAAAAAAAAAAAAAAAAAAGTATACGAGCCCCGATGCAAAATAGTTCGTCTAGTATGGAAAGTAGTGCAAAGCCTAAAATATAGAAAGTAAATATTGGTAAAATAATTAAGAACGTTTAATAAAAAGTAAACCACAATTTGAGGAACATTTTAAAGTTTATTTTAACATAACTGAAATTCTTTCATGACTTTACATAACATAAAAATTTAAAAAAATATTCTAAAAAACATAACGCAAAAGTATTCGTCTACCCTTGTTACTCACGCAAAATAGTTCGTCTACCACTTAGTTGTGTCGCCTTTGCTCTCAATGACAGCTTTAATGCGAAGAGGCATGGTTGCAACCAACGCTGCACACTCCTCAGGCGTAATTGACTCCCAGACAGCCAAGAGTTTAGCCTTTAAGTCACTCTTCGATCTTGATGGATTTTTACGGAGAAATTTTTTTATTTTCCACCATAGGGTTTCGATCGGCGACAAGTCCGGGCTGTTACATGGCCATTCGATTGTAGGGATGCTTTTCGCCAGTAGCCATGTCTTTGTTGTCCTTGCAGTATGGCAGGAAGCACCATCCTGTTGAAAAATGAAGGAATCTTGATGCTTAAGTGACGGAATAGAGGGCAGTAAATTCTCTTCTAAAAGGTTTTGATACCTTGCAGCATTGATAGAACCATCCACAAACTGCATATCACCAACACCTTGTGCAGACATGCAGCCCCATATCATAAGAGACACCGGAAACTTCACTTTGCGTTTGAGACAATCAGTATGAAATGCCTCATTTTTGTTCCGAATCACTTTTTTCCTTTCATCGCCGACTGTCACTTCAAATTTGGACTCGTCACTCCAAATGTACTACGCCACTGATCGGAAGTCCAATTTAAATGATCACGAGCAAACTTCAACCTATTTTTCTTTTGTAAAGCAGTCAACAGTGGTTTCTTAGCGGTGTAAAATCCGTAACCCATTCTTTTTAGGACTCTTTTGCAAGTATCAACTGAGACGTTTTTATGAATCATGTTCTTTTGCACCGTGAGTTCTCCAGCACGAGTACGACGATTATTTTTGATAATTTTCTTCAGGATTCTGTTTTCTACTGCATTTGTGATGCGTGGTCGACCAGTTTTCTTCAAACAAGAAGTCGTTCTATTCTTTTTATAGTGCTGAATGATAGATTGGACTGTAGACCTGGGAAGTATCAAGTCTTTAGATATTTGGTAACCTGATTTGCCAGCATTGACCCCACAAACTATTCGCTTTCGAAGCTTTTATTTATATTATTTATTACTACCAGTGAGAAGAAAATCTTGGTTAATAGTTTATATTATTAAATATATTGATTTTGCCAAAAGCTAAGACTAAGAAGCTACCACCGGATCGGAACGCGGCCTGACTGAACCTTGGACGTCTATCATCTAAGTCCACCCGTGATCATGAATGCTGTAAAGTATTCGAAACGTCGGGATAGTAGTAAAATCAAGTAAACGCGATAGATTCCGTAAACGTAGTTTTATTTCAAAATGTGTAACATTCGCGTAAATATCAGAAAGTATTATGCAACATAATTGTACAAAGAAGGAATAATCTTAATTAACTCACCGATAGACGAACTCTATTACAACGATTAACAATTAGACGAACCATTTTGCTTATAACTTCTTCGAATTTAAATCAGGATATGTATAAATTTAAAAAGCTAAAATAGTTTAGTTTCATAATTAAAAAATGGCATAAGTAACGCGACATGTGATAGTAGAACAGCTTAATATTTTATATAGATATACAAAAATAATGAAGTTAGAAAAAATCTCACAGAGAAAATTTTACACTAGACGAAGTATTTTGCATCGGGGCTCGTATATACTACTGTGTTAGTTATTTGTAAGTTGATTTTACATTTGTTCAATTTTGATATGCCTATTATTTACCGTTGTTAGTTACGTGTTATAAGAAGAACTTCAAAATTAATAAATGTAAACATAACGTTAAAATTAACTGTAAAACCGTATCAAAATTTAAAATTCCGCTATCAGATTATGGATTATCCATGGACTTTAGCAACAGAACAGAACAAACAGTGAGTAAACACACACACTACACTTAGATCTCACTCTGTAACAGTCAACCAGTGATCATTTTGTGATTGAATATCACAAAATGATCACTGGTCACTCACTGTGTGTGCGTATACAGCACAAAATTTTATTGCTTTAAAATCATTACGAGTGGTATTCGAATTATGTTTCAAACACTTTTAAAAACTAAGCTACTGTATATTATGTATCTACTATTCGTAATTATTTGATTTGGGCTTTGACATAGTAATTTCAATTTATTTCCAGATGTGTTATCTATCATAAAACATAGTATTTTATACACATTAAACATATATCTATTTTGATTAATTAGAATTTTATTGTATTCCCAACGCCATCTGTCGAAAATTATAAATTAAATAGAAAATTTCACGAGCCCTCACAAAGCTCAGCTTATTGCTAGTATTATTTACTACTTTTTAGTTCAACTAGCGATAAAAGCGTGTTATTTTAGTTTTTTAAACTATAATTTATTTACGTTAGTATTTTATAAACAAAAATAAGCTACTTAGTGTCTGAATAATATTTTTTTATTAATAAAAGAGTCATGGGTATTCTGATATATTTAAAATGTAATATGATAAGGATTAATGATTAATGGGAAATTGGGGTATCAAACTGTTTAGATCTATTAATTATCTCGCGCACAGTAGCCAAAATAAACTACATCCGAAGCATATCATTATTTAAATCGATATTATAATCCCATAAGACTAAATAGTCATGGTGCCATTGGGCATGAGTCTTATTCATCGGAAAGATACGTCAAGGCAAGCTTACGGTGTGTTTTGAATTCTAAATAATGGCGGGTCACTCATGCATTATGATACAAATTTTAACAATACAGAAAATGAATCAATTGTATTTAAAGAACATCATTAGTCAACAAATATAACTAATGTTATTCAGAACGTTTAACTTATTAGAAATTGAATCGTAAATCGTAAAATTATTAATCTATACAAAGTACCCATGCCTTGACATTTTTTTTTTATTCCGACGAGCTCAATGATTTCAAAAAATTAAATTGAACAAGGATTCAACGTTAACAAACAATGTAACATCGTGAAATTTCAATTGTGGATCAATCCGAGAGCAAATATCTTATTTAAATCATTTATAGACTCGAAAAATAAAGAAGCCTTTTTTAGATAACTAAAGAAGTAAAAACGCCCATGGACCGGCAATCAACGAGGGGTGGGTATAATTTCCACTTGTACATATATTTCTCTATTTCCACAAAATGTTTACAGCTGAGCTGATAACAAAATGTTGAATAAAAAGAGGTTGGGATGCTCAATTAAACGCCATTTGATTTATCGCATTATACATAGTTTATTCTACAAACTTGTGAGAAGTGAAAAGTATGTTTCTTTTCTTACACGTCACCAATGGTGTAAGCCCGGCCTTCGAAAATTTTCGGTGGCGTCCTTGACACGCCGAGGTATTTCTTAATACATCACTCTATTATGAAAAAATTGTACTACATACAGTGTTATATTTACATTTTGAGCTATGTAACACGAGATTAAATACTGACAATAAATTATGTATTTAGTAGAAGAGTCTAATATCATTTGGTTGCAATTGCTGGCGGCTTCGATTGGTTTGGAGAGCTCTCTAAACTAGAGACTCTCGCGTAACACACCCACCATCTTGGGCTTGCTTCTGCTAGAATGATACAGTGCCCAAAGGCCGTCACCCTCAGCCCATGGGAAGCAGAAGCATTGAGATAATGTACCACTTTTCAGCATCTAATGCATTCAGTACTCCAGTGGGGGCACCGTGCTGACGCTTAAGCAACCATGACCAAGATCACCTGTGTCTGACGGTAAGAGAGGATGTCATATGGTTTCTACAGCCACTAATCCATGAATATCACCCTTACGGCAGGGTACTCTGGGTACCGGCGTACAAGTCGTTCCTTCCATTGTACCATTTGGATCCGGTTTAGCTCAGACCGGTTCAACCCAACGCCTCCGCAATTCCTAGCGTTAAAGGTGTTGTGAAACGAAGGATTAGGCGTAGGCTAATCCATACACAACACTGAAGCAATGTAAAATAGTTCCAGTGGCTGCCAATAAAGGCGGAGAGACGGCACACGGCGGGTTTCTTTAGTGGGTGAGAGCTCCACACTGCCCTGTTCGTTGCCCCGAACGACGGGGTGACTCCGTCAGCATGGACTTCCGAATATAAATACATCACTCTACGATATATTAATTATGTCATTGTAAAAATATCTATACCACAGGAACCATTAACTTTCCGGGATGAAAAGTAACTTATGTCCTATTCTGGGATTTTGACTACATATATATGTATAATATATCTTATGATTATTGGTTCAGTAGCTACAGCGTAAAAGCGTAACAGACGAAAAAGCTCACGTTCACATTTATTATTCTGGATCTAATTCTGTGTTAAATCCTGTTACACTAGAAATAAAAATAATTTTTAAATTGTGTTTGCATAGACAATTGGTTTATAACGTTATTATCCGCTTATGTAAAGTACCGGCGAGTCAAGGGAATGGTGGTTTTCAATGCCATCCATATCGTAACTGAGTTGGAGTGGTGGTCGATAAACGATCTAGAAATAGCACTTTTTATTTAGTGTTAATGAGTCGCCAAGCGGTAATATGCTTTTAGTTTGAATTTGTGAACAAAATTTCAGTTGTAATTCCTTATTATTAAAATCACAGAACCCCGAATAGTAATACTGGTTTCTGTGATTGAAATCACACAACAAGTTTTTTCAAGAACAACTTAAAACAGAGTCTTGACTAATTGTCATTACATCTTGCTAGGACTACAAATGTATCTTTCTTTTGCGCTCTTATTAGTAATATAAGATGATTACATAATTTAAAATATGAATTTTATTCACAACAAATTACTGTACTATTTATTATAGGGCACTTAAAAAAATGGAGTAAACTGGAGATTTTGCATTTACAAAGTCTAAAATGTCGTGTACGTCAGTGTTCTGATTACTAAACTGGTGATTCTAAAAATGCAATTAGTTCAAATAACGTCACTAACAAATACTTTCTTTCAATTCTTTTCCGTCAACACAAATATTACGAACGTATTTTTGTTGCTGATTTAATCTAGAATCTGACTGATTCTGAGATACCCTTATTTAGTGTTGGTCTACTAAAGGAAATAAGAAATCGGAAAACATTCTGGATAATGTTTAATATCCCTTCAAAAAAGGCCCTACCCTTTTCAATTAATCAATCACCAAAGGACTAATTTGTACTAGTATATTCTAATTGGGGTTACTTATTACTCATACACAACTTCGGGATATGTATCTGCCTGGTCAGTAAGTCACAATAAGCCAGCCTGTAATGACTGTTTAGGTAAACGTTGATGATAACTAGAAAATTGCCGAATTTTTCGTGCTGTAAATTAATTAGTTACAAGTTAAGTACTTTGCAAATAGGTACATAATTATTGTATAGTTTTAGAAAATAGAAATCTAATATATAATAATAGAATAAGCATACAAAATGCTTATTCTATGAGAAGTAAGCAACTATTATAAGCAGTGGCGGTATAGATGTTATTTGTTTAACAGATTCTTAATATGTTAAGTCGTACTCGCCCGAATTCGCTCATTGATTATAAACGAAAAGACGCATTTCCGCAATATTTTTAAAAATCTTATTATGATAATGTACGACGGGCTCTTGTAAACTCAATAAATTTTACTGTTTTCACTATTTATCATTTTTAGATCGTACAATATTTACTGACATTAATAATATAATTAAATTCACCGAGGAAATAATTATGTTCAAACTGAAAAATCAAATACATAGAGTTGTTTAAGCTTGCATGAGTTCGGTAGTAATAGGACTGAGACTTCTTTATTTTGTAACTTTTCTCTTTCACCGAACCTTTAAAAAATAAAAAAAATATCTTCCCGCCACTGCTAGTCAATGCGGCATGTAGACTGTCTATACCGTCGAGTAAATTTGTGATAATAATAATCGCATATTAAATGAAAGCGTCATTATGCAACGTACTATGAGTATAATTATACCCCCTATTACCTATTTGCCGTGTGGTGCCGGCTTTAGAATTGTGCCACCCCTCTCCACCCATGGGAGTCGTAAGAGCCGACTGAGGGAATACCGGAGGAGTGGGCAGCAGCACTCCTTCGAGTATTAACAACATCCACTGCGATCGCCAACCCGCCTGTCAAGCGTGGCGATTACGGCACTATCCCCCATTCTTGGGGAGGCCTATGTCCAACAGTGGACGTTAAAAGGCCGATGGATGGATTACCTATGAGCACCTATAGTCATACCTACATACATAGCCTACATGTTCATAGATCCTCAACAATCAATATCCAATTCATGTTCAAACAAAATAAATATTAAAAGTCCCTTAAAACATTGGCTAGAGGTAAAAAAACACGTACCAAATCTAGCAGAATGAAAAACAATTTTTTAATAAAGGCTACAAAATCCTCGTCTCGTTAACCTTCAAAAACTGGGTCATGTTTATTAAAGAAATGATTGGACGTAAATTGATTTGTTTATGCGGAACTTTTTATATTTTTGTTACACTTATATTATTAAGTCTATTGAACGCGACGTTATTAAGTAGGGTAGTAAATTTTCATCGAATTAGCTGATCGAACGTTGCCCACGGAACGAAAACGGGGTGACACGGTAATTTTACAGGACGAAAGAATGTTTTCTAGAATTGTTATGACGACAGACGGACCACGTAAATAACGAAAGATTGAGTCAGGGTTAGAAAACGAAAAACCGTGTTCAAATCAACCTAAATGTGTCCTCATGTAAAGATTGCGAAAGTTTTCACATTTATATAAATGTTAAATAACAATTTATTATCGTTTCAGGCGTCATTCGTAGGCTACGTTACAATGGAATTATGTGCGAAAATATTTAAGGTTGACTATACATATCAGTGGTTTCTAATTAAAATTATTTCTGAAAGAATATATTGTTGCCAATTAATGTTTTAATAACTGCATTAAAGAGTTCTCTCGATAGAGAACAGCGAACTATACAAAGCAACTTATATCCTCCTACAATAGTTCATAGTCTTATTAGATGATTGAAGGAGCAAAAGTTAGATTAAAGGTTTTATCCAAATCGTGGATTTACAAATAATGTAAGTATTTAATTAATGAACGTAGACAGGCTCTCTACACACCTCAGTACTGTATACGCTATCTAAAATGATTCACCAGTTAAAGTAACGTCATTCGTTACAGTGACTCATGTGAACTTAACAACGTTCGAACTTGAGTCACCCTTTTTTTTTTGTTAAGGCGGGAAAAATTTGCCTAACCGCACACCCCATCGTTCGGGGCAACGAACAGGGTAGTGTGGGGCCCTCACCCACTAAATAAACCCGCCGTGAGCAATCTCTTCTCCTGTATCGGCGGGCCACTGGAACTATGTTACATTACTTCAGTGGTAACCCGTGTCACCCTGAAAAATATTTAATTATTTTAAACTAGACCAGCAACGGACGCTGTTACGTTTAATAAACCACACAAGTGGTTAGATAACACAGTTAATCTTTTGTGATATTGAGTAATTATTCAGTACGACTTTCGGGAAAAAACATGAGATTTGTATCTCTAAACAAATGGAGCGTTGACAGAAATGTGTCGTGTTCTTGGCAGAATTGACTCAAGAAAGATAAAATGAGTGTGAGTGGTGGTATGCGGCCTAATATCGCTCGATGGATGTGAAATTATTATATAGAGATAAATATCCGATATTTATTTGGTTCCAATGCAACTGTCTGTATTCACTCACGCGATATAAATGTATTTTATAAATATCTTCATCATTCACAAAGGGTTTTTTGATTACATATAGTACAATGGTCGCAATTAATAGTATGTTAGTAAAATCATCGATAGGCATATGTTTAATAGAGCAACTGTTCCTGTTTAAAAAAAACACATCGTTCTAATTTTAGCTAAATGCTTACTCAGTTAAATTTAGAGCAGAGTTTTGTGTGCAGTTAATATCACATGTTTTATTTAGAGCTTTAAGAACTGGGTGATTTGTAAAGTAGTAACTCCAATTAAAAACTTAATGAGCTTTTAATGTACTGTAACTAACAATGATTATAAGCCAAAAAATAATGAGTACTGTGCCAGGATTACTTTAGAAAGTATTCCGTTTATATAGGAATTATTACACACCTAAATTATAACGAATCACTTATGAATTAAGGAACATAATACTTACTTACTTATCATCACGCCATTTCCCTTGCGGGGTAGGCAGACAGAACAGAGTGCCAAGAGGCTCTATTCTTGCATACATCTCTCGCTTCCTCAACATTCATAACTCTCTTCATACACGCTCGCCGGTTTCTGAGACTCCTGACTCCACCTTCCTTCAATACATGACCAATTTGGTCTAGGTAGGTAAGTCTCGGTCTTCCCCTGTACCTGTATCCTTCCACTTTCGCATTGTATATCTTCTTAGCCAGTCGCTCATCCGGCATTCTTTCCACATGTCCGAATCATCGAAGAAATAAATGTAAGAATATATTCCAAGAAAAACTCGTTAACATTTTCAACAGTTTCCAGTATCATATATTTTATTAGAGGGTATTTTTTTTAAGTACAAATTGTTTGTGAATAAGAAAAATGAGATTTTTTGTACTAGCGGGAAACGAACCCACGTCTTTTCCAATCCGGGGAAGTGCTCTAAGCCACTGAGCTATAGTACAGATCTTTCGATCATCCCAATTTCCTTATCACATTTGTCTTTACGACAAAAGAAAATAAAAAAACTCTTTTTTCTTATTCACAAATAATTTGTACTTTAAAAAAAAGTGGCGGAGCATGTAATATGCTAAAAAATATAGATTTAAAACCGGCCAAGTGCGAGTCGGACTCGCGCACGAAGGGTTCCGTACCATTGACTAGGTAAACAACATTACACCATTGTAACTCTCTGTAACCATGGTGTTTGGCTGTTACCAAATTTTGCAAGTAAAATTTGACTCATTTCGTGGTTTTCAACTTAAGACTTAGATGCGCAACGAGTAAAGAAACACGTTTGTGTATGGGAGCCCCCCTTAAATATTTGTTTTATTTTAATTTAATTATTTATTTTTAAAGTGAATATATATTTAACTAAATATTCTGTGAATATTTCAAGCGTTTAACTGTTGCCGTTATCAATACTGAGCAAAAACAAGTAAAAAAAAAATCACGTTTGTTGTATGGGAGTATTAAATATTGTTTTTATTAAGGTTTTTAGTATTTGTTGTTATAGTGGCAACAGAAATACGTCATTTGTGAAAATTTCAAATGTCTAGCTATCACCATTCTTGAGATACAGCCTGGAGACAGACGGACTTACAGACAGACGTTGTATGGGAGCCCCCCTTAAATATTATAATTGTTTGGTTTTTAGTATTTGTTGTTAAAGCGGCAACAGAAATACATCATTTGTAAAAATTTCAACTGTCTAGCTATCGCTGTTCTTGAGATACAGCCTGGCGACAGATGGACGGTCAGACAGACGTTGTATGGGAGCCCCCTATAAATATTATAATTTTTTTGTTTTTAGTATTTGTTGTTATAGCGGCAACAGAAATACATCATTTGTGAAAATTTCAACTGTCTAGCTATCGCCGTTCTTGAGATAAAGCCTGGTGACAGATGGACGGTCAGACAGACGTTGTATGGGAGCCCCCCTTAAATATTATTATTTTTTTGTTTTTAGTATTTGTTGTTATAGCGGCAACAGAAATACATCATTTGTGAAAATTTCAACTGTCTAGCTATTCTTTTCTTCTGTCTAGTTCTTGAGATACAGCCTGGCGACAGACGGACGGACAGACAGACAGCGAAGTCTTAGTAATAGGGTCCCGTTTTGACCCTTTGGGTACGGAACCCTAAAAATAGAGGAATTTTCACAATACTTTCAGTGTAATCTACTGCTGCTTTTAATTTTTTGTTAAAGAGACATTTACAGTGGATGGAGAGATGCAGATTGCATTTACAATAAGCTTCACGAAAATCAACATTATACTATTCAATAAGAACTGTTGCTCTAGTGTTACTAGTAATAAAATCATAAGATACGTGTCATACAATGACAATAGTCAAGACCGCCACGAATAATGTATCAAAATCGATTGTAAATATGACATCTCGATTTCATAGTCTATCTATCTAAGAGATATTTTACAATTATTAATTTTGGTTGAAGCGACAATGAAGTGCAAAATAAGATTGGCAACTCTATAATTCTGAAACCATTTCCTAAATGAGATAGTTGGATAAAACAAAACTGAAATTGTTAAATCAATTTGACTCGTATTTTTATTTACGTGATCTACATGTACCTGTACCTTCAGTATTATAAAGCTGTAACAGAGAGTCTATATACGAAAATTGATGATATTTGAGAAAATACTGTACCTATTATGCTATGTGGGTCCCGCTGAACCGAAAAACATTTTTTTTAGATTTTTTGTCTATTTGTTCGCACATCGCGAAAATACTAGTGAACGGATTTTGATGAAACCTTTTTGTTTGATAGCTTTTGATTAGACTTATAAACCGGTATACTTATATTTTAACCCATTATTGTATTGGGAACCTAAGATATAATCTAAAAAAAAACAAGCAGCCTAGTTGGCAAAGACTAATTGTTTGAAATGTGATTTATATGCTGTAAACACGTGTTACATGAGATGCCATTCATCAATATACTCGTAATCATAACAACAATAGATGAGTATTTCGTTCGATTTGTTATTGTTATTTTCCTGTTCAAGTTCCATGAAAATCATGCTACAACTTATAGTTATGAAGGAATGCTGTTAATCAAATTCTTACTCCAATCGCCCCAAATATTTCCGTAGCTGTTTACGATTGGATTTTAATAGACATATTTTTCTGATCTGTTGCGCATTAAGCTTAACACAATGTATTAGGTATAATCAAAGAAATTGTAAGATATTTAGATATTTTTATATATATTTTTAGCATATGACATGCTTAGCACTATACATTAAACACAAAGTGAAAAATGTGAAATCGAAAATAACAGTCAGGAGCAGGATTTGAACCTGCATCTCCTGGATACCGTCCAGATGCTTTGCCAATTCAGCTGAATTCATTCAAAATAAATTCAAAGCTCGTGACTGTTATTTTCGATTTCACATTTTTCACTTTGTGTTTAAAATTGTAAGATAATAAAACACTTAAGAGACCTTTTTTTCATGTTTAAAAAGTACACGACTAAAATTATACATAGGACAAATAATATAATTATACTAAGCTGAAGAGTTTGTTTATTTAAAGAAAAAATATTGTAGTAATTCAAAGCTCAATTTTGGAGAAAGACTTAAACGTGACGCTTCGACACTTAGGGGCCGAGCAAAAATAACCAAATAAGTGCCTTCTGACACCACATAATTAAAGATGGTCTACCAATGTAAAATGTAGACGAAGGTTTTCTAAAAAGATACATCTATGATGCGAGTTTGTTTTCTACTAGTCTACAAAACTAAGAAAGCGAAAACTAAGGGTTACGCAACCCTTCGTCCTCGTCGTTCGTCTTGTCAATACAGGCGGAGAGACGGCACACGGCGGGTGTTTATTTAGTGGGTGAGGGTGCCGCACTACCCTGTTCGTTGCCCCGAACGACGGGGTGTGCGGTTAGGAACATTTTTACCCGCCTTAACAAAAAAAAAGGTATACACCTAGTCTTGCTATAAAATAATATTGTTACAAAGAAAAAGTTTTTTTTTCTACTGTTAGCCTATACATTAATATAGCATTATAAATATGCAGCTGACTAGCTTGAGAAGCTCCTATAGAGCTTCGAGTAACTCGGTCATTCTGCTTGTTGAATAATTGCGCGATAGCAAGTATATCTTTAGCTTTAGGACAGGATTTCTTTTATCACAGAGGATGTTTTATTGTACCATAGGCCGGTACACAAACATTTGACTAATACCAAGCGGATGGAGTTTCAAAAATTGCATTTTGCTCCATAAGTACTTTGTGTAAAGCTATAACAATTCGGTTATCTATATTAACCCACTTCATTTTATTATCACAAGATTGGCACGAAAATGAGAAAACACAATATTCATTTAGGAATAACAAATTTCAAATTTAAATGTAATATTATTGTTTTTTGTTAATTGTAACAGTATTTATGGCCACATAGTCTATGTATACAACACGAAAGTATGTCTTAAAATATCTCTAACCGATACACTTATTTTATTACTTTGTAACTAAACTTAAAGTATTCTTTATATGCCAGTTTATATGGCTAATAGGTTGAAGCAGCTAGCAATCATACTCGAGTCTCGTCCTATCCTTGTTTGAAATAGAGAAATTAGCAAATAAATGTAATGCAAATAATATTATTATTTAGGTATTTATCCAATAAAAGTTAATACGTTTTACCTTCACGGCGAAATATATGTCATCGTCTCAGAATTCAGGTTAATATTACGGCATCGTTACGTGGCAGCCGTTGCTAATATGTCATTTAAGAATACAACATTAAGTAACCCATTTTCAAGAGATCTGTTTCAGTTCACGTGGCCCAGTACCTAACAGACAGTTTAATCTTAGCTCTGTTTCTAAACAACTCGATCAAAAAGCGTTTATATCATTTCTGTTTCGTACACGTCGAGACCATGATAATGTTTTGTACAGAATGATTAAGTCTTACCTGTGAAATTGTAAGGCCGTCTAAGGTGTGAAGATTATACATACCTGTAACAAAAATAGTAAAGTTAATTTATGTGCAAAAAGTTGTAGCGTTTCTTGGTGTTCTATGAGAAATTTTCTAAAGAATGTTGCAGTTTTCATTATTTATGTAGAATTTAGAAAAATAGCAGTAAACTCTCGATTGCGTACAGAATACACTATTTTTCCTGATGGATCACGATTAGTTAGAACGGAGAAATATCTAAGGTTTAGGGCATAATATCAATTAGTAACTATCATTCAGGTGCAGCAACAATAGAGAATTCTCCCGCAATAGTAATTCAAACATCGAGACGCTAAATAATATATAATTAAGCGCGGATAAAAAAACGTGGTATGTGGAGATGGCGCACGGTGGTTTATTTAGAGAGTGAAAGCCCCAAACTTCATAGTTCCTCAGGTAATGGGGTGTAAAAAAAAAGATTAGTCACTATGGTCTTGAAGTCTCGATAGTGCTAGTAACATAAGTACAAATAAAGTAATACATAAGAGATTAAATTAAATTGTATTTAATTTACATGAATCTAAAAGTGAGCTTGTTTTAAACATAAATTGTTATAATATTATGAATGAGAATATTTAAATCAAAGAAAATAATTGCTTCTCGGAGCTTTTACAGACAAGGTTTCTAAGCTGAAAGAGATTCTAAAAATAGCTGCGACGTGAGCAAAATAATTAATTTACAGCAATTTCACAGTACGAGGGAGTACTCCTATTTTATATGTTATATTCAAATTTACCAGACTAATTTACGAGCGTTCAATCAAACTTGACGTTTCTAGGTCACGAGCACGAGCCTCAAGAATTAACATCAGAAATTAATTTGATGATAAAAATTTATATTTTCTTCGACGACGGTGTGTTTTTTGTCAAGCTTGAAAGTATTGGTTTTCATTGTTTTATTGCAAAATTTTGTCAATAGGTCTGGATTATTTCGTACTCGTTTGCTTGCTAATGGTTATACCATTAAGCAATAGAGACAAACTTATTACACATGTTTCCTAGTGTTTGTTGATGAATGTCGTCTAACTAAATACAAAGGTACTTTATAAAAGTTATCGAATTCATACAACAAATGACAGATTCTAGGTATTCAGATTATGGAAAATAGATTAGGATCAAGTGGCCATTATAATACGTGACATGGTTTAAGGTGCTATATTCATTTCCCAAGATAAAATCTTTTGCTTTCGGACAGGATTTCTTCGAATTCTTTCGCTAACTTTGATCGCTTTTTTCCTACAAATACCACGTGGACGGCCAGATATTTTTCTATCACAAACAGAGGTTATTTAATTTTATTTATCACTACACACAAATCTTCGACTAATACCAAGCGGATGGAGAATTTCAAAAATTGCATTTTGCTCCATAGGTACCTATTTTGAATAAAGCTATAACAGCAATTCGGTTCTCTTTAACACCTCACTCCATTTTAATATCACAAAAATATTTAAAACAGATTGACGCAAAAATGAGAAAACACAATGAATATTCATTCAAAATTCAAATGTAATATTATTGTTTTTATAATTGCAACAGTATTTATGGCCATGTGTATATAGAACACAGACTACATTTATATTGATGTCAAAACTGTTAATATTATTTAACTAGCCATTGCCAGCGGCTCTGCCGCAGCCAAAGCTGCTTTAAAAAGCAGCCCTAAAGGGACCCTAAAGGGTTCCGTACCCGAAGGGTCAAAACGGGACCCTATTACTAAGACTTCGTTGTCTGTCTGTCTGTCCGTCCATCTGTCATCAGGCTGTATCTCAAGAACGGCGATAGCTAGATAGTTGAAATTTTCACAAAAGATGTATTTCTGTTGCCGCTATAACAACAAATACTAAAAACAAAAAAATAATAATATTTAAGGGGGGCTCCCATACAACGTCTGTCTGTCCATCCGTCTGTCACCAGGCTGTATCTCAAGAACGGCGATAGCTAGACAGTTGAAATTTTCACAAATGATGTATTTCTGTTGCCGCTATAACAACAAATACTAAAAATAAAATAAAAAAATATTTAAGGGCTCCCATACAACAAACGTGATTTTATTGCCCTTTTTGCTCGCTATTGAAAACGGCAACAGGTAGACGCTTGAAATGTTTACAGAATATTTAGTTATATTATATTTACTTTAAGAGAGTTACAATAGTGTAATGTTGTTTACCTAGACAATGGTAGGGAACCCTTCGTGCGCGAGTCCGACCCGCACTTGGCCGGTTTTTAGGTTATATTTCAGGTTCCCGATATAGTAGTGGGATAAAATATATAGGTACCAGTTTTTAAGTCTAACGCGTTATGCCCAAACAAAACAAACAGATAAACAGACAAAAAATCAAAAAATAATGTTTTGTGTACAGAGACGCCTAAATAGTCTGAATCATCAATACATATCTACATTTTTTTCTCGAATATCTTAAATTTAGAGACAGTTATATTATCCATCCATCAGCCTTTTAACGTCCACTGCTGGACATAGGCCTCCCCAAGAGAACGCCACAACGAGCGGTCCTGTGCCGACCGCATCCAACGGCTCCCCGCAGCTTTAACCAGATCATCGGTCCATCTGGTGGGGGGCCGTCCTACGCTGCGCCGTCCGATACGTGGTCGCCACTCGAGAACCTTTCGTCCCCAACGGTTATCGGTTCGTCGAGCGATGTGGCCTGCCCATTGCCACTTCAGCATGGCAACCCGGCGGGCTATGTCGGTCACTCTCGTTCTCCTACGGATCTCCGTATTACGGATTCGATCACGTAGGGAAATACCAAGCATAGCCCGCTCCATGGCCCGCTGAGCGACTTTGAGCCTTGATATGAGGCCAACATTCAGAGACCACGTCTCTGTTCCGTATGTCATCACTGGTAACACACACTGGTCGTAGACCTTCGTTTTCAGACACTGCGGAATATTGGACGAGAAGATCTTCCTTAGCTTCCCGAACGAACGCAGAGACAGTTATATTACAGCTTTATAATAGTATAGGTAGATTCTCTCTATCCCACCCAGAGAGGAGACCCGTGCCCAATATTGGGACAAAAAAAGGGTTAAAGAAGTTGATTCGGAGATACATATTATCATATACTTTATACTTCTATACTATTATAAAACTGTAACATAGCTATGTCTGTACATTTAAGATATTTGAGAAAAAATGACTGTAATAGGCTATATAGGTGTGTCTAAACACAAAACAATTTTTTTAGAATTTTTGTCTGTTTGTCTGTTTGTTTGTTCGCGCATCATACAAAAACTACTGAACGGATTTGATGCCTTGATTAGACTTAAAAACTGGTATACATTTTATCCCGCTACTATATCGGGAATCTAAGATATAACCGAAAATCTAGAAAATTATTTAAACTAGATTTTTTTTTAGAATTTATTTAAAAGAAGTTAAAGAAGTTGATTCGGAGATACATATTATCATATACTTTATACTTGTATACTATTATAAAACTGTAACATAGCTATGTCTGTACATTTAAGATATTTGAGAAAAAATGACTGTAATAGGCTATATAGGTGTATTAAACACAAAGTGAAAAATGTGAAATCGAAAATAACAGTCAGGAGCAGGATTTGAACCTGCATCTTCTGGATACCGTCCAGATGCTTTACCAATTCAGCCATCCTGACAATTGCTCCTGACTGCTAATTTCGATAACACATCATACTTAACGTCTTTGGGTGACGTCTGCGCCATTTGTCGGAAGTATTTTCATACATTATACCGACCAGGTAAACTTAATTTTACAATTAAGATTTTACCTAATAATGACGCAACCCTTTAAATATTTTAGATATTTTTATATATATTTTTAGCATTTGACATGCTTAGCACTATACATTAAACACAAAGTGAAAAATGTGAAATCGAAAATAACAGTCAGGAGCAGGATTTGAACCTGCATCTTCTGGATACCGTCCAGATGCTTTACCAATTCAGCCATCCTGACAATTGCTCCTGACTGCTAATTTCGATAACACATCATACTTAACGTCTTTGGGTGACGTCTGCGCCATTTGTCGGAAGTATTTTCATACATTATACCGACCAGGTAAACTTAATTTTACAATTAAGATTTTACCTAATAATGACGCAACCCTTTAAATATTTTAGATATTTTTATATATATTTTTAGCATTTGACATGCTTAGCACTATACATTAAACACAAAGTGAAAAATGTGAAATCGAAAATAACAGTCAGGAGCAGGATTTGAACCTGCATCTTCTGGATACCGTCCAGATGCTTTACCAATTCAGCCATCCTGACAATTGCTCCTGACTGCTAATTTCGATAACACATCATACTTAACGTCTTTGGGTGACGTCTGCGCCATTTGTCGGAAGTATTTTCATACATTATACCGACCAGGTAAACTTACTTTTTCACTTTGTGTTTAATGTATAGTGCTAAGCATGTCAAATGCTAAAAATATATATAAAAATATCTAAAATATTTAAAGGGTTGCGTCATTATTAGGTAAAATCTTAATTGTAAAATTAAGTTTACCTGGTCGGTATAATGTATGAAAATACTTCCGACAAATGGCGCAGACGTCACCCAAAGACGTTAAGTATGATGTGTTATCGAAATTAGCAGTCAGGAGCAATTGTCAGGATGGCTGAATTGGTAAAGCATCTGGACGGTATCCAGAAGATGCAGGTTCAAATCCTGCTCCTGACTGTTATTTTCGATTTCACATTTTTCACTTTGTGTTTAATGTATAGTGCTAAGCATGTCAAATGCTAAAAATATATATAAAAATATCTAAAATATTTAAAGGGTTGCGTCATTATTAGGTAAAATCTTAATTGTAAAATTAAGTTTACCTGGTCGGTATAATGTATGAAAATACTTCCGACAAATGGCGCAGACGTCACCCAAAGACGTTAAGTATGATGTGTTATCGAAATTAGCAGTCAGGAGCAATTGTCAGGATGGCTGAATTGGTAAAGCATCTGGACGGTATCCAGAAGATGCAGGTTCAAATCCTGCTCCTGACTGTTATTTTCGATTTCACATTTTTCACTTTGTGTTTAATGTATAGTGCTAAGCATGTCAAATGCTAAAAATATATATAAAAATATCTAAAATATATAGGTGTATCTAAATACAAAATAATTTTTTTAGAATTTTTGTCAGTTTGTCTGTTTGTTTGTTCGCGCATCATACAAAAACTACTGAACGGATTTTGGTGCCTTGATTAGACTTAAAAACTGGTATACATTTTATCCCGCTACTATATCGGGAATCTGAGATATAACCGAAAATCTAGAAAATTATTTAACCTAGATTTTTTTTTAGAATTTATTTAAAAGAACTACTAGATGGATTTTGATGCATTTTTTTTTTATTTGAAAGGTCTTGATTTAACTTAAAAACTGGTAGACATTTTATCCCGCTACTATATCGGGAACCTGAGATATAACCGAAAAACTAGCTTTTGGCTTCGGCGAAGCCGCTGGCAAAGGCTAGTAATATTATAAATGTGAATGTATGTTTGTTTGTTACGCTTTCACGCGAAAACTACTTAACCGATCCTCATGAAACTTTGTACACATATTCTTGGAGGTATTAGAAGTAACATGGGATACCTTTTATTAAAAAAAATATTTTTTACGAAAGATAAAATTTATTTTTATGAAATTCCTGGCGGACTAATATAAATTACCTATTCCTAGAACATAATATAAGGACTCATTGAGAATTAGGTCACAGTTTGCAGCCGTAATTTGCAGAATGTCGTAAATATAATTCGCAGAGGATACGCAGTACTTTAACCTTTTTTTTGTCGGATCTTCAATCCGACTTCCTGCCTTTTCAGCAGTTGATTTAAACATATGGAGAGCGTTTATAAATTGGCAACCTTCACGGAGAAATGAGGACGATTTTTTTATCAACCTAAAATGGTAAAGACACTCCCTATAAATCATTCTACAAGGACCATTTTATTGGAATGTCGGTAAAGCAAAACGTGCAATAATATGGTGTGACAATATACATCGTATAATATATTGCAACTGATGGAGAATTAATCATATTGCACCTAAACACATTATGGGCATACGTGACCTACCTATCTTACAGGAACTCTAACGCCCAACGTTGGCCTACTTATTTACTGAACTACTATAATATTGGTACTTTACTAGTTGTAGAGCTTTGCTTATCCCAGCATGAATGTACCGGCGAGGTCGGAGTAGGCCACCCTCTCACAGAAGATCAGCGTGAAACAACAACATCAAAACCATTGTGAGAGCGCCGGATCCAATCCTCCTCCCTATCCTCTCTTTATTATCCTTCCCACCCTTTCTTTATTATCCTTTCTATGCTCTCCTTGTTATACTCCTATCCTCTCCGTAGTATCCTTCCAGTCCTCTCCTTATTATGCTTCCGCTCCACTTCTTATCCCTTTTCTTGGAGATAGCGACGCGCAAATGATACCTCTGGTCAACACTAGAGGCAACCTAGCGTCTATAGGCTACGCTAACCGCTTACGATCTAGTGAGCCGTAAGCTTGTTTGCCATCCACAGAGTAAAAAAAAACTTCTGGTTGACCGTATGAGTCCAAACAATTATTATACCTACTTCAACCATGGTATCTAAACACAAAGTGAAAAATGTGAAATCGAAAATAACAGTCACGAGCAGGATTCACATTTTTCACTTTGTGTTTAATGTATAGTGCTAAGCATGTCAAATGCTAAAAATATATATAAAAATATCTAAATAATCATGGTATCTAAAATATTTTGCAATGCAACAATGTTTCTCAATGCCCGGAGCATTGCAATTTGAAGTTTTCAGCCCACTACTAATACTATTATAGCATTTTTTTTTCACATTGCATTAGGTGGGTACTATCTACTGTTGGTAGCGGGTCTACTTCCAGATTGAGACGATTTTAGAAGTTCATAGTCATCCTGAGGATTGATAAACTTGACAAGGCGAAGAGAGTCTTAGGTATGTAGGTTTTCTTACTACGTTGTCGATAAATATGTTGTTACAAAAAAACTGTTATTGCTATACAAGGAATTTTTGAACTTAAGTAAGATCTGTAATAGATTACGAATTAATTACACGGATATGTCCGTGAATGTATGCTTGTGGCTTGGTCCTCAGAGATGACCGTATATGGTGTTTGTATGCCGCCACACACGCAGTTCGATTACGCAAATTTGAAACAACACCGCCCTCATATTGAGAGCCGAGCCGCTGACAGGGACTTAACGACTTGTGCGCTGTAGGAAGTGATTATTGTTTATTTTTAAAATTGGTGTGACAGGAAGGCGGAACAGGCTTTTTGAAGAAGTTGGCGCAGCTCACACGCGTACATACTCATAAATAAAGCAATGTGATTAAATACTTTGCTAATTGACGACCGTCTGAGATTGATTTATCCGTGTGGTGACGGACTAAGAATACAAGTGTCACCACCCCATCCTTTCCCGCGGGTGTCATACAAGGCAACTAAGGGAAGTAAGCAATTATCACCCATTGCATTACTGGTGGTAGGGCTGGATACCAAGCGAGAGTACTCACTTGCTATCGGGCCCGAACGGGTCGGTACCACCGTCTCCTGTGTGATTGCTCATGAAGCACGTCAGTGTGTTTTGGCTGTAACAGAAGATAGCCGTTTATTCTTTCATTTTATATCTGAGAAATGAAATGGTGCGCAGCGGCTTGACAATACTCTCGGTATAGTTGAGTCCATGGGCGGCGGTTACCACTTACCATCTGGTGAGCCGTGGCTAGTTTGCCATCCTTAGCAATAAAAAAAAAATAAAAAAAAACACTCAAGTAAGGAGAGACGTCAGCCCACGAGTTATAATTTGGTAATTATTACTACGCACTGTCTCTTTATACAATGACGTTAATGTATAAAAGGTATGTAGGTATTCAAGTGAAATAAGCTCGTTTACACTCATCGATCTTGTTACATAAAGTATAATCTCTTGCGGAATTTTGCCATTACTTGCACGACTTCTAAGGTTCAAAGCTTTATACGACTAAAATCAATTTTACCTATACACACACCTGTCCCCTGGTTATAAATCAGTCTTATGTTGCCTAAGATCAATGAACTCTCTACACTGGGATGATCATAATATTTTCACACGACAAGGGAGTGAATGACGCCCACGCTGCCTTTGTTGAGAGTAAATAATTCATGCGTATCGCCAACAAATGAATTAAATGTTGTGGAGCCACCTCGAAGGTCATGCGTTTAATTATAGCAGCTGATCTGGCGTTTAGAAGCAATACCCGGAGAAAACTTAATAGAGTTCAAAAGCTTTGACCATGGATACACAAACATTTGGACTATGCATTTCAATAGTCAGTATAGCGGGGTAGTGTGAGGCTCTTACCCACTAAAAACCCACCGTGCGCCCTCACCCGTCATTGATATGGCGGATCACGGGTACCACGTGGTATCGACAGCGATCCGCAGGCAGCAGCCTCTTCGGGCACCTTCTCTTATGCGACGCCCCGTGCACGTGGACGTCTTAACTTCGCGGTAGGCTTCAGCGGACGACGGGCAATCTCCGATCCAACAGTCCGCAGCCTCGGCTAGGGCGTTATCAGGCGCAGGTTGGTCCATAGGCTACATTATAGAAAACACCATAAAACTCTACCTGGACTTTCGTTAAGTTTGTGATCCAGCCTGTTTGTCGTCATTCCTCCTTGGAGACGTATTCGTTGACTAGATGCAATTGGGCTAAAAACCTTTTCTCAAACCACGAACTGTATTGAGGTTGGTGTTGTTTCTGTTAGCAACCACGCGGTGCTGCCTTTTTAATAACTTACATTTTAAGAATAAAAGATTCTTCTTCTGGAATCCGAGATTCCTACAGATTCTTAAGAAACTGTTTACGATATGAAACAATTTGATAAAGATTAAAAGATATATATATAGGTATTAGATAAAAAATGCGAATAAACATGTGAAGTGTCACACCATACGGCAAACGCGCACTTATCATAATAATCTTATAGTAAATAAACAATTGGCATGCCGAGCACTGTTTTATCATCCAGTACAAATCCTTACGTTACCTAGGTAGGCAGCTCTATCTAAGTATGCAAAATGACGTGGAGATGATCAAATGGAAGGAACAATATAAAATTTGTACAATAAGTTTATTTGGTTATATAAGAACTCATTTGAGAAATGTAGTCTCAGAACACTAAATATTCATGTTAGATAATATATATTTATTTCTGATTTTCTCACAAAATAAACTTTATGAACGGAATCTCTGTATCGAGTTCCACTATTAAACAAACTTGTACATTTAATTGTGGTTATTTTGAGCTTGTTTATTTGTGCAGTACAGCGAACAATGGCGGTAGCAGACAGTTTTAACAAAAGACAGTTATTTCTGCAGAGGTTGAATGCCTACGCCAAAATTGCGCACATCTGATGGGTTGTGAAAGGACACATTTTAGAGTTTAGCGTAAAACTGTATAGTTTTATTATATAAAAGTTTAGCTACTGTCCACGATTTCGTTCAAAGTGGACCTCAGAACTGGGTCTAGAAAAATGTTTGATATTCAAAAAAATAGTTGAATAACATTGCTTGCGCTGTAATAGAAAATAATAGCTGCAGGATAGGGCAGCTCTATCTAGAGATGAATTTCAGTATCACACAGCGTTATTTTGAGAAATTAAACAATCGGTAATTCATGTCATTTAAGTACAAGGAACAATATTCATCATCATCATATCCAAATCTTTTCAGCCGTTTTGGCGTGATTGACTAACAAACATCTAAAAATACAAACATTAAATTTATTATATCTATTAGTAGGATTCAAAAATCGACTTGCATATAAAATAGATACTTACATTTTTGTAAACATCGAAACATTGAAATAATCATGATCATGAAAAACTCGAATAGTGTTTTGCAATAAGATTTTTTCTAGAATAATCTATAGATTTAATAATGCCTTCCAAATTTAATTCTAGGTTTTCTTGTTCGTAGTAATAACTCAATACACAGTCATAATCATTACAAATCACCTTAATACTTAAAATTGAATAACACTTGGCTGTATAGCTCAAAATATTTATTTAGTGGTGTGTTTAAAACGACAATATGCGTTAGCTTTTTTAATTTAACCTATCACGATCGACATCAACAGCAACAACAAATAGTCGCGTATACAAAGGATAACCCTGTGCAGGTTACAAGAACAATGGCATTCTGCCACCTGCCCAACATTGACCTGGCAGTGACGGTAATGTATGGACGACGCCCCCATACAGCCTTTTAAGACAAGAAGATCGTGATAAACTTGGCGCTTCTATGAACGAGCCTTGAAACTCCTACGATAGGTTGTAGGCTACTACATTCTTTTGCATAAAAAACTACTGAACAGATTTTGATGAAACTTTTATTTGACAGGTCTTGATTAGAGTGGAATACATTTTATTCCTCTACTATATAACCGCAAGTGCTAGTGATTTATAAAAGTAATTCTGCTAACATTCACTAATTAAGATCAAAATGTGTACCATGAAAATTTATTTTCATTAACAACTAGTAGAATTTAATAATTAAATTTCATTGACTTGAAATATATTTCTTGATTTGAAATATATTTCTCAGGAAATGCATAAATAATGTTTTGTGTTGTTCCTTATAAAGTACGAATAGTTCTGACACCCAATACCCCAAAAATTGTTGAGAGGGAGCCAAAACATCGCAATAAATAAGAATCGGGAACGATAGTAATTTCCATACATTATAGCTGACGTGTCAAGAACATGTCCAAGGATGCGAGTGTTCGCATACGAACTTGAAGGTTCTTGTTGTTGTAATAAACTATAGATCGTATCTGTGTAGCACAAGCTGGAACCCGCGGTTTAAGCCGCATCTAATTTATGAGAATAAAACTGTAAAACATTCTAGGTTCTGCTCTTTTCTGCAGTCATATAATGTCATTAGTATATATTCATAGCTGCTAGTCAAATTCACATTTGCCATCGATATCACATATATACATATTTATAAGATTCTTTGGAGAAAACGTGGGTGAATTATAGATACGTTTGCTCACTTCATAAGGTATGTCTAAAAATAAAAGTATGTTCTTAAAAAAAAAATTATATAGGGCTTGGTATTTTACCTTATATTTATGGTGGCTTGTGCGCTTCAGATAATACAGCCTAGGCGCGGCTAGCCAGAGTGGGTGCCAGTCCTACAAGATAAAACCTTCACGCGATTTATGAAACTGTATCCCACTCCTGTTTATACTGTAGGTGATTACAATATATGAATATTTCATTATGAATGGCAATTTCGTAATATTATATGTTGTTCCTGGCTGACAATCAACGCACAGCCAAAACCAGTCCAGAAAGCTGAAATTTAACTTATTAATTTGTAATGTAAGCATTCGCTTAGAAAGGATCTTTGGAAATTTCAACTTTGAGGTTTTGTTTCATTACACAGCTATTGAGTATACAAATAATGATAAGTTTCTATTTTTATATATATTCGCATGAGGGCCAAAGGCAATGAGCGGATGAGATTTTATAGCAATATAGGTTTTTTGTCCATACATAATTTTGTGATACATTAAACATGGATTGTTCAAATATTCTTACTAATATTATAAATGCGAAAGTGCGTTTGTTTCTTTGTTACGCCTTTACGCATTAGCCACTGAACCAATCATCATAAAATGCTGCATACATAATTATAGTCTGCAGAGCGATATATTTATAATCTGATATCCACGCGGACGGCGTCACGAGCGAAATCTAGTTTAAAATATATCTGTATTGTATAATATTTAGATATTTTTATATATATTTTAGCATTTGACATGCTTAGCACTATACATTAAACACAATTTCAATTTCACTTTGTGTTTAATGTATTGTATAAGTTTTTATTTTCATGTGTCTTTTTTAATGTGGCTGTGCATCTTTTGTGAGTGTGTGAAGCACGCGTGCCTAAATATAACAAATTTCCCAGTGATTTTAGAATAACTTTTCCTCGTTCCAGTGCAAAATGAAAAAAATGGCGGTATATTACATGACATTGGTGTATTAAAAAACAATGCACAGTGAATCCAGAATGTGCGACAAAGTTAGATTATAGCATTCTTGAGGCGATTCGCACAAGTATCTACCTTGATATTTGAACGGCCCTATTTTATCAGAATAATGTTAGAGTACTGCGGTGTGGTGTGATTAAGAGCTACTTCATAAATATGTATTTGGCACATTTTACAGTTTGATATCACGATAACTACTAATTGATTTATTATCCAATAATGAATAATTAATAATAATTAGAAAATGAATTGTAATTTTACATGAATTTGTACATTTTAGTCGGGAACACTTGCAATTGCTCGTAATGCTAAAGATTTTTAAAGTTGCACTGAACATTGATTTAGTACAGCTTAACAGCTTAAGCTTACCCGACGGTTTGTATATGACATGAGGCAGACGTGTAATGAGGGACAAGCCTATTGGCGTCTACCGGGCACATTTTCAATTTTTTTACGAAAAAGCTCAATAATACTGCCCAGCCCGGAGATCAAACCCGAGACCTCATAATCAGCAGTCACTCACATTACCCCAGCGCACATGCTAAATGATAGCTCAAGCGGAGGAAAACACTTGTGAAAACTTTTAATATTATTGCGTAACTCACATGACTATTCAATATTTTCGTGCATAGTAAAATGTCTAAGTAACATTTGTGGTTACCTATAATTTATTTCAGTGTATTTTGTTAACAATTGTTGGAACTAGAATAACTATTTATCTATATACTAATATAAAGCTGCAACAGAGCTGTCTGTACATTTAAGATATTTGAGAAAAAATGAGTGTAATAGGCTATATAGGCGTGTCTAAACACAAAACAATTTTTTTTAGAATTTTTCTGTTTATCTGTTTGTTTGTTCGCGCATCACGCAAACGGGAACATGAGATATAAGCCAAAAACTAGCTTTTGGCTGCGGCGAAGCCGCGGGCAAAGGCTAGTATAAATATAATCAGAGGATTCCCGAACTTTGTAGTTTATAACGACTGTCTATTAGTGGGCGAGTGTATGATGCTCCTCGGATTGTTTACGCATTCCCAGATAGAAAATATTAAGTCGTGACTGGAATCACGTACGCACATGTATACAATATCTATTATAATACTAGGAAAGCTTTGTCCGCTATTCTAGCTATTAGCTATCTATTGACATAATATCTATGTACACTTTTGGTTGAATAAGCAAAACCAAAACATTATAGATGCGAAAGTGAGTTCGTTTGTTACATTTTCACGTCAAACATCATGTAGGTAACCAATAAAAGGACACAAGCTGAAATATAGACTATTTCTGAGGGATAGCAATTTTGCATAGAGATAATTAATGTGCTGTACATTATTATAAACATACATACATAAACATGTATGTATGTTATTGATAATATTAATGTGACGTAGAGTGGCGTATTTCTGAAATATAGCGGACGAAGGCACGGGCAGAATCTAGTGTTACATAATCTGAGCCAAGTCTTATGACCTAATAGATATCCCATAAAATGTGAATTAAAAATCTTTATACGAGTGACAGAATGTTCATATTGTCTGTCTCTCATGATTGGTACTCGAAGATTTATGTTTTGATGTTATCCTATTATAAAACTGTAACAGAGCTGTGTCTGTACATTTAAGATATTTGAGAAAAAAAATACTGTATATAGGCATGTCTGAACACAAAATATTTTTATAGATTTTTTGTCTGTTTGTTTGTTTGTTCGCGCATGACGTAAAAACTACTGAACGGATTTTTGTGCAACTTTTCTTATTTGATAGCTCTTGATTAGACTTAAAAACTGGTATTCATTTTATCCCGGTACTATATCGGGAACCTAAGATATTACACAAAAACTAGCTTTTAGAGCCGCTGGCAAAGGCTAGTGTCTATACTATTATAAAGCTGTAACAGAGCTGTGTCTGTACATTTAAGATATTTGAGAAAAAATTACTGTATTAGGCTATATAGCCGTCCGTGTGGGGCCGGCTTTAGAATTGTCCCACCCCTCTCTATACCCACGGCAGTCGTAAGAGCCGACTGAGGGAATACCGGGGGAGTGGGCAGCAGCACTCCCTCGAGTATTAACAACATCCACTGCGATCGCCAACCCGCCTGCCAAGCGTGGCGATTACGGCATTATCCCCCATGACGGGACCGCTCGTTATGGCGTTCTCTTGGGGAGGCCTATGTCCAGCAGTGGACGTTGAAAGGCTGATGGATGGATGGATGAGGCTATATAGGCGTGTCTCAACACAAAACGTTTTTTTTAGGTTTTTTATCTGTTTGTCTGTTTATCTGCTTGTTTGTTCGCGCATCACGCAAAAACTACTAAACGGATTTTGATGCAATTTCTTTTATTTGATAGCTCTCGATTAGACTTAAAAACTGGTATAAATTTTATCCCGCTACTATATGGGGAACCTGAGATATAACCCAAAAAATTGCTTTTGGCTGCGGCGAAGCCGCGGGCAAAGCCTAGTATAATAATAATACCTACTGGAATTTAAAGAACAAATTATTTGTGAGAGTGGAAAAGGAGAGTTTTGTTGTGAGCAGCTTTAAACCTGCATACCATCCAATCCGGTGAAGTGCTCTGGACCGCAAAGCTATCGCAGTCACCTAATGGTGACACCCACACCCCATTTCATAACTTCACATTTGTTTTAGATGTCGCCATAGTGGAATTTAGTTTGAATACGTAAATATATGAAACCTATGGGGTAACTTACGATACGATCTAGAGTGGTATAGGGCAACAACTTAGAAATATCTATTCACTCTTACCAATCGTCTTATATCGACAATACAACACTATGCTTTATATCAAACTTATCATTTAGGTACCTATTCGAATAGATGATCTATATCAAGACAAAGTGTGAAAATGTGAAATCGAAAATAATAGTCACGAGCAGGATTTGAACCTGCATCCCTGGATACCGTCCTGATGCTTTGCCAATTCAGCCAACGACAATTGCTCATTACTGCTAATTTCGATAACACATTTATACTTAACTCGCACGTCACATTACTCTGACTATATGACTATGGAGACCCGTGGGATATAATAGTTGGACAGTAAAAGGGTTCAATAAATAAATATATGTCGCGCCGCTAAATATATAGAGGTGATAGAGCCTTGCTTGTCACAGTATGAATCGGCCGGTTCGATGGGGGAAGTACCACCCTCTCACAGATCAGCGTAAAACCACGTTAGCTAACCCTATTGTTGTGTTTGATCAGTGGAAGTTACTAGCGTCTATAGGCTATACTTACCACTTAGCATCAGCCCTATGCTTGTATGCCACCGGCGTAATATAAAAAAAAACTAATTCTTCTTCCGTGGTATGGTACTTAGTACTTAATGTCATGAATTTTTGAATTCGTGCATTCGCATCTGCCATGCGATGCTTACCACCACCAGCTTAGCAAAGCAATGTATAGTTAGTACCTTAGTTGAACATGTGTCTATGAAAATTCTGCTTTACTTTAGGTATTCGTTCAATAGACTATATGAATGTTACATAATGGAGGCTGATTATTTGAAGGCTTTCTGAACAAATAGGTCAAGGAAAGAGATCTCATGTGTCATGGCCCAAAAACATCTGGCACCCGGGGCTTCTTTACGACTTTGGAACACAAATAGGAATAACAAATAAGGATCGCAAAAGTTTTGATGTAAGTTTTATTCCAAACTTCCTAGCTTCGGTGATTTGATGCACAAGAGATTATAAATCATGGCCGAAGTTTTGCCTCAAGGCCCTTAACTTGGATTTGGAATGTTATTTTTATATAAATATGCTTGGTCGTATGTTTATCGTTTATCGTAGGTTATAAACGCAACGGGCCAACAGAAATGAGATAATGAAGAAAGAAAGTTCAAGGGATGAAATGGGTTCGGGTCTTCGGCTAGTGAAAAGTGACTAGGAAATGCATGACAGGACTCATCCCTTGCGATTTCTGCTACAATATATGACTACTGAATGGTCGTATAAAATAATAAACTTGCTAATAGTTACTCACAGTTTAAAGCATATATTTATTAACTAGTCTTTTTTTAACATTTTTGATCTATATTTTTTAGCATTTGACATGCTCCGCCACTTTTTAAAGTAGTCTTTTTTTTATTGCGTATAGTGGCAGACTAGCCACGGCCTGATGGTAGGAATGGTAAGACGTCACTCAAGGACTCAACTATACCGGGAGTAATGTCAAGCCGCTGCTTACCATTTCATTTCACGGATATGAAATGAAAGAATAAACTGCTATCTCCTGCTACAACCAAAACACACCGACGTGCTACATGGCCGATCACATGGGAGATGGTGGTACCATACCGTTCGGTCTCGATAGCAGGTGAAGACTTCCACTTGGTACCCAGCCCTACCACCAGTAATGCAATGGGTGATAATTGCTTACTTCCCCTAGTCGCCTTGTACGACACCCGTGGGAAAGAATGGGGTGGCGACACTTGTATTCTTAGTCCGTCACCACACGCAAAGTCTTTGTCCGCCGTTCCACCGCAGCCAAATCTAGTTTTTAGGTTACATATCGGGTGCCCGATATAATAGTACAGAATCATTCGGAATATGGGCACAGAAAATATGGTACTTAACATATAAATTTCTGTGGTAGATAAAGTGCAAACTTCCATAATAATGTAGGTATCAATTAAACGCTTGTAGAAACAATGGTTAGTATCGATGTTAGTAAGTATTTTAAAATATTTTGTTTTTAATTGCCTGATGAATTAAAAAAAAACCTTGTTACATATTTTATTATCTGGGCAAAATATTTAGGCTCTAATTCATTTCAATATCAGAGCTTTACAATACTACAAAGCAACTACGAAATTAAAGTTTGGTTTGCATTCCAAGGACAAATTATTTCTGATTTCAAAGACATTTCAGATCCCATCATATAGGGCAGAATGACGCCTAAAGAGAATACTGTGGCCACATCTAACCAGTCCTTATTAACATGATAATAAATGATGCGCACACCACATAAATTTTGTATGACGTGACGTGACACTTGCTCGCCGCACTTAAGGTCACGTTTCATGCGCCAAAAATACAACATTTATATGAATTTATTGTAGGTATAGCTAGGGTTATGAGGTGTACAATAAAAGCGGGGCTGGATATAGCAGTCAGCATTATTTTCTGTGCACGACAATGAGTCGTCCACCACTGAATGGAAATAAACCTTAAGATAACTAAATTGAAATAATTATGTAGTAACTTTTAAAAAGGGCTTAATTCGTCATAAACTTTCCAAAGTATAGAATGGACAACCACATACAATATTAACAAATTAAATAATTTAAAAAATCAATCATCTGACTGCAAAAAGTAGGTAATCCCCTAAAAAAACCGATAAAAGATTTAGAATAGAAAACAAATTTAAAGAACAAATTATTTGTTTGAAAGAAACGAGGTAAGAAAAAAATTTACAAACAAAATACGCGCGTAAAACATAAACTTTCTTTTTTACCCACTACCCAACAAGTGCCAACCCTACATTTAATTGAATATGATAAAGTGAAACTCAACGAGATAGTCATGGAAACCCTTTATTTCCCTTTACAACCCTTATTCCATATCTTTATATTGTTAACATTTTAACGTTTAGTTGACGCGTGCGTGGTATTAACGCGGACGTGTTTTATAGGTCTGAAAACAGCGGTTAAGTACAAGCGAAATGAATTGTGGCTTCCGTATTACGCACATTTAGATTTGAATTGTTTTGTAGAAATGTCATGTTTATATTGTTCATCGGTATTATATGCCACTCAGCGTCTAACAAAGATACAGTCACAAACATGATTTTATAGCTTTCAGCACTTAGCAGCGCATGAGGATTGGACTAATTTCAATATAAAACACATGGATGATTAAATCGTGTTTACGATTTATATATTTACAAAGGCTCGAGTTTTATATGATAACCTAATCATTATTGAGTTCCCTGAAACTTCAAATAAAGTGGTTTTGTTAATTATTATATAAAACTAGCTGACCCAGCAAACGTTGTTTTGCCATATAAATTATTTCTACGTTGGCAGTAGAAGGGTAGTTTTAGGATTGTATGTATTTTTAATGCCAAATAATAATAAAATAAAAATAAAACATTTTGTCTAAAAATAAAAAATAATATTTATTGGTGGGTCACCCTTATCATTTAGGGGTATGAAAAATAAATGCTGCCCGATTCTCAAACCTACACGATATGCACACAAAATTTCATACAAATCGGTCTAGCCGTTTCGGAGGAGTTTAGTAACAAACACCGCGATACGAGAATTTTATATATTAGATAACAACTTTTAACTGCGTGTGTGAGCTTAATGACACTATTCAGAAAGAACGAGAGAAAAAGAGACAGATAATGAGTTTTTTAAAAGAGATTTTGGTATTATTAGGCACATATAAACAATAATAAACGAAATGAGTGCAGGAAACCGTAATCTGCACTCATACACACTTTTAGTGCCTAGTTGTGCCTCTGTGGTGCAGCGGTAGTGTAATCGACTGCTGATCATGAGGTTTCGAGTAGTTGGCGTGGTAGCCTATAAACCAAAGGCAACCTTTGCGGGTAATCCACCCAAAGAAAAGCTATGTCCTAAGGCTTTTAAGAATGAGGAATGATGATATAGAGGAGATGAGGAAGTGGTTGTTAAAATAATAGGAAGGGAAAGAGGGGGTGGTTTGGTAGGTTTCTAATTTAGATATAGAAACATACATATTTAGCACCTACAGGCACAAAGTACATCTAGACGCGTGACCAGAAAAGCCGTTACTTTCTCGCTTGGCTACACAACGTGCGGGCACCATCGGGACTGAATATTTGAGGGTTGAAACCAATTAACCAGATGCTTGGTCTGTTAATTGAAATTAAAAAAAAATACTGTAACCGATATGTTATAAGATAATAATCTATACTATTATAAAGCTGTAATAGAGCTATGTCTGTACATTAAAGATATTTGAGAAAAATGACTGTATTAGGCTATATACGCGTGTCTAAACACAAAACGATTTTTTTAGATTTTTGTCTGTTTGTCTGTTTATCTGTTTGTTTGTTCGCGTATCACGTAAAAACTACTGAACCGATTTTGATGCAAATGTTTTTATTTAATACCTCTGATTAGACTTAACAACTGGTATACATTTTATCCCGCTACTATACTGGGAACCTGAGATATAACCCAAAAACTAGCTTTTGGCTGCGGCGGAGCCGCGGGCAAAGGCTAGTTGAAATTAAGTTAGGCTAAATTATTTGTTGTAGCAAGTAGTTTATTTATAAATAGATTTAGGAGACTTAAGAATTGTGTCAAATTATGTAAATCGTCATTCTGTGGCTCATTACTTATATGTCTATGCAAAAATTCCTATCCTATAGGAACCATCCATTTTTCAGGTATAAAAGAAGCCTATTTCCTTTCCTGTGGTCCGGGCTATGTCTAAATTTTATATTGATCCGTTAAGTAGTTACGGCATGAAAGTGTAATCAACAAACTGACACATTCTCACATCTACACAAGTGTGCAAGTGTGTTTGTAATATTTAGACATTACAGCTTTTTAGTAAATGCATATTAAAGGATTATGGTATTTTAAAAATGTTGCCTGTCTGCCTATCTGTTTGTTCAGGCTAATCTCCGAGACGGCTGGCCGAATTTAGACGGGACTTTCACTGGCTAATGATAGCTGATGTTATAGGAGCCGAATTCTTCTTGGACGAAGGCGACTTCGTGAGGGTACCCGCGAGGGTAGCACCTATTTTATAATATAATATGGATTAGAAATAATGTTTCGAAAACCACTGCACCAAATTACAAAATCGGGTGTCAATTTATATGAAATGCCTAACGGCTAGTTTAAAACGTATACACAGACATCGACTTTTTTGTATATTTAGATGTCTACAAAATACAAATTCTGAAATCAACAACCCTATTTCATTAGCAACAAAGCCAGGTGCGCGCATGCATATGGAACGATTATGATGGACGCGCGACAGGAAGTCTATAGTTTATCAGTAAGATAACAGGCACATCTCTAGAATTCATAATGTACCCTATATATGGGTATCTCTATTAGTAATTAAGATTAGTTAATTCCAAAGACAGCATGTCTGTCATGTTTACGGTCGGTAATATTTATCGCTAAAACAGAAATTGTACGGAGAGGGTGTTGTTAGAATATCTAAGAATAACGATTCTCTAATATTAAGTGTATCATGGATTTTATTACTATCTACTTAAGTTTTAATTGATCACCTTAATTTTAATTTACTATCCTACTTTATTATTGTTTATAGCAGGCTACTTTTTTATGCTTATAGTGGCAGACGAGCCACGCCGCACCTTATGGTAAGTGGTAATCGCCGCTCATGAATTCAGCAATAACAAGAATATTGCCAAGCCGCTACACACCATTTCCTTTCGGGGATGGAAAATGTCTGAATTACACAGCAGCTATCTCCCGCTACACACCAAGACGTTCCACGGTCGGTCATACGGCAGACCCAGCCGCTTGGGCCCGATAACAAGTGAGTACTCCCACCTGGTACCAAACCCTCCCACCCGAAAAGTAAATGGGTGACAATTGCTTATTTTACTTTACAAACTAATCTGTGCTTCCCTTAGTCGCGATTTACGATATCAGCGGAAAAGAATATTGTTGTAGTAAATGTTAGGGTGTTTGTAACGCAAAAACGACTGAGTGAACTTTGTATTGTAGAGCCTATTTATATATATGCTAAGTCAAATTTTCTTATTATTCTACTATTCTTGTTGCTTTAATATGCTAAAATCAACATTGATAAAATTCACTCTTCGCTAGAATCTTGATAACATCAAAAAACATGTACTTAACTTCATACACTTGTTGTTGTTTCATTACAAAACACCTGATACGACATATATATATATGTTTGTAATAATTAAAATAATGATATTTATATGCCCACAGACTCAAAGTAAACGACACAAAATAACAAAACCAACGATTCCGCGTAAAATAAAAATTCCATGGCACCGTTCAAAATATTTGCACTACGGAGTGGACAGTAATAGGGCTCGCAAATATTTCAACGAAGATTTTGACGAGATCAAATCAAACGATTATGATTATTGAATTTTCGTAGGTATGTATTTATAAACGCATTGAACAGAGAAACTAGGTACAAGGTTATCATGAGGCAATTTATAACAAACAAAGCATAATTATGCCAAATTATAAATGCGACCAGGAATATTATATTTAGTAGACGAATAATTGCCTAGAGCAATGTTGTTAGAGCCGCCAAAACAGTAAATACTTCCCAGTATAGTTATTTCTCTATGGTAAATACGACACTGACATAAGAAGTTTTTATAAATATTGGATCCGTGTGGTGACGGATTAAGTATGCACTTAAGTGAAATAAGTAAGTTGAATACCACCTAAAAAAAAAGAAAAAAAACGGGTTGAATACCAAGTGGGAAGTACTCACGTGAAGTACTCACTTGTTACCCCGACCACACATTAATTTACTATTCGCGAAATGAAATAGAGACCAGCATCTTGGCAGTATTCTTAGTGTTACTGAGTCCATGAGCGGCGGTTACCACTTACCATCAGGTAAGCCATGGCCCGACTGGGCTCATAAGAAATAAAAAAGTATGATATATGTCTATTTTGCATGAATATCGCTAGAAATTATTGGTAGCGTCCATCAGTAAACAATGCCATTTACCAAGATCCGCTCAGACGTTTTTACGTGATTTAAGTAACTGAGATCCAAACATTACTTACACATATTAGTAGGTATCCTCTCGACCACAGATGTAGGTAAGCACCCCAAGATACAGTACATACGAGTGAGAAACCGTTCAGTGAATCCAAAGTAAAATCATCAGAGAGGAAAATCTATTGTCTTGGAAAAGTACCATACCTACTATAATAATAATATTCACGGACATTTTCACACAACGTCCTCTGGTCCCCAACTGAGCTTAACGCTTGTGCTATGGGTATCAGATAACGGATATAATACATATATTACTTTTTTTTTGAAAATACATACATATAATAGATAGAAAACACCCAGACGCAGCACAAATATCTGTGTTCATCACACAAATATTTGTCCTGAGTTGGAATCGAACCCACGACCTCGTGCACGGAAGTCGGTTACACTACCGACTACGCCACGAGGCCCGTCAAAATACACAATATTACATTACACTAAGGCAGTTTCTTTTATCTTGTAGAAAGCAAAGGTCGGATCGAGTATATTTCTATTACCTATGTCTATTTTCGCAGTTGGGCAGACACTACCAAATGTCATCTGTCTGCTTCAGATTCAATGGAGAATACCATGTGGATATTTTTGGCAAGGGTAAAAGAGATTTTACTAAGCTACATGTGTTCTATCAATCAAGGTTATATTGCCACATACAAGTATTAAATTTAGTCAAGGCTTCAATTAAAATATATAAACAAAAATTATTTTATGGTCATAAGAAAACTTGTGAGTGCGAAAATTCAATCTTGACTAGTAAATGGATTTTTGTAACATGCAATTATATATATCCTATAGTTATTCCGGCAACCCTACCTATAGCAAAATACACTTTCAGCTGGCCGAAGGGCACGAGGAAGATATTATACCTGCGTCACTAAACGCTAAACCGAAGGCCGCAAACAAATAAAACCTAAGCAAAGGCGAGCTCATCGCATGTTTACTCCAACCGTAAAAGGACTTTCCGAGCTTTTAAGCTAAGTAGCGGAAGATTTTGTGAGCACGTTGTCGTTTTTGTGTTTAGGTACCTACTTGGAGATGGCAAATGTAACTTTCCGAGTAATAAATTCACTAGTATGATTCTATACTATTGAGAAATTTGTTTAAAACTACTCAAAACCTTAAGAATTCTCTCAAAAAAATTTAAAGTCTTAATTAATAATTACGGTTGATACGTAGCTTTTTTTATTTGCTCATTTTACAATTACAATATGAGAGATGAGATGATTACATTTAGTATCAAAGTAACGCGTAACTAAGTAACAGTTTGTTTATTACAATTCTGTAACTTAACAACAGTACTAAAAATTTGATACACGCAACCGAATTAATTATTATTAACGAAAAAAATATTATTTACGATATCTAACTTTTTTCGGATTAGAGCGTAAAATAGCCTTCAAAGTGGCGTAATAAATTAAAGTAATCTTGATACAATAATAAGAGAGATATTTCGCACAAAAATACTTTTAAGAGAAAGGAGGAAAATATTTTAGTTCCTGTAATACCTATATCAATATAATCAACAAATAAAATGACAATGGCAGAATCGTATTTACGAAAAAATTAAGGTTTTAAAATTTTGTATTTGGGGAACCTGCCATTGTTATTTAGAGGACAGACACAGACAATTCAAGGACAGAGAATAAGTACGCCAAAAACAATAGGCCATGCTTGAATTGCGAGTATCAGCAAAAGTAGTCCGCCGGATAGGGATACCCACAAGTTCGAATTCTGCTCGTACAAAATTAATATATTTCAACTTTCAAAAAAAATTGTTCTAGTAAAATAGCTAATCAATAAAATAAATTACAATATAAATTATTACAAGTAGTTAATTATTCATATTAAACTTTTGTTCGATATTTGTTTTCGTACATAATTTATTGTTTTGATATCAAAAGGAACATAGTACAAGTATTAATTATATTCAAGAACAGCGATACATATCATATACAATTATAGGTAGTTTAACTTTACTGACCTGACTAGGGTGGTGACGGTACAGATACAGCTTCGGTCCATGCAGCACTGCATACACTTGTTTCCACGATCTGTCGCTCGCCCGCTACACCAACAAATATATTTAACAATGAAGTATTTAGAAAATCATATAAATCTGTACGTAGGAATATTTTTTGTGATGTCACGACTTTATGTCCAAACAGGTAGATAGAGGTCTTCTTCCTTGGATCTGGATAAGAGGTCTTTTCGCCTGTGTGTAAGAAAACGAAACAAGGGGACAGAATTACCAGGTGGAAAAATCCAGGGGCAGTGTAAAACCAGATCTAGGATTCAAGCTCGTCGAGTCGTTGCGTAATTATGTTACAAATCTAACTAGGTAGTGCAATAATCTACTCGATTTAATCAATATCAATATTGAACTCATTGATATATAAATATTTCAACTCAATAAATTGTAGGTAAGTACCTACTTGAATGATTATGGCCAAGCATACTAAGGCCGTCAAATGCTTAAAAAATATACATATAAAACCATTTATAAAACAAATGAAATAAAAATATCCTCATTAATAATGTAAATACGAAAGTGCGTTTGTTTGTTTGTTACGCTTTCACGCTGTAAATACTTAACCAATCATCATGAAATTTTGCATTTCAGGGGCCCAAAAAGACATATTGCCCGAATAAAAATTCTGTGGGAGAGCTATTTTTGCATAGTGATAATTAATATGACATAGAGTGGCCAAGTCGCGGGCAGAATAGTCTATCTTAAATCAGAATCATTGCAGTATATGGGGTATGTTTCAAGATTTATTTTTTCTTGAAGAGGTGTGTTAGCTTTTGCTAAGTTGCATAATATCTGACGGAATGGACGCCGAAGATTAAATGATTAAATATACACGATGGAAACACTATCTTAATATGGTTATTCACACAAATAATAGTTCAAATAATGGCGTGAAAGATGATATGAGCACTAACGCTTGAATAGCACTTGAGTTTCCCGTTAATGGAAGATGATGGTTAAGATAGATTAAGAAAAGAAAGATTTTAAATTTTCTATCCATAATTTTATTTTGATTTAGAAAAGGAATTCGAAATACGAATTTAAATTATGATATAACCAGTTTAGAATATATTATTGACTTGCTAATACTTTTAATAATAATCACAATATTTATACCTTCCCATTACAGACCACCATCTTGATCTGCACGTTGCCTTGTTCATCTCCCTCTGAGGCTTCCACTGCGTTCTCTGACGAGTCTTCTTCATCTTTTTTCGTTGTTCTAGATATATACACAGAGATTTACTTATTAGTTTTATTAATTAGAGCTTGGAAAGGATCAATAGTAAAAATGTTTAAGGTAATTAATTACCCATTTATGTAGAGGTATGGATGGATGGATGATCACCTTCACACGATAAAACTTTTGTGAGAATAATATCGAACATGGAACCCATGTAGGGTTTAGTTTATTCTTAATAAATATTATTTAATAAGACGTCTCACCTTTTGAAAGTTTCTAAGTTACATATGAATTTATTTACATGATTCAAACAACGAATAACAAAGGACATGCTGTACATACATCCATTCTCTGAAATTTTCTGTATGTGCTTACAAATAAACGCTTCAGATAAGAGCATGCACACATACAACGATCGACATTTTCATGCAGATTAATAAACATACTACGTAACATCGATCTCTGTTTCGACTGAATACAATTTTTATTTACAAAGCTTCTCCTCAAACACAAGTTATTGGTTCATAATATTATGGATGATTTCTTTTAATGTACGTTGCGTTACTTTTATGCTTTTATGATAGGTACTCAGTACTTACCTATAATATTCATACTCAACTTTATTATGATTTGAAGCAGTGCAATGCAATAATTCAATACTATTTTACGACAAAACATCTAGTAAATTTTAGTTAAAATTTAAATTTGGCTCTGGCGGCGCCATCTAAAAACACATTCGTGTAATCACACACATTGTGAAAAGCGCCATCTATTAATGCAACGACGTACCGCGCGGGGAGGACAGCCTGCGGGTCGAATATCCGCAGCAGGGGTGTTATGTCATCCGTGAACCGAGGAGGCCGCCACTTTCTCACACTGCGTTTTAACCCAATCACATCATTCCCGTTAGTACAATTTTATAAATCACTAATAAATTGCTCAACCCAAATGTTAGGTACAAGACACATTAGTTACTTACTACCCACATACTACCACCGTTGTAACAAAATCTATCTACAACATAAATCTATTTGACAAATTGGAAAACGATAACAATAGAGTCTGAAGCTATTTTAATACTAAATGTTATCGGGACAGACTGGAAGTTAACTACTTGAACTATCTACAGGTCTAAGATATAAACAATTATTTAATTTTTATCAACTTACAACATATAATAATGTCACTTAACAGAAGTTACACAAATCGTACAAAGCGTGGTGACAATACAAACGGTATACCTATTACTAATACTGTAGTAATCTCATAGTGGTTTATGTATTTATATATTGATGATACGTACCCTCTAAGACCCTGAGGGTCACTGTCTGGTTCGACGTCACTATCCAAGTGTAACCGATCACCCCATGTAGCTTTTAGGTAGGAAACTCTCCGCATAGCTCGTTCTTCTTCTGCTTAAAATTAAATTATTTGACGTTAAACACGAAAAATAACTTTTGAATAGTTTTTAACTTATTTCTTACACGCCTTTTTACGTAAAAGCCTCCACGATGGTAGTGAATGCCGTTTATGCCACGTTGGTCTTTCTGATTAGCGTAAGATACTTCAAATTTCAAGTTTGAGGACACAATATTCTCAAAGAAGTATTATAGTCTTGGTTCTCCTAGCATAAGTGGATCGACGCTCTTTTTTTTCCACATCCTATCCCTTTTCCTAGGACTAGCAACGCGCGTAATGACTCTGGTATTGCAAGCGTCTATAGGGTAAAATAAAGGCTACTTAGACAGGATTTGCCATCCTCGTGGTATAAAAATATACTAACCACCGAGTTGAGCATCTTTCTTTTGTCTTCTAGTCACCAAATCATCAGCAAAACCTGTTAGAAGACAACACGTTGGTAAAATAAACTGACCCAATTAGTTTTCAACATTAGTTACGTAACATTTATTAGACACTGAATGATTACGACGGTTAGTTCTGCATTAGTTACACACCTAAAAGCACACTGCATTCCTTGACAAACGTTCAATAGAGAAGAAAGATTAGGGTCCAGGACGCCTCCTCCCTTGCGCCTTTTATAATTCTGACAATGTAAAATGAATGCAATGAATTTGATCGTTAATATGTAGTTAAGCTCGCACATGCATCGTGGCGTCGATTATAATATCAGTGTTGCAAGCTGTAATAACTCGAGCACATTGGCTAGTTCAGGAAACGGGTTGCCATTATAAATAAAGTTCAAGTGGATGTCGTTGAATCATGCGAGTAGTGTCATAAGGTGCCACAGATTACATACGTCACTTTTAGTTGGATTTTAATTACAACGAACGAGGTTCAATGTGAATATTTTGTTGTAAGTTAACCTTCCTAATACAAAAATATGGTGCAGCTATGAGCCACTCGTAGTAACGCCTTCTAAATTATCGTTGCGTTCTCTTAAAATACGGAAATCGCGTAAGCTGCATTATATTTATGTTACAGTGTAGCGAGTGTGCTCGAGTTGAAAGGTGAAGGGAGGGGACGAGAGCATTCCAAGAAGTGGTCGAGTCTCGGCGGGACCTGAGTCGGCGGGTGTGCTAGGCGTCGGCGAGGGCGATGTGGCGGCCGAGGCCGAGGCCGACGTGGAGGCCGAGGGCGGCGCCAGGCTCAGCTGCGTCGGCCGAGTCGGCCCCTCGGCGGCCAGGGACACGCGGTTCATCGCCTCCATTTGTTCCTTGTTCAGGCCCATTCGTCGCTTCGCGTGACTGCCATCTTGGGGCGAACAGTGGAACAGTGCCATTAGACGCGGTGCGCCAAGCTGTGGCCCCTACTTATCGTGTTGGTGCTTGCTCATTGATCAGCGTCCGCAACCGAAGCCATTTTGTTGTCCTTTACTTGAATGCTTTCTGTATTTGGTAATTATCGGTACAACTGATAGGCGCGACTATGCACTAATATTAAAATTAGAGAAAGACAATGACGATGTGATAAGAGCAGAAATACCTTAAAATATGAATAATTAGTTTTCTTATTAAGATTCTATGGTCAGTATGTATTGTTTAGACATTAAAGTGTACGATTATAAGAACAACTGAGACTGGAAGCATTCAAATAAAATGTTTTCATGAATAAGCGCAACGCTAACCAATAAGCCGAAAGCCAAGTGTTGTGAACGTTGAATTTTGGACTTTATTATAAATGACATGTGATAGTGAATAGCTTTATGTAATTATAGGTCCTAATTCAGTTATTTCAAGAGATATGTTCTAATATGCAGTATTTGTTCTGAAATCCAAGTATATCAACAATTAAGCCTATATCTACGAATATAAATTTAAAAAACTAATACCAACATTATCATCACGTACAATGAGTACTTATTATAAGTATCCATATACGTGATATCAAAACTATTACAAAATTCATACTTTCTCATATTAACTCTATCCTCAAATAATGTGGAATTTTCTTAAATATCTGCCGTCGATTCGCTATTTTTGCATTATAGGTAGGTACTTAAAACAATAAGTGCACTTAACACGCTTAAAAACTCAAACGATTGTATTAACGTAATGTTCGTGAAGCGTCAGTATTGTATGTGTTTATATATTACTAATGTAGTGTTAGTTGGTATGATATTACGACAGGAGAGGTTTACCTGTGGCATGATGTCTTCTAATAGGTAATCCATCGCTACCGGTACTGTTCGACCTGGTTCGCATTTGAACCTTCTCTGTTTCTAAGAAAATAAAATAAATAATACAAATGATGATATAACATGTATTTTTTTTATAGCTAATGTTTGCAGATGAGCCTACCTGATGGTAAGTGGTAACCTTCGCTCATGGACTCAACTATAACGAGAGTATTGTCAAGCCGATGCGCAACATTTCATTTCTTAGATATGAAATGAAAGAATAAACGACTATCTTCTGCTACAGCCAAAACACACTGACGTGCTTCATGAGCGGTCACGCAAAAGACGGTGGTACCGACCCGTTCGGGCCCGATAGCAAGCGAGTACTCTCACTTGGCTTGGTACCCGAGCACCAGTAATGCAATGGGTAATAATTGTTTTTTTCCCTTAGTCGCATTGTACGACACCCGCGGGAAAGGTTGGGGTAGCGACACTTGTATTCTTAATCCATCACCACACGGACGAAATAGTGTATACGTCAAATCCATATCTAATGAATGGATATTAACAAGAACAAGCCGCCAATATTTTATGAAGAATAATAAACAAGGTTATTAAATTAAAACAATGCATAAACTTCTTGCAATTGACACCATATCTGCTAGGTTATGTCAGGAGCCCAGAAAATGGCCGGAATAATTAATGGTTCCAGTGGGATTATTTTTACATAAACCTAGTTACCTATAGTTATGTATCTATATCCTGTCCACGCGGCGGGAGTTGCGGGCAGAAACTAGTATTTGATATAGTCTAACTAAAGTAAGACGTGTAGCTAAGTTATAGAATGTGCAGCAGTAATCTTGTGAATACATACCGGGCACAAATCCATCTGGAGGAGGGCAATGAAGGTGTTTGCTGCCGGTGATCATAAGTTGATTGCCCGACAAGCTGCCGCCAAGAGGTAACTCCTGCTCTAACTCTGTCGACAGAAAATAACACATTATTAAAGAAATCATCCCCAATTCTTCTAATGGCTGACTATAGATTTTTACAGTTACGGGATGTTATGCCATCTAATAATACCTATCTAATTTTTTAATCAGCAATCATACAAAGGTTTTAAGGCGCTAGATATATGGAAACTAATTTAAGAGACTGGCACTGGTGGATCAAATGGATAACTATGAGCAGAACTGTGTGATTCTATGCATGCCCATTGTCAACGAGATACCATTAATCATGACACGAGGTTTACACAAGTAGTTGCAAACCGAATTTCACGTGAGCGAAGCCGCAGCATCACCTAATCGATACTATTATAAAACTGTGTGACTATAAAAAGTGGAGATTTAGAATCACCGTTGGGTGACTGCAGTAGCTTAGAAGCCAAGAGCACTTCCCTCGGATTGGATGGGACATAGGTTCGAATCCTGCTTGCAGTAAAGTTGTCTTTCTCCATTTTCACAATTAATTTGTTTATCAAAATACATGTTTAAAAATATGTTATAGAACGAGGAACTAAGGTTCAATGCCATAGCTTTACACACTAGAAAAAGCATGTTCTCATAATGTATATTACTGACATGAAGACCATATTGACCTATTGGACACGGATCGCCTTTATGGAAGAATACACTACAATATTTATTTTCAATGATTAGATACGCGTTCAGAATACTACGTTATTAAGTGTATTGATCAACCAATTTAGAGAAAGTTATGTCGGGTGAAGTAAACTTATGCCAGCGAACATGACTTACGTTAATCAAATTGTGATTGAAGGTTATATTTGTGCAAAAATTATGAGTTAACACAGGTATGAATAAGAATATTATTAAAACTCGATTGCACGTAATTTCATAATTGGAGATATTCATCGCGAGTACTTTGCACAATAACAAACGTGATCGAGAGTTTAATTTAATTACAAACATCATTCTTACATTGTCAAAAAAAAATACAGTCGAAATGAGAACTTCCTCCTTTATTGAAGTCGCCTGCAGCTGTCCTGCACTTGGCACATACCGTGTGGCGCCTGCACGTCCAGCGAGCGCGCGTCGCGCCGGGCGGCCCTGGTCTCGAACTCGCGGCGGCGCAGCGCGACGCTGGGCTCGAGGCGCGTGGTGGAGAGGCGCGCCAGCTCGCTGCGGGCGCTGTCGGCGCGCTGCGAGCGGCCGCGCGCCTCCTGCAGCTGCCGCGTGCGCGCCGTCACCAGCTGCAGCTCCGGCGCCGGCCAGCTGCGGGCAACGCGACTGTCACCGACATGCCTACTCCTATATCTTGTCTCTTAGTGATTAACACGGACACTGTACTTGCATTTATGCTCATGATTAAGATATAAACTGCAATTTTTCATTAGTCGAATTAGATTTCACATCTAATTGATAACATCGTGTATCATGTCATTTTAGCTATCGACACACATTTGTAACAAAATTATAAAAAACAAAATTAATATGTGTATTATTTTACCAAATAAAAGAATTTATTACAGTTCATAACTCGATGGAATACTGAATGCATCATCATACATATCAGACAACCAAGAATAAGTGTCGAATAAGTAACGACAACTTTACAAGTGTAGATGTCGTAACCAGATTTTAAAATAAATCTTAACGAATGATGACGATGATGTGGCCGACCATTTCATGAGAAGATCGGCCACAACATAGATACCATGAAAATAAATACCATAACTCTGATTTTTCGATAGCTTTTAACCGTGTCGATCACCGCATATTACTTGTAAAAGTCCACTTCGGGATTCACGGTAATGTATACAGGTGGCTTTCATTCTATTTACTCAATCGCACATAATTAGTGGCACTTAATGGGTTTGAATCTGTTCCATTTTTGGCTGAATCAGGGGTGCCGCAAGGGTTCAACCTGGGTCCTCTCCTATTTTTCTTATTTATTTATGGTTTGTTTAATGAAATCAATAGTGAATGTGTGACTTAAAGGTTTTTAGGCGCATTTCCGATTACAAAGATTGTGTAAAACTTCAGTTGGATATAGATACAATTGTGGACTGGTGTAACAATAATTTATTTTTGTGTTATTATAAATCTTTGCCATGTGGGGCCGGCTTTAGAATTGTCCCACCCCTTCTCTACCCATGGGAGTCTTAAGAACCGACTGAGGGAATACCGGGGGAGTGGGCAGCAGCACTCCCTCGAGTATCTGCGATCGCCAATCCACCTGCCAAGCGTGGCGATTCCGGCACTATCCCCGATATGAGCGAAACAGCACGGCACCACTCGTTGTGGCGTTCCCTTGGGGAGGCCTATGTCCAGCAGTGGACGTAGAAAGGCTGATGGATGGATTATGAATCTGCTGTCTATTACTATACCTAATAAATAAGTAACTTACTTATTTTCTTGATTATTATTATTAGAAACTCCGTCTTTCATTCCTTGTAATCCATTAGTAACTGTAGCACCATTTGTGCTCGGTAAACTGGGCACCGTCTCCTGTATCTTCGATAGCGTTGACACAAATTGATTCTTGTCCTGTTTCGGTTTACTTTTATCTTGAGCACCATTTACTTCTCCGTATCCACTGTAAGTACCACTGTCGACGCTTGCAGAACATTCTTCTTTCCTATCTTCTTGTGGAGGCTGTAATTGAGGTGGGGGTGAGGCGGCTAGAGGAGGGGAAGCGGCAGGTGGAGGCCAAGCCGGTTTCTGTAATTTTTGTGGCCTTGCATAAAATTCTTTTTGTTTTATAGTTGGTGGGGCATCTGGGGTGACCCACCCGGTGGGTTGGCTAGGACGTCGGAGGAATGCCTCTTTCTGTTCGAGGCTCTTTCGTATTCGTGACAGGATAATCGAGTCGTCCAGCTCGCGCCCCGTTAAGGTTGAGTTCGAATCAAACGATCCAAGACTGTCTTTGCTTTCTGTAGCCGACGAAGGCAATGAAGTGTCAGATTCTCTTCTGCTATAATGAAATAAAAAGAAAATAGTTATTGTTTATTTCAATTCCTCTAAAAAATAAATAATAATTATAAGCGTACATTAATAAAATATCTAAAAATCGATTTTATATACATTTCTCTGTATAGGCAGCGGTTTATCTGTGCCATTGGCATTGCTAAATTCATAAGCGGAGATTATCACTTAACATCAGAGAATTGGGTCGTTCGATTGCATTAATAGCATTAATTGCAATTTTCGATTGCGGCAATACCTTTGATGTTAAGTGAGACGCGCAAAAAGTGCTCTAGTGAACGTACAACAAGAAAGTAAGTAGGTTGGGTAAGTGTAGGTACAAAATACATACCCATCATGGATAAGGTAATGTGGTGTTCCTGGCAGCCTCGACATATCGTATCTAGAAGGCGCCAGTGACGCAACACTTGCGTACTCCGGATCTTCTCTGTGCCTCGCCGGCGTCTGCGGCGCAGGCAGCGCGGCCCGAGGCCGGCGGTAAGCGTCGAACAGGCGCGACTCATGTTCTGTCACCGGCGCCGGCATGTCTAATGGTCGCTGGTTGGTTTCGGGGTTGTACGCTGCTTCACTGAAGTACTGAAAATGTTATTTTTTGTAAGTTTAATAAATTATACACGCTCTATACTATTGATTCAGAAGCGTCGTTAAGTTACATGCTTTTAGGATATAACTGAGATTTCTAGCTCTACAATAGAGGTCTCTGCAAGTATTTTTATAGAGGTGACAATAATGTTGCTAGTACCTCAATAAATATTATATAAATATAAAATAAATAAATAAATAAAAAAAATTAAAACAAAACTAGGGCATAAGCTGCTTACCCGCTGCAACAAATCGTGATCCCTGGGCACTACGGTGAGCCTGAGTATCCGCGGCTCCCGCTGCGCAAGCTGCACGACCCTGGCGTAGGGCGCCCGAGAACGGCCGCACGCGACGGGCTCCCCGTTGACAGCGAGCACGCGGTCACCGGCGCGTAGCCCTGCGATGGCCGCCGGCCCGCCCGGCCTCACCGACCTCACGAAGATCGTGTCCATCGGAGCGCCCACCGCGCCCACCGCCAGCAGACGCGCATCTTCGTATAAATCCTTTAATGTACAATTTATCCAAATCAACTCTAAAACCTCCTCAAAGGCAGTCACGCTAAAAAAAACATTTCTAGTCTTACCTAACACCACATTTTAGAGCGACGGCCAAAGGCTGGCTTACGTCGTACGAGGCGGCAACTGTGTTAAAACACCTCTTATTGGAGAATTGGAGCCCCGAATAGGATCAGAGTTTTCTTAAGAGGAGTTCAGTGACCAACACACGTGCAAAAGAATTATAGATATAGGTACATAAAGATTTATTATTAGTATGGGGACTTTTGATGTAGAAATAACAGAAATATTAGAAAGCCAATAAAACACTTTTGAGAAATAATAATAAAAATAATAGAAATTTAATGTAATAAACAAACCAAGAAGCTGACCTGAAGTGAGTCTGGCGGGTAGACGACCAAGTGCCGGAGCGTGAAGCCGAAGCCGTGCCTGGCGTCAGGCCGTTGGATGACGATGGTGCGTGGCGCCGAAGCGTGCGGTGCGGGTACTGATGACGGCGGCGGCAGCGCCACAGGCGGCGCGTGGACTACTGCGGGGGGCTGCAACACGAAAAAAATTCACGTCATTTAAACTCCAAGCGGGAGAATACTACTAAAATCGTCTGAACTAAAACTATACTAATTTCCCTTAAAGTCAATAGGTATGTATGTAACCAATATATCAAATATGCAGAATGCAATTACTTTATAGAATATAGAATTATAAAATTGCCTAAGTAATTCCACCGGCACATCATTTAAAGCGTCAAAATCTAACAATAACGTAACACTACAATTCAGATTTGTGTAGGTAAGCCGCACTATAAAAAAATAATAATCCGCTTACGTAGTCTAAGCTGCATTTATAAATCATAATATCTGGAAAGTGTACAGAACGAATTCAATAGCACGACTGACAGTTTGTTGAGCACGTTGATTACCGCTACCCACACCTCGTTACAGCACCTCACTTGTATATAATCATTGTATAAACGATATAAATTCTACCGCAAACCTACACTCGAAACATTCAGAATTATCTTCTAAAATCTCTCTTTAATGTTTCTTGTGTAGTAGTGATCGGAACATGCTATAGTTGTGTGCTGTCGCTTACTGTGTTTTGATATCAGTAAGCTACGTTAGTGTGTAACATAAAAAATGGAGTTATTAAAATGAATTTATTAATATGATCTACATCTTTTTTAGAAAAAAAAAAATATTATTTTAGTACGAACCCCTCCCTATCCTGTCCTTAATATCCTTCCCATTCTCTTCTTAGTATTCATTTTATCCTCTCATTATCTTCCTCTCACCTTCTATCCCTTTCCTTAGAGACGGCGACGCGCGATGCTTCTGGTGTTGCTAGCATCTATAGGCTACGGTAGCTATTTACCATCAGGTAGGCCGTATGGTAGTTTGCCACCCACTGAATATATAATAAAAAATCTTTTTACAATTCAATGTTCGATTTCGCTACACTTTAAAACCAGGCGCACCTCAAAAACTACACAAGATGAGAGTATTTTTCTTCAGACTCTTAATTAAATAATACATTATGATACATAGCATCACGCCTTTATTCCCCGAAGGGGTAGGCAGAGGTGTATTACATACCCACGACTCGCCAGCTATGTTTGAGTCCCACGTAATAGGGGGCGAGCCTATTGACGTCTACCGGGCACATTTCCAAACTCCAGGCTGCTACTGAGAAATTTGCTTTTTAGGAAAAAGTTCAGTAACTTGGCCCGACCCGGGGATCAAACCCGAGACCTCATGATTAGCAGTCGCATACACTACCGCTACACCACCGAGGCAGTTATGCATTATGATCTTTACCCGAATTTCAAATATATTGTCCTAGCTGGTGCCCGGTGCGCTTCGCTTTACCTAAAAAAACTACCATTTTTAAAACGTACAAAATTTCATATGAATTAGACCTATTTCTGTTTAGATATTTTTATATATATTTTTAGCATTTGGCATGCTTTGTGATTAATCTATTTCTGTTATTAGTATTTTTGTTTAAAAGATAAAAATCACTGCCACCAGCGCCGCTTATCCGGCACTAACATAACTATGTTCGTCGGAGTGATCATGTCGCCCTTTATATGTGTGCTAAGTTTGATATCAATTGGGCTAATGGTTCTCGAGTTTTAGGTGAACCGACATACATACACACATACTTTCTCTTTTATATATATATATATATATATTCTTAATATTATTTCAATGGTATACCCAGCCCCAGTCATGGTTTTTATTATTCCCTTTAATGCTTCAATGGTTGAATTGAACGTGACGCAAATGTAAATGTGGAGTATGCACGTGTCATCGTGACTCAATATTGCGAGAAGCCCTGCGAGGTGTATCCGTATTGAGTTACAAAGATTACCACTGGCTGTAACCTGATTTTTGCAATTCTTTCCGCGTTGTGTTTGATATAAAGTGTTATAAATCTTATTTGATAAAATAACAGGCTATATTGCCGGTGTCGATATTGTGACTGCTGTCCAAATATATTTAAGTTCTTTACTTCTAACTCTCCAAATTAAGAAGATAATGACAGTTTATCCTGTCCTCTTTATTCCGACTCATATCGAGCGGATTGCTCAATCTTCATATGAGCATCTTTTTGGATGTGCTCCTGGAATTGCTGGGTCCAGTCATGAGCAGCTGTCACCATTTATCATGTCGTGGCTCACATACCATTGTACGCAATAAAAAAAATATTTCCGAATTTACGCGGTATTGCGGATTAATACCAAAGTAAGTTTTTAATGTTTAAAGTTTTTACATCTAATACGAAAATGTTTTGTAGTATTAAAACAATCTTAGTTTGTAATAAGGTTAAAAGAAGCCATGCGGTGTTGTGTTACCGAAACCCACAACTCCTTGCGCCGTCGCCTCGTAAAATCGGTGCCAGTACTTCCGGATTTATATGGTTTATTACCACTTTCTACCCTCTTCAGTAGAAGTGGTTTCACCTTTAACGATCGAATTTCATTGCCTCTTTGTGTTTACTATTTGTGACACAAATTTTCGAAACGACCATGTTTTACTCTTTACACTCAAATAACTTTCTCTACTTCAGTACTCGTATTAGCCAAGAAAGCACACCAATTGATCAATACGTCTGAACAAACTGCATCCAAAACATTCTACATAAAAATATTACAATGAGAAGAGCTTAATTAATAAATAATTCATTTCAATTAACACAAAGTGGGAGAAATCGCACTTTGTGTTCTTATATATGGCTAAGCATTTCAAATGCTTTAAAAATATCAAAATCGTTTTAATTATCTCATTATGGAGCTACCAGCCTTTGACCTTTGCGGCAGGAGATGAAATAACAAGGAAATATAATGCATATTATTTACGTATAACATATGCCTTTAATCGTAGTACGATAGCTCAAAACATCCAGCCATCCATCCATCCATCAGCCTTTCAATGTCCACTGCTGGACATAGACCTCCCCAAGAGAACGCCACAACGAGCGGTCCCGTCATAGGGGATAATGCCGTAATCGCCACGCTTGGCAGGCGGGTTGGCGATCGCAGTGGATGTTGTTAATACTCGAGGGAGTGCTGCTGCCCACTCCCTCGGTATTCCCTTAGTCGGCTCTTATGACTCCCGTGGGTAGAGAGGGGTGGGACAATTCAAAAGTTGGCCCCACACGGCCAAAACATAGGAGACTATTAATTTACAGCAAGTTAGGGCCGGTACATTTTAATACAGATATACCTACTAATGTTATTAGAACAAGCAAAAGTAAATTAGTAAAGGTAAGGTTTATTTCGAAATTCATGTTACTGTTACTATTATAATACGATTATTACTGAGAAAATATAAATGAAATGAAAAGTGTGTACTTAAAATGTCTATTGGGTATAAATTATGGCCATTAGATAACAATCTAAATGTATTATAAACAGCAGAGGCAAATGTGAAAGTATCATAAAATGTCGCAAATATCTATAAAAACGTTTGGACTTGATCACAACGGCCCCTTTCTACATTAATTTGCAATAATTATGTAAAACATTTAGATGATTGTAACTTTATGCATAATATCCGTCGAGGCAAACTAAAATAAGCATTAGTGCATATTCTATCAACGTGAATTGTAAACACAAAGTGTGAAAATGTGAAATCGAAAATAACAGTCATGAGCAGGATAATAGGAAAATAAAAAAAAATCTAAACGTGAATTGTACTTTTTTTTATTGCTAATGATGGCAGAAGAGTGAGACGAGCCACGGCTATACCTAGAGTATTGTCAAGCAGCTGCTCACCATTTCATTTCTCAGATATGAAATCAAAGAATAACATAGTTACGTGAATAGTACTGATAAAATATGTACTTTTCTAATGTTTACTGCAGAAACTTTTCTGTAAGGTTTTTCTCTTTTAATTAGCTACTGCTAGCTTTGCACGCGTGCTTAAAGTTCTATATATAAATGTTTACCTAAATAATATTAGAACACACATTGCGTAAATGCCACGAGCAGGCTATCATTTACGAGTTCACATATTCACAATTGAGTTCTGGTAGATGATCAGATGATGTGCTTAACATATAATATCGATATGGAAATTATAGTATTTTTATTTTATTAAGAAATAGCATAGTTTTACGTACTCCTTCGAACATTGAGAAACTAATTTATTTTCAGAGCATAAAAGACAACAGAAAACGAAAGTTTTCGTTTGTAACCAAATGGATGGAGTGAGATTAGCACAAATTTCCCCAGCTCTACGAGAGTGTGTGAGTGCCGAGACGTTTTAAGATCAATTTTAGGATAAGATTTTCGTTTTAGATAATATCTTTCTTTAGGCTCTTTTCAGTTGCATATTTAAGCCGTTTCCGTGCTCTATAAAAAAAATACACAAGAATAAATCACAAATTTAAAAATCATCTGACTACCTTCTCTACTCCATCAATCAGATCCTGGTCACTGTCTATGTCTATGTATACCAAAAAAAAGGTGATAATCTACAAATGGCTAACTATAAATTTAACCATAGTTAAGAACTTTATCGATGAAGTTACTTTTCAAACAAAGAAAACTTAAAAAACCATTCAGCCGTTCGGAAGTTAAGTTTACCTGGTCGGTATAATGTATGAAAATACTTCCGATAGATGGCGCGGCGTCACCCAAAGACGTTAAGTACGAATGTGTTATCCAAATTAGCAGTCAGGAGCAATTGTCACGATGGCTAAATTGGCAAAGCATCTGGACGGTATCCAGGAGATGCAGGTTCAAATCCTGCTCGTGACTGTTATTTTCGATTTCACATTTTTCACTTTGTGTTTAATGTATAGTGCTAAGCATGTGAAATGCTAAAAATATATATAAAAATATCCAAATCCTCATTTTCTCAATCTGTTGTGTCTGCAGCTCGTCCGTTTTGCAAGTAGTCCCACAAAGTAAGAATTATGCGCTGTTTAAAGTTTTCTAACAGCAAATACGCATGTGATAACAGGTAGCAGAGAAAAGTCGTCCGCTCAGACATAATTATGTGCTGGTGACAAACTAATAAGGCTGAATATATTTGTACATTTATTTTCTGCATTTTTTGCATTTAACAGTCCGGTTATCTTACGCAGTTATAATTCAACTAACATTATGTTAAGACCCTTAAAAACAGAGCTATTATTATATTAATTATAAAAAAAAATATGCGGCCAGTGAAGTCCCCGCGCTCATTTTTTTTTCAGTATTCAAAAAAAATACTATACCTATCATTGTGGTCGAAGAAGTAAGATACAACGTGTATTCAATTAATCACGAGTGATACATGGCAATAATCATTTGAAAGTGGTTTTAAATATCATTGATACAGTTGCCAATTCAAGTTAATAACTTTATTGACACGCTTAATTTTAACTATTTAAAAAAATGTCATAGCTGTCAAACCTACCTCGGCCACTTCCTTTTATTGATCACTATATTAAAGGTATTGGTTATTTTCATTTATTTAATTATAGACTCACGCCTTTTCCCCAGAGGGGTAAGCAGAGACAACGGATTTCCACTTGCCACAATCCTTGCTCACCTTTTTTGCCTCATTCATATGAGGAATATAATGACAAGCCAGTTAAAGGTATACTTCTGACCTGACTTTTCTTGAGAACAACTCTGATTTGATCAGAGAACGTCCGACGAGGTCTACCCCTCCCAACTGCACCATTCACACTCGCATTGTATTGGTTGTTTATTTAAAAATAACATAGTATTATAAATATGATGAATACTTTTTTTTTATTTGAAATAGTGCAAGTTTTGTTGTTTACAAGGTTTGTTTACGTTTTTTTTTATAGTAGGTATATGGTTGGCAACTAAGCATACGGCTCACCTGATGGTAAGCGCTTACCGTAGCATATAGACCCTAGCAACACGAGAGGCATCACTTGCGCGTCGCTATCTCCAAGGAAAGGTTTAGGATGTGGATAGGAAATATATTAAAGAGAGGATAGGTAGTTTACTAGGAGAGGATTGGAAGGAGAATAAGGAGAGGATAGGGCCTCTGGCACTCTCACTCACCATACGAAGCGTGTCCCTACCGCTGTTACAGGCTGATCTTTTGTGAGAGGGTGGTACTTCCCCGATTGAGCCGGCTCATTCATGCTGGGATAAGCTCTAACACTAGAAGATACTGACTAATATGTGTAAGTGTGACGACCTGGCTTATTGATAAGTACTACGGGTGTGGTGTTACCGAGAAAACATCTCAAAACCTTGATCAGATTCTAGTGCATTTAAGAAGAATCAAAATGGCCGAAACCGAACTGCCCTCACAGTACGAAGTCGCGGCGAGAATTAAACGTAGCATCACGCCTGTATTCCCCGAAGGAGTAGGCAAAGGTGTACTACACACCCACGATTCGCCAGCTATGTTTAAGTCCCACGTAATAGGGGGCGAACCTATTGACGTCTACCGGGCACATTTCCAAACTCAGGGCTACTGAGAATTTTTCTTTTTAGAAAAAAGCTCAATAACATTGCCCGACCCGGGGATCGAACCCGACACCTCATGATTAGCAGTCACATACACTACCGCTACACCACCGAGGCAGTTAAAATTAATAAAATCCCCAGGGCATCCGATACTCGAGGATATATCCATATTATTACTCAATGGCAATCTAGATAGAAATGTAGAATGCTACGTGAACGCAGTATTTCTTGATATTCTCGTAAATCGTGAGATTGTTTCCCAAGTTTGATGGGATGTAACTCGTCTATAGCAAGGCCTTCAAACGTTTTAACCGTACTCAAATGAACATAAACTTGACCTTTTGCAAATTGCCTTTCGCATAAATTTACGACAAAGTCGAGTGTACCTTCTAAATTATGCACAGTTATAGCCTAGCGCCTAGCGTATTATTCAGACCTCAAAAAATTGTAGGCACCTGATTTGTTTCATACCTAATTGAGATTTAAACGCGCTAGTGATGTTCCTGGTGTTACTAGAGCCTTTAAGCCACGGTAACCGCTTATCATGCGAGATCTGTGCTTGTTTGGCCTCTTTTTTAGTACTTATAAAAAAAATGTATATCCAATACCATATATTGATAAAATAATATCGTGTAAAAAAATTGTATATTAATTATCAACGAAATAAACAAATTGGACACAGAAAGTATGTAAGTGGAAGTGATTCTGTAAAACGGGTATCCAATGATTCATAAATCCAAGTTGCTTAAGTAGAAGCTGTACCGAGAGGGAATTAATAATAAATATCAATAAAATCAGCTTAAAGGCTAAGTCGTTCCATAAATCAGAGGGAGTAATAGCGGCTGAGTTTCTGCATAATATTTCTTGAAGGAACACTTTATCAACCCTTCGAGCACTGTTAAGTTTAGTACATTTTAAGGGCAATATAATACAGCAAAAGTTTATGTGTTTATAATCTATAAAATGTGACCAGCTGTAGAGAGATGTTTGCGTGTTTTCTCTGTAGAAAACAAATTGCCTGACTAATAATTGTGAAAATAGATCTGGGAGGTTAGAATGTATCTCACTAAATCGTATCAACATCGCATCGTTTCTTTGTGATTGGTTGAGATCACCGTGATTGGCCGAGGGATTATTGCGACATCACGCATCCGTTTCTCTACTATTCACAAGCGAGACGATACGATGTCGATAAGGTTTACTGAGTTACATTCTACGGGCCCTGGGTGCAAATTGTACTCTGCGACTGATTGATCCAGTTTATATTACTTACTAGATGCTGCCCGCAACTTCGTTTACGTGGACTTCAGTACATAAATACGTCACTCTACCATGCATTAATTAACTCTTTGTAAAAGTAGCTATCATGATATTTGGTTCAATAGTTACGGCGTGAAAGCCTAATAACAAGGAAACTCACTTTCGCATTTGTAATATAGGTAAGGATTGCTTCAATTTTTATTGATTAATAGCTGCGGCCGGGGCTTTCATTCTGTTTTCTATTTAAAATAAAAATGGTTATATATCTTATATATAAAATGCCAGTGTCGCGATGAACTACTTACGGGGACGCAACGCTATTTTTTTTTTCAAAATATATGCGTATGGTTTGTAACGTATGTTTCCAGCAAATTTACTTCATCTTCATAAATGTATTTATACGCGCTTGTGACTGCGGGGTACAGTACACAACATCATAATTACGTTGAACAGGAGCTTAGTAATGATCCGTCCCTTTTATACATCGGCAACAATCACTGCTTACCGTAAAATTTTACAAATTCCTTCGTCTTTTCTAAAATACATGCCATGAAGACAGTTGCTCTTCAAAATTTGAATCAGTTACATGACCGATTAACTGTAGTCAAAGAATGCAAGGACCACCCACCTAGTGTAAAATGAATTAGCATACACCTATCTGTACCTTAAATATAGCGCTTACGTAATAAAGTTTTCAATGAAATTTCGATATAAAGCTGATATCAGCCAATTAACGATCAAAGTAAATCAGGGCAAAACCGTGAGGTCATTCTGACCCTATTAGCGGAGACGGGTTGATTCGAAAGTATAGGTAATTAAGAAAGGCCACAAACAATATACAATGTATATTACAAGGTTATGAGACTAACCTGGTGGCCTTTTAGGGTAATATACAGGGTGGGCGGTGCCGGCGACGTGCTGGCTGTTGTAACACAATGCCCACTGTATTGTAACCATTGGTTGCGATCTACTGTGCTCACTTGACCATGTAAAACCACGAAATACCTCAAAGTAAACGATAAGAATAATTCGTTATTTTGGAATGTAAGGTATCCTTCTTGACAAGAAGGAAGAACTTTGTTAAATAAATACTTATAACAAAAAATTCTTCTTGTCTAACAAAGTATCAGGGAAAACTGATTGCTGTTTTAATATTGGATCTTTGATCCAATATTAAAACAGCAATCAGTTTTTAAATATACATACATACATATCGTCACGCCTTTTTTCCCGTAGAGGTAGACAGAGACCACTTCTCTCCACTTTCTACGATCCTGACACATCTTTCACTTCATCTACTTTCATCAGCGCTTTCATGCATGCTCGTCGGTTACGAGTACTCTTAACCTGGCTTCTTAAGAACGTCTCCGAACTGGTCAAAATACGTTCTTAGGTGTCGACCTAGGATCGTACGTAGAAGTCGCTCTACCACCACTGAAGGAATGTAACATGGTTTAGTGGGTGAAGGCCCCACACTACCCTGTTCGTTGCCCCGAATGACGGGGTGTGCGGTTAGGTACAATTTCTTCCCGCCTAAACAAAAAAAAAGTCGATCTCTATCAACTTGCCCATTTACAGTCGCCGTGTATATCTGTTTCGTTAATGTTCTTTCATACATCCTCTCTACGTGTTCGAACCACCTAAACATTCCTTTCTCTATTTTTGTCAGTACATTACACACCACAGCGTTCTCGTATCAATAAGTCCTCGACCGGAGATCGAAGACTTATTGAACGTCAATAACACTTAACGAAACTACTACGAAACGCCCTATTTATACATAACATGCGAAAGTGGAAGGATATAGGGGGAGACCGAGACACCTACCTAGATCAAATCAGTAATGTATTGAAGGAAGGTGGAGTTAGGAGTCTCCAAAACTAGCGAACGTGTATGAAGAGAATTATGAAAGTCGAGGAAGCGAGAGATGTATGCAAGAATAGCGCCTCTTGGCACTCTGTTCTCTCTGCCTACCCCGCAAGGGAAATAGCGTTATGATAAATCCGTGTGGTAACGGACTAAGAATACAAGTGTCACCAACCCATCCTTTCCCACGGGTGTCGTACAAGGCGACTAAGGGAAGTAAGCAAGTTAGGGCTGGGTACCAAGTGAGAGTACTCACTTTCTATGGAGCCCGAACGGGTCAGAACCACCGTCTTCTGTGTGACCGGTCATGACGTAAGCACGTCAGTGTGTTTTGGCTGTAGCAGAAGATAGCCGTTTATTCTTTCATTTCATATCTGAGAAATGAAATGGTGCGTAGCGGCTTGACAATGCTCTTGGTATAGTTGAATCTATGAGCGACGGTTACCACTTACCATCAGGTGGGCCGTGGCTCGCCTGCCATCATGAGCAATAAAAAAAGTAGTATACATAACGTGTGGTCCAACGTGACATAAGAGAAAACCTAAAGAAGAATCCAGTGCGTTAAACCACTTGACTGCGTCTTATCTTCACACGTAATGTAGTGAAGAGCTTGCTTTTTAAAAAGATTTTATTTAGTTAGTAGTTTTAGTTGGTGTCTGTCTTTCTGTAATGGAATCTTATGAATTAAACTCGACCTACTCCCCGGTTTCCGAATGAGCTGAAATTTTGCATAGGTACATATATAAATCGGAGAACATTTTGCAACAACTACTCAGGCCGTTACATCTAATAACACCATTATTAGTTTTTATCTAACAGGTACTTACTCTGTGTGTAGTATGTTTAACAGTAATGTCACGTTTAGTGTCATTACCGTTATTTATAAACGTGATAGAAACTGACAAGATACAGACGTTTTTGCACGGGAAAAAGTCAAACGCGCATTAGGTACCTTCAGTAGTTTTGAGGCCTAATGTACATATATAACGAGCCGTGTTGGCTTGAGGTAAGATCAAGACTAACAAATATGTCGATTATTATTATTATATTTATTTATCCAAATTATAAAATGTTACAAATTCACATAAAGCTCTGACTCCCGTGCTAGTTATAAACTTTATTACGGGAGACAGTGGCTTCTCTTACACATAGTAAGTACATAATTATATCGGAACTATAGTAAGCGACACCACTAATATTTATAACTTAAAAAAAGTAAAGTTGTAGTACTAGTGTATGCACAGTTCGTAATTATTTTTGGAGTCTCGTCTTTAATTATATATATTATATAAAATATAAATATACATGTAATTTTAGGAGTATCTTCTACTTCAAAGCAAATCCATACTTTATATAATATATGTTCACGTAATAAGGGGCGAGCCTATTGCCGTCAACAGGGCACATTGTCAAACTCCGGGCTGCTACTGAGAAATTTTTTTCTTTACGAAAAAGCTCAATAACAAGTAATGCCCGTGGATCGAATCCAAGACCTGATGATCAGCAGTCGCTCAGATTACCGCTGCAAACCTGGGAAAATTGTTTGGAAATCGCCCTCTACGAAACATTCTTAGTTTTAATAATAATTACTTATTGTAATTCACATCATGAACTTCAAAAATAATACGGGATTTAAGAGTTATAATAATGACAATCAACTTACATCAAGCCTATTCATGACAGTATATATACTCCTTGATTCATGAAGCCACAGGTTATGTATGTATTTTGTTAACCTACTATCCAATTAAAGGAACTATCTGTTTCCTAGACATTGAAATGTTGTTCATTTCCCGGTGTTAAATCAATCTGCCTAATGCAATAGTGATTATGTCAGTAATTGATCAGTAAGTGAGAACGACAAAAACTGGCTTGTACTCGCTTGTGTTCCACCTCATAAATTTAACGTTCGGAAGTTCTAAATGCATTCATTCGATCGCTTAAGTTAACGCAATGATTACATGTAGCTCACTGGTCAAAAAAATTAATCAGGACATAAAAATGGGCATATATAGGTATATATTGTTTTATGACGTAAAAATTAATGTTTGACCTAATGTTTGATATCAACATAAACGACAGGATATGTACCTAAATATGTTTATATAACAAAAAGTTAAAAAATAAGGCTGAAATTAAAACGCCCATATTTTGATTGGAAACCAGGTATGACTAGGCCCATAAGATAGGCCATTTTATGACAAATGGCTATCTGCATAGCTCTACTTTTAAAGATATTAAATAGCCAATAAACTATCTGGATACATAGGATTAAAATACAACTTTTTTTTACAATAAGATTATTTTAATTTACTTTTTGGTAACGTTCGGCACTCGCCGGACATTACGGGATTCGAACTCGGAGTAACCATACCATCCCACTACCGTGTACAACATTGCGTAACTTTATTTCTGTCTTTTTCTTTTTAATCTACTCTTAAGAGTCGTAACGTGATCTTCAATAAGCCTATATATTTTGCTATAATAATCTCTGAATAATGTGAAAGTAAATGTCATAATATACCATACTTGAACAATGTCAGCATTAGTTTATTATGATCTCTGTAGCGCAAGTTTTATGTTGTGTTCACTAATCATTATATGTCAGCTTAATGCTGGCGCTAAGCTATTTTCAAGAATAGAAAAAAAAATTATTCAAAACCGAATAGCAGTTGCAGAGATTAAATGTTTAAACAAAAACAAAATTCTTCAGCTTTATTAATCAAAGCCAAGCAAGAGCTTTATTAAACAAAGCCAAATTGGCGAACAAGAAACCGGGCGTCCTGAACAGAGCCAAGCGGTACTTCACACCGAGGCAGCGACTTGTGCTGTATAAAGTACAAGTCAGCCCTCACGTAAAGTACTGTTCACATCTCTGGGCAGGCGCACCAATATACCAGCTCGACCCACCTGACTCCCTGCAAAGACGCGCTGTTCGAATTGTCGATGATCCCAATCTCACGGATGAGCTGGAGTCGTTGGGGCGGCGGAGAGACTTTGGGGCTCTCTGTGTGCTCTATCGACTCTTCAACGGGGAGTGCTCTGAGGAACTGTTTGAGGTGGTACCAACATCGCCGTTTTACCACCGGACCACGAGACGCCGTACTAGGGTTCATCCATACCACCTGGAAACGATCTCGTCCAAGACGGTTCATTTTCAGCTTTCTTTTCTACCACGTACGTGTAAGATCTGGAATGAACTTCCTGCTGCGGTGTTTCCCCAGCGTTACGACTTGTCCCTCTTTAAACGAGGTTTGAGGAGAGTACTTTACTCACGGTAGGCGGCGACTTGGCTGTGCCCCTGGTGTTGCCATAGTCCATGGGCGGCGGTTACTACTTACCATCAGGTAGGCCGTTTGCTCGTCAGCAACAGTGGGCAATAAAAAAAAATTAAAAAAAAAATTGGTACATAAGTATAGATACGCACACTTTCAGTTCAAGCAACCACAAAGTTATGGACCTCTATCAAGTAATCAACATCTCATTACGTTTCTTTAAACTACGTAGTTACCAACGCACATCTCATTTAAAAACCGAATGTTCAATGGCTACCTGACTTTCGATTATAACCAGTCACGTCCATATCCCATTAAAATACAACTTGATTGGGTTATTAGGGCCAATAAACACAATATCGTTATGATTAAATACGAGTAGGCAAGTTTTTATGCTGGACAAATGCTGATGAGTTATATTAGTTTTAAAATGATTTTTTTATTCATTATAATATAACACATTAATTGGATCTTTACGCGTATTAAACTTCTCAAAATAGTATTTTGAAAATACTACTATTTTGATTAACCTTAATGTTTCGGCTGAGTTGCACCAGTCGTGGCCACGAGTACTCTTGATTTTTTTATAGCGACCTGATGGTAAGTGGTACCGCTGCTCACGGACTGAGTATACTGAGAGTATACTGGCAAGTCGCTGTTTGCCACTACATTTCACGAATGTGAAATAAAAGAATGGATAATCTCCTGTTACAACCAAAATACACCTGGGTATTTCATGGGCGGTTACATGGGCGACGGTGGTACCGACCCGCTTGGGCCTGGTAACAGATGAGTACACCTACTTGATAACTAACCCTACCACCAGTAATGCAATGGCTGGCTTACTTTCCTTAGTCACATTGTACGAAACCCGCGGAAAAGAATGGCACTTGTAATCTTAGTTGACGGGCCTCGTGGCGTAGTCGGTAGTGTAACCGACTTCCGTGCACGAGGTCGTGGGTTCCATTCCCACTCAGGACAATTATTTGTGTGATGAACACAGATACTTGTACTGCGTGTGGGTGTTTTCTATCTATTATATGTATGTATTTACAAAAAAGAGTAATATATGTATTATATCCGTAATCTGGTACCCATAGCACAAGCGTTAAGCTTAGTTTGGGACCGGAGGACGTTGTGTGAAAATGTCCGTAAATAAATATTAGTCCGTCACCACAAGGACTGTAGAACCATTATTAAGAACTTGTTTTGTTCTTGATTGTAGCTACTGTAGAAAACATAGAAAATATGTCGTTTATTAAAATCTTACAGGTTTAACGAATTATAGTCGATTACTGAAACGAATGATTTATTACCTGGAATCCATTAATATCGAATAATTTTCTTTGTGGCCACTATTTAACTAAATGAATTTGAGCAGCGCTTTGCCCCAAAATATTTAGGTTAGTAATAAATCACTTCTTGTTTAATTTAAAATGTCTATGCCTGAATATAAAAGCAATAAGCGTATCATTTATAAATAGTATAAAAATAAAGTCGCAGTTCTGTCTGCCTGTTTCTCCGCTTACGTCTGCTAAACCATGCGATAGATTCTGATGCAGTTTTCAATGTAGTTTATATATTTTTTTTCTAAGGAAAATTTGTGTGTATAAAGATTTATAACACATCCTAATTTAAGTTTTTTTAAGCGACGAAATTAGCACTTTATTCTTTGCAAAACCTAAATATTTTGTTCATTAACAAATTACACGCGTGCGAAGCCATGGCGGATCACTCGTCATAATTATAAGAGCATTGGAGATATATTTTTATTCGTTATTATACGTTAAATTTTCCATAATACGCTGTAATTACTGTAGGTGGTTAATATTGTGGGTGCTAATATTTATTATTGAAATTATTTGTACGTGACAGCATTTAAATCACTTGACAACGGATGAAATTCCAATCTATTAATTGAATTCAAGGTTATACGTTAACGGAAGCGTTGTGTGTAGTGCTGTTAAATATTATTAAATAGCTGCTACAGGCGACTTCATCAGAGTGGAATTTAAATATTATCTTTTTTTATGCGGAACCCTATTTAATATTCCAAAATAAAAGTAGCGTTAGTTACTCCTTATAAAATCAGCTATCTGCCAGTGAACCCAAAGTCCCGTCCAAATCGGTCCACCGTTTCGGAAATTAGCCTTTCGGGGATTAGGGAGAACAAACAGACAGACATACAAAAACTTAAAAAATTATATTTTGTTATAGGTATCGTATACTTTCAAATGCATTTAGTAAAAAGCTGTTATTTAAAATTTGCTATCCCATAGGACGGGAGAAGTACTTAGTCTATGTCTATTTTTAGATTCTAGACTATATTTATGCTAAATTTTATGATGATCAGTTTCGTAGTCATGGCGTGAAAACTTAACAATCAAACAAACACTCGCACTTTCGCATTTATCATATTAAGTAAGGTACAGTATATAACTAATAACTACCTCGATGGCCTAGCGTTAGTGTTTGCAACTGCGATTCATGAGGTCTCGGGTTCCATTTCCGGGTCAGCCGAAAATTTATTGGGTATTTCCGTCAAGAATTTCCGTCAACAACTCACACTCAGCAGCCCGGAGTTAGGAAGTTGGCCGTGTTTTACACCTGTGCCGTAGAAAGTACATAAATCCAAGCCGTCTGATCTCTCCTAGTCCCATTGAACTATGAGAGTGGAAACAGAGAGTGTGGTTGTGTTTGCGCACACACTGGTGCACTATGATATCTCCTGCGCACATTGATAGCGTCTGTTCACACTGACAGCCGTGTCGGAAATTATGGCCAGCGTGGTGAACTATCCATCCATCCATCCTTTAGCCTTTCAACGTCCACTGCTGGACATAGGCCTCCCCAAGAAATGGGGGGTAATGCCGTAATCGCCACGCTTGGCAGGCGGGTTGGCGATCGTAGTAGATTTTGTTAATACTCGAGGAAGTGTTGCTGCCCACTCCCCTGGTATTCCCTCAGTCGGCTCTTACGATTCCCGTGGGTAGAGAGGGTTGGGACACGGCCAACGACACAACGGCGTGGTGAACTACGGCCACTAAATCCCTCTCGCTATGAAAGCCCGTGCCCAGCGGGGAAAAATGATGGATTTAGAAAAAAAATAGCTTAAATTACATCGTATGTTATTTACATTTATCTGTCACTCTTGCAAAGTACTATGATTTATTTTAAACAATAATTTATTTATTGGCTATACAGAAGCTTAAGTAAGAAAAGGGAAAGAAAGCTAAAGTAAACGAATAGGCTTGATGATTGAGGCAAGCGTGTCAACTGAACCCCAATTACTCGGCGTGACTAAATTATCCGTAATGATGTCTGGCAAGTCACAAGAAACCTAACTTTTATGCAAAGGTACCGAGACAAATTTTACTTAACATGCAATAATAATATATTGAATTGACATAGCAGAACTAAGTTTCAATACATTATTGCCTAATAGTACTTACCTACTATAAAGTATACCAATATTATATTGAATGCCGTGTGGGGCCGGCTTTAGAATTGTTCCACCCCTCTCCACCCATGGGAGTCGTAAGAGCTGACTGAGGGAATCCCGGGGGACTGGGCAGCAGCACTCCCTCGATTATTAACAACATCCACTGCGATCACCAAACCGCCTGCCAAGCGTGGCGATAACGGCACTATCCCCCATTCTTGGGGAGGCCTATGTCCAGCAGTGGACGTTAAAGGGCTGATGGATAGATGGATGGACTATAAAGTATTCAAGTTAAACATAAGTGTTCATGTACATCTGCAAAAAAAATCCATTTTTCAGGGAAATTATCACATTGATTAACGACCATAAACAATCATATTTCCGAGCAACTATTAGCAAAGCAATAGTTAAACTTTCATTTTCATTCACAGTTAAGATAGCAAGATAGCCGGTAATGTTAGTTTTGTGTGACTACCCCTCATTACCGCGACATTGTCAGCTACTGTGACACTAATGAACCGAACCGAGCGATTTGAGGAATCTAAATGTGCTGGATTTCACGCTGATGGTTATGTTTTACAGGCCAGTCGTTGCAGCGTTGTCGAGATTGTACGATAACGGTTTATTGTTCGTAATTGTCAACGAGGCCTGCAGGCTCGACATTCATTAGGTACTTACAACAGAATTCGTTAGATATATGGGTATCTCTCGATCTATGGGTATTGCAATGAATATGCAGAATAGTACCTGGTTTAAGGAAGCAGTTCATAATAGTTTATATTTATGTGAGTGAGCACAATTTAAGCGTGCCACGCAACAGCAACAGAAAAAAAGGATGTAACTCGCTTTTATTTGAAAACTTTTGCTTGTTTTTTATGTTTTTTTAGGTCTTTTTTATGTTCTTTATTTGAATTTTCTGTTGTTTTAAATATTGATTTCTTCGTATATTTTTTTAGAAATCCTTTTCAAATGCTATACAATCACTACACTACACGATTGTAAATATATATCAATTTCTACAAATGTAAAATCCAAGGAACTTTAAGTCTGTGCAAGTTAGGAAGGGTCTAGAATGACTATTTATAGCTGAATTTAATATTATGAACATCATAAAACGTCTGCTCCCAGGTAGGGAGTGACCAAGTTCCGCGTCACTCATCAATGCGGAACTGACTCGAGCTGGTCATAAGGAAATTTACGTCCGTGCAATTAAATAGCAAAAAAGTAATTCGCCCATTTCGGCTCTGTATGGTCGGCAACATTGACGGACGTTCCGCGGTATCGACGGCGACAAGTGCGGTGATACGTGATCGATTTTAGCCGGTTCCGCGTTATTCCTTTATTATGAGGCAGGTATTTAGTTCGTCGGAGGCTTTGAGGCGATTTTTATGACTAGATGATTAAAACAAGAAATTCCCTATTATCAAAATTTCTATGTAACTATATTTTATTTTGCAGTGATAGCCTACCGGTAAAACCAAATTCTGCAAAGAAGGTATCGAGATGAATCCCCAATCCAAGGTCCAAAATTTTATAAAAATAATTTTATAACGAAATTGTTTGTGTATTAATTTACAATTTATCACTGCTCGGTGAAAGAAAACATCGTAAAGAAACCTGCATGCCTGAGAGATTTTCTCGACGGCTTGTGAAGACTGCCAACCCGCACTGGGTCAGCGTGGTGGACCATGGCCTAATACCTCTCACAATGAGAGAAGACCCATGCCCAACAGCGAGAATGAAAAACGGTTGAAACAAAACAAAAATACTTCTAAGAATATAGTCATCCGAAAGATCCGAATATGTAAAAAATATTTGAATGAATTTACAAAAATGATTATTTTAAGGAACACGTAACCAGAGAGTAACTTATTATATTATACTTCGTAGTTTATTCGGTACGATAAAAAAAAAACAAAACACGAAACGAAAAAGAACGAATTCAATTCTTATAAACGCCTACTATTTGTTTCATTTAAAAAATTACACAAAAATTTATCGCCAACGTTAGGTACATTGTTTATAACGAATATAAACACGGCCAAAAGCTCTCACGTCACCTACTGTGCAATATCACACAAATACTACAACTTAGGCAGTGAGCATATAAATAAAAAAATAAGACTAATAAATATACTACATGGCAGATAGAACGCTGTCATTCTCCTATTGGCCTTTTATATTCCGACATTTTTAATTTAGTAAAATGTTATCAGTCAAAAATCACTGTGTTAAAGTGGTCTAGAATTCAAAATATTACTCAGGTCCTTTCCCAGAGATGTAAGCAGATAATCATAATTCTAAAGAGTCCCAGCAAGACAAGGAAAACTTGAATACAAGACCATACAGAAAAGTGGTAGGAATAGATTCGAAGACTTGAAACACATGTTAGTTAGGCAACAACATAGCTATGCTCCTGGTATTTCGGAATCTATGAAGTTATATAGGTACTGGAAAGACCACAAAAAATAAAAGGTTTAGAAATGTAATGACATGACATAATTCCTTTGAAGTAACATAAACGGGTCTTTTTCCGCGTATAAATTAGGTGAAATTATTAACTACCTTTTACGGGACAACCCCGTGGCCACGGCTGCTGCAACGCAGTTGAAACGTCGGGTAAAGTGGTGGTAAAGGTAGTTAATAATTTCACCTAATTTATAGGCGAAAAAAGACCCGTTTATGTCACTTTAAATATGTGTACAATTCACGAATCCTTAAAAGTTACTAATTCATTTGAATTCAACAACACACAATTTAATAATTCAACTGTTTTGACGCAATCAATTTGAGAATAGGTTTCGAGAAATCCATCATTCAAAAATCTCAATGTCGTCCGCGCGCCGGGAGTCGTCGATGGATGCATTGCCGAAACGTCATTGCAAAAATAGAACAAGTTGACACACATAAATAATATTAGCACTCGTAAATTATACAATCCAGTAAACGTCTGAGAAGAATGACGTAGACACATAACTCCATCTGAACATGTAACGTCGGAGTAAACATTTCAATATACTCGTACATCATAAAAAAATTTAATATTTGTATGAAATTTGTTAACTCACTTTTATTTATGATATAAGCGTTCCAAATTATGTTAGCAAAACATAAATAAGCCGATACCTTATTTTAGCAAAATTCCTATCATTTTAGGCAAAGTAACCGTTTGTTTATTACGTTATTATCACGTTTAAAGCGTTAGCATAATTTTGTAAAATTGCATCCTTTTTTTTTGTTAAGGCGGGAAAAAATTTTCCTAACCGCACACCCCGTCGTTCGGGGCAACGAACAGGGAAGTATGGGGCCCTCACCCACCAAAGAAACCCGCCGTGTGCCGTCTCTCCGCCTTTATTGGCGGGCCACCCGAACCATATTACATTCCTTCAGTGGGTAAAATTACATCCTGAAGAAGACTTTTAGTTAATTGTTTATGATAAATATATCAAAATAGCTTTTTTAAGTATTTATATTATTTTGATTACTTTTATTTGGAACATAACACTGGTACAAATATTTACGCACAATTTTATAATATGTATCTGCGCGTAGACATTTTTATGAACTCTTGTTTTAAGCGTTATGATTGATCATTTGACGGCGGTTTTATAGCTAGTTATTAAAATTTATTTGCATGTAAAAATTGGAACTAATGTATGTCTCTTCTGAATAAAATATCTGGCTTTTGTAAGATAAATATTATTTTCATCAGATTGTGAAAAATTTACACCAAAAGTTATAAATGTAGCATAATCTGACAACGCAAAATTTTGACGATTTAATTTAGTTTCTGCCGGCGACCGTCTGCGCGGGCTTTAAAATTTGCTCCAAAGAGTTGTTTATGTTTAGGCATATCCCACAGGGGTTCATTTAAAAAACTTAACTAACTTATCATCACTCCATTTCCCTTGCGGGGTAGGCAGAGAGAACAAAGTGCCAAGAGGCTCTATTCTTGCATAAATCTCTCGCTTCCTCAATATTCATAATTCTCTTCATACACACTCGCCGGTTTCGGAGACTCCTGACTCCACCTTCCTTCAATACATGACCGATTTGGTCTAGGTAAGTGAGTCTCGGTCTCCCCCTGTACCTGCATCCTTCCACTTTTACATTGTATATCTTCTTAACCAGTCGCTCGTCCGGCATTCTTTCCACATGTCCGAACCATCGGAGCATTCCCTTTTACATCTTTACACCAATACTCTCTTTCATATCTTTAGACCAATACTCTCTTTCATACCTTTTTTTTTGTTTAGGCGGGAAAAAATGTTCCTAACCGCACACACCGTCGTTCGGGACAACGATCAGGGGGTAACTGCTTCGGTGGTGTAGCGGTAGTGTATGCGACTGCTAATCATGAGGTCTCGGGTTCGATCCCCGGGTCGGGCATTGTTATTGAGCTTTTTCCTAACAAGAAAAATTCTCATTAGCAACCCGGAGTTTGGAAATGTGCCCGGTAGACATCAATAGGCTCGCCCCCTATTACGTGGGACTTAAACATAGCTGGCGAGTCGTGGGTGTGTAATACACCTCTGCCTACCCCTTCGGGGAATACAGGCGTGATCCTATGTTTTGAACAGGGTAGTGTGGGGCCCGCACCCACTAAAGAAACCCGCCGTGTGCCGTCTCTCCGCCTAACTCTCTTTCATACCAACTCGCTCTCTTACGTCGTCGTTACGAATGCGGTCAGTCAACCTCACTCCACAGATTCTCCGCAGAGATTGCATTTCGACCGCATTGATTTTACTCTCATGCTCCTTTTTGCATACCCAATTTAACTCTCGCTTCCATATAATAACGTTGGGAGAAGTCCTGCGCTGTATATTGCGACACGGGTTAACTTAAGTTTTGTAAAAAATATTCTGTGTATTTATCCAGGTCCTGTCAGTGTGGTGACGGATTAAGAATAGAAGTGTCACCACACACACAGGTGTACGTGCGACTATGCGAAGTAAACGATGATTATCACTCATTGCATTACTGTTGGTAGGGTTGGGATACCAAGTGGGAGTGGTCACTTATTACGGGTCCTGAGCGGATTGGTACGTCTTCAGTAAGATTGACCGTGTAATACGTCGGTGTGTTGTGGTTGTAGCGGAAGATAGCCGTCTATAAAATCAAATCCATTCAGATTTTGGGCCTATGTGTAAAAAATAGCTAAGGGAACAATTTATTTTCACATATAGATAATGTCATATAGATAATATCATATAGATAATATAATATATATGTTAATCCAGTGTCTTATATCTACTGGATAGTTATAGCCGTCTATAAAATCAAATCCATTCAGTTTTTTAGCAAAAAATAGCTAAGGGAACAATTTATTTTCACATATAGATAATATCATATAGATAATATCATATAGATAATATCATATAGATAATATCATATATATGTTAATCCAGTGTCTTATATCTACTGTGGATAGTTTAAGCACTGTTTAGTTATTTAGTCGATATTGGCGGACAAACATCCAAACATAGAAACACATTTTTGGAAACTTTCACTCTCAAAATATTAGTAGGATATTAGGCTTACTTACTTAGTCTTATCAAAATTTTGGAAGACACAGATAATCACTCTAGCATTCAATATAATGGCATAAAAGATAAAGAGGTTGCACAACACTAGTATTACGTACGTGGTAGTAAGATATTTTTCGGATAGCGGTGCGGCGGTTTTAAATGTAGACACCTGCCTACACTTGGTAATACTGATCAAGCCTTTTTTTTTGTTAAGGCTGGAAAAAAAAACCTAACTGCACACCTCATCGTTCGGGGCAACGAACAGTGTAGTGTGGGGCCCTCGCCAACTAAATAAACCCACCGCGTGCCGTCTCACCACCTGTATTGGCGGGCCACTGGAACTGTGTTACATTACTTCAGTGGTCCGCCATACTGATGGAGCATATGACCGGCGACTACCACAAGGAAAGCTATTGACTCCTACGATTGAGATTATTAGCCCTGTTACATAAATAGTCGATGAGATACAGATGGCTGTTCTTTCAGTGTAGTTCCTTTCGTGCTGATGGTTGTGGGTTCAATTCTTTATGTGATACACAAATGCATGGTAGTTCTGAGTCTGGGTGTACTTTGTGTCTTAAAATGTATGTATGTAAAGTCCACTGCGATACAAGGATATAATTATGTCGTCTTTGTAATATTAAAAAAGTGAAAAAATATCAATGTATTAATATTTACGGTATCACAAAGGTACTGGCACACGACCGATGTTATTTTGAATACAGACCTGAAACAAAATTGAAAAGCGTTAAATATTTTATCAGGATAGTGATTAATTTTAGGATTAAGTATGTTCTTACTACAGGTAAATTTTATTTAAAGACAAAATACAAAACTCATGGAGTGCTAAAGCCTTGCTTATCTCAGCAGGAATGGGCCGGCTGGATCGGGGAAGTACCACCACACACAGAACATCCACTCACAGAAGATTAGCGTAAAACAACGGTAGGTACAGCTAATGTTATTTTTCAACGGTAGGTAGAGCTACCGTTATATTTCGTTTGGTGAGTGAGAGCGCCGGAGGCCCAAGCCCCCTTCCAATCCTCCCCTTATTATTCTTCCTATCTTCTACTTAGTATCCTACCTATCCTCGCCTTAATATCCTCCTCATATCCCTTAACTTGGATATGGCGACGTGCGTGTGTCTCTGGTGTTGCTAGCGTCTATAGGCTACGGTAAACCGCGTACCATCAGATGGGTCGTGTGCTTGTTTGCCACCCACGTATGTAGTACAAAACAATCCTGATGTGCCAATATAAAATGCCATATAAATCAACACAAAGTGGGTAAATGCCATTGAGCTCATTTCAAGCTATAATACGTTTTTCTAATTGATTACTTCCAACGTGACGCCTGATACAACTTGCACTATAGTGCAATGTAGATAACATTTCAGGTATCTAGACGAACGGCCCAGATGGCAACTCAACAAACCGTATTGTAAATAATATATTAACTATTTTTAAAAAATAAACTATTACAGTAGTTAATTATTTACAGAAGCGGTCGGTATATTCAAAGGCCAAACTTGGTCAGCTCAACTAGAGGCTAATTGTTGATAAAGATAAGTTATTTTAACAACATATATTTACGCTAACAAAAGTAAACGGGCAAAATATCGCCGCGAGCAACACTGAAACGTCCTTCGAATCGAATTAAGCAAATCAACTAATGGATCTCTCTGCTCTGTAACTCATTTTGTTGCATTAAATACGTGGTAAGTAATGTACAGGCTCAGGTAATAACTTAAGTAACCATACAGTCTCTTTAAAAAAGTAAGTACAGAATAACACATGAGCCCTTTGTAAATCCTAACAATATAAACCTACTGAGAAAATGAAAAAAAAATAAGTAATAATAAAAATGGATGGGCACGAGTCTCCCCTTAATGAGGGATCCAGGCCGTAGATCGCCACGCTGCTCTAGTGTGGGTTGGGAGACTTCACAAGCTGTCGAGAAAATCTTTCGGGCATACCGGTTTCCTTACAACGTTTTCCTTCACCAGCAATGAAAATTTTTAGAAAATCTCTAAATATGTCAGGTGTTGTGTACTGAACGGATTTTAATTCAAATTTTTATTTGATAGGTCTTAATTAGACTTAAAAACTGGTGTACATTTTATCCCGCTACTATATCCGGAACATGAGATATAACCTAAAAACTAGCTTTTGGCTGCGGCGAATACGCGGGCAAGGGCTAGTATGAAATAAATTTCTCAAAAAATCACTAATGTCATACTAATCATGTAATATGCATCTACAATGTTTCATATTTCACTTCACAGGATCATAAACGAATTCCGCCGGTGGACCACCGAAGGAATGTAACATAGTTCCAGTGGCCCGCTAATAAAGGCGGGGAGATAGCACACGGCGGGTTTCTTTAGTGGGTGCAGGCCCCACACTACCCTGGTCGTTGCCACGAACAATAGGGTGTGCGGATAGGAACAATTTTTCCCGCCAAAACAAAAAAAAAAGCACACAAATAGCACTATATAGTATTTATTAGACAAAACGGTACTCCATTTAGAAATAGATGCAAATGCACTTACATAACATGGGAACCCACTTAGTGTTTGCAACAGTTGTAAAGCGAACTTTAGTGTAATTGGGACCTTTAGAACTTGTTACACGCAATCATATTTGTATTTTAAAATGTTACGACTTATGATGGCACTAAAGATGACTAGGTTGGCATCACAACTTGATAACGAACACTATTACAAATAGGGTTTTATCCATTACACAATCACCGATAATTTTTTTTTTTTCGAAGGGAATTGAGTTCAGTTCTCGCCGCGAATTCTCCTTTATGTCTTCTACCGATTGAAAACGGGTGCCCCGAAGTGGTAATTTGAGTTTAGGAAGAAGAAAGAAGTCGACTGGAGCCATATCTGATGAATATGGTGGTTGCTCGATGGTATTTGTTGAGTGTTTGGACAAAAATTCATTCACAATGATGGCCTTGTGCGAAGGCGCATTATCGTGGTGCAAAATCCAAGAATTTTCTTTCCACAAATCTGGCCTTTTTCGTCGAATTTGCTCTCTTAAACGCCGCATAATGCTGAAATAATATACTTTATTTACCGTTTGACGTTCTGGCAAGAATTCCGAGTGCACAACACCGCGATAGTCAAAGAAAACAGTCACCTTGACTTTGACTTTTGATCGACTTTGGCGTGGTTTTTTCGGTTTCGGTTCAGTTGGAAGTCGCCACTCCGAAGCTTGTTGATTAGTTTGCATGTCAAACTCGTAAACCCACGTCTCGCCACCAGTAACAATGCGTTTCATGAATGTTGGGTCGGAATTGACTCGTTCTAGCATGTCCTCAGCGACTCTGATGCGAAAATTCAGGAAATTCAGGAAATTTTTTAGAGAAAATTCAGGTCTTTTGGGACTAGCCGAGCGGAAACATGTTTCATACCCAAGTGATTATTTAAAATGGTACGGATCGACTTGTGAGACACAGAAAGTTCGGCGGCTTTGTCTCTCAAAGTTGAGTGAGGATTTTCAGTCACTATTTCCTTCACTTTTGCAATGTTAACTTCAGTTGCAGATGTTGATGGCCTACCATAGTGAGGCAAATCTTCCATCACATCTCGACCGCTTCTAAACGCTTTGTACCACTCATGAGCACGTGTTTTTGATAAAGTCGATTCACCGTAAGCCTTCTGTAACATTTTCAGTGACTCCGAATACGAAATTCCATTGGCGATGCAAAATTTAAGACAAACTCTTTGTTCGATGTTTTTGTCTCTTTGTCCATTATGAAATTCGCAATACCCACTAGATATGATATAACTAAAAACAGCACTGTATTTAATATAAATAACAGATGCAACTCAAACTCCGCGCCAAGATGGATAACAGTTGTGCCAATCTAACAAACAACAAAAAAAACAAAATTTTTAATTTAAAACCTTAAACAAATCATCCATTCCCAGTACTTTCTTGACAGAGTAGTATCTCTCGCTTCCTCAACATTCAATTCTCTTCATACACGCTCGGCGGTTTCGGACACTCCTGACTGTACTTATATATCTTCTTAACCAGTCACTCGTTCGACATTCTTTCCACACATCCAAACCATCGGAGCATTCTCTTTCGCATCTTTACAGCAATAACCTCTTTCATACCTACTCGCTCCCTTACGTCGTCGTTGCGAGGTTCCCAAGAGAGCTTTTGTCGTGGTTCTCGTAGATAAAATGGAATATCAGCTTTAGCCTATAGTGGAGTAAATATACAATCACACTTACAAAATAACAAACGAAAATAAAGCAATGAGTTAAAAATTTAAAATGCTACCTAAAAATCTTAACAATATGAATATTTTAGGATATAGGTTACTACAACGTCTAGGCTGTCTGTCGGTTATGTGTCAACCTGTCATAAAATCCTGACATAAATAAAAAGTGATTTCTTCGCAAATGTATGTAACGGACACTAATGAATTTATTTATAGGTACTTCATTGAAGGCCAACACTGTGTCAGAAATAGTTAGAATCACTGCTAGGTAATAATATTAGTACCTGGATGCAAATATACTCTAGTCATAGTGTATTAATTTAGTACTTATACAAAAAAAGCCCATTCCATGCTGTAAGAACAGCAACGTAAAAGATGTGTTTGAATGATTCAGGGTTCCATAAACCAACCAAGGAAACTTTAATCAGCTCAGAGAGGAGTATTAGGTACTCCTTTAATCAGCTCAGAGAGGAGTATTAGGTGTCTGTCGTAGGGTACTGATTGCTCCTTCTTTAATTGGTGAATTATCCTTTCTGCGAATTAATTATGGAGAATCTATTATTCTCCTTCTAGATACAAATATCCTCACAGAATGAGAGCAGTTTTAGCCATATTTTATCATGTTTTTATCAGAGTTTGAGGTGGGTTCATATTTCAGATAGAACATTTGATTTCCAGGCAGACGGACGGGTTATGCCGGAATCCGAGTAAAATTGGTCTACCTTCTAAAACCACATGGTATCCCTTCAGACTTCCTTTAGCCAATTTCCTGCTACAACCAACACCAAGATGCTCCATGGTCATTAACATGGAAAACGGTGGTACCGAGCCTCTCGGGCCCGATAACAAGTCTAAACTCGCACTTGCGCATCGTAGTAGTAAGCCCAAGTTAAAACTTTCACAGAACGTTTCGACCCACACTTTTAATCATATAATAATTCGCTCACTCATCACTTCATTCACCAACACTTTACACAACTAGATTAATGAACTAATGTCTTTGTATTAATGTCAAATGGGCCATTCTCTGGAATGCGGAATGGCTCCGCGCAATTGACATTATCCATTTAACAGCTGCTATTTGTCTGGATGTATGGTGCAAATACGAAAAATGGTGTTATGTAAACTATAACACCAAGGTATGTTTACGTATTTGCTATTTTAGAATTAGAATATAGAACAGTAATCTCGTTTCTGAATTCTAAAGCCTGAGAAGTTGCATATCTATTGCTTTAAGGACTTGTTCAGATTTAAAGCCCGTAGCCTGAAATTTTGTAAACGTTGCAGCAGTATTCTGGAGAAAAATGTCTGTAGATCTCCCGTCTTTCCATTGGCTCGATACTAATATCTAAGTATATATTATACTTATTAACTTCAAAGAAGAAGCAATTATTATTATTAGAAGCAGTAATTTTAACTGAAAAATAGTAGCTTCTTTTTCTTTATACCAAACAAAACCGCCTGTGATTATGGTACATATTGTGTGGCAATATAAAGCAGTAGTTTACACAACTAAGGTCTGGCTTACGCTTGGTGGTTTGAATCGTGCGAAACTAATCTACAACATAATATACGTATTTAATGTCGCGTGACATGTTTCTAAACAAGTATTACGACTATGTCTATCTCCGTCTAATTAAGAGTACTGTGGAACGTGTTTGAGCATCACGTGCAACTTTGAACTATATTTTTATTTTGTAACATACTTATTATTTAGAAAATATAAAAATGAATTGGCCTAAAGAAGACTCTGATACGATAAAAAAAATAACAAAACGATCAAAATTTGAAGAATTTTTTAACCATACTAGTTTACTGTGAAATTAAACCTACCTTCTCACATTAAAATAAATATATAAGGCGACAGAAAAAAATAATGACAGCAATTATACGGTGAGGTATGAACAATTCGACATCGATAACACATTACCACTCCGATATATATGGAACTACAATAAATCGTCACGACACTTCACAAATTGCGCAAGCGATGAGAAAGTGACATCCCTGTGACACTTGCGGCCCTATTCTGAATGGGTACAGGATAACTTATAGGTATAATAATTTAAATGAGTTTATGTAAAATATTGTGTTTAAGCATGTAATGATGTTGCAGACTATAATCATTATTAATTTATTCCAAGTATCTAATTTACAATGCAAAAGATAACTATGTAAATAATACTAATAAGAATTATTTATTGCTTTTACTAACATTGGTTAAAAATAATTTTGCTAAAATGAAATCTCAAATGAGCCGCGATTTAATATTAACATACCAACTATGTCTAAAGTACAGGGATTTTAAAGGATTGTGTTACTTTTAAGTGTATCCAACCTGGTAATTAGCATTATCTAGTAAATGCACACTGGGTATTGCCTACTCTAGCAATAACATATTATTATGTTTATGGAGATGTGATGTTTAACACTTAAATTCGACACCTCTGTATCTTAAAAATAATGGAAAGAAACTCTTACATTCCATTCTTGGACTCTACAATTTATTTACCATTGTTACGCACAAGTCACCAAATATATACGAGTCTTAATGCTTCAAAATTACCATAAAACTTTAAGCTTATTTAGTAAACTGTATTCCACAGCTATAAAACGGGCAGCATTGAACTAGTTTGGTCGTAATTTAGGGTTTAGAAAGCAGAACCTGTGGCGCCCTCCGGATTGGGACTACTAACTAACTATGTTCTTATTCCAGAATATGACATCAACAGGGTTTATAACCACACAATCTTCACTAATCTTAAAATTACTGAAGTGACTGTTTATTTTTGTATTTGCGTACAGCATACAACACCTCGAACTACTAATTACTTTTCATTAAATTTGTTGCGTTTTTAAAACTAACAATGTCCTAAATTCAATAAATATTCCTTCTAATATTAAAATAGACCATAGACTAGAGACTCTGAGAGGACAAGACTAAAACTTATTAATTTTAACTTAGCCTGTATTCTCCTTCTATCTATATAACTTAACGGAAAAGTTCCAGTCCAATAACTGAATAATTTAACAATTTGCACACATTAAGAACCGATTGCACCAGAATAGTCCATGCCTAGAATTATCAAGATAAAAAAAGTGTTTATTTTAACAGATATTAAACATCTACCACAGACATATTATCGTTAATAGTAAGAACGATGAAAGCAAAGCGAAATCATTGCTTTTATAGCAATAAGTGGTGATTTCGCTTTGCAATTTAGCACGTTATAATAAACATTATAACTAACATAGAGTTAAGTAACAGACGCTTTCTTAAAATAAATACAAAATAGTCAGTTCAATTGTAATGGTGACAGTTACTACTGAGTCTGTGATTTGGATTGCTGTTATATTATTTCTTGTTTGTATTAATTCTTCTAATATTTTATTATTAGATATATTACGTAGTATTTACTTCCGCCTATTTTATACTGATAAACACGTTGTATGGCGTGTACTTCTCCCCTAGTCGTAGTCTCGCGGCTTTCGAGGTCTTCCTGCACAACCTGGAGACCTCGATACGGCGTATAGCACCGAGCCCTGTGCTCGTGTTGGGGGACTTCAACGCCAAATCAACGGCGTGGGGGTCCCCCAGGACGGACCCCCGAGGTGTGGCGGTCCAAGAGTGGGCGGCAGCGGCTTGCCAATTCAGGCCCACATCAAATATCTGGGCCTGGTATTGGACGGACACGGCACTTTGACGAGCACTTCCGCCGTCTTGCGCCAAAGCTCGTCAGCACGGCGTCCGCCCTCGGGCGACTGATGCCGAATTTGGGCGGACCGAGTCTCGCGAGTCGACGACTCTACGCGGGGGTAGTACGGTCGATGGCACTGTACGGCGCGCCCGTGTGGGCGGAGTCCCTGGCCGCTCGCAATAGGGCCCTTCTGTGGCGTCCACAGAGGGTCGTAGCGGTCAGGGCAATACGCGGGTACCGCACGGTCTCGACCGATGCAGCCTGCGCGTTGGCCGGAACCCCCCCGTGGGATCTGGAGGCGGAGGTGCTCGCCGACGTCTATCGGAGGGCGTCGACGGCGCGGGCAGGGGGCAGCCGCCCCTCGCCGAGCGCAATGTCATCGTGGCGGGAAGATGCCCGCCGCGCCACCGTCCTAAAGTTTTGGAAGAATGGGCAGGGCGACAGCACGGGATATTCACCTTCCGGTTGGTGCAGGTTTTGTCGGGGCATGGCTGCTTCGGCAAATACCTGCACATGATCGCTAGGAGGGAGACGACCCCAGGCTGTCACCACTGCGGCTGCGACGAGGACTCGACGCAGCACACGCTCGAGTCATGCCCGGCCTGGGATGTGCAGCGCCGGGAACTCGTTGCAGTCATAGGCGTGGACCTGTCGCTGCCGGCCGTTGCGCGAGCGATGGTTGGCAGTGATAGGGCCTGGACCGCGGTCGCCGCCTTCTGCGAGGCTGTCATCTCGCGGAAGGAGGTGGCGGAGAGGGCCCGGGAGGAATACTCCTTCGCGGACCCGATTCGCCGCCGGCGCGCGGGGTGGCATGCGCGCGGTTACCTGCGCCTGATGCCGCCCTAGCCGAAGCCGCGGACGGTGCGGTCGGGGAGTACCCTGCCGTCCGCGGAAGCCTACCGCGAAGGTGCGACGCCCAAGTGCGCGAGGCGTCGCTCAAGAGAGGGTGCCCGAAGGGGCTGCCGCCTGCGGATCGCGGTCGAAACGACGCGGTACCCGTGATCCGCCGTAGTAAGTGCGGGTGGAGGCGCACGGTGGGTTTTTAGTGGGTGAGAGCCCCACACTACCCCGTTGTCTCCCCGGGCAACGGGGTGTGCGGTAGGACATTTTTGCCCACCTAAAATAAATAAAAAAAGGGTTGCAAGGATTCTCAGTATTCAAGGATAAAAGGCAGAATAACAAAAGTAAAAATGCTACATGCATTTTTATTATACATGCATTTTTACTTTTAGGTAAGGAGGAAATAAAATACACATAATGGTAGGATCTCCAAAATGCTGAATTTACGATACGTAGTTCGCCTCTGAATGAGGCATCCTCAGGATCGTTCAGCAACAGATCAGAGCTCAGCATTTTGAAGAATCCTACCATATCACTTCTTGCATCACATTTTGGTTAGGTTTTATCCAATTTATTCTTCTTTCCTAATCATATATATAATTTATTCTTCTTTCCAATAAAAATATGCACAGTAACGCGGAATGCCGTCTAATTATGATTTTCGCCGTAGAGTTGGCTCGTTTAGAGTTGTTACAACATAAGCCAATTGTACTAAAATTACACATTGACGTCACGTGATAGTATTCGTGCTCAATTATGTAGTGAATCATATTCACAGACAAATAAAACACTTCAGCCGTTCAGAACTCGCGGTATCTTACCAGCTGGATTGCTTTAGTAAAATATTAAAACAGGTGGGTTATGCGTGAACAATACATTATTGTATTACCTATAAATTTACAATGTAAGCTAGATTTTTAATTGAAATATAGAAAAAAATACTCATCAAACACAACCTTTTGGAAATTCAATTCAACTGCTTTTATATTTAGAGCCACGTAAGACATCATTTTGAGTTATACACTGCAACTAAGATTTTTTTTAAAGATTGTGTCGTCTTGGTAAAACTGAATACAATGTTGAAAAATCTTTTAAGTACCTATATGTACCATCCAATAAATTAGCTAAAGAAATTGTCATAATTTTAATATTTGGTATTTGAACTGGTTGTGAGATTCGTATAAAAACTTATCATCACGTCATCTTCCTTGCGGGGTAGGCAAAGAGAACACAGTGCCTAAATAGTCTATTCTTGCATACATCTCTCGCTTCCTCAACATTCATAATTCTCTTCAGACACGCTCGCCGGTTTTAGAGACTACCGACTCCAACTTCCTTCAATAGGTAAATGACCGATTTGATCTAGGTAAAATTAATTATAATTGTGAGAATCGTAAAAGTCCTTATTTGTAATCCTAAGCTTCGTCGACTAATACAAGAAATCTGCAGCTATTTCTTGCTACGTCTAATGTTTATGATAATCGCAGGACCGTTCGTTATATCTACGACCGGGGCGGCCGATGCTCGGCGAACGTTCGCAGATTGTTATGTCAATATTATCAGAAATTATTAAGCAACATGTCTAATAGGTTATTTATACTAATGTTTATATCTTCCTGTCAGTCGTAAAAACAGAATAGAGGTAAAACATTATGAGTTTGCAGCTAGATTATGCGTTAAAATTAATGGTTTATTGAAAATTATGTAATTTCATTGGAAAAGTTGAACGCTTCGTTAATTTATGAATACTTCATGTGAGGGGGAGCGATTAGTAGAACACCCTGACTAACTGGTCTGTATGATTAGATAGACAAGTAATAAAATTATGGAGATTTATAAGTGTAATCTCATTACCCTGTTAATCCTTGTTGATACCGGTTATAAGGGTATTTGTGGTTGGTAACACAGTCTGAATTTAGGATAATACCAGGAGAATTATGCGATGCAGGGCATGAATAATACATATTTATATTAGGCTTAGGTGATTATTCTGTTTTGTGATACTTTTCCACAATCAACTAGTTAACGTTAATAAAGATAGTTTGAACATCATTTAAAGATATAACATGCCTGTTATATCTTTAAAGGTTAAAACATGTATCCCTTATTCGGTACGCACGAGCACCTTGGCCAGGTGTCTATGTCATAATGAGAAAGTAAAAATATGTATCTATTCGACAGAGACATTGGAGTAATGCATTAAGTTAGAGCAGAAAAAATGTGATCAAAATAGAACGAAATTATTAGAATATAATCAAAGAGACAAAGACTAGTTGCATAAAACAATAAATGTAAGTACCTAACTGATAAAATTCGTACTTATACAATATGTATACTTTATTATTTCATACGTCTGCAACAAAACAATCAAATCTCTTAGTCTATGCAAATGTATGTTATCCTTGTAATGATAGACTAGATAATATCACCCCTCCATTCCATTCAATAATAATAAAGTAGATAAAATGCTGCGGGAGTAAGAACAGGTGAAACAAAACCTGACGCTAAAAAGTTTGGCCAACGTAACACCAATTGCCTTCCCATTATGAAAGAAAACCACGCCCAGTAGTGGGCCATTAAATTTAAGAAAAGAAGAAATAATTTATGTAGCGATATCTATAATTTAAAATATTTATTGCGGCAATGTGTGAGGTGTGAACAAACGCGTGTGTCTGTATGTGTGCTTATTAAATTTTACAGGTGACTGTAATAAATACATGCAGTTGGTAGACCTGCACCTGTGTTTAAGCTAGGCAAATGAGTTAGTGCATATTAAGTAGAAACTATATGCAATCAGCGCTTTCTCTAATAAAATTTATCAGTATCTGAAGGTATGATTATATACCTTCATGATAAATATGAAGATATTTGTTTTTTATTTAAACACGCTAATCTTGGAACTACGAGACGAATTTTAAATGTCATTTGTTTCTTAATTATTGAGCAAGACTTACATAGAGTCTCTATGATTATTAATGTTTTTTTTTGCTTATGATGGCAGACGAGCCACGGCCCACCGAGTTAACTGTCGCTCATGGACTCAACCATTGATGTCTCAATGGACTCAACTATACCTGGAGTATTGTCAAGCCGCTGCGCTGCGCACCATTTCAATTCTCATATATGATATGGAAGATGTAGACGGGTAGAATCTACTCATCTATACAGGTATTAAATAGACGAGGCCTAAGATGAGGTCCTTGACGAAAGCCCGATGTAGCAGTAAAAATAAAATATAATTTATAATATGACGGTCAGTAAAACTTTCCTTTTTCTGTTTCGATGTATTAGTCATTAGTTCAAATGTGTAAACAGTAGTGTTGACATAGTGACGTGACTAATCGGACAATATCTCGGTTAAGTCTAAAAAATAAATAGTAACGTTGCATTAAGCGTCTCTACGTAACGACGTTACATAATGTCTTTCATTACGGTCAATGTCGTGTAATAAGATGGAATACGTAGATTATAATATTTTTTGTTGGAGTATTTTAAATATATTATATTTGTTACTATCTAATTTTAAATACTAATGAAGTAGACATGCAAATGTCCAAATAATGACGTATTTTTTTTTCTTTTACGGTTAATAGCGTTGGGTATAAAGGCCCAAGCAGATCGATACCACCATTTCCCTTGTGTCCGACCGTAAACCACCTCGATATGTTTTGGTTGTGCATTCTTTCACTGTGAAATGAAATGGTGAGCAGCGGTTTGATTCGTACTCTCAGTATAGTTGAGTCCATGAGCGGCGGTTACTAATTACCATCAGATAAGGCGTGACTCGTCTGCCATGATAAACTATATAAACAAACAAAAAAACTGCTAAGCTGTCTGCAAAGTCAGTGGTATCGTGTTCGATCCCCAGTCCAAGGACTGGACGTCGAAAGGCACACACCTCTCACTTTTTAAAATTATGTATGTTTAAAATTTATTACTGCTCGGTGAAGGAAAACATCGTAAGAAAGCCTGCATACCTGAGAGATTGTCTCGACAGCTTGTGAAGTCAGCCAATCCGCATTGGGTCAGCGTGGTGGACTATGGCCTAATCCCTCTAGAGGAGACCTGCGCCCAATAGTGGGACAGAGAAGGGGTTGATAAAAAAAAAGGGTTTCCATATTCTGCAGAATGTTTTGTAAGATGAAATTTAAAAGAGAGATTTGGAAACGTATAACTAAATAAATAAATTGTATGAACATATTTCATGAAAAATATTAACTCAGCTTAATCTCGATGCAGAGAGGGGGGAATATCGCATTGGGGATTTGGGGAAAGTAATGATTAGAGAATATTTCAACTTTTTAGACTTTATAAAAAAAAACACCACAGTACTTGATCCTCAATAGCCTTTTTTTTACAACAACTTCATAAGACATAATTATGTGCTATATAGCCATGTTAAAGTATCAACATATTCACGTCAAGTACGAATAGTACTCTCATTAATCAAACCTCGTGCGTAATAGAAGCGCGCAATCACAACGCATGGAATAAAACGGTGACGGATCGCTCTGTCACAGGTACTTTGTTTTTTTAAATACATTTTACGAGAGCATTGACCTTTGGTGGTGCTGTCTACATATTGGGTATTTTGTGATTGAACCTGTATTGGCTGTTAGGTACTGACTTAGCGCTTAAATATGAGCCAGTCAAATGAAATTTGACATAGAAAGTCTAGTTTCTATACCTCGACAATACAAGATTAATGTATACAAATGCAGTCTGGCTATCATTGGTTTCAAGAAACTGATATTACTACATGAAAGCTATGTAACAGTTCACCGTACGCACTGTTGGTAATTAATTCGTTGAAACATATGTACACAGGTACATATTTTTTATGGTCTTTCCTTGTAAAATCTTAATATAGTCTCTAGTTGAATACTGTTATTGTTTGATATTGTAAAAAAACTATTGATTCCGTACAATAAAGCATATCAATTCATCGAGTAACCACAAGACCAAATTGGCAAATTGGCGTAAAAGCTGTCGCGTCCAAGAATTCATAGACATGTATATATTTTGTGTAAGATCGTAATGGAACCGACGCCTTTTTAAAACATCTCCTTTAGAGAGGATTATGATTTTACAGGGCTGTCTGTTACTAAAATATTTTATAACATGTAAAATTACAAGATTGCTGTTGAAAATTTTCAGTACTTGAAAAAGGCAACTAAGTTAGCACATTAAATTCGTTTTATAACCATATCTTATAACTTATTTTTGCATATCAAGATTTGAATTTGGTCTTTACATTGTTGTGCTTATTTGGAAAAAGTATACACGGTAAAGCGAATCTGTTCACCGGTGAGATGACAGAATACCAAGGTAAATACGCACGAACAAAATAAACTGTCTGGCACAGTTATAACGTAAGTCATTATTAAAATCTGAGTTTAATTAACCGAGCTGTAATGTGGGGGGCGGCCATCAGGAATTAGTTGCAAGGTTAGGTTGTTTTTTATTCCAGTATATTTGGCACTAGTCCAGGTAGTGAGACTGACGGACATTGATTCATTTAAGTGCAGGGTTGATACGGGCATATTTGACTGAGACTCCCTCAAATTACGATATTTTAGAAATTTGATTGAATGGTTTCTATAAATTCATGGTAAATTTAATGCTTCATACAAAGAGAATATCCACTTGTGCTAACGCGAGTATATGTAGGTATATGTTTTATGTACTTATGTATGTGTTAGTGCACGCAGCGTGTACAATGCATTTCATATACACATAAACAGTATTCTCATAATTTGCTTACAAATATACTAAGATACCCAAAACTTAATTAAAATACTAACATACCTATCATATTTTGCCTGGACTTTTAGACTGGACAGATTAATTATCTCTATGCAAAAATAACCATCCCATGGGAACCATTAATTTTTCTGAAAAACAGCATATTATGTTTCTGGACTCCAGACTATGTATGCGAATCTTCATGATGATTTGTTCAGTAGTTACGATGGAAAAATATAATATTAGCAAGGATGGGATTAGATAGGATGGCCAGGGATTTACTAACAAAATATAAGAAATAAATCTTTTTCTTTCACCATAAGGTTATTGGTTGCAAATTTGACAGGGTAACGATGACAGATTGGCACGTTTGATTTGCATTAGATAAGATGTCATATTTTGGGAAAAGTAAACTGGTGTAACAATATAAGCGTGTTTATTCAACTTTCTTGAGGAGTCCTATGTTCAGCAGTGGACGATAGAAGGCTGATGGATAGTATTCAACGTTTACACTGTTACTTGTCATGACATTTGCGTGGTCACGATTAGTGATATTAAATTGAAAGCAGATTGTTTTTTTAATTGTATATGGTGGCAGACGAGCTACGGCGCATCTAATGGTGTCTAGCCCCTGCTCACCATTTAATTTCGCGTATAGGAAATGAAAGCATGAATGACCATTTCCTACTACAACCAAAACGGATCCACTTAAGCTCGATAACGAGTGAGTATTCCCGCTTGGTACTCAGGCCTAGATAGTAATGCAATGGGCAATAGCTACTCACTTCCCTAAGTCGTCTCATACGAAACCCGCGAGTAGGAAAATACATGTATTATTAATCCGTCACCACATGTAAAATGAACAGGTATTCAGGTAATGATAAGCATTTCTCACACTAGATATGGAATTAATGCTGAGGATTTTTCCATTTTTACTAATGATAAAAAAATTGCCGTGTGCAGTCGGCTTTAGAATTGTCACACTCCACCCATGGGAGTCATAAGAGCCGACTGAGGATAGCGGGGGAGTGGGTAGCAGCACTCCCTCGAGTATTAACAACATCCACTGCGATCGCCAACCCGCCTGCCAAGCATGGCGATTACGGCATTATCCCCCATATGAGCGAAACACACATGTTGTGGCGTTCTCTTGGGGAGGCCTATGTCCAGCAGTGGACTTCGAAAAAAGAATGATGGATGGATGGAATGATAAAAGTTTTTTGACACAAAGAAACCTTCCTTCTTTCCTTTTATACTTGACTTCTTTCTTTCCCTTTATATATAGTATAGACGTGATGTTATGTAATACGATTGCGTAAACAATGAGGTTGATTTGCTTGAATTAAAGAGTTCCTTTGTACGTCTCCGAAACTCATATAATGAGATCCTTATGAAATTTAAACGGGACTATTTCCAGAATAAAACAAGAATTTTTCCAAATCCATCTTATATGACAAAGTTATACATAGAACATACATAAAACAAATAAAAACGTCCGAATTGAGAACCTCCTCCTTTTTGAAGTCTGTTAGTAAATAAAATGAATATTTAGATTAATTAAAGCCATGTCAGCAATGTTTTGTAATATGCGAATCGAGACCACCTATTCAAAAAAACTGTTATATTTGGCAGGTGTAATGTAATGACAGCCCTAACATACGCCATTATTATTAGAATACGAATAGTACAAACGAGTTTTATGAAGTTTTGTTGATGTGTTTATATAGAGAGTGTACGAAGACATACATTTATATTTGACATTTCCTTACTGTTCTTTTATTATTTTAGTTTTAATTAGTGACTAGTTTATTTATGTTAATATAAAATGTTATTGAGAAAAGTTATAACATTTCCGTAAATCTTTACATATATTATAAAACAGTAGCAGTCTGTATATTGAAGGCATTTGTCAATAATGGACAGGGATAGACGATACGAAATAAGTAATAGAACACAAACAACGACTTTTTTGTATGTTTGTTAGATAAAATCTTTGAAATTACAGAACAGATTTTAAAGCGGTTTTCACAGATAATTTTTTTTTTTTGGAGCGGAATATAGTCTTTGTTTCATTTATATCGGATCTCAGGAAAATTTCTTAAGACAAAACTAAAGCCCACGCAGGCGTAGTCGCAGGCGTTAACTAGTAACTTTAATAAATGAGGTTCAAATGTAGATATCCTAAGCGATTTTAAAGCAAATTAAACACATAGGCTAATTGGCGAGATTGGTAATAAACGGTATTTTAGCATTCAAAACAACACCCAGTTTTAATTAACTCCTTTAGCTAGTTGGAAGAGCTAGTTAGAGAACTACTTAGCTTAGGTATTTATAAGCTCATCTAGTTTTTGTGGTTGGTAATATTTGGGCACTTTTATTCAATATACTGCCAATTATTCAATTTTCTAAATACTGATTTCCTATTGGGTGAAAACCTTGAAAAGAGGAATATCATCAAAATTTAAAATACGAACAGGAAATATAAAAAAGTTATGCATTTTAAAATAGGAAGCTACACTTTTCTGTGAATTTAAAAGGCGATTTTATGTAAATATTTAAATTTAAAACGTATTTTTAATCAAGATATTGATACTTAACAAAGTGATTTACAACTATAACGACACTGGTTTAAATCGTTACGTGTTATTTGTTTCTGCTGTGTACGTAACGTGTCTAGAGCCGATGTAAGATGGCGCCAAATTATCGTTTACGTTATAAATTTTGAATTTGGAGCAGTTGCCGAGCGTCGGCCATCCATTATATGTTCCGCCAGCCCATTTCATTTCGATTTGATGTAAATTTTTACTAGATCTTAAAGCTGATTTACATTTTATTATGATGATTTGTATTACAAAATATACGCAACTAAACTCATACTTACTCTAATATTATGTTGAATGCTACGTGTTAGTATAGTTGTAGTTCGTGAAAAGACAATAATAGTTAAGTACAGCTTATAAATTAGCACATCTATAATTTTGGAAATAATAAAGTTTTTGTAAATAATCTTTATATCGCATATTTAAAAACCTACAAATTACACCCTCAAAACAACTACTTGTAGATCACACAAATAATTATCCTGTTTGGGGATCGATACCAACACTTGGCATAGGCGGTCGATGTCTAAACCACTACGCTATTATAAATAAAAAATAAAGATATTATATCTGTAAATCGTATAGGTAGGTATTGCGAAAAAATACTGTATTAGGCTATTAAGGCGTTTTTCCATACTATATTGTGAACTATAGATATAGGCAAAAAACTACATATATCTATGTAAAGACATCTAAAAATAAATGTGAAGTGAAGATTGTGTGTATCCTTCAGGGACTGCGATTGCTTAGCGGTCCAGAGCACTTCCCCGGAATGAATAAGACGCTGGTTTGAATCATGCACGCAGTAAAGTTCTCTTTTCCACTTTCACAAATAATTTGTCCTTTAAAGTAGCTGAGTACTTGATATAAGTGCTAAAATACAGATCAAAATATACAATTACATGGTATATTGCTGAGCATCTAGCGTATTGCTGAGTTGGTGAGGTTAACCTCAGAGACTATATGGCGTTGTAAAACGCCACGGATAAGCTTCAGAGAACGTACGTATTACAAAAGCAACCAAAATCGCATATAATCACAGGAAATGCTTGTTATTGAAAACTTTTCTAATATCATGTAAATACTTACTTAAAGTAATGTCAGCTCACGAACTAAATAGAGATGTTAAAAATACGCAGTGAACTTAAAGCAAATACACCTCTTTCCTTGGATGGATTCAGTAAAGTATTCGAAACATATACGAAAGTAAAAGAAACAATCAATCGCGATACATTCTACATACCTAAGTATCATTTATCCGTTTGGTGGCGAACTAAGAATACAAGTGTCATATTTTTTCCCGCGATTGTCATACGGGGCGGGGCGACTAAGGAAAGCAAGCAGTCGTCACCCATTACATTGCTAGTAGTTGGTTTAGGTACCAAGTAGAACTGACCACTGAAGTAATCCAATATAGTACCCAACACAGGCGGAGAGGCACAAGGCGGATTTATTTAGTGGGTGAGGGACCCATACTACCCTGTTCGTTGCACCGAAGGACAGGGTGTGCGATTAGGTACATTTTTTCCCGCCTAAACAAAAAAAAAGGTACCAAGTAGAACTACACACTTTAGTGGGCCCGAGCGGGTCTGTGTTACATCTGCCGTGTGACCGACGATGAAGTACCTAGATGTATTTTGTTTGTAGTTGTATTTTGGGGAGGCAGTAATTCATTCATTGCCTGTGCGTAAAATGAAATGATGAGTAGCAGCTTGGTATTATTCTTAGTACTGTTGAGACTATAAATATCGGTCGCCTGCCAGTATTAGAAATAAAAATTAATATAGTATTCGCATTATTTCTTATTGAATCTTCTGCATAGCGCCTTGTCCCCGTAGCCTGCGAAGTACACAACCTCACCTCAATTGAATATTTATGCTGATCGCACGATACCTTCAGACGTGGCCCAAAATGGGCAAGAATCTTAATGTCTTCATTACGCTACCTATGGGTAAGGTTAGACACATTGTGCCCATGTAAGATCTACATCGAGGTCTTTAGTACAAAGAAAAGGTTGAATTTAAGTTCTATTTTATTTAGATATTTATAGAGAATTAGTGCAAGAAAGTAAAATATAATGTCATCTAGCATAAAACGGTATACTATCGTATTTTACCGCAGACTAAAATAAAATAAAAACAACAAGTATTGTTTTTAGAGGTAATAGAAGTGTGTTTCATCAACACATTCAACGTTTGCAGCTACGTTATAAAATTTAGTCTGATGTAAATACTAATAGGTAAGTTAGTGGCTATCGCCTGTTATAGTTGTTCCAATAATTGGTGCAATGGGAAACTTGATTGATGGATAAGGTGACAACCAGATGTGTGGAGACCGCAACTAGAGAAACTGTGTGAGATAATAATTGTTTTTGCAACATTGCAACATTATTGTAAATACGGAATGACATTAACGAGGACTTTCAGCACAGAATTATTTGAACATTTAGCAGCCAGATTGTATAATATATGCTCAGTTTACTGTGACTTAAAGCTTTATTTTGATAGAGCTACTCTCTCTATATTACGGCAATCCAACAGAACTGGAAAGAGAGTCGGTGTTATGGAGCAGGGTCGTATTACACAGTCAAAGTTCTGACTTCAGGATTCTATTGAGAATACTGAAATCTGAAAGCAGGCTACTTATCGGCCCCACGGATGCGCTGTCATATTGAACACCATAACGGAACCAGTTATTTTTATATGCATCATTTACGTGAAATTCTTAAAGCCCATTTAAAATAGTAAACACTATAACTTAAAATAATCTAATCCAGTAAATGTTTACCTAATGGATCAGCCAGCGAATAGATAAGGTGTACTACCAAGTGTAATAGAAAGCTAATCTCTGCTATCAATCGGTAGCGACAGCTGGAGGTTCGACTGGTTATAGTATCGAGAGATCGCATCCAACGCTATGCCTTGGACTTGACATAAACACGAGGCGATCTCCCCTAACAGCAAAGCAATATTGATTTAAAATTTTAAACATGAATATTTACATAACTTGTTTACTACCAATAATGATGACGCATTTGCATACAATAAAACAATTAGACCCCAACGAACTTCAATTAGTGCACAATGTTTGATGGCGCATTTTTACAGAATACGTAGTAGTATGTACTACGTATTTGCAATGTATTCTGATAAAAAATATGACCACGCAGTTTTCGCTCTACTTACAATATTTTTGACTGTACCTACTTTATTTTTAACTGCCTCTGTGGTGCAGCGGTAGTGTTATCGACTGCTGATCATGAGGTCTCGGGTTCGATCCCCGGGTCGGGCAGTGTTATTGAGCTTTTCCGTAAAAAGAAAAACGTTCAGGAGCAGCCCGGAGTTTGGAAATGTGCCCGGTAGATTGCAATAGGCTTGCCCCCTATAACGTGGGACTTAAGCATAGCTGGCGAACCGTAGGCGTGTAATACACCTGCGCCTACCCCTTCGGGGAATACAGGCGTGATGCTGTGTTACAATATTTTTTGTATGTTGTGAAATCAAAGACTTTTTGTTAGAAATTTACGTAACATATCTATATAAGTAAAATGATAAAGGTCTGTCGTTGTCCGCGCATTACCGTGAAACTACTGGATAAGTTTTCTAAGTTTTACTTCTGAGACACTTGGCACTTACCTAAAAAAATATTGCGATATCATAATTAAACAAAGTTATTAAACAAATTTGAAACAACGATTTTTATAAGCACTACGTGTGTGTTTTCTTGAAGAAGTCTCTACTACCTCTCCCTCTAACTTTGGGCCAGCGTGGTGGACTATGACACAAATCCCTCATGTTCTGAGGAGAGACTCGTGCCTAACAGTAAAACAGTAATAGGTTATAATTACCTCTTTTGGTGGCCTTTTGTTTGGCTGATTGGCCCAAATTCTGATTTTAACAAAATTTCCTACGAGATAGAGCAAGTAAGAAGAGATATACTTTGAGTAATTTAGAAAGCAAACAATGCAATATGATAATAGTTTCTATCGACTGTAGAGTCAATTTTTGACTGAGCAGCATCCAATATAACATTTGCTGATTAGATTTTATTTTTATCTTTTTTTTTCCAAAAAGTTTATTACAGGGTTTGTTGTACAAGGTTACTCAAAACAAGTAAAGAAAGATTTTTTCCTACCACATCATGTCTTTCGTTTAAGATGTCATTTTAATACAGTAACTTATTTAAACACTATAGACAGACTTTAGCCGTGTGGGGCCGGCACCAAGAATAGCTCCACCCCATCTCTTCCTATGGGAGTCGTAAAAGCCGACTAAGGGATTACCGGGGGACCGGGCATCATAAAAAAAAAAAATCAATCAAACATCCACTACGATCGCCAACCCGCCTGCCAAGCGTGGCGATTATGGTAAAACCTTCATATTGGGGAGGCCTATGTCCAGCAGTGGACGATGAAAGGCTGATGGATGGAAGGATGGAGACAGACTTTAAAACGTGATATAAAAATTTACATAAGATTATTATTACATTACAGCACTGAATAAATGCTTTTAGAATATAAAATGCATAGAATAAAGTCACAGTTATAATATAAACTTTTAACTCTTTTTACGAATAAGAACGCATTAAGCTCTCAGACAAGTTTATATTTTCCGTAAAAGATTTATCGTTTAGAGAGTTCAATGAAGGAAAGTAGGTCGGATATGTGCATCAAACTATGTCTTTTATCCTATAGAAGATGTCAGTTTCCGATCTTTAGATACTCAAGTCAACGAACAACCTTAATCAAAAATTCCACTTCATGTCTTCTATACAGGCTATGAAGATAAAATTTTCTTCATTAAAATACTTCAACCAAATGGGAATTCTTTATTCAAGAAGCAACTCGGTATCAATATATATTATCACTATTCATCAAACGTGTAATAATATATGTGTACAAATGTATAACATTAATTTACTTATTTAATTGTGCTTTCAGATACATCATAATTTTATGTTATCATAAATTGGTTTTCTCATTAAGTTAAATGTTGATATCCGTTTTGCACTTTCTAATTTGGCAAATAAACTTATGAAATGAACACCTCATAAATGTTCCGCTAGATATAATCAGATTAATATCTTAATAAGCATTATTACAAACATTTATAGCGAAAACAATTTTATTTTGTACAAATGATTGCGGTAACTCCTTTATTTTGCCTTGCTTCTATTTTATTTTGGATTTCAATCCAGTGTGGTAAGGTCCAGTTATAATTGGTCAATGCATTGCGACTTTAGAAATCTCATAAAAGTATTGTTTTGCCAAGAGGTCCAGTAACAATGTAATCATAATCACTGACAATACAATTATGTTAAACACGAGTAACGTTATTTATCGATGACACATCTATTAGGTGTACACAAGCGTGGTAATGACCAACCTCGATGTTTCGGCTGAGTTGAGATCGTTTCAAATCAGTAGGTATCCCAATAAATGAGCTTAAAGAAGATTTTTTTTATACTAATATATAAATAGTACCTACCTTTTAAAAAGACGCATAAACGGCTTGCAGATATCGTGAATCGACTATCCGTTGAATAATTACTGATCGCTTTGTATTGATATCTGATAATGATGCGAACATCACTAGAAATATGTTCTTTAAACATAAAAAATATAATGTGCACCGATAAAAATTGTAACATGTGTTTTGTCCAAAAGGTTCGTAGCATTTAGGAATGATGTTACACAACATTTGTTTTGGCAGACAGTACTATGTTATGTATAAGTTCCATATGTATGCGTTCAATTTGATCTTGACCTTAATCAAAATAATTCACAAGTTGTCGTAGACAGTACCTTTTAAGTGCAATGCAAAAATGTACCACATTTATAAACACAGATTTACAGGTCAAGACTAAGGGTCGTCAGTTTCTGAGATAAAATACATACAAAATTCGATGGAAGTGCACTTTGACGGTCGTTTTCGAGTTAAGTCAAAGGTAAAACAGGTCACGTATTCACACGTTTTAAAACTCCGCTGCACTTTGAAGTTTTGCGACATAAAATAAACTACGTATATTGTTCGTTTTATAGTATTTATTTTTATCATTCGTAATGTTCACATGTAGACACTGTATAAAAACGAACATTTAGTACTCGTAGTATTCTCAAGGAAAATCAATATAAGACTGTGTAAATAATGTAAATTCGTAAGTCCGCAAAACAAATGAATTGATGTCACTACTGACGTTAAAGAATGTTTAGCAGTCAGCTTATATAATGCTAAACATTGTGTTGAGCTTTGGCTTATTCCCACATATGAGTCCATATTGTTTATTAAGTTGTTTTTGTTGTTATGCTGCCACTTTTAATACGCCGACAAATATTAACACATAAATGATTGCACTCACGTAGAGTTGGTTCATAGTTATAGCGACCGCGTACATCCATTTCCAAGCAACAAAGAAATAATTATAATTAAATAAATATATTTTTGTATATCTTAACCAAGAGCCCGAGACAATACAATTATAAAATAACAATATCCAATAGTTTTTGCGTAATTCACCCACAACGTAAATAGTTGACATTTTATTTTACATTTGAAGATAAAAATTACTATCATTCTATTGTTTTTTGATATTTGGTGTGTGGGTTTATTCGTTACGATTCAAATTTATTATTCGATATAACGAAGTAAACAAATTAAACAAAAAGTGAAAAATGTGAAATCGAAAATAACAGTCACGAGCAGGATTTGAACCATCTCCTGGATACCGTCCAGATGCTTTGCCAATTCAGCCATCGTGACAATTGCTCCTGACTGCTAATTTCGATAACACATTCATACTTAACGTCTTTGGGTGACGCCTGCGCCATCTGTCGGAAGTATTTTCATACATTATACCGACCAGGTAAAATTAATTTTACAATTAAGATTTTTACCTAATAATGACGCAAAACCCTATAAATATTTCACTTTGTGTTTAATGTATAGTGCTAAGCATGTCAAATGCTAAAGATATATATAAAGACATCTAAATAAGTAAACATATGTTTTGAAATTGCATAATTGTTTGTTATCACGGAGTAGAGAAAGTTTATATTTGTTTTCTGTGAACTCTCGCTTGATTTTGATAACCATTTAACGTGATAAATGGGCCTTGAACACCTTCCTTATTATAAATGCGAAAGTGCTTATTTATTATTATAAATGCGAAAGTGCATTATTTTGTTTCATTGCTAAGATTACACGCCATAACTATTCTTGAACACTCATCACGAAAAAAAAAGCATTCATGTAGTTCAGACCCCAGAAAAGGCCATAGGACATAGGCTACTTTTTATCCTGCCAAAATGGATAATTCCTGTGGTATAGCAATTTTTGAATATATCTCTATTACTCTATTATATAATGATGTCATTAATGTGGCGTACAATGATATATTTATACTCCGAAGTCCACGCGGACGAAAGATTCTGCCCAAGAGGGCACAGTCTAGTGATAAATCAGTCGATCCGCCACCACGCACAACTGTTGTGTACTTTTGATGGTACCACACTAAGTTCATTGACACGCCCAGTGATTCATGACTCGACAATTCACTACTATCATATATCTACGATACGCATTGCTAAGAGATGTTAAAGTAAAAAAAAACTACTCAATTGTAATAGTGTTTTTCGTTAAGTGCCCAGCAGCTTTTTGCAATTTTGTTTTTTGAGATAGCACGATCTCCAAGAGATACTTATACCAACGCAAAAACAGGTACTTACAGATAGATAATGCCGTAGTAGAAAAGGAAATAAGTAAAAAGCATGCGTCGCGTTCGAAACCTCATGATGTATCGAAAGCTTAGTAGTAAAACCTTGGACTGCAAAGACCGTGGTATCAAGTTCGATCCCTAGTTCGAGTTCCTCGCAGGGCACACACCTATGACTATTCAAGGTTTTTCTAAATTAATCGCGAGTAAATTTTCTCGACGGCTTGTGAAGTCTAGCAACCCACACGCCAGCGTGGGGGGCAACAGCCTAAATCCCTCTAACTCTGACCCGTGCATAGTAGAACAAAAAAAAAAACATAGCAGTCATGAGGACGGCCGACAGAAGTGAAAACTTCAAACTATAAATTAACAGTTGTAATTTTTTGGATATCCAAATTAATTGTTTATTGTTAAATTAAAACTTGGAAATCAAAATTATTCATCCATTCTTTAAAAAAAAAAAACTATTAATTTCTTCATTCATAACTGGCCCAGCGCAATAAGTTATTCTAATAGGAACAGATATAGTTTTATCCTTAATACGTCACGTGACCATGTCGATGATGACTTACATGAATTTACTCCCTATCCAAACCTAATAATTACATAGAAGTTTTCTTTTCAAAAAGTATGTATCTAGCTGTCTTTTCAGTTAGTGTTATGGTAGATACAATTTCGTAGCAAGTGTATGTGACGTCGCGACAGTATCCGCGAATCGAATCACCACGGTTAAATGTGGGCCTCTTAAATTTGTATGTCTGGAAACTGTTGTTTTATTGCTCACTCAGACTCACAGATTTTCGCATTACTTTGTTGCCTAAACGTCGCAGCTACGAGTTAAGTGGAACAATGGAAAGATATAGTCACGACGTGCGCCGTAAAGAACGTAAACCGGTATCTTATCATCTCACAAATCTCATGGCATTCTCGGTTGTATTTGTAGCCCTTTAAAGAATAAATTAGATTGAAGAATTGTTGTAATAGTTAGTGTGAGACTGATGTACACGACTGATTAGTTCTAAAGAGTACAGAGGTGTGAAATGTCGCAGTTTTGATGCTAAATCAAAATATTGGATATAACTGCAACAAGAAGAACTTTTTCATTAGTTTAGCCAATTATGTAAAACTAGTATCTGTGATTTGTTTTCAGATAGGTATAAATTTTGAAACAAGAACGTTAATGAAATCCTTACTAATATTTTAAATGCGAAAGTGAGTTTTGTTTGTTATACTCTTTCACGCCGTAACTGCTGTACACATCATCATGATATTTTGCATATATATAATCTGGAGCCTAGAAAAGGAAAATAATTTTTATCCCGGAAAAATGAACGGTTTCTGTGGTAGCTATAGGTATTTTTACATAGAGATAATTAATGTTCCGTAGAGGGACGTATTTATATGCTGGAATCCACGCGAACTCGCGGGCAGAAATTAGTTTCTAGAATAAAACATCTAATATCATTCATATTGTCAGTGTGGTGACGGACTAATAATACAAGTGTCACCACCCCATCCTTTCCCACGGGTGTTGTACAAGGCGACTAAGGGAAGTAAGCAATTATCAGCCATTGCATTACTGGTGGTAGGGTTGGGTACCAAGTGAGCGAACTCACTTGCTATCGGACCCGTACGGGTCGGTCGGTGCGCAGCGGCTTGACAATACTCTCGGTATAGTTGAGTCCATGAGCGATGGTTACCACTTACCATCAGGTGGGCCGTGGCTCGTCTGCTATCATTTGCATTAAAAAAATATGATATTCACAGTCACGCCCTTTTAGGTACGTCGTAGTTAATTCTTTTATTGGTAACCCATGCAGTGTTGTTACCCAAAGTATAATCGTAATAAATAGGCATTTTGTAGAATAAGGTATGAAAAGTACACACTTATATAATTACTATAGTATAATTTTGGGCATTTGACATGCTTAGCTCGATAAATTATCACAAGTGCGAAAATGTAAAATCTAAAATGATAACCTCAATGAACCTGCGTCTCGTAGACAACCGTTTCAGACGCTTTGCTAACTAACGCATCGCGTCATTTGCTCGAGACTATCAATTTCGATCCCACATTCCATTTAAATGTCGTGGGTAAAGCCTGTGATATCTGTAGAACGTATTTGTATACATTGTTCCGACTGCGTTCAAGTACTTCCAGAGATTAGTGCAAATTAATAATTCGATTTCTTAGTTAGTTAAATTATGTTATTAAATTGTTTAACAGCGCCTTAAAAATGTGATTTCAGAACAGTCAGACGTTACTGACAAGCTGTCCAACATTGCTATTATATAATTATCCAAATTTTATTTATATGCAGTACCTACCTACGAAACCAAAAGTGAAACTTCCATTTAACAATGAAATGACGTATCCATCAAACGAACAATGAAACATGTCACATCAACAGTATCCATTACAAAATATGAGCATTTATCATATCATAGTTTCCCAGGAAATGTACTTCATTGACTGTAAGTATTCATATAATTACACTTGTACAATAGCTGAACATAAGCTTTATTTATACGTAACCGCTTTGCGTAGGTACAGTTTACTAATAAAGAAAATGACGAGGATTTTCGAATAAATAACTCTCTAAATACATTTTGATGATACCTTAAGGTTTAGCCAGCGTAACCACTAACCAGTACGTTACAGTGGGTGGGCAAATCAAGAGGGATACCACTTAAATTTCTGTATTTTCAAGTTCAGACCTACTTTTTTCTACAACGTAAACAGGAATCGTAAGATATTTATAATTCTTTTATCACTGTTATAGAACAGTGATAAAAGAATTATAAACTTTCAAACAGTCTATCGTCATAGAAGCACTACCACCAAACATTAATTATTTAAAACTTTAATCAGAGAGTGGCGTCATATTACTGAGATTCAATAATTTAATATAGGTAAACGGTATATGACCTGGTCAAAGTCGCAGGTATTCGTTGGATGCAGGCAGCACAGGGCCGTTCGCTGTGGCGTTCTCTTGCGAAGGCCTATGGCCAGCAGTGGACGATGAAAGGCTGATGGATGAAACGGTATATGAAGAGAATTATGAATGTTAAGGAAGCGAGACATGTTTACAAAAATAGAGCTTCTTGGCACTCTGTTCTCTCTACAAGAGAGATGGCGTGATGATATTATTATAAAATATCCCTGAAATTATTTAAGCGTTTTAAATAAATATTATTTTAAATGTTTAATATAACTGGAGGACATAAATACATACTATGGATTAGACATTAAGCTTACACTCTCAATCGTGTATAAAACATATTGAGTACATACTCGTATAGGTATATGAATTTCAAAACTTTCTAGAATCTTATATGAGTAGATAACTGATACATAATAATTAATATAAAATGATTTTCCAGTAAGCAATATAAACTATATACAGAATTGAGGTCGGACGCGACAGGAACAGCAAGTTCGACGGGTTAGACATATCCAATATCCATTAAATAGAAAGTAGTACGTGCAAACCGGAGAGCATCAGGTCCCTTGACAGGGCTTCAAATTATACGTTGATAACTTTAACTACACTTTAGCACACGTTCTCAGAAACATAAGAAGCAATGTGATAATTAAAATTCGTGTGAATGATCGGTTATCGCACCAGCTAAACTATTCCTAAGGAAATTTACAGCAGTTCAGTGAATTAAAAACATTGCTAGAGAACATATCACATAAAAATATCATAGGAAAGTTCATTGGCTTCGCCACGTGGTAAGTAAACAAACTTGTAACTCAAAATAATCTTATATATAAATTAATAAACATTTTGAGCAGGAAACCCTTGAGAGGTTAAATATAGGATATAGTGCAGACGAAGCGGCGCGGCACGGCGCGATCACGCATACGCGAATGTTTACATCACTGGACACAAATCTTATTTAAATAATGTTTTTCGAAATTTAATCTCTAACACAATACTACAAGACATTTCAAATTATTTAAATATATCATTCTTTGCCGAGGTTGATGTAAAAGTTAACATTATAAATTGTAGCAATTCTTCTTGTTGCGTGTTGGCTACGATTTATAGCAAAAATTGATTTAAATCAGACCTCAGTTCGTTTTCACACGGATAGTTTTATTAAAGCCCAAATTTTACTAAACACTTCATTTACTAGCCGAGTAAAACGTTGTGTAGTAGTTTTATCGAGTCTTAGAGACCACCAAGGAACTGCAGTTTTAATTGCTGGTCAACTAGTAATCGAAGGCTACAAACAAGTGCTCAGTGAAATTTAATCCGCGCTACAACTATAAATTATGCCTTCCTGTGTTTATGTTATTATTAGCAAAAAGTAATCGAGTTTTAAAATTCCAAACCTTGCTTTATTGTCAGTCAGCGACTCGATGATATTGCAAAAAACAACGTACCTGAAAAGAAACCAGACATTTAAACATTAAAAATTATAATAATCTGTGACTTGACAATTTAAATAAAGTACATAAATGGGGTCATGTTATTAATATTTGGTCAAGATAATATATATTCTAGAAGCAATTCAAATTTATAGGCACACGACAAAATTAAAGAAATCTTATTCGTAGAAATAATAAATAGAAATAGAATGACGGTTTTGAATTTGAAAGAACATGCGACACGCGAAGCCCTCTGAAGTCATATAAGGACAGAAACATGTTTTTAATGAGATTATCGGACATGATGTGGGCGGTAAAAGGTTAAAAGTATCAGGATAGACATTGTATTTGATTGACGTGATGGGAAATAAACAGTAGTATGATATCAATGGACGCAACTCAATAAAGTAATAAATTATTGCAACTATTTGTAAGTATAGTTCTTTATTTGACTTAAGAGCAATATAAGAGTATCATCATCGCCTACTGCAATCTATGAAATCTCGGGAATGTGAATACATTTTTTTATTTAAAGACGTTGAAAGGTTGATGGATGGATGGATATATATACCTAGTACGTTAACCTTATTTGGATCAGTCAAGGCGTATTGCGGGCCTTACCTAGACAAAACGATACCACCTTTACTTAAAAGAGTAATTATTGCCGACATAAACAATCGACTGGCTTCCTCGGGGGCTCGTGGGAACGGGTCAGTGTCAGATTGCCGAAGGGAAGGCGCCGGCGCAACGGAAGTCAACAGGACGTGCTTAACATAACGTCCGATGCACTACATACATATTTGAACCTTGGCCGTTTTGTTTGTAGTGCTGTTCTTTACAAAAAACAGTGTGTCGTGTGATTCATTTTGATTCACTAAAGTTCTCTCGCTGCCGAGCGTCGTCAGAGCGATCATTGGCAGCGACAGGAATTGGGCCGCAGTCGCTGCCTTCTGCGAGGAGGAGGAAGCGGCGGAGGGCCAGAGAGGCTGATCCTTCCGCAGACCAGGTGCAGGCGTGATTATTTGCACCTAATGCCGCCCTAGCTGAGGCTGCGGGTGGATGGACCGGGAAACGTCCGTCACCCGCAAGGCCTCCCGCGAAGATGCGACGCTCCGTGTGCGGATGCGTCACTCAGTTGAGGGTACCCGAAAGGATAAGCCGCCGGCGGATCACTGAAGGAATGTAATATGGTTCCGGTGGCCCGCCAATAAAGGCGGAGAGACGGCACACGGCGGGATTATTTAGTGGGTGAGGGCCCCACACTACCCTGTTCATTTCCCCGAACGACAGGGTGTGCGGTTAGGAGCATTTTTTCCACCTAAAAATAATATACACGTTACCAGTGGACTGAGTACATGAAGGTGATGTTGCACGACAGGTTGTTTAGTAGATGAGAACCTTAGACTAAACGGTTGTTTTTCCGGAAAGGAGGGTCCGCGACAAGTATATATATCAGGCGGGGACAGCCGGCAGCAAAGTTAGGCTGGGCTCAGAATAGAAGCAGTTACTTTGGTAGTTACCTATTGACATCTTGTCCTGGATACGTCAAAATATTACCATGTTTAATCTTTATCTGTATACCCGTCCTATTGTATTGTAATCAGTTTTTTTTCCAGCCCATTACTGTCCCACTATTGGGCACGGGTCTCGCTGATGTCGTCGTGTGAACGTATTTCCATATTCTTACGTAGGTACATTATCTCCCTTTGCCGTGTGGGGCCGGCTTTAGAATTGTCCCACCCCTCTCCACCCATGGGAGTCGTAAAAGCCGACTGAGGGAATACCGAGGGAGTGGGCAGCAGCACTCCTTCGCGTATTAACAACATCCACTGCGATCGCCAACCCACCTGCCAAGCGTGGCGATTACGGCACTATCCCCCATTCTTGGGGAAGCTTATGTTCAGCAGTGGACTTTAAAAGGCTGATGGATGGATGGACATTATCTCCACACGATTGCTTCGCTTTGTAGACACTTTGGTAGACAGAGATACAACATAACTCCTTGTTTTTATGTACCGCTCTAATATTATGGCAATGAAACGAGTTTTTTATCAATTGTCTCACTGGTAATAACGCCTAGTATAACAACACTACTGTTTTAGACATTCGTAGGGCATCTTTATATCTGCAGATGCAATAGACTCTATTTCAAAGAATTAACGTCTACAACTGTTAATCAAAGGTGATTCAAGATGCTATGACGCTTCTTGTTCTAATTCTGCGTTTATCCCGAATTCTATTGCATATATAAACAAGGGTGATATTGCAATGACTATTTTAAACTGCACGTTTGTCGCTCAAGGCTCGGACATGAGTATCTTTTAATCTGCGTCTGTAGTGAATTCATTAGTCGATACATACATGTTATGTGTAAATAGAACGGAAGCCCTGTACATAACTACTACCTTTGCAATGTTAATACTGAACCACTTCTCTTTGGTCGTGCTGTAACTGACACAAATCACTTCGGTCTGAATAATGCATGCATTTAAAAGCTTTACATTGATCTGTTTATATTTTAATCATAATTTACGCAGTTCAATGTTCACCTTTATTGCAATTCTTATTAGTGCTAATATAATTTCATTTTAAAGACTCACGGCTCTTTCCGGATGGGTAGGCCGAGACAGCGTAATGCCATTTGTCATAAAATGCCTTCCCGACTTATACTCGCCGAATTTCATCCTCGTGGGAACGATACGTGACGGATAGCGAACTACGTTGTCACCATTTGGATGACGGATATTAAACGCGTTTCTTATATAACGATGTAATATGAATTTTTGGGAAAGGACGGCGGAGATTGTTTGTTACAACTCAATATGCTACGGTAAAATAATAAAAAAATCATGTCTATATCCTCGAATGGCTAAATAGAAGAGTGACACACCTATATTTCATCTAAATTGCTTGGTGCTATAACGTGATAGGAGCCGATTGCCATCAAACCGACCACAATCCCATTATCTGTACAAAGAGCTTTTACAGGAGCTTTTCCAATGCCATAACTGAATAACTGTTTTTGCAAACCCTATTGCGTATTTGAATCCCAACACCTTGCGGCTAGAAATGGCACTCTTATGCCACGGGACCAACAAGACTGTAACCATTAAAGATCCTTCGACCTTTAGTTTATAAAGCTATCTAGATTTGTAATACTACCGTAACTCAAACTAACGACTCGATTTTTAAAAAGATAGATTGAAAAAAGTGCATTGATGCGAAAAATGCATCTTCCATTTTTAAAGCGACAAGGAGAGCTGTAGACGAGGCTTTGTGCAGTTTTATTTGAGAGTATAAGAGACGAAGGTACTTCAATGCAGCCTCGTCAGCGGGAGGGTTGGGAGGTTGTCAAGTGGGTGCTGGGGTAAATGAACTAAGCGTTGTCGTAGGTCGGCATGTTGCTAGGCGAGATTATTTTGTGGTGATAAGTGTGATAATAGTTTTGTGACTGTTTAGCGCGTCATTACATCAACTTTCGTGAAATTTGTTCAAGATGCGTAGGTGAAAGGTTTTAAAACAATAAAATTTTAAGTGAAACCTACGACTGCGTACAATATCTTGAACATTTATTTTTATATTTGTTTAAATTAATAAATTAAATTGATCCTTATCATAAGGGATAATATTATTTAGCATTAAGTGCAAATTAAGTTATGAAATTGACTAATAAAATTTATAGACTGTACGTTCATAACTCAAGAACATTGGAATACAAATATAAGTTAGAATGTCTTCTTTACAGATTTAGGTTAGTACCTATAGTTTAAAACTTTTAGTATGTTAACTAATAGAATTAAAGACTGTCATTAACGCTAGAACTTTACTGTAATGAGGTCAATGACGATGCAAATACGGATACGTCTACAGTCCGTCATTAGTCAGTATACTTCGTGCTTAGAACTACGTCACACTTGTACAAAATTAACTTAACAGATATTTAAATTCGGCCTAGTGTTCATCGTAATACTAGCTTAGACAGGTTTTATACATTTCTTTTATAATCTTCTCGGATTCAGTTATACCATTATTTTTGAAATACAAACTACAATAATATAATCTATTTGCAAATTTTCATTAAACCTAATACAGTCATAATAATGTCACAACGCCTACCGTTAAGGCCAGACAAAAATAATAAGCCCAACATCTCGCTCGTTAATCACGTGCATAGCACAGCAGGTGAAGTTCGTACAAAAGATGAAAAAGAAATGAGAGTACGCGCAGTGGGACGCCAGTTTCTATTTCACTGGTTAACTATGTGTCATGGAGGGGAATTGTAGATGGGAGGGTTATCGAAGCTGGTTAATAACTAGGTGTAATTTGAATAAAAAAAGAGTAAAGCATTTATATTCTACATTTATTGTTAAATGATGTAAGTTATTTAAGATTTATTTATTACTGAGATGATTGATAACTCGTATAGCTGATATAGGTATACGGCATTAAACGAAACGAATTGACTTTATAATTTCATTTTCATATCAGCGATCAGTCCGGTGGATTTTGGAACTGCAAATAATCCAAGTAGGTATCAAGGTATACTAATCACAACTTTCAACTAAAAAAAAGAACCCTGGGTGTTAGTTAATACATCATAGTAACTGATCATACAATTGGACAATAGGAACAAGGGTCCTTTACGAAAGTGCTCTTCACGGTGTAAAAAATCGCTGCAATTGTCAAGTACTTCAACTTTGTAGGGGTGCACTACGCCTTATAAGAGCTCTCCTATTAATGATCGCGATCAATAAAAACTGCATGTATGGCCAATCTGTGTTTTATTATTTTTCTTTTATTTTAAAGAGTGTTGGCGCACTTTAATACGAAATTTTTGTAATGTCTCTTCGTTAGTCATTACGTTCAATTGTCGTATAAAACAGTAAGTATTTATAGCGTATGTTATGGTTAAATCACATGGTCAGTATTTCGAGGAATCAACGCTCAAGATTTTATTGGCCTATTTTGCGGACTCTTTATGAATAATATAACCACTCGATACAGTGTAATCTTAATGGCATTTCTGTGTCTTACATTATGTACCTATTATTACTCATCAAACATATTCACGATATTCTTCCCAAAGCTTAAACTCCTTATATTCTCCTTATTATTCTTCTTCTCCACCTCCTATCCCTTTCCTTGGAATTGGCGACGCATGAGTGATACCTGTGGTGTTGCTGGCGTATATAAATTACGATAGCAGCTTACCATCAGCTCCTGTAGGTTTTTTTGCTACCTGTGTAGTATATAAAAAGTCCTAACCTACAAAATAATACACACACACCACACACACAGACACAACACAACACATACTAATCGATACGAGGAAATGCTTTTGTTTATTTGCTTTTTCTCTCTTTGTTTGTCCTGCACTGTGAAAACAATACCTTACATTAAATGCTAATATTTCGATAGGACATCGACAATGTCTTCCTTAACACAGTCTAATCAATAACCTATTAAAGAGGGCAGTAGTCCTATTATTATTGTAGATACTGTATTGTCACTTAATTTAAATCATATGTGTTAACCAGTTGTAAACATACACTCTTATTTCTGAATAAAAATTATTATTATAAAAAACAAATCATGTACAGAATCCACTAGTCCTAAGTAATGCAGATCCACCGCAACTAAAAAGATACATGAACCGAGGAACAGATTTTGTAACTAAACTCCATATTTAGAATAAATCCGTTAAAGCTAACAAACATTTAGAACACGAGGCAACATACAAGCATACCTGTCGATAGACAAGCCCCAGTACTAGCGTAACTACTACTTAAGTAGATCTGTGTATGCACATTTTTAAAAAACTTTCTCGCATAGGAAATAAAGAAAGATACTATCTCTTTGAGATGACAAATATTTTCATACAACAAATAAAGTACTATACATACTATACCTACTTCTATTCAAAATCGTTAAGTATGTAGCTGCAAAAGTTAAAAAAAATATATATTAGTTTACCAGATCAAAGCTGAATTTAAATAACAAAACTATAGACTTTTGTTTTTGTTTTTTGTCTGTGTAGTGACGGACTAAGAATAAAGTGTCACCACCCTATTCTTTTCCACGGGTGTCGTAAAAGGCGACTAAGGGATGTAAGCAATTATCACCCATTGCATTACTGGTGGTAGGGTAGGGTACCAAGTGGAAGTACTCACTTACTATCGGGCCCGAGTGGGTTGGTACCATCATCTCCCGTGTGACTGGCCATGAAGCACATCAGTGTCTTTTGTTTGTAAGTGTAACAGAAGATAGCAGTTTATTAATTCATTTCATATATATGAAATGAAATTGTTAGCAGCGGCTTGACAATAGTCTCGGTATAGTTGACTCCATGAGCGACGGTTACCATTTACCATCAGGTGGGCCAGGGCTCCAAAATAAAAAAAGACAACTCCCTGTACTATGGAATAATTCCAGTATCGCGAGGGACTTTACAAACTTACAATTTCACGGACACAAAGTACACTCAGACGCAGAACAACCATTTGTGGATCACACAAAGAGTTATCCTGTATGGAAATGGGAATCGAATCAACAACACTCCTACAATCTAAAATACTCCGCCATCTGTATGACACAGCAAAGGGAGGAAGAAAGATAGTTTTGATTTTTATTTAGAACTAGAAAACGGCCCACCAGATAATCTGACCAGTAAGTATTCGCTGCTTATGAACTTTGACAATACCATAGGCACAGCCAAGGTCGGTATCTAAACCACTCCGCCGTCTATGCAGTCAAAGTTTCAGTCAGTTCTGTACATAAGCCAGTTGTTTCCAAATTGATGTGTAAATAATCGTGTCAAAAGACACTATACATTACGAAGCACATTGATTCATTCAAAGAAAAACAATCACACACAATACGGGGATTTGTATTGTCTTAACACCGAACCCACCCAGACATTCGATACGGGTCACAAAGAAAATTTCTGACAACCGTTGGTGTTGGCATATAGTTGTGTATTCGCACTATTTTTAGTAACACATTAATTCGCTTTTGTGACTCATATTCGTAGCAAAGGGTCCCAATGAGATTACAATTGCAATTGCATGTATAAAAGGAACTCAGTATTTAGTGACATAAGGTCGTAAATGGAACCTTTGGAAAGGAATGATTTTATAAGGTAATAAATAATAATGGATCGTCTTTGGCCTTGGTGAAATTAGTCAGCATCGTGTCGCGAGCCAGTAAATTGTGAATTAATGCAGTCTTGTGACAGTAGACGCATATAACCGCATATTACAACCAATACTATAATTCATAATATAAAAAGTAAACAACAGAATACTTAATCATAGTTTAACGTGAGAATTGATATACTTGTGCAGCTTTATATTCGAGACATTTTAAGGTCAATCTCAATATAGTAGAGATACGATCTGAGAACACAGTATGCAAATTATGACCATCACATTTGAAACAATGCATTTACAAAAAATAAAAGGTAGTATTTTTTATGTGCTATTATTTGTCCGCGACTTGGGTCACGACACCGACACTTAAGGAATTAAAAAAAATAATGAACCTGTCAATGTTAGTTAGAGAAGTGCCAAATTACAAGTAAATCTGTCCAGTAGCCTCAGTGTAAAGAGTTCGTGTTTGTCGTGTTTTTTTTAACGAAAACGTTTTGATACACAAATATTTATAGATAAGAATATTTAGATATTTTTATATATATTTTTAGCATTTGACATGCTTAGCACTATACATTAAACACAAAGTTAAAGTAAAAAGTTTTTCACTTTGTGTTTAATGTATAGTGCTAAGCATGTCAAATGCTAAAAATATATATAAAAATATCTAAATATTTATAGGGTTTGCGTCATTATTAGGTAAAATCTTAATTGTAAAATTAAGTTTACCTGGTCGGTATAATGTATGAAAATACTTCCGACAGATGGTGCAGGCGTCACCCAAAGACGTTAAGTAAGAATGTGTTATCGAAATTAGCAGTCAGGAGGAATTGTCAGGATGGCTGAATTGGTAAAGCATCTGGACGGTATCCAGGAGATGCAGGTTCAAATCCTGCTCTTGACTGTTATTTTCGATTTCACATTTTTCACTTTGTGTTTAATAGATAAGAATAAATTTAGGTTTGGAAAACAATATAAAAAGAATACATACATATTCGGTAAAATAACAAATTTTCACGGACCCATGCTATATGATAATATGACCCATGTCAGCTAAAGGATAACATTAGGTATATCAAATACTTTTTAGACCAAATTTCAGGCTACTTGAAGGTGGTTTATTTATGTACTAGCTGTTACCCGCGATTTCGTCCGCGATTCCTCGCGATTCATAAAAATAAATAAAGCAACCCTTGAAATGACAAACAATTTTTAATCTATCCTAAAAAATCTTTTTTTTAATAAAAAGGATCCTATGTTACTTCTAATACCTCCAAGAATATGTGTACAAAGTTTTATGATGACGGGTTAAGTAGTTTTCGCGTGAAAGCGTAATAAACAAACTTACATTCATATTTATAATATTAGTATGATATGAAGTATGATGTTCAGACAATCGGAAATAACCTCATTTTCGAAGAAGGGCTTAATTTACATTATTTTCTATTAGAGAGATATATTATAGTAATAGCTAAAGTAAATATGTACCTATAAATATAAATAGCGTTAATACATAACATATTTTGTTAACGATAACCTAATTTTTCGAAAGCTAATCTTAGGCATATTCATGACTTTGTTAGCAATGAATAGCTCTCAGACGAGTAGACTAGTTATGTATATGCATATAAGTGTAAAACAGTTTATATACCTACAATGATATTGCATATAAAAAAGCCTAACATTATTATACAATATGTAATGCATGTGTCATAAGTATTATGAGAAACAGGCCGAAGTAAATAGTTATCTATGAAAACGTTTGGCATTGAACCAGACGTGAATTAGCCACTCGTCAACAAGCGTGGGGAATCGTGCAACATCCTATGATGATAAGATACATTGTATTTGTGTTGTAAATTCAGATTTCCCACACGTATAAATGTCATCACTGAATCTGGCGCAAGGTGACATTGTTCAAGATGCCTGCAGGTTTTGGTGTTACCATTAATCACTTTAATGTAGTTACACGACTTGTATTTATTTGAGTACCTAGTTACTAGCATTTGCATGCAGTTCACCCACGTTACCTATAGGGCTTACATATATGATTTAAAGTGATTTTCCTAATAATATTGAAAAAGGCCATGTGAGGCCGGCTTTAGAATTGTCCCACCCCGTTCCACCCATGGGAGTCGTAAGAGCCGACTGCGGGAATACCGGAGGGAGTGGGCAGCAGCACTCCCTCGTGTAGGTATTAACAACATCCACTGCGATCGCCAACCCGCCTGCCAAGCGTGGCGATTACGGCACTATAACCCCAATTTGGGCGTCCACAGCTGCACACAGCCACAGTGTGGACGTCGAAAGGCTGATGGATGGATTGAAAAATATTAATAATTAAAACTATTCATGCATATAAATTCCAAATTAAAGTTCTTACTTCAATTCCATTACCTTACGATGCTATTGTCGATAACTGATATCTTTATATCGTTAATTTCTGGGAGAGCTGCTCTATCTGCCACGTGGTACTGAGGTATTATTTTTTGGCTAGTACCGCAATGTCACTGCGAAGGAAGAGAGTCTCGCAACAAAAGCCAATCCCAAGCGTGTGGCCAGTAGACCAAAACACCTGCGATCATTCCCAAAAGTGGGACGTATATGAGCAAGACAAGGAAAAGTAATTGGCTTTTAGACTAGATTAAATCATAATATACTTTCAGTTATGACGGCATGTAGCGTAATTATTGAATACTTGAAGGGCCATATTTTTATACGACCCTTTTAGTAAGCCTCGCACTTAACACTTGGTTTACGAAGGTAAAAACCCCTTCAAGGCAATAATTTATGTATTCAGAACTGGTATAGCTACGAAACAAAACAAAAGTACTAAAATGGACGATGGTGTTTACTGATGCATCATTAACTTTAATCGTAGTACCATTACGATTGCAAAAGATGAAAGAATAAGTGCTCAATTACCATAGTAAGCTTAAGCCATATATTATTTCTGTAAAGGCTAGGCTTAGACTAGCTTGTCCGCGACTCCGTTTTCATGGAGTTTAAATTTGGTCTTATAGAGTCATATAGGACATATCTTACCGGGATAAAAAGGGTCACAATTTGTTGTTAGGTCTATATCCCAAAATAATTCCAATAGCTATCCTACAGGAACTTTACTAGTTAGTGGTAGAGCTGTTTATCCCGACATGGATTGTCCAGCTCTGGGAAGTACCACCCTCTCACAGAAGATCAGCGTGAAACAACGATAGGTACTCCTACCGTTGTTTCGTATGGTAAGTAAGAGCGTCGTAGGAATAACCCTCTTCCTTATTGTCCTTCCTCTTCACCGCCGCTAAGAGCTAGTTTTTAGATTATATCTCAGGGTACCGATATAGTACCACCGAAGTAATATAACACAATTTCAGTGGCCCGCCAATAAAGGCGGAGAGACGGCACATGGCGGGTTTCTTTAGTGGGTGAAGGCCTCAAACTACCCTGTTCGTTGCCCCGAACGACAGGGTGTGCGGTTAGGAACATTTTTTCCGCCTTAACAAAAAAAGGGGTACCGATATAATAGCGCGATAACACATACCAGTTTTTAACTCTAATCAAGAACTACCTAACAAAAACTTTAATCAAAATTCGTCCAGTAGTTTTTGCGTGATGTACGAACAAAGAGACAGGCAAATTGACAAGCAGACAAAAGCACTAAAATCTTAAACTTAAAGTCATAGCTCTGTTACAGCTTTATATGCATAGGTAATAGTATACATTAAGTAGAGGAATCTGTATATATTATACAAGTATAACATTTAAATAAGTTATCGCAAAGTAATGTCATAGTTTCTAAGAGAATATTATAATTATTTTGAGTACAGATACCAACATCGCTTATAATTACTAAGCGCGTTATCTCTTATAAATCGGTGTTCAGCCTTGCACCAAATAACTAGTATTAAGTTAGAGTGAGCCATTAACTCACAATTAAGCTAATTGGTGCAATTATTGGTGGTATCTTCTACCATCTGTAATCATTGTTTCACTCTTATGTTAAGCTCAATTAAGTAGCGCGTTGCCCGAGATTTTTTTTTTCGAAATTATATGCATAGTACTACCCTTTACACCTGGCTTCATCGCAGATAAAAGCTAACCAAAAGTAGCCAGATAAAACACAACACCAGTTTTTAAGTCTAACCAAGAACTATTAAACAGAAAAGTTGCATCAAATCCGTTCAGTAGTTTTTGCGTAATGTGCGAACAAACTGCTGAAATTTCACTGAGTTATCGTCAGTTTTTTTTTTGTTATAAGGTTATATATTTTCTCAAATATCTTAAATGTAGCTGTATCTAAATAGTTCTGTTACAGCTTTATAATAGTTAGGACTCACCAATAAACTAAAAAATAGCTATAAGAAAAAACAAAATAGGTATGTAAACTACGAGTATGTATAAATGTTCGACGGGCCTTGTGGCGTAGTCGGTAGTGTAACCGAGGTCGTGGGTTTGATTCCCACTCAGGACAAATATTTATGTGATGAACACAGATATTTGTACTGCATCTGGGTGTTTGCTATCTATTATATGTATGTATTTACAAAAAAAGTAATATAATCCGTAATTTCATACCCATAGCACAAGCATTAAGCTTAGTTTGGGACCAGAGGACGTTTTGTGAAAATGTCCGTGAATATTTATTTATTTATTTAAAAACGATAAAAAAATATTAAGAGTAAAGCCGCGTGATAGTTTTTCTCGATAGTTTATAATTCGGGTTCTATAGACTGATTCCATTTTATTTTGAGAGCTGACTTGTGCCGGTCTGTGGAAGGTTCCCGATATGGACGATATAATTATAATATAAATTGTATGCTAAGTACTGTATACCGTACACATAATGTAATTATAATTAAATCTTAATTGTATGTGACAATTCCATTTGCATATTTTCAGATTTTCATAAAAGGACTTACTTCCTAAAGATCTTGTACACACACATATTAAGTGTATACGAGTTAAACCGCGTTACATGTTCCTTAACGCATTTCAATTCCAAAATCAAAACCATACTATTTACGTTTTGTTTTAAAAATAGAAACTTTCAAAACAGAGTGCAATTTCACAGCGGATTGCTTTTGCATAATTAATATCATAATTGTAGAGAAAGCTGGCACAAAGCCGCCAGAACCGTGATATTTGAACCAGAACATGGTGAATGACAAACGGACAGGAAACAGGGCGGTATCCACAACTGCTTTACAGCAGACTGATATTTATGGTTCTACGCGTATATTCAAAATATTTAAGTTGTATTAACAGTTATTGTAGTGATATTATCCATATCTTTTATGGCATCACCAACATTATGTTCTCAAACTACTTATTACACGAGTTATAATGCATATCAAAAACGAGCTCTATAGAGGTTCGTATTGCAGTTTACAGTAATTAAATCTGATGAGAAATAATACAATGGGCTTTTTCTGGGCAGCACTTTTATATAACAGTATAGTAAACCCTTCTTTTTTTTGTTTAGGCGGGAAAAAATGTACCTAACCGCACACCCCGTCGTTCGGGGCAACGAACAGGGTAGTGTGGGGCCCTCACCCACTAAATAAACCCGCCGTGTGCCGTCTCTCCGCCTGTGGTGGCGGGCCATTGGTACTATGTTGGATTACTTCAGTGCTACGCTGGCGACACTAGCAAACCCTGCCATGCGTTGCTGTCGCTCAGTTATTGAAAGCTATCCTACATCCATTTTGGAAATGTATTATGTGACAAAAAACCTTGCTTAATGTTCACCCGGACCAGTGTCAAAAAGTAAATTTTCATGCTATATATATACACATATATACTTCTGGGGCTACCACCCAGAAGTTAGGACTGTGCGTTGATATGTCGGCCTTTTTTTTTTTATAAAAAAATTTGTATTTGGTACCTATAATAAATTAGATCTAAAAAAGAAAAAAATTCGTATTATGGAAGCTATTTTGAAATTTTAGTTATTCTTAAAACTGTTATATTTATATTCCCATTCAATGTAGTATGACGTCAATACTACGTAAAAACGTGGACAACATGACCACGTGATCTATCACGTTGCAACGTATAATAATATTTTAAGAATCATGTAACAATGGTTCCCGTTTTCAGTGACGTGACGTCTGAAAAAAGTTTTACTGTCGGGTTGTGAGATAAGAAACACTAAATTAATATGATATACAGTAGAAACTAGTTTTAGCTGATACGTAAATTTAATATTTATGTTTTTAAAGTTTGTAATAAATCCAAATTGGATTCAAAACCCTATGTCTGTAGACACACGCTAGCTGATTTTGTGCATCGAGTTAAATATAGTACACTTTTAGTGATTTATTCAGCAGCAGACTTATATCCAAATTATTTATGGCGGAATGTTTTGTTGCCGATATCCTGTACCGAGTGTTATGTGTTCGATTTCCACACAAGATAATTCTTTTTGTGATTCACAAATGGTTGTTTAGACAACCGTTTGTGAATCACAAAAAGAAGTCTTAATGTATTTAGGGTCCGTTAAATAATTGTATTTTTGCACAGTCCTCCGTGATTGAATCAACTATTGCTACTAAATTGTAGAGATAAAGGGAAAAAATTAACCTAAATTTGGGAAATGTGTAAATTCATCACTTCATTAATTTATTTATTTTCAGTTTGTCCAAAATTTGGATTTTGTAAAATACTTAATCTAATTGTAAGAAAAAGAATCACGTTGAAAAAATAAAAGTTATGAATAACTATTTGCGGATCTCACAATGGTTTTCACTGAATATAAAATCCTTCTCTATTTATAAACGGCATTCACCGAGTCCTTACCAATTATAGTATGTGATGCGTATGTAAAAATAGATGTGCACTGGCCATTATGTTTTTTAAAGTTTTTATTTATTATACCATTCAAATGTCTCCAATGTCTTACAAATAATCGTTTAATTGAACCCGTAAGTCTTGTTGCTCATGTCAACGCAAATACATTTCTAGTTATTTTTAGCGTTGACGATGAAAATAAGATCTTAAACAAAGATTATTATGATTGCAATTGAACTAGCTGCTTTAATTAAAATTATTGTGCAGTTGTTAGCGATAGCAGAATACGTTATGTTCAACAATATTTAAGGCTCGCAGTTTCTAAAAAAATCCATATTGCACTTGTAATAAGGGTTAAACATCCTGTAGGTTTTTAGATACTCTTTTGTAAAATGAGATCTCTTTATATCTACATAAATAGCAATACCTTTTTTTTTTTTTTTGTTTAGGCGGGAAAAAATGTTCCTAACCGCACACCCCGTCCCTCGGGGCAACGAACAGGGTAGTGTGGGGCCTTCACCCACTAAAGAAACCCGCCGTGTACCGTCTCTCCGCCTTTATTGGCGGGCCACTGGAACTATGTTACATTCCTTCGGTGGTCCGCCGGCGGCTTACCCTTTCGGGTACCCTCATCTGAGCAACGCATCCGTACACGGAGCGTCGCACCTTCGCGGGAGGCCTTGCGGGTGGCGGACGTTCCCCGGTCCATCCACCCGCAGCCCCAGCTAGGGCGGCATTAGGCGCAAATATTCACGCCTGCGCCGCCCCAGTCGCTGGCGGCGGTTTGGGTCTGCGGAAGGATCAGCCTCCTTGGCCCTCTACGCCGCTTCCTTCCGCGAGATGACCTCCTCGCAGAAGGCAGCGACCGCGGCCCAATTCCTGTCACTGCCAAGCATCGCTCTGACGACGCTCGGCAGCGAGAGGTCCCTATTGCTGCGACAAGTTCACGACGCTGCTCGGCCCAAGCCGGGCACGACTCGAGCGTGTGCTGCGCCGTGTCCTCGTCGCAGCCGCAATGGTGACAGCCCGGAGTCGCTTCCCTCCTTGCGACAATGTGCAGATATCTGCCGAAGCAACCGTGCCCCGACAGCACCTGCACCAGTCGGAAGGTAAGGACTCCGTGCCGTCGCCCTGCCCACTCTTCCAGCACTGGCTGGAGCGCCCCTACGGTCCAAAGACCGGCCCGGGGCGTCTCCAGCCGCGCCCTCCAGTTGGCCATGGCAGCTCGGCGGGCGTCGCCCTGCCATCTGGCCACCACGCTGGGTGGGGGACGTCCACCCCCCTCCCGCTCTTGCAACGCCCGCCGGTACACCTCGGCGAGCACCTCCGCCTCCAAGTCCCACGGAGGGGTTCCGGCCAACACGCAGGCTGCCTCCGTCGACACCGTTCGGTATCCACGTATGACCCTGGACGCGACGACTCTCTGTGGCCTCCACAGAAGAGCCCTGTTTAGTGCGTCCAGGGACTCCGCCCACACGGGTGCGCCGTACAGCGCCATCGACCGGACCACCCCCGCGTAAAGCCGTCGACACGCATTGTTGGGTCCGCCCATATTCGGCATGAGCCGTGCAAGGGCGGACGCCGCACCGACGAGCCTCGGAGACAGTTGACGGAAGTGCTCGCGAAAGCGCCACCGCCCGTCCAGCACCAGGCCCAGATACTTAATCCGGGCCTGCACTCCAATTCGGACCCCGTCCACCGTGATCGAGGCGCCAGCAGGTGGCCGACGTCGGGGCCCATGGAAAAGCAGGGCCTCCGACTTGTCCAGGGCCACCCTAACATAAATAGCAATACCTACATGCGTGTCTCGTCGTGTTATTAAGCGTTTTAATGATTTCAGATGGCTGAATGGATTTCTGAAATAATAACTCGCATCGTCTGAGTGTATAGTAAAATAGGATCTTTGCATAAAAACAACGTGCGAAAAAGTGAAATCTAAAATAACAGTCACGAGCATGATTTGAACTTGCATCCCCCGGAAAACCATCGCAGATAATTTGCCAATTCAGCCATCGGGACAATTGCTCGGTACTCCTCCTCCGTACCCTCTAGGTAATTGCCTCAACTCCACAATAACCTTTTGGCACAAACCTTGTTATCATTTTTGATAAGCCTTTTTGTTGATATAATGGTAAAATCTCTCACGAAATAAATCGGAGGAGTTTCATTATTCGACAATAAGTAGAAAAAATGTGTTAAAGTTGTTTTAGAAAGGCTGTAAAAACTTTTGAATATTGAACAAACTTGTAAGTCATTAGGTATTATAATACTTCCTGATATTTACGCGATTATATATTTAGTTTTATTTATCTCCGGTACAAGCATCGATTATAACCTTCTTTTTCATCTATTTTCATTATATTAGAGATAAAATTAAATTAAATGCGGCTATAAAAAACAATCTTACTATATTTAGTGCTAGCTGATTTACAATAATCGTTATGACTGTGTTAATTACTGATGAAGTAAATTAAGCTTAGGGCTATTAATTAAGCACACGTTTATATAAATTGATTAGTATTTATTTGATTGTTGCGTGCGTGCCTCGTGCCTTTCATAATATATTATATAACTTTGGTAACTTAGAGTTTTATTAACTAATAAAAACATGTTTAGGTTACACATATATATCGGTGCCGTGTGGGGCCGGCTGTGCCGTGTGGGGCCGGCTGTGCCGTGTGGGGCCGGCTGTGCCGTGTGGGGCCGGCTGTGCCGTGTGGGGCCGGCTGTGCCGTGTGGGGCCGGCTTTAGAATTGTCCCACCCCTCTCTACCCACGGGAGTCGTAAGAGCCGACTGAGGGATACCGAGGGAGTGGGCAGCAGCACTCCCTCGAGTATTAACAACATCCACTGCGATCGCCAACCCGCCTGCCAAGCGTGGCGATTACGGCATTATCCCCCATGACGGGACCGCTCGTTGTGGCGTCCTCTTGGGGAGGCCTAAGTCCAGCAGTGAACGGTGAAAGGCTGATGGATGGATGGATGGATATATCGGTAGCGAAATTAGGGCAGCAGAAGACCGTTTAACCCTATGGGAAATAGGCGTGAGTCTGTATTCATCCACCCATCCATCCATCCATCAGCCTTTTGACATCCACTGCTGGCCATAGGCTTACGCAATAAAAATTCACAGATATATTATGTATAGAGTAAAGGACATGTGTGTCTTGGACCTAAGACAGCAAGTATCGGAATTGATAGTTCTGAGTAATTGTCACGATAGCTTAGTTGGCAAAGCATCTGGAACAGTTATACAGAGGACGCAGGTTCAAATCCCGCTCATAGTTATAATTTTCGATTTTATATTTTCGCACTTTATGTTTTGATTATTCACGATGCATTTACGACCGATGTTTTGACAAGGATTAGAACTAGATCATAATGAAATGAAATGGTTATGAACCGGCTGGCCCAAACTGAATTGTCGGTTGACTAAAAAACCAGTAAGTGTGCGCGGGTGGAAGAGCGACATAATGATTTAGCAATAGGTCGATAGTTCCCCGACAGTTCACTTTGAAGGCAACCGTGTAGCCCTTCAAACTTTTTCATCCGCCAATACCAAATCGTTACAATAATTATGCGCACTTATATACTGATTGTGAAACCAACCAAACTATTGTGCGATAGAAAGTCTGTGGTCTACGGGGACCCTAATGGAGTGAACATTTTCACAAAGTGTGCCAATTACGTGCGTACATAATTTTTGCTACAATCTATCGTTATATTACACAATGTTTGTCTACACAACACAAGATTACACTTAACTTTTGATAGAATACTAGATAATACTCGCTACTTCATCCCCGTGGATTTCAGAATTTGAATACGTCACTCTACGGTACGGTACACGGTAGGTAAAGAAAATTTTGAAAAATTTCGAGACATCAAATATTTTACATTTATAATTTGTCTTGAACTATTTTACAGAAAATCACTCACACAGATGATGTAACATTTACTTTTCAGGCTATTTTACTGGCAATCCAAATGTGTGATGATTTTGCTCATCTAGACATGCCTGCGCTATATTCCCAACAGCGGAAATTAGGATGTTGGTTAAATTCCAACAGTATCCTGTTGGCCTTGCTGTGATATGAAAATTGCTTTACATTGTAGACAATTGCTAGGTACTGGATTATTTAATTCTTATTTGGTTTATTAATTCGATGGTAATCTTAACTGCTTTATAGAGCAAAGGCCTAAACCTTTGTGTTTAGAGAGAGAGAGAAATGTAGTTAACATACACTATATTTTATTCTGTTTTTATTTATAGAAATATAATAGCATGTAATAAGATACATAAATAATCTGAATACATGTAAAGGCATTGACCAAAGACTTGAATGAATTGATGAATTTAGTAAGCACCTGCTAACAAATTATACCTCTAACATCCATACAAGCCATTATCATCTCAGTGCTAACAATTACAAAACCTATAATGACTTGTGCGATTATGGAATTTGATTTGTTCAAAACGTTAAATAAATAAACACATTCTGGTTACTACTAAGTGACTAAATTATGGGGACATTTACCTTATGTGTTTGTTGTTTTAATAATATTGAATATGCCCCAGTTTACATTCATGAGATCACTCATCGGTATTTCTATTTAACCGACTTGTATCAATAGCTAGGTATGTTTTTGTAAATTAAATGTTGTTTACCACGAGTACTAATTTGATTAGCTAAAACACAAAAGTGGCCCACGACAAAAGTCGTCAGCCTAAAAGTGCAGTTTACACGCATGCGCTTACCTGCGCAATCCGTTAAGGATTTCCACACTAAAATGTTACAGCTAGACGGAACATAATTATGCTCCAGAGCATTGAGGTCAGCAGTCACTTAGCATTAACGGTCATAAGGCTCCCCCATAACTTTAAACAGGTATTTCATATAGCTTTAGTAACACACGAGCCACGGCTTACTTGTTGGTAAGTGGTAAACACTGCACATGGACACATCAATAAATACTAAGTATACTGTAAAACCACCCCACCATTTCACGTAATGGACGTCTGGCTACAGCCGAAATACACCCGAAGTGCTTACCGGTTGGTCACATGGTAGACGATGTTACCGACCCACTCTGGCCCGATAACCTTTGACTACACCCACTTGACCTCCCAACCAGTGATGCAAGCAAAAATAACTATTTACTTCCGTTAATTTTTTTTTATTGCTTATGATGGCAGACGAGCCATGGCCCGTCTGATGGTAAGTGGCAACCGTCACTCATGGACTCAACTATACCAACAGTATAGTCAAGCCGCTGCGCACCATTTAATTTCTCAGATGTGAAATGAAAGAATAAACGGCTATCTTCTGCTACAATCAAAACACACTGACATGCTTCATGACCGGTCACACAGGAGACGGTGGTACCGGCCCGTTCGGGCCCGACAGCAAGTGAGTACACTCACTTAGTACCCAGCCCTACCACCAGTAATGCAATGGGTGATAATTGCTTACTTCCCTTAGTCGCTTTGTACAAAACTCGCGGGAAAGGATGGGGTGGTGACACTTGTATACTTAGTCCGTCATCACACGGTTTAAAGAGGTAGATACTTTATAAGGATATTGAGACAATCCAATCTAAATCCTGTTATTTCCTCTAGGATAATGAAAACCTGATTCAACGAAGTGCGCCGGTATTGTATTACACAAATAAGTATCTACCTATATCTCTCCGCAATCGTTTTATCAGAAGATATTTTTGGTAGATAAATATTATACATAGATACAACACACGCGTCGAGAAGCGTGGTATCGTGTGCTATAGCAATGGTTAACAAACTTGAAATAGCTTCATTCTCAGCCGGAGACATCTGTAATTTTTAGTTCAGCTTCCGCATGCCATTTTCCTGCATAGACTAAATATATAACCCCATACAATATGTGATTGCTATTCTACAATAATGGTGTGAATCAGAGATTACGTCACACGCTACAAACACGTGTTACCCATCCGTGGTTTTACATACGAGTACCTAATATTTTAATACTAATGTTATTTAAGTAAATATAAACAGAAACGTACTAATTTATTACTTAATTAAAGTAAAAGATCTTTTAGTTTATATCTAATTTAAGGTTCTGAATACTATGGAAATGAATTTCTTTAAGTCTACAGATATGCACACTACAAGTGCATTATATATGTGTAAATAAATTTAAATAAAATACAATACATATTTTCCAGAACTCTAAATTAATTTAAACAATGCTTGTCGAAAACCTCCTTGTTATTAAAAATAATCATAAACAATGTTAATCAAGTTGAATAATATTAATCGAATCCAGATGAGCAATCGACCTAGATTTTTTAATAACACAGACTTTTGACATCTGGTTATGTGGCCTCACAGTATTCAAATTCGTAAAAACAACCTACAAATATGAGTGCAAACATGAATAACAAACAGAGCGCAAACGCGGAAGTTGGTAATTTACGGACATCACACATTACTGATTATGATTCCGTTGGGTTAACCACCTCTTCTGTTACACTATGGCTATAATATCCTATTTAACTTATGAATAGGTGTAGTAGCTTGATTGGGAAAGAGAATTTCAATAATAGTAGTATAATTAATACATCTAAGTGTATTTTGGTAAGAGAGTCGCAACTAAATTTAACGTTTCGCTTTGTATCACAATATTGATATTTGTATATTTTACAGCTTTACTCTGTCAGAGCTTCGCTCTTACGAGCCTGAAGGAATTGTTTCGGACTAATGAACTACAATAATATAATTACATTAAACTAATAGTTTTATTTATTTATTTATTAAATAATAGTTTTGTTAGAAGTTTTCACTCAAAATTATTCAGTATACTTGGTAGTCGTAGTAAAATATTTTATTGACAAGCTTACTTTGATTTTATTTCGTAGCATCACGCCTCTATTCGCCGTAGGGGTAGGCAGAGGTGTATTATACACCCACGACTCGCCAGCTATGTTTTTAAGTCCCACGTAATAGGGGGCGAGCCTATTGACGGGCACATTTCCAAACTCCGGGCTGACTGACAATTTTTCTTATTTTTTTTTACGAAAAATCTCAATACCACTGGCCGACCCGGGGATCGAACCCGAGACCTCATGATCAGCAGTCGCTTACACTACCGCTGCACCACGGAGGCAGTTCAAGGATATCGTGTTTAATGGAAACAATTTTATAGCAACCCTGTAGTATATTTAATACGAAGCAATGGTGAGGATTATTCTGAATCTCTGTTTAATTAATACGAAACCAGCCTGAGAATGTAGGACTCTTATTAAAATTCATAAATATGGAATTATCTCTAATAGATTAACATTACTTTTGTTACACGTGATAATTTTATATTCATTCAGTAGTTTTATTCTCGATCTCGGAGTTTTAATCAGTCTTCAATCATTTGAATATTATCTATTTTAAAGGATTTAAACACAAAACGTATTATAGTTACGTTATTAACCATTATGGTGGAGTTACGGAAAATTTCTTACGTCTACCACACGTTGTTTACGCAAGCGAATGAAACAATGCGTTCACGCTGAGATCGATACGATTAGTTTTTTCTTGTATTATTAGATAACTAGTATCCAATTAGATTGCGTATAACGATAACTATAGTTTCGTTTGTTGTAGTTAATTAAGTCTTATTGAGTATTAAAATCAAGGCTTGCCCAATTTAGGCCTTGAATGATTGAAAGACCGAACAGTTCACATTTGTATTCATTAGCAAAATATTAATGAGGATGTGAAGTCTCAATATAAAGTTATGAGAATACACTAAATTTATTCTATGAGGTATTAGTTATATTATGCTGCCAATCATATTTTAATTGAGTAAAGTTTTTATATGCTATTTCTGCCAGTGAAGTAGCCACTTTACCAAGTACTATGGGCAGTTGTCTTTACTGTTTAAACGTTTATTGATTTTCATTCTAAATAAACATACCTAATCATTTGATATGTTTTTTGAGTGTTTTTTATTTTCTTATGTCAATAAATGTATGGCAATGCGTAATGATTCTTATTGATTAATTATACCTACCTCGTTTTTGAGTGGCGTCCCATCCGTGGCGTTTCTAATTTGATATCTGAGTCGTGAAATAATTGTTATTAAGTTTGAAGATCATGATTTTTAGCAGCAGCAGTTTGAAACAGCTTTCAAAGTAAAAGTACACATTTTACCAATTTAGGCACCGCTGTAGAGAATGCATCTGCATTCTCTAGGTCTTAGGTAATTAAGTATCTAAAAGTGCGCAGGTAACCAAATTAACAATCACAAATATGTTATACTAACAATCCACGTTCGTTTCTTATGAATCCTAATTGTGATTATTTATTTACCTGACTAGAACATCTGTGATTATAACTTTTAGAAGGGAATTTCAGAAACTCGCAGTTTCTAATCCTACCCATTGCAATTTTTTCTATATTTTAAATAATATAGTCTAAAACACTTCGATCAAAAATGCAAATTTACGATCCAAGCTAAAACACAAAATAACGAAATAATGTAATCTAAAAAAACAGCTCAATATCCAATCCAATCCATCAATTGCATCAATAAACAATACACAACACAATTGATGCAATGGATGGATTGGACGGAAGTAAGTTTTTTTGTTTGTTACGCTTTCACGCCGTAATTACTGAATTAATTATCCTGAAATTTTGCATACATATAATGCACCTATATAGCTCGGGGCCCCGAAAAGGACACACAAGTTACTTTTTATCTCCTGTGGATGTTCATTTTTTCACAGAGATAATTAATATGCCGTAGAATGACTTATATTACTATTACTATTTTTTTCCAAAGTCTATGCGGATGAAGTCGCGGGCAAAAACTAAGTCAAAAGACAAAAGATATTGAAGTTATTCCATCGCATTTTTCCATGTCTTAAAGGAAACGCCAGTCACTTCACAATAATACACACTCCAAGTGCAATGACTCGGCGTAACACTGGTTGCACAACTGAGTGTTTAGAGATGTTAATTGCTTGTTAATTTTTTATCTACACACTAAGCGCATAGTGACAGTGCGAGTTTGAGGTGACTTCGAGACTGTTTATAACGGCAACTGTTGTACTTACACAAAACATTGTTAGCATACTTTTGAATTTGTATACAACAGATTTATTCTACCGTAACATTAAAAATGAATAAGAATCTAATTAAATATAAGAAAGGTAATGGTTTACAAGGCGTACAAGTGATAATGGATTACTTCCCTTAGTCGCCTTGTACGACACTCACGGGAAAGAATGGGGTGGTGACAGACATCTACTTTGCTTATACATATTATATTATACTTTGACAAACGAGGCGATATCACCGAGTTCAATCCCGAGTCTGTAGTCGATAACACTTGATTTTCTAAATTATAGACGTTGTTGACAAATTATCACTGCTCGGTGAAGGAAAACATTTTGAGTATACCACCAACCTGTGTCTACTTTACAATATTACTAGCCTTTGCCACAAAGTTGCATCAAAATCCGTTTGAGTTTTTGCGTGATGCGCGAACGAACAAACGCATAAACAGACAAAAAATCTAAAAAAAATGTTTTTCAGCCTAATAAAGTATTTTTTCTCAAATATCTTAAATGTACAGACATAGCTCCTTTACAGCTTTATAATAGTATAGACTAGATGACCAAGTGAGCTTCGTATCACCTACAATTAAGGTTTCAATTTAGGTTATAAAATAAAAATTAGAGAGAATTACAGTAGCTGTTATTTTATCGTCTGCTAGCCAATAGACAGTACCTATACAGGTTCATAATCCATAGAGACGATTTCCATACAAAATTACCGATTTAGATTTTTTTTGACTGCAGCGGTTTTTAAGGGGTTTTAAGGTTTTACCTATAATTTTTCTTTTATACCACCCTATAGATATACGAAGCTACAGGCAGAAGTTATTACTCTCATAAATGTAACTATAGATAGACTAAAAGCTGTAGTTTCACCAGAATGTATTGATCAGGATCTTCGACAATAGCGTCGTCATAAATGAAATAGGTTTATTGGGTAGTTTGCTGCCGAACTGCATGTTCTAAACATAACAATAGTTTATATTATTCTGGTTATGATGGAAACCAGAACAATGACTTCACAGATGGACCGTTTGCTGGCACGACTCCAAAAGAATTAACAACGATGAACTTTAGGTTTATGAATTATGTATCCAGGGGCATTGTTAACGGTACGAAATGGAAAAAAAAAGTAATATCTGCCCGCTTTACGAGAGGGAGGTACCGGAGATAGGTTCATTAACAAATCCGGTTATAGGAGTAGCGTATACAATACTTACCCACATAAGTTGCTATGATTATGGAAATGGGGAAAATGTTGATAAATTTGGTTTTTAAAGCTAACGCAAATGACTTGGACTTCAATAAATTTAACGATTATATCATTATAGTTAGTAATTATCATGATTTTCCTTTTTTTTTTTAGCCCTATCCCAAACTCTGTCTAGGTCGGCTTACGATCGGTTCGTTTGTAGTCGATCACCATTAAGTGCCTAAATTTTTTTTATTGCTAATACCCACGGCCCACCGGATGGTAAGGAGACGGTGGTACCGACCCGTTCGGGCCTAATATCAAGTGAGTACTCTCACGTGGTACCCAGCCCTACCACTAGTAATGTAATGGTGATAATTCCCTTAGTTGCCTTGTACGACACCCGCGAGAAAGGATGGGGTGGTGACACTAGTATTCTTAGTCCGTCAACACACGGACATTTTTTTTCGAAACTATTAGATGAATATATGTCCTTTCAAATCTAACTTTCTCTTTAAACTTAGAAGTATCATACTAATTTGGAACTGATGTAGTAGTACCATATTCTTACTAATAAGAATAAGTCAGTACTAAGTTTTATTTATGAAATTATTACTTTTATCTGTCCAAGGATAGTTGCTGCACAGGCAACATAATCTTTAAAAGTAATAAATAAATATTCACGGACATTTTTACACAACGTCCTCTGGTCCCAAACTAAGCTTAATGCTTGCGCTATGGGTACCAGATTACAGATTAATGATTGAGATATTGCGGATACGTTAATTTAGAAACAGAATTGTGCGTGATACTTATTTTATTCTTCAAGGGTGTTAAACAATCATGCGGCCCGCCTGATGGGTTACCGTAGCCTATAGATGCTAGCAACACCAGAGGTATCGCTCGCACGTCGCTCACTCCAAGGATGTTTTAACTTATCCACCAGTATATACACGGAGCGACAGCCTATCTGACCTCCACGACCCCACTTAGGGGATAACTGACGATTTTTTATTCAAGACTGACATCCTGTAACGACTGCGAGGATGTTATTTGACATCCGGTACCCACTACATCTGGTACCCATACATTCACCGTGTGGGGCTGGCTTAAGAATTGTCCCACCCCTCTCTACCCAGGGGAGTCGTAAGAGCCGACTGAGGCAATATCGGGGGAGTGGGCAGCACTCCCTCGAGTATTAACAACATCCACTGCGATCGCCAACCCGCCTGGTAAGCGTGGCGATTACGGCATTATCCCCCCATTTCTTGAGGAGGCCTATGTCCAGCAGTGGACGTTTAAAGGCTGATGGGGATGGGACCCACTATATAACGTAACTTCCGAATTACGGAGGAGGTCAGGTGTCCACAAATAGGTCTCACTTTTTGGTCACCCATGTCATTACCAACAAGGCAATGACCTCCTGGTATTTACTGAAATATTCTTCGGGCTATAAACGAAAATAAATTAAAGAGTCACAATACCCGAGCCACTTGTCACTGTCATTAATTATATAAAACCCCGTACGCTATACAATCGAGTTCTACGACCTTAACTGAAAGCTATAAAAGGTAAAAAAATGTAACACCTGAATAGACCTTCATCAATCAAAGTTACGTGGAATAGAAGTTTTTACACGGTTAGTTGCATCAGAACACTTTCACTGTCGTTGAATTACTCATAATAAATCATAAATTCTCAGTGCCGTGACTAAAACTGTTTCGCGGTGAAATCCAAGGACATTTACTAGAAGACGATTAGATATTGACGTTGCTTGACGCATTTTATTTCGAAACAAAAACACGTCCGTAATACATGACGCATCAAAGCTTTTATCTGTTGCAAAAGGAAGCTATATTGTAAAATGAAAGGTTCACTTTTAGCATCAAACCAATTCAAACGAAAAGTTAAAACATTTATGTCACAAATATTTCTGGAAGTTTTTCATTGTTTAACACACTAGGCTATGATGATGATGATGTTACATTTAGTATCGGATCGCTCAGCTATTACCAAGAGTGAGGAGCTGAGAAGCAAACTCTAAATATATACCAGGAATATCAAATTTAAATTTTTTTTTATTTTTGATATTTTTATATATTTTTTTAGCATTTGACATGCTTAGCCACATAAATTAACACAGTGTGAAAATGTGAAATCGGAAATAACAGTCACGAGCAGGATTTGAACCTGCATCTCCTGGAATACCGTCCCAGATGCTTTGCCAATTCAGCAGGCGTCACCAAAGACGTTAAGAATGAATGTATTATCGAAATTCGCAGTCCCGAGCAATTGTCACGATTACTGAATTGGTAAAGCATCTGGGACGGTATTCCAGGAGATGCAGGTTCAAATCCTGCTCGTAACTGTTATTTTCGATTTCACTTTTTCACACTTTGTGTTAAAATAAAGTTTTTTAGCAATTAACACGACTGTGCACGACTAGTAAAGAATAATTATTATAATATTCATGTCGAGGCAGTAGTGTTCAAAATAATGTTAGCCATAAATCCCAAACTCTAACTTCCGCTACATATGAACCTATTGTCAGTTTCTAAGATTCTAACGTTATGTACAAAATTGCATATGATAAACTAGTAAGTATTAGATCTGGTTTATTACAATATTTAATGTATTAGTTGTTATGATCTTTAGTAAAGGCTTAGTGTCTCTTAACAAAACATAAATTAACATTTTTGATCTATATATTTTTTAGCATTTGACATGCTCAGCTACTTTTTAAAGTACATATTATTCGGAATGAGGAAAAAGATATTTTTTTTGGTCGTAAAGACAAATGTGATGAGGAGATTGGGATGACCGAAAAGTTCGGTACAGTAGCTCAGTGGCTTAGAGAAACGAACCCGCGTCCCTTCCAATCCGGGGAGATTGGAAGGGACGCGGGTTCGTTTCCCGCTCGTACTAAAAATCTCTTTTTCCTCATTCATAAATAATTTGTACTTTAAAAACATAAATAAAATTAATATTTGAATAATAATACAATTAATATTAGAATTATGTTTTGCATTCATACTTTATAAATATTTCTATTTCCCTGAAGTGTTATTTTTTATCTTTTTTTTTCACTAGATATTTATTTTACATTTCGTTTTTTTAAAGAATATGTACATCCCAATATCGTATAGCGAGACAAAATGTATACCAGTTTCTAATTTACAGCTATCAAAAAAGTTTCATGAAAATCGGATCTGTAGTTCTTGCGTGATGCGCCAACAAACATAACTGACAAAAATTCTAAAAAAAATTGTTTTGGATTCAGACACTCCTAATTAACCTAATATAGTCATAGATACGGTTCTGAAACAGTTTTAAATAGATATCGACTAAAAGAAAATATACTAATAGCATATACAGATATCGACTAAAAGAAAATATACTAATAGCATATACAGATCTCGACCCACACTTTGTCTTTAATCTGAAATAGAGACTATAAAAATAAAATGCAAATATAACTTTGCAAATATGAGCTTTTCTGCAGATGTAATCGTTCAACTACACAAAAAGCTCTTTATTTTTATAATATTAACGTAGATGCAAATCAGTAACAGTGAAGGAACTATAGAGAAGATTCCTGATATAAAACAAAGACTTAAAACTAAGGCATCTATTATGCCTGAGATATATTCTGGTTTTGGTGTCTACCAACCCACATTGGTTGCGATGCGCAGCAGGTAATAGTAAAGTCTGAGTCCCTCTCACTCTCAGAAGAGACATGTGCCTAGCGTTGGGATAGCAAATAAAATAGAAAAAAAGATTTACTATATGTATGTGTATGGGGGGCATGGTACAGAGTCAGGCGAGATGGTGAGATATATAAAATCCTAGTCTTGAATGGAAAAGATGGCGACAGAGCAAAAACGTATACGTAATTTTAGTCATAGAGAGCCTTGCTTATCCCAGTATGAATGGGCCGGTTCGATCGGGGAAGTGCCAGCCTCTCAGAGAAGATCAGCGTGTAACAACGGTAGTTACTCCTACCATTGTTTAGTATGGGAGGAGGCTCAAGCCTCCTCCTTCTTTCCTTTCCTTGTTATCCTTTCTATCCTCTACTTAGTATCCTACCTATACTCTCCTTATTATCCTTCCTATCAACCTCCGATCCCTTTCCACGAAGATGGCGACGCGCGAGTGATGCGTTTGGTGTTGGACCAAAGGCATCGATCGCGCGTCGCCGTCTCCAAGGAAAGAGATATGACGTGTATTAAAGAGAGGAGGAAGTATATTAGGTAGGATACTAAGGAGAGGATAGCAAGGATAACGAGCAGAGAACAGGAAGGGGGTTCAGTACGAGAGTGCCGGAGGCCTGAACCCCCTCCCTCACCATACGAAACACAAAGATAGGTACCACTATTGTTGGTACACGCTTTTCTTTTATGAGAGGGTGGTACTTCCCGGATCGAGCGGGCCCATTCATGCTGGGATAGGCAAGGCTCTACCACTAGCTCTATAGAGACGCTAATGAAATTGTATAATTAAGAAGATTATATATGTATACTAAATAGTTTAATCATTCATTCGTGCGAGGAAAACATACTAAAAAACAATAAATTAACAATCCTGTCATTTTGAATCATCGGCTTTGCTATTCTGTGTTGAACACACAGTTAAAAATAAAAGGTGTCACTGAATCACCGTAGAATATTGTTACAAAACACAGTATTGTTAGTGAAATATCGCGTTGAATGAGTGACAGTTGAATTTGTGTGGTTGAGGAAATAGTATGTTTTTTTATTGCTAAAATGATGGCATACAAGCCTCGGCTCATCTGATGGTAAGTGGTAACCGTCGCTCATTGACTCAACTATACTGAAAGTATTGTCAAGCCGCTGCGTACCATTTCATTTCTCAGATGTGAAATGAAAGAGTAAACAGCTATCTTCTGCTATAGCCAAAATACATTGACGTGCTTCATGACCGGACACACAGGAGACGGTGGTACCTACCCGTTTGGGCCCACTATCAAGCAAGTACTCTCACTTGGTACCCAGCCCTACCACCAATAATGCAATAGGTGATAATTGCTTACTTCCCTTCACGCCTTATACGAAACCAGCGGGTAAGAATGGGGTGTTGACACTTGTATTCTAGTCCGTCACCACTCAGACAAAATATCCGTTGAGTCTTCCGTGTTCCGTTGTTACTGATGCTTGAACGTGCAAAAAATTTGTATTTACGCCAGGGAATTAGAATAATTCCATGTATATTAAGTCACTGTTTTGTATGTAATTTTGTTATTTGCATAAGAATTAATTAGTTATTATTTCTTCAACTTCATGTTCTTAGGCTTATTCCAAAACGTATTGATCTGTTCGATTTTAGCCGATTACCAAATTTTACGCAATTACCAGTCTGACTTAAAACGGTACGAAGCAACTAGTGGAACAATTGGCTACCACAGAAGAAGACGAAAGTGTAATTATATTATTATTAATATTCACTGGATGAGCTAGTGAAGAGTCCAATAGATTTTCAAATAACGCTCTTCTGTCCCCATAGCGCACATATCTGATATATACCACAGTTATAGATCCTCGAGTAAGTGCTCGAGGAGTATCATAACATCACGTGGTGAATCCACAGTCTTAAACTAGTAATTTTAAACAAAATCTCACAAAAGATTCCCAGGAAAGCATAAATCGTGTCTGCACTATGTGAAGAATCCATACCTGTCACAAAATATAATTTTTATGTCAGCATTTCATTTCATTGTTTATTAAACGGCTAACTGTTTTGTACTTGTAATACAGATTGTATTGCAAGTCTCATCATATAGAATTGAGCAGTTTAACGTTTTGAACGATTTTTTTTATAGTGCACAATACCTACTCTTTACCCCGAAGACAAAGCAGATGTGTAACACAGTTACTTTTCACCGTAGTAGAACGCAAGTCTATAGCCGGGAGTACCTATAGTGCCTAGTGACTCCCTCTGTGAGTGAACTGAGAATTTACTGATGGAATAACTCACCACTAGAACAGCTATGTAATATTGTAAGAATTATAATATTACAATAGATTCTGCCCCCAACTTTGTCGACATGTACTTGAGAATATAAGTCACTTTGGTCCATTAATTAGCTCTATGCAAAAACAGTTATCCCACATGAACCTTCTATCGAATAAAAAGTACCTAGCCTATGTTCTTTTTTAGGCTGATATCTGTAAAATTTCATGACGATTGGTTCAGTAGTTACAACGTGAAATCGTGACAAACAACCAAACTCACTTTCACATTTATAATGTTAGTAAATATATACATTAACTATATTTGTGCATGTTTTAATTATCATCAAGTATCTCTACTTGTTTCCCAAATTACAGCGCAAAAAATATACGTTATATCCAATATATAAAATTCTCGCGCCACAGTGTTTGTCGCTATTCTCCTCCGAAACGGCTTGACTGATTCTTATGAAATTTTGTGTGTATATTCAGTAGATCTGAGAATAGGATGTAAACTATTTTTCATACCCCTAAGTGATAAGAGTGGCCCAAACCAATTTTTTTTTAAATTGTTGTACCAATTTTTAATTTAATTTTTATTATTATTCGGCATTAAAAAATACATACAACCCTAAATTTTCACCCTTCTACTACCAACCCTTTTTTGTTAATAGCGATATTTATTTTTATAATCCGTCATCGTTCACAGCGCTCTATGCCTCTCACTCATACACACACACTTACAATCAGTAAGTGTACATATCGCCGAACAAACATTACGCGCCAGTGTGAGGATGCCGTTAGTGTGGTGTGTCGAAGTACCGACATTATATTCGTGATTAAGACCCGATACGTACATATTTGTGTATAATGTGTACAAATCGCGAAAGTTTAAAAGTCTTCACTTACAATAAGTTAGTATTTTTTTTCTACGCTAGAAATTCCCTAAAAATACTCTAGAAATAATTTATATGGCAAAACAACGTTTGCCGGGTCAGCTAGTAGTTTGTAAAATTTCGCACAGGGAAAGAACGCGCCAAGCGCCAATCAATACTATTGGTGAAGAAGATATATCGTATAATGACTCAGAAACCTCGTAAAGATGCTGATCAAGTATTCCTACATGAAAACAATAGCAGCAGCCTTAAGAATGCTTTAGCTTTTAATGACTTTGAAGGCTATTGATATTACAATCTTATTACAAAACTTATCAATCTGCAATCGCAAGAATGCACCGGGCCTATCTAATATGCAATTATGGGTAATAACTTACAATTGAAATTGTAAATGTTACAGGTATAACGTGATCTGGGTGCAATTGTGATCTTGGGACAATATATTATATTATATTGTGGTTATTTTTAATAATAATATAATACCTAAATGACATCGTTTCATTTTTTCAAAATTCATTACTGTCCCTGTCTTGGACATGAATCTCCTCTCATAGAGACTAGACCATAGTCCACCACGGTCCAGCGAGGCGGTTACCTCACGATATTTTACTTTACCCTATGCAATAACTTGCATTATAGTCTCACACGCTAAAAATACAAAGTGGCTGTAAGGGACTACAAAGCAGCTATTTAAATTGAAATAAAATCCGCTAATGCACTAAGAAAGTAATTCTAAAGAAAACAAGAGAACCTGTGTCTGAAGTGATTGTTTAATCTAATCTGCATGATAAGAAATAGTTTTAAAAGCTTTCTACATCTTATTTTAGTAATATTCTATTGTTTATATATTATATGGGGATTTATATTTATTCTAGACTGACATTTAGCGTGGTTATCACGTTAATGTCGGTAAAAATTAATAACAAATACAAACAGTGAAAAGTTTTACTTGTTCTAATACTTTTTCTAGATAACTTGGTTTAGACAATCCATATAACTACTGATCTAAAAACTTATAATTATAAATTGGAGATATTCATAATTCTAATTTATGTAGTCGCTTTATTGATGTCGTGTCTTATCAAAAGAAACTATGTAGTTCTGTAATCATGTTACAGTGTTTAATAAACATTAAATAATTATTTACAAAGCTTTAGATAGATCTGTCTCGCTATATACCACAAACACTGTTCAAAATAAACAACAATTAGGTACTAGTTCAATAGTCCTATTTATCCGCCGGTATCACTTACGCTGTCGATCATGATCATTCCTCATTAGAATATCAAGCCGTCAGTCGCTGTGTCGGTGTTATATGTGTTGCGTCTATTAAGGAGATCAGGGATCATGTCTACAGTTTAAAATGCGGTAGGAAAAAATAGAAGTAGGTACTACAGATGCTAGTTATTAATGTATTTAATGTAATACGACGATAATATATATTTTCTTTTGAATTAATTGATGAATGATATGAATTTCTACGAGCAGGATTGGAAATTGCATCTTTACCAATCCGAGGGACTGCTTTAGACCGCTAAGCTATCGTAGAAATTTCCACTTTCACAAAAATGTGTTCTAGTAAAATAAATGAGCATGCCAAATGCTGAAATCATCCATCCATCCATCCACCAGCCTTTCAACGTCCACTGCTGGACACAGGCCTCCCCAAGAGAACGCCAAAACGAGCGGTCCCGTCATGGGGGATTATGCCGTAATCGTCACGCTTCGCAGGCTGGTTGGCGATCGCAGTGGATGTTGTTAATACTCGAGGGAGTGCTGCTGCCCACTCCCCCGGTATTCCCTCAGTCGGCTCTTACGACTCCCGTTGGTAGAGAGGGGTGGGACAATTCTAAAGCCGGCCCCACACGGGAAATCATAATAATAAAAAAAATACTAGAAAATTTATGAGTTGTCTCTGAGCGTACATAAGATAGGAGGCTCCGTACCAGCCGATGTTTTCATCTGGTTTTGTAATGATAAGAGGAGCTCTTGTGAACGCGATATTTGGTTGTGGAGTTTGGTTTCTGCACATTGTATAACGCCAAATAAGAAAGTTACTACTATGTTGCTTACAATAGAACATTTTTAAGTCATTTATGAAAGGTGTGTCAAAAGTATATCACACTAGAATTGCATTAAATTGTGTATCCATTAGGCACGTTACCTACTATGACCGATATTTACAAATATTTTGTTTTGTAAATCCTTGCTCGACGTTGTGATTGATTTTTTGGCTTCGGTTCAAAAAGTAAAACAATCTACATAGTTTTGTTCCGCGAATTCTCTGAAATAGTTTAGACCTGTACTATCAATATCCATTGCCAAATATTACGTCTCAAGGCAAGCTACGATTAAATTGCATCTGTTGCGGTCGGTCTATAGTAACAAGTTATAGATGTGACTAATAGTTCGGTACTAAATTTTCTAATCAATCGGCTTTCATTAATTTAACCCAAGAGAACGCCACAACGAGCTTTCCCGTCATGGGGGATAATGCCGTAATCGCCACGCTTGGCAGGCGGGTTGGTGATCGCAGTGGATATTGTTAATACTCGAGGGAGTGCTGCTGCCCACTCCTCCGGTATTCCCTGAGTCGGCTCTTACGACTCCCGTGGGTAGAGGGGTGGGACAATTCTAAAGCCGGCCCCACACGGCCAAAAAGAGACAAAGTAGATTGTTATTAAATGTGAGCCGAGCTCGCTGCTGCTGCTGCTATTATTGCCTATAAAAAGTGCCAACAAATCTATCCAGAATGGTATTACAATTGGTCAGTTTCCAGTCCAGTAGTCAGGTCTATCAATCACGCCTAAAGGACTAAGTTGATTTACATAAAATGTGGTCGGTAGGTAGATAATATACTGCATTAACATACAGGATACCCACTTTTTATAATACGCACCTAACCTAAAACTTAACGAATTTTATTAAAATTTTGAATACCCCATAAATAAATGAATACCAGCATAAACACATTTTTTTTATCATGGTAGTGAGTTCTTGCGGTATTCGCCTAATTAAGCATACATTTTTTTATTTCTCTTTGTATCCAGCTTTGAAGTTCACGCATACGAACTCGTTGGCAAGAGCTAGTTAAATACGTTAACTCTTTTAGGATGATTGATCATGATACTTATCGATAGTAATACGGCGTAATAATAAAAAATTTAATAAACGTATCTTTAACTGCCTCGGTGGTGTAGCGGTAGTGTATGCGACTGCTATTCATGAGGTCTCGGGTTCGATCCCAGGGTCGGGCAATTTAATGAGATTTTTCCTAAAAAAAAAAATTCTCAGTAATAGTCCGGAGTTTGTAAATGTGCCCGGTAGACGTCAATAGGCTCGCCCCCTATTACGTGGGACTTAAACATAGCTGGCGAGTCGTGGGTGTGTAATACACCTCTACCTACCCCTTTGGGGAATACAAGCGTGATGCTATGTTTTTTTTTAAAATCCTGACTTCGGCATCACGAGACACATTTCCTGTGTTTATGATGGAATTATATTTATATGAAACAACAAAATCAGTGCAAAATCGAATCATATACTTAATGCAACAAATTTTATTAATGATGACGGCATAAACTATTTAAATTCAAAAGACAAATAAAGTTAGTTTAAGCACGCAATACGGTATCTATCTAACTACGAATAAACTAAACGGAATTGATAGAAAACAAAGTTCCAGTAAAACAGGCAATGTTTGATGTAATCTTAGTTATTATTACAGAACACGGTTTCGACGAAATTAGATTGTCTAATTTTAAAATGTTTGTAAGCAATTTATCTCTAGATGTCGTAACGGAATCATAAGTCAGACTGAATTATTAATATTGGGTTGCAAATAATAAGGATTATGCTTTGAAGGAAATTTTGTGGCCACTGATACTGATAAAGAAGTTAATGTCAAATGTATCAACAACTCTATACTAAATGTATCTTTTGTAAAAGTTTTAGTTTCTTGAACAGCACTTAGAACTTATTGTATCGTAAAGGTACTTGAACGACGAAATAAATTCGTGTAATGAGAGGCATTTGATTAAACAAGCGCATCCTTAAAACTTGACACGAACCCTTTGATGTTGTATTCATTAGTCCTTCATCATCCAATGTTGGACGTAAACTTCCACAAAAACGCTACAAATAACGGACCTGTGCTGCCTCACCTGATATCTCACTGCAATTTTGCATAGGTTGTTTATTCAACTAATGCTTTGTCGTCCGATGTATTAGTCGGCGATGAAATAATTTTGGTATCAAACATGTCTTTCATCTTGGTTATGCTCATTTTTATGCTCATCAGTTAGAAAACTCTACTGAAGTCGTATACGTGGTGGCAATTATTGTATGCAATGACATTATTCGCAAATCGAAGGTAAGAGCAGTATTCGCCATTCATGTTAATACCGTACCCGGTCTGATTAAGAATCGATTTGAACGTAGTTGTAGAAGGTACTCATAAATTAAATTAGGTAACTTGTTAATATACTAAGAAAAAAAAACGATAACAGAACAAAAGTCCAAGCCTAAAGATCGCAAGTCAGAGCACACAAAGGAATTGTTGAATGGGTGCGATCTTGGAGATAGTGCAGATTTTATTATCGGCTTAATTTAAGTGGTAAGAGAATAGCGGCTGATTGTTTTTTTTGTCCCTATAAGAAAGTCTAAAAGTGTTGACACAAAATTTTAGAGAATTAAGGATAGTTGTAAAGTTTATTTCTTTGGCTTAAATTTCAAATAGTCTGACATTACTATAGAGTATGTCATTCCACAACCGATCAAGACATATTTCTGTAGTGTTCATTGGTACACCAGCCCGATTAGTACCTAATTATCTTTGGAGCGACTTCTTTCTCAGTGACGAAGAATTATCTTCGATTTGACGAGGGATATCCACTAATCTAGTCTTGTGTGCAAATTGCTATAAATTCTTAATGAAGCACTATGAGTTTGCCGGGTTTATGTTATCGGCAAACAAATTTTGTTCATAAATAGTTTTTAAGGCCCTTTTAGTTATCAAGCACGACGCGGGGAATGGGAACATTGCTTCGAGCGTGCGAATAGTTTAAGTGAGTTACATCAGCCAATACTTGCCAGTGACAGTGAGTTTGACAGAAACCTTCTCACACCAGGCAACAATCTTACCAAGTTACTTGTCAATTTCATTAAAATTCTACAGCAGATAGAGATTAACCCCAAGAGGTGCCAGGCGGTCGTGTTTCATAGGAAACTTAAGCGTCTGTATCCTTCGGAAAAGATCTCACAGGTTAGGGTATTTGTAATGTCTATACCCTGGATGAGCCAAGCTAAGTAGCTTGGTGTGATCCTTGACAATCGATTAACATTCGTTCGTCACATTCAGACTTTAGGCTCGCATGCAGTTTTTGTGAGGGGAAGACTGTAACATGTTAAACCCTAAATTATTTTCAAAGATTAAACACTTCAGTACCTATAGATTCATGAGCAAAGCTACGGGAGCACAGTGGTTCATACGCAATGTAGACGACCTTTATATTGATCAAGAATTGCCGACCATAAAGCAATTTATGCTACTTTCCCTTAAAGGTTGCGGCAGTTATTTACACACTATTTCTTATCTCTCGCATCCGTAGACCGTCGTAATAAAGTACATATATCTTCTAAGATGACAAATATGAATACATTTTTCCGCTTACCCTTATGTCTCAGTCCGCAACTAGTCAGTTTGTTCAGATAGAGCACAATCGGTTACGAAATGGTACAGATAATATCACACATTCAAGATGTTTTGATGACGTAGCACCTCAGTTGGCTAACAAAAAATCGGGTTACGTAAACAGAGCTTTATCCATGAGCTTTCTTTCAAACTGGTTCCTCGTGATTATCAGTGGTTGGACACAAATGTTTTAAACTGTTACATTTACTATTGTTTTAAGTGTATTACGTGTTAAGTAAAATACCCGAGCTTTCAATTCCACTTTAAAGTTTTGTAAATGACAGCATTCACCCATCCGGAATGAATTTATGTCGTATATAGGTTTGATGGTTCTTTAGTTGATCAAATTACATAAACAGGTTTCTGCAGCGTAGTTACATATTTTTTGAGATTAAACAATAGTGCAAATCAACCGCAATAAAAATAAAACAGGCCACGAATAGTACATAATATATTTTTGGGCACTTTAAATTAGTACTTTTTAAACTTTCGCTTTTTATATTCATTATAAAATAATATTTAACGGATTTAAGCGCATTAAACTTCTCAAAATACTATTATTTTGACTAATCTCGACGTTTCGGCTGAGTTGCATCACCCGTGATCACGATTAGACTAGAGTAGGTTAGTCAAAATTATAATAGGTATTTTGAGAAGTTTAATGCGCGTATAGACCCGTTAAATGTGTTTTTTTAACTTTAAATTAGTTAAGTAAAATTGATTAATCCTAATAATTCATTTACTACTCACGCACTTTTTTTTTTGCTTATGGTGGCAAACAAGCCACGGACCACACACTGGTGGTATTAGTGGTAACGGATACTATTTTATTTAAGCCATGAAAGTTATTCTGGAAGCGGAACTCATTTATTTGCTAGCGAAGACAAAGCCCTAAAAACGCTGACAAAAAAGCGTCAGTTTCGCCATACCCGTCCGGGTGTAACAAAATTGTATTGCGTCACAGCCTGTATAAAAACTTTTACAACTTCACATTCATACCCTTTTCATATTTTGGTTAAATAATTTTTGCACAAATTCCGGGGAAGAGCAACATAAATTGCGACATAACGTGAAATAGGATATTCCATAGCCATACTGTGCTTCAAAATATGTATTGTGCGTATTTGCGTTTGTATATTTAAAGTACCCCGAGATGCAGGAATAAATACTGGTTAGTAGAGGCCTGTTAAAAAATATCTATCCATCCAACCATCTATCAGCCTTTTAAAGTCCACTGCTGGACATAGGCCTCCCCAAGAATGGGAGAAAGTGCCGTAATCGCCACGCTTGACAGGCGGGTTGGCGATCGCAGTGGATGTTGTTAATACTCGAAGGAGTGCTGCTGCCCACTCCCTCGGTAATCCCTCAGTCGGCTCTTACGACTCCCATGGGTGGAGAGGGGTGAGACAATTATAAAGCCGGCCCCACACGGCAGATATATAGAAAAAATATTTATAGGTTGCCCTTATAACAGGCTTTCATTATTCAGTCACCCAAGCAACTTAACGAAGTTAAAAAGGACGTCCTTAAAATAGCTGCCTGCTTTTATCGGTCCCTGTGGTCAGTGAACGCTTGAATAGGTGCCTGTCTGTGATGTTCAGAGGTAGGAATACCTTATTAGTGCTTCTACAATAATTTTTAAGGTCGTCTTTATAAAGTTGATGGCAAAACGAGCGACTAAAATATTAACTCGTTCATACGTTAACGTACTCCTATGAACACATGTATTGACACAATATTAACACAGCGTTAGAGATTAATTTCTGTATGGAAACTGAAATTTAACATGGCAACATGCGTTCGCTAGTAAGTGCATAGTAGCCGATCGTGAGTCACGCCACGCTCGGCACGATAATATGGACATGATAATTGCTATTCATCAAGTTTACATCGAAAAACCTTTGTTGAAAAATGTTTTCACATAAGTAGTATTTAAGTCCGAATACATTTAGTTAAGTTTTAAAACAAAACTTTAAGTAACCAAAATATATTTTTCAAGAAAATTTCATTTTAAAAAAACTATTAAAAAGGCATATAAAGGTTTCATATCAAAAAACTATTAAAAAGGCATATAAAGGCTCTCAAATCTTATCTAAATGGAAAATCTCCAAAACATTTAAACGTAGGTAAGGTAAAGGTAAGGTGACAACAATGAATGATTGATGGTGGTAATAATTGTAGCATACAAAACACGTTATATCTATAGGTACAAAGATAAGAAAGGACACGTATCAAAATATAATAAATTAACACAAAGTGTCAAAAAGTGAAATCAAAAATAGCAAAAGTTTCAAATCCAACTCGTGACGAGTTGGATTTGAAACTTTTTTTTTTGTTAAGCGTGAATATATTTTCCTAATCGCACACCCCGTCGTTCCCCTCACCCACTAAAGAAACCCGCCGTGTGCCGTCTCTCCGCCTTTATTGGGTGGCCACCGGAACCATATTACATTCCTTCAGTGGTCAAAGCAGGATTTGAACCTGCATCTCGCGGAATACCCCATGAATGAATGAATCCCAGATGCTTTTTGCTTTTTTGGCCGGTATAATGTATGCAAATACTTCCCACAGATGGCGCAGGCGTCACCAAAGACGTTAAGAATGAATATGTTATAGAAATTCACAGACCCGAGCAATTGTTACGATGGCTGAACGGGCAAAGCATCTGAGACGGTATTCCGGGAGATGCATGTTCAAATCCTGCTCGTAACTGTTATTTTCGATTTCACATTTTCACACTTTGTGTTGTTGATATGGCTAAGCATATCAAATGCAAAAAAAAAAAATATATAACACAGACGTGTTAGAAGTGGCTGTTAAATGCTTTTCACTTTGATCTATCTAGATATTACCTAACGCACGTGAAAATTCCAAGATTGCACAGATTGCGGATGGTGGTTTAGATACCGGCCTCGCGTCCGAATATTGTGGTGTCGATTCCCACACAGGACAACCCTTTTTGTGATCCACAATTCAACCAATTGTTCTGAGTCTGGGTGTATTTTGTAAAATCCCCCACGATACAAGTCTTTTAAAAAAAAACTTTAAAATTTAGTCTAATCTTTAAACTTTAATCTAGATCAGAAGAATATCTCATGAGTTTATGTTATCATAATGACATAACAATCAAGAAATTTAATTAAGCAACGATACTATACGTTGAAAACATTACGAATATATTATATCAAGTAAATTAATGTGTTTTGATAAAATACGCGGTGGAAGCTAGAGGTCACGGAGATAGGAACGCATTACGTACAAATGCAGCGTATATCCATTCATTAATACATCGTCCTAAATTTAGTAGCGATACATAACAGCACTTGAACATTGATCGAAAAGGCTGAAGGGTTGACCTATAAAATAGAGATTGAGTAGTTGTAATTAAGAACATTATTGATATTAATAAATGCGTGTAACAGAAGGGTTAGGAAGATCAAAAGCATTTGCATATCCTAGAGTGGAACCATTATAGTTGGATTAAAGAATATCGCTTAATGCTATGTAACTTTTCAAATACTAGCAACCCTGCTTTTGTATGGATGCAATTTACTAATAAACAATATCTTCAGGATTTTTGAAGAAATATTTTGTATTACTTGTACATTATTTTGAAGTATCTCTTAAGGTTTCGTAGGCCGCTAATGGAATTTTTCGTGACTTTATTATAAAAAATTAAAGTGCTGTACTAATACGGATATTTTGTTTTGTATAATATAAGTTCAGATCTTGCACGGTACGCCCGTCTGACGTTTCGAGATTTTTCGAAATGATGCATGTATTGGTAACAATTTATTACAGCTCGGTGAAGGAAAATATCGTGAGGAAACCTGCTTGCCTGGGAGATTTTCTTGACGGCTTGTGAAGTAGAGGAGAACCGTGCCAAATAGTGGTACATAAAAAGCTTTATAAAATGAAAGCACATATTTCTGTATCTGTGGTTGCTTTGCACACGGATGCATTAATTTTCAACAATATGCTATGCTAACATCACCCTGATATGTCTACGTCCTCCCACATTAGGTAAATGTACCTCATTATCTTTGCAATGTAAATCTTTCAGAGGTATAGCTTGAGTTGTATTTCCTAATGCCCGTGCGTAGATGAGCCAGGTTATTAGTAACAAATAAATCTCAGAATATTTATCTACATATCACCTAAGTTATTGGCCTTTCAAGTATCTTCTTTGTCTTCAAATGACATAAACATAGCGCGCACGGCCACAACATTGTCACAGCAGAAAGTAGTAGGCAAGTGCAACGTTAAGTAGAAGAGGTGGATCATTTCTAAACTAGAAATGGATGAGCTATTGTAATGTCAGCCAGTGAGGCGTACTGCAATCCAAGCGTAGTTCCTGACAGTAAATCTACAACACCGTTAATTCGACGCTACTACTGAAGAAAAAAGAAACGGAACGCTATTCAAGATTGATCTCAATTTAATGAATAAACTTCAACTGTATATTGTGATCTGATTATAAACATTGTAAAAATTCAAATGCATGATTGATTATGATAGCTTCTACAGGAACCGATAACTGTGTTATTTTTCTTCAAGATACTTCTCCAGGTAAAGGTTACTGTCAACTTAGTAATTTGTCTTCGCGAGGCAAAACAACGAAGTAGCGCTCGCAATTTCCGTCTAAGCTATAATGATTTTGTTAGGCTCATTTTTCTGGAAAATTTCGTTTGCATAAGTAAATACAACAATAATAAGTCTTTTAATATATTAATAAAAACATCGTAAAATAAAAATAACTGCACTTATGTAGTTGAAAGTGTTGTCGATAATCCATCTTCTTGATGGTTTCACGTCATCTGATATGTACAGTCGGTAGACCTCTGACACGGTTGCACACGCGCACCGCGCCGCAGGCGGCGCGCGCGTTGTTTTTAGGCCAAGGTATCAGTGGCCAGGATCACAAGAAGATTACTACAAATTGCACTTACTGCATTCGCAATAGCCCCTTTTATTTCCATTAAGGTCTAGAATCATTTGATGCTTCTACATAAAACTGTTACGTAAAAGATTATACAGTGAAAAACAAGTGCTACTACGAGTATGTACACAGTATATTGTTTTTTTTTTAATAAATGTCTAAGCATTGTAAAAGTGGTGTATCTAACCGTATTTTGTTTTTAAATGTATTTGACTTTAATCTTTTGTTGGTAAAGCGGAAAAAATTTAAGTATCTCACCGCACAACCCGGCGTTTGAGCCAGCGAACAGGGTATTGTGGGGCCCTCACCCACTAAATAAACCCACCGTTTGCAGTATCTCCGCCTGTACTTGCAGACCACTGGAATTGGAAGACATTACTTCTGTGGTATTAGACCTTAACCTAACTAATCAATAAAAAACGAGTATATATCTACTTATATATATATGAGTAAAGTTCTCACAACGTTTTATAGTGGTATAAATTCACAGAATAAAGTAAATATACTTATGGGTAAGCATTCGATTGATATCTTACTGTTTTGTGTAAAAACATACAATTTCAGTGACAACATCTGTTGGCAGCTTTTCAAAGCCATGATTAAGCTATAAAGTCAATCAAGCACGCCGTAAAAGAACATCATTATCGATATAAATCAAGATCTGTTACGGTCTGTAATAAGTAGGTAAAATAACTTATCTATTACTGTTGTGATTCAGTTTTGTAGGAAAGATTAGGAGGAGACTTCTTGCAAGTATTTGTCCACGATTATGGTAATACTTTGACATGTTCTGTATAGCCTAAACGCTTTGTATCTTCTATAACTATAAAAAACAACCCTTACTATAATATTATAAATGTGCAACTCTGTCTGTATGTTACGTTTTCACGGCAAAACTGCAGACCCATTTTGTATGAATTTTGATATAGAAAGAAAATACCTAGGCCGTTTTTTTAGGGAAGCTACGGGTAAAGCTAGTTATTAAATTAAATAAAGCGAAGCAGGCGAACCGTGTTATTTGCTAAATACCTACCTACTGAGGTCATTAGTTTGATTCTTTGGACTAAAAAATATCTGTTACATACATGATAACAGGTTTAAGTTGCACATAAACTATACCTGCAGATCCAGCTTGTGTATGTATATAATGTCAAGTTACGAGTATAACTAATACTAATTAAAACATAGCATACCATAGCATCACGTGAGTATTCCCCGAAGGGGTAGGCAGAGGTGTATTACACACCCACGGTTCGCCAGCTATGTTTAAGTGCCACGTAATAGGGGGCGAGCCTCTTGCCGTCTACCGGGCATATTTCCAAACTCCAGGCTGCTACCGAGAATTTTTCTTTTTACGAAAAAGCTCAAATCAGAGTTGTGTGCCGTACGAGGTCTGATTTTTGGACTCAGACTCGAACTCGATACCAGTCTTTGCAGTCCTTGGTTTTACCGCTAGTCTTTCACTGCTTTATGTTAATTACCTAACTGTAATTCATATTCTCCTTAAATATGACAGTTGCATAGTCAGTAAAATTTATAAAGGGTGTACTTTAACAACGTTCATGGAAATAAAGACAACAGGTGATGTACCGACTGCGTGTACATGCCATATGTAGTCACGGACCGTGAAGTAAGGTGCTATCGAGAATTGGAGGGGAGTACGTGAACATTCCTGTACACGAAGAGGGTGTGCGCTGGAGTGTGTCCCCTGTACAACTTGTTTAAAGTAATACTTTCTGATGTTTTTTATTGCCAGTGGTGACAGACGATAAGACAGAGAAAGATAAACTTTATTTACGTCATTACACAGTTTTTGAACAGAGCCTCTTGTACCCGAAATGGTAAGCCGCCGGCGGACCACTGAAGTAATCCAACATAGTACCAGTGGCCCACCACACACAGGCGGAGAGACGGCACACGGCGGGTTTCTTAAGTGGCTAAGGGCCCCACACTACCCTGTTCGTTTCCCCGAACGACGGGGTGTGCCGTTAGGTACATTAAAAAAAATGTTTATATTGTATAGTAAGACAAATCATATTATAAACTCATATGGCGATTAATAAACCGATTTATCAATGTTTCATCCCTTTTAGTGTGTTTTGCTCTTTTCAAAGAGCATTGAATCATAGGGGTTTCATAAAGTCCCAAGGGTATAGAAAAAACATAATCCCATCCATGTGTCATAGTCACAGATAACCGATTATCTAACGACAGTAGCGAAACGGCATTTTGTCTACGACAAATGAGAATTATAGGCCCCATTGTTGGCATATTTTCGTACGATAAAATAATATTAAAGTTGATTTCACTAATATTGTTAATACGAGTATATATAGAGACCCTGGTGCGCGTAGTCTTTAAATGAATATTACGATAAAAGATTATCGAAAACAAGTTGTTTATTATCAAGACTCCAAGACCTATAAGAAAACTATAAAATATATAAATAGTTTATGTGATAGAAAACAAATAAGAGTTTTATAATAGCATTTCAATAGATTTCATAATTAGATATTTCTTAACAAAATTTAACCTGTATGTCTGAAAAATCGGTTAACGCGGTGAAGAATTATTTACTAATAGATCGTCTTTGCAAAATAATCAAATTAAAAATCTAATAAAATAACAATATCTACATTCAGACACATAATTTTATAAAAACAATATTGTTCATCGAAAAGCTAATGCCAGAAGCTAAAATGTCCCAAAGCAAAACTCGTGAGAATGATCTGAAGATAATAACATACCATATCGAAGGGTATTATTAACTGAGGGAGTTTGATTATTCGTAATCGGTGATCGTATACCCCCTTCCTCGAACAAAACACAAAGCGCGTGCGTTTGCTTTGTACGAGTTTGACTGATATTTTTTGTTCTCACACAAAGAATTGCACTAAAACGGTTCACGCTGGGTTCACAACAACAATGAAGTGGCGAAATTAATCATCATTTTGATGATTGCTTCGTCCTCATTATCATTTATTTCTTAACATCATAACTTTGTTTTTTGTGAAAATGTGGAAAAAGATAATTTTATTGCTAGCGGGATTCGAACCTGCGTCCCTTCCAATCCGGGGAAGTACTCTAGACCGCTAAGCCATCGCAGTGACTGACGGCCATACCCAGTCTCCACATCACATTTGTCTTTATGCAGGTTCGAATACCACAGTGGGTGAAGGCCCCACACTACCCCGTTCGTTGCCCCGAATGACGGGGTGTGCGGTCAGGTACATTTTTTCCCGCCTAAACAAATGAAAAGGTTCGAATACTCGCAGTAAAATTCTCTTTTTCCACATTTTCACAAATAATTTGTTATTTAAAGTAGCTGAGCATGTCAAGTGCTAAAATACAGATCAAAATAAATGAATATTTATTATAAATTATAACTATAGGAAAAGTTAGGGAAATATTCGCGGAAATTGTTGTAGGTGTTTTTTCGTTTCAAATAACTAACTTATCATCACGCCATTTCCCTTGCGGGGTAGGAAGAGAGGAATAAATGTCATGTAATGTGAAAGTAAAGTTCAGAGCGTATAAAAATATTTATTTATATCGTTACCTTAGTATTATATAGGTAGACATAATTATATATAAGTTTCTCAACCATTTAAAAGTTATACAACAGACCAATTTTAATAATCTATCTTCTTTCATAATCAGAGCCGTATAACAATGAGTAGTAACGTTTTTTTTGTTTTACATAAATCTACATGAGAATATGTTGAAAGTGAAATTACTTGCCTACCAGTTTTTGATTGAATAACGCCCCAAAAGTAATTAAACTTGTTCATGAGTCACTTGGTTTTTTAAATATGTAATTCGTTTACGTCAAATTGCATAAACACACTAACTTATTTGAAATATAAAGCAAAAATTAGGTATGTTTTTTCATGACACTTTACTGTCGTAATGACGCACGGGTCTCCTCTCAGAATGAGGTAGGTATAATAGGCCATGGGCACATAGGCATGACCGCGCAGGCAGAATTCGTAGGCCGTTGAAATTGGTTTTTAGGCATGCAGCTTTCTCCGCGATGTTTTCCTTCATCAGGCAGTAAGCCTTATACGGTTTTGACTGACTACTTGATTTGACAGAAGCTATCATAAAATCTTTTATGTAAAAAAAAATCTTGTATGACGGAATCACTCGCAAATTGAAATAATCAAAACTAAAATTGCATTTTCTCTCACTCGTTTAATAAACACATCATGCTGCGGCTGCTTTGTGCATCGGATGCACGCTCCACATATTTGCACGCGTATAACACGCGCCCTCAACCCTCCAGCTCTTTCCCTGGGAGGGGACACCCTACAACCCCCAGAGGGACAAATACCCTCTCCCTAGCAACACTGTTTCTGTTATAAATGCAGGATGCACTCCCCAATTACGCCTCGGTACATGTAAGTTCGACACAACGTTGTTCATATTATATATAATCTGTAGCGCAAAAATAGTTTATTAATTATATTTGTTTATGTACTGGTAGATAATAAAGATGAAAGGAAATAGGTAATTATACATTTTGGAATGTTTTGGTACCTAGTTAATAAGATAACAAAACGCCGAAAACGTCAGAGATAAATGAAAAACAACATAATACCTATATAATGCACACAAATGTATCCGATAGATGGCGTGGGTCGTAAAGACAATTGTGATGTGAAGAGTGGGAATGGCCGTCAGTCACTGCGATGGCTTAGCGATCTAGAGTACTTCCCCGGATTGGAAGGGATACAGGTTCGAATCCCGCTTGCAATAAGGTTCTCTTTTTCCACATTCACAAATAATTTGTTCTTGACACTGCATTTTGTCCATAGCCATCATTCGTGTTTACGACCTGCCAGATGGTAAGTAGTAAACCCTGCTTATGGCACAAGCTAGTTAAAACACTGCTTACGTTGTCAGTAACGGTTTATAACTTTGGTACGAATATAAACTTATATTAATATAAACTGGTATTGTATTTGGTGCTGTCGAAGTATGTTGGCTTCTCCTCTTAGTATAAGTAACAGGTGAGTAAGAAGATATAACGACTGTCAACTTTCCTTAATAATGCAATATCGACTAAATGATACACGGAATCAACCCCAGTTGTTATAGTTTTAGACAGTGACTACACATATTAAGGAAAAACTGGGTTGAGTTTGTCATAAAGAACTTCATGACCTTGTAATAGAGGCTAAAATAAGTCATCAACCCCATTCAACAAATTTGAAATCTAACCACTAACGAATGTTCGTAGGGCGATCGGCAGCGTTAACGAATGGCCGATATATTTCAGTATCAATTTAATTTAGAAATGTGTTTGGGTTCTCAGTGTACGTAGCCGTGGTGACATGAATTGAAAATATGTCATGTTGTTTTTAAACATCATAGAAACCAATATATTATTCTAAACAAATATAAATCATAGCGCACAACTCTACACATTATAGACCGCACTTTACTATGTAAACAAACTCACTTCCATTCCAAATCCACTAGGATTTAGATACATAATCATGTCGCAATAAACGGTATAAACTACGAAAGTTATCACGTTATAAATTTTCTCTTTTATTGTAATAAAATAGCCAATAAATTATCGGCCTATAATAATGTAATATATAGTTATGGCAGAAGGGGATTTTCTACCACCCTTCATATTTCAAAAGTTATTTCTGACGATCAAAAAGCTACCATAGCTTTTAGTTTTAAACATTTAAGTGGTGTGTGTACATTCGAAGTAATTTAGAATGAATCGGCACTTATTCATATTAGGTCTAACATGGACTTTGTTCAAATTAATTTAAAAATTATTAGATGATATTTTAATTACAAACTAACATACTTATTTCCACTATCGCTATCAATGAGCCCAGTCCTGAGAGAATGGGTTACCAATATCTTGTAAACACATTACTAAATTAACTAAATTACTAACGAAAAAGATAACAAGAGGTATATTTTATAAAAATAACTAACGATTCTATCGTTGATTTTTCTAAAATTCGAAGAAAAAGTCTTTTCATAAAAAATACATTCGGATATACGTGTCAATACATATAAATACGTGTAATTTCTAATCATTACACTGACACCGTGTTGGAGGACGGTCTCGGAGAGGTTGATGCAACGCATGCAATATTTAATTACGAAAAGGGTGGGTCTCTGTAAGTAGCGAAGGGAGGACTTCAATGAATTATTATTTGCATAACAAAGCCAAAATAACAGAGGCCACACTGTATTTTATGTATTATTTAAAAAATCGATTTAGGAATAATTTGTCATGTTTATAGCATTAAATGAATGAGCAAATTCATTTGGTATTTGCTAGAAATACTTACTAGGTGTACTGTTTAATTGGCTTTTTAGTAATTTTTATCGTAGAAGGAGTCAATTATATAATAAATGTTGCCTAGCTAATTTCAAAACGAATACTGTAATAGAAAGATGGATAAATACAGATTATATTTTTTAGCCGAAAAATCTGGCTTCAAATGTATTAAACACCAATTGCAAATATGTTCTAATCAGGGGAGTTAGAATGTATCTGACTAAATCGTATCGACATCGCATCGTGTCGTTGTGATTGGTTGAGAGATCGTTGTGATTGGCCGAGGGATTACTGCGACATCTCGCGTCGGTTTCTCTACCAATCACATGCGAGACGAAACGATTTAGTGAGTTACATTCTAAGGGCCCTGGTAATATTGGTATTCTTATAAATATCGATTGTTACCGACAGAATACAGACTAAACACGTACAACAGATAATGTAATAGCCGTGCAGCGGAAGCATCGTACTGGATGCAATTAACGTGCACCAAACCATGTCCTGTCATCGCTATGTATAACTGTACATACTAAAGCATTGTAGTTCACATTCTGAACACGTACAATGAATTAGTTACGGATGGAACGGATTCTCGATAGTCAACTAATTAGAACGCAATTTGTTTGTAGTGTATTATATATATGGTCGAGCCTGATAATACCAAAATTCAAAATTCAAAGTTGGTTTCAAGGTATGGTTCCTCTCAGAGAATATCGACAAGAAAATAACTATCTTTTTTTTCTTTTTATGCCTCTTCCTCTGTATCTCATCTTTCTTCGTCACATCTTATCCTTTCCTTGTAAAGAAATATTCTTTCAATTATTCCCGAGAATTCTACAAATACAGGACGATGTCTGTCGGGTCAGTTAGTTGTAAATAAAACTTAAATGAAATATGTTATTATACTGGTGGTAGGGCTGGCTACCAAGTGGGAGCACTCACTTGCTTTCAGGCCCGAGCGGGTTGATACCACCATCTCCCGTGTGACCGACCATGAAGCACATCAGTGTGTTTTGGCTGTAGCAGGAGATAGCCGTTAATTCGTTAATTTCATATATATATGTGAAATGAAATGGTGAGCAGCGGCTTGACAATACTTTCGGTATAGTGGAGTCCATGAGCGACGGTTACCATTTTTCATCAGATGAGCCCTGGCTCGTCTATATGCAATAAAAAAAAATGTGCTATAGGAAATGCAATAGTTATACAAGTATGTATACAACAGTAAAAACATACAATTAATTAACCAATGATAAGATACAAGTCTGCGCAAAAATGTTTATCATAGATTTAAGCAAGTGATCATCACGGCCGTTATTTTGACACAGATACATAATTTTTATGCAGACATAAAACGATAGTCGACAATTTCATTTGATAACAACAGCTGTGAGAGTCAAAGACAATAATCGTTGTTTGGTTTCACACACGTGCGCTTCTGGGAAACCGTCCAAGATACATATTGTCCAAGTTGTTTGGACGGCGGAGGTTTCTTTCTACAGGTTTGGAATAAAAGAATAAAATGAAATGGCCTTTATCATAATATAACTAGTACCTAGTTACTTTCAATTATCATCATACACCATTTAAAAAATACATCAATAAATAAAAAATCTAAAAACAAGAGATATTATGATAGATATTACAATTTTTAGATAATCTTTACAAATGCATAAATAAGACATAATTATTTGTCATGGCCTGCTTGCTGGCCGTGTGGGCCCGGCTTTAGAATTGTCCCACCCCTCTCCACCCATGGGAGTCGTAAGAGCCGACTGAGGGAATACCGGGGGAGTGGGCAGCAGCCCTCCCTCGAGTATTAACAACATCCTCTGCGATCGCCAACCCGCCTGCCAAGCGTGGCGATTACGGCACTATCCCGCCATATGTGCGCACAGCACGTTCTCTTGGGGAGGCCTATGTCCAGCAGTGGATGTCGAAAGGCTGATGGATGGATGGATGGATGGATGATTTGTTGTCATTACTTGTATTGTAATCTCTTTAGTGTTGCTTATGTTTGTTTTATTAAAAAAGAAAAAATGTAAAAAATAACGAAGATAGACTAAAAGGATATGAATCTTGCCCACATTCAAAATGTATCAAATTTTTTAGGCGCGACTGAAGATTGGTTTTTATTGAATTGGGATCACATCATTAAAAAGTCCCGGTAAGAAATAGCTATATCTACGTACCGTATAACGGCCATGAAACTTTGTAGCTGCTGCCTCCGTCACTTAGAACACTGAAACCGGTTAGGAACTAAACGATCGTCTATATTAAAGGATTGATAGAAATATCAATTAGCTAAAAGTAATAATATTATAAATGTGTAAGTTTCTATGTTTGTTACTCAATCACCCAAAAACACCTGAACCGCCTTCAATTAAACTTGGCGCACAGATTGTTTATGGACTGACAAAAAAATTCCCTGAAAATTTAAGGTTCCTGTAAACTAAAATACGTATCCATTTAAAATTTTGTATACATGTGGCTAGGTTTTGCCTGCACGGAGCCGCTGACAGTAGCTAATTATTTAATAAACGAATAATCTGAAATGAGCTATACCGAAAAAGATCAGTCAATGTTTATAAAATAATCACTTTTTTTACGCAAGCTACATATTATAGATCTAACCTTTATAGCACATAAAGAGATCCCCAAACCCTATTTATGAAGGTTAGAATAACCACGAAAAGGTCGGATACAAACACAAGGGAGACATTACTACCTTTAGTATACACACATCCTTGAAATCGTGCGGTTTTACGCCCTCGTGATCTCATTTAGCATCACGGTAATATGAGTGACATGGGTCACTAGGATCCTAATGGACCACTGAAATGGAAAGTTGTGACGAAAATTGAGGGTTAAAATACTAAAAAAGATATACTAATGAAGTGTTGTAGCTTAGGAAGAGTTGATTTTTATTTTGAATGTGAACCTTTGATCCTTTTTTTTTTTTGTTAAGGCGGGAAAACATGTTCCTAACCGCACACCCCGTCGTTCGGGGCAACGAACAGGGTAGTGTGGGGCCCTCACCCACTAAAGAAACCCGCCGTGTGCCGTCTCTCCGCCTTTGTTGGCGGGCCACTGGAACTATGTACACATGTTACATTCCTTAGGTGGTATGAACCTTTGATCCTGGGCATAAATTAACCAAAATTTGTGCAAAAATAAAACATTAGTATTGTTCCGTACTCCGATAAGTTAGTAAAATAGATTTTATTTTAAAAGATTAGTACTGCTATAGGAAGTAATGAGTCCCGTGGGGCTTTGCAACCGAAAAAGGGGTATAGGCAGTACAGGCTTAAGTGTATAGGAATATAATCTAAATTAACTTTTCAACAAGGCGATCTCTTCTTAAACTATGATTATAATATACTTATGTAATATATAATTTTATGTGGAATCTGTAAATAATCCAATCAACACGTTGTTGTTGTTGTGTATCATCACGTCATTTCCCTTGCGTGGTAGGCAGAGAGAACAAAGTGGCAAGAAGCTCTATTCTTGCATACATCTCTCGCTTCCTCGACATTTCATTTCATACACGGTAGCCGGTTTCGGAGACTCCTGATTCTACTTTATTTACCTTTAACTAAAAGTAAATCACGGCCTTGAAAATTACAAATCACAAAATATGTTCTCCACAATAACGTGCGCTGACTAAATCCAAATAAAATCAGTCATCACATGTACAGTTGTTAACTAATTTGTATATTCGTCCGAGGCTTGTCCTTTCCCGTATAATTTGTGGCCCGCATGTCAACAGCTTTTGCTCTGATTGAATGGAGATTGAATAAGTGGACTCGTGATTGCGGGCCTCGATAGAGTATTCGATAACGAGATAATATACGCGACATTCCTATTCTATAAAGATAAATTGCAACAGCAAAATAGAGATCTTCTTGTTAGATGTCCCGTTATCATCAGAATTTATTTTTACTGTTACTGTCTAACCCTTAAAAACTGACACATATGGAGTCAGTTTGTTACCTGCGGTCTATTACAATAAATCTCAAATAAATGTTTAGATATTTTTATATTATTTTTAGCATTTGACATGCTTAGCCATATAAATTAAAATATGAAATCGATAATAACACGAGCATCTGGACGGTATCCAGGAGATGCAGGTTCAAATCCTACTCGTAACTGTTATTTTCGATTTCATATTTTCACACTTTGTGTTAATTTCAAATAAGTGGTAATATATTTGATGTTGTATACAAGCTAAATAATCTTTCCAAAAAAGTCACGTTAGATCGCGGGTTGTTGATTGTTCCTTCTATTGTCCTTTTGATATAATAAGGAGTTAATCGTGAGCCAAAAAGTTAAGTTCAAAAGATAAATAGTACATAACAGAGGTAATATTACTTTATCTCGAAAGGCTAATAGGGGGAAAGTGCTATGAAAGGGACAGGTTCTGAATGGGACATATCAAATAATGCCGATTGGAACACACTAGTAGATCTTTGTTTTATACATTGTGGCAACACTGAACCATAGAGAATATTGACGCAACTGTCACTTAGTTGTCAAGCGTAACAAAATGTCAAAACTTTGTTAAATATTTTCGTGCTAAAAAGTATTTTCTTTAATGTTGTTTACATTCGTTTATTAAATTATTGTTACAGTAGTTGATAGTGATTGTTCCGCAAACTGAATAGTGGTTTCATTAACTAAAAGGTGAGTGCATATTACTTATAGTTGTTTGAGAATATTTTTTACTGTGAGGTTATTTTTGAAAATGCATGCTAGTCTTGTTTGGGACAACTAAAGTGGTCATGAAAGGGACGTCCCTTTCATGACTGTCCCTTTCAAGACTCGAGTCTAAATTAATTTGTGTTTGATGCATGGTGGTGGGTTTTGCTTTTATTTGCTTATTTTGTTACAGCTTATAACTCGTGGGTATCTAACTTAAAGATGCCTCCAAAAAAAAGAGAAAGAGTTGAACCTAAAATAATTGAAGAAGGCGTCAAGGAAGTATGGATGGATATACGAGTATGTTGTGTCTGCAAGCAGAAATTTTCAACCAGTAAGGAAGACTGGTTCCAATGTAAACTTTGCCAGAAATGGGCAAATGAGAAATGTGGAGTCAAAGGCGTTTTTAATTTTTTTTGTAACCTGTGTCATTAGTACTACTATATGTAATTAAAATTTAAAATAGTAAAGACTGATCTCGTAAATCTTTATTGTGATAAAAATGTCTAGACCTATATCGTCATGTTCATTAACGATTATATAAGTTATAAAGATCTGTACCTAATAATAATAATTTACTTTACTTGTCCCTTTCATGACTAGTAATGTCCCATGCAAGACTACCCAGTCATGAATGGGACATTATAAAAGATTTTTTAATTTTATTTTTATGCTAAATTGATAGAAGAAGATATCCTGTCTCATTTGGTTTTTTGAAGATAAATAAATATATTTGAATTATAAATGAAAGTTGTTAAATTATCTCACATATGTTCCCCAAATTCTTCACCTAAAGAATTTTGTCCCATCCATGGCACCTCTCCCCTATCCCTTTTTTTTTGTTAAGGCGGGAAAAAATGATACTAACCGCAGACCCCGTCGTTCGGGGCAACGAACAGGGTAGTGTGGGGCCCTCACGCACTAAAGAAGCCCGCCGTGTGCCGTCTCTCCGCCTTTGGCGGGCCACCGGAACCATATTACATTCCTTCAGTGGTAGGCTAATACCCCTAAGACTAACAAAAACTTTTTATTCTTTGATAAAAGGCTACAATTTCAAATGATTATTTATGGCCCAAACCCTCTTTTTATCCTTTTCTCATTATCCTTCATCTCCAAGCCGTACGTCCTATGTTGTTACTAGCGTCTATAGGTTACAGTCACAGCTTATCATCAGGTGCATCTTATATGCTTGTTTGCCTTCCACGTAGTACTAAAAGAAAAACTATTGCACCGATAAGAAAATACTTTTGAGTGTAATGTCCAAAATTTTAAAATTAGGTACATCTGTATGCTTTAGTTTCCAGAATTGTAGAATTGTATCAACTGCCGTTCTCCTTGACATTCAATCGATCGTGCAGGTATTATCTAATGCATTCTGTCTTGTTCGTTCATACAAGTGTAAAAGAGACACAATCATATAACCGCTGTATACGAACACAGCGAATCGCGGATTTGTTCTAAGGTTTATAAGGTCAATGGCAGGTTTAACCCGATTGCAGGAATAAAGATCGAGATGATTATTAAATATAGAAATAAATATTGGTAATTCAAGTACACAACTTACTTTTAATACTACCACCAGTTTGCCAATATAGATCATCCATCTATCCATCCATCAGCCTTTTAACGTCCACTGCTGGACATAGGCCTCCCCAAGAATGGGGGATAGTGCCGTAATCGCCAAGCTTGGCAGGCGGGTTGGCGATCGCAGTGGATGTTGTTAATACCCGAAGGAGTGCTGCTATATGCTATATGCCAATATAGATACTTCAGTATATTTATTGTTATGTTTCGACAGGTACGACGATAGCAATATTACTTGAAATACGATTAGAACACGTTCCGAAGCAAAACATACATAAACATTCATAGTTATGTGTAACTATTTTATTTCGTCTGCATATATTTGCCCTAGATGTTGTATTTAACATTACTAATATTTATGTTAAATAATATAGGTACCAAATGCCCTGAGAGATACGATTAGTTAAAGCTTTATCCTAAGTTGATTAGTAGTTTAATAATACTGAGTAAATGCATTTCCTTTAAAATCTTTAAGATAAACATTATATTCATACAGCTTATTTTACTTGCCTTTGTTTCGTCTAGAGAGAGAGAAAGTGTGTACTCAAAAACAAAAGAACCATAAACATGTTCTGCATATCTATCGATGTATGAAGATAGCAATAGATAAGTCCTTGGCTGAGACGTGTAATCATTTCACAAGTTTAAGTCCAAATAGCCATGTACTTTGAAATATAAATCATAAACATAATTACAAATAATGTTCCTGTAGCGTTGATATCCAACATAATAGCAATAATTGTATTATGGAATATAACTAGGTTTACAGAATCTATCGCTATAATTGTTAGGTTTTCCTTGACATTCAATCGACGTTTCCGAATACTTTATAGCGTTCATGGTCACAGGAAAATGAATGCTGTAAAGTATCCAAAACGTCTGGATAGTAGAAAATCAAGTAAACGCGATAGGTACTAGTAGTTCCATTTCATAATGTATAACATTCACGTAAATATCACAGAGTATTAAGTATAGCTGTAGGTGAAGTTATATTTTGATGTTACACAGTAAATTACAGATTTTAGATAATATATTTAATTAATTAATTAACGGGTCTGTTTAAATAAAATAATTTGATTGTTTCAACATATTTAGAAAAATAAGAATTTAACACTCGGATCAAGAATATCGCAACATTATGAATTGATTATTTCATATTTTATGTTTGTCTTGAAGAACTAAGAACGATTAACTTTAAGAACGATTTTGTAAAATAACTAATTTCAATAAAAAGTTTGGTAGTGCTTTTGAATGAAGTTACTATCTCGAGTCTGACATTCATGACATGACTTGATACTTGTACTTGACCGAGAACTTGAGTTCGCAAGGTTTGCATGCGATTTGATTTCTTATTAGAATGACCCAGATTTTTATGACTCGAGCAGATGTTGCAAATGTGAAGTCGATAGAAGTATAAGAATATTTTTATTAATAAAAAAGTGTTTTATATTGAAATATTATCTACAGTGAGATTTAAATATTTTTTGTTTATTTCAAGTTGGGATGATGATACGTTATTGCTAAAAATAGCTTTTAAAATAGAACTAGAACTTACGCTAGCGCGTGCTCAAGTTGGATTCTTTTGTAAGCCAAGGCTGACGAACCATGCCCTACATCATTGTAAGTGATAATTGTATATATTACCTGTGTAATACCGGAGGACGGATATAAGCGGAGTGGGGTATGAGTTTAAAAAGAATAGGTTAGATTATTTGTGACGTTGACGGATATTATTATTAGCTTACGTAGGTTACTTGAAAACGTCGTAATTTTTTTTGTTTACGCTGTGGAAAGGCATTGATGCATCATTCTCGTCAATGATAGAAAGTAGGCTAAGTAGAATTCAGCAAGGTAATATCAACCGGCAATTAGATGGACCTTTCTGAACACCTGATCTCCTCCCTGGATTTAAATTTTTAAAGCAATAGGTCCTAACTGTTGCATAACATTCTACAGTTATCATTTGGATAACCATCTGACTTCGACTTGTACATACTCCTAGTTCTTTTCTTTCCTCAATCCGAACACTTATTGGTTCGGGCCACGATCTTCACCGACATGGTCGAGGCTCTTCTATGCATATTTGGAAACATCTGAGATCTCTAGTTGGATCATGGAAGTCTGATAGGCAATAGACGATGATGACTTTACTTAGTTTAGTGCAAAGTGCCAATTCACCGTGATGCTTCTAGAACATCAAATGCCTGCATAATTCAAAGCCATTTTAATAGTTATATTTATATAATGATAGATTATTAGAATATTTTATCCTCGATAAATCATAACAAATAACCACTATATGATTCTGAGGGGCAGTTAATGCATAACCATTAAAAATATTCTCATGATATCAAACATATGTATTTATGAAAGACTTTAAAACTCAGCGAAAGTAATATTCGGTTAAATTCTTCAGTATTAAGTCTGAATCAGAGACCGAATATTTTGGCAACTATTACATTAATTTAAAAAATATAGCAATTCGTGAAGATGATTTACACAGCGATGTATCGCTAGCTATTTCAGTAGTTACTCATAATTTCAGTTGCTTGGCGTCACTTCAAATAGTTATGGTACGCTATATATCGTTAATGTCAAAACTTCGTAATGTATGTAATTTAGTATAGTGTATATGAGAATATGATATAGTTTTGCTAGTAAATTTACCTGAGAACAGGATGTTCTTAATAGAGATAATTTGCCTGAATCTTATTGATATATGTAATTCGTTTTCATCGTCTGGAATATCCATAATATGATATGTTTGTATGAAAATTCCACTGCGAAACACCGTCAAAAACAAAACTCTTATTTAGCATTGCAGCTTTTTGTTCGATCTAACAGATTTGCTAAACGTTGTAACACCTAACAGGACTGAGGCCTAAGAATATGATCTACTAAAATATTGAGCGTAACTGAAACGTAACGGTGTTCCCACTAGCATGACACAACTAATTGACGCGTCGATTTGGTAAAGTCGCAGATGCGTGACGAGCTTATTCAATATAGCCAAATAACAGTTTTCAAAATATAGCACGGTTTGAACTAGGCTGTTATTGATATTCATCAGCCCTTATTAGTTCAATTTGTATTGAGGTTGGCTAGTCTAGCCAACCTCAATACAAATTGCCCTCGAAATAATTATGATATTAAAAATGTTAATTTTTCTGTACAATGCAAGCGATAATTTATATTTTTTTCTGATATTCTAAAATGAAGACAAGATATATGTACCGTCACATTGTTCAAGTAATGGCTTAACAAAATTAGGCAACGTTATCTCGAATAGTTAGTGATTAAACTGATGTTAGGCTGTTGGCCTCAATAGGCCAAGTCAATGAAGTGTACAGACGCTCGAATGTTACTAAGCGGTCGCCCAAATAAGTAAAGACTCGCTTCGTTAAATGCAACAGCTATGAATAAAACATCACGTCTGGCCTCGTGAAAATTAAACAAAGAATCAAAATATCCTACAATGCTCATTATTTTTTTTAACGCATTCCTCGCCGTATTTATACAAATTACGTTTTCATTCTTTCCTAATAGAGCTTAAAATAGATCTTAAACAAACTTAAGCGCCATAAAGCCGTATATAGCTTAAGCGGAAACATAATAATTTGCATTTCTAGGCCGGTAAATAAGCCCGCTATAATTCAAATTTATGCAGCGAGGACGCTTTATGATTACTAACGTGCCTGGCAATCGCTACTTTCAATTTCTAGACAAAGCTTTAATTTTAGAACGCAGTCTTGAACTATCAACAAGAAACTAGTTTTGACCTGTATTTTTTTGTTAGTTGATACTTTTGAGGTTAATCTACAGAATCTTATTTTTTTGTCGGATTTCGTGAATTGTTATTGCTATTATTAACAAGCTTTCTGTCGGCGACTTGTTATACCTTTAAAACTGGACCCCTTTTCGTGATAAATAGAATAACCTCTATCGTTAGCTGTGAGAGAATATCAAATCAATAGTAATAAACCATAATAGAGAAATTCAATTTAGAACACATCACGCATTCACATGCTACTTGTACCAGCTTTGGAATTGAAGTTCCACATTTCTCTTGTATCAGCATAAAACAGTAAATCTTTTTAGTTTATTAAAATTTCGACTCCTGTTATGCTCTAAAATAATAAAAAGGTTTTGATGAAAAAACTGCCTGAATGCTATAAAGTATTCGAAACGTCGATAGTAGAAAAATCAAGTAAACACGATAGATCCCGTAAATGTAGTTTTATTTTAAAAATGTGTACATTCGCGTAAATATCAGAAAGTACTACAATTCAATTTTCTCCCTAAAACCACGAAATTCATAGTGTATAAGACATTAAAATAAAAACCAGAATTAAGCTGATGAACGCATAAAGATCGCGTCTTAAGCAATCAAATTAAATAAAAAGCTTTATCTTTACTAATATGTAACACAAACGCTCGAGGTTTGTACATATATATTATGTACGACCGCAGCAAGTTCCCTATTGTAATCCCTGAAGTCCTTATACTACGTAGGAAGATCTGCAATATGGAAAACATAAATCCTACAGTACAGTTCACGGCCCGATGCATCGGTAACCTAAAAAGTAGTTAGAGTAGACTAGATACGGTATATAAGCGACTGCGTATTATGTTGGAAATTGGTTGAAGTCTATATCGACCAGTAGACTGAGACAGGCTGATAAACAAACCACTAAAGGAATGTAACATGGTTCTGGTGGCCCGCCAATAAAGGCGGAGAGACGGCACACGGCGGGTTTATTTAGTGGGTGAGGGCCCCACACTACCCTGTTCGTCGCCCCGAACGACGGGGTGTGCGGTTAGGTACATTTTTTCCCGCCTAAACCAAAAAAAAAACAGGCTGATTAACAAAATAGTACCTAATATTGCTAGCTGATAAAAATATTAAAACTTTGTTCTAGTATTTTATTTTTTCTAGCTTTCTACTATCCCATCTTTATAGCATATAAAAAAAAATTACTTTCGTGTATAGTAGTTATTCAGAAATACATTAAAATGTGCACTCGCAATAGTTCTACCTCCTCAGATGCCCCGTTATGGTGGCCTCGATTATAGTTTAATTAATGAATAATGGATTCAGTGTAATAATTCACTGGTTTCTCTAAGCTCCCGGTTTGTGAACGGGATTAGCGAGCGTAGTTTAATAAGGATATAAAATTGAACATTTGATCATGTATAATCTTATATGGCAGCTTTAAAATGCATTGAAACTATCGTTACTTTTTATTTTAATTGTCGAATATACTAAGTCATTAAACTTGAAAACTTAATGATTTAATTGAATCCTTAACCAATATTTAAAATGTTTCTTTTTTTTTATAATAGTCGTACATAAATGCATAATATGTGCCTTGCGTTGTCTGTTTCAAGGAGAAATTTTAACCATTGTTTTTATTGCTAACGCTGGCAGACAAATAAACGGCAGGTGCAATATTGCGTTTAATAATCATACCAAATGTTGACATAACCCTATAAATATGTTATCATTTTTAAATATATCTGAAGCACTGAAACTTCTTTAAACCACCTTCCATACATGACCGATAGGTCAGTATCGGTCTCCTCCTGTACTTACATCCTTCCACTTTCGCATTGTATTTCTTCTTAACCAATCGCTTGTCCAGCATTCTATACACATGTTCAAACCATCGGAGCATTCCCTTTCGCATCTTTACACCAATATTTATAACTACCTTATTTTTAACTAAATTTTGCCCGCAACTTAGTACACGTATACCAGATTTTAAATCTAATCAAGAGCAATCACTAAAATATCTGCAAATGTACAGACATCGGCTTGATTTAATTTTATTATATGTGTAGATACTACCACAGATTTAATCTATATATTTTATCTATGGATACTACCTATAACTATGCCGTAATATAAATAGCTACAAATTCCGGAAAAAATACAGCCGCAAGAATACACATAATTTTAGCTTGGCAGGTTACACTTATAACGTCTTTCGTCCTGAGCCGATATGGAGAATCATCCGTTTTTTTAATTCCATAAAAGATCGGTCACCTTGTCCCAGCCAGTTAGTAGCTCTATATCTCGTTATCGACCAGCTAACAACTCAAAAACTATAAAAAGAAGACCATTAGACGACTATAACATAAACTGACACTTTCTCACGCATGGCTTCGACTTATTATTTCCATAGGTATCATTGGGCTGAACTGGTTTTATTTTAAAACATGGATTTTTATCCTATTTATTATCATATTTTATAGATATAAATTGGTACTAAAATATTGATGTGATCATTAACCAGGTTAGAGAAATTGTGTCACTACAATATTAGCAAAACTTTCGATGAAATTTAACTAAAATCAGTGGATACAATTAAGGTCTAAAACGATATGTATCTAGTTAATTAAATACTCCTTTTACTTTAAAATTTATATATTGAACAAAAAGAACGAAAATAGTCCCAGTGGTGCAGCAGGTGTGAGCGACGGCTGATCATGAGGTCTCAGATTCGATCCCCGGGTCAAGCGGTGCTATTGAGACTTAAACATAGTTGGCGAACCGTGGGTGTGTAATACACCTCTGCCTACTCCTTCAGGGATAAAGGCGTGATGCTATTAAAACAATATTTAGAGAGCATCTTACACTACATTAAAGCGTTGTTACCATTATATTATTCTGACTGAAGGCTTTGTGGAGGTTTTACCTAAAATTATTCTTAAAATGTCTGTAAATATAACAATTTCCACAATTTGTCCATAAGAACATTCTGAAGTGTTTCTCTGGAGATATCAGCATGCACTTTGCACATTATCGCATAACATGTAAGTAGGTAAGTAGATCTAAGCGCCAAACGCATGTTTCACGGCACTGATTGACAATGTATGTGGGGGCAATAATTGGTATACAGAAAAAAAGCAATAGAGAACATGAATGGTATTGTGATCACTACTAGTGAGAACTATTATCAATGGATCGCAAATATTTATCTTTACTAAAATTATAAATGTGACAGTGGTCTTGATTGTTTATTCATTTCTTTATCTCTTGACACCGTAACTACTTAACGGATCAACACGAAATTTGCCATAATATAGACAGGAGCACAGAGTAGTACAAAGGCTGTGTATCCAAAAAAATAAAAGGATAGCTATTTTTGTGTAGATATTATTTTTGTGTATTTAGATTAGAGATGGTTAGCTTTTGCAATTTTTAATCAAGTATTTAACTAATTGAGACAGAGTGGACGCAGTGTTATCAATTCCACTTACCTTCAGTAGATTATGATTTTTAAGATTGTGTTAGGTTGTACATAATTATACGTGATAACCATATGATTGTAATACTTTCTGATATTTACGCGAATGTTACACATTTTGAAATAAAACGTCGTTTACGGAATCTATCGCGTTTACTTGATTTTACTACTATCCCGATGTTTCGAATACTTTACAGCATTCATGATCACGGGTGGACTTATTGATTAGTAAAGTGAAATGTAAAGAACTTCAAACATGTACCTTTATAAATACGTCTTAAAGGTTTCTTACATGAATATTAAAACGCCATTATTTAATGCACATAAGATTAATTTTGATTTTAAGCACTGTTTAATATCTTCCATAAAGTAGTAAAATTATGTTAAACAATTTGTTATGAAGAGAAAATGGTTTACTCTACAATTTTATAGCCGTAGTACGAATCACTCTAACGCAACGTAATAGTGTGCACGGCCCAGATTATATGTATTAAAACTAACACAGTGACAATTTGTTACTGTGTACTGGTACTGACTCTGCTTGTAATTTTGTATACGAATGTAACCCATGTTAAGTCAAAACAAAGTTTGGAAATATGTAATATTTCAGATCTAGTAGTTTTAAAAAATAACACAAGAAAATTATTACGTGTGCATTACACATGATAGATGTGAAACTTCTTAAACACGACATGGATATAATAGAACAATGACAAGATATGAACGTATATAATTACAATATACTATTTACACAACGCCTGACGCGTAGACCCACAATAAAGTTATTGTTATCGTCTCTCTCTCTCTCTCTTTCTCTCTCTCTCTCTCTCTCTCTCTCTCTCTTCTAAATGTATAGTTCTCTCTCTATAGTTTTCTGTTCACCATAGTACAGCTTTTCTCTAAAAATATGGCTGTATGTAACACGGCCTAGTAATTTCCCTTTCAAATCGCCGGCTAATAAGTTTCACTACAAAAACAAACACCTACTAAAAAGACTTAAAAAAAAATACCAAATAGAAATATGTAGTAATAAAAAATACACGCATTGTTGTTTCACGAAACATTAACCATGTATTTGTAAAATAGATGAATACTGCTGGCGTGACGAAGATAATAATCGGTGACAGCAAAACGCACATCATAGCGCGTGACGAGACGTTAACAGACCTCGCAGGCAGTTCGATGGACCGTCTCTAGATTATTACACTACTACGATTTCTAACATTAAATTTACTATAACGTTTACAAGGTAATCTGATAACTGACGATGTACCTACAGACAAAAACGTTCTTAAGTCAAGTAGAGAATAATTATATAATAGACTAGCCTTTGCTCACGGCTTAGCCAAAAGCTAGTTTTTGGGTTATATCTCAGGTTCCAAGTATAGTAGCGGGATAAAATGTATACCAGTTGTTAAGTCTAATCGAGACCTACCAAATAAAACAGTTGCATCAAAATCCGTTCAGTAGTTTTTGCGTGATGCGCGAACAAATAAACAGACAAACATACAAAAATCTAAAAAAAATTGTTTTGTGTTTAGACACGCCTATATAGCCTATTACAGTATTTTTTTCTCAAATATCTTAAATGTACAGACATAGCTATGTTACAGTTTTATAATAGTAATAGATAAATATTACTTTGGATTAAAATATCTTCATTCTCAATTTTAGTCAAATTCATTGAGATGTTACTACTAAAGAAGATACTTGAACCAATTTCATTACTATTTATTGTTAGGAGTTAGTATTATCGCAAAATATTACTGCGTACTTGTTTATGTGTAGATTGGCCTGATTCAGATACTTCCATATGTGAATAACAATATAATTAAAAAACTAGTTTCAATTATAATATACATTAAATTAGTTCCAATAATGAAATTAAATAACATAGACCACATTGTCTTCTTAGAAACGACTTCGATCATATCTCAAAATACAACTAACGGAAATCGCGAGCGCCACTTTGTTTAGTCTAATACAAACGCTTGTTAGTTTCTGAACACTAAAAGATTTCGACAGAAACGCATCAAACAAATAAAGATATATGGAGCTATTCAGATTTAGAATTTTACTTACGTAAGCCAAGCTAGTATCAAATTGTATAAAGTGAATATCTGAATCATTACTGATTTCTGACCGCTATTGAGAACTAAAACTCTTCTTCATTACAGGCAGTACCGACAGAAGTTTAACTAATTAGTTCTTCACTGGTTAAACTGAGACTTCAAAGAAACTTATGCGTTAGTTGCATAGGATCCCCGACTGATTTTAACCCAACAAAAAAGTGTGTAAAATACACTTTTTCGCTACTATATTCAGTCACAAGAAGATTAACACGGTAGAACAATATTCATCATGATTATCCGTGTACTTTACCTTCATGAACAATGATCAATACCATTTGTATTGTAGCATTCAAAATATGCACTTTAGATAATGACGACATATCGACGAAAGGGTCATCGACAATATATTTCAATTCTTTTTGTGTTAAACACTTTGCTTTGTACCTTTATTATATTCTACTTAAACGATAATAGATATTCGAGTAAAAGCCCCACATTTTCTTCCTAAAGGATAGTCACCATTAGTTTACCGTTATACACTAAGGTGTATGGTAAAGCTAAGACTTTAAATGGTAGCCTTAAAACAGCAGGCTTGCCACTAATTACCATGATTCGAATAATTCTACACGCCATTTAAGCTCAGCTTATACGAAACTTGATAAACCAGATAATTGTATAATCTTATTAATATCAGGCGACAATTTGATATATCTACTGAACGTATTCACATAATTGCTATAAGGTGTATTTACACAGCACGTCATATATATCTTAGTTGCTCTACTCGTAAAATTAGAAAAGAATACATCTTTAACTAACAATTTTTTCTGTTGTTTTTGCTATTCTTCAAGTATTATAATTTGTAATTCTATTTTAATACAGCCGTCGGTTGCGCCTTCTACGACTCGCCTTTCCTTTTTGGAGACATCTTCGACAGACCACATTCATGTGGAACTTGCCAATTACGCCTGAAAGGCTAAGTTTGTTTTTTTTACTTCCAACGTGACCGTTATTCCATGCACTTCGACAATCATTAAGAACCTGTCCCTTTGCCCATATTTGACGGATCTTATTCCGATTTTCTAGCCTCTCTGTATGCCCTTTTTATACTTTACATACGCATGACGTATTGGTGTCAATGCAACAATAAAATTGCATATGTATTTATTCATAAGGCTCAGCACAAACAAGACACGTTTTCGCGGTTGTCTTGTGTGATTTACTTAGCGGTTATGAAGAATTTGACTTTTATCCGTCCTGTGCGAGTTATCGATGACAAACATAAACAAATACTCCTTCGTGTTTGTGTGGTGTTCAATATCAACTGGTTTGATGGTTCATCGTAATTAACTATCCTTGAAATTTCATAGAAATATCATTGAGTTTGTGAAAATTTTAAGTAATTACATAGGTAATGCAAATCAATACTGTAAATAGATACTTGTTTTAAACCTAATAAACAGAGCCAAGGCTCTTCACGGATTAATTTCATTATAATCTGATGCCGAATCTGAAAGTGAAACTAAGTCGTTACTGATTAGGTTGATTAATCTAGCACGTAGGTCACAAGACCGGTCGGCTCGCATTTCTCGCTTCACTTTTAGAAGACATGACATGAATAATTAAACATTAATTCGGCGTGCACATTGTTTGCCATCCGTTGGCATTGTTAAATACTTCTCAAACTGTTTCGTTTTCTCTTTTCAATCAATAATGACATAGGCGGGGCTGAGACTGTGATTAATAATGTTCGTCAAAAACGAATTCAACGAGTAATTAGAGTTACAAAACATAAGCCAAGGCTACGAAAACTGAGGACTTATTTACACAAACAATAAGTAAACGTATATGGGTACTAATAGTAAGCACGTAACAACGAGTTGCTCCGTTTTTGATCAGAGCAAACAGGTCAGCCTGCGGTTGGTACTCGTAATACTAATTCAGAACGCGTTACTACCAACAGCATAAATATAGCGTAACAACAGCTTAAAATAAGAACACTGTTTAACGTTCGATTTACACGAAGATTGATGTACCACGTTTAGAAAATATTTGTCGCCAAGTCATGCTTTCACTATCGTAAAAATTGCCGGCGCCATCTAAACATAGCAGCGGGTCGCGACAGAAGACGTGATACCATTTCGCAAATACAACTCACACGTAAAAATGGACCGAGCCTCGGCGTTCGTGTCCTGGCGGAAGGCCAACACATCAATTGAATGAGTGACGATTAGCAAACAAAAAATAACAGGGGTAGACGAACACGAACGGATCTATTTTGGGTAGGTCGAATCTTGTGAAGTACCTGAGTCAGAAGCGGTTCTGGCACTCGAGGATTGCGCTCATTGAGCTAGAGGATATGCGTGTATGTTTATGATAGCGACGCTTGGCGCTCGGGCGAAGCATTTTAGGCTAGTGTGGCTGCATTTTTATGGGTGTTTGGAGGGACTCATTGAACGTAGTAAACGAGGTCCGTTGAGTATGCCAGACGTGACCGGGGTTGCAAAAACTCGTGTTTGTAGCACGTCGACGGCACGCAGTCTGTCCGCCTAATGGCACACAAGCTATTGATGCCTAATACAAATTGCGAGTGTTCTAGGTTATATCTAAAGTGAGTACAATTTAATAGTTATATAGTTGAGTTTATAACTTTTGTTGCGCCGGATTTCTACATGATATATTGTTTTGGGCATCTTGTTATGCCTAAGATAAATCCTGTCACTACATAAGTACCTTGCGTGCGTGGCGTGCCTATTATTTTGCATCAATAATAGGCACGCCTTTTATTAAAAAAAAACTAAGTTTGTCGACTGAAGTTCTTGACTTAAGAGATTTGAGGGATATTTATTCAGGCTTTATTGACAAATGATATTACAGTTAATAATAATTATACCAAAGGCATTTAGAATTGTTTTCCACTTTGTGTTTAATATACCAAAGGCTTAATCTGTAAGACAGAAAATCGTGTGTCCGAATCCAGTGAGTAGTTATGTTTCCCTATTTTGCACAGAAATTATTCTAGTAATATCATAAATGACAAGTGCTTAGGGCGTACTTTAATATTTTAACATAAAACTACGACACAAACTTTTGTAATTATAAGACCTAGAGTGAGGAAAGAAGAGTCTGTTCTCAAACCTCGTTTATCGTAGCGCTGCGAAAACATAAAAGCATAATATTTCTGAGTTTTTTTTCTAATGCTAGGTTTATTATAAATATTTTGAAATAAAACAAGCGATCGACGTATTCAAGTTCTCAAGCGAGAAATATAGGAACCAAAGCAAAACATATTGTTGTCTAAAGTTATTTTGATGCAAATATCAAGTCGATTGATAAGAATGTTCTCCATTGTTACGAATATATCCTTGACAAAGCAAAGATAACTAGCGATGATAGTGATATATACCTGATAGAGATAATGCTTGTTTTTGTATAGGAAAATCAAATTGAAAATATTTACTATATTTTAAAAATTAATATGAATGATATTGAACAACACGATTAAAACATTAATGGTAATGTAAGTTCAGAATCGAGATCTTGATATGTGATGTTATCAATCTTTTATTAGTTTAATAGGTGCTATTGAATGTGTGTATAACTATAAACAAAACAAGTTGACTACATATCTGGTAATTGTTTTGCAACAACTTAGATCAATAGACTAATAACAATAATTTGTTAATTAAATCGTTTAAAATTTTTGGTTCAAATAACAAAAATGTTGTTGATAAATATTACATTATTGGAATTGTTATTGAGTCACCACCAACACACAATTCTGATAAGGCGGTATTAACACCACCGATAACATTAATTATGCACTTAGGTACGTTTATACAAATACCTATACAGCATAAAAATCCAAATTCATCCTACCTTAGTATCGGAGATACTGGCGTTCATCCAACTTTCGTTGTTGACGCTTTGGCTGTCGCCGAAATTCAAAACATGCTACGAGTTTGTTAAACTCTAAAAACGTCGATAACACAATGCACAGTACAGAACTTGGCACTAAAGCACGTCTGAACGAACACTAATTTTGGAGCAAAGTATTTAACACCAATAGATTGAACCAAAAATGGTGTTTCTCACATCATCAAATATTTGCCTGGACAAGTCCACACTGTAAATAAAGCAACGTTGAAATTGTAGTGACACGTGCGCTTTCGTTGGCGGGTCGCGTATAACAAGATATCGCGCGATACGTGAGGGCTCCCCTCTACCACGACCGCTGCACGCACTAGGCACAGCAAGACTGACGCACGCAGGCGGAGTGATCTCGATCCATCGCAGCATCTCAACCCCTCAGGCTTGCGGGCCAGCTAAATTCTACACCCTCCTAATGCAATATTTTTTGCCCCTGACAAAAAGGCACATTGCAATGCCTATCCGACTACTGTGGCAAATATGGAGTCAGACCGTTTTTTAACGAACTTCATTTAAACTCGATGTAGTTATTCAGCCTTTTACGGGGCCTAGAATTAACGTTGTCTACAAGTGGAAGATTCTCACGAGAACATTAATTTATTTATTAAGCTTTAGCATTTATTTTACTTTATATTTGTAAATAGCACAGCTAGTGACTCGTAAAAATTTTTGTAACTGTTTTTTTTTGGAAATCTTAATGCTCTTGTCGATGCGTATACATTCCTAAAATACAGTTACATTTAGTAATGTATAAGTGTGTCACATCCTGAACTCTAGTTAATGTAGAGATAATGACGACAACGACATGCCGCTAGGTGAGGCTGGCAAAGATCACGTAGAACCAACGGTACCGTGTCTGCGACTTTATGCACTCGAACCTTATTTGAATAATTGTCGCATCGAGGGTTTCATGCCCGGAGAATAATTTGCGACGGGATTACGACAACTGAAAGTATCATTATGTACCTTTGATGTATGTAATATCAATTTAGACAAACGGTGTTTATTAATACGATTGCTTGCAATGTCCAATTATTTAATAGATATCATATTCAAATTAAATATTGCGTCTGAGATTTAATTTCTCCTAAAAGCATCTTATATGTATATGTAACTTTACACTAATATCATAACTGCGAAACTGAGTTTGTTTGTTTGTTGATTTGTTTAGTTTTCACGCCATAACTACTTTACCTTACTGGATGAAATTTTAAATACTTTGGAAAATCCAAAAGTGCACGCCTCATATCAACATTTTTCACAATAAAATAGATTATTTGATAAGTAACTAATAATGTATTGGTCTTACTAAGTAGTTTTCAATAAATCACATAGATCGCTAATTTCATGGTTTTCATGTCTTATACGCCATCTAGCGCTAATTTTAAGAAGTACTTCTATATTGGTCTATAGAAATAGTTCTGACACTTCTCACGAAATAAGGATAGCGCTGGTTTTAGTGTCGAATCCAGCGTAAATTTTCACTATTTTTTTGTTTATTTAATAACAATTAAACCACATCGAATTAGACCGTGAAAAGTGATAGGGCTCTATTCGTAGTTGTACTAAATCGTAAAGGAAATAAAAATACTCGATTAGCAAAGTATTTCGGTCGTTATCGTGTTAACATACATTACCTACAACAAACAGACGTCCAAGACAGAATTTTTTTAAACAGTTTTTTAACTTGTTTATATAACAAAAATGGCATCAAAAATATCATGAGTGTTAAAAATAGTGTTTTCTCTGGATATGTGTGTGTATATATTATTTTACTAGTGCAATATATGATAAATAGAGACATTTTAAGTTTGTAAAATAAATTGTTCTCCATGAAACGAGAGTAGTACACACCTCAACGCTTCGCGTATGAGGCGTGCAATACATAGGAAACTCAGAATAGGATTTAGGCTACTATTTATGTACCCGTGAAATATTTATATCCTGAAGTCCACGCGGACGGAGTCACGAGCAGAACATATTTTATATTTTAAATGCGAAAGTGAGTTTGTTACGCATTCACACCGTAACTACTGAACCAATAGTCACAAAAAACCAAAAGCCCAGAAAAGGACATAGGCTACTTCTTTTTTGCTTTTCATCCTTCGAGAATGAATAGTTCCCGTGGGATATAATTTTTACATAGAGATAATAATTGTGCCTTAAGAGTAATGTATTTATATTCTGAAGTCCACGCGGACGGAGTCGCGGATAGAATCCTAGAGTCTAGAGTAACACATTAGCCATCGTGACAATTGCTCGGGTCTGTGAATCTCGATAAGAAATTCATTCTTAATGTTTTGGGTGAAGCAGAAAAGTAAGCTTAATTTTAAAATTAAGATTTACCAAATGATGACGCAGCCATATAAATATTTTCATATATTTTTTGAGCATTTGACATGCTTTATTAGAGAATATTTGGTCGCTATTACCTTTTCTTGTTAAGAATATTTCCTCTATTATAATTATTACCACAACAAGATTAGAAACATTTGATTGACTGAAAACGATTGAACTTTACGATAGCAATCCGTACAGATGAAAGAATGATACAATAACAATCTAAAATATCCGGTCGGTAGATTATCATTATTAATAAAGTGAAACATTATGGTTGTGGGGCTGACGATCTAAGAAGTGGGTCACCATCACATTTTATTATATGGTTGTCGTAAGAGGAATGGAAATTAATTAAGCTAACAATACTATTAGGGAAAGTATAAAACAAAGACCAATGACAATGCCATCCGTCAAATGTAGTGTAATAGACCAATCAGTCCGCCCTTTCTCTGTCGAGGGTCTCGTGTCCAACAGTGGGACGTAAAAGAGCAGTAAAGAGGGAGTAAAGAGGAAAATATACTATCGTTTAAAGAAGATTCCCAGCTCCGGCCGTTACCATGATATGACCAACGAAGAGTGTCAGATCGGAGACAGGCTCTAGAAATCTGTATTTGTTATGCTTCCTGTGCAATGTTGTATGTTTTTTTGTTTTTAAGCTTTTTTTTTATGCTACGTGTGCGGCAAACAAGTACACACCTTACGGTAAGTGATTACCATGGCCTATAGACGCTAGTAATACCAGAGCTATCACTCGTGCGACACCATCTCCAAGGAAAGGGACAGTGGACAGAGATGGAAAGGAAGGATAATAAGGAGAGGATAGGGCCCTCCTGGGGGTTAGGGTTCGGGCCTTCAGCGCTCTCCCTCATATCGTTGTTTCACGCCGATCTTCCGTGTCTAACCTACTTCCACCATTGAGCCAGCTTATTGATGCTGGGATAAGCAAGGCTCTACCATGTATAAGTTTTGCCGTTTAAAATGCTTAAATGCCTTCAAGCATCAAGAACTTGACAGGAACATTATCTTTACCTCGATACGAAAGAGTGTGAACGATTTGTTGACAGGCACCATTTAATATATGTCTGCTTAACTACTGCTAAAAATTTATGATCTTCCTTAATCACCCAGTAGTTTGCATCAAGCTCATTTACAAAGCACATAAATGTTCATTTAGAAAACAGTACGGGTAATGACACAGTAAAGTCGCAATATTTACGCGTATTTTTGTCGTAAACGGTTTGTCTGATCTCGCGAAACTTCCTCGAGACTTTCTCTTTTTCCCATTGTTGTATCAGAGGTGTTGGTCGCGATTTATCGCCGAGCATCGTCCGACAACGACACGACACAGGAATCGAGCCCCGTTAACAAAGGCATGGACAAGTTTCACTACTGAGATTCTCGTTTCTGTTATTTAATGCCTTCGATCGGTTAAAAATTGTTTTTAAGTTTGCGCAGTAAAAGGAAAAACTCTTGGGATGCGTTTGTTTTGTATCTTGATATATGTACTTAATGATAATACCTTCTGATAGTGATAAAATCGTCTTTTAAACTATTGGAATTGAGCTAAACTTATCCCCCATTCTTGGGGAGGCCTACGTCCAGCAGTGGACTTTAAAAGGCTGATGGATGTAATGGAATACAATTTAATTAACGTTCTACTTTTTAAAAACTTACATACATACATATAAGGCAAGACAACGGATTGTCTCTTATCATATAACGACACACTTTTCGCGTAAAAAACTTACTGTGTAATTGGAAAATGTACAAATACTTATCTACCAACCGCAACTATGAACGCTAGTTTAACTTTAAATTAATCTTAGTTCTCTTCAATGTTATAATTATTTAGAAGGCCAAAAAGCCACTTCGACAAATATATCTGGCCTTCCAAATTCAAAAATAAAAAGAAAACTTCATAAATAGTCAGTGGCGTAACTATACCTTCTGAGGCCCATGGCAAATTCATAGGATGGGGCCCTAAGGAGGACCAGTAAATATCGTCGCTTTAAAATTTAATTTTATAATTACTTACCCAACAGTATTACTAATATTGTGTGCATTTTAGTTAAATATAAAAAAAAAATTATTTTTAGAAACAATTTGGCCGTTGAATTTTCAATAGATAAAATAGCCAAGTTACATAGCCTGTCTTGCCCATATAGTTTCTAAATACTTTACTTATCATCACGCCATCTCCCCGACGGGATAAGCAGGGACAACACAGTGAAAGGCTCTATTCTTGCATACATCTCTCGCTTCTTCCCTCCTCCATTCGCATGTAGACCCCTTTTCTTACAGTCTTCTGTCATTACGTCGAACAATTTGGTGTTAAAATTAAACACATCTCGTGTTTGCGTAAGAATGTCTCGACCTATAGACCTTATTTTATTTATTTTGACGGCTGACCAACAACTCAGGATTTTTTCAGGCTGGCTGACTTCTGGCTGGCTGGCTTCTGGAGGGAGTCTCCAGAAGAGTTAGGTGTTAAAATTCATTCTCAGCTTATCTCTCGGGTTGGGGGCCCCGTCGGCTCAGGGGCCCGTGGCATTTTGCCAGCCCTGCCCCCTATAGTTACGCCACTGTAAATAGTCAACACAAGCAGCGCTAAACTGTTTTCAGGTATTCGGCCTTATATAAAAGCTAAATCCTACGTTCATATTATATTATTTAATATTAAAACTCTTAGCAAACTTTCAATTAGTTGTAAGCAAACACAAGTAAGAAAGCAGGAACATTTCAAGTTGTTAATTAATAATACATATTGCTACGTGGTGGAAATATACGGAAGCAAGTTACATCAAGTGACCTTACATGAGACGGCTAGCTAGGATAACCAAACCATGTTATGATTTAAGATAGCCGTAGTAATAGTTCAGGTTACGTAATGGCCCTGCACCTCTTATAGGTAGGCTAGTGTCGGATATGCAATATATAGATAAGTTTTCATTTGTTAGGACGTCAGAGTCTTATGCCTAAAAGATGAACTTCAGGAGTTCTACGGCGTTAAATGGCATTGAATGTGCACTGCAGCGCATATGTTAGGAGTAGCTTATTAGACCAGTGTCGATAATTTTCTAAACCAAAAAAAATAATAGTTGGATGAAACCCATTGGAAAAGTAAGAAAATATAACAAAAATAAAAGGAAAAAATAATTTACGGGCGATTTGACGTACCATCTGAAAGTAGAGATATCAAAGTATAAAAACCAAACCGATTTTTTTCAAAAAGCACATATTTTAACGTGAGAATTTTTGGTTGAAAATTAGGGTGATTTTTCGATATTTAATCAAAATAAGATAAAAAAATAAATATTTTGCATCAAAAAAAATTACAATGTGTTTGATATATAAAAAAATAAGTTTTCACCAAATTTTGCCAAAAAATATGATTTTTTGTGGAAGTTAAAAGTAAAAAACCAAAAAGTCGGTTTTTCAGATTTTTCACATAAATTTTGAGGATATGTGAAAAAAGTGTTAATACAAAAGTTGTAGATCTTTTTATTGCCTACAATTTTGCCATGTAACTTTTTTCGATAGGACTCTTAGTTTTGCCGGAAATCGTGATAAACCAATTTTTACCCTTAAAAGCTCACCCCACCCCCTTCCCGACCTCAAATCGCCCGTAAATTATTTTTCCTTTTATTTTTTTACTTTTCCAATGTGTTTCATCCTACTATTATTTTTTTACTTTTTACCATTTTCAAAGGCTTCGGCACTGCCCTATATGGCAGCGGCGAAAGCGTAAATGTATTTTCCTTACCGATTACAACAAATTGCATACTTTTTTCCACTTCATAGTGAAGCAATTCTTATGAAATATTTAGATTGAAAGTTGATTTTTTTCTTTACTGAGAATCATCCAAATTTTTGATAGAGCCTTGCTTATTCCAGTATGAATGACTGGCTCGATTGGGGAAGTACCACATTCTCAAAGAAGATTAGCGGGACACAACGGTAAGTATTCCTGCTGTTGTGTTTCGTATAGTGAGTGAGAGTGCCAGAAGCCCAAACCCCCTCCCTATCCTCCCTTTATTATCTTTCCTATTCTCTCCTTAGCATCCTTCCTATCCTCTCGTTATTATCCTTTCTCTCCACCTCTTATCCCTTTCCTCAGTGATGCCTCTGGTGCTGCTAGCGTCTATAGGCTACGGTAACCGCTTATCATCAGGTTAAACGTACGCTTATTTGCCACCCACGTATTAAAAAAATCTTTAAGTAGTAAACTCTATGGTTGTTCATGAAATCATGTCAATAGTTCTTGTGGAGAATGGGAAAAAACAGACGTGTCTACCACAGCAAGGCCTTTGATAAAACGATGTAATTAAAGATTTAGTAAAACAATTACACAAACCACTTAGTTGTTTGAGTACTCACGGCACAGTTATGTTCAATTAAACAGTCCATATCGTTGTATCAGCGGCTGCTGTTAAATCCACAGCACGACTGAAAATGCTCACGATTGCCTGCAGTGATATTTTAAACCATTTTTAACAGACTTTAAAAAGGTGAAGGTTCTCTATTCGAATGTGTGTTTTTTTTACATGCTTGTCACGCGATTATGCCGCCAATTATCAATTTACCTTTATTTTGATGAATCTTTTTTTTGTTTGATCGGTTATACTGCATAGGTGGTCCCTTAGATTATAGATATATCTAGATGGACCCTCGGCGTTGTAAACGCGTCAAAAAAATATTCATTTAAATATTCCGAAAATAAATTAATTTTAGTTCATATTTTTTATGTGATACCAGTTAATGAACTTAAATTTCCCGCGTAATCTTGCAAAGTTGATGATATTTATTTTAAAGATAGAGAGTAATAGAAACATTACCTAACATAATTATTTGCGTTTTTAATGGATCCATAAAGCTGCACATTCGTCATTTTCGGAATTAATTACAATATTACTATTTGTATTTTTATTATTTATTTTAATGATGGTTTACATTTTTTAATTTATAATTATCGTGGGTTATTGTAGTATTCTCATTAAAGAAGAGGTTATATATAGTATGTATTTTTTATACATAATTATATTAAGATTATGAGAGTAAATAGAATGAGATAATTGACTATATACCTACGAAACATTTTGTTGTATAAGAATGTCTTGCATCTATGATAATATAATTTTCCCATAATTTAATACTACCACTGAAACTGGTATCATTACGTACGCACACAAACACTAATTGCACAAGCGTAATGACAGCTGTCACGCACACTAGCATAATAATTCCCGCCCGATTTTTATGACGTTTATAAGAGTGACACTCGATCTAGATAAATATTTAATCTAAGGGTGGTCACATATAAATTTCGACTCCAAAAATAACTGATTATTTTAAATAGATAGGTAGGTGTATAGTAAATATCCGCTGAAGGAATATAAAGTTCTGGTGGCCCGCCAATAAAGGCGGAGAGAACGCACACGGCGGATTACTTTAGTGGGTGAGGGCCCCACACTACCCTGTTCATTGCCCCGAACGTCGGGGTGTTCGGTTAGGAAAATTTTTTCCCGCCTTAACAAAAAGAAAGGTATTGTAAGTATCAACAATTTTGTTGATTGTCCTTTAATGCTCTTTGGTTTGTAATTTAAATATTATATTCTACGTTTTAGTTTAAGTGTGTAGGTATAGTCTTGAGATCGGTTTTTTTAAATTAATTTTATTAAACAGCAAGTATTTTGATATATTTTTTAGCATTTGACATGCTTAACACTTTGTGTTAAAAAGCAAGTAGTTTTTTCATTGAAGTTAATAAACACAACAACTAATTTAGACTAGTTCCGATTGTTTTTATAATAATGGACTTAAAATTTGATAATTGCTACCCTTTCATAAGATAGACACTAAGTATAATAGTACATCACTCAGTAATAAAACATAGTAAAGTAAATTAAACTCAATCAAGCCTGAAACATATATTATGGATATTTTACCTAAACAGCACGCAGCACCAAAATTTTCCATACCTGTAAAAAAAAAAAACAAATGTAAATCTCTGTATTTAAACTAAAATTTAGATTAGGTACATAACACAAGTTAAATCTTACAACTTATACATCTTGAGCTATTACTAGTACATAAATTTTGCATTTTTAAATCATGTGTGTATTTGGAGGAAACCTGCATGCCTGAGAGATTTTCTCGACGGCTTATGAAGTCTGCCAACTTGCACTGGGCCAGTGTGATGTACTACAGCCTAAATCCTTCACACTCTTAAGAGACCCATGACCAATAGCTGGACATTAATAAGTTGAAGAAAAAATGTAGATGTATGTTATTATTGACTTCAAAAACGTTATATTTTATTATTTTAATAATTAGAAAATTATGACTAAAATGAGATTCATCTTTCGGGCATAACTGTTGTGCTTACGAACCGATTTTATAATATACTAGGTAAACTAATACAAAGCAATAATTGTCCAATAGTATCTCGAACTGACCGTCAAGATAATTATTGTAGAGCATCAACTTATCTGGTTTAAGGAATGTGATTGGTCAATATTTTCGGGTGCATTGTGTGTGCAATATCTGCTGTATCGTACCAAAAAGTAATATTATACCGGTATTTGCCGTGTGGGGGCCGCCTTTAGAATTGTCCCACCCCTCTCTACCCACGGGAGTCGTAAGAGGCGACTGAGGGAATACCGTGGGAGTGGGCAGCAGCACTCCCTCGAGTATTAACAACATCCACTGCGATCGCCAACCCGCCTGCCAAGCGTGGCGATTACGGCATTATCCCCCATGACGGGAACGCTCGTTGTGGCGTTCTCTTGGGGAGGCCTATGTCCAGCAGTGAACGTTAAAAGCCTGATGGATGGATGGAACTGCCAAGTAGCCTTAACAAGATTAATCACCAAATATTTTTTAATTATTTCGTATAAAATTCGAGTACTATCTCTTACTACGGCAATTGTATAACATTTAAAACGAAATTTTGTTAGTCAACGTGTCCGTGTATTGAGTAAGTAATTATAATTAAATGCGTTATCGTGTCGACCGGGGACAATTAATGCTGAGTGGTGATTCTGTTACATCAGCGGTTGTGCGGTGTTGCAAACTAATGATTTCTAATCTTTCTGTGATGATTCATTTTTAATTAAATTATTAAGGCGAATGGATTTTGGAGTGACATAAATAGGATAAAACTGCAAAGAGAGATTTTTTTCTCTAGAGACGATATTTTTTCGTAGTAGCTTAATTTTATTTATTTGGTCGAATCTTACGAATAGAATTGGGAAATTGTCATAACAATATCCTATTTAATATTTATTAGTCCGTCAGAACAAGGATTATCAGTTATTACACTTACGAGTATCACATATCGCGTACAAAAGGCCGGAAAAATATTACTCTCGCTTCACGCAGAACAACTGATTTTTCAAACTTAAAATGTCTCTATTTATCATATATTGCACTTGTAAAATAATATATACACACACATATCAAGAAAAAACACCATTTTTAACACTCATTATATTTTTGATGCCATTTTTGTTATTTAAACTAGTTAAAAAAATGCTTAAAAAGGTTCTGTCTTGGACGTCCGTGTGTTGTAGATATGTTCGGATAATGTATGTTAACACGATAACGACCGAAATACTTTACTAATCGAGTATTTTTTTTCTTGTTCAATTACGAATAGAGCCCTATCACTTCTCACGGTCTGATTCGATGTGGTTTAATTGTTACTAAATAAACAAAAAAATTGTGAATATTTACGCTCGACTCGACACTAAAACCAGCGCATCCTTATTTCGTGAGAACTACTTCTATAAGTCTATATTTAAGTACTTCTTAAAATTAGCGCTAGATGGCATATAAGACATGAGAACCACTTTAGTACTTTTTGTAATTAGCGCTATCTCTGTGATTTATTGAAAACTACTTAGTAAGACCAATACATTATTAGTTACCTATGAAATAATCAATTTTATTGTGAAAAATGAAGATTAAAAGGCGTGCGCTTTTGGATTTTTTTGTCTTTGTACCAGCTTAACGTTCTATTATTAATTTGATCTATCTATATTATATTGATGAAGGTGGACAGATTTTATGTTTAAACACGCTAATCTGTGGAACTAGATAGATAGAAAGATTTCAATAATTTTGCATTTGATAATCTAACTCATGAGAAAGGCTAGACTATTTTAACATAACGCTACACTTCTTAGGAACCAAGCAATAAGTAAATTTATAAATCAAGTTACGCGCGAATAACGAGCGTTAAAAGAACTGAATGTACATAATATCTATGCACAACGAGATAACATCAACCATCGCGGGCGGTTTGGACAAATAGTTACAAATAGGGTTCCACGTGGGCTCAGCGATAGGGCTGAAGGTCATTCATCTCGTCATCATATCGCATCTAAGGAAACTATGAGACGAGCTACAACTATACCCTGTGATTCTCCTACTAGGGTCTATTACTTTTGTTGTCATTTCTAGATTGATTGGATTGTTAGCAAAATATATCTGATAAGACTTCTTAAGTATTATCGAAGTTTTAACTAACTAGATTGTTAGTTAGTTGGCTAGCAATATCTGTAGTCCTGGAGACTAGAATATTGTGACTATAACTGCACTTAAATCATTTGAATACGGAATATAATGTTATTTCAGTCGACGTTCATGTCACGCCTACAATCAGATCACTGCAAACCCACAACAGACGGCATCTCTACTATATGTATAACTAACTGCTAAGATATTTTCTGGCCGTGAATAGTGACAGACAGAAAAATAATTGCAACGAAGAACTTTAAGACTTTTTATTTTTATTTCGATTAATGACAATTTATAAATTTTTTTACTTAAGTTTTATATTACATGTAACGTATAGTCTAATCCAGAGCTATTATAGAAAAAAATCATCAAAGCCGTTCAGTAGTTTTTTCATGATAACCGAACCAATAAACAGACAAAAATAAAAAAATGTTTTATGTTCAGAGAAGCCATTCATTTAATACATTCATTTTTTTTCTTAAATATTTCTATCTTAAAATGTAGTACATATAGTCTAATCAACAAATGCTTTAACTAAAAAGCACTTGTTGACTAAACTGCTAGTTCTGTTACAGGTTTATAATATGTCATATATATGTATATATGCAAATACGACTATAGATCTGTTGAATATTATAAGAAGACTTACATAAGATGGAAGTACACAAATAGTGCTAGATTAATTGAACAGTAATACAAAAGCAGATATCCGTGCTTCGGAAGAAACGTTAAGCAGTGAGTTACGCTTGTCCATGTACCATGGCTTTTCAGAACAGAGGAAGCTTATACAGGTAAGTACTGACTGGATTGACGCAGACTACTTTCTAACCCAAAGAATACGCTGAATAACATCGCGAAAATAAGCATAAATCTAACAAGAAAATGTATTTCAATTACATTTTAATTTTTATATTTTCGGATCCTCTGCGGGCAATATGTAATAACCTTAACTGGCAGCTCCGAGGTCAGCATACCAGCTAGTTTTAGCGTATTATTTTAGTCTCAGTAGGTACCATCTTAAATGCCATGCACAAGATATCGCGATTCATATTCTGGGACCACTCGTAAACTCCAACAAGGATTTTATTGATATGTAATAAGGTAGATTTTAAAATGGACGTAATAATTGAAAGGAATTGGTTTTTGAGTAAAAACAAGACGCATATCTGAATAGTAACGAAATTAAATTTTTGCAATACTACCAAATTGGGACGTTCTGAACCAAAAAATTGTGAACGATACTATGTGAATGTTAAATTAAATATTTTTTACATGCCATTTACAGATATCGAACCTTAAACAATAACAATATAATAACTTAACTACTCCACTCATTTCTTGATACATGAATGGACAAAGAATTTATACACAAATTATTGTTGAGCTCTAAAAAACGAATTGGCCCATAATAATTAATCACGTCTTATGATCAATTCACTTTTTATGATATCCCATAAGGACATAAGAGAATTTCTTTTTTATACATGTACCTGTTAGCACATTATGTTTCTTCTCCACAATGGGACTAAATGTATTGAATCACTGGCTAATGGGATATCATAGGACATACAGTAATAAAGAAGTCCCATACCTATCCACATTTTCACGGTCCTAGCCGAGAATATGGGCTATGCCTTGATATGTCAGTCATCCAGTTTTCTATACTATTATAAAGCTGTAACAGAGCTGTACAACAAACATTTTTTTTTAGATTTTTTGTCTGTTTATCTTTTAAAAGCTACTAAACAGATTTTCACGCAACTTTTTTTATTTCATAGCTCTTGATTAGACATAAAAACTGGTATACATTTTATCCTGCTACTATATCGGGAACTTGAGATATAACATAAAAACTAGGTTTTAGCTGCGGCGGGGCCGCGGGCAAAGGCTAGTTGTTTTATAGATACAGAATATTTTTGGTAATTCATAGCGACAGAAACGTGAAAAACGTCGCGTAGGTTACGAGATGCAAATATTTTATGAGGATGACAATAATGTAAATATTTACATACATCTTGTGAATGATCCATAAACATGTAAATCGATGCGCATGCTGTTAATTGAAAGTGAGGCGATAAATCGAGAACTACCGGCAATTATTTTTTATGACATGATTGTTAAACATTTGTGTAATCTTTCGCAAGGTTAATTGTAAATACACTGTTACAATATGAAAAATACAAGTAAGAAAATAACGTTTCGAAAAAGCGAGGTTGTTTAAAAGGGGTCCAAAAGTTTTTTTTAATATGTACGTCAAACTTATGTACGTCAAACTTAAAATACAAAAAATAAATATTGAACATGGGTATAGTGCGTATCAATAGGCATAAACCCGCAAAAATTAGTACTAACACAAGTAACGGCCTCCAGTCACACCAGCTTTACTATTCCGGGGCCGACGTCGATGATATGCTCAAAACCGCATGGATTCGTTGGATGCAGTCAGCATAAGACCGCTCGTTGTGGCGCTCTCTTGGGGAGACCTACGAGTATGTCTAGTAGTGAACGTCAAAAGCCTGGCGGATGATGGAAAACTAAACATGTTTGTTGTTTGTCTTTTAGATTTAGACGTTCCGTTATGTTTCATCAAAGTTTAAGTTCTAATATCCATCCATCCATCCATCCATCAGCATTTCAACGTCCACTGCTGGACATAGGCCTCCCCATGAGAACGCCACAACGAGCGGTCCTGTCATGGGTATAATGCCGTAATCGCCACGCTTGGCAGGCGGGTTGGCGATCGCAGTGGATGTTGTTAATACTCGAGGGAGTGCTGCTGCCCACTCAGTACCACCACTGGTAGAGAGGGGTGGGACAATTCTAAAGCCGGCCCCACACTGCCTAATATATACTATAAAGTTCTAATAACAATGAATTTAAAATAGCTCGTCTTGATATTTTGCATAGTTTAATATAATTATATAGGTACATACATATAGAACCTTGCATGAAAAAAAAAAATCAATCCAAAAAAAAAATTTTTAGTACGAATAAGCATAAAAAACGTGCACTTAATATAATAAAAATTTTCTTAATTAATCTATGGGAACAAATCGAGTAATGCTTCTTATTCGAAGTCGATTAATAAAATAAAAAACTAATTTATCAAAATTGATCGAATCTCATCAGTTCTCACACAAATAGCACACAAATGGTTTAATTGGCGGATCGACCATTTGATTATATTTCACTATCGGATTCGATATAAGAAAAGCGCGTGATCTTTTTCAGTCGCGTGATATGCCAGTAGTGGGGTGTCGGATATCATCCGTGCGATCTCGTGCTGTTTCTTATTGTTTTTAATTAATTACCACGTTGAAAGTTCAACATAGATATAGTACTCACGAATCATGATTTCCTACTTTGTAAGGTAGGATGAGGGAACACGCGCGTCTATGATGACATAACAAGAGAAATAGACGTATTGTATACATATTTATAAATTAATGTAGATTATGAAATCTGTTTCTTCAGCTTTCATGTATTGCCTTTCATCGTCCACTGCTGGACATAGGCCTCTCCAAAATGGGGGTTTTACCATAATCGCCACGCTTGGCAGGCGGATTGGCGATCACAGTGGATGTTTTTAGTACACAGGGGAACGCTGCTACCCGGTAATCCCTTAGTCGGCTTTTACGACTCCCATAGGAAGAGACGGGGTGGAGCTATTCTTGGTGCCGGCCCCACATGGCAAAAGAAAAAATACTAAATATTAGTAGGAAATAGGATTTATGTATGCACGAAAATCGGATTTGAAGTTCCACTGTCGGGTAAAAAACGTTTGGGCAAAAAGGAAATTGTGTGTTGACTAAACATACAGTTCTGCTCCATTTTAAATATGATTGCAATGCTCACAAAAATTAACACAAAAATAACTCAGGTTCAACAGTAAAAATTTCATTAAAAACTTTTTGATTTTATCACCGTCTTTGTCTTTGTTTGGCTTTGTCCTCCAAATGACTCCCGAACTGAACTTTGCTGTATATGTCGATGCCTAGGATCCCAATACTCTCAAAAAGATCGGCCTTCTCTTTGGCACTATGGGCCAAATTGCCATCCAGTTTCCGCAGTGGTGGGCGACTAGTACTACTTGGCAAGCGACCAGAAAGCTCGGCTCCCAGTGGGATAGCTTGCAAGTTGCTCGCCAATTCTGGCAACGTGTTCCGCCTTGGCTTCGGCAATAGCCCTCTTGTTGGACCTGGAAGCATTAAATTTCCGCTTTTATCTCTTTGGCGTTCGGATCCCGACTTTTTCTGGCCCTATTCCAGGCCAGGTATGCGGACTGCTTCTGGCGTCGCCTAGGCTTTGCTGAACCATGGACGGCTGCGACCACCAACCGGTATTTTGGTGCTGGGGATGAATGATTCCATCCTAATAACCACCGTTTCCGCGACACAGACATCAGGATCCCTAGAGGAAAAGCATAGCTGCTTCCAAGGGTAAGAAGCGAAGAACTCGCGAAGTCCATCCCAATTTGTTGACTTATACTGCCAAACTCTACGAGACCCAATCGTTGGAAAACGATTGGTTCCCGCAGCAAGGGCAGTGCAGCTGACCAGGCAGTGATCGGAAGACCCTAAAGGAGCACCAACCACCACCTGGTATCCGTGCCATGGGATCTGTAAAGGCACGCGTAGATGCGGTCTGTTCCACCATATTCTACGCGTAGCCATAAAATGGACAGTTCGCTATATTCGAGGCCCCGAAGGCGATTACAGCAAACATCACTCCGAAGGAACACGCACACTCCGGCTTTACGATGGAATGAGTGCTCCAGTTCGTAGCCTCACAAAAATTAACACGAAAATAACTCAGGCTCAACAGTAAAAATTTCATTAAAAACTTTTTGATTTTATCACCGTCGATTTCAAAATGACCATGAAACACACGCAAGCTCCCACATGAACAAAGTGCATGACACTAAGTACGTGATTAAAACGCAGTAGGCTTTCAGCGGACACACCTCAGCATACATATCATAGTAATTACCGCAGGAGAGCTGTATCACGATGCGATATAAATCATCAAGAAAGTTTTCGACAATTTCCTTTAATTGGTATCGTATCCAACTAACTGGATTGTGATCTCACGATGCCCATGTGGCGGTGGCGAATCGACGGTGTGATCAGTGACACAGACCAAGGCACGAGACGTAATTATCGCGGATAAGACCACACACGTATGTGTATAGTGTAGGTCGGATTATACCTACCACTAGAAAGACAGATCAGACTTCCGTAGCTTCTTTTTGATCTTTAAACTCTGGGGCCTATGAATGACGAATGGCTTAATTCAAATCTTCAAACCGTGCAAAACCGTAATATGTAGTTTGACCTTGGTTGTGTTATATTATAATACTGTCCATATATTAAAAATATTTAACAAAAAATGCCAAACTGCAAATTGAATTCTGAACTTTCTATATTAGCTAGGTTTATTTTGAATACATTGTTCCAAATATCTCCAGAATACGAGGATTATCGTCACCGCATCGTGTTGTGTGTCTGACATAAAACAAGAATGGTTGACACCAATATAAAATAGCTGTTCAATGGTAAGTAAGACGGGAACATGACAGGAACAACGCTTTTAAGGAAGTTTGACACCGTTACATTGTAATGTCGCCAACAGCGGGGGCCGTTATCTATGCGATAAATAATATAAAATTGTCTATGCTTACAACCATTTTCAAAGCTATATAAGGCAAAACTGAAATTTTAAACCAGGAATAAACACATAATATTGCTACTTTATTATCAGTAAACATAAAAAAAAAACTAGGCAGCAGTATAACCGCAATCGAATGAATGTAACCGCATTGAATGTATTTAAACAGTGAACTGTGAAATACGAGGTTTCAGAAGTAGTTATACCTAGTCTTACCATAAATATTATTACAAGTAGAACAAATTCTAGCACTCTTCTAGCACATTTATTACATCTAGTACCCATGCGTTAGATTAATAACATTAAAAAAATATGCAATTCATTCAAAATGAGTTCCGTTGGACTTAATACAATCCTTTGAACGCTGAGGCAAAATTTTCAAATGAAACACGCACTTTTTCTATGAGAAAATTATTCACTGCCAGCCATCATATCATCAATCATAGATTGCTTTTGAGACTGTAAATTATCATGGCGTTTAAGAGCATGCCAAAAACTGACCATAAATCATAATCCAGCGGATTAAGACCAGGAAGATTTTAATATTCCAAGGATTTTAACATACATTGGCTGAAAAATTAAAAAAAGAATTAATATTAATTTAAGAATGGCAGGTTTCAGTTCAAATGTAATATTATTGTAATATTATAGTTTTTTTTAATTGTATTTATAACCAGATAGTTTTTTTATCATTAAGTTGTGTGGACTTGTGTGGAAAATCAGTAGACTAAGTTAAATAAGTAAAATTTGTGGGTAACTTTAGCACCTGATATCTAAAAATTGGCCTCCAAACCAATGTAAACAGCTGGATTCAAACTGCAAATTTGTTTATTAAGTTACTGACAGACGATTAATTATAACATTTAAGAATCCTGACACAATTCGCTCATCTTAAATTGCATAATTGGTAACAAAATTATCAGTGAAAGTGAAGAATAGTCTCACGAATGCTAATGTACGGCTTAATGATAGATGGCGGTGTTATAGAAAGCTCAGCGATTATTTATGTATGAAAGACCGAATCTATTGTTAAGACTGTTGAGTGATTTACAATGACCGCGTAATTTGACGACTTTGAAATGTCTATTCTAAAGTTAATGTTTACGATCATCAACTGGAAAATGTTATGTAGGGAATATTGTCGAGTGGTTGCGGACTAAAATTACACGGTGTTACTACCCAATTCCATTCCAAGAGAATCGTTACTACGAGAGAAGGAAAATGAGAATTAAAAGTTTAAACTATGCCAAGCTATTATTAATATATTTTTTTAAAGACAACACCTTGCACTAAGGAATAATCTTTGTATCGCGGGGAACCTGACAAACATACAATTTCAAGGACACAAAGAAAAAAAATACTAACTCACGACTCAGAACAACCATATTTTGTGGATCACACAGAGTTGTTCTATGTGAGAATCGAACCCACAACACAGAGCGAGACGCCGGTATCTAAACCACTCCGCCATCTGTGCAGTCAGCTATATCTCTTATATCTTTCCTATAGCGATACAGCCAACAATTACGCAAATACGCAATTATAATTTTATTACTTTACTAATGCAGTACATTTAAAAAAATAAATATCTTACTAATTTATTTATATATTTGTTCAACTGCTCACCATACTTACTGTCTCCCAAAGGCTCGCTGCCTTTAAAAAAATAACAAACTTTACTTAAATGTACCTAATTAAATCTTAGGAAAAATAATCCAAATTTTAAGTAGCTACTCAGTTTTGCGAAATAAATATCAATATCTGGATAATGAGCAATCCGGGAATTGAGCAATGTAATTGCCTGATTAGTGTGTGCATATTGCGCGGCTTACGCCCGTACCCATGCTGCAACAAGTAGCCGAAACGAGCGCAGTCGTGAGAATTGTTTCGGTGCTGAGGAGCTGCGCGACAACGTAATTGTATTTTGGATTCTATGAACTCTTCGATTAAAAATGCAATCAAAATTGATTGAAGTATGAAGTAATAACCTTAGCAACTCTGTTTTCTCTGCTCTCGAAATAACGTGATGATAAGCAGAGCACTTCCCCGGGTTGGAAGGGACGCAGGTTCGAATTCCGCTCATAGTAAATTACTCTTTTTCCATTTTCACAAATAATTTGTTTAATGCATTTAAACTTTGAATTGCACGCAGACCAAGTCGCTAACATAAGCTCTATAAGTGTAATCTAAGTAAGTATATTTATTCTGGAAAAGCGATGCAAAACATCATGAATGAAAAAGTCAATTAATTTATATTATAATATGTCTAAAGATTTTGAAATAAAACTACGTCTACGGAATCTATCGCGCTTACTTGATTTTCTACTATCCCGACGTTTCGAATACTTTATAGCATTCATGATCACGGGTGGACTAAGATGATTTTTATTATCATAGGTATACTTACTCATATTTTAAACAGAGTTCTGCCCGTGACTCCATCAATGTGGACTTCTAAATATTAAAATATGTCAATCGTTTTTTTTTAATATGCCACAAGGAATAGTCCTTGTATTGCGGGGACTTTAAAAACATAAAATTTCACACGGACACAAAGTACACCCACACTCGGAACACTATTTCTGTAGTTGTCCTGTGTGGAAATCGAAATCACAGCACTCGTGCAGAAGGCCGGTAGCTAAACCTCTCCGCCATCTGTGTAGTCAAAATCATATTTGGAAGAAAATATGGACGCAGGCAACTGATTTATTTCATTACAAATCCACCTGAGACCAATATGAAATCTGATACAAATCATGTATCACGTCTTAGCGCCCGCTTCACACTCTCCAAAATGAAAGATAAAGGGTATGTTCCGATATACACTGCGAGCACTGTCCAGTATTCTTACTGGTGAGAAATTCTTTCCGTTAAGAACTGACAGTATACTGCCGCAGTATCCTAGGGAAACATATGGCATCATAAATCATCGCCATTTTTGTACAGTGAGCACTGGCGTTTTCGAGGTAAAAGTGCTCTCAGTCAGTGCTTTGATCGCGTGATCAACAGCGTCGAGAAATTTAAACTTACATACTATATATATGAAAGAAATTGTGTTTATTGCAGTATGAAACTAATATTTTCTATGGAATGAAAGTAATGACAGTATACTGGACTGCATTCCGTTATAAACAGTAACCAATATATCAAACTATTAAGGAACGGCTTCGCAGTACCTATACTAAAATGAAGTTAACACCTTACAGTGCTCGCAGTGCATATCGGAACATATCCTTCATAAAGATAATAATTAAACATTTTTTACATGTGAATAAAATCACAAATAAACGTGTTGTACCTATTACTAGTTGTTGTATTACTGGCAACGTCATTAAACAATCAAAAAATCACTTCTGTACTCACAAGCGGAATTGTCGGTAAATGCATAAATAAGCTAAATGTAATGCGGGCACCATTGATATTTAAATCAATGGCGGGCACTAAATAAATTGCACTGTAATATAACTTTCTAAATGTCAGTATTAATAAAACTCGATTGCATCATTTGTTATTAATGTTATCTCTGTAATAGCAATTAAAATCTCTGAGGTGCAAACTCGGAAGAATGTTTACTAACAAACGCAGCGCCAAAAAGCGTAGGTATACTATACTATCTATTCTGTAGAAAGTAAACATGTTTACCTGATTTACGAAAATGAAATGATCGGTAATTTAATTATTTAACCGCATCAGTCGCATTTTATTACACATTACATTTAATACGAAAACGACGGTGGCGGTGCGACTGCGACACGGTACCCATGCGATATGAGATACAAAGTACTGCGATGCGGCACTGATGCAACTCCGGCGTCATGTACAGAAAGCCTAAATCCTAAATGATGGTTATTATTTTGTTTCATTTAATTATATAAAAATTGTGTAATTTAGTCAGATGTTAGTTAAGTATAAAAAATTAAGCCAAGTACGAGTCGGACTCGCCCATGAAGGGTTCCGTAGCAGCAAGTAACATAATAATAATAATTATTTACTTAGGCACCTATTACGGATGTATTATTAGAAAATAATGGTTCACGGTTTATGCATAAGGTTTATGTTTATAAAATTAAATGTTTTTTTTTAATTTTTATATTTGAGTTGATTGAATGAAAGGTAAATTGCGGTTTACGATTTGTGACGTATTAAAAAAAAAACTACTTACTAGATCTCGTTCAAACCAAATTTCGGTGGAAGTTTACATTGTAATGTACATCATATATTGTTTTTAGTTTTATCATTCTCTTATTTTAAGACCTAACCAGACGCATAGGTTTGATGAAAAAAAATTTTGAGTTTCAGTTCTAAGTATGGGGAACCCCCAAAATTTATTGTTCTTTTTATATTTTTGTGTGAAAATCTTAATGCGGTTCACAGAATACATCTACTTACCGAGTTTCAACAGCATAGTTTTTATAGTTTCGGAAAAAAGTGGCTGTGACATAAGGACGGACAGACAGACATGACGAATCCATAAGGGTTCCGTTTTTTTGCCATTTGGCTACGGAACCCTAAAAATATAATTTAAATTTGTTTTAGGCACAAAAAGGTTAAATTTTATAATGAAAACCAACTAGCTTCTGCCTTTTTTTAAGGCGGAAAAAATGTACTTAATCGCACACACCATCGTTCAGGGCAATGGCCTTCATCCACTAAATAAACCCGAAGTATGCCGTCTCTCCGCCTGTATTGGCGGACCACCGGAACTGTGTAACATTAGTGGTACAATGCCTATCGGCTTCTTAATGCAGTAATTTAGTAATAAAAATTAAAAATAAATACTAGACGTTCAGCAGCTACATTTTAAAGCTCTGCATGACTAAGGAATCTCGACTAACGATTATTGTATATCCATTAAGGACATTATAACGATATTTAGATTAGACTTCTGCTTGAACCAAGTTTTAATAATAATTTGTATTGAAATTAAGTATGACACAACCTACTTAAAGTTGCGCCATGTTTCGTGGCCGCACTCTACCGGGTTCCGGACCTGGTTGAGACAGAGCCTGCCGTTTGTCATTGTTCCTTTTAATTATTTTGACATCTTTAGTCCTTTCACTGGTTAAGCAATTGCTCTATATGCTGATAACGCAAACTGACTTTAAGCTGTTCTGTTGTTAAATATTCTTATTTTCTAACAGACTAGAGAATGCAGATTTTTATATGATTCAATCATAGAGTCAAGGAACCACCCGTAAACTTAATCATATCAGACTTTTTAGAGTATTATACAAACGATGGTGGAGAGTATAAGTGCTCCGACTAATCTGTGGGCGTAGCCAAGTTGTGTTCTATGATCACTAACACTATAGAAAAGTTTTAAAATATACGGGAATTTGACATCTTTAACGATATCTATAACGCTAAGTCATGGACTTAACGTTAGGGATGTGAAATACCCATACATTTTAATAGTTTTCTATAGCGTTAGCGATCATAGAATTTAACTTGGCTAGGCCCATTGTTGCGACAAATTCATTCACAATTGTGTTCATACCGTCTTCGCTTAGAGATGTCTTGAAACTGATTTAGCGCCAGTTAGTATCATCACACACGTGAAGTAAATTTTTTTTATTAAAAAGCTACAATTTACTCTCAAGCAAGTGCGTATAACTGGATCAATGGTGCCTATTGTATATATAAGTTCTTTGCCTGTTATATAGGTACTGATCACAAAGAAAGTTCTTTTAATCTCATAGATCGATAAACGATTTCCGTTAACTGTTTTTCTACAGTAATGTTTTACAAATCTGTACGCAAACATTTATTATGTAACCGACCAATGACTCAGTCATATTAGCTTAACATTTATACACCTAATGCGATTATCTAATATCGATTACTGACCTCCCACGCGGTGTCACACATCAAACAAGAGACAACTAGGTCCGCATTAACACTACGGTAAAATAAACTAGTACTGTAGGTGTACTATCGACAATATCATCTAAAGTTTGGAAATCGATGGCGTTCACTTGCTCGTTGACTTGTATTGTTTTACGAAATAATTGGGTAATATTTCAGGTTATTGTCAATAACATTTTTTGTCAGCATTGTCAGTTAGTGTTGCAATAATTTATTATTTAATGCAGTTTATCAGAACTGCTCAGAACGCTCGAGGCCTCTGGCTTGTTTAATGATACCTTTGTTATGACACTATTAAAATAATCGGCTAGTTAAAACTGTTTAAAAGCGTAATCATTTATGAGATAATCAAGTGTTTGTCCGCCATGAACTCCGATACTTATATACTTATTCGAACTTAACGTTGTTTTTTTTTTCAAAATTTGTGATCTGTTCCAAACTAAGAGATAGGAGGCGTTTTTACCCTGATCACTTCCTTTTTTTGCAACATTAACGAACAGATTAAGTGTGATTTATCAACGCGCAGCCCTAACTCCTTGGACTAGGACCGTGAAAAATTACATATGAGTTTCTTTGATATTGTGGGTGAACACTAAAAAAGGATTTTACGCAAATCCTATCTAAAATAATTTTACCACTATGATGCGAGCGAAGCCGCGGATAATGTTGCTGTATTGACTTCGGCGACTTACAACACAACAAGTGCGAAAATAAGACACAGAAATAAAAAAAATGCCACAAGCAATATTTAAACCTGCACCTCGTGGATTACCGCATCTAATCCTGCTTGTGGCTATAATTTTTTATTTCATATTTTATAAAAATATGTAACGAATCATTTTCCAGGCATTATTTTGTAGGTAATAATATTCTATCAAATCACACTTAACAACCATTTCTAGAAAATACGCGAGATAATAATTTACCGTTAATAATAATTCAGTATAAAAAAAGTGTGTGTGTGCTTATGTCGTGTACATAAGCACACACACACTTTTTTTAGAAAGTATAACACACGTTAGAAGTTATACTTCTTTGGCGTAACAATATAAAAATCTTTTCAAAAATTTTATCTTTCGCCTTATTCTACGTTTGTAGAAAAAACGACACTAACAATAGAAAAAAGGTATTTAATACATTAAAAGTTTTATTATAACGCATTATCTAGTTAAATAAAGTTTATTTAAATATCACAAAAAAACTAAAATGTTGACTATATTAGCTATAGTCAACATTTTAGTTTCAGAGTGTCTAACTTCAGGGTGTCGGTTTTTCGTGACGGTGTGCGCGCGCATTAAATTACTCTCTTCATTTTTCCCTAACGCGCCAAAAGAAGTATAAGTTCAAAATATTCTGAAATCCAGACAAATTAAATCAGCTGATGATCGATATCAAAGATGATTATAGAAGTAGGTACACAAACTAAACGAGATCCGTATCGATAAACAATACAAATAGAGAGGTCAACGTTGACGACGGTAATAACCATTCTTCCGGCGGAAGCGCATCACGGACCGCTCTATCGAGAGTGAAAGCATAGTATACACTACTTGCTAACAAATTGTTGCCTACCCACATTGACAGTTCTATATTGTTTTTGGGTGATGAAAGTAGGTCTATGGCTCGTTAATTCTAATAGCATTTCATTAACTATGAGACATCTTCCTGGTAAGGAACTTACGCGTATTGCTACATCTTTAAGTTTAAAAGTATAGGCCTTTAATGTAGGAAATTCGCCCATATTTCATAGGGCCAAATAAACACTGCTTTTGCCTAGCTCTAGTTTAGTAAATAGGTAGTTTCAGAAGGAAATCAACAGATTAAGTAGCAAGAAAAGTGACTACTTGCTTTTTTATTTGCCGTAAATGCGAAAGTGTTTGTTTATTTGTTTGTTATACTTTCACGCCGTAACTACTAAACCGAACATCATGAAATTTTAGATACATATAGTTTGGAGTCGGAAAAATGGATGTTTTTTGTAGAATAGTTGTTTTACATGGAGATAATGAAAGTGCCATAGAGTGATGTATTTGTATTCTGAAACCCACGGGGACGGGGTCGCGGGCAGACTCTAGTTATAAATGTGAAAGTGAGTTTGTTTGTTTATTACGCTTTCACACCCTAACTACTGAACCAATTATCATGAAATTTTGCATCCATGTAGCCAGGAGCCCATAAAGGAGCTATAATCCCGAAAAAATAGTTACCGAGGGATAGCTATTTTTATTTAGAGATAATTAGTGTGCCTTAGAGCAGTGTTCCGCAAACTCTTTGTGTTCAAGGTAGGTAATTTTTGGCGGTACACCACATATTCAAAATCAGTTTTTAAGCAATAATATTTCCTTATTCACAAATAATTTGTACTTTAAAAAGTAGCGGAGCATGTCAAATGGTAAAAAATATAGATCAAAAATGTTTAAAAAATCGCGCCATCTAATAGTAAGAATTTTAATTGCAAAATTAAACTTACTACATTGGATTGATGCATGTAAATGCATTCCGATCGACGCCATCTGCGTTGGTCGTAAAGACAAAAATGTGATGAGGAAATGGGGATGACCAAATAGGTCTGTACGATAGCTCAGTGACTTAGAGCTTGGATTGGAAAAGACGCGGATTCCATTCCCGCTCGTACAAAAAATATCTTTTTCCTTATTCACAAATAATTTGTACTTTAAAAAGTAGCGGAGCATGTCAAATGCTAAAAAATATAGATCAAAAATAATAATGAACATTTATTATTAATCAACGTAATCGAATCGCCTTTCAACGTCCACTGCTGAATATAGGCCTCCCCAAGAGAACGACACGTCATGGGGGATAATGCCGTAATCGCCACGCTTGGCAGGTTGGCGATCGCAGTGGATGTTGTTAATACTCGAGGGAGTGCTGCTGCCTACTCCCCCGGTATTCCCTCAGTCGGCTCTTACGACTCCCGTGGGTAGAGTAGAGAGGGGTGGGACAATTCTAAAGCCGGTTCACAACGAAACAATATTTATTATTAATCAACAAACCTAAACTTTAAATGGCAGAAAATGTATTTAATGCGAAACATGTGCCTGTTTAATTGAGCATAGACGGTTTAAATTTGGAGTAATCGTTGACAGGGGCTGCTCTCATCTCATATACTCGTATTTCCGAGGCACACCAACTAATGACCACGGTACACCAGTGTGCCGCGGTACACACTTTGCGGAACACTGCTAGTGTGATGTATTTATTTTCGAAAGTCCACGCGGACGGAGTCGCGGACAGAATCTAGTTGTAGATATAATACATAACAGTATTTTACAAATATATTATAAAAATTATGCAACTTTTCCTAATAAAAAGTAGTTACAATCATTTTGATCTATATTTTAGCACTTGACATGCTCAGCTACTCTTAAAGTACAAATTACACACAAATTAAATTTGTACTTTAAGAGTAGCTGAGCATGGCAAGTGCTAAAATATAGATCAAAATGTTTGAAAAATCACGCCATCAAATAGTATGAATTTTAATTGCAAAATTAAACTTACTACATTGGATGAATGCATGTAAATGCTTTGCCGATAGATGGCGTTGGTCGTTAAGACAAATGTGGTGAGGAAATTCGGTATTTCTAGAAATGGTACGATAGCTCAATGAATTAGAGCACTTCCCCGGAAAGGCGGGAATCGAACCTGCCTCCCTTGCTCCCTGGTTCGATTCCCGCCCGTACTAAAATACTCTTTTTCCTTATTCACAAATTATAATTTGTACTTTAAGTAGTTACAATCTTTAAGTTAATAACTTTTTTGATTTTACATATATTATTTTGATGACATATATAGTTTCTTTTTACTACAGATTTGTATCTAGTAAAATAATACATATAATATATCTACATATTATGTCAAGTACCTTAATCACATACTACAGCCAGACGGAGGTAAATGCAAATCTCACAATTCTTTTGTCAAGCTATTATTTAAATGGTAGGTCGGTACAGCCACCCAGAGAGGCTGTATAATTACGAGTGACATCTACATACCAAATCATTGTTATCCTTCACTTTCGTCCATCGGTAGATCACAGATAAAATATGACGCACCCGAAATGGCAGACCGATTAAGACGTCTCGTGGATCGGAACTTGAAAACAATAAGAACGGAGATAAATGTCTCGATTAAAATAATCGAGCTGACCTTTACATCAGAAGATCTGTCATCCCAATATCTCTATATTCATGGCTGTAAAAATGACGTACGTCAAAAACCATAAAAGGTATTGTAGGATCGTTGACAGAAAAATTGGTAGTTTAAAATCGGCCTATTGTTTGCTCAATGAGACATATCAGTAGTTTCTCTCAATACCGATGTTGGTACTCGGTAAGTGGACGTCGGGCATGTGATTTATACCTTGTTCAGAACGAAAATTGTTGTCTCAGTCGGTGATGAAATAAAGTAAATTTCTCTTTATTATAGCGATGGCTTTTCGGTCTTTAATTCAGGTTGCTGTTCTTATTGATTGTAACCGACGCCTCCAAATAAAATTAAGTTTAATTCTAGACTTTTATACATGTAGTTTATAGCGTTTGGCCAATGACGACAATCTTTCCATTGATAATATAATGTGTACGGATGCATAGATTATGACAATACATTAATGAAAACTCGTTTGGTATAATAATTTCAGAGAGAGAGAGAGATAAACAAGATATAAAAAGTAATAAAATACTGTATTCAAAATAATTAACTAATAACTAAAGAGATGATGAGATGAGGTGTGAGTCGCACATGGTGTAATGTATTGCAGCTAATAGAATTTATTATACAAATATAAAACGTTGTGCTAATGGCCTGAAAATGGCAGTCGGATGCGGCATGCGGACAATCGTTGAGACTATTGGAAGAAGTTGTGGCGTAAATTGGGCGAGTTTAAAGTCTATGGGCTGCGATTGGCTGATTGGTTGATATATGTAGTAGCATAACTACTTAAATTCTTACTTTAAATTCTGGAGTTCATGGGTCTGACAAAAATTAGTTTTTCTATCAGTTAATCATTTCCTTATTAATCTTACATCCTTATTATATCTTCTCCTAAGTCCACGGTTTTAAACTAAATTCGAAACGTATAAACCAATGCAACATTGGTTATAAAGCCAGTGTCTGCTGCCCCATGTTAACCCGTAACAATGTTGTTTCACAAGGATATGCGTTAATTTAAGGACTTATTTACCCATTAGCTTATCAATTTAATATAGGCATAAACATGTCTTAATGAATACACTCTCCGTTATAATAAATACGTTTTAGTAGCAAATAAATTACAGGCAAGTTAACGGCTTCTGTAACATACAAGTAACTGTGTACATAATTTTATAATTTATTGACTAAATTCCTTATTTTGTATAGTATTTAAGTAAAGCTTTTATATTTTATCAATAACTTTTGTTTAAGAAATATTTAAAGACGCTAATATTCTTAGAAAGGACTGAAACGAAAGCTTTAATACTAACAATAAAACTTAACAATCAATCCTCATATCTTCTTTTCCAGACAACTTTAACGATACGGGCAATTACTAGTGCAAATTACATTTATTAGAAATCATTACCAGGTACTAAGGATAACTCGTTTCTATGATTATGCTTTGTAGATAAGTACCATGACTGAGGTAGGTGTGGACACTGAACGAAGCCCGCTGGCTGCATTAATTATTTAGTTACCTTGATGTTTCATAAGCGTTCTTGACTACATAGCTTAATGACTTTATCATTGACAGGAGACTTAGACATATATTTTTTTTCCAAAATTCATTCCTGTTCCACGTAAGTTTAACTGAATATCTCTGTCTTCGTAGTTCTCAGTCTTACCTCTAGGCAAGAAGATTTCTCTCATAGTCATTAGTTAGAGAAGATCAAATGTTACTTTACCACACAAGACACAAGCAAACGCTCGCGTTTATTATGTTACTCTACTGTATGATTTAATACGTATACATTTCGAATATCTTTTTCTTTTGTTAAGGCAGGAAAAATCTATCGTCGTTCGAGGCAACAAACAGGGTAGTTTTGAGCCCTCACCTACTCAATAAACCCGCCGAGTGCCGTCTCTCCGCCTGTATTGGCGGATCACTGAATCCGTGTTTTATTACTTCAGTGGTACATTTCGATATACCTCACTGATTGCAGATGATAAATATGTAGTTTCGATTTGTTTTGAGTTAGTAGTGTGGGTTACACGTCAGGTACGTATAAATTCTACTAAGGTAATGCAAATTAAATACCTAGTTTTATTCCAAACTTTATTGTGATCGACTTCTAGTCTGTTCTGTTACTAGTAGGTCAATCAGCGACATCAGAACAAGATCAGCGTAAAATTTTGTTGAGCAGTCAGCAGCCTGTAACAATACGAGTAGCTAGGGTGTTTTTGACAAGCACCGAAGGAATGTAACATAGTTCCAGTGGCCCGCCAATAAAGGCGGAGAGACGGCACACGGCATGTTTTTTTAGTGGGTGAAGGCCCCACACTACCCTGTTCGTTGCCCCGAACGACGGGGTGGGCGGTTAGGATTTTATTTCCCCGCATTAACAAAAAAAAAGGGTGTTTTTAACAGCCATGCCTTCCCAAGCATGATAAACTTTAGGTGTCCACAAATAGTTGTTTTATGTGGTCAAGTGAACATTCAAATCAGACAAGTGTCCAATGCTGGCCGGGCAAAAGTTACTTAACCTTGCCGATCGTTCAATCTACATTTAAACTTTTAATTTGCGATTTTGCTAAAAAATCTTCTTAACCCATAATAACGATTTCTTCTCTCTCTCTGATCTTTGAGAAAGCATGAAATTACAATGGCGAAGCTGCTCTTAAATTTCCTTCTTATAGTCAATTACCAATTTTATTTCATGTAATATTAATACACGATTTAATGAAACCGTTATTCTCGTTATAATATTCATTAATTATGCATTAAAATTATGCATTTATGCTCTTACACATACTATAAGGTTGTGGCAGTAGCATTATTTCATCAGCGTGTCATTAAAATAGGCTTTTGAGTTGCAATAATTCATTGAAGGATCATACTTGCATTGCTTAGTACCTTAAATATTGTGCCAAGTACTCGTACAATACTGTAAGTAATTTTCCTTTTATAAGAAAACCATATTATTTCTAGAAGATATCATTACTTTGAGATGGAGTCTTAATGAATGACAAACGTTTGACTTAGGTAATGCCTATGGATATTTCAGTAAATAAGTACCTGCGGTCTACAGCCATATAATATAATGTCGAGGAGATTGGTAGATTTATATATCATCTTTCCAGAAGATATCACCCCATATTCAGTTACAGATTCATGAAATAATCGCCTTACCAAACGTTTAGTATGGATGGAGTGTGCGAAATGAAATATTACCTTTACGTAATATTTCATTTCGCACACTCCATCGTTCGGGGCATTGAACAGGGTAGTGTGACGCTCGCGCCTACTAAATAAAGCCAGCGTGTGCCGTCCCTCCGCCTGTACTGGCAGACCACTGGAACTGTGTGACATTACTTCGGTGGTCCGCCGGCGGCTTACCCTTTCGGGTACCCTCTTCTGAGCGACGCTTCTGCACATCAGAGCGCCACATCTTCGCGAGTGGCCCTGCGGGTGGCGGACTTTCCCCGGTCCAACCACCCCGCGGTCTCAGCTAGGGCGACATCAGGCACAATACATGCACCTGCGCCACTTCAGATGCTGGCGGCGGTTCGGGTCAGAGGAAAGATCGTCCTCCCTGGCCCTCTCCGCCGCGTCCTTCTGTGACATCTTTGCAGAAGGTAGCGACCGCCGCCCAATCCCTGTCGCTACCGAGCATCGCTCTGACGACGCTCGGTAGAGAGAGGTCCCCTCCCCAACTGTGAAATATGTAACCCCAAAATCTCTATTCAGTAATTGATTATTAAAATGTTGCGGAATTCTTTTTCCACAAAAAATCTTGTAGTAGAAAGCTACGCGTATCAAATACTTATAAATAAATAAACTATATATCCTAGTTCAAAACATAATAATTATACATATTAAATTTGTATTTACGCAGGTTCGCCTCTATGTATTTCAATTATAGATTAATGTATTCAGCTCGAGAATTTGTTAATTATATTGGAATTACTGGGAAGATGTTAATCAATTTTACAAATAAGTAATTATTTATATCCTGTATAAATGGGCAAACGTCCGATTTGCTCTATGTACCTCAAAAATCAGTTGGAAGATCTGTAGGAGAACAGGTCTAACCTGGATAACGAGCAATGTTAGCACGCTTCTCGAGTGATACGACGTAGAGAAGGACCGCCTTCCACCAAGTGGACTGACCACATGGGTAATGCCATAGGAGCCGGGAATGCAGACAGCCCTGTTAAATCAGTAAGTCTGTCTGTTGTGGCTCTAGGGAATGCTAATATGCAGCAGAAACGCTGGACTTTGAAATGTGAAACTGCGGCTAAACATTACTTATGAATGGTTAAAATATATGTTTTAAAGTATTAGGTAGGCATTTTATGTGTATCTAATATTATTCTAACACACAATTCTAAAGTATAGATTACATTTTACTACGTGTATAAAAGTCAACTGTATTCTATTTTTAAACCAGACACACGGAAGTAAGACATGCGTAAAGACGTAACGTGACAGGTATTTATTTATCGTAAATCTGTGTCATCGAGCGATGAGTGTTTAACAAACAACTCTTACGTTTTGTATTGCGTAAGCAATGAAAAGTGGCCGAGTTTATTTACAAACAGACTGCCTTCATCCATCGTTGCACCGGTCAATTAACGATAACTTTGATGCCCTCTTTAAGTTACGCTACTAATTGTAATAATATGCCTTTTTGTATAAATGTGCATTACAATTTTCCTATAACTAGTAATTATTGTCATTGTGATTCGTTTCTTTTATACTACGCGTGGGTGGAAAACAAGCAGATGGCCCACCAGATGGTAAGCGGTTACCGTATAGCCTATAGAACGCTAGCAACGTCAGAGGCATCACTTACGCGTCACCATCTCCAAGGAAAGTAAGGAAATCCTTATTATTAAGGAGAGGATAGGGAGGGGGTTCAGACCTCCAGCGCTCGCACTCACCATACGAAACACAACGGCAGGAGTAGGTACTTACCGTTGTTTCACGCCAATATTATGTGAGAGGATGGTACTTGCACGATCGAGCCGGCCCATTCATGCTAGGATAAGCAAGGCTCTACCACATTATTGAAAATACGCAAAAACGTCACTAGGTAAATTACTAAATATTATTCTTAATATTATACATAGACATACAGACTCACGGCTGTTTTCCCAGAGTAGTAGGCAGAAGCAACGGATTGCCACTTGTAATAAATTTGCCTTCCACTGGCAAGTTTTTCCCCAATATTTATAAAATACAACATTTCGTTTTAGGTATTCAATATATACCTTATTTATTTATCCACGAAATTAACTTGCTATGTGCCGTCTCTCCGCCTATATTGGACTGGAACTGTGGGACATTACTTTAGTGGGCTGTATACGTACCTATGTTCAAACAAAACTTGCAATTTCAAACCAAGCATCCTGAAACTTTCATTAAAATAGAAATCCTTTCATAAATCTGTAACTATAATATACTAAGCGACATATCTCCGCCACTAACTACTAAAGTAGTCACTAATAAAACCCAGCCTACCCATTATCTATTTCCTTCATTCAGACCTAAACTTTCAAACCATTATCTTTAAAACGCCCGACTGTTGCGGTCACTTACACAAACCCAAACCCATTAAGAATCCGTTGTTAAACATTAAATAAACAGATAAACGCAGTCCAGTAGTGCACAGATGGCTAAACGCGATAATCTGGGCCTATCTAGATAGAGGCTGAATGTCACTGCACCTTCGCCCGTGAAAGCTACACAAAATGGCGACGGTAATTTCACTTGTCATACCACAAATGAGTTTTGTTCATCATTTAGAAAGTCCTCTGAATTGAATTAACTTGGACTAAATTGAAGCTTCAGGGAACTTTCCATTAGATGTTTTCACACGGGACTTGTAAACCATGACGGACATCGTGAACTTATTCCATAAAGAAACATATCTAATGTGAATGATTATTAGGTCTATATTAAATACAAATCAATATATTAGCCTTTGGACATACTGAATATATACCTATATTGCGAAAAAGTAACAAATATGTGAGAGGGCGAAACCTCATTCGTGCCCAGCGCGTATCAATTCTAAAAAAGAAGAAAAATTCCTGTTATGTTCTTTCATTAGTTGTATTGTTATATTATTTTATGAATTTCTCTGACAATTCAAATCCAATAAATACAGCAATGGATAAACCCATTAAATTATTTCTTAACTTGTACCTAAACATTTTTATCGCTTCTTGCCAAAACCATAAAGAGATTACATTGCAAGTGTTCGCCTATGGACACATTCAAAAGTTGTATAACTCTAATACGCTAAGCAGATATCTTAAACGTTTTACGGGAACGTTATACTTCAAGATGTTTATCAAAAATATATATGAAACTGATACCCGATTCGCGGATGTTGTACAGTTTTATTAGCGTATTATTTAGTAGTAAAAGCTTATTTGAAATAAAAGCTTATGATATTGATAGCTGAACATTCTAACATCCTGTCTAGAAATCCGTTAGTAGTGAGCTTAGACTACATTGTTGAACTAGTCTAACCACGATTATAGTGCTAAATGTGAGACATATATGAGTTTACTGATACTTCATTTTAGTCGTTAGCATTATTATGATTAAAAACTAAAGCAATTAATGGTGCAATTTACTGCATTGATGGCGGAATAGTTAAAGAAAACGCTATGCCAATTACTCTCAGCTCGATTCCCACAAAGGGCTAATATAAAAATTATGCAGTTAACACACAGCTGTCTCAGTGGTGCTTAGTGGAACACCAAGTATCCGTTGATTACGTGTATTGTAAAGTCCACCTCTTTTCGCTATAATCGGATTAATACTTGGAGTAACGTCATAGCTCCAAGAAAGCAAGTAGCGTTCTTTTAAAATGTTTTATTCATAACTGTTTCTTCTTTCAGCCTCTTGACGCCCACTGCTGGACATAGGCCTCCCCAGGGGATCACCACAACAGCGTTCATGTGCTAACTTACTAGTTATTCGTTAATAACTATCTATACCGCATTTATCACGTCCTCTTTAAATGTAACTTACATACCTTTGCGCCGTAAACATGCTTACATACCTGGAAACAAAAGTATTTTTATTAATTTTACTAAAATAAACATGATTATTTAACATAAAAAAATACTTATTTACAAGTAGCTATGATTATTTACATAATATGGAACATTAGTGATGTAAGTTTTATCCCGAAAAGAAACGTAATGTGTTATCAAACTTAACAGTAATTATAAACAAACTATCATGAATATTCAAACATTTAACAAATTATTTCTTATAGAAATATGTTTAAATATTTAGTTACTCAACAAAAACTGTAAACACAGATAGATAGGTACACATAACCCGGAAATACTAACGTTATTTATAGTTTAACCGGCGAAGTCTAGTTTTAGTCAAACGGTAACCTTTAAGATGTGGTCAGTTCATAATATATAGACTTGTCCATAACTCTTTTCGTAGTGTAGACCATGTTACATTGCCATTAAAGTTAGTTTCTAGAAAATACTGCTATAAATCTTATTCTCGATGAAATCTTTTAGAAATACATATAGAAATATTTTATAATTTCACTAGACGCTTCCCGAGACCTGCCTGGACTTATACGTAACTCTTTATCACACTATCTCTATGCAAAACACCCCACAGAAACTATCAAATTTTCTGGAATAAAAATAAACTGGCATTTTCTGCGCTCCAGACTATGTGTGTGCAAAATTTCATGATGATTGGTTCAGTAGTTAAAACGTGAAAACGTAACAAACAAATGAACTCATATTCGCATTGTGCGGCTGAGCGCGTGATAAATTTATAAAGTGCGTTTGCACCGTACACGCATTTATAATAATAGTAGATAAGGATAGTTGGTACAGTGACCATGTAATTGGTTCGTATTGCTATACTCTTATAGTTACCCCATTCCATTTCAAGGTCACCCTACTACCGTCTGAGGAAATAAAATTAAATAGAAAATACTAACTCCAAGGAGGACAGGAAAATTTAAAATAATAAGCTTAACTAACCTATACGTACTATGTGGTTTATCATACCCTAGATTCTAGACTCAAAAATATAAATAAGTACCTACTTACATCACTCTACGACAAACTAATCATCTCTATCTAAAAATAGCTATTCCACAAGTAACATTCGTTTTTCCGGAATGAAAAGTAGCCTATGTCCTTTTCTGGGCTCCAGACTAAATGTATGCAAAATTTCATATTGATCGGTTCAGAAGTTACAGTGTAAAAACGTAAAGACAAACACTTTCGAATTGATAATATTAGTAAGGATACGTCTCGAGGCCATATATTTTTAATTTTAAAATTGCCTTTTTGTTGTGCCTACATTTTTTTTATACTATTTTAAGTTATATTCTATTGTTTTTATTTTTGTGTCATCTGTACAACCGACGTCATGACGGACGGTCATATCACGGGGGTAGTGAGATGGTATTGTAACGATTTTTTCCCTCCAATTAGGGAAGAGGCCTAACGGTAAGTATATTGTATAAACTATAAAAAGTAATTCCTCCGCCGTGTGGGTCCGGCTTTAGAATTGTCCCACCCCTCTCTACCCACGGGAGTCGTAAGAGCCGACTAAGGGAATACCGGGGGAGTGGGCAGCAGCACTACCTCGAGTATTAACAACATCCACTGCGATCGCCAACCCGCCTGCCAAGCGTGGCGATTACGGCATTATCCCCCACATGAGCACATAGTTCTCTTGGGGTGGTCTTTGTCCAGCAGTGGACGTCGAAAGGCTGTTGGATGGATGGATAAAAAGTAAAGACCAGCTTTTATTGAAAGCAGTTTTACGGTAATCTAGCTAAATAAATTAGGAGATTACTCGCTAAACACATATTAGTATCGGTATTCTTGAATATTACAGTAAATTAAGTTCGCAGCTTGTGTGGTGGCACAAGGCAGCTAGTAGTCGTAAATCAAAGCTGTATCGGCGCACGAGCACGCACTGCACACAACCCGTAACAGAGACTTCGCCGCGGTAAATTGCCTGTAACTTAGGCGATTATATCGCTCAATAACAACAACGTAGATCAACTTTAGTAATATTAATACCGGCATTAGTTTATTTTAAATAGTAGTACTATCAGACATGTTACACTTCTTCGTAGATGTTTATATAGAAACTATATTTTTATGGTATTTTATTTCAACACTTTTTCTGTCCCACTGTTGGGTACGGGTCTCCTCTCATCGGCCTTTGTCCGCCACGCTGGCCCAGTGCGGGTTGGCTGATTTCACAAGCCGTCGAGAAAATCTCTCAAGCATGCATGTTCCCTCCACTGAAGGAATGTAATACTTATATAGTTCCGGTGGCCCGTTCGTTCGTTGCCCCGAACGACAGGGTGTGCGGTTAGGAACATTTTTTCCCGCCTTAACAAAAAAAACAATTATTTGTGTGATGAACACAGATATTTGTACTGCGTCTGAGTGTTTTCTATCTATAAATATGTAGGTATGTATGTATTTACAAAAACAAAGTAATATATATGTATATCCCTAGTAATCTGCTACCCATAGCACAAGCGTTAAGCTTGTGAAATGAAATGGGGAGCAGCGGCTTGAAAATACTCTCGGTATAGTTGAGTCCATGAGTGACGGTTACCATTTACCATCAGATGGGCCGTGGCCTGTCTGTAACTACATGCAATAAAAAAAAATTCAAAGGTCACCTTGTGTGTCGTACCAGGTCCGGACCTTGGACTGGGGATCGAACTCTCTTTGGAATCCACCACTAAACCACTGTCTTTGAAATCCTTGTTTTTACCGCTAGGTAATCACTGAACCACTGAAGGGATGTAATATGGTTCCGGTGGCCCGCCAATAAAGGCGGAGAGACGGCACACGGCGGGTTTCTTTAGTGGGTGAGGGCCCACACTACCCTGTTCGTTACCCCCGAACAAAGTGCGCGATTAGGAACATTTTTCCCCGCCTTAACAAAAATTAAAGGTTATCACTGAAGAGTTTATGGTATAGTGACATTAAATTACAATTGACATTCAACAAAACACTCGTTTTTTAAGCCTTAGTGTTGATTGTTGTTTTGAGATCTACGGCGAGAGACCGCACGGGTAGTCAATAAAGTCAGGTACTCTGTTTCCGTTATGTTGTTTTTCCGTTTAAGGTGGAAGTAATATTAAGATTCTCAAAAATTGGCAGTTCAAAGTCGTGCCACGAGATATATTTTAATTGTTTAAACAGAAATTAATGGAAAAATTACAGATACAAAAACACCCACAGTGTTTTACTTACTTTATTTATGACAAATATATCTTCCATATAGTAAATGAAGTGGTAAACAGGAAGCGTTTGATCCGTCTGGATTTTTTGATAACGTAATATAATACAAAACAAATATAATTAATTTGTTCATTATCTTATTAACTGCTTATGCGCGCTATTAATAAATGAGATAAATAATTGATAACTAAGTATAAAAATATTATATTGGTTTCCAATTGATACTTGATTGGAGATTTGTGAGATGAGATTTGTGCTCCAGTCAACGATTGCGTCACTTAGGGGTCATCCATAGATCACGTGATGCTCAAAGGGTTTTGACAAATATCACAAGGAGGGTCCTCCTCCTTCCATGTCCTGGTTTGTATGTATTTATGTCGTTGAACGCGCGATTCCCAAACAACCGAAAAGCGGCGTGAGCTTAAATTAGATTATACTTACCTGTATTATTTAACAATAATATTATGAAGTTTTTGAGATACCTTGTACTAAAAAAATTACACGTGATTTATTAATATTTCAATTTCATTAATTAGATATCATGGCATATATAGTTAATTCTGTAACTACTTATATTAAAAGAATAAAAATCTTGATGATAATTATTACGTATATGGACGACATGCCGAGTTATTATATTTTTTCTTATTATTGAATTTATTATAGGTAACGCGACGATATAAGCCTTCCGCTTATATTTATTTTACAGGGTAGTGTTGATATTAAAATGAATGCTTATTAACAACACTTTCTTTTTATAAATACATTTGAACATGTTTTTTTGGACCCATAACAAGATTTTCTAAATTATTTTTTAGGTTTGGAGATCAATACAAAAAAAATATAGAAATACTGATCTTAAGCACTAATTATTATTTTATTCGACAAGTGAGAACTTAATGAGCATATATCTGTCAACAACTAAATCCAAATTGATGGAGATCATGCAAATTTTACACGTACAAGTTTGACAATACTCATTGGTATCAACTTACTATAGAATAGATAAGTACATCTTTAAAATGATAACATAACGCAAATGCCACGCAAAAACTGTAAAGTACATGTAAACATTGTCGTTGTATCATTCAACTTTGATGGACCAGTAACGTAATTTAGTGTCTCATAAACATACCAAATAGTTTAACAGCAAAACAAAGATTGTTTATATATTTATTTAATTAGAAGAAAGCGCTTGACCAGTAGTAATCGTGACAGACGGTCAGAAAGGATGTGCATTGCCAGCATTCTCGCTTTCACTTCTCGAAATGCTTCTTAGATTATTGCACAATTACATCTAGACTAACTATGTATGATGGAACCAGTTCAACTATCTAGGCAAGCATTTAACTGGCGATATATCTGTGCTAGTTTTTTGTGATAGGACATACCTATGATATAGTCTCCTGGCCTGATGTTTGAACAACATGTTTTTAATGAAGTCTGATTTAAAAAAAACACTGAATCATAAAGTACCTACCTCACGTTATGATTAGTGAGCATACTTGTAACAGGCAATTTTTTTATGATTAAAAAATAAAGTTATTTTCGTTAATAATCCCTAGAGGTACAGCCTTGCTTTTCAATGTATAAATTGGTCGGCTCGATCGGGGAAGTCTCTCGCAGAAGATCTGCCTGAAACAGCGGTAGGCATTCCTACTGATGTGTTTCGTAAGGTGAGAGAGCGCCAGAAGACCAAACTCCCCTACTTGTTTTCCTTCCTCTGTACATCCTGCCTATCCATTGCCTTTGAGTTAGCAACGCGCGAGTTCTACAAGCTACGGCAGAGGGTGATACATGTTGGTAAACCGCTTACCAACAGGTAGTTGTAGTTTAAAAAAAACATATTCGTTTAAGGATCATCTATCATGTACGAAGTTGTTCGTCAATATATTTTTCTTCGACCATATTGTTAACCCCATATTAACGTTGAAATCTAATTTTCAAGTGATTGTAGTAGGACCTAGAACTGCCTGAAGGCCTGAACATAAGTAGCGAGCTTGCACCTGTCTTAATTCAGGACTTTGGAAGCATCACTCCAAATTAATTATCGCTATCAGATGAAAGAAAATATCGTCAAAATACTGCATGCCCGAAACATTTTCTCCGTGGATGGTGAAGCCTTTAAATTCCTCTTATTCGATTCTTTACCCTAATAGGTAAAACGCTAGCTAATGTATTTTACTGTTTGTCCGATCTAGGTCAATTTACCCTTTCATAAATTCATTTGCAGTGAGGTACAATACCCGCAGACAAAACAAATCGCCAACGGCTTATCTGTCGCGATCGGCATGCGATCCCCGTGCCTACATGCTCCGCCATCCGACAATGCAATATTTTCAACAAAAACACTTTTTATACCTTCTGTACTTTTATCTCACCACATTTTTTTTACTTTTTAAACAATTTACATTACCTTTTATATAAAACGTTATATGTTATAAATATATAAATGTAGGCATAAAATCTTAGGAGTGTAAAGACTACATGGCTAGAATAAAAAATAATAAGTGACAAACGTACGTCAGTGAGCTGGTCATGCATTATGGCTTTTATAACACAGAACTAACTAGAAACTGATAAAAAAGTAATAAAAACTCTGAACGAAAACTATGTATTTGAATGTGGCAATGGAGTTCGTTAATAACCTTACCATCGCTTTGCAAATAATATCCATAAGTACGTTTTAAGCACTCGTCAATGCTTGCTATTTACCGCAACACAAAGTGTCTAAATCCTAGGCTGTTGCTATAATTGAGTTCAATGCAACATGATTATATTTTCATACATTCCTGAAATTCGTGAGTTTCACGCTTGCACTGTTAGACACACAACTATCGTTCTGGTTACTTACATCCCTATTGATGCCTACCTGATAGGGTTCTATGCTATTATTTAATTTAGTAAGTGGATATACTTGTATCGAATGCGACTACAAGTATCGGAAACGAAAGTACACTCAGACTAGGTAGAGTCAGGTAGACATACAACCGTTTGTGGATTGTGGATCACACAGATATACTTATCCCATATATCTATAACATCGACCACATAACAATAATTAATTACAGCTGATATTCAATGCTGGCTTTGTCAACACCTTATTGCTACGTGTATGATACATAATATAGCTATGTGTGACGGGCTTTATATAATAATTACTTGATTCAAATACGTGTCTTGATATATATATATATATACTAGTTAATGCCCGCCACTTCTTCAAAACTCAAACCCATTATAGGGGTAGGGGGGTAGGTAGTTTAGACGTCTCACACAGGAACTCCTTATCGCCATAAAAAATATTCTGTATTTATATAATATACTCGTAATAGCTCACCCGGCGAACTTCGTACCGCCAAATTATTTTTTGTGAATATTTTACAATGAAAATTATTAAAGTACTAATATAGGTATTAAAAAATAGGGGTTAGCAGTAGAAGGGTGAAAATTTGGGGTTGTATATATTTTTAAATGCAGTCATAAAAAAATAAAAATGTTGTCCACAAAATTAAAAAGAGAGAGGTGTGAAAAATAGTTTACATACTATTCTCAGACCTATTAAATATACACACAAAATTTTATAAGTATCGGTGACGCCGTTTCGGAGGAGAATGGCGACAAACACTGTGACACGAGAATTTTATATATTAGGTAGATGTTAGGTATAAATGGCAAAAATAGTTATTCTACCGCAACTATTCAATATTCCGGCATAAAAATGTTAATCCAGTGTTTCTAATATCTACCTACAAAATTTTACCCAACACCGATCAGTCGTTTAGACGTGGTTCAAAGACAAACATCCAAATAACGACATGAAAACATCCACACATCTCCACAATATTTCGCACGTATAATATTAATAGAGAGAAGCTATAGACATGTAGATATAACATTGAAACTGAGTTCACCCTACATTTGCTAACGTATTACTAGACTTCTGTCTAGTCTTGTGCGGTCTATGATCTATAAGAACAGCTTACATGAACGACCTGTATAGACAGCAGCCATTTTGCAGTTTTTCTTTTGATAGTCCAGGAATCCGAATAACACAGAACTGTAATAAACTATTTTGTCGGCCACAACGGCGGCCAAATCTTATTTGTACAATTTTAAGTTCTCATCGCTTCAACGTTCAAGCGAAGTCAATCCTATTCCACATAAATATGCACCTGTGATGCGCCAAAATGGGAATGAACACACACAGTGCAAAAAGCATTCCGCTATATTCTTTCGCAGTCATGAATAAAACATATTGCCAAAAACGTACCACGTACCGTTTCGGAGCTATACGAACAACCATAAATCATTTGTTCTTGTATGTACAAATGTACATTGGTATAGGATATAATATATATGCGATGTATTTTTGCGAATCGTGAGCTGACACATTGTCAGATTAGTGAGTTCTATAATAATTAAATATCGATTGCAGTGTTAGATCTTGACATTTAAAATAAACGATATAATTAGGTAGAGCCTTGCTTATCCTAGCGCGAATGGGCCGGCTCGATCGGGTAAGTACCCCTCTCACATAAGATCAGCCTGTAACAACGGTAGTTACTCCTACCGTTGTGTTTTCTGTGGTGAGTGAGAGAGCCAGAGGCCCGAAACCCCTCCCAATCCTCTATTTATTATCCTTCCTATTCTCTCCTTATTATTCTTCCTATCGAATTCCTATCCCTTTCCTTGGAGATGGTGACACGCCAATGATGCCTCTGGTGTTGCTAGCGTCTATAGGCTACGGTAACAGTTTACCATCAGGTGGCCGTATGCTTGTTCCCAAGCCTTATAGTATATTATAAAAATAAGAAAAACATCCACTTCATTAAATTTCGTAGCATTTACTGCTGAATGCGTAGAATTTACGTCCAAAATTCATAAAAAATTACTAATATTGCGAAAATATAATCAGCTTTACATATTTAAGCTAATCTGGTCAAAGCTGCGAGGAGCCGTTGGATGCGGTCGGCACAGAACCGCTCGTTGTGGCGTTCTCTTGGGGAGGCCTATGTCCAGCAGTGGAAGTTGAAAGGCACGTTAAAAGGATGGATGGATGGATGGACATATCTAATCTGACGGTACTTCCAAGTGCGATTTAATCTTCGACAGTTGAAGCTCATTGAAAAGCTTTGGCAGAAGATCCACATTTTAGGTAATTTAATAAGGAATATCTGAGCGTGTGACAGTGCGCCAGATCAAATACTAACAAACTGTGAGGCCAATCACAATATTATCTATACACGTAGATTTCAGTGCGTTTTGGAAGACCCCGTAACTATAAATTTGCTACTGTATAAAGTTTATAGGGTTAACCGATGGTAAGCAAACCGCTACTCACTATTTTCCTTTCACAGATGTAAGAATGCACGTCTATCCCTGCTACAATCCCCGGTACTTCATCACACGGCAGACAGCGGTACCGACCCGCTCGGGTATGTTAACAAATTAGTACTTCCACACTATAATTCACACACACACACACACACACACACACACACACTTTTAACCCAAACCTACCACCAGTAATGCAATGGGTGATAATTGCTTATTGCCCTTGGTCACCTCGTACGAACCCACGGGAAAGAACAGGATGGTGGCACTTGTATTTTTAGCCCCCCTTAGACATTGATAGTAGAACCAATATTAAGAACTTATTTTGCTCGTTGTTTACTATGTATTTTAGAAGTCTTAGAACAAAAAAATTGAATCAAACTATTTCCTTGTTCTTTTTCAATCCACGTCTCTGTTAATACTGTCCCCAACGAATCATACGTCATTGAGCACTAATTGTTATTGATAAAACGAATACGACTCGACATATAAAGTATTCAATTTGCCTTTTTGCATGTCAGTTTATTAACAGATGGTATTTTTATGCGCAGTTAATTTCAGTTGGGTGGTCGGGGTCGCATTCGCAACGTGTAAACAAATAAACATTGAGTCAATCATCTGTTTGTTTAATACATAGATTTAATATATACTATCGGTTTAATACGATACATAATTTGATGTGGGTTTTGTGGTCAAATATCGATTTTTGTGGTGCTAGATTGTAATGGTACATTTACAGAATAGGATAATTTTACCATATCTCTTTCCATCGATATCGTATGGTACGAAATGTTTGACTTCACGCATTTCCATATAACGAGAAGAGGCTTCACTTGCGGCTTAGTCACCATCCACCTAATAAAACCTGATGGTAAACTAAAGGCACTTTATCACGTAAGACCGCATTTGTAGAAAACAGTGGGCAAATATTTTTGTTTACATAAAATAAAAATATTAGGGCAACATCATAATGCGACAGAAAGACAAATATTAACCTTAATATGCCATTTATAGTAGTAACCTTAAGTATTAAAAGTTTAAAGTAACTATGTCGATATGGTATTATTAGTAGGAAAACAGACGAACCTAAGTTGATTTTCTTCAATGCATTCCATTCCTATGATTATTGTTTAGTTTATATGCAGCTCGTGGATAATAATTTAACAGCCCTAACACTTAAGGCGTAAGCCGACTTGTTACATTTACTTATCGCCCTTATTCATTTATGGTACTTTTATAGTCAGCACTTAATCTGTCAACAATTATTGCATTGCTGTTAAAACAAAGGGTCTCCATATATCTTTCCATTCAAGTCTTGCAATAAAACCTTTCACAAAAAGGGTTAAGTGATGAAAGCTAATGTAATTTCTTAACAAAGTTATTGTTCCCTCTAAATAGCCATGTCTCTGATGGTACTAGATATGCTAATATGTGCCTTTAACTTATAAACAAAGCCCAAAGGAAGCGTTTAAGTAAATGTCTTGGTATACATTTGCGTAACATACGTACTTTCGCCGTCCTCTATCATTAAGATAAACGCAGTTTAATGGAATGGCAAATCAACCCATCGGCAAAGAACGCTTTGAATATTGTATCGCTTTCAATATTGTAACGTTTTCAATATTGATATAATCATAAAATGTCAATAAATGTAACAGACTAAAAACAGACTATGACTGGGCTTAGTAGCACAGGTGGCAACTTCTAATGTCTATAACTCAGAAATAAGATAATCTATACTAATAAATGGAGATCCGTTTTTGGTTATACTGCGAAAACTACTGAACCGATCGAAATAATACTTATACCATAAGATGCAGCGTGTTTCGGAGAAGGTTTCAGTATATGATATGTTGGTGATTACTTATCCGGAACCTATATTTTTGATGTGAAACATCTAATGTGGAGGGAGTGTAAAACCGGCTGTTAGCGTAGCGACGCTTATACCTAAATACCTAATAACAGGAAACCTATCCGAAATTGATTTTTCATCGATAATACTATGACGCAAGCGAAGCCGCGGGGACTATTCTATAAAATCACTTCTATAAAACAGTATTGTTTTTTGTTTTAAAACAGAAACAAGTTTCATAAAAGTTTATTTTATCAAATCATACTTTAATATTATAAATGTGAATGTAAGTTTGTTTGTTACGCTTTCAGGTGAAAACTACTTCACCGATCATCATGAAACTTTGTACACATATTCTCGGAGGTATTAGAAGTAACATAGGATACTTTTTATTAAAAAAAATACGAAAAATAAAAAAAATTGTTTGTCACAAAATCTCAAAATCTAGCAAATTCAACGCCATCTAGCATTTCAGTAATGAAGTTCCAACCCCGAGTACTGTAATACCGTTGCACTATATTACCGACAATTTCAAGGGTTGCTTTATTTATTTTTATGAAATTACTCACGGACGAAGTCGCGGGTAACAGCTATGTGTGTATAAAGAGAATTATGAATGTTGACGAAGCGAGAGATGTATGAAAGGATAGAGCCTCGTGGCACTCTGTTTTCTCTGCCTACCCCGCAAGGGAGATGGCGCGATGATAAGTAATAGTAGTTGTAGTGGGACGTGAGGCCGTTTTCTTTTTAAAAATAATAATGTAATAGTCATTTATTTACGCGAGCGAAGCCGCGGGAAACAGCTAGTATCTTATATAAGTTATCTTTTACAATTCCTTTTGCCTAATTACAGTGTTAATCTCGATGAATTTTCGATAATACTTTCACGTTTGTAGCAATGTACCTGTCATGTCTTCTTCTTTAGCTAGAAGCCAACCTTGGTTTTTGGCGAACAAAGATCATTAAGTGCTCCGGCGGTTGTCCGAGAAGAGACATCCATACTAATTGCCGTGACGACATAGTGATGGTGTGCCCAAGCTGGATACCATGGCAGTAGGTTACAAAAATAATAACTAAAGTCAGTTTTGATTCTGTTTGAGATTTGCTCACCTAAGTTAATTCTATTCTTCATAATTTATTCAAGTAATACAAATCTGAAAGTTTAAATGTTTACATGCTTGTTTTAGAATCATGCAAAAAATAGGTGTGCGTTTCAAATTCATTGATAAAAATCCTCTGAGTATTTTATAAATAACCTATGGTGAAGCTAAGCTAACCTGTACAAAGTACGCTACTTGGTTGAGACTACTGGGTTAAGAATGAAATGTTCAATTCAACTATTCATGATGTACATTTAGCGTTAAATCTTCCGCGAGTAACCATGTGTACTCTAGCCAATCATAAAGTTTAATTGGTCGCTTTCTCTGCCCTTATCTGGAGCATGGCGTGATCTCGCTCCAATTATGGGTTGACGATTTGCCGCCTGTCAACCTCTTTCATATCGCCTTGGTATATTTCCCATACTGTATATAGGTAATCAGACATATAGATCGTCTGTATCCCTTACCCACATAAGTACTGGAAATGCCACCAAGTTCACAATACGCTAAGTATTTTTAACAATCGAGGAGGTGTCAATGATGACAAAAGTCATAATAATTGCCTCATTTTTTTTTAAGTAGTAGGCATTTTGGCGGGCCTGTTGATATGTGATGAAGTTAAGTTTCGACAGCATCTACCTGTAGAATTGCTTTTTTTTTATAATTCTGGCAAAAACGGGGTAAGCTAATCTAAAAATATCAATCCATCCTAGTGATATTTATTATAAATTTGTAGTAACCGCCCATCAGACGGCCAGCTGCCGCACTGGATCATTAGCTACTGTTGTTAAAAAAGACGAACTGTTATTTTATTTTATGTATTAAATCCATATGTATCTTAATAGATACTGCTATACACGTGTTTCATCAAGGCTAAGCTAAGAATTGTCTAAAATTAGCATGTGTATTACACAGTCACATCATCTGAGCCCGTTTCATTTAAAACAGTTTTCAATATGAATAGGTCGTGAACCAACCTTTGATACAACAATATATATTTTAGCAGTGAGATATTATTTCTCAATAAGAAACAATTTGAACGCAATAATAGGTTGGTATCTGTAAAGCTGACTTTTCGTAACATTTGGTAAGACTCAAAGGTCACATTGAAACCTCACACAAATGCTGGTAACAATAGGGAATGGTTGCTACAAATTTAATTCATTCAATATATCTGATATTTTTGCTTAATAGATGAGACATTTTAAATAATAATCTAAATGTCATTCGAGGTATAGGTAATATGCTGCATACGTTTGTTAAGCTAAAATAGAAGTATTTTGTGCTGTTTTTCAATAGATTTAGATAATAAAGACAGTGGTAAAAATTATAGCCACATATTGCCAAACTATTTAGTAATCTGTGATATTGCTATCAGAAATAGGAGATCCTTGGAGAGTTTCTATAGTCGAAGGCTATTAATATTATGGTCAAGCTTCAGAGTGTTCATACACATTTTGGTATTGGAGAAAAGGATACAATCACGTATAGGTATAAGATACCTTTTTTACCAAATAACTCATTTTTTTTAGTGACACATAAACAATAACATTTAATACAATTGACGGGCCTCGTGGCGTAGTCGGTAGTTAACCGACTTCCGTGCACGAGGTTCGTGGGTTCAATTCCCACTCAGGACAATCATTTGTGTGATGAACACAGATATTGGTACTGCGTCTGGGTGTTTTCTATCTATCATATTTTCTATATATCATTATGTATTTAAAAAAAAAGTAATATATGTATTATATCCGTAATCTGGTTCCCATAGCACAAGCGTTAAGCTTAATTGGGTAACACAGGTAAAAAAAAAAAAACATTTGGAGGTCAGAGTAGATGTGTATTGTAAAGGAGTGTATTTCACTAGCAATTACGGTGACAGTTATTTTAAGTACAATAATAAGCCTTGACGAATCCTAGTTTTAAAATAGTATACGACACTACTCATCCTACGGATGATTATAAAAATCGTTGTTTGAGTACGCTCAAACAACGATTTTTATAAGCACTCAATAAGCAATGCAGACAAAGGCAAGAATATAACGATAGATTTTGTAAAAGCACACTTGTCTCAACTGCAGGGGTGTCAAATAACCATACGGCCCGTCTGATGGTAAGCGGTTACTGTAGACGTCAGACGTTAGTACCATCAGGATGAGGATGTGGTGATGGAGCATGATGGATGTGATAAGGCCCCCCTGAGATACAGAAGGTGATGATACAGAAGGTATGATCAAAAAATCCAGCATCTGAAGTACTAATGCCCTTTTTGTTCAGACGGGGAAAATGTACCTAAACGCACACCCTATCATCCGGGGTCATGATCAGGGCAGTGTGCAGCGCTCACTCACTATAATACCACCTACATGCCGTCTCTCCACCTGTATAACCACTGTACTTCAGTGGTCTTAAGTCCGAAGGTCAGAAGTATAATACTTTCTAACATTTACGCGAATTTTACACATTTTGAAATAAAACTACGTTTACGGAATCTATCGCGTTTACTTGATTTTTATGCTATCCCAACGTTTCGAATACTTTACAGCATTCATGATCACGGGTGGACTTAGATGGTAGATGTCCAAAGCTGATATGTTGTTTCAACGGTTTCATCTACCCAAAAAAGGTCAGAAGTCCCAAATGCCCTTAATCTTTTATTGCGACGAAAATTATATTGTGATTTATTTTCAACTCGGAGAAAGAGAAATTGTCAAGACTGTAGCGAGATGGAATAGAATGCCTGTAAGTACGTCGAACGATTTACATGCCTCTTGGAGAACTCGTATGATTTGTCGGCTGTCGCCCGAAGCCTGATAACAAAGCGTGGCAGAACAGTTAACGATGAAACAAAATAAATTTATGTGACTGCATTTTACATACGAACGTAACACAAGGCACTGCAATTCGAGATATAGTATCGTCTGCAGACTAGACTTCATCTGGGCTAATATTAAATCTGCTTAGAATCCTTAGGTACTAATCTATACTATTATAAAGCTGTAACAGAGCTGTGTCTGTAGGTACATTTGAAATATTTGAGAAAAAATTACTGTAATAGGCTATAATCCATCCATCCATCCATCAGCCTTTTAAAGTCCACTGCTGGACATAGGCCATATAGGTGTGACTTAACACATAACATTTTTTTTTAGAATTTTAGTCTAGTCTGTTTATCTGTTTGTTTGTTCGCGCATCATGCAAAATGTACAGAACGGATTTTGATGCAGCTTTTTTTTATTTGATAGGTCTTGATTAAACTTAAAAACTGGTATGGGTACATTTTATCCCGCGCTACTATATCGGGAACTTGAGATATTATCCAAAAATAATATTATAAATGAAAAAGTGAGTTTATTAGTCATCATGAAATTTCGCATATTTATAGGTATATAATCCGGAGCTCAAAAAAGGACATAGGCGACTTTTCACCCCGGAAAAATAATGGTTCCCGTGGGGTAGCTATTTTTACGTAGTGATAATTAATGTACCTACTATATAGTTAAGTATTTCAATTATTCTAAAGTCCACACAAATATAGTCGCGGGCACCATCTAGTTCATTATAACCCAGATTGAGGGCCTATACACACGGAGTACATATTTTTTTAAATGTTGAGTGTTGCTGTTAATTAGCCACAGTTCAGATAACAATGTTCCACGTGCACTAAACTGCCCCACCATCTCTTGAGTAATTTAAAGACTAGAGAGACAGCAACGTGACTTCACGCAAAGGACGAAATTGGAAAGTACGAAGACAATACGATGTAAAAGTGATAACATCTCAACATTTAATTAACGGTATGAAAATCCCGACTCGCGGCACGGTGAACAACCTCACACTATCATAACAATGAGTGTAAAATTCTTACTAATATTACAAATACAATAATGCATTGCCATGTGGGGCCGGCTTTAGAATTGTCCCACCCCTCTGTACCCACGGGAGTCGTAAGAGCCGAATGAGGGAATACCGGGAGAGTGGGCAGCACTCCCTCGAGTATTAACAACATCCACTGCGATCGCCAACCCGCCTGCCAAGCGTGGTGATTACGGCATTATCCCCCATGACGGGATCGCTCGTTGTGGCGTTCTCTTGGGGAGGCCTATGTCCAACAGTGGACGTTGAATGACTGATGGATGGATGGATGGAATAATGCATTTGTTTGTTTATTACCCCTTCACGCCGTAACTACAAAACCGATTATCATGAAATTTTGCATGCATATAGTCTGGGGCCAGGCTACTTTTTATCGCGAAAAAATAGATGTTTCCTGTGGTATACCTATTTTTGCATAGAGATAATTAAAAATTATAGTGATGTATTTATATTCGGAAATCCAGGACACATTCGCGGGCAGTACCTATCTAGAAGCGCTTTCCTAAAAATTTACCCCTAGCCGCGTTTACAAAATATTTATAAATAATCAAATTTCTTATAAATCAAAACTGCTACCTAATTAGTAAATAGGAGGTTATGTGAAAAAAGTGTTGATACAAGAGTTGTAGATCTTTTTATTACCTACAATTTCGCAATTTAACTTTTTTCGATAGGACTCTTAGTTTTGCCGGAAATCGTGATAAACCGTTTTGCACCCTTAAAAGCTCACCCCCACCCCCTTCCCGACCTCAAATCCTCCTCTCCCATAAATTATTTTCCTTTTATTTTTATTATTTTTCCTTACTTTTCCAATGGGTATCATCAAGGCTTCGACACTGGCCTAAAAGTTGGTGATACAATTTTATAAATAAAATTATATTTTAGTGTTAGCGTTTTTAAAATCTACGTATTTTATCTAAATGAGGTATGTAAAGGCGCTTTATAAAATGTGCTCTATTTAAGATTTCAAAATAACGAGATGTCCGTACTAAGAGAGCCGTGTTGTCATTAGTAACGATTTACCGCGGTACTCTTGACACCTGTTACGTATTACATAATATTTACCGATATATCTGGCAATATCGGACACGCGATTACTATAGTGTTCCCTATTAAGGTTGTCAGCCTTGTATGAGTTGAGAGGATGGTTCGACGAGTAGGATGGCGTTGTCATATTTGGACTGGCAATACGTAATTAGCATGAATCTGGTTACCGTACACACTTTTGATTCAAAGTTCAGTTAATAGAAATAGATGCTGACGTTTCAATGTATTTGTTCTATTTTTAAATAATTTTAATAAATTTTTTTTTATTCTACTCGGGTGGCAAACTAGCATACGGCCTACCCGAGATGGTAAGCTGTTATACTATAGACGCTAGGAATACCAGAGACATCACTCGCACGTAGTCAGCTCCAAGCAAATAATAACGAGATGGTTTGGGTTTTTAATAGTATTATTATAGAATGGATATTTTAGGAGAGCCCACCACTTACCCACGGATTGTCATCCCGGTTATCTTCGGACACATACAAAATAACCTAAGATTGTCAATCCGCACTCTCACAGATAGAGGAGAATGTGATAATAGCAGAGTAGCAAGCAAAATAATGACAAAAAATCTCACTAAAGCGACACAACTATGCGATACGGCAGGACTCTCATAACCACAACTTTGCAATATTCCGCAAAAATCCAAACACAAATTCGACACGTGTTTCGCTTCTAAACGAGGCATCCTCAGGACCGCTGAGCAACAAATAAGCTAATGAAAACAATGGACTTCCGCCAAGTGTCGCTTCATTCAATCATTTATATTATGTTATTATTTGTGTTTTAACTGGGTTTTTGGATACAATCTGGTGCACATAGTGGGCAACAAGGAGGCTACAGTTGCACTCGGTAATCGCCAATAGCCATGCCCTCTATTACGTGGGACGAAATAACATACGAGAGAAAAACTAAAAATTTATATTGAGAAATTTTAAGTCTTATGAAAAGAAAAAATATTTCCTTTAATACTTTCCTAAATTACATAAATAAGCCCAAGTAAAAAAATGTTGGACAACCCTGTTTTGGCAACGTTCATATAACAGGGGACATAAAGTTGGACAATCAGCTCACAAGATATTGTTATAGTTGTACAACTTAAATATAACTTGCTGCTTACTTTACTTTCACCGTGGTTTATGTCCAGGTAATGTCATGTAAGTTATGTATGTAATAAATCAAGTATAGCTATTTAGTCACCTATTAAGTTTGTAGTTGATCTCTCAAGATTTTATTGTTTTCCATGTACAAAATGATTGTTATTTAAAAAAAAAAGATACAAGTTGAACTAATTCTATTATAATAAAATTAAATATAAATTAAAAATTAACATGATCACTTGAAAAACTTTAGAGCCAGAGGACTAAAATTGAGTGACATACCACTGCCGGCAACGTGCCCAAAATACTGATAGCGTTATTTCGCTGGATATTGACAGCATTATCTCTCAATAATTCAGGTGATAGTCATGTGTGTAATCCCAAAACACATGTCTTCCACATATTCTCCAAAAAGATTGTAAAAACCTGTACGACTTGAACACCAAAATAAATACTTAAAATTCCAGCCACGTACGAGTACACATATATAAAATTAATTTTGGGTTTAGTAAAATGAAACTAAAGATAAAAGAAATTTGAAAGTTTGTAATGGTAGGACAATTTCATGATACTAATTTTGTTATATTTTGTAGGTAAAGGTATTAGTTGTCAGAAACGTACCTGCGAAGCCCTCTTTGAATACAATGCATGCCGCACGATCAAAGGCCAGTTCTGTTTTAATATGATATCGCAAGTATATGTAAAAGGATGATACATGTACGGAACCGATGTAATCTAGATAAATAATGTGTGGTTGACGTTTAACAGACCATAAACAAAAGTGCAGCCGATAAATAAAGTTATCGAAGCACGGGAATTCGTACGTTCTTCCTAGTATGAGTAAGTACTTACTGCATCGCTAGCACAGCGGAATTGGTATTAACATACTCGTAAATTATTATGCTGTGGAAGATACATACAACAATGTATTGTAGGGAACTTTTTTTTTAATGAAAATATAATATTCTTAGGTTTATTTACATTTATCAATTTAACGCTGCAGGCATGGACAAAAAGTACTGTATGTGTATTGAATGAATATGGAATGTTATTATATTCTTACTAATATTATAAATGCGAAAGTGAGTTTGCTTGTTTGTTACGCTTTCACGTTGTGACTACTGAACCAAATCTGGAGCGCAGAAAAATGACATAGGCTACTATTATTGTCCCGAAAAAATGGATAGTTCCTGTGGCATAACATTTATGCAAAGAGATCAATAGTGTGCCGTGTGACGTATTTATATACTGAAGGACACGCGGACGGAGTCGCGGGCAGAATCTAGTTTAATATAATTATTTTATTTGAATGTTAGCCGTCATCACAGATTTAAATATAGAGTAATCGCGCGTTACTACGGCCAAAAAACTATTATAATAATTATACCCCAAAAATTGTTTATTTTTTTCAATTTATGCTCTTTGGCAAATTAGTTTTGGTATCGTGTAACAGATAAATAAAATTGAAGTGTATGTTTGTTATGTCTAAGTAACAGCTTTATACTCAATTAATATTTAAGTATATAGTTATACCTTACCAATAACTAAACACCAATTATAACATGTTTGTCTGTCTGTATGTTTTGTTTTGGCTAATCTCCGACACGGCTTGATCGTTTATTTTATTATTTTCTTGCTTAATGTTTTGCCTCTTCAAGTAAATTTTTATTCAATACAGTTATATCAGAAATCTGTATTAATGTATTTTGTTTGAAGGAAAACTTTGTTATAGTCACGTTTTCACACTTAGAAATGGTTTTGTTATTGTTTTGATTTCTGATATTTGTAACTTTCATCCTAACATTTGATTCTAAATAGAAGTCTCGCGAAAGTTCTCAAATTGCAATCATATCAATTAATATCAGTATGCAGGTTTTAAATCAAAACCTGTAACAGTTAAATTAAGATGACTAAACCGTTACAAGAGGAACATTTTTATAATTAAATCTGTCAAGAATTTATCTAGACATAGATTGGATCTTTTCAAATTATACTATTTTATAGATATCAAACACCGCTTTCATATAACAGAGGCCCAATTAATAGAAAACATTAGTCAAAATTTACAATAAATTAATAGTTGCAAAAAGAGAATGGATGCAATCACAACCAACAGCATAATTCATTAAAATTATTTAGTTCGAAAATTAATTGACAGAATCCGTAATAGAATGCGAGTGGGTTGTATTTTTTGTTGATTAAATTGCTGAATGGTATTTACTGCACACGATCCGACACAGATGAGGTCAATTGCTACTGTCTATAGACATGTCAATCGATACACTAGATCTAGAATAAATGTTAAATATGAGTACGATAACCCGTCTTAAGGTACATAATTTTGAACGAGTATAATTATTATGAATAATTATATTGCGTAATATTTAGTATAAGTATATCATGCATAATAATTATTAAATTAGAGTACAATAGAGAAGGAAAGCTTGGTAGCTTAACCATTTGCTTAGGTCTATTTTCCAGGAGAGAAATTGTGAAGTACATTGATTTGCTTCAACTTGCTAGACGTTGAAATCACACCGTATGTTTAGTTAGTCGTTAAATTATTTATTAGCAAGGAAATTTGGTGTTTAACATCAAAGCGGTTTCAAACTTTATACGGCATAGTGGCAGTTTTTGTTATGGTATCTAATTGACTGAATCCATGCCATGTTTATACATAATTAGCAATACAGGAATAAGTTTCTGCCGGGTAGCCAATTAAAATATAGACACAAGAAATATTGTTAATGGTTTTTTTACACCTCTTTCAGTCAGTCAGTCCGCGGCTGACCTGCAAACCCTAGTCAACGTAATGGCAGAAGATTGTAAGAAAAGGGGCCTACGTGTGAATGTGAGCATAACCAAAATAATATAATAGCAATAGGAAATGGTATGCTAGAACCAGTGGATGAATTTATATATCTTGGATGTGGATTCTATCGGGATGGAAGGTACACCACTGATGTAGAGAGAGGAGTGAATGCGGGAAATAGAGTGAACGGAGCATTGGGATAACTTCTCGGCAGCCATCACCTCAGCCAGAGGGCACGTGTCGCAATACACAACGCAGTGCTTGTCCCAACGTTATTGTATGGAAGCCAGAGTTGAGTATGCAAAAAGGAGCATGAGAGTAAAATCAATGCAGTCGAAATGCGATCTCTACGGACAATCTGTGGAGTGAGGCTGACTGACCGCATTCGTAACGACGACGTAAGAGAGCGAGTAGGTATGAAAGAGAGTATTGTGTCAAGATGCGAAAGGGAATGCTCCGATGGTTCGGACATGTGGAAAGAATTCCGGACGAGCGACTGGTTAAGAAGATATACAATGCGAAAGTGGAAGGATGTAGGTACAGAGGGAGACCGAGACTGGCCTACCTAGACCAAATCGGTCATGTATTGAAGGAAGGTGGAGTCAGGAGTCTCCGAAACCGACGAGCGTGTATGAAGAGAGTTATGGATGTTGAGGAAGCGAGTGATGTATGCAAGAATAGAACCTCTTGGTACTCCGTTCTCTCTGCCTATCCCGCAAGGGAAATGGCGTGATGATAAGTAAGTAAGTACCTATACATAAAATACGGTACGTAAATAACATAATATTAAAAACCATTCGAGACCATAAACTAAATCCGGACTTAGAACAACTATTTATTCAGCGATTATACAAATATTAATCCCGCGCTAGTGGTATTGAATCAATTAACAATAAAATATATTATTAATTCTCCGGAAGTTAAACATCTGTTACGTTCTGGTATATTGGAAGCTTTGGGCGTAGGTAAAGCTTGCCACCTCGTTGGTAATACGAATTATTAAGCGGCTTTAGAAGTGCGTTTTGAACATTTAGATATTTCTTAACTATTGTCTTATTTATACATGTTGTAGTTATAATTGAATCTATACTAGAACAAATTTAATGTTGGTGTTTTGGGAAATAATCATATTTCTGAAGTCTAGCAGACAGGACTGTCTGGATTGACTCGACGTAGATATTTATAATTTTTTTTGTATACTACATGGGTGGCGAGCTAGCATACGGCCCACCTGATGGTAAGAGGTTACCGTAGCGTATAGACGCTAGCAACACCAGAGGTATCACTCGCGCGTCGCCATCTCCAAGGAAAGGGATCGGAAGGATAACTAGGATATTAAGGATAACAAGGAGAGGATAGGGAGGGGGTTTGGGCTTCCGGTGCTCTAACTCATCATACGAAATACAACGGTAGGCATAACTACCGTTATTACACGCTGATCTTTTATGAGAGGGTGGTACTTCCCCGATCGAGTCAACCCATTCGTGCTGGGATAAGCTCTACCACTAGAACATACGCGTATATGTAAAAATCTTGTTTAATAAATTTCTCGTTTAGAGAATAGATTTTTTTTGGTAATGCTCATGGAATCGACAATGATAAAAACACTATCAAACGGCCGTTTATCATTTCATTACGGGGATGATAAATTTATTATCGACGGCTATCTCATGCTACAATCAAAACACACAATGGTGCTTGACGATCGGTCACACGAGAGACAGTGGAACCGACCCGCTCGAGCCCGGTAATAAGTGAGTATTCACATTTGGTACCCAACTTTACCACCAGTAATGCAATGGATGATAACTTCATACCTCCTGTTGTCACCTTGAACGACATCCGATTGAAAGAATGGGGTGGTTACTCTTGTAGTTATAATCCGTCACCACACGGAGTAGTATATCCACATGTCTGATAAATATTTTGATATATTTTTTAAGCATTTGATATGCTTAGATCCACCAAGCAACATAAATCCACCCAAGACGTTATGAATGAATGTGTTATCGAAATTCGCAGTCCCGAGCAATTGTCACGGTGGCAAAGCATCTGAGACGGTATTCCAGGAGATGTAGGTTCAAATCCTGCTCGTGACTGTTATTTTCGATTTCACATTTAATGTCTGATAAAAATTACAATATTATATAAATTTAGTTTAACTTTAATGCATACTCGATATTTAAATAAGATTTCGATCAAAAGATAAGCTTGAGTTAAGGGCTAGTTAAACTTGGAAGTTGACGGATAAGGCTGTAGTGACTAAGTGTGTATGATACGCCGTGGTGTAGGCAAACAACTCTGGGTATTGCTTATTAATATAAGCAGTATTTATTATATGTTAATATCTCATGTATCGCCAAGTTGCTTATTAATCAAATGATCTACGAACGAATGAGATTAATAGATTTTTTTTTTTAAATATGACCAAATTATTTATTTTTTATAATATATATGTACACTCCTAAATACTATTACAAAGCTTATAAAAAAAAGGAACAAAATAAATAAAGAAAAGAAACAAGTTAAAATTATGCATCATAAAATTCATCCAAATCACTGACAACTGGCAAAGTTCCCAGAAGGCTGGCAGCATTGCCACGTTGAATGGCAATGCTAATCCTTTGTGCTAGGTAAAGGCCAGCCCTCTGATCACGTGAGGCGTCGACCTGCCGCCTCGCAACTTCTTTATAAAGAAGTTGCGAGGCGTCAGGTCGACGGTCATGGGGCCCGAACGCTCGCAAATTCTATAGAATTTGCGAGCGTTCGGGCCCCATGACCCCAGCGTTTCGACCCCAAACGGTTCGAAAATATAATTACCCTCAAGGTTATTATATTTCCGCCGTTTGAGGGTCTCCGCTGATGCAGCAGCAGCACCAGGACAACTAGCGGTGCTTGGTAGATGTGATGGAGCAAGGGGTCGACGCAGGTGGCGTCCCACACCAAAGGCCTACCCATCTTCCAAGGCATCAGAGTCATACCTCTGGTCTCTTCCCATCGTCGCGTACCAAACCATTAGGTTCACGTACGGCTGGTACACCGACGGTAATAAGAGCACGACGGATTATCTCATTTATATTAGCGTGACGCGATATTCTGCCTGCACTTTTGCTGCATGATAGGCCATGGTGTCCGAGACTATCGACAGCCTCCCCACAGTGACAGTGATGCGGAGTAACACACGGGGTTCCTAAACGGAGACAAGCTGCAATTCGGAAAGTGGAGTCGTTCATCATGGTACCTGTGTTGGACGACGGAAGTGCTTGAACCCAAATACCTGACTCCCACTCCCCCACAGCCAATAGACGAGCACGCTCAGCAGCACCAATAGAAGTATTAATAAGATTTTTTCTAATGATCCCGCATAACGGCTCATCCCATTGTCTCTGAGAAAGCGGGTTTATTGGTAAGTCAGTGTTTGGACATGCCAAATTAATAGAATTATGTTTATTACCAACACCGTCAACAGACTAGAGGGATGTAAAAATTGAGGTAAATTACTATCACTTCCTCCCGTCATCATGATTATGCTGTGGTTATTTTCCCGAGATACTTACGCATAAGTACTTTTGATTCATTTTCAATACGTTCTCTTTTTAAATATAAGTATTGATTTATTACATTTTCTTATCTTACATAAGCCAGCGAAATTGCTATTAAAATGGTGGGAGGAATTGATTTCCGATTGTGTGTTATTGAAACACTGACATGAGGTTATTTATTTTTGATTTATATTAAGAGGAGAGTACTCACGCGATAGTCTTAAATATACGAGTATATATCCACATACACAGCGTCAAAGTAGGTTTGGCTTCGACTGTAGATAAACAATTACAGACCTTTTCTGGAAAAACTGCCTTTGTGGTGCAGCGGTAGCGACTGATCATGAGGTCTCAGGTTCAATCCCCGGATCTGGCAATATTATCGAGCTTTTTGATAAAAAGAAAAATTCTCAGTAGCAGCCCAGAAATTGGACATGTGATGAGGAAATTGGGATGACCAAATAGGTCTGTACGATAGCTCAGTGGCTTAGAGCACTTCTCCGGATTGGAAAAGACGCGGGTTCAATTCCCATTCGTACAAAAAAACTCTTTTTCCTTATTCACAAATAATTTGTACTTTAAAAAGTAGCGAAGCATGTCAAATGCTAAAAAATATAGATCAAAAATGTTTAGAACAATTTTCTAAGATGCTTTTACTTTTATTAAAAAAATTACTTTTAAGCTCAAATAAATTAGATGAATCGCCTCCAGTAAGGCCTGTTTTAGCAGTTAGTATTCGTACTACTAGTTTATCAGAGCTAAAAGCTATAAAACCACTAAATACAACTTTAGAAATACATAGATTCAAAAAATTTCTTAGTGATGTACCAAGTAACATTTGTACCCGTTGACCTCTAAGCAATGCGAGCGTAGCATCGATAAAGATAGAAATCGAACGTTATCTCGACAGCCACCGATTGTCTGACACGATACTTCAGCAAAAAGTGACATTAAGCCAGAACAAAGGAGAAAGTGTATTATCTGTTTCTTGTAACCACTACATAATGCAGTTGTAAGTACCTACCTATTTATAACAAAAAATATAGAAAACATTTTAAATGTCAGGGTTGTCAACATTTTTCAATAAAAAGGGTTGTCAACAAATAGTCTCATGATATATTTAGATTTTTAATAAAAATGGACTGAAACAAAAATTTATTGTTTCGGCCCGAGTGTTCAGTAAATAGGATAGTTTCAACCAGTGATTCACTAGCAACAACTGCGAAACCCCGCTAGACAATAAATAATCTTTTTTATATTACGCAGGTGGAACCATCGTAGCTTATAGACGCTAGCAACGCCAAAGGCGTCTTTCGCACGACGCCAACTCTATGGAAAGAGATAGGAGGTGAGAGGAAGAATAACAGGGAGAGGATAGGTAAGGGGTTTGGGCCCCCGGCAGTCTAACGCATCATACGAAAGGGGTACCTACCGCTGTTTTAGGTTAATCTTCTGTGAGAGGGTGGTACTTCCGGATCGAGCCAGCCCAGTCTTGCTGGGACAAGCAAGGCCTTACCACTATTTTAGATTATCAAGGATTGCACTAGAACTAACATGGCTTTCGCTAGTAAGCTAGCTATAATTAATCTTACTTTTAAGCTAATCGCAACAAATATTTAACTTCCAACAAGTAGTGACCTACCTAGGTTTAAAACAATAAAAGATACTTTTTTTACTTATTTATTTCAAAAATACATAGTTTACAATAATTTCCCAAAAAGTTCTTAGGAATGCTTTCGCACTAGTACTAGAAAAACCTGTGTCACGAATATTAAATGGTAATTTATTTATTATACAACTAGGAATTAAAGAACAAATTATTTGTGAAAGTGGAAAAAGGAAACATTACTACAAGCAGGATTCGAACCTGCGTCCCATCCTAGTAACTAGAAATTGTCAATCAATCGGCCTAATTAGAAGCAAATGCCATATGTGTATTAAATACACACACATACACGGATCCCCTTTTTTATAATGCAATTTTTAGCATTTGACATGATCAGCTACTTTACTCGTAGGTACTAGAACATTTAATTCGAAAAGAAAAAATCTTGCTCGAAGAAAATCTTTCTTGTCAAAACTATGATCTAAAAAACTGCAATAGATAAAAGTTATATAACAAAATACTAAGAAATTTTAATGTTGAGAAACTTACGGCTTGGATATCCAACGCATCTTAATTACAAATAAATTTCAGGCAATAAATAAGCTTTCTAGTGTTACATATAAGGTTATATTTATTAGTTAGGAGCTGTGGCTTTTTAACCCATGTGTCGATTCCTAACGAACTGGTTAACATTACGAATAGAACGTTGTAAATTATACGAGTATTAAACATCAATGATACGAGACAAATTCAAATTAGGTCAACGTTAAGTTTTCTGAAACTTTCCAATATTCCTGCGCAATTTTCTGAATTTTTCTGTCTGTAAAGTGTTACAAAACATAAAAAAAGATGAATGAAATCTGTAAAGTCATTCTCCAGTTAGGGCGTAACCAAGGGGAATAGGGATTATTTTATATATATATAGACTAGCGGACCCGACAGACGTTGTTCTGTCCAAATATTGGCGTTTGGTTTGGAGTCATTTTTTCTAGCTACTAAGGATTATTTTCATAAAAAAGTATGGTCAAAGAGCCGCCACCTATTTTTTTAGTGATTAATAACAGACTGAATATTTGTGAGTAGGTTCCGATCGATGAGACACGCAAATTTTTCTCAGTGAAAAATCTTGTAAGAGGTAGCTATTATTTAAGTGTCCGTTAATTCGACAACTTCCAAGCGTAGGACAGAGAAAACGTACCACTAAATTTGTAGAACTATATATTATGGCCATTTCATTATACAAATATTTACAACGCTGCATTCAAAAAATCAGATCGTTAATAATTTGAACGACCTGTTTATTTATATTTGTCTCTCTATATTTGTAGAAGAGCACGCCTCAGTCAAACTACCCATTTTGTAGGACAATTGTTATTGCGAGTTTATTATCTAATTGGATAACTCGTATAGCATAGTCCTATTTCGACACCCCATCAAATCGAAATGTTTTATACCTGCCCTCTTCATTAGCTACCTCTATCGAGATTTTTCAGAGAAAAACTTGGACGTCTTGTCGAACAAAACCTACTCACAAAGATTGAACCTGTTATTAATCACTTAAAAAAATAGGCGGCGGCTCCTGTACTAGAATGGTTGCTGGCGCGGGAAATTTTTGTGTTAGGTTAGGTTAGAAAAAAAAATCCTGAAATCCTATTGTGGCGCCACCTACCGAGTCGAAATGTGAATGTCCAACCGTTTAGGAGGAGAACACACGTACACAAAAAATATATATATAATAGATAATCGGTACAGTCAATCTGGGTAACTTTGATTCATTCGGGTAACATTGACAGTGTGACTATGAGAATGTTTTAATGTTTTTTCCCTATGAAATCAATATTTGTTGTTAATGCTTGCTTTAGATTTAATTTTTTAAACAAGATCCGTAGACACTCCTTAAAATAAAAGCGAAGTTGTCAAACAGAGTAATGTCAAAACTTTTTCCGAAATTAGCGCGCGAATTTGAGTGTGTGAAACAGTGAATAACTTTCTTGATATTTTGTGATTGTATGGCACTCCATACACTTACTATATAGATGACAATTTACTCTATATGTAGTAGGGCGAATAGATACTTCAAACCAGTGTTTACATATTTTTTGTTTGTTTTAATTATTTTAGTTTAGTCTTTATTAAAATAAATATGCTTAACAGATTGTTCATTTTAGGATATAAACGAGGATTTGATGCTAATTTAAAAAAATATATACTTGCAACTGCAAAATTTTGATTGATGGACCTTTTTTTACAAATATATATGATACTACTACAAATTTATGTTTGTATCGCCAGAGCCACATCCGTAATTTAAGAATAATATAAACCAATGTTACCCAAAGTAATTTAATAATCAAATATTACCTCATTTATGTGACGAATTTAATGTGTGTCAAAGTTACACTTTTGTGGGTGGTAGCTTTGATATACTACAAAAATAGATTTTTCTCTATAATTAATGGATATTATAGTATTTCACTGTTGTCTATGGATAAAAAATATTCTGAGGACACTAACAAAGTCTAATATTGTCATTTAAATGTTAAAACATTTAAAATACTGTGAAAAATATCGCTGTAATCTATCAAAGTTACCCAGAATGACTGTAATATCTAGAATAAACATTGTAGATACAAGTATAATTTGTATCTGTGTTTCCTTAGGGTATATCAAGAACGTGGTTAAATAGCGATAGTAATAAATATAAAAATTATACAAAATAGCCAACACTTACTTTATCTTGGACATTCGATACACTGAATTGCGGAAAGGGTTTGAGTATTCGTTTGTAAGGAATAGGGTTGCTGCAAACGCAATATCCCGAAGCTTGTCTAAGTATAGATATCTGAAAGCATCTATACTATTATAAAGCTGTCACGAGCTATGTCTGTTCATTTAAGGGAGTCTACACACCAAAGTCGGCGACCCACTGACACAGCTCAGCGGCTTTATTGTTGGCGGGTGCGTTGGCAGCTTAACATCTCATCAGCCTACACACCAAAGTCAACGACACAGCCAGCCGTTTTCGTTGTCGGCAACTTCACATCTCGTTGGAAAACATTGTCGGCGGCACGAAATCAACAACTTTGCACACGCAAGTTGCGCACATGCCACCTACATGTTGCCAAATAGCACCGATATGATTCTCTGAAATAATAACGCCGACACGAGCGTCAGAAAATCAGGTATAACCTAAAAAAAGGTAGCTTTTGGCTGCGGTAAATCTGCTGACAACTAGCCTTTGTCATCATCTCATGTAATGAAGGTATGGCAAGCGTTTTAAATCCCTTACCTATTATAAATCCTTATTTTTTTCGTGCTAGCTAGGTACTTTATTACCAAAAAAGCTTACTAAGTCATAAAATGTGTAGGTAACACTGGTAGGTACCAGCGGAAAACTCGAAAAATTATATGGGCGATTTCAGATGACAAGTTCAAGATATTATAACAGTTCTCTCTAATACTTTTCTATGTCAACCCTTAAAGAGAATAATCCCTATAGCAACAAGCAATCCGATCGGGCACACATTACACGGACATCAAGTTAGATAAGCGTAGGCGAAGACACAAAAAGCCTTTAAATTATGTTAACAGCTATGCCTTATTTGAATTTAAGATATTAAGCACCCAGTAAATACATATACTGGTATTATAGTGCATATACCTACTTATACGTGTAGGCATATACTAGAAGCGCGAGTGATGACAATGTCTCTGGCGTTGCTAGCGTCTATAAATTATGATACCATAAGATGGGCAGTGAGCTTGTTTGCCATACTACATCTCCTGGCAATTTGTTCCAAATTGGCAAAGCCAGATAACTCACACTGATGTCTCCCACTAAAACTGTAGTAATGAGTACATACAAATAAAATAACGTAAGTTAATAATGTACGTATGTTGTGAACCTAAAAAATGTTATGTTCTATCTATGTTTCTATTATATAAAATAACCGACTGACTGACTGGCATATCAATCAACCCCTAAACCCCTGGAGCTAGGACCGTGAAAATTCACATAAAAGGTCTTTGATACTGTAGGTGAGCACTTCTTAGGATTTTACGTAAATCCTATCCAAAATGGATTTAAGATAGCTTACACAATAACTGAGCATCAGTAACGCATGGCCAGGTTTGCTAGCATTTTATAAATCAACATCATCAACAGTTATTATACCTAGATTATTTCTGAAAGTCCCGCTGTGGGGCGCAAGTCTCCTTTTAGAGTAGGAGAGATTTAGACCGAATACACAAGGCTGGTTGCCAAACTTCACAAGCTGTCGAGCAACGAGCCTTGATCTTTGTAAAAAAATAAACAAAGTCAGAGATGCGTGCCGTGTGAAGTTTGTAGGTACTTCAGTCGATATCGATTAACTTTATCTTTCCGGATTAAAAGAAAAATAAAATTTTGAGATGGCGTATCAATCATCAGATTCTACATACGGGCGGTGCTATTGAGCTTTTTCGTAAAAAGAAAAATTCTCAATAGCAACCCGGAGTTTGGAAATACGCCTGGGCCCCAAACTGCGTAACGCAACGAGCTTCTATCGGTATTGCAATCGCGGCCAATCGCTACATAATGTCACTTTTGGTACTCTACTAATTCAACGATCTACGATCGGCATGCCACCGGCACGTCAGTGGCACAAATGACAAGAATCGGTAACTTGGTAGCTATTGGCTTACCACTGGCCTTTTGTTTTTGATATCGTGCTAAAATGTTAACAGTTCTTACAACAAGAACTATAGCTTTTTGTCAAAATTTTGTACAATTTGAGTAAGTAAAAGCGAAGGATACCTACATAATTTTTCTAAGGTGAATAGTAAAGTTATAAGCATTATATAAATATACAATGTACCTAAAGCTTTTTTTGGTAGATACTGGTAGTATTTTAAAGGATTATTTTTGGTACTCTACTAATTGTTAAGGCGGGAACAAATGTTCCTAACCGCACACCCCCTCGTTCGGGGCAACGAACAGGGTAGTGTGGGGCCCTCAACCACTAAATAAACCCGCCGTGTGCCGTCTCTCTGCCTTTATTGGCGGGCCACTGGAACTATGCTAATTCAACGAACTTTGATCGGCATGCCAAGGGTACGTCAGCGGCACAAATGACAAGTAATCGGTAGACGGCAATAGGCTCGCCCCCTATTACGTGGAACTTAAACATAGCTGACGAATCGTGGGTGTGTAATACGCCTCTGCCTACCCCTTCGGGGAATACAGGCGTGATACTGCTATTATTGTTGTAGAGATAATGTTGAAATCATTATTAAAAATTGCAGGATTTAATCGAAAATATAAAAAACGTTATTGTAAAATCAACAAAAATAATAAGAAGGTAGTCGGTCGACAAATTCTTGTCGATAACGCTTTATGTTGTTTATTTGGACATTATCAGTAGCTGTAGAACGCTGTAGATACGGCGTTAATATTTTAATACGGAAATCCCGTCATAGTCTTGCATAGAGACTTAATCCATTTACACAGTTTACGATTAAATCCTGACAGGTTTGTATACAACGCAAAATCAGTCTATTACTTTATCCATTACATGTCAAATATTTAAAGTGATAATGAAAGTGCGTAATTAAATAAATCACAGCGACAGACAGAAAGTTGTAACATCTCAGATAAACGGATATGACATATTTCGCTATGACTTCTTGGCTCTATTCATCTCGGATGTACAAACGCTAAGGCAATATAAAGAGAAGCCTTGATTAAGATTAGACAAAGCAATATTCATGTTCAAGTTCCGTAATGCTTACAAGATAAACTACCTTCTCAATGAATTCTTTACACAACATATTTATACTTTTTTGTCGGCTTTGAATTCCTGTGCGTGGGCGTTATTTACCTAATGACCCACAATGGGATAAGATGCTTTTATATCAGCCATATATTTTAATACCCCGTAGCTTTGTCGTAATGATACATTTTTCTTTATTGTAAACATTTAAAATTATACTAGCATAATTTTAATTTTATTAACAGATAAAAAATAAAAATTATGGAGATCGATATAGGTATCGAAGAAAGTTTACTTGTTTCAGAGCACATAACAACAGCTATGCGTATCGTAAGTACTTACATTATACAACATTTATAGTGCAATAACGAATCGATATCACAAAACAAACTCATATTATGGCACATTTCGTACGTGTAATGGCTGGTAATATCGATACAGTTTTCACTTTTGTCGATAAAATTGATCGATATGTGTGCGATACAGGTGATTCAATATGTAGAAACTAGAATAATCTGGAGCGAATACAATGGTATATTTTGCATGAGTTAATGGTCTAATCAGCTTAAAATAGAAAGTGGTCTAGCTAGACGAGACCTAGTACTTTTATATTGTGTAACATAACAGCAGTGACCTTTGATAATATTTCGTATGCGGTGGACTTTATTTAAGAAATAATTCATTGTTATGACAACAGAACTTTACAGTTTAATACATTCTGAGTCGGCCCACGATTCCGTCGGCGTGAAATTTAGAAAATAAATACATCACTATATGTACTGCACACAAATTATATGTATGTAAAAATATCTATCCCACGGGAACTATTAATTTTTTAGGGATGAAACGTCCATTTCTGAGGATCCAGACTGTATGTATGCAAAATCTCATGATGATTGGTTTAACAGTTACAACGTAGAAGCGAAACAAACAAATAAATGAACAAACTCACTTTTAAATTTATAATATTAGGAAATACTAGTTTCCGCCGGCGACTACACCCGCGTCAATTTCAGAATATGAATACGTCACTCTATTGCACAGCACACTAATTAATTAATTTAGGCAAAAATTTCTATCTATTAATACCTTTCTGGATACTGGACTATACGTATGCTCAATTTCATGATGATCGCTTGAGTATTTATAGCGTGATAGAATAACAAACAGCCAGACACACTTTCGCATTTATAAAGTAAGCATATGACTTGTAAAACTGAGGTTTGGTTCCAAGTGAGCGTTCTCACCTACTACAGGAGAACTTCTTCACGAGAGGTAGTCGACGAGATTTAGTTATAAAAAGAAAGCCGAACTCGAACTCGATTCGGTAGACGTATATATTTGTGAATCTAGTTTGTCACACTTAATTATGACTATATTTCACCTAACACTGCAGTAATCTATTTTACATTGTATGTTCCAATAAAATTTAATTTATATCTAGAGGTAATGTGAAATTGATAATATTAAACTATATTTATGTTTGTTTAAGTGCATATAAATATTAATACTAATAAAAAACGCACTAAAATTGGTGAAAGCAGTTTTATAACATGATGTTGTACTGCTGGTCAGAAGTAAATAAAAGATTTAATTATTAGTCTGAGAACACATAATTAAATTTAATAAATTAATAATAAAACACACGGGCAGCGTAAACAAACAAGTAAGTGTGTTTGTTTACGCTGCCCGCAGTCTTGTGCAGTCATGGGGATTGAACTCGATTCCCCTGTCAAAGTGGTAAGACCAAGGGTCGGAAAACCCTGCTACTACGCTATCAGTTCTAGCTTATTAAGTTGCATTGTAAAACTGTTTGAACTAATATTTAGATATTTTTATATATATTTTTAGCATTTGACATGCCTAGCACTATACATTAAACACAAAGTGAAAAATGTGAAATCGAAAATAACAGTCAGGAGCAGGATTTGAACCTGCATCTCCTGGATTGGACGCAATTTGCAATTTGGACGCAATTGTCAGGATGGCTGAATTGGTAAAGCATCTGGACGGTATCCAGGAGATGCAGGTTCAAATCCTGCTCCTGACTGTTATTTTCGATTTCACATTTTTCACTTTGTGTTTAATGTTTGAACTAAATTGAGATTTTTATTAGTTTGTAAGTTGGAATATTTAAATACTAGATTCCACTCGCAACTTCGTCCCTGTGAACTTCGGAATCTTCCGCTCCTCTCTGTCATTCGTCGGCTCAGCCTTTCTTTCTCATGTCTTCGTTCACACAATCCATTCATATTTTCTTAGGCCTGCTAACCGCTCTCCGTCCATCTACCTTCATGCCTAACATTCTTTTACGTATACGTAATTCATTCCTCCTCATCATATGCCCATACCACGCTAACCTATTGCCCCTTACCTTTTCTGTCACCCAGAGTGCTTCCACCTGAATATTCAATTTCAGGGCATCATCACTTAAGTATGCCGTTAATTTCACACTAATTTCGAAATACTCTACAAGACACAATAATCAGTAGGTACTACCTATTTACACTAGTCTAACGGTTATATCACGTCATGAATAAGTTTCTTGGGTAGTTTTTATATTCTTTTCATGCTTTACTATTAAATTAGAAATATTTTATCATGTTTCTAATCCAATATTGGGCATGAATTAACTATAATATAATTAATATTAATATAAATTAGTAACAAAAATGGAAAACAATTCATTAGTATTACATACATAAGTGATTTAAATTTTTTTCAAGACACAACATTACCCAATAATAATAAAATACTAAAAAAGGTTTCATCAACTTGATACAAACAATAAAATTGATTCATACTCGTAATCGAATGGAAAACAGTAGGTAAATCTGATAGTACAAATAATTAGAACTTGCACTGTACTGAAACTAGTGGTGAATAACTAAACTTAGTAATTTCACCAATATATCGGCAGTACCTTGTAACTACGACACGTAGACAACCTGGTTCAGTACTTTCTAAGCGCGCGTGGGTTCAACAACTACTATACATTAATTAATGTAACTGCTGCCTGCAACGCAGCATACGACAACAAATCAGGCAGAATAATATACTATTTTTTTATTACTTATGGTGGTTAGTGATTGAGCCATGCTTATCTCAGCATGAATGGGCCAGCTCGATCGGAGAAGTAACACCCTATCACATAAGATCGTCCTGAAACACAGGTATTCCTGCCGTTGTGTTTCACATGTTGAGTGAGGGCTCTGGAGGTCCGAACCCCGTCCCTATCCTCTCCTTAGTCATCGCCAATACTCCTTTCGTCTCGGCCGATCGGCTGGTGATCTTCTCGTGTACCTCACTCAACTTTGGGCAGAGGCCTTGGAGGGTGGGGGTGGGGCTTTGAAATTTAGCCTAGACATCGCAAAGGCATTCGACAGGGTCTGGCATAGGGCCCTTCTATCGAAGTTACCATCTTATGGAATCCCCGAGGCTCTGCAAATGGATCGCCGGCTTCCTCCATGGTCGCAACATTAAAGTCGTAGTAGACGGATGCTGCTCTGATACCATGGAGATTAATACTAACGTACCTCAAGGCTCGGTGCTCTCACCAACGCTGTTCATCCTGCATACCAATGACTTGCTCTCGATAGAGAGTAAGATGCATTGCTATGCGGATAACAGTAGGGTGATGCGCGATATAACGGCCATCAGAAAGATGGCCCCAACTTGTGTCTGAAGTCGAGCGCTCTCTATGGCGGGCCTTGGAATGGAGAGAAAACAACTTTGGTTCAATTCAACTCTACGAACACACAGGTTTGCGCGTTCACAGCAAAAAAGGACGCATTTGTCATGGCACCTCAGTTCCAAGGGGTAACTCTCCCAGTCTCCAAGAGTATTGGGATATCCAGCAAAGTCCCGTTCAGGAGTCATTTGGAGGACAAAGCCAATTTGGCGAGCAAAAAACTGGGCGTCCTGAACAGAAATAAGCGGTACTTCACACCGAGGCAGCGATTCCACGTGAGGGTGGACTCATGTACTGGGTTTTTCTGTATGCTCTATCGACTCTTCAATGGTGAGACGTATCAAGAGGTGGTGCTCTGAGGAACTGTTTGAGGTGGTACCAATATCGCCGTTTTACCACCGGACCACGAGAAGCCGTAGTAGAATTCATCCATACCCCTTTTTTATTTTTTTGTAAAGCGGGAATAAATGTTAGTGTGGGGCCTTCACCCACTAAAGAAACCCGCCTTGTGCCGTCTCACCGCCTTTATTGGCGGGCCACTGGAACTATGTTACATTCCTTCGGTGGTTCATCCATACCCCCTGGAGGCGATCTTGACGGTACGTTTTCAGCGTTTCATGCGTTCATGTACTTGTATGTATAAGATCTGGAATGAACTTCCTGCTGCGGCGTTTCCACCGTCAGCAATAAAAAAATAATAATAATAGCAGGCGAGCCTATTGCCGTTTACCGGAAACATTTATAAACTTTATATAACAGTATTAACAGATTCCCTATCCCGCATATAGACACAATAGAAATTGTTATACTATATCATATATGATTCATGGAACAGCGAACCTGTTAAGTATAATAGTAGAGACCTATATGTCTGTAAATTGTACGTACTTGTGTCAAAAATGCAGAGTAAACAAAGATTTTTTGTCTGTCTGTTTGTTTGTTCAAGCACATCTTTGAAAATCGTGAACGGATTTAATGCGGTTTTCATGGATAAATAAAGCGTGCCTTGGAGAAGACTTTATTTAATTTAAATTCGGATACATAACAATTATCCTGATTTATAGATAATAAGATAAACTAAATTCTACGCAACCACTAATTTGCTACCGTTCAATCTTAAGGTGAAGCACAAACTGATTGCTTGTTGAATCGAAGTCCTACCTGTATTTAATGAGGCTATGACTAAGCATTCAGCATTTTATGACCCTTTCCATAAAACGATGTTTATAAAGCTATTAATAAGCACAGACGCAATTTCCATCTTTTATTACAAAATTATATCTGAATAGAGTGTTATGATCATGGTTATTATTGGCTACAGAGGCAGCGATAATAACGCTTGCGCAAAATTTCCAGTATGAATTGACAGAAGCTAGTTAGGTACATTTAAGAACGAGCGAGGTCTGATTGGGTCTCTAAGGATTGTACATATCTAGTTAAGATATTTTGTCGAATTTAAAACATATCGTCTATATGGACTTGGATTTTCTGAGGCAGACAGGGTTTTGACATCTATTAGATTTTTGCCATATTAATACTTATCACTAGTAGCCTGCCAGTAAGTTTCTAAGCAATACTCGCTTTCTATTGATATGATTTCTTGCGCTCGCGCATCTCCGCCAGTATTAAACTGGGTGTTTTACTACAGCTCTCGTCTAAAATCTATTATCACGCCTCAGGCTATTGTTATGAATTAAATATTGCTAGTATCGGGTGAATACTGTCTCGCCGATGAAGATGTATTAAAAATGATTGTGAGTGTTAAACTACGTATGTTAATAATGCCTGTTAATTGTAACTGAGGAGTAAAGATCTAGAACTTTTACACCTAGGGCGCAGAGTACTTCACAGTGAAGAGATCTAGACAAAAAAAAACAAAAAAAAAATCTGTTTTTAATCAGTACTATTTATCGATAATCTATTTGATATTTTGTTAAAATATATATTTAAACAAGTTTATTTCCGTTGTCTTAATCTTCTTAATAAAAATCATAGATATATAGATATTTTTATATACCTAAGTATATTTTTAGCATTTGATATTTTCCACTTTATGTTTAATAAAAATCATAGACTTAGAATTACGCTAACTTTATGATTGAAATACTATCGTTTGGAAGCACTAAATAGACTTATCAGTAAAAGCCGCTATAATTAATATCATATTTCAGACTTCACAGCAAAGCAATTCCGTTTATTACTAATTTGATGGTTAATAAAACATTATTGACTTTTGCTTTCACCCAGACTTTATAGATATTGCATTAGATAATATGAAAGCAAGTATGATATTATAACAATTTCATTTTACACATGACGACAGTATTCCCGTATAAGTTTATATTGGAGGGAAATCTCTTCTTGGTGCTTGAACAATTCGATTCAAGTCACACGCGAGACTGTGGTATCGAATTGCTCGCGTCTGATAACAAGTACAATATGCCCACTTGGTACCAAACTCTACTACCTCCAGTATGCCCAGCCGGTAGCCTGTATTGTTATGGAAATTTTTGTCCGTTATTCATCCATCCATTCATCCCATCATCATCATCCAGCCTTTCGACGTCCACTGCTGGACATAGGCCTCCCCAAATTGGGGGTATACTGCCGTAATCGCCACGCTTGGCAGGCGGGTTGGCGATCGCAGTAGATGTTGTTAATACTCGAGGGAGTGCTGCTGCCCACTTCCCCCGGTATTCCCTCAGTCGGCTCTTACGACTCCCATGGGTGGAGGGGTGGGACAATTCTAAAGCCGGCCCCACACGGCCATTTGTCCGTTATTACAACACCTAATATCTAATATTTGAATGGTTATCACGAGCCAAATACTTATTATATTTGAACCCACTTGTGGGCATCTTTTTGTGGAGCCAACAATATTTTCATACAAAAATGATCTAGAGAAGTAAAATTGTTTAGGGTTACTAACTTACAAAGATTCCATTTAAGAGCAATAAAATCCGTCAAATATTATGAAATAAAACGATGTTTGCGGAATCTGTCAAAGTTACTGTCTTAATTTTGTATTATCCCGACGTTCCGAATACTTTGCAGCATTCGTGGTCACTGTAAGGGTATAGAGATATTGCGTAACCGCATATTATTATAAAAACGTATATATTTCATAATCTATAATAACATTCGCGTAAGTATAAGAGACTATTAAATCCGTTAAAGTATTAAAACAAACATATTCAAAACACAACGACATACTTAATTTATTGACATACGAGTACTCTATCTACACTCCCATGCCCAAATTCGTTCAAACTGTTTAACAAGTATTTGTTCTTACTGACATATCGACAAAGTAGCCTGGTTTTTATATTAATTCGTTACAACATGGTGTAAGTTACGTAATATGTCAGTAACCATATTTATTTGCACGATAATTAATTAATAGAAGTGTTTAAGTAAAAGCTTTGTTCTCTTAATAGAGTTTCGGACAATGTTGTTAGAAGCGTGTGGGCGGCGTGGGTTGTGCATAATTATGTAACACCATTTCAATTTGATCTTCCTGATTTCTCCGGTATATAACAATTACTGGAAAATAGAACGAAATTTAATCGTTATTTTCATATCGGTCAATGGAGGGATAAGGAAACAAAAGATAGTTCATAAAGGTATACGATCATAACAGTGCCGTCCATGAAAATGATTTTAATTTGTAAATAAATTATAACATGTTTATGGTGTTTTTTGTCATTAATTTGAAACAATATACATAACATTGTATGAAAAAGATATTTATTCTCTAACTCAACTATATATAACAGCTATTTCAGGTTAACACTTTATGAATACAGTTGACTGACCACACTCAGACACAAGGTATCGTGCTCTATAAACCTATTCTCAAACTGGAGAAGTAGCAGCTGACAGTAAAGAAACCACAACCCCAGAATTTCTACTGGACATCAAGTGTAGTCAAGACCCAAGATTTTCAGCCCGTGATTAGTTAAATATCTAGGCTAGAATATGTATGCTCAATAATTAGGCTTTGTTTATACGACTAATATTACGTATAAGTACGTAAAAATCCGATTCACATTCCAAAATTTCATTTTCTTATTAATGAGCTATTTTCTTCTTTTTACGAAAGAGTGATAATAGGGACGTATCTATAAAAAGGCCTAATGAAAGATATAATACCTATTTGTGAAATAAAACTACTGTTACATAATCTATCGCGTTTACGAGAAAATCAATTTTCGAGTATTTATTTAAAACGTCGGGATACATTCTGAAAAATTTATTATTATTTCTTAATGTTCGCGTAGATGCTTATTTCTGCCATTCTCTCTTTGCCTGGCTCTTTCCCATTTTATTTGGGATCAGCCCTCCGTATCATGCGTCTCCAGACAGCTCGGTCCTGAGTCGTCACTTTGTTGACTTGGGCTTCTTTAAGGTTCTTATTTACTATGGACATCCATGTGATTCGGGGTCTTCCTCATCCTCGGGGTTTAGTTTCAATATCTAGCACTTTTCTGGTCATGTGGTCGGATGGTCGCCTCATAACTTGTCCGTACCACCGCAGACGGCTCTCCTGTATATTATATGGGATAGGTCTCACCTGCCTGCTTATTTCTGTCATAATATTATTTTAAGTATAGATTAAATAAATATTATTAAGTATGAAAGACCGACTCCAAGTCCACTGAACTACCTACTTAAATGTATTAAGTTTGCTCGTTAAACTTCTATTAGTACCAAATGCTCTTGTCAAGCCACCAAGTGTGAATTGACATTTTATTTCCGGGAAATCCTCAATCATATTATAAGACTTCTTATAACTGTCTTGATTACATCCGTACCAATATAATATATCGTATTTGTCGGACGTGACTTATAATAACAGAAAGAAACTTCCATTTCCGAACCTCTGTTCACGTAACGGACTTTTATCGAAGTATATTTACAATAGCAATATATTATTATGGTCCGTGTGGTGACGGACTAAGAATACAAGTGTCACCACCCCTTTCTTTCCCACGGGTATCGTATGAGGCGACTAAGGGAAGTAAGCAATTATCACCAATTGCACTACTGGTTACCACCAGGGCTGGGTACCAAGTACTTACTCACATGCTATCGGGCCCGAGCGGGTTGGTACCACCATCTACTGTGTGACCGGCCATGAAGCATATCAGTGTGTTTCGGTTGTAGAAGGAGATAGCCGTTAATTCTTTCATTTCATATACGTGAGATGAAATGGTGAGCAGCGGCTTGACAATACTCTCGGTATAGTTGAGTTCATGAGCGACGGTTACTATTTACCATCAGATGGGCCGTGGCTCGTCTGCCACTATAGGCAATAAAAAAAGGTAGTTATTTAGGAGTCTATAATTTATAACGAGATATTAAAATTATAATTTTATGTTTGGTTTACTTGTTTGATATAACGTCCTAAAATCTCAAAGCTCAGACTTGAAACATTGTTTTCGCATTCGCTAATATATACGTAAGTAGTATAATAATTTGAAACTGATAGCTTTATTGATCATAGACGATATCGTTGGAGCAGAAAAGATTATTTTTGTAGTTAGCAAAAGCCAACAATAGTAGCAGTATCTTGTTTACATTGTGTAAATGTCGTGCTGTCAGTGTATGTTGGATGTAAAAAAAATAGTAGATTCAATCCCTTAGACTTTAGCTTCGTCTGTAACATAGAGACACAGAGGAACTTCTTTAAAAAAAAAAAACACCATGATGATACGAGGTGGACTTTTCTACGAAAACCTACTTGCATTTCTTAAATGTACAGATATAAGAAACTAAGTTCCGTTTCTGCAATATAATATAAGACAACAACATTATATGTACAAATGTTTAAAATTGTTATCGCGTGAGAATTATGTTGCATGATTTCGGGGACTTGACAAACATACAATTTCACGGACACATAGTACACCCAGACGCAGAACAACCATGTGGATCACACAAAGAGTTGTCCTGTGTGGGAATCGAAACCACAACACTGGGGCGGGAGGCCGGTATCTAAGCCACTCCGCCATCTGTGCAGTCAACTGATGGTAAACGGTTACTCTGGCTTATCTACAGGCATCACTCGGGAATTACTAACCCTAGGGAAAGGGATAGGAGGTTTGAAAGGAATGAAGATAGAGAAGAGATAAAGAGATGGAGAAAAAGAACAATGGGGAAGGGATTAGGGGGCTTAGGCCTTTGTTTCATGTCGATCTTCTATGAAAGGGTGGTACTTCTCCGGTCAAGCATACTCATTATTGCAAGGAGAAGCAAGGTTCCGCCAATCTCCAATATTTGTTGGTTCATCCATCCATCAGCCTTTTAACGTCCACTGTTGGACATAGGCCTCCCCAAGAATAGGGGATAGTGCCGTAATCGCCACGCTTGGCAGGCGGGTTGGCGATCGCAGTGGATGTTGTTAATACTAATAATTAATTTGTTGGTTAAATCCATTTATACTTTTTCTTTCTTTTCACCCCTTTTTCTGTCCCACTATTGGGCACGGGTTATTGTAAATTGATAGACTTGTATTATTACAACCATGATCAGTGCATTTTTTAGCTCCAAGGACAGCGAAATCAAATTTTACGAATAGTTACTACCATAATATGTTTATTACTTATTTTTCGTGTGAGACTTATCATGTCTCGGAATGGTCAAACAGCTTTCTCCGCACGAATGTTTTATTTAGTATATATTATATGGTAGGACTTTTGATAAGGAAACATTGTTATGTCCATCTACGGATAAAATTACCGCACTAAAGATCAGATAGTTTTGTGTCGTTTAAACATTTATTTAAGTGAAAGATAAGTGCATAAATACAGGAAAGCAGGAATAGGTTTTCTGTAATCACATATTATTTATTTCATTTTTATATCCATCCATCCATCCATCCACCCATCAGCCTTTCAGCGTCCACTGCTGGACATAGGCCTCCCCAAGAGAACGCCGCAACGAGCGGTCCCGTCATGGGGATAATGCCGTAATCGTCACGCTTGGCAGGCGTGATTGGCGATCGCTGTGGATGTTGTTAATACTCGAGGAAGTACTGCTGCCCACTCCCTCGGTATTCCCTCAGTCGGCTCTTACGACTCCCGTCGGTAGAGAGGGGTGGGACAATTCTAAAGCCGGCCCCACAAGGCCATTTTTATATACTTAAAAAATATTACATAAATTTAAACAGTCGAAAAAAAAAACACTAACTAGTAAACATTTCAAACTGTTTATGTTTGACTAACTGTTTTTGCGACTACAGTTTGGGATCAAATAACATTATTAAACTCCTACAGATTTTTACTAATTTTGACGTTCTCGTAATCGAATTAAAATAGACCACATTATAGTAAATCCATTCCGGTAGAGCATGCAAATCTACGCTCTTGAAGTTCATTGACTTATCGGCAGACACAATGAAATAGTGACGCAAACGTTACGCTATCCATAGCGATAACTCGTTGTATAATCGCTCGATGCTCTGTCGAGATAGGCGATAGATCGCTATCGAATTGGACGCGTGGTGTGGGTGTGTAGACGTTTGTAGTAAGTCTACCGTCACGTCAACCTTGTTAACTTATTATGCTTGCATTATGTTATGTAGTTATTGCAATTGTTTTATGAATCACAGCAAATGGCTCATGATAAAGGCGAAACCGCGAAATACCGTTCGGAGGAGAAAGAGCCTTGCTTTGACAATCGGCGGGTGACTTTGGCCAGGTGTGGTGCGTACAGGAATTGTATGTTGGCAGCTTTAGCTTACCGCGTTCAGTACCAATAGCCTGTAGCCTTGAGCTTGGAATAGGCCATTCAATTTAACAGCAGCTGATAAAGATTGATTTCCATCAGTTTGAAGGCTCAGGTGGATGAATGAAATCAAAACACATGATCTATAATTTGCTATTTTGATGTGAAACATCTAACGGGGAGGGTCAGACCGGCTGTTAACATAGCGACGCGTTGCCAGGAGAGAGAGAGGGTACTAAAAAGTATATTAAACTCAAACAATATTCCCATTTATTATATATTTTTATCCGTGTGGTGACGGACTAAGAATACGAGTGTCACCAGAATCAAAATCCTTTCCCGTAGGTGTTATACAAGACGACTAAGGGAAGAAAGCAATTATTACCCATTGCATTACTGGTGGTAGGGCTGGGTACCAAGTGAGGGTACTCACTTGCTATCGGGCCCGAACGGGTTGGTACCACCGCCTTCTGTGTGACCGGTCATGAAGCACGTCAGTGTGTTTTGGCTGTAGCAGAAGATAGCCGTTTATTCTTTCATTTCCTATCTGAGAAATGAAATGGTGCGCAGCGGCTTGACAATACTCTCGGTATCCATGAGCGATGGTTACCACTTACCATCAGGTGGGCGGTGGCTCGTCATCATTAGCAATAAAACAATAATAATATGATATATTCACACAAACTTCAAAGTTCTTTGTCTCTATTTATGTTCATATCCGTTATTAATTATAATAGTGGTAGAGCCTTGCTTACCCAGGCATAAATGGGCTGGCTTGATCGGGTAGTACCACCATCTCACCGGTCTGTTTCATATGGTGAGTGAGAGCGCCGGAGGCCAAAACCCTCTCCCTATTTGCTCCTTATTTTACTTCCTATCCTCTCCTTAGCATCCCACCTATTATCTCCTTATTATCCTTTCTATCCACCTCCTATCCCTTTCCCTGGAGATGGCGACGCGCGAGATAGGCGTCTGGTATTGGTGTTGCTAACGTATATAGCCGCTTATCATCAGGGAGTATGCTTGTTCGCCACCCGTATATATAAAAAAATGACATAATTTTATACAAGTAAACGTTGAAAAAGTTATGAACATTTTATTGATCCCTTCGAATACTGGCAAGTTCAAATAAAAGCCCAAACCTCTATTTGCGTATTTCTTTTATTTTATAAAAAATACCCCTCCTATTTGAAAATAAAATTAAACGACCCTGCACTTTCATTTTTTAAATTAAATTTTATTAATATAAATAAATATTATAATTTCAATGTTTCACATCTGCCAGACATTCCGCAATGGTTATTTTTTTTTAATCAGATTATATATAATATTTCTTCTTTTTCTATACGATATGTTTATTAATTATGTAGCCTATTCCAGCTACACCGGCGGAAATTTCGAAAGATTCGTCTAATGTTGTGAGATAGTGAGCCATTCGCACTTACATAGTTAATATTTCCTGTTACTAATTGGTAAAATGCAAATACGCCATTTACTATCATGATGTTTAGCTAGAATCAAATGGCCGTTATAAGTGATAGGTTAAAATACATTGAATGCCACGGTCAGTTTAATGCTTAAATTTATATGTTTTTGCCTTGGCTTAATTCATTGCAATACTAAATCTATTTAACAGTAAATGGTGTATATCACTTAAAAACATGGCCAGTAAAGCAGAAGCTTCCATTCATTGCAATGAGGCTTGATCGAGAAAGAGTTTCTCTTGGCTTGTTCCAGCAACATTGCTATGGGATTAAAAATACAGAATAGAGGCAACACCGCACTAGAGTATTTAACAGGTGACTACTTCACCACTTAGTACTTATTGATATTATTTTAAACAGACAATGACTGCAATGAACTGATGATGATTATACGTACGTGACATTAAGTGTTGTAGTAGTTATTGGGTTCCATGTTATAAGCTTGCGTTTTAAATGTGTAAATACCTGAAAAAGAAAAATAATGTTAAGTACATAAACACAAATCTCTAAAGCGTTAAGCTATGTAGCGCGTTTAACTTTATCAAACGAAAAATAAGAAAATTAAGAAAAATATTTATACAGCGTGTAGTAGAGGTCACGTGAAGGACGAATGTCGAGTTCAAGGCTTATTGCCGAGGCAACGATTGGTATTGATTTGCTACAGCGTTTCAGTGAGGCAATTAGGATTTTTATTCGTAATAACTGTATTTTTAATTTTATGGCATAAATATTTTGCACATCCTACCAACTGCAACTTTTATAGGGCCTTATCTTCTTCCTGTACACCTGTACCTCTTCTTGTATATTCTTCTACATTTGTAGTTACTATTCTTTTCATTGCATGCCAATAGATAACATATAATAATAAGGTATAAATGTTTTTTTCGCCACTCACGAAGTAGGGAACTACAACGTTACTGTATACCTATGTGCGAGCTATAAAACCCTATTTTGGCAAAACGACTTCCATGAACCTTTATCGAAGAGGAAGTACGCAACCGACTTCACAGCATTCCAACGCATCGCGCTTGCATCAACCTCTCACAGGAAAATCAATACGAAGAGTTCTGAGAAAAATATTTCCCGGCCAGCTTTTGCGAATTACATTTAAATATATTCTTTAACAGAAAGTTACAGAAAGACACAATGTGTCGTGATGTTGCCATTGTAGTTTTTCTGAGTATACCTAATCCTTACTAGTCCTTTCTAATATTATAAAACGAAAGAGCGTTTGTTTGTTTATTTGTTACGCTTATAATCCGTAGTTATTGAATCGATCAGCTCGAAATTTAGCAATTACATATATTATAATCCAGAACCCTGAAAAGGACATACGCTTCTTTGTATTCCGGAAAAAATAATTCCTATAATTTGTTTATAAAAAGTGTAACAGCCCTTTTTTTATTTAGGCGGGAAAATATGTTCCTAACCGCACACCCCATAATTCGGGGAAACGAACAGGGTAGTGTGGGGCCTGCACCCACTAAAGAAACCCGCTGTGTGCCGTCTCTCCGCCTTTATTGGCGGGCCACTGGAACTGTGTTACATTCCTTCGTTGGTCCGCCGGCAGCTTACCCTTTCGGGTACCCTCTACTGAGCGACGCATCCGCAGAGGAGCGTCGCACCTTCGCGGGAGGCCTTGCGGGTGGCGGATGTTCCCCGGTCCATCCACCCACAGCCTCAGCTAGGGCGGCATGAGGCGCAAGTACCCGCGCCTGCGCCGCCCCGGTCTCTGGCGGCGGTTTAGGTCAGCGGAAGAAGCCTCCTTCCTGGTCATCTCCGCGGCCCAATTCCTGTCGCTGCCAAGCATCGCTCTGACGATGCTCGGCAGCGAGAGGTCTCGCCCTATTTCCGCGATGAGTTCACGGCGCTGCTCGGCCCAAGCCAGGCACGACTCGAGCGTGTGCCGCGCTGTGTCATCGTCACAGCCGCAGTGGTGACAGCTCGGAGTCGCTTCCCTCCTTGCGACTATGTGCAGATATCTGCCGAAGCAACCGTGCCCCGACAGCATCTGCACCAGTCGGAAGGTAAGTACTCCGTGCCGTCACCCCACCCACTCCTCCAGCACCGGTTGGAGCGCCCTTACGGTCCAAAGACCGGCCCGGGGCGTCTCCAGCTGTGCCCTCCATCTGGCCAAGGCAGCTCGGCGGGCGTCGCCCTGCCACCTGGCCACCTCCCTGGGTAGGGGGCAACCGGCCTTCTCCCGCTTTTGCAACGCCCGCCGATACAACTCGGCGAGCACCTCCGCCACCAAGTCCCACGGGGGGATTCCGGCCAACGCACAGACCGCCTCCGTCGACACCGTGCGGTATCCACGTATAACTCTGGACGCAACGACTCTCTGTGGTCTCCACAGAAGAGCCTTTTCAGTGCGTCCAGGGACCCCGCCCACACGGGTGCATACACGCATTGATGGGTCCGCCCATATTCGGCATGAGCCGTGCAAGGGCGGATGCTGCGCCGACGAGCTTCGGGGACAGTTGGCGGAAGTGCTCGCGAAAGCGCCACCGCCCGTCCAACACCAGGCCCATATACTTAATCTGGGCCTGCACCCCAATCTGAACCTCGTCCACTGTAATCGAGGCGCTAGCCAGTCGGTGGCCAACCTAAGCCCCAGCGCCCCGATCCTCCTGATCACCTCCGAGGTCCCTAAGGTGGCCAGGAACACCGCTTCCTCGAAGTTTCCACCCCAGGCCACGACCAGCGTGTCATCCGCATAGTAGATGACCGCCAGCCCGGGGGGGGAGCCGACAGCGCAACACCCAGTCGTAACCGATGTCCCACACGAGCGGCCCCAGGACCGAACCCTGTGGGACATTGCACGACGTGGGTCTCCTCACAACGTCCCCTATGCGGCTCTCATAGCGCATCTCATAGCTCTCATAGAGCTTATTCAGCGCCGCACGGTACGGGCGACCCCCAGGGGTCACGGTTGAGACCGTCCAGCATCTCCTGCCTTTTCTCCGTTTTGGCGCAGTAGATGGCCAACATGAACGCGGCCCGCGAAGTGCGGTACGCCTCGTACAGCTGGCCCTCCCGCTCCCCATCGCGGTTGCGCCGCCGACTGCGGGTGTAGGACCTCCGGGCACGAACGCACGTCACACGGAGGTCCGCCAGCTCCTGGGACTACCAGTAGAGCCCTTTCCTCGGAGGAGGATATCGCACACGGGGCATGACCAAGTCGCACACCTGCGTGATCGCAGCGCAAAATCGGCCAGCCTCAACGTCCACCTCCTCAGTCAGGGCTGGTGAGGACAGCCACGATTGCACGATGGCTGCCTCCGCCAGTAGGTCCCTATCCAGCCTACCCACAGCCCACCGCGGGAACGCGGAGGTTCTGCGCGCCGCGTGACCCCTACTGGGGCCCGAAAGGGGCCGGGAGTCCTCAATCCGGGTATACCGGTGATCGGACAAGGTCTAAACCTCCTCCAGGACACACCAGTTCCCCACTCGTGCCGCGACGTCGGCTAGCGAACAAAAGGTCCGCTATCTACCCGTCCCGTCGCCGCACACGCGTGTTGACGGAGCCTCTGTTTAATAAACAGAGGCCCGTCGATGCCGCCCACTCAACAACCGCCACCCCGCGAGCATCCGTCGCAGGGGACCCCCACGCCGTGGATTTGGCGTTAAAGTCCCCCACAACTAGGACGTGGCTAGGTGCCAGGCGCCGCAACGAGGTCTCTAGGCTGTTAAGCCAGACCCTGAAATCAGCCAGACTCCGGTTTGGAGAGAAGTACACGCCGTACAGCGTAGTGTAACTGCCCCTGCGACTTATTTATTATTTGATACAAATTTAAACATAAAGCTATAAGGTACTTACTTACAAGCGCCGAAACTGATGTACTCATAGATTTAGTATATATATATGTACTCGTAAATTATTAAATGCCGCAACTTTAAAAATTAGTTTTTACGGTACCGGCGACGCCTGATCGATATTTCATCGGTTTTTAATTCTTGCAAAGTTAGTTGATATATTTTTTAATATTTTACGCTTCGGCTTTATCGGATAATATTTATGAATATTTGACATAAAAGAGAATTCTATAATAAAAGCTAAAAACTAAAACTGTTATAGCGTTCTTAAAATAATTAATGCGTTGACCTGCCCTTTGGAATAGTTTATATAGTCGCTTTTACAGTCGAGGCTAAGGGGAAATCATAAAGGGTTTACTATACTAGTTTGTAATGTTCAGGTCAAGGCGAAGTTGGTATAATTTTGTATAAATATAAAACCACATATTGAAAGTTATTAGCTAATGATAAATTTCCTTATTAGGAAAATTTTTTCAAAAAGAGATTTATTATAGGAATCGCATTGAAAATGTTAATTTTTTAATAAATAATGTCAATCAGTCGTAAATACTATTACGTAATAAAATTAAGATATAAAACGTTCACAACTGTGACCCATCAAACGATACAGATAAAACAATACAAAATTACCGAATTGCCGCAAAAAATATATGATTGCGCTGCGCGGAATACCGAACAAAAACTGGTATCATAAATATGGTATGACTAGCCACCCTGACCCTGACACGACCGCCCATTTATATTCGAAGAAAAACCTCAGTCCTGCACACCAGTAAATAAATCGATTTAAATTATAATGTGTTCTTGTGTGTAAAACAGCCCAGCCTTCCGACAGAAATCAATTGATATATTTGTTAAATATATAACTGTTATTGAATAGCAAATAAGCTTTAAGTTATTCATCAATGCTGTTTTACAATTTTGTTTTGTTATTTATGAGCCGAGTTAAGATTTTTAAGTTTTTGTAAGTAACAATAAGTGTTATGCTTGATACGCCCCATCTCATTACAAACGGCTTCTTTAGCGGCTAACAAAACCAGGGGATCACTAGATTTAGAAATCAGCTATTAATACACCTGGAGTTGCTTGCTTGTTTCGGCTACAGTAACAGCTTACTAGAAGGCGTTGATGGTTAATAAGCCCGTTTTTTATTCTTTTGCCACTCGTGTATCTAATATAAACAATAAAGTGTTTTAATACAATTGACTAAAAGTGCATTTATTAATATTTTTATATAACTTAATTTTAAATCACAATTAAAATTAAGATTTTAGAAATAAATTTCTCATTTCAAGGGTAACGCTTTTAATCGTTCTAAAGAACGATTGAACGATCTTTACTGCACCAAAATATGGCAGTCATCCTTACTGATATTGTAAATGTGAAAGTGCTTTGTTTGTTTGTTATGATTTCACGTCAGAGGCACTGAACCGATCATGAAATTTATAGCCCAGAAAAGGAAATCAGCTACATTTTACTTTTTAGCCTTTTTATGAAATGGATAGTTCCTGTGTCATAGCTATTTTTGCATAGTGATAGGTAATGTACCTTAAAGTGGCGTATTTAAATGCTAAGGTCCACGCGGACGAAATCGCGGAAAAAATACAGTTTGCAATATTGTAGCTCTACGAATGGACTTAAGTAATCACCGCTCAAGGCACTTTGAATGAGAAATAGATCTTATTCCGTCATTTGTATGAGAACAAGCTCTCCTAAGATATTAGAGGTCAGTGTCAGTAACGGAATGGAAGTGACGAGATGTCGATAATATTTTAATCTGTATTTTAACACTTGACATGCTCTGCTGCTTTAAAGAACATATTATTTGTGAATGTGGAAAACGAGAACTACGGCGACGGGATTCGAACCTACGTCCCTTCCAATCCGAGAAAGTGCTACAGACCGCTAAGCCATCGCAGTGACCGACGGCCGACGGTAACTCATTTTACAGACTGAAGAGCATCTAATATATAAAATTCTCGTGTCATAGTGTTTGTCGCCATTCTCCTCCGAAACGGCTTGGTCGATTCTTATGAAATTTTGTGTGTATATTCAGTAGGTCTGAGAATAGGATGTAAACTATTTTTTGTATCCCTAAGTGATAAGGGCGGTCCACCCCAAAAATGTATTTTTTATTTTTTGGATATTTTTTTCTCTATGATATATAACTTAGTTATCTTTTTCTACGCTACGCTAGGTAATTTCACCTAAAAATTATCTAGAAATAATTTATATGGCAAATCAACGTTTGCCGGGTCAGCTAGTGATTATTTAAAAACCAATTGGAATAGCTGGTCTATTCGTGAATAACTGGCTCGGTGGTGTAGCGGTAGTGTATGCGACTCCTAATCATGAGGTCTCGGGTTGATCCCCGGGTCGGGCAATGTTATTGAGCTTTTTCCTAAAAAGAAAAATTCTCAGTAGCAGCCCGGAGTTTGGAAATGTGCCCGGTAGACGTCAATAGGCTCGCCCCCTATTACGTGGGACTTAAACATAGCTGGCGAGTCGTGGGTGTGTAATACACCTCTGCCTACCCCTTCGGGGAATACAGGCGTGATGCTATTTGTCAATATTCACTACAATAAACAGCCGCCAATCAATAGCTGGTAATAAGCAATACCTTATCAATAACGTAGGTGTAATTTTTTGCACATTATTCATATAAACGTTTGTGTTGACCCATAAATAAGAGTAACGTACTTGAAATGTTACAAACTCAGTAAAATAAGGAGCTACGTTACTTTGTTGCAATATTTACTACATAATTGGCACATAAAACGCCGTGTATATGACACAAAAGGTCGCCAAAAATGTATGTCTGCGAATACTTTTGTTGCCCTGGTACCTAATAATATCATCAATGCAAAAACAGAATGTCATGGTTTAAATTCAATGCAAATAACTTTTTGGCGATGTTTATGATAATTAACATATTACATACTTAAATTTTTTAATAATGAAACGTGTGATATTGTACTACTATCTACATTTTTTTTATTGCATATAGCGGCATACGAGCCACGGCCCACCTGATGATAAATGGTAACCGTCGCTCATGGACTCAAATATACCGAGAGTATTTTCAAGCCACTGCTCACCATTTCATTTTACAGATATGAAATGAAATAAATAAACAGCTATCTCCTGCTACAGCCAAAACACACCGATGTGCTGCATGGCCGGTCACACGGGAGATGGTGGTACCAACCCGCTCGGGCCCGATAGCAAGTGAGTACTCCCACTTGATACCCAGCCCTACCACCAGTAATGCAATAGATGATAATTGCCTACTTCCCATAGTCGCCTTGTACGACACCCGTGGGAAAGAATGGGGTGGTGACACTTGTACTCTTAGTCCGTCACCACACAGACAGAAACAACTCTTTTGATTCATTTTTTTTAAATGTTGTCTTTTTAGTATTGTTTTTCATTTTGCCCAATATTTTTGTGGAGCCTCTACAGAGATTAAAAGAGGCTATATGGAGCCATAGCGTTCCGCGGAGCACTCCTTGAGAATAACTGCATTAGAGAGCAGGTAATATATGTATGACAGAGGACTATAAAACCGGCCAAGTGCGAGTCGGACTCGAACACGAAGGGTTCCGTACCATTAACTAGGTAAACAATATTACACTATTTAATTGTAACTCTCTGTAACCATGGTGTTTGGCTGTTACGAAATTTTGCAAGTAAAATTTGTCTCATTTCGTGGTTTTCAACTTAGACTTAGATGCGCAACGAGTAAAGAAACACGTTTATGTATGGGAGGCCCCTTAAATATTTGTTTTATTTTAATTTAATTATTTATTTTTAAAGTGAATATATACTTAACTAAATATTCTGTGAATATTTCAAGCGTTTAACTGTTGCCGTTATCAATATTGAGCAAAAACGAGTAAAAAAAATCACGTTTGTTGTATGGGAGACCATTTAATTATTTATTTTTAAAGTTAATATATAACTTAATATTCTGTAAACATTTCATTTTCATATCAATAGCGAGCAAAAAAGGGCCATAAAATTATGTTTATTGTGTGTGAGCCCCCCTTAAATATTTTATTTTTAGTATTTGTTGTTATAGCGGCAACAGAAATACATCATTTGTGAACATTTCAACTGTCTAGCTATCGCCGTTCTTGAGATACAGCCTGGCGACAGACGGACGGACAGACAGACAGTCTTAGTAATAGGGTCCCGTTTTGACTCTTCGGGTACGGAACCCTAAAAAACATCACAATATACGTACCTACTCACGATCCAAAAATAAGAGTTTTTTCTATAAACAATTATTATGTGTAGGAACTGAACTCAGTGCGGAAGGTCGATATCAAATCAATGAGTCATCTTGCGCTGTCACTTGGAATAGTATGCAATTGTGCATTCGCTTGATGTAGCGTTTGCGGTTGGAAAATGAAAACATTAAAAGAACGTTTCTGGACGAAATCGGTGAAGTTTAGAACTGAACAATGGGAAGAAGTAAACAATGAGACGAGTTACATATTTTCCTAAGTATTAGAACTGCAATTAGTAGTTAGTAGTTATTAGTGTAAATCAGACTATAATTGTCACATTCTTTTAGAAATAAATACAAGTCGTGACATATTTAAAGCCCGTGTACGTGAACTGTATCCCGTCCCGTCCGTTGTTTGGCGTTTGGCAGAGTCCTCTTAATGATACTTCTTATCAACTCGATACTTATTATATATTAATGTAAGTATGTATATTTATCATAATAATATATCCATCCATCCATCCATCAGCCTTTTAAAGTCCACTGCTGGACATAGGCCTCCCCAAGAATAGGGGATAGTGCCGTAATCGCCACGCTTAGCAGGCGGGTTGGCGATCGCAGTGGATGTTGTTAATACTCGAAGGAGTGCGCTGCCCACTCCCCCGGCATTCCCTCAGTCGGCTCTTACGACTCCCATGGGTGGAGAGGGGTGGGACAATTCTAAAGCCACACACACTCACACGGTATCAATATGTTTCATATATTATTTTAGGTGTGTATATTATGTAGGTTTATTATTTATTGTTATATTAGTTATATGTATTGGTATATGTGTATATATATATTATTATGTATTGACATTTATTTGTCTATTGCACCTACCATCTTTAATTTCTGCTCCACCCGAGGTCGACTATAAGAGAATGCCTAAGGCATTAAGTCCGCCTTGTACCTAATATAAGCGCAAAAGTTTTAAATAAATAAATTCCTTCCTTTGAAGTATGAGTCTTGTAGTGCACGTATGTAGGTACCTTTAATATTCGCGTATTTATCATATTTAACTTTATAGGTAGTAGACTATTATGTTGACAATCAATATTAAATTTAATATCCAAGTGTGTATTTCATAAGTGGTTGATATCATTTTTATCTGAAAAGAAATCAGTAGTTGAAATTCCACGCTGAGTGGCATTTTAATAAAGTATCTACACCAGCTTTACTTGAAAACATTGTTGCCTTAAATTACACGTTGTAATATTTTATTAGTTCGATAGCCCAACATGTACCTATATTACTTCATTAATCAAAACGAATGAGATACTATGTTTATAGCTTGAAATGTTAAATATTCCGAATCATGATCTTATTCCGGGGCGGAACACGAAGCGCGAAATAAAGATATAAAAAATGTAAATTCTTTTAAAACCGATTAAGGCTACGGACAAAAATATGCATCGCTTGAAACAATGGCGGATGCAAATTACAACCGCATGCAGCTTTTTTAAGGGCCTAAAAACAACAGTATTCAATGCGCCGTAAAGGGATACATCAAAAGTATTTTATGGGTTCTCATGTCCAGGAAATAAAAATAAGAATACTCCAGAAAAGGCGTTGCAGTACAATACACTAATAATATACATTTAAAACAAGTAACTACAACATGCACATTTTTATACACTAGTGCGTCTATAAATTACAAAATTCCAAAGTAAAATATTAGACCAATCCAACAAAATATTTATATACCTAATCTTGATGTCAAATCTCAGATAAATCTTACAGGAAATATCGTTGGAGACACGGATCTCCTCAAGCATTTTTAAAGTCTCCAATAACCACGACTGGCAGCTATTGGTGGTCAATGTATGATGATATAAATTTGCGGATGGTACTCTACCCGTAAGTATTTTCTTTATAAATGTAATAATCCTACCACTATAAAAGTATTATTGAATATAAAAAAGTAGTTGTTCATTTTCAGTACTATCAACAAAGCCAATAAGACTTTCTCCTCGATACGCAACTGACATCATAATCCCAGCTATAAGTCAAATGCAATAATTCAAGTTATTAGTCAAATTTCGTGTTCCAGGGGCGGATAGTGAAAGTAGTTCGCTACTGGGCTTTGTTATAGGCGTGGTATACAATACAAGCGAAAAGCCAAAGGGTGATTGTTGCCACAGCGGTTTGTTTAATGCTGGGGCCTGAGTGGAATATACGCGTTCGATCTTATATTATACAAATCAAAAATAACTGCATCATTGTCCACTTTGGGCGTACTTTTATAAGATATTAGATTCTGCACGTGACTTCATCTTCATGGGCCACTACCGTAGGGTCTTCTAACACTAATGTGAGGTGGAGATTAGGAGTTGCAAGTAGGAATATTACTATTGCTCAGCGGTCTAAAGCAGTCCCTCGGATTGGGAAAGACGCAAGTTCGAATCCTGCTCGAAGTGAATTTCTCTTCTTTCACTTTCACAAAAACTTGTTTTAGTTATAGTCTTATGATTTCTACTATCCCGACGTTTCTAATAGTTTACAGCTTTTAAATGCCATAATGAAATGCTTAATGTGTTAGATCGAACTGTAAAACTAATTTCATTTCGAAATGAAATGCTTGCTACTCTTTGAGTTTCATATCAATTTAATTTGTGTTTAAATCGAGTAAGTGTTTTCTTGATTGAGGAAAGCTCAGTGGAGCTCTACTTTGTAAAGGTCTCTCATAATAGGATTAGGCAAAATTGTATTGATTAGGCTCTTCGTTCTTAAAATTACACAAAATTATACTTTAATTGAAAAATGGTTTCAACAAAACCGCAATATTTTTTAAAGATCTAAACCCCAACTATTGGGTAGTCGGGAAAAAAAAAATAACATCCCCACTGTACATGTAGCAGGTACCCTGATTTTTTTTTGTCGGCATGACAAAATGTACCTATATCCATGCCAAAATTCAGCTTTCTAGTACAGAGTCCTTGAGCTAAGCTCCTTGATAAATCCACAAAATTACAATTTAATCCAAAAATGACAGTTTTCAATGGGTGAAAATCAAGTTCAAAGATTCCATTACATATAGGTATAATACAAAATTAGCTAATAAAAGCGCGGTAAACATGCTTAAATGAAAGAATTAACAGTTTATACCTTCGACCAAGGTATACCAACGCGTGCTACGACGGAGCTGGCGATGTTTATCGCCTATTTATGGCTGTATTAACTTGTAAAAAGCCTATAATTTTACCTCTTCGTCGCACGGCCAAAAATATCCTAAGGGCTTCACGCACCCGTTCTCTCGCTCGATCTAATATCGATATCAGATTATCGAAGATAACTATTGACATTAACTCCTAACTATAATTTGTGTAGATCATTTACGTGAAATGGCTCGTATAAGTGCTGAAAGTATAATTTCGATAAACAACTTTATATTTATAATGCTGCCTGATCGTCATGCTGATAATCCGATAAATATGTACGTTAGTGATATTCGATTAAGCTGTTTAGACTTTCGACCATTTTAATGGACTTGAGAAATTTTAAGTATTTCGTTTTGATTTTCCATAACCTCTTATTGTCGTAGGTATATACCTACATACGTAGTAATTAAAAGAAAATAATTATTGGCTAACTGAATACTATACTGAACATATACATAAAACAACACTGCATGCAAGTTTGCACAGCCTCGGGAATAGAGATTGATTTCCTAGTATGGCTGTAGAAAAACTCTACTTACAAAATATAGTTAATCTACTAAAATCGTTAAGTTTAAATACTTAAAAAGAACCAAACAAAATACAATTCAGACTTAACGTCCCATTAATCTGCTGAACATAACACGAAGTACTCGTAGAACCGGCTAATACGCATAGACAGATAGTCAGTCGGTTAATATAGTTGGCGTCTATGGGATATGAATCACGAGCGCTGAAAGTACGTGGGTGTTTCTATGATACTTCCTGGCCCACCCACGAGAACAAGAAAGGAAGAAGCATATGTACGTCCATAGTTGAGTCGATCCGATGCCAAAGATCTATTTGAAGTTTCTTAGATAATAGTCGCATTTATTTCAATAGCAGCCCAAAGTTTGGAAATGTGCCCGATAGACGGCAATAGGCTAACCCCCTATTACGTGGGACTTAAACATAGCTGGCGAACTGTGGGTGTGTAATACACCTCTGCCTACCCTTTAGGAGATACAGGCGTGATGCTGTTTAGGTCTTGAATAACATTGTGAAAATATTAGTAATTACTTCATAGATGCAATATCAACTTATTAATTAATATGCTCTGCTCAATAACAGCAAATTCAATTTAACTATACTAATTACAGTGACAAGTAGTGATAGCCTAGCAAGGACTGCAAAAACAGTTCGATCCCCAGTCCAAGGTTCAGACCTCGTCCAACACACACCTCTGACTTTTCAAAATTATGATTGTAATTCTTTACAATTTGCCACTGCTCTGCTCGGTAAGGAAAACCTCGTGAGAAAACCTGCATGCTTGATTTTCTCGACGGCTTGTGACGTCTACTAACCCGCACTGGGCCAGCGTGGTGGACTATGGTCTAATCCCTCTCACCATGATAGAAGACCCGTGCCCAATAATGGGATAGAAAAAGGGTTAAAATAATACTAATTAATTATATGTAAGCAATTATATAACTTATTTATATAATGTTCCGTAATAAGAATAATTAGTACTATTTTTATTCCTACATTATTCTATGGTTCCGTGCCGGCTTTCCATCGGTATTAACCATTAGTGTATATTTTATCATGTACCCTACTATAGTATGCTAACTAAGTAAAAATAACAAAACGACAAGAAACGTGCTTAAAATAAAAAATAAAAACCGTATGAACGTATGACCCTGTGCGTAGATGTACTCGTAAGAAAGACAAATGCACTTCTAAATAGTGCAATTAATAGGTCAATTACGGCTAAAAGATGCACAATACAGCTTTTAATACGAGTATAGCCTCAAGTGTGTTCATTTGTAATATCACCTGTCGATTCGCTAATAAAAGCGCCCGCAATTACTGTTCGCTTTAATGTGCAATATGTGACAGGTAATGGAGAGTTAAATGTTAGACAATGGCATAGAATCAATGATAAAGTGTCTACGGTATTATGATTTGTTGCATATTTGCTTTAAAATATGCGTTTTGTTTATTAACGATTGTTAGGTATGTATGAAGGAATGTAATATGGTTCCGGTGGCCCGCCAAATAAAGGCGGAGAGACGGCACACGGCGGGTTTCTTTAGTGGGTGAGGGCCCCACGTCACTCAGTTCGTTACTCCAAAAGACGGGGTGTGCGGTTAGGAACATTTTTTTTCAAAAAAAAAAAAAAAAAGGTATGTATTGTATGACGATTGCAAATATAATTGGAAATAAATTTTGACTTAATTAGCAAATGCATACATAATTAATTTAAATAACATATTTAAATTCTATAAGAAAATTCTTTTGACAAAAACAAACATTACTTAATAGTTCCTGAATAAATAAAAAAGTAGTAGGTAACTTATTATTTTATTTATATTAAATAAAAAATATTTATTATTTAATACTTAATATACTCGTATAACTAAAATGCCAATGGTGTTCACAAATAATGAAAGCGCTTATTTGTTAACCTTACACGGCTATCTGCAAAACCTGTCCATAGTCGTGCCTAATACGAAGTAGTCGTTTCAATTAGTTACCGCTAGATGTCATTGCGTGATAGAAAATTTAATGCGGATGCATTTAATGTGGCATAGCTGATATAAACAATTGCAAATGAGAAATAATAGATAATAGAGACACTCCTCGTAGCAAATCTTATTATTCCCAAGGCTTTCATAAGTTTCACTGCAAATGCATTCACTTAGCTGAAGATTACCATCAAGGGCAACGCGAAAGGAAACTATAAGATAGGGTCAGTTCCTTCAAGTGCAATGTTATGAACTAAGCACACTAGACAAGCTCAAGCGACTAGCGATATACATTTAATAAATTGTATATTATTATAATTTATAAAACATTTATTACAATCACTGTGGGACATAGGCCTCTCTGACAGACCGTCATGACGAAAATTCTTGTACTGACTACATCCAACGGCTTCCTGTGGCTTTGACCAGATCGTCGATCCATCTGGTAGATGGGTTTCCTACGCTGAGCCGTCCGCTACGTTGTCGCCACACTCGCCACTCGAGAAGATTTTTCCCAAATCATTCCATAAAAAAAATACAATTTCACGTTTTTTCTTGCGAGTTTTAACTGTATAAGAGGCTTAAAGCCTGTGCTTTTATCCGTGTGGTGACAGATTAAGAATACAAGAGTCACCACCCCATCCTTTCCCGCGGGTGTCGTACAAGGCGACCAAGGGAAGAAAGCAATTATCACCCATTGCATTACTGGTGGTAGGGCTAGGTACCAAGTGAGAGTACTCACTTGCTATCGGGCTGAACGGGTTGGTTCCGTCTTCTGTGTGACCGATCATGAAGCACATCAGTTTTGGCTGTAGCGAAGAAATAGCCGTTTATTCTTAATATATAATGAAATAGTGCGCAGCGGCTTGACAACACTCATTCTAGGTATAGTTGAGTCCATTAGCGGCGGTTACCACTTACCATCAGGTGGGCCGAGGCTCGCCTGCCATCATTAGCAATAAAAAAACATTATCATATCAAACACACACATTATTAAAATAAAGTAATACGATTAATTATATTGAATTTAGATCAATTCGCTCTCCGTTTCCTTATACAAGGTAAGTAAAAAACGTAGACTGGCGAATGTAAGATAAGAAAAAGCTAGGTGAGATAAAAGCGCCTTTTATTGCTAAATGTAAAGCAGTGTTAGAAGCAAATCCGAGTGAGCATAACATGTAAAATTGTATTGTTAAATGAGAAGCTAACTCTTAAAGAACTAATATTCAAATACCAATGAAAGTAAAACGCGAAACAATACATTATAAAGAATTCACGTAATGGACACTAGCTGTCGTATCGTCTAAGAGCTGCCGAGTGTGTAGGCGCTAAGCGTAATTTATATTATAGGTTAAGTAATTTTACTACTATAGAAATGTGTGAAATACATGAGATTGATATTGAAATAGTTATTTCTAAACAAAACCGTTACAGGTTCAATATGAGTGGACACTGTTTTGATTAATTTTAAAGTGAATCGCATTTGACACGATTAACATTTTACTATAATTATAGATTATTATATATATTATTATTATAGAAACAAATTTTGTGATGGTGGAAGAAGAGAAACTTTCTATGAGCAGGATTCGAACTTGCCTCTTCTCCTATCCGGGGGACTGATTTAGACCGCGAAACTATCGTAGAAACTTGCTAAAGCTAATAAAAACACCTTATATAAAAAAAGTTATCTAGGTCAAATGTAACAAAACGCAAAACGTTAAAGATTTATGTATATTTTGCCGAATTGAAGAGATAAAATATCCTCAAAATGGTCTATTGATCATTTAGGTACAGAACCTACTAAATTAGATTTTCCAAAGTCACATTGCCTTTGAGAAATGTTAGTTTTCTAGCAAACTTCAAAAAAGCGTCTGTTTCTTTGTTTTTTCATATTTTTTTCGGTTCTTTAGTTTGGCGCGATGAGCGCACCAGCCTGTAATCAACTTAAATAAAAACAAAAGCTACTACAACCTAGCAAACGAGTTGATGAAAGCACTTATTTCGCAATCATTTGCATGAGGAAGCAGATACGGCTAGCAGTGCATGCTTAGATAGCACCTAACGGGGTTGGCTTTAAAGTGGGGTGTTTAGAGTACTAAGCTTTCTAGATTAAGACTATAAAATGTAATGTGTAGCTCTTAGCAAATTGATTTGAAAAATATGATTTTGCAGAGAGTAGTAGCTATTGTAACCAATATAGATGCACGAGTACAATGAATAGGTGCAATAACATGAATTTGACTTAACATATGTAAAATTTGCACTGAAGGTGTAGGTACTACTACATTTACCAACTAAAAAACTGTGTTTGGCGAATAACACGCTGATGGATTTATACGTATTTTTTTTATACTTCGTGTGTGGCAAGAAATCACACGTCCCACCAGATATACCTATAGCAACAACAGAGGTATCACTCGCGTGTCGCCGTCTCCAAAGAAAGGAACAGGAGTTGGAGAGGAAGGATAATAAGGAGAGGATAAGGCCCTCCCTATGCTCTGTATGAGCCCCCTGGTTTAGGCCTCCGGCGTTCTTACTCACCATACAAAACACAATGATACGTCGTACGGAACTCCACCTACCGTTGTAACCCCGATCGAGCCGGAGTCCATTCATGCTGGGGTAATCAAGGCTCTACCACTAGGGAAATAGTGGTACATTATAGTAAGTATTTCATTTACAATACTTTTCGGCGTAATAAAGGCGTCATATCGAAAAGTGTCCGGCGAAATGAATGCATAAAAAGAAAAGCGAAATACCTATATTTCAGTAAATTCATTAATAAAAATTATTGTATAGCTAAAACAAAGAGGCTATTAAAACTGAAATCCCGTATAATATAACAGGTAATCGATTAAAATGAGATTAAGATCAAAGCAGTTCCATAAACAATCGATTCAATTGCTAATCTAATATATGTATCTAAAGGTGCAAATGTGATACTACCAATAAATTTGTTGAACACAAATACGATTGCGAGAGACAGTCAGTGATTTAAATACAATCTGATTCAAGTATTGCAATATCGATTGAGCCAGTAAATCCTACACTCGAACACACATTAAAATCGGTAGCAATGACTGTGTCGACATCATAACGTAATTTATGGTTTTGTTTTATCTGTCGAACATTACAAGCACCATACCCGGGGCTACCGAACAATGCACAGAAGGTTGTATCTGGACCGAGGTACCGTTGTGTGCAATGAAAAGTCAAGCTACCAATAAAACGAAAAATGGAACTACAAAAACTACACGCGCGTGAACCATCCACCCATAATCAGAACAATCTTTTATGGAACATAAAGAGTTATCTTGTGCGGGAATCGAACCCACAACACTCAGGCGGGAGGCCGGTATCTAAAACACTCCGCCATCTGTGCAGTCAAGTGAAACATGATTGCTTCCTACAATACAAGCCGAATACTTAATATAAAACATAATGTTCGGCGGCTTATTACCCGTAATTAATACGAATCGGAAAGCGGGTGCTGACGGTGACGATAAAAGCTAGACGTTTATGTCTTGTGAGTCACTGAGACTGAGATATACAATGATAGTTAAAACGTTCACTTCTATTATTAGTCATGAAGCCATTTTGTTATTTTTATGTAAGTATATATATTTTTTTTCTATGTCCAGCAGTGGACGTTAAAATGCTGATGGATGGATATATTTTTAAGCACTTGACGTGCTCGGCCTTTTACCAGAAGTACAGTGATTACACTAGCAGGATCTGATATTATAATCACCATCATGCTAAATCTACTAATAATAATGAGATCATTCAAAACAACTGTAGTTATTATAAGCAGTATACCTCACTATCACCTAAATTAGATATTTTCCGTGTAGTTGCAAACTAATACATAGCATCACCATAACTTTTAATTTCATGGGTGTTACGACAGGTAACTGTCGAAGTAAAATTAAGTAGTCAATTTCACTGAGAAAATAGAACCCCGAAAGCTTATGAAAAGTCTGGCCAGGAGACGGGGCATAACCATTGAAATGATCATACCCAAGACTTGAAAATTTTTTAAGCTGCAATATAATATGCCAACCAGAACTGTTAGCGTGGTGGGCTGTAGCCTAAATCCCTCTAACTATAAGATGATACCTGTGCCCAATAATAGAATAACATTTAACAATATGCTTGTTACGCAGGTACATCGCTATATTAAAATAAAGATATACAAGATTAGGATCGTGATCGACCATAAAATCAATACAACGAAGGGCTCGTGCACAAAGTGGGCGTTTAACCTCTGACCAAAGACGTGGGCTGCATCAAACAATCCATCATGGCCGCTATTTGTGGCAAATTAACCCACTAAAAACGCCATCGACGCTAACCGACCAATATCTATGATACCTGCTTGTGAATACCTGATAAGGTTTCAAGGATTATTTAACGCAGTCGGATAGTCAATTTTACCAGCCGCCTATGACGTATACAAATCACCTTAACACCAGGTACATCACGGTTCTCGATTTACTTTCTTTCGTTAGTTGAAGGTCGTTGACCTTTCAGGTAATGAATATTGTGGAATCGATACATCTATCCATCCATCCATCAGCCTTTCAACGTCCACTGCTGGACATAGGCCTCCCCAAGAGAACGCCACAGCAAGCGGTCCCAGCATGGGGGGTAATGCCGTAATCGCCACGCTTGGCAGGCGGGTTGGCGATCGCAGTGGATGTTGTTAATACTCGAGGGAGTGCTGCTGCCCACTCCCCCGGCATTCCCTCAGTCGGCTCTTACGACTCCCGTGGGTAGAGAGGGGTGGGACAATTCTAAAGCCGGCCCCACACGGCTATCGATACATAAGATAACACAATTTGCATGTTAGGATATAATATTGAATGCTGAACTACTATTACTATTCTGTGGATATGTGTAGTTATAGTTACTGCAAACATTTAAGTTTATCTGTTTTAGCAACAGATCCTCGCTTCTCACGAGCAGTAAACACCTACTGTACAACCGAGTGCTTGACATGTGGTGACGGACTAAGAATACAAGTGTCACCACCCCATCCTTTCCCACGGGCGTCGGAAAGTAAGCAATTATCACCTATTAATTGCATTACCGGTTGTAGCGCTGTGTACCAAGTGAGAGTACTCACTTGATATCAGGCCCGAACGAGTCGGTACAAACGTCTCCTGTGTGACCGGTCATGGAGTACGTCGGTGTGATTTGGCTGTAGCAGAAGATAGCCGTTTATTCTTTCATTTCATATCTGAGAAACGGTGCGCAGCGGCTTGAAAACACTCTCGGTATAGTCGAGTCCATGAGCGACGGTTACCACTTACCATCAGGTAGGCCATGGCGCGACTGCCATCATGAGCAATAACAAAAAACAAAACAATATGATCGTTACAGTCCCAATGTGATAAAGACGTTAATAACAAGCTATGTTCACAGATCTCAAACGATTGTCACGAGAAGCTATTAGTCTGAACGCTTGACGCCTGATCTCCTTTGCCTGATCACCTTTATGTCCGATTTTGGCAGAATTTTCAGGTCGATTTTATATTTAGTATGTAGCGGTCTACAAATAAGGTTCAACATACCCCATTCATCCTACGAGGCGACTAAAGGGAAAGTACAAGAGATATGAAAAACAAAAGCACAGTGGTATATTTTAGTACCAACTGAGTGTACTCATTCGTTACAATACGAAATCAGTATGTGTCACCGACTTTTCAATTTTAAATAAGTTGATTATTAAAAGATAAACGGTGATCTGGCAGTCAATTAGTTATTGGTATTGCTAAAGTCACCCTTGGAGTGTTGGTTACTGTGCAATGGAGGTAAATAGTGACAAGGAACAAGACAAACAGACAGGGGCGATTAACGTCAGTCATGATGACGCCTCGATCGCGATTCCGATGTTAAAATAGGGTTGTTCCAATATGAAACATAGGTAAAAGCATGATTTCTTTTAATTATAATGCACAATTTTGCGTCACAAGTATCTCTGAACAGAAATATCCATCAGTGCTAAATGTATCAATAAACATTTTCATCTTGCTAATATATTGAAGTAAGACAGGGTACCTACATGATTTTGAACTAACTCAAAAACATTTTAATTTAGAAGTATTTAGGATAATATCATAACGCGTATACGCGCATGTAATGAATAAATACTCCTCCACTCTTGGTAAAATCAAAGATATATTGGTTATGCTTATTTTTTATTTTATTGGGAATTAACGACTTCAGTTGCTTGTTATATGAAATCGTATAATGAATTTTAATAACTTCATAATAAATGAAAAAGATAAAGCTAAATTTTTTTAGACAAGGGCCTAGTGTCTAAGATATAAGTCTTAGGCAAGTCAATTGAAATCTATCCAGTAGCTTTTCCATGATGAGCGGACAAAAACAAACCTCCATAATTTTATTTATAAAGATGATGGTAGGTCAGCCTGAGCCTAACTGATAGTAAGCAGTAACCACTGCTTATGGACTCAACAATATAAAGAATACTGCAAACCACTGTTGACCATCTCTACCCTACAGAGATAGTATGTGGTTGCAAATCACATCATGGTCCCAGATTATCAAAATTGATGGTCTACAACTGACTGTTCAGAGTGTGTGTGCTGTGTTTGTTATTTTTATGTGTATGGGCCCCTCTATCGCGAAGGTCTTAGGTCTTACACCTTCACGATAGAGGGATTCCCTAGTGCAACGAACAAGAGAAGACAAACAAGTAAAGCTAAAATCAGTGCAAATATTTTGATAACCCTAAATAAAACAAGTTTATCATTTACAAGCCGGCACGTCAATTACGCGCGTAAACAATTACGCAAGCGTAACACAAGTGGACCAGATCGTGAATGAGTCGAATGATACGGGCATTAAAGGCAATTAATGTGCGATGTAGATACGCTGAAGATTATAGCATTCAGCTGGTTCTACATTATTTCGAGGTGTTACAATTTGTGTATTGTCACATATAACCGTGATATTATGAGATGTTTTCGAGTTGTTCAACAATGAGCGTAACCTACTATTCCCACCCACCGTGATAGGTACCTACGTGAGTACTTCGAGGCTAATGGACGATTTTGGGAAATTGTATTGTTGACAAAGTTCTAAAACAAAATGTGAAATGAAAAGTGATAATTTAAAACTAATATAATTAGTTTTAGCTTTAAAAATATTGGCGTTTGTAATTGCCTAGTGCACAATATTACATACTAGTGTACTTGTGCGCGTCACTCAAATCGGTATAATACTAATTTATACACTAATTTACAATAATATTGCTATAACTATCCACTTTAGTGTATAATTAAAGTCACAGCTAGAAAGGATGGCTCACATATCGTTCTGAGGTGACAAGACATTTCAAATTGATAGGCGTATCAATGGAGCTTCGCGGTTGTTAACTTAAATGATGCGCGCTTTCATCATAATTATTAGTGTTATAGTGCTATTTTGTTGACCCATGATTGCAGAATATTAAGTTTCATTTTAATTTACTCACACCTATCCGCAACTTCTACGTATACTTCGAAGTTGAGTCCATAAAGAAATAAAGTGTGTAAGTAATTAAAATAGAAGTTATGTGATCCATTTTATCTGAAAAGTAACATAAGTAATATGGTAACCTCATCATTGTCTCATCTATCAATTTACCAAATTTGATCCAAATCCATTCAGTTTTTTAGGCGTGATTGATGGGCTAATATCGAAACATCTTGTCAAAATTTATCATATTATATAATAGATCTAGCTAGCTCCTGCCCACAACTTCGTCTACGTGGACTACTAAACTGGTCAATATAATATAAATATGTATGTCACTTTGAGTAGTCTAAGGCATATAAATAATATTTATGCAGAAATCACTATACACAAAAACCCTTTATTTGTACGCAACTGCCCAAAACCGGACTATAATGTATTTAAAGGAAGTATATCAGAAGTAGATACAATTACAATTTTCAAGTTCCTATCTTCTACAGGCAGACGTTGCCGATATCCAATAAAATCTAAAAATCGAATATCCCTGCAACACATTATTAATTTTGATTAGTAGATACAATTCCAATTTTTAAGTTCTTACTTATAATAAAACCAATACTTCCATACAAAATTTTTTCCCCTAATTTCCCCCAAATGATATGTAAACGTAGGTAAATATACAAAGAAGCTGTAACGCGTCGTTATTTATACTCAGTAGTATGTATTTCAAATGTATATAGTTCGATTTACAAAGAACATAGACTTTCATAAAAAGTTGACGCTCCCAGAACCTGCTCTCCCCCTTAAAGTTGAGTTTCCAAAACACAAGGAAAGGGTTTTGGAAACTCAACTTCCAAAACTAAAGTCCAAATTTCTGTTCTGTGGACTAATTTGGCTGTGTTGATCGTTAGTCAGGTCTGTGTTGATCGTTAGTTAGTAAATATAGATTTCCTTTTTCTCTGCTCCAATTTAAATGAACCTAAGCGAAATTTTACGATGATAGGTTAAGTAGTTACAGTGTGAAAGCGAAAACATCAAACAAAAGACTTGCACATTTCAAATATTAGAAAGGATTATTGTTTAATTTTCTTTTTGCTTTAAAGCTCATTTGCTCTATATGAAACATTACTCAGTTTCTTTTCGTTTAGTATCCACTATGTATAAAGTTCTAGCACCTGAAAGTTTGTTACATGTATGTACAGCAACATTGTTGGTGGTCTACTAGCCATAATTAACATTACCATTTACAACATTTACTAACTTCGACGGCATGTGCATACAATGTTGCAGAACTATTTTAATACATCTAAGGTTTACACTGTCAAGTGCTGGGCAAAAAAAATGGACTTGCTGAATACAGAGCCCATTAATACAAGGCAATTGGCTTTCAATATATTTCTTTATAACGTATTACATAACTGCCTCTGTGGTGCAGCGAGAGAGCGACGGCTGATCATGAGGTCTCGGATTCGATCCCCGGGTCAGGCAGAGTCATTGAGCTTTCTCGTAAAAAAAAATTCTGATTGATAGCCCGGAGTTTGGAAATGTGCCCGGTAGACGGCAATAGGCTCGCCCCCTATTACGTGGGACTTAAACATAGGTGGCGAACCGTGGGGGGTGTGTAATACACCTCTGCCTACCCTTTCGGGGAATACAGGCGTGATGTTATGTTTTGTACAAATGGTGTTATAGTTTTATCTAGAACTGTATTAAATTTAATAATTAGATACATTGATAGGAAAAAGAACTTTAGAAATGGCTTTCCTGTCTTATAACCGAAACATATATAATTATAGTACCTATACCTATATACACTTACGTGTAATATACAACGCGCTTCGGGTTTGTAAGCGCCTTAACGCAAGACACGTCTATGTGGGACTATTCCATTACTGGTAATAGATATTATTAGATATTCAGTGATGTTAAACGTTTATCTTCAGCAACTTTGTAACAGCGAATGAAATAATTAGATGATAATTAACTCAACGGCAACGTAGATGGAGTTATGTGCATTTAAGGGTCATTATGTGTTCACATCTGTCCTATAGAACATAAATAGTGAAAGTGCAGCATAACTAAACGAGAAATATATCTATTAACTTTTACAGCTTATAGTTATATTAAGCTAGTTTCAGTAAACAAATAAAAAAGCCTTCTGTGGTCGCATGGGGCCTATATCGCTACACAAGCATAGTATTTTTCTGTCTGATAACCACTGCAGAATAAGTGCCTATGCAGGCACTAAGAGCAATCCTTTAAATTAAGAATCTCTTTTATGCCTTCTCTTTCTATACAGCTCCTCAAGTTTCATTGCTGCGAGGCTCTTTCACGAAGGGAGTGAATATGGCCTATTCTACGCTAGCCTCGCTAGATCTCCCTACGTTAACCCGTACTACGTGTCTATCTATAAGCTTATACTGTCCATCAACACACTTTATAGCATAGTTCTCTCACGGCGGTCCCTGCTTAATTATTTCCTTAGTCGACTTTTACGAGACATCTAGAAGAGATTGAGGTGCAGCATACCGGCACAATATATTCCGTCTCTAAACGGAAGGTCCGTGTAAAATTACTTATGTAGGTACCCAAAATAAGTTTAAACGAAATACTTAATAAAATCGATGTTTTATAAATCTTATATTACAAATTCCATAAACTACTAGAATGAAACATAGTATCTGTAACAAACTAGTCGGCCAGCAATATCCGCATTACACCGTTTGAGTAATGCGCCTTATATCGGTTTAAGGACGTATTAGCCTCTATAGGAAGACAGAGCGAGTCCGTGACTAGATAGAGATTGATCGCATATCTCTCTCTCTCGTGTCGTAAGACGCTTTATACGTCGCTGTTGGCCTTATCTGAAACGATATGCGTTAGTAAATCATCTCTAGTGATATTTAAGTGGGATGTTGGCACATATAGTAGAATCTTAAATTTATATAGCTAGTAACTCACATAAGAAGTTTATGTTACACAAAATTAATATGGAAATTTTACGATTCGTGCGATATAACAACATTTCTGTTATTATTAATTGTTTAGTTTATTATTTTACTCATTATAGCGTTACCTTTTTGATGTGAAACATCTAATGCGGAGGGAGGGTAAAATCGACTGTTAGCGTGGCGACACTTTTATTTTACTTGTCCCGTTCAAATCTTGCAATTTAAATTTGACACACTTTCCGGTTTCCGATTGAGCTGAAATTTTACACGCATGTTTATATCGCGTGACAATGCAATATTATGATGACATGGAGCTGATCTGATGGTGGAGCTGGAAGGTGGATATAGGAACTCTATAATGAAACGGCAGCCCCATCGAGTTTGGGCTCGTATGATTCGTCTTGACGAGTGCTTTGCATCTAGATGGTATCCAGGGGCTGATGATGAAGCTGGAAGGTGGCCACAGTAACTCTATAATGAAACGACGCAAACCCATAGAGTTTGGACACGTTTGATTCGTCCTGATAAGTACTTTATCTTTAGATGGTATCCAAGGTCTGATGATGGAGCTGGAAGGTGGCCATGCGAAACTCTGTAATTAAATGGCGCAACTTCATCGAGTTAAGGCACGTTTGAAATTTCTTGACCAGTACATTACTCCTAGATGATATCCAGGGTCTGATGATGGAGCTGGATGATGGAGCTGGTGGCCACAGTAACTCTGTAATGAAACGAGGCAACCCCACTGAGTTTGGAATCGTTTGATTCATCTTGACGAGTACTTTGTCTTTATATGGTATCCAGGGTCTGATGATGGAGTTAGAATGTGGCCATAGGAACTCCGTTATAAAACGACATAATTCCACCGAGTTTGGGCTCGTATGATTTGTCTGACGATGGAGCTGGAAGGTGGTCACAGTAACTCTGTAATGAAATGACGCAACCCTATCGAGTTGATCTGAAACGGAAACTGTCAGTTTCCGTTTCAGATCAATTTAAAAACTTTTTCATGCGAATAAGTAGTTTAGATACTAATTTCGAATAATCCAAAACATAATATACTTTTGTAAAAATACTTTTACGCAAAAAAACATTAATTATATCATAACTTCTTCTAGTCTTATTATTTCTACCAAGATATCGTGACCATGGCGTCCAGGTCAAGCCCCGAGCGAGAAACTTAATAGATTTCTTTATTACAGACCGACGTCGAAATTCATTGCAGGTATTATGCTGGTTATCTATAGTACCCTTGGGCTAATTATGATTCCAGATCGATGACATGATAACAAAGAGTTCTCTATTATTAAATTAGTTGTATGGAGATACGAATAACGGTAGACCCGTTATTCGTATTGGTTTATTCATATTTTACTTTAGAAATGGGCTATAAAGATATATCTAGAATATATTTAGCGTGTTTAAAATTGGCCTAGCACATACTCGTATTAAACACAAAGTGAAAACTACTCGCATTAGTCAATCAAGCCACGGAAAAAAAAATAACTACAAAGTATTGTCATTCATTTCATATATAAACATAATACTTATAAAAATAAATATGCGTTAGTAAAATAATACTCAGGATAGGTCGAGCTACCACTGAAGTAATGTCTTCCAATTCCAGTGGTTCATCAGTACAGGCGGAGAGACGGCACATGGCGGGGGTTTATTTAGAGGGCGAGAATCCCACACTGCTGTTCGTTGCCCCGAATGACGGGGTGTACGATTAGGTACATTTTTAATGGCCTTAACAAAATAAAAATAAGTATAGGTCGAATGAACAAACAAGAGAAAAACTGAAATTTCTAGTATCATAATTGTGTTTCACATGCCCTTTCATATCTAACATGAGATAATGATTTTTTTGGTTCGTTTTATGGATATAACAACAATTGTAGGTAGTTTTACAACAAGTAGCTACATTATATTGAATAGGAGAGCTAGAAAGCTGCAATATCTTACGGATTCCATTAATATACTGACTATTATAGGCCGGCGAGAGCGTATCGATTCGTTATTGAGGAGTAAGTGAAAATGTTATAAATCAGATGCGCTCTGATTGCTAAAGGAACAATAATTCAATGCTAGAAAACCTTTTATGGCCTATTCTGAACTAAAGAGAAATATTTATTTAGCTAGGCTATACAGCCTCATAAGACCAACCAATTTTAAAAGTGCTTTACATATTATACAATACTTATATAATAAACCTGTAACGAAATATTTATACTTAAAACTAATATAGGAACTTCATAGCTATATTTTGGCTCCTAGATCCAATCCTGACTTTAGAGGCTAAAATAATTAAAAAAAATAACACTGTACCTACGTATATTATGTGGTTCTCGAAATAAAATAAAACAATTATATTTTTAATAATGTGATAACTTAGCATAATAAAATAGCACTATAAATAACTAACAAACTCTTCGATATTAAATTTACAACAATAATTTAGTCAACAGTTTATATGAAAGTCGGTATTGTATGTAAAGATAAATAATCTTAAACGTAAAATCAATGTAGTTATCGATTATGCGGCCGTATAATAGTGCATTATTATAATCAAAATGACACAATGTCCTTCTGAAGTGGCTACTTATTATGTGATTAATGACTTGACCATCTGTTCTGAATGTTACGATTGAGCATAATGATGCTTAATTCGATAAAAAATTACTGCTTGTAATTTATATTCAAAATTCTTGGTTTATACAGTTGAATATGATACGAATATTTGGAAATTATGTGAATAAGTTCGATCGCATTTAATTGATAGGAAAAAAGAAACAAACAAAATAGCGTCAACAGTAACGGGTTCGATCCCTCGTTATTGAGCTTTTTCGTAAAATTAAAAATTAACAGTAGCAGCCCGGTGTTTGGAATTGTGCCCGGTAGACGGCAATAGACTCGCCCGCTATTACGTGGGACTTAACATAGCTGGCGAACCGTGAGTGTGCAATACACCTCTGCCTACCCCTTCGGGGAATACAGGCGTGATTCTACGTATTAATCCTCTTATTACTTAATATATATGTATGATAAAACCTTTCCTGCTAGCTAAATAAACTACAGTATGATTTCAACCGTATTCATTACATCTTTCTATCATGTTATTCAAAAACGACTAATCTCTAAAACACGCATCTTAACCAAAATGTCTTCTGGCTGATTACATCGATAACCACACACGAGGTATCAAGTCACTCAAGTATATTTAAAAATAATTAATCGGTTTCACAAGTGCTACCATCATATTGAGGAACATAATTATACGAGCAGGTAGGTGTAGGTGCCGGAAGGTATAATAATATACCTCGATGATATGATAATATGATTTAACTCGCAAAATGCTACGAAAAGAGTATCGTTGAACATGATACTGATAGCTTAATGGCATTAAGAGATTAAGCTTGATGTTACACAACAACGACAAGGATTACGAGCTACAGTATAACGTTTGGAAAAACATTAATCTCTTTCGAAATTTATATTACTAATGAGTCTAGGAAGTTGGAAGGCTAATTCAAAAAACAATATACCTAATGTATTTAGGTAAACGTTATGAAATCAACTGCAGTGATCAGGCGCCACCATTTTGGGAGTTTTTTTTTTGTAATTACACACATAATGATGACGTCCACTTAGAGGAGTTACAATAAGCCAGTCGTCACTCGACAGTGACGACTAGGTACCGAAGACGTTATCATTCAGAAAACAGTGCGGTAACGCGAGTACACTAGCGCAAGCTCTGTTTACTTACTCTCATAAGCTGATGAGACAACAATCCAATACGATTAGATAGAAATCAATATGCAGTTTCGATGCCACACACTTCTGACTAAACAGAACAAAAAAGTCTAATAACACTTGCTAGCTGGATCTTACAAGACGAACGTAAAACACTATACCCATCAGTTTATGCAAGTCATAAACTATCCATCACATCAAGCTAGGTAACAATGCAAATCATCGGCTTACACACACACATGTAGATATCCGAGGTATACTAGTAATGACGTTGTTAGCTATCCGCCGTTTGCTAGGGCTATCTCCGATTGGGTTTGGTTCGTCTATGCTGCGTAGGCGTCACGACCGCTTAAGGCACAATGAAATGTGGACGCTTGTTGTTCGCAACTAATTTATTTTTCTATATTAATGGGCATGTTAACGTTCTCTTTGAAGACTTTATTATTTTATAATGTTAGGTACTTTCAATTATAGGGTAATTTAGTTTAACTCTCTGTACTTGCTGTTGGAATGATTGGCAAGATTAAGCAATTTTAGGGTGACGATATCATTGGAGGACCAAATGTGAAACTTATTTGTGAACACCTGATCCTCTTTGTGTTTCAGAAAGCACGTAATCAGTGCATCTGTGTCAGGCTGTCGAGTGAGAGAGAGAACTACCTGGCAGTCGTTACAGGTTTTTAGAAACCTGAATAAAAATATGACTTCAATCTTATTCTGAGGTTGCCAGGCGGGTGAAGGACAGATAGACATTCGTTATGTGTAAACTAGTGATCAAGAGCCAAAGAGATCAATTAGGAGATAAGGCTAGGAAGATGGTATCTATCATTCACAAGTTTTCTCGAGGTATTAAGGACACTTAAGCATTTTTTTTAAATCGTATTGTATGACACATAGACATTTACAAAATTGAAAAAATGAATAGGCTACCTAATGACAATGAAGTAGCAGTTACCTCCTGTATGAGTGCTGGACTACTCCACAAGTGAGTTGATGGTGATCATCTGACACAGTTCTCAATCCTAAATCTAGATAGTCGCAACAACTAAATGTAGAGCCAATAAATGAAGAAAATGTGACAAAGCGAGTTATTTATTTTTTTGATTTTTTTTTCAACCCTTTTTCTGACCCACTATTCGGCACAGGTCTTCAATCGTGGTGATCGTTGAGCCTTATATGCCACTAGCTGATACCAGCCCGCTACGCTGGGCACACTATCAATTTGAATGAGAAACCATCGTTAAAATTTTACCGTAAACCGTAGTCTTTTTCGCCCTGTATTGCTTCTCCAATGGAAGCCATGAGGCAGCTACCTTAATATATATACTTGAAATTGAACAAATTATTTGTTGTGTTTGAAAAAGTGGAAAAATGGAAAGTTTAATGCGAGCAGAATTCGAACCTGCATCCCATCCAATCCTGGGTAGTGCTCTGGACTGCCAATCTATCGCAGTCACCCAACAGCAACCAATCGTTCCTCTTCACGTCCTATATCTTTCCATTTGCAACTCATCTTTCTTTTTGGGAAGAGGTTCGTAAAATCCTTCTTAGTGAGCGTCTACGTTGCGTAAGAAGCAACTATGCAAAATTTCAGGTCAAACGGACGTATAGTTTCGGAGATTTCGTGATGAGTCAGTGAGTGAGTGGTATTTCGCTTATATATAGTATATAAATTTCTCGTGTCACAGTGTTTGTCGCCATTCTCCTCAAAAACGGCTTGACCGATTCTTATGAAATTTTGTGTGTGTAGGTACCTATAATCAGTAGGCCTGAGAATAGGATGTAAACTATTTTTCATAGTGTTCCCTAAGTGATAAAAGTGGTCCACCCCAAAATGTTATTTTATTTGTTGGACCAAATATTTTATTTTAGTTTTTTTATGCCTCGGCATATGAGTTAGTTATTTTTTTCTGCGCTAGAAATCCCCTAAAAATCTCTAGAAATAATTTATATGGCAAAACAATGTTTGCCGGGTTAGCTAGTATATATTATATAGATTACCAGTAATATACATATCATTATAACCACTTTCCTGGCGCGTTATTAAACACAGAGGTTAGCTATTGAATGCTATATTTACTCAAAATATAGCTGGAAAACTTATCTATAGAGAAGCAGAGTCATGTTTGACACGTAATCATAATAATTATACTTAGTGCTCATTTTTAGTCAGAACCACTACCACTAATACTAATCTAATCAAAACCACAAATCAGAGCTTAGCTATTTGTTTCAATATGTATCATATGTAGGTAGACATACATAACTGGACGATCAACTCAACAATGGAACGCGTCTAATCTGATTACGCAATCAAAATGAACGCAGACTCGATCATTCGATTTGATCTAATGTCAGATTTCTAATTCGATTGTAATGATAGCGGGTTATAGACGACAAAAATGGCTATGATAATTTGTAAATACTAACATCTCACAGTTATTTCAGCGAGTAACCTTAAGGCTGATTAAATAGTAATTGTTATATAAGTGTGGCGAGACGAAACGAATTAAGAACTTATCTAATCGACACCTTGGCGCCGGTAACTAAGGTTTATAATTGTAGAGGTTCTAAATGAATTTTCAAATCACCGTTTTATTACAATCTTATTTTTTTTTAATAAGCGGCGCTGTAATTAAAACAGTTTTGCCTGTAATAATAATAACGGTTATAATTATTAGTTACGATTATAAGATATAAAAGATTATAAGAAATTAAATTAAATATAAGATTATAAGAAATAAAATTCCCCAAATATTTACAGCCTAAGTACAAAACATTAAGTAAACAACAATTATTAAACATTTAGGTCTTACGGCTTACAGACTGTTATCAACTAATCAGCAAAGGTAAAATTAAAATTACTGACTGATCTTAAGTTAATCATTAGATGGCGCTGTATTATAAGACAGTATACTGCAGCATTTTATTAATAAGTACATCGCAAGCAAAGTATTTTTTTTATTCATTCATGTTGTTACTTCTCTTCTCTCTGGAGATTTTGAAGGCAAATCAGTTTTAAAAAGTTTAATTTTATGGCTATGTAACCAGTTTTCCATTGCCTCTCAAATTTCAACAATCAGTGAGGTTGTAGAAAGCTCAATGACTCTGATAGATTTATCAAAAGTTCGTGAGGTCGTGTCTAGCGGCGCGTGTTCCCGTCACCGCTGACGAATGCGCAGACGCATCTCATACTGAGTCCTTTCACCATTTGTTATGAACCAATACTAAATTAAACTTGTAAGAAAAACTCAATTCTCAATCTTGCACTGCGACGGTAAAGTTTTTGACTATACGAACACATGAGCACCAAAAAGGTTGGGAGATGTGGTGCTATAGACATATTATGTGGATCTCGTTGACTTCCAGGTACACCAATAAGTCTATTCTTGATGAATTTGCTTGAGCTTAGTAGTGGTTCCTCAATACAATATACGAAGACTGCACAAAGATGATGTGATGATAAACAATACACAATAAGTACACAGATGACGCAGTGGCTTCGATCCGCCCTCGTATGCCGAGGACTGTGTGTTCGATTTACACACATAGTATAATTTGTCGTGGATAGCGATATCAAATATGACGAATGTTTAAGAATACACTGCGTGAACGCAGTCAATCGTAACAGAGCTGCATTCTAATCTATTTGGTCTGAGTGATATTACCGTCCCTCCATTAAGCTTGTAAAAAGTGACGCCCAATGTAAAGGTAGCGATAATTTAGAAACATTTCTAAGAGATATATATGTACACATAAGAAATATAGTACTATGCGTACTAATGCGTATCATATTATAGAATCCCATTAGTAACAATAATGACATATCCACAATTTATGGTATCTGGTTTATTACGAGTTAGCATCTGTTAAATATGGTTGCTACTTGCAATTGCTCTGTCCCGAGTGGTGCCGACAAGCACTGATTTATAATGGAGGCTACATGTCGATGCTCTATTCTAAGGCGGTAAGACACAGTAGAAAAGAGCATACTTTAAGGCAAGGGTTAAAGATAATGCAATATTGAGAGTAAAACTGCCCAATTCCAAGACAACAAACTTATTCAAATTTATTTATTGCGAATACAGGTATTTATACATTGGTGTTATAAAGAAATCATAGCCTCGCCATATTCTGCTAAAAGCATGCAATATTAAAAACAATTTAAAAAAGATATTTAAAACAGTTCATTTAAAAATACTGTCCATCCATCCATCAGCCTTTTAAAGTCCACTGCTGGACATAGGCCTCCCCAAGAATGGGGGATAGTGCCGTAATCGCCACGCTTGGCAGGCGGGTTGGTGATCGCAGTAGATGTTGTTAATACTCGAAGGAGTGCTGCTGCCCACTCCCTCGGCATTCCCTCAGTCGGCTCTTACGACTCCCATGAGTGGAGAGGGGTGGGACAATTCTAAAGCCGGCCCCACACGGCATAAAATACTTTAAATAATAATAATATGTCAATAATATGGAAATAATAATAATATGTCAATTTAAGTCAATACAGATTATGATTTGGTAAGATTATGATACTTATGTCAATATTTTAATTACTAAGATACAATTTAATGCTCAATCAATAATTACTTAACAAAGTGAAAAATGTGAAGTCGAAAATAACAGTCAGGAGCAGGATATGAACCTGCATCTCCTGGATACCGTCCAGATGCTTTACCAATTCAGCAATCCTGACAATTGCTCCTGACTGCTAATTTCGATAACACATCCTACTTAACGCCTTTGGGTGACGTTATTTTCGATTTCACATTTTTCACTTTGTGTTTAATGTATAGTGCTAAGCATGTCAAATGATAAAAATATATATAAAAAAAAATATCTAAATATTACTTACTATAATAACTTATCACATAAATACTCATTGACACTATAATAAGCCCTCTCAACTAATATCTTTTTTATTTTTCCATCAAATTCTTTACGATTGCTTGTTATTAGCAGTGTTTTCGGTAGATGGTTATAAATAATTGGTCCCATACATAGTATAATTTTATTGAACATTGCGGTTTTAGGTGATGGACAAGAAATTTTAAATTTGTGTCGTTCACTACTAAGTTTAGTATACATATTTAAGTTATCTCTTACAAACTTTATTATTACAAACAGGGCATTGTCAATAATTTCAGTTTTTTGAAAAATGGTTTACTACTATCAGTCTGTTGTAACCCGCATATTGCCCTTATGCACTTTTTCTGTGCTTTAAATATATGTTCGCTATCAGTTGAGTATCCCCAAAATATAATCCCATACCTTAGCTGGGACATTACATATCCGTGGTAGGCTGTTATAACAACTGACTGACTAACGACTTTAGATTAGAAGTACGGGTAAGATTTATTTAAAAAAACTTCAGATAAAAATATATTGATGGTGGATAAAACACGTGAATTAAACTATTGTTTTTGAATACATAAAGCAATGTAAAATATAAATAATTTCTTCTGCAAACCCTAGTCGACGTAATTGCAGAAGATTGTAAGAAAAGGGACCTACGTGTGAATGTGAGCAAAACCAAAGTAATGGTTTTTGAAAGAGAAGAAGCCAGAACAGATGTTAGAGTAGCAATAGGAAATGGTGTGCTAGAACAAGTGGATGAATTTGTATATCTTGGATGTGGATTCAGTCGGGATGGAAGGTACACCACTGATGTAGAGAGAAGAGTGAATGCGAGAAATAGAGTGAACGGAGCATTGCGACAACTTCTCGGCAGCCACCACCTCAACCAGTGTCGCAATACACAACGCAGTGCTTGTCCCAACGTTATTATATGGAAGCGAGTTAGGTATGCAAAAAGGAGCATGAGAGTAAAATCAATGCGGTCGAAATGCGATCTCTGCGGAGAATCTGTGAAGTGAGGCTGACTGACTGCATTCGTAACAATGATGTAAGAGAGCGAGTAGGTATGAAAGAGAGTATTGGTGTAAAGATGCGAAAGGGAATGCTCCGATGGTTCGGACATGTGGAAAGAATGCCGGATGAGCGACTGGCTAAGAAGATATACAATGCGAAAGTGGAAGGATGTAGGTACAGGGGGAGACCGAGACTTACCTACCTAGACCAAATTGGTCATGTATTGAAGGAAGGTGGAGTCAGGAGTCTCCGAAACCGGCGAGCGTGTATGAAGAGAGTTATGAATGTTGAGGAAGCGAGAGATGTATGCAAGAATAGAGCCTCTTGGCACTCTGTTCTCTCTGCCTACCCCGCAAAGGAAATGGCGTGATGATAAATAAGTAAGTAATAATTTCTTAGTATAAAGCCACTGTATTCATGAAGGCAGGTTAGGAATATAAAGTGTTATCACCTCATACTGTGCACGAGCTTTCATAAGAGGTCAAAAAGAGTGTCAAATTAAGGAGTTGGTATGACTAGGGCTGGTATGACTAGGGCTGGTATGACTAGGGCTGGTATGACTAGGGCTGGTATGACTAGAAGAGAAAGAACCCGCAAAGAAAAACCTATTTCATTTTATTTGCATTATTCGTGTTACGCCGACACTATCAGGACACGCCCGTCTTCATATATACAAGAAAAACAAAACGTAGGTATAGAAATAAATAAACGCTACCAGTGTATTGACCTTGCTGATAACTTACCATTGACACATCAACAAAGTAAAAATCAATATAAACCTCCATAAAAACTTGGACAAAGTAGAATTCTTCATAATACATAACTGTCTCATAAAATATCACTGGTTCTTTGTAACAATAATAACAGCTTTCATTACATAGTTGCTTAATGTAAAAGGGTATAAAACGTCCGTGATATAGTCTAATGTATATAGTTTGACATTTGAAACAATTGTCATTATGTCAGTGAACTTGGGTGTTCAAATGTTTGTGTTATTAAAATATAACCGCTACTTTTTCTGTGCTTCTTCCCCCATAACAATCTTCTTGTTTTCCCTGCTTGTATAACATAACATATGTATATTATTTAAAAGGAAATTCACCTACCGTACCACACTGGCCAGATGGTTATCTATTCGATAAGGCACAGTAAAATAATTCTCTAAAGTATATCGTTTGTAATTGTGTAATAATTACGATATCATTTACAGTAATTTTCTTACAACATCTAGCAGACCTTATTCTATTTCAGGTTGAGATCACACAGTGAATATTCTATGAATTTTACAATAGCATATACTTACTCAAAAATGACGAATTGTTGGACTGTCTCCAAAGAGCCCAACAAATAACCTATTTCCTACATTTGTCTTTCGTAATTAGTACTGCACGACAAGTTATTTATACGTTTCATATTATCTATGAATTTACTACGAAATATTGTCATAAATTCTTTTTATGGAACAGTAATAGGAGCGTACAGTTGCACCTGCACATTATAGATATTAATACAAGTAACCAGCCTTTTTCTTTTTTTTTAGTTTACGCGGGAAAAAATGTGCCTAAACGCACATCCCGTCGTTCAGGGCAATTGGTGAGCGCAGAGAGCTCTTAACCCAACATTTGAACAACGCTACCCGAGGGCACCTTCTGTGGGGTAAGGACCTCTGCTCGGGCCGTTGCTGGCAAAGTAGGATTTCCCACGTTTATGATTTGACCGCGACACGTCTTTCACCCCCGTCGGCGGGGACGAAACTGTGGATAATTACTTGTACTCGTAGTAGCTGCGCGAGCTGTATAAACAAACCCGCCATGTGCCGTCTCTCAGTCTTTATTGGCGGACCACTGGAACTATGTTACATTGCTTCAGTGGTCCGCCGTCGGCTTACTTGTCGGGGTAAGCCTTCAGTGCGGATGCGTCGCACCTTCGCGGGAGGCCTTGCGGGTGGCGGACGTGCCCCGGTCCAACCACCCACGGCCTCAGCTAGGGCAGCATTAGGCGCAAATATTCACACCTGCGCCGCCCCAGTCGCTGGCAGCGGACCAGTACACAGCCCTACCACCAGTCATGCAATGGATGATAATTGCTTACTTTCCTTAGTCGCCTCAAGCGACACCCGTGGAAAGAATGAGGTGGTGACACTTGTATAATTAGTAATCCTAAGGTCGCCAGTAGTCCCCTTAGTTGGGTCGTGGAGGTCAGATAGGCAGGTACTCCGTGTAAATAATGGTGGATCAGCAAAAACCAAACAGATCAATGGCCGACCCCAACTAAGATTAGGATAAGCCAAGGAAGATCATGATGATTCTTGTATTTATTTATTATTTATATTATTATTCTGACCAAATTAAATTTATAAATTTTACAAATTAATTATGATTTTCAAAGTAAATTTTTCAGTAATATTAGACATTCGGTATTCTTACCAAAAAATAACAAAATTAATTGACTATAGATGTATACTAGCGTGTACTAAACAAACTACTTACATTAACATTTATGATTAGCATATCAAAGCGTTTTCACTCGTGAACATAGCCCTTTGTACGAGTATTGTATGTGTTGTATGTAAGAGGTAAAGAAAATATTTGCATAATCATCGCATAGGCAACGTATTCACTGAAACACGCCAACGTCCATTGTTAAATACGACACGATATTAATTTAATATTAAAAGTCCTGACAAGGTACTGTGGCACGTAAGTGCAAGGACTCTAAACTTCTTCGTCTCTGTATACCCTCAATAACTAAAAAAAAGATAGCTATTACAAAATGTATTGTGGATTGTAAGAACCAAAGGAAATTTTCTAATCTTATTATGTGTAAGTTGACTTACACATAATAAGATTTAGTAAAATAATGGGAAGGTACCGTAATATATACCAATTATCCATCCATGATTTTTAGGTAACGTTTTGGCAAGTTTATTAAGTAAATGGCAGAAATCTCAATGTTATGTTGACTGCATTCAATGACATAATGCGTATTTCTCCGCTTCGAGAGACCATCATGTACTGAACCATCTTATGGAAACAAGCCCAAATGGAGTCAGCTGTCAATCACGATCGCGCCGGAGTGGGCGTCGATTGTACGTTGACATTGGAAAGTGGTCGCGTAAACATTTTACTGGTAATGTATGTGCCGGCGCACCACACGGTATTTGCTCTTTATAAATAGCTGATTTGTTTTGTAAGCACTTCCAATTCAGACGTGTAATTGAGATTTTATGAGCAGTATTTCGGGTGACTAATTCTTGTTTACTCATCTCAATATAAATTGGCAGAGCCTCGACCGCAGCTTTAATGCTATACATGTATACTTACTCAACATCGCATCTACATCATTTTATATCATAAGATATAGAAGAGTTTTGGCGGGAACACGAAGAAGATCATGTCGTCGCTCTGCATTATTTTCCTAAACTTGTGTTATTTCAAGTATTAATGTGTAAAAGTGGTGGCCTTTTGCTTATTAACTATTTGTGTATGTGCATAAGTGTTGGCAAGTGATGTAATGCGACATAACGTGTTTTTTCCTGTTGTCTCCAAAACTCCATAGAAGCTTCAGTAAGATCGCCATCGTCTTACTGGAGTGGGACTTTGACTTGACTGACTAATTTTATATTACTGACTTCGACTATGACTTGTTTTATGAACTAAACTTACGTGTGATGAGAGAATAACTATGTTTATGTTACTGTTAGGCTGATGGTTCTTCCAATGCCTTAAACAAATTAAAATAAAAAATATCATAAGATATAGAAGTGACGGGAGAGCGTCACAACGAGCAGTCCTGTGCGCCTGCACCTAATGGCTCCCTACGGCTTTGACATAGTATTTGACATTTATTAATTTGGTGGAATTAATTAATATTTACGTAGTGAATTATGTTTACAGATTACTACAACTTGAAACGTGGGTGTCATCTAACTATATTCAATAAAGTTAATATACGCGCTAAGAGTTATATAGGTACGCGTTTTTGTATTAGACCTTTCGATATCTTGACATAGTATCAAACAGGGATTCAATGAATTCGCCCACACGTCGAAGATGTTCTAATCGGCGGTTAACCCCATATCTATTCAGTCTATACTTCGCTTTAAAATCTTTGTCATTCAGAACCAGACCAGGCACAGAACAACTAATTGTGCATCACACAATTGGTTATCTTTTGTAAAACCCAAAAAAATTGGCACGGGAGATCTGTATCAAAGCCAATCCATCTATGCAGTAAATACTAATCATCATTTGAATTCATGAGTGTTTATTATATGAAAACTATTGTTGATAATAAATTCTCAGATAAAATTTCCAAGAACCAAAGATCCAATATCTACATCAAGGCGTTATATATTTCAATTTTCCAGTCTATTAAGCAGATATTATACCAATAGACCGAATAATATTTACAGTATTGAAAATGTTTGATCATCCCATGTAAACGGTAATGATTCATCTCGATGAGTCTAATGAAACTTCAATAAGGTTTGTTGTTGCTGTATTTAATTAGAGGAGAATATTAATGAGAACGATGTAAAGATAGCATCACAGTTAATGGACGATTTAATTAAAGGTGAGCGTGCGAGTTTTCATGGTTAAGGGACTTACGGTGACAGATGTGCCACAGCCTACCGGAGCAAGTGGTCGCCACCGTTCATAATCTGGTCAGAAGCCCACGGGGTAAAACGGGTTATTAATTAGGTACGTTGTTTCATTTTTAAACTAATCTTCCCGTTGTGACGGCAAAGATGTCTAAATGTTCAGAGTATTTTTTCAAACGCTATACATATGATATATTTTTGATTGATGGTAAACGTAACAATATGGAGTATCAAGGTATGACAACGTAATATGATTGAAGATATTTTCGCTGTTTCTACAGTGTAATTAAAATACATACATATATTTGAATATATACACACATATTCCAAATGCTATATTTTATTAAATGTAATAATCGTACATTTGTTTAGGTAGGTACATATAAAAACGCATGCCTCAACACTGGTTTCTGTGAAAGGAAAACTCAATTATAATAGGTTTCCATGAGTTTCCGGTTTTATATCATTTGTGATGTGTGAACGTAGTTATGCTATAATTGGAATCTAACCGTGGTATTTATAATTGGCTAATTATTTACTAGTGCTGGCAACCAACTGATTTTAATTGGAAGACAAGATTCTCTTGATTCCAATGGTTACGAGAAATTACTGTAAATTCTACAGGCATTGGATAAGCAAGTGAGAAACTGAAATAGTTTAATCAATTTACTTGATTTACTAAAACGAACAATCGAAAGTGAGTAATGATATTGTAGTAATTAGTTTCAATGAGAATAGGTATAGCTAGAAGAATTCTTTAGAGAGTTTAGAAGAACTTGGATTTAAAATTCATAGGGCTATTTGGTAAGATACATACTTAAACTAATTATAGGTATACGAGACGATGAATCTGCTGCAATACACTACCGTTACATGAAACTCCAAGAGTTCGCATGAAAACAATCACAATAAAATCAAGACAAACGACGTCTCATATCTTGGTTGATTGTCTGCCCGTTAGCAATACTCAATCAAAGTGTAATATAGGTCGAGAGGGCAGTCATTAGACCCTAAAGTCGGCCATGCTAAATCGAATAATGTGATAAAGTGGTGATTGATGATGACGAAAATAGAAATGAATTGTATTAACCTGTACTATTTTAAAGCTGTAACGGGGCTGTATCCTGTACATTTATGGCATTCAAGAAAAAACCAAGGCTGCATTATGGGTATAATGGTGTTTTTGAATGGATTTTATTTTTAAGTTTTGTCTGTCAACATAGATAATATTTATATATATTTTTATCATTTGACATGCTTAGCACTGTTATTTTCGATTTCACATTTTTCACTTTGTGTTTAAAACATAGATAATGTTCGCACATCACGTAAAACGAATGAACGGATTTTCATATAACTTAATTGTTTGATAGTTCCTTATTAGACTTATGAACTGGTATACGTTTTATTTCGCTGCTATATCGGTAACCCTCATTCAATTCAAGAAAGGTTTTTGTATGTATAATTTTTATGGAACTTTTTTAAAATTAATAAATTCAATGTATAAAGAAGTTGTCTAAGATTTTCATCATCATCATTTCATCATTAGTTGCACCTATGGAGGAGTCGCTAGCATTGCATACACTATAAAAGTTAAAGGTAAAGAACGTTTGAATTTATGATATTATATCTACGTATTACAAAAAAGTAAACATTAAAATTAAGAACAGAATACAAAATATAACCCATGAAAATAGAAAAATTATAAGAAATAAGTACCAACTATAAAACACTATCACTAAAACTTAAAGTGCATTCCACAGATTTTTAAAAGGCTTAAAGATAAAATGTGTTATACATGAGGCACTTACAAAAGGTCAAAAGAAAGCAAGACAAGGAAGAGTTGCGATTTCCTTAAGCATTGCCGCAGGTGTTAAATAAAGTAAAATCAAAATATGTGTTCATGTATTATCGTTCCGCATAAATTTCATTGCATTAATTCGATTTGCTGATAAGCTTTACTTCTCTCACATCAGAAAATATTGATACTTAATTGAATTTATCATTCGAGCAATAATTTATCATTTACATTCCAAAGTCAATTAATTACATTACCTATTTGAATTTATAATGACACTATAGTCCTTATGATCAAACTCAATGATTTGATTTCATGACAAATCGCAGTCGAGCCGAGTCGGGTATATATTATATATCCAAGTTCTATAGATAGGTGGCGACACCTGGTCCTGGATTAAAATCCTCAAACATAAACTCAGCGTACCATACAGCGAGGGAAACGTCAGTTTATATCAAGGTCAAAATTCGCAGTGACTATGACCATAATAGTGAGCAAAATTAGTAATCTGACCAGCCAAGAAGCTACGGGCTGGCCTGAAGACCGCGGAACTAGTCTGGTTCTAAAGTAAATATCGTGAATCAGTAAACGTAGAATAGACATGACGGTTTGATGAACTTACAAGGGTGATGGGGATAGATGGGATGATATGTTGTGCAGAGAATCGGGCGTTGTGGCGTGCATAGAGAGTCCTATGTCCAACTGCGATAGATTGATTGAGCGATTGATGGTTGAATTTACAACAAAATCACTCGGCATTAATTCACGTGTTGAAAATAACATTTGATTTTTGGTAAGTATATAATAATGTTAAGTTTGTTTATTTTAATCTATGGAACTGAGTCTGGAAGGTGGAATAAGTTTTTTGATGTGAAACATCTAATGCGGAGGGAGGGTAAAATCGGCTGTTAGCGTGGCGACTCTTTTATTTTACTTGTCCCGTTCAAATCATGCAAGGTTAAATTTGACACACTTTCCGGTTTCGGATTGAGCTGAAATTTTACACGCATATATATCGCGTGACAATGCAATATTATGATGTCGTGGAACTGATCTGATGATGAATGGAAGGTGGATATAGGAACTCTATAATGAAACTGGGCAACCCCATCGAGTTTGGGCTCATATGATTCATATTGACGAGTAATTTGTCTCTAGGTGGTATACAGGGTCTGATGATGAAACTGGAAGATGGCCACAGTAACTCTATAATGAAACGACGCAACCCCATCGAGTTTGGACTCGTTTGATTTGTCTTGATGAGTACTGTGTCTTTAGATGGTATCCAGGGTCTGATAATGGAGCTGGAAGGTAGCCATGAGAAACTCTATAATGAAACGGCGTAACCCCATCGTGTTTGGGCTCATATGGTTCATATTGACGAGTACTTTATCTCTAGGTGGTATATAATGCAGGGTGTGATGAAGCTGGAAGGTGGCCACAGTAACTCCATAATGAAACGACGCAATCCGATCGAGTTTGAAATCGTTTGATTTGTCTTGACGAGTACTTTGTTTTTAGGGTCTGATAATGGAGCTAGAAGGTGGCCATAGGAACTCAGTTATAAAACTACATAACTCCATCGAGTTTGGGCTCTTATGATTCGTCTTGACGAGTAATTTGTCTCTAGATGGTATCCAAGGTCTGATGATGGAGCTGGAAGGTGGCCACAGTAACTCTGTAATGAAACGACGCAACCCTATCGAGTTTATACTCGTTTGATTCGTCTTGAGGAGTAGGTACTTTGGCAAGTTATGATCATTTTATTTCTACAAAATAATTTCGATGTTTTCACATCTGGTTGACGTCCCACGACGTCTACCTAGTTTTTTTTATATTTGACAGCCGAATTTTGGGCGAGGCTACCTATACGATAAAATGTAAAATAAATAGCGCTACATCACCTAAAAAAAAAATAAGTGGGCTACGATATGTTAAATATATACGAGTATAAATAGATGGCACATTTCTAAAACATGGTCATAAAACAATGTGACAAAAAAATATATTTCTTTTAAATTAAAAGACGGGAGAATCCGCAGGGACACCTAATAAGTTCATAAAAAGAAATGCCTTTCTATTGAAAAAACGAAAGAGAAAACAGTACTGTCCATAAAACAGTAGTTTTTATGCTTTTATGACTGTAATAAAAGTTGGTTCTAGGCCAAGGCTCATTCGTGCGACTCCGCCCCGTCTGGCCGGGTCATTAGTCGACGCGTCTGGATGAGCCCTTAACTGGGTCAGGCAAAATGCAAATTGGAGCGTGGTATCACAGCTGCGAGCACAATATATAAATGGCATATGCGGAAATTAAGTAGTTGATAATCACATAATTGCCTTTTGGAATTTACTATCTTTATATTACAAAGCATATGAGCTCTACAAAAACTTGAAAAAATAATATGTAAGTATGTAGTTGAAAAACAAGAAAAATGTTACTTTTAGAGGAGACGTGGAGCCCCCATCTCAAAGCATTATTTATAGTGGCAAAAATCTGCACGCTGATAACAACCAGCTCATTAAAATAAAAAAATCCGCTGTCAATAACTTCACTGACAAGCAAATCGCAGACGAGGATTATTAAATTACAAGCCAGCCTCGCAGACAGTACAATTAGTTTTAGTTGATAAGTTGCTGATTTCGTATCAAATGAAAAATCCATTTATCATGAGTCAATATAATTATATGAGAAAACATGCAGATACTGCTTAAATATATTTCTTTTGCTGTTTTTTTATTTTATTGAACATTGCTGCTACCCGCGGCTTCATCCACGTCGAATTTAGATATTTTCTTTTTTGTACCCTAAATAGTTTTACAAAATAAAAATAGTCTAAGTTACACCTGATTACATCAGCAATTTGCCAATGTTTGATGAAAATCGGTTCAGTCGTTTAAAAGATAAGCCAAAAAAACAAACAAACTTAGAAAATTTATATTTTGCTAAACGCGCACGAAAACGTAACGATTCTATTATGATAAGACATTACAAACACACTTCAATTTTTGTTTACTTGTGTAGATTAAGCTGTTAAGATTATCATAGCGAGATGAGATGAAGCATGTTTATTGCTAGACTACGAATATGATGGAATCGCCAGCGATTTTAGCCCAACATAAGAGTAATCCACTGAGGACGTAAAATGAAGTGGACAATATCTCTGCGAGTGACGTCAAATTCGAAACAATATACGATTACATTAGATTATTATGCCATAATATTACTTTATCAACTCAGACATCGCGGGGTAAATGGGCTATATAAATACGTTCACAACACAACCAAATTATAATCAACAGTAACACAGCCTCCACACCAATATATCCAAGGTATAGAAAGATTATTCTATTTCTTCCATTTAACCATTGGTATACATGATTTATTACCTATCACTTTCACATCAGTACACGTGTTATGAATACGCGTGTCATGCTAAACAAAGTTGTGATTAGCATAACTTGGCCTAAGAGCCTACACCCACTCATGTACAGTTTGATGTTCTTACATTGAGATATGCATTCAACGATCAGAATATGTTTCACTATAACTAACAATAGCCAGAAAGTTTGTTGACATTAGCTAAGTTCATAGATGCAATGGTGCGATCACATTAGCGTGGGTTCAAACGATAGAGTTAGTGAAAAGTCAGATATACAATTATGGCGCTGACTATTAACTTCACTAGTAATTTCAATACCTCAAAAACTTTTTAAAAACCAACTCTACTATCTGTTTTACATTTAAGTTACAGGGTCCGTCTTCTCGTTGATGTTGATTCAAATTCTATCTCCAATTCGTCTACTTTATACACAAATTCTATTCTGACATTGGTCTTTTCTTAAGACATAATGACATCATACACCGCCGTGGTTTTAGCTTTTATAGCATAACATCATTTCATAATTCGCGCATTTACGCATCGAATAAATGTGTGTGAATGATGCCCGTCACGAATCGGACCGGTCCTGGCTACCGTGTTACGCGAGTCCATAAAAATTTAAACAAAAGTATAACGTACAAATAAAAGCTATGCGCTGTTCTGAATAGTGAAACGTTTGTTGCTAAATAGCTTTTTATTAAGTTTCTATAGCAAATGTTGCATAGAACAAAACTTAAAGTGCTAACAGTCGGTTAGAGCCAAACCAATTGAGATTCTAGCTTAAAATCAATTAATAAATAAGATACAAACATTTGCATGCTTCTTTAAATTGTAAATAATTGTAAAAGCATTACGGTTTTAAAGCAAAATTTTCTCTTACACTTGATTGCTTACTCTACTTGGTAGCACAATCAAGTGTGACAACCAACACACAATCACAACATATCACAGACTGATTTGGCAGAAGGTAAAATTTCAGTTTTACGAGTCCGTTATATTATGATAGGTACCCGCAGAAACAAATCATATAATAACACTAAATATTCATTTATGCATGATTTACGACAAAACGGTCGCATCGCATCGTCTAGCTATATTTTAATATGAATCTTACCTGCATTTCTCTCCTCGGCTGTGGCATCCTAGTTGTCTGCGGAGCGGGCATTCGCATAGGCGGTGGGGCCACATGTCTATATGCCGGCGGTTGCGGAGGCTGGAATGGCGGTCTTGGGCCTTGCACCACCGTGACAGAAGGCACTAACGGTACGGGCCGGCGCTCCATTTGCCTCTCCACTATCGCCAGGTGTTCTGACGGGCGGATAAGGCGAGGAGGCGCTGACATTCGTACACCAGGTGTGACTGGATCGGGGAGCTGTGTGCGCGGACGCACTTCCGGAGGACGCGAAGTCTGACGCGGCGGGGGATCAGGCGCGCGCCGAGCCCTCGCCGCCTCCGATTCGTCAGTCATCGGTGCGCGCCAGTCTGTTGACAATAAAATCATAACTGGGAACTTATTCAACTTTTTTGCGGGTGGTGGTAGACCATCCACGGCGTACCTGATGGTAATTGGTTTAAGATAACATTACCCCGTTCCTGGGGTGAGAGGAATGCAAGGTCGCTGTACTGGGTACTTTTACACATACATTAACGGACACAAACTATACCCAAATTTATTACGTCTATTTTTGGTTCAAATTTAATCTAATATAATTTAAACGAGTAACTTGTATATAAAATATATTTCATATCTCAGAAACGGTTTTAACGTTTTGGATTAATATAAGTTAATTTAAGATATTTGAGAAAAAAATACTGTAATAGGCTATATAGGCGTGTCTAAACACAAAACAATTATTTTTAGAATTTTTGTCTGTTTGTCTGTTTCTGTTCACGCATCACACAAAAACTACTGAACGGATTTTGATGCAACTTTTTTATTTGAAAGGCCTTGATTAACTTAAAAACTGGTATACATTTTATACCGCTACTATACCGGGAACCTGAGATATAACCGAAAAACTAGAAAATTATTTAAACTAGATATTTTTTTTAGAATTTATTTAAAAGAACTACTAGATGGAATTTGATGGAACTTTTTTTATTTGAAAGGCCTTGATTTGACTTAAAAATACTGGTAGACATTTTATCCCGCTACTATATCGGGAACCTGAGATATAACCGAAAAACTAGCTTTTGGCTGCGGCGAAGCCGCTGGCAAAGGCTAGTCTATCTATATATCTATACTATTATAAAACTGTATATATGCTATGTCTGTACATTTAAGATATTTGAGAAAAAATGACTGTAATAGGCTATATAGGCGTGTATATAGTTTTGTGTTTAACAAAACTATTTTTTTAGAATTTTTGTCTGTTTATCTGTTTGTTTGTTCGCGCATCACGCAAAAACTACTGAACGGATTTTGATGCAACTTTTTTTATTTGGTAGCTCTCGATTAGACTTAAAAACTGGTATACATTTTATGCCGCTACTATACCGGGAACCTGAGATATAACCCAAAAACTAGCTTTTGGCTAAGGCTAAGGCAAAGGCTAGTTAAAAATATAACAATATTAGATAATTATTATTATAACGTGTGATATATAAATAATACGACATATTTAATAACATAACATTTAACAAAACATTTCATTACAGCGCCATCTATCCGTTAACCGCGCTACTCAGTCAAACGGTGGAACACAAAGTGATACTTATTACTTTGAAATCGCTACTAGACGGCGACACTGGAAACTGCATCCGCTACTGTGTTTCTGAATTCGCTCACGAAATAAATCGAATAGGTAATTCAAATAAGTAGCAACTAACAATAAGTATAGTAATATAACAGTAATACAATAATTGGTATAAAATATCCTATTATAGCTACAATATAATAAGCTATTATATTGTACAACAACGCGTGGCCTGGTTTACGAGAATTGCATGAAAACAACACATATTGTAAAGTTTAAAATTAAGGTTTTATTTAATATTGAAATAACAATTTATTTATAAATGAGGACGTATTTAGTAAAGGTTAATGGGGTTCTCACCTGAACCCATGGACGAACATATAAATAAAACCTTTTTTGTTCGTCCATGACCTGTAGTATTTTCGGTAACGTTGGGCACAACAAATAAACAGCGGGCCCTAAACAAAGTGGGACCCTGGTTTTATTGAATTTATTCAATCACTTACTTATATATTATTTTAGGGGTCATTTTTTAAACCACTGAAAATCTGAGGGAATATAAAACTACACTGAATACATCGATACAGTATTTCCCCTCAGGAACCTATAGTAGTAGGTAGACTTCCAAATGTAATTTAATTCATACTAATATCATCTTAAACTGACAATAATATAATCTTATTTTTACTTCTGCACCGACCCAATTTCGCTTTAAAACTGTAAAATTATCTATGCAAATATAATTATGTAAAGTTATACATACACCTATTAAAATAATGATCTTCAATTTTATTATTCTACTATAGTTAGGCTATAGTATAATAATAAAATTGAAGATCATAATTTCAAGTTATCTCACAATGAATATATATATACTTATATATATATATAAATAGAAGAGCGATAACAGCAATTAGCGCATAGACCCTCACTAATCGCTATTTAAACAATAGAAAAACAGCTGTTACGAATGTCTATTGGACGGAGAATTTAGTAATCTACGTATATATATCATGCCGATATAAAAGCAAGATAATACTATCTGCACGATAATTCGAAGTGATACTTCAACTGAAATACCTCGCGGCATACTTCCGAATCATTAAAAAAATACTATAAACACAAATCCTAAAATTACTTAAAATATGTTTAACTTTAAACAAACGCAAAGTTGCCAATTAGTTACAAGAAGAGGATATAATAAGAATAGGAGTGACAAAACTTAATTTTATTAAAAAGTATGCTAAGCTTTGCCTTACATAAAAAAAGTACCTGTATAACTTTGAAAGAACTCAACCGTAAACAATATTTCAAGTTCTTAAACTTCAAAAAACCGGTTTCAAAAAGTTTTATAATGAAAAAGAAAGATAACCGAAAGGGTGGTAGTCTGGCAGCTACTTGAATAACAGGTCTAAAAGCGGCCAATTAACTATTTGAACGTTCTAATTGACAAACACAATACTCTAACTAAACCGAGAATGTTCACTGTCTGCCTTTTAAGAAACATCCCGAACGGATTAGTATTATGGAAGAGCTAATTAAGACTGTCGTTGGTACGTTATGTATGCACCTTATTGAAATCTATGAAAGTGTTTAGCTGATATATAATTATATAGGTAGATACACTCTAATTGTGTGACTAGCCTTTGTATCTATGTCCATGTAAAACCACAAACTTTATTGAAAAACAATTGCTGTCTGAATGCTCTTCAGCGCAATGTTTGAATGTATTCAAAGAAATTCTAAACTAATCCGATTGTTAGTTTCTTAGAAATGATATCAAACAGAAACAAAGGTGATAAAATCTTGGCACGAGGTAGCGATACCGATAAAACGTAGATAAAACACAACATCACATCAAACTTTGTGGAGTTCAATTATAACACTTCAAACAAAGGCTTTACTCACCAAGCTATTAAACACGGTAGTAATGTTCATTTACTGATAAATAATCGTATTACTCACCAATGCACCCTAAAGTAACGTAACACTACAAAATACTAGACTAGACCATTATATAATTAATGTTGTTGCTATGACTACACTGTATACAATTTTCCCTCCAAAATAACCACGCATGCGCACCGTTCAACCTGTGAATGCTCGTGCATCTAAATCGAACTCTCCTATCCTACATTAAAGTGCATTACGTAAACACTTTCAATTTTATAGGGTCGTATGTTCTTTTTCCCCGCAAATTTATTCGTCGCTATAATAATATTGTATTTCTGAAGGGGTGAATGCACTCTCGTAAATGTTCCTTATTCTCTTGCATAACATTGTCTATATCATTTTCATTGCGTAGGCTCCCGTAATTACACTTTGTCTATGGTAATGACTAACACTTGTAACTATTTCATATATACTATTATACTCGACTTTGGTTTAAATATTTTAAAATACATAAATATACATATTTTGTGCCGTGTGGCTTTAGAATTGTCCCACCCCTCTCTACCCACGGGAGTCGTAAGAGCCAACTGAGGGATTCCGGGGGAGTGGGCAGCAGCACTCCCTCGAGTATTAACAACATCCACTGCGATCGCCAACCCACCTGCCAAGCGTGGCGATTACGGCATTATCCCCCATGACGGGACCGCTCGTTGTGGCGTTCTCTTGGGGAGGCCTATGTCCAGCAGTGGAAATTGAAAGGCTGATGGATGGATGGATACATATTGCACGCCTCATAAGCTAAGCGTTGAGGTGTGTTCTACTCCCAGTTGGCACGGCACAGCTGATTTTTCAAACTTAAAATGTCTCTATTTATCATATATTGCACTTGTAAAATAATATCTACACACATATATAAAGAACAAACACTATTTTTAACACTCATGATATTTTTGATGCCATTTTTGCTATTTAAACTAGTTAAAAAACGGTTTGAAAAAAATCTGGCTAGGACGTCCGTGAGTTGTAGGTAATGTATGTTAACACGATAACGACCAAAATACTTAATTAATCGAGTCTTTTTTTTTCGTTTACGAATTATTATGACTAGGAATAGAGCCCTATTACTTTTCACGTTGATTCGATGTGGTTTAATTGTTATTAAATAAACAAAAAAATACTTAATATTTACGGCATTTACGCTCGACGCTACACTAAAACCAGCGCCTTTCATGAGAACTACCTACCTTTTTACGTACGCATAGCTACCGATGGTTTTACTATCGTCAACAGAACAGAACGCCGTTCCCCCGGCCGGTACATTGCTTTTTGTTAAAAGAAAGTTTTTACCTTTGCTTGACGAACTGATGATATTTGTCAAGTATAATAACTATTTTATCCATAACAATAATTAAAAACACTAAACACACGTAAATAATAACACACCAACGTTATAAAACACGAAAAAAACATATTTTACATTCCACAAATTTTTTTACGTGGCCATGGCGTCACGGGGTTTTCACTTAGAACAAAGTATAAAATTATAAGCCAACCAAGTTAGGAAGATAAATGGTTTAGAGATTTCTTGTTAAACTCATTGATTTTTAAATAAGTCGTATAATATTGTCCAAAGTTGCAATTTTCTATTGATAGATGTCGCTGTTTTAAAGTAAAAGAGATATTGACAAATTGCAGCCCTAGATGTCGCAAGTGGCAATTTTACATGTATTCAGTTGCTGTTGTATATATAGAACCACAATATTGCTTTTTTTGTAAGGAAACCAGCGATGTCTTTTTGTTTTCTTAAATTGTTTTTATTTACAGTTTAATAAATTATTCAATAATACATGTTTATATATATTATATGCACTTATGCAGGTATATATGTAAACTCAAGGATTGTTGTTCTTACTAATTGCCAGATGGCGCCTTGCAAAATGACAGAGGTACCCCAATATAGAAGTACTTCTTAAAATTAGCGCTAGATGGCGTATAAGACATGAAACCCACATTAGTACTTTTTGAAATTAGCGCTATCTATGTGATTTATTGAAAACTACTTAGTAAAACCAATACATTATTAGTTACTTATCAAATAATCAATTTTATTGTGAAAAATGAAGATTATGAGGCGTGCAGTTTTGGATTTTCCAAAGTATTTATTTCTTCACCTACATTTTTTGAGACATCTCTCTACTCTCGATTCGTAGATTAAAATCCTAATCTTACTAGTCGTTACTAATATTACAAATGCAAAAGTACGCAACTCGATCATTATGAAATTTAGCATACATAAAGTTCTGAACGCAGAAAAGAGCTACTTTTAATCGCGAAAAAATGAATAGTTCCTAGAACTTACTACTACTATTAATTTCTTAGATATTATTAGTGGCCTACAGTGGCATATATTTATTCTGAAGTCCACGGCGACAATATCACGGATGGAATTAACATAATATAAGAGGAACAGATAAATAAATATTTATTCAATAAGATTAGGTATTTTTTTTCAGTAATCAACAATAAATTCTACAATCACAGACATTGCCTATGCAAGCTTATTTAAAGCGAGCTAATAATAACTTAAATGCAAAATTACTAAGTTTTTACCCCTTGTTGTTTAATTCAGAGATTCGCAAGATTGTGTTTACGATAATGTTTAAGATATAGATCGGATAAGAAAGAGATCTGGGAAACGTGGAAGTCTATTAAAAATGTGTTTTATTACATGCTATGAATGAAATGCAACAGCAGGCTGATCAAAGAGAAATTCGTTGTTATTAAATTGCAGAGAATGATTTTTGTATTCGTGTCACAGGTAATTATCGCTCGAGCTCGTACTGGTGCCGCACTTTAATGAGGGTACAAAAGACCTCCCTAGAGAATATACGTGGAGGGAATGACAGCACAGCGGACGAAGGGTTGTACAACTAGAATGGCCTCTATATACCTACCAACATCGATTTAAATATATTTTCTACAAAATATAATTTAAACATTGTTTTTGTTTACTTATTAAGTATGTTGTACACGTACGAAGAAAGCAAGCCTTTTAATTATAAGTATTGAATATGAGATGATTTGCCGATTAATAATAATACGAGGATTTACACTTATTGTGAAAATAATATAAAATAAACAAATAATATTTATCTTTCAAATTGATACTTATGTATTTTAATTTTATATATATTTTAAACATAGGACATGCTCGGTCACGTACCAACACAGGGTGCGAGTATGTGAAATAGCAAATGATAGCCACGAGTGAGGTTTAAACCCACGGCTTCTAGATTTCCGTCATAGACGTTCTGCCAATTTTATATTAAGTAAATTGTAAACATATGATTATAGAAAATGTTTCACTGGTATAGGAACCTAAATATCTACTGTCAATAAAAAAACCTTTTCATAACACATGTACCGCGTATGAAGGCGGTGATTTCTCTTAGCGAACATAAAGATTTATACATGATAAATGCCGTCGGTGCAACAATGTGGATGTCACATTGCGAATATTAACAGCTTCATCCGCGAGACAGATGAAGATAGGGTGCGACCTCGGCGGTAACCGCTTTGTGTGTTTGTGGGTCGCAAGTACACACCATGTATGACAATGGCAAAATGAGCTTGTCATTATGACTCAATCATAATAGTGTTGTCTGTCCTATGCTATAGTATCTGTCGCAACCTATAAATGGATCATTTTGTAAAGCTTTTCCTGTCAGAATACCAGAAACGTCTAACGGGAGTTTAGAAATATGACACTAGGACATTCCTATTTCGGTAACGGCTCATTTTTTGCATGTTAACCAATATTTTCTAAGCCGCGATGGCATAGCAGTGAATAGTTAACAGTGGTTCAAAATAGTTATTTATGTTCTTTTCGGTCTAATTCATACCCCAAAACGATAATTGGAACACTCTTATACCTTACCAATACCATAGTTTCGAACTCCGTGCTGCAACTGAGAATTTCCTGACAAAAAAAACTAATACCTACATGCACGACTTAGATTTTGAACCGAAGATTACCTTAGAAATATTCATCACTAGCCTTTGCCTACGGCTCCACCACTGACCAAGCTAGTATTTAGGTTATATCTCAGGTTTCTGATATTGTAACGGGATAAAACTTATACCAGTTTTTAACTCTAATCAAGAGCAATCAAACAAAAAAAGTTTTATTAAAATCCGTTTAGTCGTTTTAGTTTGATATGCAAACAAACAACTAGAGAAACAAACAGAGAAAAATAAAATGTTTTCAGTTGTGTGACACCCACATGGCCTATTATAGTCATTTTTTCTCAAAAATATCTTTAATGTAGAGACATACGCGACAAAGCTCTGTTACCGCTTTATAGTACAGAAAACACTTATGTAAGGAGGAAGTCTCAGCTTTAAATAGCCGATCATATTTAGAATTAATATGGAAATATTCAGAGGTGTGATAAACAATTAGTTATAAATTTTTCAACTGTATATAGTTTACCAACACATTTGATTCAAGGTTGCAAAGATGGATATCAATATTAATCTAATTACGAGTAGATATAATAAGAATGTTATAACTCACTCGTACTTCAAGCTTCCTGCTTCGCATATTATAAGTTTAATAACAAAAACCAGAAATAGATTTGTTGTAAATTATACCAGCTCATGTATTATTAAGTTTTGCCTTCTTTCAGTAAACTCATCCATCTGCATTCGTATACGCTATGCTCGGTAATATTTTTTTTCATTACTATGGATCATGATATGTCGTTACAACTGATGGTTACAAAAAAAAAGCTTGTAATAATCATCACTCACGGTCACAACAGTACGTAACGGCAAATCTCAACGTAAAAGACGTTTAATTTAAGAATACTCCTGCTAAATTTTTCACTTTTAAAGCAAATAGACAAGTGCACTTTGCGTGATGCAGTTATTCAGTAATTAAATTAAATTGCTGTTGTTAAAGACTGTAGAAATATTAAAAAAAATATAATTATCTACAATTAATATTGACAGCATCAATTATATATTATTTTAAAATAATAAATATGGAAATGTAACACAAGAGAAGTCTATAGACACGATTCAGATGTGAGAATTTGGGCGATTCATGAGATCATTATTGTCAAAACCCATATGCATATATTGCTTATGTTATTGTATAAAAATGAATAGTCAAAATTCTTATTTATGGTATATATATATATTGGTTCTTACACAGTGATAAGCTCAACAACTATCGACTTCAATTTTACCAGCTATAAAACCAGTTCTCAATCGTGTACCATTAAAAACTTTCACATGACTGAATTGTCGTAATTAATACAAATATTATGTCTGTATGTTGCAAATAGCCATGGTAAAAACAGCATCAAGATTCACAAGATTGCATCTCATAATAATGCTGCTATAGTGAAATCATAACAGCTTTGCGGCACGCATCTTTAGTAGTTTTGATGGCAAACAAGCATTATATCTCTTAGACCTAAGAAAAAGAGGAAGCCTTTATTACAGACTACAAGAGAAGAAGAGGGCCCAAACCCCCATCTTATCTACTCCTTATTATCCTTCTCCTCAACCTTCTATCCCTGTCTTTCGAGTAGGAGACTCTGGTGTTGCTAGTGTCATAGGCCAGTAACCATTTACCGTCAGGTGGACCGTAGCCTTGTTTGCCAACAAACGTAGTGTAAAAATAGCAGTCTGTGTGGACTTTTGATATCTTCTCATATTATTTTTAGATGTGGATATCTTTTACCATGACATCCTATTTAAATGAATTAGTATAGCCAATCTCTATGTACCTGTGGAAAGCTACGTACTATAATTTTTCTCTACTCTCACTGAACTCAAAAACTCCAACAATTTTTGATTATATTTGTTTTTTTTTTTTGCAGTGGATCCCTGGGAGGTTCATAATTGGACTCGGTAGCTAGCGCTGCCATCGTGTTCCACGATTTTTCATTTGGATTGTCTATATTTAGATTTCGTGCTTTATATGGACAAGCAGAGAATTGAAGGCTTCAGAACGGAGACCTTGAGATTGAATTGTTCTAACAACGTAATTTTTGGGTCATCATATAAACTTTTACTCACATTTTTATTTTTACAACTATAGTCTCGAATTAAATACGTAATGTTTGTAAAAATGTATTTGTGTAAAGATGACAAATGTGAAAAAAACGTTTGTTATTCATATTATATCTAAGAAAAAATTATGAAGAAGCTTCCGGCCTCGCGCGATAACACGAACTTTGCCAGATGAAATTTGTATATATAAACAAACAAAACATAGCATCACGCCTGTATTCCCCGAAGGGGTAGGCAGAGGTTTGTGGAGGGAGCATTTGTATATGTATCTTACTGCAAAAGGATAAGGAATAAGATAAATTAGGCAGCTTTCTTCTCGGAACTACGAACTAGCTGTCAGTGAAATGCACACGTACTGCACATAAAGTGGTAAAAGTTAGATTAGGTTTATGATTGCAGTTGAGGCGTGGAATCGAACGCCTTTCTCTCGAGTGCTAACAAATGAATCGGGATACAAGCGTGATTTATATATGTATTCAAATCTGATGACCGGTGATGCCAGTCACGCCTCACTTCTGGTGTTGTTTGGCGTGCATATTACCTACTCTTCAAGTTAAAGATTCTGAATTTTGATTACAATCTCACTGTGTACCAGTTTAATCTATCCGCTTCTTTGGAGAGGTTTAATACAACAAACAAACAACAATTGAGGCAAAATTGAATACTCGCAATACACATAGATTTTTAAATCGATAAGACACTTGGAAGATCTATTTGTTTATACTTATTTTAAAACTGCTTAAAACTATTGAAAAACAGAGGATTGTGTAAATCCAGTAACTGAGTATTACAAGTTGCATTGTAATAATCGCTAGGTAAAATAACAAGGGGGTTCGGAAATGTATTACACACTCAAGGACTTATCTTATGAGCGTTCAATGATTGGTATAACTTCAGTCACGAGCATGAATAATTTGTAAGTTTTGGCATTTACACCTTCTACCAAACTAGGATCTCTCTAACGATATTAGACTGTACCTGTGCGATAAGTTTAATGAATTTTGGTAGGTATAGAAATATAATGATAAGTATCCTAGTTACTGAATATTTAGTATGTATAAAAAAAATGCTACAACCTTTAGCGGCAGAGCAATTACCAAGTCAATGCTTCAATGTATTTACTTCTATCCACAATGAAAAATTTTCAAAATTGAGTAACTTACAAACGTTTAAAATACATTACTTACATGATACATCAACAAACACTAAAATCTTACTAAAAATATTTTAATGGAGAATATTATGTTACTATTTTTACAATATACACAAGTTGTTAAAAATGAATTACATGACAAAAAAAATACATTATTATAATTGTGAAGGGTCTAATCTCATGCTGCGATTTCTCAAAACAACCTTGGGATGCGATATGGTAGACTAAATGATTATAAATTTATATTTACATTGGTCTTAAATTGGATATTATAATAATCTTCAGACTGTAATTTCGGTCAAGCCATGTACGCAGGACATATTATTGTCACAAGTTGCTTTTTTTGGCCTAAAAATACCATCATAAAAGACTACTACGTTTTCTAAAGTAAAAATGCTGACTCTAGATTAGTTGTTTAGTATTATGGTGGCAACCCTAATATAACAATATATGCAGCAAACAACCTCCTAATTATATAGGTGTATGTGTGTACAGTTGTTATTCGTAAGAGGAGAGTGACCCCACGTCCTTTACTGTTGAGAAAAATACGGTACATTGTTTTATAGGTGTCTTTTTAAACGATGACGTGTTGGACAGAAACATGTGGCACCTTGGACATGTAAATTTTAATAGATTTCATTTAATATTTATTCTGTCTTATAATCATCATCATCATCTTACATTCAGTATAAAATCATGCAAGGACTATCACATTCTGCTAAGCTATTATTGTCTACTAAATATTTACTAATACCATCCATATTATAGTGTTTTTAATTTCTCAATCCATTACGAGTAACACGTAATGTGTAATATTTTTTCATTTTTTTCGTCGATCAATCCTAATTAAAGTCAATATATATTTATATATATTTTTAGCATTTGACATGCTTAGCACTATACATTAAACTAAAAATATATATAAATATTTATAGGGTTTGCGTCATTATTAGGTAAAATCTTAATTGTAAAATTAAGTTTACCTGGTCGGTATAATGTATGAAAATACTTCCGACAGATGGCGCAGGCGTCACCCAAAGACGTTAAGTATGAATGTGTTATCGAAATTAGCAGTCAGGAGCAATTGTCACGATGGCTGAATTGGCAAAGCATCTGGACGGTATCCATGAGATGCAGGTTCAAATCCTGCTCGTGACTGTTATTTTCGATTTCACATTTTTCACTTTGTGTTTAATAAACTCAATATCATACACATAGTTTCATAAAATGAAATATATAATGTTTGTAAGTAACATACAATTTGCGAATTAAATTTGCCAATGCACAATTTCATTTAATTCTAGAACTGCACTAACAATAGCTTTTGTCAGTTTAATACCAAACGTGGTATTATAAGATTAGTACATTTCAAAGGGTTCGCAACTTCGCAACCCTTTCTCATGTTACTAAATAACAAATAAAGGGTTATTTGTATAGTTAATAAGGCTAGGAGTCAGTTCACGAGGGCGTAGATACATCTATACGGCGGTCGTCATTTAATCTCTTGCTCTTTCAATGTGTTACAAAAGATCTTTGCATCGAACAGCGGGTTGGTACCACCATCTCCCGTGTGACCGGCCATGAAGCACATCGTTGCGTTTTGGCTGTAGCAGGAGATAGCCGTTTATATTTCATTTCATCATTTATGAATTGGTGAGCAGCGGCTTGACAATACTCTCGGTATAGTCGAGTCCATGGGCGACAGTTACCATTTACCATCAGATGGGCCGTGGCTACTAAATGCAATAAAAAAAATAAAAAAAACAATAACAAACAAAGGCAGCTGAACACAAGATCCCGGTTTAGATTTCTGAATTCCTGAATTAGCTAGTACTACGATTTGGCAAGACGTAAAAATAAGTCTTAGTCGAATTATACGAGAATATATCTATGGTCGAATGTGTATAGTCTCGTTGTTATAAAACACAACAAGCGATGAAACAACGTATCGAATTAAGAATATTAAAATTGAGTTGAAACGATACGGATATAACTATATTGTATTACTTGATTAATTACTTTTACAAGGATGAATAACATAGCGTGTGTATATGATTTTAACACGAGTAATCTTTATTCGAAAAGATAGAGATAAATAGTTCGGTGTACTACACACATACTTATGTTCGAAACATCAGTAGGTTTCGGCAAGTGTCAGTCGCTCGACTGCGTAAGCGCACCGTTACCAGTTATCACACAATAGGTACACAGCTGACTCGCGAAACAATTATCTGACCGATGTTAGCTGTCTCTGGCAACGGCATATCTACTGCGTGAGACCGTGGATTTATTATTATATTTGTATGTAAATGCCCCTGTAACGTTTTGTAATGTTTCCGCTTGCGCGCATACACTTCCGTTAGGGTTGGCAAAATATTTTTGAAGTAAAAACTTGTTTAGGCACGTTGAGCACTTTTTGAGTGAACAAATATCATGGAACTCGCGTCATTGTCACCGAACGCTCCGATCTTCTTTAGGCGCGTTGAGTACTTTTTGGGTGAACAAAAATCATGGAACTCGCGTCATCTACACCGAACGCTCCGATAGAAGTGAATCTGACCAATATTGGTCATTTTCACTTCTTTACAAACATGAACTATACATTTTTTATACATCAATGTTTGCAAACCAAAAATAATTCAAAAATAATAATCTAATAGCTTGACGATATAATTCACAAGTAATTTTTTAAATTAATTTTATAATATACCCAATTCTAGAAATCATGGAGGCTACTTGGTTATAGGTCGTAAGGCAGAATAATTTATTGGAAACGGATTTACTCGTAAGAAACCTGACGCTTTTTTATTCTTGGTGTAGTAGTAATTTTAACAATCTTATTATTTTTCTTGTATTCTTTGCCTTCTTATTTTATTGCATAATTATCATAGGTATATGCTCGTTGAGATAGGTAATTTTTAATACATATACTAAGTAAATGTATTTTTTACAAAATTAAATAATCACTGACAAAAATCAAGTTAAAGCAAACACACTGGTATTGTACGGACATTAACGAGGTAGTTATGATTATACATTTTGAATATATTAAGATAAATTTAGTCTTCTATTTTCTAATGATAATACTCACAAATTAATTAAATTATTAAAATCTACAATATCATAACCATACATCATTCTCATAAACATTAGCAGTGTGAATACAATTAATTAAAACATCCAGTACATGAATATAAACTACCTACATTTTGAATAAACATCATAAAAATATTTTATAGATACGCTTCGCAGATTACTTTAGTTGTTTGAAGACCATCCATGACCACTACCTAGTCTTACCATAAATATTTTTAAAAGGAAAACATTTAATACTGTAGTACGCGTTAGCTAATACATTAATACGAGTATAATAGCATTAAAAATATGCAGCTCATTCAAAATTACCTGCATTGGCCTTAATACAATACTTTAAACGATGAGGCCAGTTATCAATTTAAACACGCACTTTCTCCATAGGAAAATTCTTAATTGCCAATTTTATGGATCTTATGGATTGCTTTAGGGACTCCAAAATATCATGGCATTTAAAGCATGCCATACTCGTCTAAACTGACCATAAATCAATTTTATGACTTAAGACTTTCCGCTTATAAGAGGCGCAAGCTGAAAGTCCTAAGTCATCTTTTAAAATACACGAGATAGTTCTAGGTGCATTGGTTCGTTTCCCGAGATAAAATCTTTTGCTTTCGGACAGGATTTCTCCGAATTTTTAGTACGAATATAAACTTTTATATGTAAACTCACAACGCGGTCAATCATAAAAAAAGAACAATCAAGGTAAGAATCGGGCTTAGAAGCAAAAGTATTCTGTCCATCATATAGGTCATTCCACCAATTCATGCTATACCTAATAACATGATGATAACAATTCATGCATTGATTAATATACGAAAACGCAATTATAAAAATTGACCATTTCATTTCGCAAAGGTAAATGAACGACTACTCCCAAAACACACCGTGATGCTTCATAGTCCGTCACACGGGCGATGGTACCAACCTGCTCGGGAACTGGTGAATTTTTCTATTCGGTATCTACTAACCTGCCACCTAAATGGGTGATATGCTTACCTTATTCACAAAGTACGACACCCGCGGGAAAGAATGTCACAGTGACACTTGTATTCTTACATTTAGTTCGTCACTACACATATAAAATAATTTAATCAATATTCTAATATAGCCAAGGCCTTCGATACTGCAATCTGAATGGTCATGGAGACTAGTCAGCAATGTTATCAGATGACAATGATGGTTCTTAATGAAGCTATAAATGGCGATCGCCTCGTAATGAGCGCATGCACATCGTTACTTGACTCCCGATCTGATTGACTTCCAACCTTTTAATGGGGTGGTTATTCAATGGGATACAGGCTTTTAAGTATATTTAAAGAAGTATTAAGATGCTGTTCATTAAAATTTTCGTGCAACAAGCTGGTCTCGTTTACAAAATTTATTTCTTGAATTGAATGCCGTTTTAGCTAACGTGACTCGGTCTATTTGGTAATGGAAGAAAAATACGTAGGCACTATCAAAACGCTTTTTTATTTTCTTCTTTTTAGTTTCAAAATAGTATCAAAAGTACTGTTATTTAAGTTAACTGCGCCGGCTCATTGCGTTAACTCAAATTTGCGCAATGGCGCAACAAATGAAACATTTTTTCCCGAAAAAAAACCAGGGTATACCTAACTCCATTTACATTTCACGGAGTTGCAGTTTATAACAATGATATTAGAATTTCCCGGTCCTGGGCTATGCGCCAACTCATTTTTAAGAAATGAGTTAAAACAACTAAAAAATGTTATTGAGCTTTTTTCCTAAAAAGAAAAATTCTCAGTAACAGCCCGGAGTTTGGAAACGTGCCCGGTAGACGTCAATAGGCTCGCCCCCTATTAAGTGGGACTAAACATAGCTGGCGAGTCGTGGATGTGTAGTACACCTCTGCCTACCCCTTCGGGAAATACAGGCGTGATGCTATTAAAACACCCGGCGCAGTGAACTGAGTTAGCGCAATTGCGCGGCGCAGCGCAGTATTACACATCTCTACTACGGAACCCTAAAAACCGATAAATACCGAATAATTCTATCAAATTAGTGTATTGTCATCGATCCTCGATAAATCTACAAAGTTTAAACGAAATCTGGCTGTTTAAAGTGGATCAAAATCGCGCCAAGGGAGTCGTTTACAAACATACAGGTGAAGCTAATAAAAGCGTGTAAAAAGCCAATTCGGAATATAAGTACGACAAATTAAATATTTTTTTTGTTATCTAGTCGGTGCTACGTGTAAAAATAACTATGTAGCTTCCGAGTTCTGTGTATGTAGCATATCTATATCTTTATAACTACTGCACCCACTTCAAAATTACAAAATACTGAGCCAGCGTAGAGAACTATGCCCTAATCCTCTCCCGTCCCCTTTCACTATCAAGCCCTCGTCACACAGAGGCGGGAGCCGCGGGAAAGCGATCGCGATTAGGGACGGGATTTTTTTGTAATATTCGAATTTGTATGCAGCCTGTCACATAGCAGCGGGCGCGTTCCTATGTAGAGGAGACTCGCGCCCAATAGTGGGACAGAAAAAGTGTTAAAAAAAAAGTATAATTTATTATTTACTAGCAATGAATTTCAAAAGTAAATTTTGTTGTTGCTTGTTTTAGTCATATTTTCGTGTACTGGTGTTCACAGCCAATAAATAATTTGCATTTTTATTCAGAGTATTAACAGTACCACAAATATTTAGTGTGGTTAATAACGGTAATCTTTTATCGCCAAACTTTATAAATTATGAGTTTTCGCAAGAAAACATTAAAAATAAATTAATATATTAAGCATATAAATCAAGCAGGTATTAAATAATTCTCCATCTTGTGTTAATGGTCAGTACATCCCACGAATCTGTACCCCTCTTTAGTCTTTTAGTCATATTACCACAGTAAATACATTATAGTCTTCGTCACAGAATAAATAAAACAAATTTATTAACTAATCAACCAGCCTGATAGAATATACCTACTGCTGGTAATAGCCCAGTCTACTCCAGCCGCTGGCCCATCGGGTCTGGGACCGATCTGTTTTAGTCCACGCAAGGATTTGTTTACTGAGATAGTCCTAGCACTTTATTGTAAAATATAGAATAAAACAGTAGAACGCTCTCTCTGTAAATTAAAGGTGTGAATGAAAGTAAAAAATTGAAACACGATAACAGAAAATAATTACTAATATTTGAAACTCATAGTTGTAGCATGTAGTTCACATTTACAATATTATGAATCAGCCCCAGTAAGTTATAAAAATACTTGTGTTGGGGCTGTCTCGTTTCTGCCCAGTTTACAATTTCTGACATGTAATATTAAGTAGATCTTAGCTTGGGCCAGATTAATTAAATATATTATGTTATTATAAGACTTTAAATCGGCTGTCACAAAAATATTATTATAATTAAATAAAGTTCTACGCGTACAAAGTCGCGGGAAACTTATATCCCTACCAGCTACCGTCTTAACGCCTTAAATGCTTCTACTACTTCCAAAAAATAAAGACTAAGTTATGTGACAAATCCATTCACTCTACTTTCTTTTTAAATTATGACTTCATCCACAAGTGAACTCAATGACATCACTTAAGAACATATATAAGTTCTTAAAAAATAATATCAGTAATGCACAAATGTTCGGCACCCACACTCTCCGCCCATTATATAGAGTGAGTCACACAAACTTAAAGCATTATGCACTTGCACAAAATATTATTGTGTTCGTGTTGTAAACTTAACATGCAAAAAATATTGATTTTATCTTCCTTGAGTTTGTAGCTCTAGGAAGATAAAAATATGTAATAGGTTTTCTCGTTTTATAGCTGCAACAGTTAAGACGAAGCGCGGTTCGAATATTTTATTGAACAAAATTTTGTTCAATAGAATTATCCTTTGCGGGAATCAAACCAACAAAGCTGGGCACGAGAGGTCGGTATTTAAACCACTTTGTCTTCTGTGCAGATAATAATAGTAAGAAGACCATTTAAAACAATTATAGATTTTTATTTCATGCCTAGTTCACACACAATCTTGCATGTAAATTTCAAATAAAAAAAATATTAAAATTCGTTGTCTATGGTTTATTTAAAATTCACTGAGCTTCTTTTATTGACATTCCAAACATTAAAAATATCTAAAATATCTAATCAGCATTGAAATTATAGTTAAAACGGTGCGACCGGTAATTTAATCGGCGATTATGTTTTAAAACGCATTTATTTGATAAAATACTACGTTTTACTGCACCATTTTATTGAGGATAAGTGATAAGGCCAGTTAACTGGAAGGTCACTATAAAATTAATTTGAGCGCAATGCATTTAGTACACAATCACTGGCGCAATTTCATTACGAAAAGGTTAATTGAACGATTTGGAATATTTACCGAAATATACAGTATACACATTATTTGCTATATTAACGAGCTTAACTGTTGGTTTAATGCTTTATAGCTAATCCAATACAATCTTCAAAATATATTTTAATTCAGTATCATTATTTTAAACGACATTATCAAATTAAGTACATATTTCTTCCATAATATACATATATAACCTAATACGGTCATAAAGAAAACAAAAAGGGTGATCTCTGTGCAGAACTTACCCCTGCAGTTTGAAGATAAGTAAATTTGAATAATCATCAAAATCTAGCACCAAAATAACGGGGGGCTAGGGCGCCCCCCGTTATGCGCGTTGAAGATTAATTCACGAGGGTTGACAATTAATTTAAATCATTAGTAATGATTTTTAACGAATTAAATATGTTTTAAGGACCTCATAATTAAATGTGCTGTGAAATAGAAAAGATCACCATTGGCCTGTGTTTTTGGGTGCGACCCGTAGTTACGCCATTGTTTTATATAGAGTTTTCGTACAGTGACATACAAACAACTTCTAATAGTTCAATTGTTTCAAAATGCTGATTTTTCTCAATCAAAATGATGATGCTAAGAACTCGAACATTTATTAAGTGGCTATAGTTACATACAGGGGGCAAGACGATAGGTACATTTTTGCACAACATTACGTCATTCCCAGTATTTATTTGTTAATATTACAACCACAAACGTATTTCACTGTTCAAGAACAAAGGTTTTTATAAATTTCACAGACGTGTATATTACCTACACGTGCAGCTTGTTAAAATTTTATCTAAATGGGATGAACGATGCATGAAATCATTTAATTACACATAACTATGACAGATTGTTTTTTCAACCAACATAGAAATTAACACCGCTGTCTTCATAGTCATTGGTTTAACTTTCTAGGCTATGACTGTATTAAAGAAAAAAATATGCTCCAACGAGACCAAAGTATGGTGAATCCGGTAGGTTGATACACAAAGTTCTACCATTTACGGTCCTAAAAATTATGTTGCTTGACAACCGGTTTAAGCAACAGCATACTATATTTAACATGTAGTTACTGATTAACCAAACTGATTTTATCTCATTCTACAATATTATTAGATACTTATAGGTTTACTAATACCTAATACTTCAAGAAGTAAATATCAAGACATTTGATAGATTTTTATTGAAGATAAATCGCATGGCAATAATAAAAGTTTATTAACAAATAAACTATTAAAGTGTCGTAAAGTTCTCGATGCTACAGTAAAACCGTGTAGTTTAATATGATCTGTTCTATTTCAGTTTCACTAATCTTGATTGATATATGTTATTAATTATAGATGATTTTAAGCGGAAATGTATTGAAGGGTATTGTATATTTTTCCATTATATTTATAGCTATGCCTCACGCAAATAGTGAATTTGAGACCTCGTTCTCGATATCTTACCAATACATTATCATGAACAATTTGTGAATGTGGAAAAAGATAACTTTAGTGCGAGCGGGATTCGAACCTGCGTCCCACATTCCCAAATAATTTGTTCTTTAAAGAGCATGTCAAGTATTAAAATACAGATTAAAATACATTATCACTGAGTTAACATGCATATTTTGTACTTGACAATGCGGTAGAAATTAACTTTCTTAGTTTATAATATCAACAAAACTCGAAGAATTCAGCTCAGTGTACGCAGTTCAATCACGATCCCCTGCGGTTCGTAGTGTAAGGCTAATGTGTATATTGAGTCAATCTCTCAGCCTGCGGTCGCACCACCAACTATAGGTAATCATGAAGTGAACTCGGTATAATAGAAAGTGAAACCACATGATCCTTGAGGTTTCTACAAATGCTGAGAATTGATATACGTTGGCAAAATGGCATTTGAATTTGAAGCATGTTTGTATTGACAATGCAAATATTTTAAAGAGTGAACTAACGTTTAAACCAGGCTTAAAGCACTAATTATTACCAGAAGTTAGTAATATAATCTCCACGTAGGTACGGGCAACGACAACGTTAGTCTCTACGTCCCGGATTCGCAAACCATAGTTTTTACGACATCCCATAACGACAAGTTTACTCTTTCACTGCGGAGAAGGACCCATAAATTTTCGTTACTACGGCACGGGTGATAAACAAGCATACGGCACACCTGATGGTAAGCAGTTATAGCCTCTAAGCGCTAGCAACATTAAAGGTATAACGCGGGTTATTAACTTCAAGGAAAATAATAGCAGGTGGAGAGAAAGGACATTAAGAAGAGGATAAGAAGCATAATTTAATTTTTCATGGATAAAAAAAATTGCTGTATTAAATACTAGAATATGCAAATACATTATCTAGTGGTAGAGCCTTGCATATCCCAGCACGAATGGGCTGGCTCGATCGGGGAAGTGCCACCCTCTCACAAAAGATCAGCGTGTAACAACGGTAGTTACGCCTATCGTCTATCTTATGGTAAGTGAGTGTTGGAGGCCCAAACCCCGTCCCTTTCCTCTCCTTACTATCCTTCCTATCCTATCCTACCTATCCTTATTTTTTTTGTTTCATACTACATGGGTGATAAACAAGCATACAGGCCCACCTGATGGTAAGCGGTTACCGTAGGATAATAAGGAGAGATATTATCCTTCCTATCCACCTCCTATCCCTTTCCTTGGAGATGGTGACGCGCGAGTTATACCTCTGGTGTTGCTAGCGTCTATTGGCTACGTTAACTACTTACCATCAGGTGGTATGCTTGTTCTCCACCTATGTAGTATAAAAAAATATATAACATTAGGATTATGATTTTTTACTTACCGTAGGTATTGAGTGTTTAAACGTAATATTACAAAATATACATACCTATATTTACTTGGAGAAGCGAAATCAGAGCATGTATAAAAAATAGCAGTGATAGCCTTGCCAAGCAAACCAAGGATTGCAAAGACAGTGTCGGGTCGGGTTCAATCCCCAGTCCGAGGTTGAGACCTCGCAAACCTCTGGATTATTTGAAGGAAAACCTCGTAAGGAAACCTACATACCTACCCGAGAGATATTCTTGACGGCTTGTAAAGTCCATCGACCCGTACTGGGCCAGCGTGGCGGAATACAGACTACAGCCTTCTTTATCTAAAACGTGCCCAATGAATTGAAAAAAAAAATAGACTTGGTAACCATTTGCATTTGCACAACCACCATTTGCATTGAACTTAAAACTCAGGATTTACACATCACGCATGTTACTAATGAAGAGAGAATGATGAGATATGGATAAAATCAATGCACACAATGGAAAAATATTAAATAGATTTTGAAAATAATTATGTATTTTTTATTTGTGATAACTATATTACTAAATTACATCTTATCCAACGTCATCAATGACTCTCAAGGGTAAAAACTTTCAAGTTGTATGCTAGAAAATGCTAAATTGATTGAAAATCGTAGTAGCCTCTCTTAATTATCTATGGGATATTATTTCCCAAGTACACATATAAAACACAAGTGTGTGCGGCTTCTAGTATTGGTTAGTATGTTTACTTTAATGGCTAAAGAAATACCGTAATTTGGTGTCTTACGGTAATGACTAGTTCTACCTAGCTCGTACCTTCCAGATCAATTTCTCTTTAATCTTACAAACCGAACATCAGATATCGGAGTATCGTATCATGTGTGCTCTCAGCTCTAGAATAATCTATTAGATGACATTAATAGATAGCTATCGAAATTGAACCAATTTGAACGAGCGGCGCATCGTTCAATATCCTCCGATAGAGTTGAGTATTACTTCGATAACTATATTTCTAAATAGATGGAACGTACCAAAGTGGACGATTACAATTTTTATGGAGTTTATCGCTTGATTCTTGAAATAGAAAGCATTTTGTGGGCTTCTGGAAAAGGTTTAATATAGTTGATAATTGTCTTTGAAGCACTTATTGAACTATCAAGACATATAAACTACCATCTCGTGCTTTAATAAAACATAATATACTATTAAGTAAGTAAGTGCCTCGGTGGTGCAGCGGTAGTGTAAGCGACTGCTGAACATAAGGTCTCGGGTTCAATCCCCGGGTCGGGTAATGTTATTGAGCTTTTTCGTAAAAAAAAAATTCTCAGTGGCGGCCCGGAGTTTGGAAATGTGCCCGGTAGACGGCAATAGGCTCCCCCCTATTACGCGGGACTTAAGCATAGCTGGCGCATCGTGGGGTGTGTAAAACACCTCTGCTTACCCCTTCGGGGTATACAGGCGTGATGCTATGTTTATGCTAAGTAAGTACTAAGTATTTTTAGACAAGTGATAGAAATTTGGCGATGTTGTCATGTTGTTTGAAATAGCCAATTGGCCAATAATTTAAGAATGGGTTTGATTGATTGGTGACGAAGACTGTTCAAACAAAATTCGATTCAAGAATCGACATTCATATAAAGCGCTTAACTCCACCATTATGTATTACTAGATACTGTGCGCGACTTCCCCCGCATGTACTTCTGAATATAAATAAGTAATTTTACGGTACATTAATTATCTCTATTATTATATATATATATATATATACAAGTATATATATACCACAGGCACCTTCCATTTTTCCGGAATAAACGGTATGTATTACCTATGTTCTTTTCCAGATTATACAACTCACTCACTCTTAAAATAATCAATATTGTGCAGCATAGGCATATTATCAGAAAATTACAATTATATATTTGCGACATAAAGATGGTAACCATATTCTATTGTAATTTTACCTTTGAACCACGTGTTTTAATAATGCAATCATATTTTTTTGCAGTAGTTCTTAGCATAAACGATATAATTGTTTGTACACTACATATTTAAAACCTCGATCTTTAAACGTCATCACGTCATCCATAAGCAAAAAAAATAACGCGGTCATTAGCTAGCATGTACAATTAGTTCACTACAAATGATTTTTGTAACAACGGCTTACAAATCGTCTACCTACCATATATTATGTAAGCACCAGTGCGTTATGATGAGTTCACCTTTAGATTATTTTGATTCAACAAGCTTACAATCATCGTATATTACTTTATCAGATCACATTTATTTCAGGTAAGTTTGAACTCCATACCACTGAATGTAACATAGTTCCAGTGGCCCGCCAATACAGGCGGAGAGACGGCACACGGCGGATTTATTTAGTGGGTGAGGGCCCCACACTACCCTGTTCGTTGCTCCGAACGACGAGGTGTGCGGTTAGGTACATTTTTTCCCCGCCTTAACAAAAAAAATAAAGGTCTCCATTCGGTAGTCTAGTCTAGACTTTAACTAATGTATCCATGGATGTTGTACTATTACTAAAACGTCTTTGAGGCTCCTATAAAAAAGGTTGAGTAATGTCTGGTTTATAATCACTATTGGATCCAATAGATGGCGCTACGGTCATGTTCCAAGATTTTTTATTCTTTTATCATTTTTCGCATATCAAGCTGCAAAATTTTAGGTTGCAACACTAATTTTCTTGAAACATAAAGCATTACGATTATACCTGATGTTTTAGTTATGTTTTACCGAATGTAAAGTGACTCTTACACACGTATGTACGTACATTACATAGTCACATACATAATGTATTATTTCCATAACACGATAACATAGCTCCAAATACGGGCGGTATGACATCACATCATACACAAAAAAGTATAGGTTTTAATGACGGCAGAAACGACGCTCATAATTGTTTCGGTAACAATTGACTACAAAGATGAGATAATAATTTAAATATCAGCCTCTTTGGTCTTTTTTTATTGCCTTTAATAGTAGACGAGCCATGGCCCACTTGGTGGTAAGTGGTAAATGGCGTTGCTCGTGGTGACGATGTATTTTTAGTAAGATAATATTACAATTTATCTTGTTGGTATTAAGAAATCAACGCCCAGCGCCACCTAGCACCATTTAGTAACAATCTATAGGGTCATCCTATAAATCTTTATTTATTAGCGCCACCTACTGGCGCTTGCGAAAAACAACTGGCCCAAGGCATGTGGACAGTTAGATACCACTGATAATGTCACTGTCATAGCGACTGCTGTTTGGCTAGTAGCTGGGTCTGTCAAGAAGGATTTCTCGATTATTCAATATCCGGAATGGTGGAGATAGAGTTTTCCTGGAGGGACGCGCTTGACAAAATATATTTCTTTAATATCCTCTTATGAGTCCTCGTGAGGAATTCTCCGGACCTATGATATGCGAAACCTACCTTCAACTTGAAATATTTATACAGTAAAAATGTAACCTTAAACTTGTAGAGACCGACCTTGAGGCGCTAAGAGTATATCATAGTTTCTCCTTTTAATACTTAGTTCTTAGGTTGGGCAAGTAGGTAGGTACGCTGCATGTAGAGGTACAATTATTCAATACCCTGTAAAAGCAATATTATTCAAGCCTAGTTACTATACTACACGGATAAAAGGTTAGGTAAAATTAGTCCCTAATATACCTAACTAGCTAGTATGTAATGTATATAGATTGATTGACAGTGACTAGAGATTGTAGAATTACGATTTACGAACGTGCGTGGTGGTACGGTCTACTCTACCGGCTACAACGGAACCTGACTGAAAGAAAGGGATAAATTAAATAATTTGATTGACGTTTCCGATAATCCCTTAAAATGTAATTACTTTGAGAGCCAGTTATTATGACATAACTACGGCTCTATCAAAAAATCTAAATAGCCTATGTCCTAGCAATGGACATCACTCAACCTTCAAAAATTAATGGTACCTTATATCACGGTACTGGTAACAAAACCATATCGCGATTTAATATGAGCTACTAACGCCATCTATATACGAACATTGTAATCTTTTATAGGTGGCGGAACTTTGTAATACTTTGTGAGTCCTTGTTCATTGTAGATAAAAACATATGAATTTAAAATACAGTTACCTTATACTCAAATAAATCACAACGCGCTTTAGTTTTTTTGCTTATTCACAGATTGTGGCGGGGAAATATTGTACGAGAGTATAGCGGCCGAATACTGAAACGCTACTCATCTCCGTCACTTAGGTAAAGGCCTCCTATATATAAGCATCCGTCAAATTTAATTGGTATACACAAACGCCACTCAAGTAATTTGAAACCGTGATTAACTAAGCAGTCCTCAGATGTTTACATCATGGCAACACCTACCCAGAAAGTAAGTTCTCAGTTACCAAAATAAATAACTTGGTGTCGTGTATTCATTTTGGCCATACATAATTGAACAAACTGTAAACATTGAGCGAAAATTTATTACATTGATTCGTGTAACCTAGAACGGAATGCTGCCGATTTGACGGGCGTAAGAGACTAAACTTTACACACATTAACATGTCAGATCCATTCATCCATCCCTCAGCCTTTTAACGTCCACTGCTGGACATAGGTCCCCCCAAGGGGGGATAATGCCGTAATGGCCACTCTTGGCAGGTGGGTTGGCGATCGCAGTGGATGTTGTTAATACTCGAGGGAGTGCGGCTGCCCACTACCCTGTTCATTGCCCCGAACGACGGGGTGTGCAGTTAGGAACAAAAAAAACGGGTTTCATAGTGCTGCCGAATACAGAGTTCAAAAAGCACAGTTTCTTTGGAAACGCGGAACAGTGCACGAAATTCCACATTATTGTATTTTTCGAAAGCGTCAAGTTTGCGACGTTTCTTGACTACCTGAAGGTCTTTCGATATCAGAAAGCGATAATAATGATGATAAACTTACTTATCATCACGCCATTTCCCTTGCGGGGTAGGCAGAAAGAACAGAGTGCCAAGAGGCTCTATTCTTGCATACATCTCTCGCTTCCTCAACATTCATAACTCTCTTCATACACGCTCGCCGGTTTCGGAGACTCCTGACTCCCCCTTCCTTCAATACATGACCCATTTGGTCTAGGTAGGTGAGTCTCGGTCTCCCCCTGTACCTACATCCTTCCACTTTCGCATTGTATATCTTCTTAACCAGTCGATATGATGATAAAGACATTTTTTAATATTTTAATAATAGTATGTAATAGATTTAAGACACGTCGCGACCACACTTAGATTTAAGGGCTACTTAGAACGATTTGACAGTTCACTTGATAGCAAAATGGCGTTGAGTAACGTTTCAGTATACGTATTTTTCACTAAGTGGTGTTTAAGTTGGGCTTGCGCTAAGTTGGACTTATATTTTAAGATATGCTTAAATTTTACTTTTGAGAATGCGAATTTCGGGTTTAGGAGCTACTCAAGAACCTAAGTAGCTGTTAAATATTTGAGTGACGTTTCAGTATTCGGCCGTTAGTCTTCTAGGGGTAGAATCTTGCTAGTACCAGCATGAATGGGCCGTCTCGATCGGGGAAGCAGCCCCTACTCACAGAAGATCAGCGTGAAACAACGGTAGATAGATAGTCCTACCGTTGTCTTTCGTATGGTAAGTGAGAGCGCCAGAGGCCCAAACCCTAGGCTACGGTAACCAATCATCGAAGGAATGTAACGTAGTTCCAGTGGCCCGCTAATAAAGGCGGAGACGGCACACGGCGGGTTTCTTTAGTGGGTGAGGGCCCCACACTACCCTGTTCGTTGCCCCGAACGACGGGGTGTGCGGATAGGTACACTATTTCCCGTATAAAAAAAAGGGCTACGGTAACCGCTTACCATGAAGTGCGCCAAATGCTTGTTTGTAGTTTTATATACGTTTATTGTATTTAAATATAAAAAACTTACTTGTCATGTGCAAAACTGTGTTCAAAAGTAAGTACAAAATGATGTGTACAATCCGAAAATTTGTGGTAGATTTAGAAAAGAAACAAGGTATCGTACGTAAACGATTATATTGAATACTTACCTATCATATTGTTTGAAACTTGAAGCACTTTTATTAACAGTAGATAAAAAGGGCTCTTCAAAAGTCAACTACATACTTGTCAAGTTACAAAGCGTATAGAAAAAATGTCAATGACTTATCATATCACAAAAAAATACATGGAGATCAATCACTATTATTACGGCTAATTCACCATACACTTCTTACAAATGGGACTGGTACGAATACGATTGTTCGTAAACATAATTCAAGCTTCGTAAATAATAAAAAAGCTTTTTTAAGAACTCCAATTTAAAACGTGACAAACGCTTTTGTTGTGCACTAAAATATAATAAGAATTCGATCAATATCACAACGTTTTCCGTCCTATTAAAATCGTTTTTACTTCAGATTCTGAACCACGAACACGAGTCATAGCAGTTCGTAGAAGAGGTAATGATAATTATATAAGAATATTTTATTTTCATCAGAACCCAATTTGTTCTCGATCGATTTATAAATCGTATCTTTAATTATGGTATGCTGAATATAGATAATAAATTGCGCACGACTTAATTGTGATTGATGCTTTATTTTTTTACTGATCAATTCACGTTTAAGTATGATAGGAAAATAGTTAGCCAGCGTCAATCCTTAGAGTACCAATACTAATTTATATTACAATCCTTAATGATGAAATTGAAATTCATTATTATGTAAGATCGCCTCTGTTTCCTTCATGCGAGTGATAAATTTGATAAGTACAATTATTTAATTCCTGATGAATGCGTAACCTCGCGGAGTTATATTTTCAATTAATCCCTAAACGATATTTATCTTTATTGTACTAAAGTCACAATATGTATTATCTTCACTTCTCTTGCTAGACTCGGGCCTTGTAACTATTATATGCTATTTGGCGTTAACCTAATTTTTATGCATGTACTAGACATGATCAAGTGCACGATTTTGCGCTTATTGTCGTGATGTCTTTGTACTGGGTTTCTTAGTCACCCCTTGCAAAACTTTCGTGAAGTAAACATTACCTATGTACATGGTGGATATTCGATAATCGTAGTCAATTTTATTACCTATATTATTTATGTTTATTTTTTCATTATATTGTATGTTCTTGGTTAGCACCTGCATTATTTAAGTATATAAATTTAAACATTGTAAGAAATTGGAGATTTAAAAAAGTGGCTCATGATTTTCTTGCCGGGTTCTTCTCCAGCCGCTTGTAGCGACTGCGGTCGCGACATTGCGGATGCACTTACCTGAAACACTCTTATTAGTAACTTTGACGATTATAAGTGTTATATAATAAGCTTATGAAATAAAGATACATATTTTTGAATTCGAATTCATCTATAACACAATACATAAACAAATAAAATAATTTTTAAAGTGTTTGTCTGGCTGTCGAATATTCGAAATGGCTGGACAGTTTGACGGAGCTTTCATTGGCAGATGATACTAATAATAACATATATATAGTAACGTATATATATAGATCACCTGACAGCTCGATAACGCGTAACCAATTTTGATTTGTCAATGTGTGCGTTGGATAGTGATGTAAATTTAAGAGTTAGACTGACTATCGATAAAATGAAAAAAACAAATCAGTTTCTTTAACGAACTTGCTCATTCAAATAATCATCTTCAACTAATGAAACAAAACAGACATAATAAATTAATACAAACATATAATTAATTCGTTTTTATTTATTTCACCAGCAACGTCAGTCAACGATATTATGCATTTTATAAGTGTCATGTTATCTACAGGAGAGGAAATAAAACAGATATTTGTCAAAGGGTTGTAAAGGAGTTCTTCTAGCAAGCCATCTTGAGAGCCGGGATGTCCTAATGTTGCTAGCTTGAAAAATCTACTTTCTTAATCGAATTACTATAACATTACAATATGGGGATTATACACTCAGCTTAACCTAGCAATATAAACCTACTTATACCTAATTTTTAAATTAACTAAATCGACTTGACTGACAATATCTGCTGTAGAACTTTTATTGCATTTTTTCCATTAATGTGTTAGGAGAAAATGTTCCAAACATTTAGGATAAATATCGACAATATACCTTGTCGATAAAGTCAAGCCCTATAGTCGGAATTATAATTCGATTCCACATTTGACATTAGCTACTGTCATTTTGTAAAATAATGATACCACATATTAATAGCGTAGTGATGAACACAAAAATCGATAAACAATCGCGATTTATGTTTATGTAATCATAATATTGGTGTGCCAATTAAAGACTAAATTATTGATTTTTATTTAAATAAATACATAATTATACAAAATAATTATTTATTAATTAGTAACCGCTGCTTTATTTTATAAAAAGTTAATATTTTTGTTTTTTATATTAAAAACATAACTTATAATAAAAGAGCCTAGGTAGTTTTCTGTATTGGCAACCCGTGCGCGCTCGTGCAGCTATCGCCATTTTGTTTATCTTGTCATTTGGCTTCATTCTCCCAGTCTAACTGCACGAATATCTTGTTTCATTGTGAATCGATATTTTGTTATTTTGTTGGGTTTTTGTTAAAGTTTTGTTACGTTGTGTTTGTTGTTACGTTTATAGTTTTTTGTGAACTTTGAGTAAATCAATTTGTTTTGGTTTTCCATCAAAATGGATCCTCACCCAAGTACATCACAAAAAGACGTGGATGTTTTCTTGTCCCCAAGAAAAAAACGTCCATGAAAAGCTTTCACTGTTACTGAAAAAGTAATGATCGGCAACGCCTACAAGTACGTGAAAAATGAAACTTCTGCGCAATTGGAGGCCTTTGAAGTTGTAGAAGAAAATGAATGTATGAGAAAAGTTGCTGACATATTGGGAATAACCTCACGCTCTGTTTGTAACGTTTTGAAGGAAGTAAATAAAGGTGCGCCAAACTGGACCAAAGCGAAGTTTCAAAGATAAAATTGATGAATTTACATTATCCGCAATACGAAGAATTGTTCATCAGTTCTTTTACCGAAATGAACCTCCAACCATTGCAAAGGTTAGTCAATCAGTCAGACAGTATTATTTTATACCTACGTCTTTTATATGTAACTAATGATTCCAAACTATTATAAAATTTACTATTTTAGATTTTACAAGTGATGAACGATGATCCAGAAATGCCCAAGGTTTCCAGACACCCTCAGAAAAATTTTGAAGCATCTTAATTTTAAATTTGTTGCACGGTCACGCAAGAGCACACTTATTGATCAAAATGATATAACAACATGGCGCCAGCGTTACTTGCGATCTATATGTCAGTTTCGACGAGAAGGGAGACATATATATTATCAAGATGAAACTTGGGTTAACGCAGGTAAGGCTAACATTTTGAATTTATATACATTTTACATTAAATTTAATAGTAATATTGAATGTTCATGTACTATATTTATTTTTAGGTCATACTGTAAAAAAAACTTGGGTGGACAAGAAAGTCACATCATCTCGGCAAGTGTTTTTGGAGGGACTGACCACTGGATTAAAAAATCCATCTGGAAAAGGCAAACGTCTCATAAATAGCCATATAGGTAGTGAAGAAGGCTTCCTGGAAGAGGGGCTCATGATTTTTGAAGCAAAGAAAAATTGTGAAGATTACCATGATGAGATGAATGCAGTTTGTTTTGAGGAGTGGTTCGCTAGTCTTACCAAAATTAAGACCAAACTCAATTGTGGTGATGGATAATACACCTTACCACTCCCGAAAATTGGAAACGGCACCAAAAATGAGCTGGAAAAAAGCTGCAATTCAAGACTGGCTTTTAAATAAAAATATGCATTACGAACCAGATATGGTTAAAGCTACGCTTTTAGAACTGATTCCACATAACGAGTCTTTTCATAAGTACGCTGTAGACGAAATGGCAGCACAACATGGGATTACGGTTTTAAGACTGCCCCCTTACCATTGCGAGCTGAACCCTATCGAATTGACATGGGCGCAGATAAAGGGGCATGTAGCTCAAAATAATAAAACCTTCAAATTGACAGACGTGAAAAATTTATTTGAGGAAGGCATTCAAAAAATGACGGCTACCGAATGGTCTAAGAGGAAAAAATTAGTAGGCTAGATATGTTAATTTACAATATCACAGACACATTTACAATCAATGTTACAGAAAGTGACAGCGATAGCGATAGCGATGACGGCGACGATTTATAAAATAATATATTACCATAATACATCTATTTGTTTTATTTGTCATGTTCCTTCATGATCACATTTTTTTATTTATTTCACACACAATTATTAAAGAAAACTCTCAGATCCTTAATAAAATTAATCGTCATAACTAAATTATCTGTTCAGAAATATTTAATTTCCTGATATACTTAGTTTCTATTAAAGTAGTAGTTGTTTAGATATACTACTATAAACGAGAGCAATCGATCCGGAAATATTCCATTTCCGTATAGAATAATTTCGAAACGTCACTATTTAGTACTTGTCATAACGTTGCAACACTGAAATTGTCAAATCTGGAATCGAATTAAAATTCCGACTATAGTGTATATCCTACCTAAAAACTTTTTTACTAAAATCTTGCAAATATGTAACAATGCGACATATTTCTATGTAAAATATAAACAGTAACAATGAAATTGAAATTAATCTGTAACTGAAACAGAAAATATCAGTAATTATGACCTAAAATAAAAGCATTTAATTTGTGATAACATCCTGAGAACTTACCTGTGAAACATGCAATTATCAGGACTGTTTGCATCATTTTCATCACAGGCACTCACGGAACAAACAACCATTGTATTTAATAGTTATAATCATATAATAAACAAGATTTATAACACAAATAAATCAAGAAACCGCGAAGCTAATTTCAAGCTAGAAGACTGTAGAATACCTGTCATTCAAATGGGTTACAATGACATCAGATTTGCTTTTCTCTTCCATCTTGCTACGTTGCCGTATAAGATTTTCTTCTCGTTCACACGCTTTGGTGATCTATACGTTATACTATATCTATGAATAATAATTAATTGCAAACCGTAATTTCGATCACGGCGACGGTGTCAGACACAACAGACACTAGCCGTGTACGCAGGGTAGATAGTGCACAAGTAGATATGTGCGATAACACAAGTGCACTATCCGTTCCCTCACTCTTATAGTCCGATAGGACGGTATTCTAATACGACCGGAGAGAAATCAGGCGCAGGACCAATGGCATTACGTACTTTTCAAGGCACGGGGGTGCAACACTGCCAAATTCCTAACTCCGAGCTGCTATTGAGAATTACTCGACGAAAAAAAAACAATATTTTTTTTGTTGGTCTAACCCGGTATTTCGACCCGAGACCTCATGATCCGCAGCCCCATACACTACCGCTAGACCACCGAGGCAGTTATTTATAAAAAATAAAATAATTACGATTCTGCAAAAAAAAAACATTTACTTATATATAATTCCACGAGGACGGAGTCGCGGGTATTGAATATGTCAGCGACAAGGGGAATTATTTGAGAATTCATGCGAAACTGCTATTTTTTTGCTTGCTGCCACTTCAGAAGAGCGATAATGTCACCAATCGTAATCCAAAAAATATAGGATGTAAATGATACAAAAATATTTTCTCTATGAATTAATATAAATGTAAATAACATTTTAGATCTATTTCTTTTAGCAATTGACATGCTCCGCTACTTTTTAAAGTACAAATTATTTGTGAATAAAGAAAAAGAGATTTTTAGTAGGGGCGGGAATCGAACCACGCATCTTTTCCAATCCGGGGAAGTACTCTAAGCCACTGAGCTACCCTACTGACCTTTCGATCATCCCAAATTCTTAATCATATTTGTCTTACGACTTGCGACTTGCTAATTATAAAGTCCCATAATTCAGAGCTACCGTGATCGAAGCCTAGTACACTTACTGTATTACAATAGAGGTCAATGTCTGTTATACAAATAATAGTAAGTACACTCATAAAGTGCTAATTTTATCACTCTTGAAGTCGCACTTAAGTGGTAGACGCTTTATTCAATTGTGGTAATAGCGCAAATAAAAATATTTACTTTTGTAGTAAGTAAATTTTAGATGTAATGCTGTTATGATGACTAATGGTTTGGACTATACATAGATTAACTAAGTAAATAGTTTTCTTTAACTTAATTCTGGCAATACGACTCAAGCGCGGTCATGGTAAGCGGTTCCAAAATCGTGGAATATTCTTCTCTTGTTAGTGTTCTTGTTTCCAAGATAAAAAGTTAATCATTTACGAATATTGTCTATTTTTTGCTAAAGGTTGAATAAATAACAACTATGCAACTGTTCTCTGATATGTACCATGTGAACCATCTGATTTTGATCATTAAAATCTCATCAGCTTGTTAAGTGGTTATTTAACGCCATTGTTATATTATGCAACTATACCATGAGTGGTATAATTCATATGAAAGTAATAGGTATATGTTCATATGCCTATTTATTTTATATTTTAAATACCAACCCTAAATGAACATATAGACGTATTGGTCTTTTACGTGTAGGATTAATCGACTATGGATACCTTAATAACAACAAAAATTAATCGTCAGACAAAAAAACTTACATTATTGATACCATGACCTATCAATAATCTAAGCAAAGTAAAATGTAAAATATGATTACGCTCACTCTCACATTACATTTTTTTATATACATATAAGGTGTGAGTGTATATTTTTAATTACGCGCTACGGCATGCGCGTAATAAACAATTAGGTATTTTTTGTTGTTCAAACAAAAACTGAACAATTACAGGTAAATAACAAAAGCGTGAAGCGATAATTATAATGCTTTGTTATTTAATACAACTAACTATATGTGTACTTGCATAAAAAAACATTATACGGATGTAGTTTTATTTATAATCTTGTGGCTAAGGTTCAAAGCAGAACCGTTAAAACTTATGGAATTTCAATATGATATAACTTCTAAACAATTTTAATTATAATAATTTTACTTTCTTATGTTAATTTTTACTTAATTTGACATTGAAAAATTGTGAATGTTGAAGATTGCATGTATTATTTAACATCAATGACAATTTAATTGTGGTTAGTTGAAAATTACAATGGTTACCTAGATCACAAAGTACGTAGGTTTGCCATTTATAGGATCGGTGTACTCCAGATAGTGAATAGATCCAGATAGATAAGAAAAGTCTTTCTTGTACCTGTACAGTGAATGCAAGAACAAAATCTTGTTGTATCATCTTGATGTAATCACATAAAGCAAGCGCAAGACTCTGTTTCGGTCTTGTTTGCTCAATAGTCGAGTACTGAAGACAAACTTCGTTCCAAATAAGTGTTGGCCTGAGTTTGAAGTATCCAAGGAAGTCTATCACCCTAACAGAAACAAACCGAAGAGGGCAGCGTAAAGGCATCGCCAGGGCACCTTTCGATGATAGAGGACTAGGCTGTCTAAATTAGACAAGGCCGCCAGAAATTGTGGTCTAAACCTGCGTCTACTGTAGAAACAATACGTTGAGAACCTAAAGGCACTGAAAGGAACACCACAGCTCTTATCAGTTACTGGGATATACAAGCCTACATCCTTTTAGTGCTTTGAGTCTTGGGTAATCCCTCCATCTAACTTGTGGAAACGTATCCAAAACAGCTTTCAGGCATATCAAAATGAAGAATCCGTATAATTTTTTTCAAAGAACTACTTGACATTTGTTGCTTGGGTTTAGAGAACGGCAAAGATCGAGTTTGAATTTAGTTGTGTTATTGTTGTCAATAAAATGATGTTATTATAGAACTTTTATAAATCGAAGCGAAAGTAATTTTTCTGTACAAAATATATTTTTTGTGAAACACGATGGGGAGATAGGAATAGGCTACTTAGAGTTCCTTTACCATAATTGTCTCTTTTTATATATTTTATTAGCTAATAAATATCGCTACTAACACTCTGTCTGCTCACTTCTAATACGAGTCATAACATAAAACAAATTATGTCCATAATCTTCACAGAGACTGCGTCGGCGAAGGCTAGCATTTTAAACAGATCCTTACCTAAGATTCATTGATCATAATCATTCATCGCAATCACAGTAGCTAATAGTATTACCCCATAAATGTGATTACTCTATTACCATTGAATAAAGTGATGAACTATATTTATAGGTTAGCGTGCGAAATATGCAGGCATATACGTAGTGAATGGATTGATGAAGTCAATCGTGTAAATATTAATTTCTGCCCATAATAAAACGCAGATTGATACACGTGCTGTGCATATATATATATATATATATATATATATATATATATATATATATATATATACACAACAATTAATATAACATAAAATTTTACCCCTACATTGTACTTTACATTTTGGCGCTGGGGAAGCCTATGAACAGTAGTGGACGCTAAAAAGTCGACGGATGAATGGTTTTAAAATCACGACTTGTGAGATCTGCCGAGTCCACCAACCATGATGTAACCTTCCTCCTTTTAAAAAAAGACTCGATCGAGATCGGATATGGGATCCGATAGACGGCAAAGAATTGTATAAGGAATGGGAGCATGCCAAAGGACTTCAAGCTTACTATTTCCTAGAGTAATGTTACAAAACCTTTAATGAATGCATGTGCTGCATATACATTAATAAATTCTACACACTTTTGGACATACAGCTACAACCACAAACCGCTATATTAATTAAAACAGACATGGGTATAAAACGCATACTTTCCCATGAAATCAACCTCAAGGTTGATCTGACAAAATGGGTTATCCAACAGCATCAAATTATTCTCACGAATGAAAGTTATGAAGTGCTGTTACAGAGACTAGATGCCATTTTGGATCTAGCAAAACTATTTGATTTCCCTCTTCGGTAGATTAACGGTATGTATTGATGGCATTGTTTATAAAATTAGTAGGATTATTTCTACTTATTAGTTTTCTTACCAAATGTTTGCATAATGTATATTTTACTATGCACTTGATACCCATTTAAAATTTCGAATACAATAGGTCTTCATCTGTAAGAGCCTTTGCATTAATCTGTCGAGATCGTGACCTTATTCCATAAGCAAACGAGTAGGCAATTTGTTGAGTTAAAATGCGTGTGATTCATGTTATTGTGTTCTTACCAATAGGTATTGGTTCATTTGTCGACAGAATGATCTCGCTTTTTTGTAAGTGTTTTTTATAATAGACACGTTAACTGTGATTATCACCATAAGTTCTTTTATATAAAAGTGACAGGAAGCTATACGATAGTAAAGCGGGCCGTTGCCTATAGACGTTAGCAATAGCAAAGGCATCACACGCGCATTGCCAACTCCCAGGAAAAGGATAAGGTGGAGAGAAAAGATAATGTACAGGGGATGACCAAGTGTAAAGGACTTTGGGCTCTTACAGAATGAAATTATTGATTGGCTGTCAAGTAGTTATATGACTACTTGACAGCCATGGCCAGCCTATTTAAATATGTAATTTACTTTATTTCCGTAACATTATTTTCACCACATATGTAATGATTTATGTCACGACACTTGAAACGAAAGTAAACAATCGTTTACTACAAGTAATCGATCAATCAAAAGGGCCTATCAAAGTGTTACTCAACTGAAAAAGCTGTTAAACCACCATTAAAGTCGTTAACAACTACATTATCGAACACACTACACAATACAAGCAATCACGTCTAACAAAAAACATACTTTAAACTGCGAGTACTTCATCAACATGTTTGGCAACAACACATATCGCTGTACTAGAGCATTCCGTCACGCGTCGCCTCAGGCACTTCGTCCGCCGCTTTGATAGTGAAATGATCCAAACAAAACTATTCAACATTTCCCCTCTGACAATTGGAACACAATTTACGAATCACAGATGAAATGTTAAGCCAATGTCGAGCGCCAGCGGCGAACCAATCCATTACAAAATATTAACAAATTGTAACACTCGTGGTCATGCTGCATGCATATGTACGAGAACGGGTTCGGGGGGTTTCGTACTGATGTTCATAGGTACCAACATCTTTGAAATTTCAAAAATTGTCACGAATATCAGAAAAGATAAAAAAGTCTAGATTTTATTAAGAATATCATCCAAACACGATCCTGTGCCAAATCTTAATTAAAGTCTAAGTTTATAAATCAGCTAAATTGCCACGATTCACTTTTTTGCAGTACATGATTACAAGAACATTTCAAGTTAATACTACTGCTCTAATATATTCTAAATATATTTAGATATTTTTATATATATTTTTAGCATTTGACATGCTTAGCACTATACATTAAACACAAAGACGTTAAGTGTGATGTGTTATCGAAATTAGCAGTCAGGAGCAATTGTCAGGATTGCTGAATTGGCAAAGCATCTGGACGGTATCCAGGACCAGGGCAGGTATTTGTAACGCCTACTACTGTAAGAATTTCATAAAAATACCTACTACATATCTCTTTTATTAATTATTTAAAATGACATGCATGCCTGCCAGACGATTTAATAATAAGTACAATATTATACACATTGCACAAAACGTAGCAGAATAAGAGATACTTCATCATCATTGAGTTTAATTGACATTGACAACTCCCAAGTGATTATTGCCAAATGACAAGCAAGCCCTTTGTCTGCATATAATTACTAAAATTAAGGAATAAACAAATCTTATATAACTATAGAAATATTGATGCAATAGTTATTAAAGTGGCCGTTAAAAATATATTTTCTATGTGTGCCTTTATCTTTAAATGAGTAATCACATGAAACATTCAATTTGGTGTTAAAATCTCGAAATGTTTGCTTAAAAAATGTATCTAATTACATTAATTAAATAAGTTTTTGGCTATTGTTTCATATATTACCACTAATTCCTGCTGTCCCTGTAAGGTTACTCGGCCAGAGATGTATCTGTGACAGGATTTAGTCTATACGAGGGGTAATCCAAAAGTAATGATAATTGGTTACTTCAGGTCCACATAAAAATCCAAAAAAAATTTTTTTCGCTAGCCTATGCACTCACTACGTCAGCCTAAAAAATCATATAAATAGGTCAGGATTTCCGGGAGATACATTCATTTGAATACGAACTGTCGAAGAGATAACATCAACATGGAGAAAAACGAAATTAGAGCTGTGATCAAGTATCTCTGTTTGAAAAAAAGTCTACAAAAGACATACACTGTGACTTGGTGGAAACATTGGGGGACTCTGCTCCTCCATATTCTACAGTTGCACGCTGGGCCAAGGAGTTTAAGCTGGGCAGAACATCCACTGAAGATGAACATCGCGAAGGACGCCCATCCACGTCCCTCACAGAAGACAGCGTGAAAAAAGTCGAAGATGTTGTGTTGGCAGATCGAAGAGTGACCATCAGGCATGTAGCTGAGGTCACAGGGATCTCATATGGAAGCGTTCAAAGAATCATTTCGAACGAGTTGCATATGAAAAAGGTCTCTGCGCGTTGGGTTCCCAGAATGTTAACCGACGAGCAAAAGAAAAAACGAGTTGACATTTCGAGGGCCAATCTCGAAAAGTTCCAAGCAGATAAAGAAAATTTTTTGTTGCGTTTTGTGACTATGGACGAGACCTGGATCCACCATTTTGATCCTGAAACAAAAAAAACAATCGATGACTTGGAAGCGAGCCTCCTCACCGACGCCAAAGAAATTCAAAGTCTCAAGTTCGGCGGGAAAGGTTATGGCGTCTGTTTTTTGGGACGCTAAAGGAATAATTTTGGTGGAATATTTGGAAAAGGGAGCCACTATTACGGGCTCTTACTACGCAGACCAAATAAGAAGATTAAGGGAGGCCATTAAGGAAAAAAGACGCAGCAAACTGCGAGCTGGAGTGCTGTTTCACCAAGACAACGCACCGGCTCACAAAGCCGCAGTTGCGATGGCTGCCATTCAAGAAACGGAATTCGAACTGGTCGAACACCCTCCCTATTCGCCAGATCTGGCTCCTAGTGACTTTTACCTCTTTCCTCGGCTCAAGGAACACCTCCGAGGCAAGAAATTTGAAGACAATAGCGAAGTTATGGTCGCTGTTGAGGCGTTTTGGGAGGGTCAAGAAAAGGAATTTTTTTCAAAGGGAATCCTGGGTTTAGAAAAAAGATGGACTAAATGTATTGATTTTTTAGGAGACTATGTAGAAAAATAAATTATTATTTTAACTTTAATTACCGTGTTTTATTTTCATTATCATTACTTTTGGATCACCCCTCGTATACTTATATAAAAGTAGCGGACTCGGTAGACGTTGTCAAGCCCGAAAACGGTTGCAGTACTATTAACGCGTTCAGAAAACTATTATAATAAAAATTATTAATGACGGGGATTCAGGGTGTTTCGATTTTCACATTTTAAGGGGACAAAATTAGTGGTAAAGAGCTTTAAATATAGCTTATTAATTAAATATTTAAGATATTTATTGCATATTATTTTTCTTGTCAGTAACTTAAACCACGCGGGCGAAGCTGCTGCCAGCTAGTAATTTTATAAACGGCAGGTGTTGTACAGTACTAATTTATTACTCAAAATGACTTTAGATACTTTTTAATCGTAGTGATAACAATAAATATATTTAGAATATTAAACACAAAGTGAAAAATGTGAAATCGAAAATAACAGTCACGAGCAGGATTTGAACCTGCATCTCCCGGATACCGTCAAGAAGCTTTGCCAATGTATCACACTTTGTGTTGAAGAAATGCGACGATTTTAAAACCAATCCCAACAATTTGCTGCTTTGTTAAACGCCAGCCAGCCAGATAAATCGTGGTATCCAAATATTGCGGATATTTGGCTACGATGTAGTAAGTAGTATACATATAGAAGACAAAGCATTAATTTCTCTAGAAGTCTAGATCAATAGTTATAGATTATTGCAATAAAACTCGTTGTTCTGCAAGTTTTAATTCTGTATGATTTCATAGACGTTTCATCTGTCTAGTTTTAAATATTCAATAGTTTTGACAAATAAAACCAAAAAGACTATGCACAAAAAATAAGAACAATATTCACTACTAAAATTTAATTGATGCTTTAAATTACTTGCACATTTCCTGTAACATCCTATAACATAATTTCAATGATGTTATTGGTAAAATTTTATCGAAGCTTATCGCAGAATCACTATGGACCTTGGGCTTAAACCCAATACCGCCTGCCACGATTGATCGTATCGCAGATTGTTACGAAAGTGGCTAAAACTGGAGCACTGGCCACTGACATCTGAGCGAAGGGAATTTAAAATAAGAACAAAAAACGCGAGACTTGTGTAAGGTTTCGACGGGAAAGTTAAACCGTTGCGTTGAAATTGTAAATATTTTAAAGGATTCTTTTGGGGTCAACTCATTGAAAATGTATGAAGTAAAACCATGCCTGAGTATTCTAGAACAATCCCTAATATGTATATAACAACGTATATCAGAATATAAATGTTGTAATGACAAAAATATATTTTTCCAAATATGACTACGAAATCGACATCAGTACAAATAATGAAACCTTTGCTACAAACACACTACTTAATAGTGTGCTATACATATTATTACTTATTAAACTCACTAACTATCTAATGTTAACTCACATTTGGATTTGAATTTGATAGCCCAATTCTGGAAGAACGTTATAGGCTATTTATTATCATGCTTCTAACTTTAGGAGCCGTGCAAAAAGGAATAAATCTAGGACAGAACGCTGAGCGAAAACGAAGTAGGGCACTAGGGCTGGTCGATGACAATCGAGCATCACCGAGAAGAGCCGAACTGTGAATGTATATTTTTTTATTTTACGACGTGTGAAATTGCAGGGCATAATTAGTATTTAACACAAACTATTAAATACAATTTCAAGGAAGTCGAAGCCGCGTCGCTATAAGAAATGAAATTATCTTCATCGCCATTCTTGCACTGACTCTAACAGTGTCAATGCTTATTTTTTATCTTTACAGTTTTCTCGTAAATAATTGTAAATACTTAATGTGTCAGATAAGCGTAAAAAGCAAATTGTTGTTTTACTAAGGTTACTGCACTAACCAGTAATTAAGTTCTCTTTAGACTGTGATAAGACCTAAAGTCACAAAATGGCCCCAAGTTTGTATCATTTTTTATCATACAACAAATGAAACGTTAATGGAATAAAAATAAAATAATTGTAATAGTTAAAATAATAATAATAAAGTAAATGTATTAATCTAAAAAGTATAATATAATATCAATATATTTTTATTTTAAATCTAAAAATTATATTCGTATAAAGATTTGTTAGGAGCCACAGAATTTGCTATAAGCTGATGTTCGTAGGATTGATAAAGAAGTGACTATGGGGAGGATGGCAAGGAAGGCTTACTCCTCAGTAAGAAAGAAGAAGTAATAAAAAAGACAAATTACAAATATTAATAATTTTTCAATAATTAATTGAATTTTTTAATCATACAACAAATGAAACGTTAATGGAATAAAAATAAAATAATTGTAATAGTTAAAATAATAATAATAAAGTAAATGTATTAATCTAAAAAGTATAATATAATATCAATATATTTTTATTTTAAATCTAAAAATTATATTCGTATAAAGTTTTGTTAGGAGCCACAGAATTTGCTATAAGCTGATGTTCGTAGATAAAGAAGTGACTATGGGGAGGATGGCAAGGAAGGCTTACTCCTCAGTAAGAAAGAAGAAGTAATAAAAAAGACAAATTACAAATATTAATAATTTTTCAATAATTAATTGAATGAGGCGACACTTGGCGGAAGTCCATTGTTACTATTATAGAATGGATTTTAGGAGGAGAGCCCACCACTCACCCACGGATTGTTACTCAATATTCAGTTTTAAATCTTAATAATATCCTTTTTGTACAACCTGATCAAATTATAAAAGAACAACCACTTATCGTCATTATGATCTCATACCAGTCATATCTATACGAGATATCAATCATATCTATTTGTGTTTAATGTATAGTGCTAAGCATGTCAAAAGCTAAAAATATATATAAATATATACGAGATAAACTAGAGAACGTTTACAAAGTTACTGGGTACTAAAAGTTCTGGCAATAAAATATATTATACCATATAGTATAAAATTGAGGCACTTATTATACTTTTTTAAATTCTGTAGTCGGTCTTATTGCTTCGTAGAGTCGATATACATCATTGAGCCGCATTCACATTAACTTGTCGGGCAAGCGTTACATTTTTTATTCTTTGAGTGATACATTATTAAACTTCCATCACTTAGATAAAGAATATCTACATACTTGTATTTCGAAGACGACCAAATTCGTAAAAGGTAATTTGTCATAATCATGTCTCTGTCTCTGTTCTCTAAAATTTTAGATAAGTAGTAGATATTTATATAAGAGATTATAGAAAGCTGTCGATATACAAATATTATCGTCCTTATTACTAATATTATTAAAATGACATTAAGTTTGTTTGTTAATTCCTGACGCCGTAACAAGTTAACCGATGTTTGGCATACATATAGTTCAGAGTACAGTACGTAGGATAGGACACATATTTGTCTCGAAACAAATGGAGGGTTTATGTGGGATGCTTTATTTTGTACAGAGATTACTATATGCTAGGCTGTAAATAAGGCAGTACCTATTATAAATCTAATCTTGTCAATCTACATAACAGTTTACCTTGAATTATCAAAATATATATTTTATAGCCTGGATCAATTCGTACCATCTATCTAGACCTAAAAAATGCTCCCTAATATGGGAAAATAGAGTCTTAAGCATCAATTCGTTACCATATTTACTTTTGTTACAGAAGTACCATTATGGATCCACCAGTGTAGATAAGGTCTTAATAAACGCCTTCTTTTATCGTTATCGAAAATGCTTTGGTTACACAACATCGATAAGTAACCGATAATTTTATATATGTTCATAGATTGTAACATCTTATCCTGTAAACATTCAGTTAGCTTTATCGACTATTCAGAATACGATATTTGATTCTGAGATAGAGACACAGTTGTGATACAGGCAGAGCCACAACGTTTACACGTCGTTTTTATTAAGTTAATTACAATACATTTACAAGCCATAAATAATTCTTCAAATTTTCAATAATTGATAAAAAAATCTTGGTCGTTAAGACAAATGTGATGAGGAAATTGGGTATGACCACCAGGTAGTACGGTAGCTCAGTGGATTAGAGCACTTCCCCGGATAGGAAGGGATGCAAGTTCGATTCCCGCTCGTACTAATGTTCTCTTTTTCCTCATTCACAAATAATAATTTGTACTCTAAAAGTAGCTGAGCATGTCAAGTGCTAAAAATATAGATCAAAATGTTTAAAAAAAAACTTAGTTCAGCATTTTGAGTTTAGGTACGGCGTTAAGGTATAATAAAATACCACATTCACTTTCATATTTTATAATATTAATATCGATAAACTTTGGATTAAAATCTTTTTCACACAGATAAATACCTATTATTACATAACAAATAACAATTAAAGGCTTCTTGTGACTGTACCGCCAGCCTTCACTTGCGATACTCAGATAGCTTATTTTACTGTCTCTTGAGTTTGGCCTTTGTAATTGAAAATTAATAACCATAATCATTAAAACGCGAATAATATTGTAAATAAAATGTCACGGTCTATTCAAGGATATATCCTGTAATATGTTCATTTAGATAAATACGGAGCAATTAATGATTAATTAAATAAAATGTTTGTAGTTTAAATTTTTTTCATAGTTTGTATCACTATATGAGTGGCCTATTACCTTGTTATAGAAATATACCGGCAAAGTAACGTCTATGTCACAACTAGATTGGTAAACGACCTTTGGAAAATTACTACAAGACAATATTCCATTTACCTTGCCAATAAAGTATTTTAGGGTTTTTTTTTTCACGATATTACCTTAACCTCCTATAATACTCTTTCGCTTCCACTCCTCCTTGTGGGTGAGCAATAGAATTTGTAAGACTAGTATTACTATCTATAACAGTAATGCATAAAATATAATGAAGAAAGAGGTCTCTCCAAAATTTAAAATTTTCTAGCCAAATAAACGGTAACAAAATCACGATAGGTAGTGTAGTAGAAAATAATTTAATACAAAGTCGCTCTGCCCCCTTAGAATGAAAAACAAAACGTTAGACGAACTTTCGTTTCGAGTCATTGTGATTGATCAACAGTCCGACGCGTGATTCGAGTCAAGATTTCGACGCGTGATTCAGGCGACGGGTTGATCTGGTGACCAATAAAGACCCAGAGGTTCGCCACTGCAGGCGGAGAGACAGCACGCGGCGTACTTATGTAGTGGGTGAAGGCATCACACCACCCTGTTCGTTGTTAACGATAAGATAGTGCGTATAGGTACATTTTGGCGGCTTTGGTGGCTTAGTTGAAGGTTTCTGGGCTGTGAGTGCGCGCATAACTAGCAGTACAACACAATGTATACAAAAAGGGCAGTAGTTTAAGCAGCTCGCCGCCCCTGTGGCAGGTTGCTTTGTATTGATATTTGTAATTATTTTTAAACATTTTAATTTGGCAATGTCTCATAATGTATACAGGAATAGAACAAACAAATTGTATGAAGTATTTCTGTAACAGTCTATCCTTATTTAGCAAGTTTTACGCAACTTCGGTATTCGTGCCAATTGACGTCACAGTGGGGGAACTATTGGTACTTAGGGCTACGTCTCGCAGACATTTGGACGTGGGACTGTTACAATGACAGAAATGGATGATTGCTCGAATGCGTTATTAGTTTCTATTTATATCAACTTTATGTAATATACTCGTAAAACAGAATTACCTAATCTAATCGTCTATTTATTCTAAAACGCAGACCTTCTTACGGTAAAAATAGTAATCATTTAGAAACATTTGAATACCAAATAGAAATGAATGCATGCTATGGTTCACAATGTAGTAAATACTGCCCAGTGTTATTAAGTTATAATCCAATAACCTGACCCTAAAGTAGTTATGTTTATATAACCACATATCGAGAGATCGAATGTTTCTATGACGTTCGTAACCCAAAAAAATGATGATTTCAGGAGATTATAACAATCCAAGTTACTGATATTGCCATATCTATGACAGCCAGGACCGACGCATGAAACGTTTTTCTTTTTTTACACGGTTGTTTACACGATTTTTATTAGCTTCACCTGTATGTTAGTATATTTGTATGTTTGTAACCGACTCCTTAGGGCGCGATTTTGGCCCACTTTAAACGGCCAGATTTCGTTCAAACTTTGTAGATTTATCGAGGACCGATGACAATACACTAATTTGATAAAATTATTCGATATTTATCGGTTTTTAGGGTTTCGTAGTTGTTGAATGTGTAAGTTTCTGAATCGCGATATTAAGATGTGCACACGCGTTGTCCCATGTTTCTGAATCGCGATATTAAGATGTGCACCGGCGTTGTCCGATGTTTCTGAATCACGATATTAAGATGTGCACCGCCACCGGCGTCCTGAGTGTTTGCGAAATAAGAATCTTTTTGCTTCTATTTTAGTTTTTAGTATAGTTATTTTTATTTTACTCTTGTCTCTTTTTTTGGTACTTTTGAAGTTTTGATAATTGATACTATTTTGAGACTAAAAAGAAGAAAGTAGATTATAGTTTAAAAAACTAAAATAACACGCTTTATAGCTAGTTGAACTAAAAAGTAGTAAATAATATTATAATAAATAATGATTGTAAAAAAGCGTGGTGTGTTTTTTACTATAACTATAGGTGAACTATTTGTAACATTTGATTATGCACCTCACGCTTTTTTACAATCATTATTTATTGTAATATTATTTACTACTTTTTAGTTCAACTAGCTATAAAGCGTGTTATTTTAGTTTTTTTAAATATAATTTATTAAAGCCATAAAAGTCATAAAACTAATAACATAAACAAGCTCTTTTAAGCTTTTACATAATATATGCAACTTACAAATGTTACTACAATTATAATTATGTAAAATTTATAAAGTTTATCTGTATATGAATAACTGACTGATATTTCAACGTAAATCCCGAACTCCTGGGACTAGAACCGTGAAAATTTACAAATTGGTTTCTTTGATACTGTACGTGAGCACTAAGAAAGGATTTTAGGCAAATCCCATTCAAAATGTTTCATCTACCATCACATGCATCAAAAACACAATATAGGACATCACTATGACGCGACCGAAGCTGTGGGTAATGCGTTAGCTGAATATGCAAATCTGAGTGGTGTGTAAATAATCCGGCTGTTCCACGTTACCTGTAACCAAAGCAAGATGCACGACCTATCAAAAGCTAAGAGCACTTCATTGTGGATTGAAAATAATTATAAGCGTGGTTACACAATATATGTATGCCATCAACCCTCGACCTTGCTTTACAGCTCTGATCACGATTCCGCACACCTGCGTACAGGTACGACACAACTAGTGGCTTCGACGGCAAATAGATTCGTGATCAAGGGAGGATGTGAAGCGAATACCTTAACTCTGTTAAGTAGAGACAGACAACAGAGTTAAGCGATAATAATTTTCTTGATATAAATGTATCACGATGTAACACGAAGTACCACGTGGTCTGGAGCTGTGTCGAAATACGCTCGCTCTCTATTACGTAATAGGTCTAAGTTATAAAATGTGTAAGTATATCATCTGTTTACCCCTTTGTGAAAATAAGTGTGAATTAAATTTATAAAATCGTACTTTGTCAAAAAACAATTTGAAAAAATGCAATTGAAAGTAAGGAAGCATGATTGTATGAAATGATGAATATAATGTGTCTGTGAATCATACAAAATTGCACTGTGTGACATGAAACCCCAGCGGTTTGTAAGTGAACTAAATTAATCTGACCCGCAACAGGCAGTCAGATCAACACAAAATAGGGAAGACATAGTACAGTTACACATACTCGTAATAAATATTTGAACTCTGCTCTTACACGTAACGCGGTTATCATGATTTTTATTATCATGTAACACCATCTCATGCTCGTTTTCCCAAATATATAATATAATGGCATTCCGAGTTCTTGCTGACCTAGTTTAGGTTCAAAAGCAAGTTTGTTTTTCTGTGAAATGCATAGATTTTTTGTTAGTTTATTTTTCTTGAGTTCGAAAAGGTATTATCGTGGTAAAAACTTCGCCCACAAACTTGTCGTTAATCGGTCATTATTATGTAATACTAGTAGACTCCGCAGACATTGTCCTACCAGAACGTAGGCTGCAAGAAAGTAGAATGCCGATTTTTCTATGAGAGTTGGGCTATTGTTGCGTCTTAACCAAATTAACTGTAGAACATTGTAAATGTACTCAGGGTCTTTAAATAAAAATATCATTGAGATATCTAATGGAAGTTTAGAGAAATCTGACTTTTAATTTTTCAATATATTTTTAGTATACAGGTTATATATTAGGCGTTGAAATTCATATCTTTTATTCTATTAGAGTATAAAATGTAATATCAATAGTATTTTAGAGTACCTATGTAAGAAATATAGATAGGATATAATGCTACGGCTAACTACTCTGGATCTAGATTACATTCTAAGAGTCCTGGTCTTAGTAGCACTAAAACGACTATCTCACACGACGTCACGCTCTTTTATTTAATTATTCAACGGAGAATTTGCTGAACTCAATGTTAAAGTAAACACTGAACAATAATAAAAAAACCACTGCTTTTCCACAAATGAAGCAATCAACACATAAACGTACATAACACGTTATCGGCAATACAAATGTCATATCATGACAAATTGTCAATCAAATTCAAATCAATAAGAAAAAGGCGGGACGTTTCGAAAAGGGCGGCCGCGTTTTTTCTGTTTTAATTATAATAATTGTAATTTTAGTGATCAGAGGGGTATTTTTATACTTTTATGTAATTATTTATCAATAGTAGTTTTTTTTTGTAGCATAGTATATATAAACTCTTAGGTAAGTCTTTTATATTTACCACTTTTATATTTGCCACCAGACCCTGGTGGCACAGTTCCACTACCGGGAAGTTATGTGACAATACACTCGGAGTCTGGTATGGATACAGACTCTTCTGTTAAAAGAGAGAAGGGACACAAACGCATCCGTTCCCACAAAATGTGTAAACATTGTAACAAGCGAAGACGGAATACATCTGGCTCTAGTCCTCCTTGTGAGTGTTCTGAAAAAGCACCTAAACACGTGTCTCCAATAGCAAATGATGAAAATTTTTCTCTAAAAGTCGCAGCGACTCCAGTTGCAGGTACCCAGGTAGCTCTACCGCCAGTTACGAGAATGTTTTATAGCAAATCAGACCTAGCGCCTTTCGTAGTCCATGTACAGAAACATACCGAGCTTTTGAATGATGGCACCACATTTCATCCAATTACGTTTGGCAAGTTTTTAAATAAACATTCTATTAGGAATGTTGTAAATGGTAGTTTAAAAAGAATAGGGCGAAATAGAATTTCAGTGTCTTTTAGCAGCTATATTGATGCAAATACTTTTTTAGAACACAATAGCTTAAAAGAAAACGATTTGAAAGCATTTATACCTACTTACAACATATCTCGGATGGGAGTTATTCGTGGTATTCCCACAGACCTATCCCCTGAAGAGATAATAGACTGTTACAGTATACCTAATGGTTGTGGTAACATACTCAAAGTAAGACGAATTAATATTAAACAGATAGTAGATGGTGAATTAACATGGAAGCCCTCTCAAACAGTTGTTGTAACATTTGATGGTTCGGTTCTACCAGAACGCATCTACATGTGTTATACCACTCTACCTGTACAAATGTACACATATCCAACCATACAGTGTTATAATTGTTGTCGTTATGGTCACACCAAAATACAACGCAGATCTAAACCACGTTGTTATAAATGTGGCTGTGAACATTCTGGGGATGTTTGCAGTGTGGATGATGATAATGTGTCCTATTGTCTGTGTGGAGGCATTCATTTTGCTATTAATAAAGCTTGCCCAGAATTTACTAGACAGAAACAAATTAAATACTCCATGGCAGAAAAATGTATTTCATATGCAGAGGCTTCTAAAATTCATCCACCTTTGTCCAGGTCTTATTCTGATATTTTGGCTACACCAAAAGACCAACTCATAGGACATAGTAATGTTTCCCCTCAAATACTCATACAACAGAAGAACCATTATGCTAAAACCTCTTATAGAACATTCCTAAAACCACGTGGACCAACTAAAATAAATAGAGGTTATGACCAACAAGCCCATCAATATTTTATTAGACAGCCTACACTTTCTAAATCAAATGGCAAGGCCCTAATGACAGACAGGCATGACTCAGAAACTCAACTTTCTATATCTGATATTATTTCACTTTTAAATAACATGATACAGTCCAATATAATAGAACCGACCAACGCTGCCAAACTTAGACACTTTACTAAGCAACCAACATGGATCACAAATCCACAGTACTCCAATGGAACTGCAGGAGTGCAGTCGATAAAAAGAGTGATATTTATTTTTTAATAAATAAGTTTAATCCTTTTATTTTTGCCCTGGCAGAGACCTGGCTTCGTCCAGGTTCTGCTTTTAATATTCAAGGCTTCTACTGCCTCAGAGATGACAGATCTGATGGCTATGGAGGAGTAGCTCTTCTTATTAAGAACTCAGTTTTTTACACACATATTCCTATACTTCTTCACTCTAACTTCTCTGCTGTTGCTTTTGTAATAAATAAAGTATGTTTCCTATCTATTTATATTCCTAAACCTTCCTATCAAGCCTTCATTCATTTACATAACTTACTGTCTATGCTTCCTAGACCTATAATTATCATGGGAGACTTTAATTCACACCATAGGGCATGGGGCAGCTCAATAACAAACTGTCATGGAGAAGACCTAGATGTTATAGACTCGCATAATTTATGCATAGTTAATGATGGTTCACCTACACGGCGTACTGGTCCCCATGAAAATTATAGTGCTTTAGACTTAACTATAACTTCTCCTACTTTAGCTACCTCTAAATCCTGGCACACTCTGTGCTCGTCTTATGGAAGTGATCATTTCCCTGTATTATTTAACCTATTATCATTTAATGTTGATCACAACCCCAGAACTCCTCGTTTAAAACATAGGATAGTAAAGGATAAATGGGATGAATTTAAACAACTAATGGAAGAAAAAAAATCTATATTATCATCCACACTCTCACATTCTCCAAGTGTTTCCTCCAAATGTCTAATTGACGTTATGACTGAGGCTGCTAATGACACTTTTCCACTTAAAACTGGTAGATCTAATAAGCGGCCATCCCCACCTTGGTGGGACACTGAGTGTAGTGTGGCAGTCGCCCAAAGGAAAAATGCTGAAATTAAATATAATTCAGATATTTCTCAGGAAAACTTTGAGGAATTGACATGTACTATGCACAAATGTAAGAAATTACTGAAAGAAAAAAAACGCAATGGCTGGAAAAATTTTTGTTCATCTATATCTCCGACTACTCCTTCTTCAGCTGTCTGGCGTAAAATTAAATGCTTTAAAGCTGGAGTCACCGACTCTACCTTCACGAAAATGCCACCTTATTACACACAACAAGTTTCTAGATAGGCTAGTACCATCAACAGTGCCCGTTATGGACTTGGCTTTCACAACACCCCCTGTTTTACTTAATCTATCTGTTTGCGCTTATGGACTTAATGAACTATTTAAGTTAGATGAACTGAAGGGCGTCTTATCTGCCACCACAGATACTGCGCCTGGTGATGATGGTATACCGTACTCCTTTTTTGCAAATTTAGGTGATAATGCATTAAATTATTTATTGTATATTGTCAATTCTGTCATGTTGACTGGTGATGTACCATCCGCTTGGACATCACAAACAGTGTTGCCTATATTAAAACCCACCAAAAATCCTGAAGAATGTTCGTCTTATCGACCTATAGCCCTGTCTCCGGTTATTGCCAAAATTGCTGAACACTTCATTAAAAATAGAATTGAATGGTTTATAGAATGTAAAAATATTTTGCCGGACTTCCAGTATGGTTTTAGGAAGGGTAGGAGGGCAATGGATAGTGTCAGTGTGTTTGTAACAGATATTCGCATAGCCTTCTCAAAAAATGAATCCATAGTTGCGGCTTTTTTAGATATTAAATCTGCTTATGACAACGTCCTTATAGACATTTTGTGTATAAAATTAAATGAAATACAGATACGTATGATGTTAATCAACTTTATTAAAAACTTGGCTTTGTGGACGTAAAATCAGTCTTGATAATAAATAAATATCTTACAAGAATTGCATGAAAAGGCTTGCCCCAAAGGCTCAGTTTTAAGTCCGATCCTATATAATATCTACACTTATGATTTGAAAGCCTCTATTGGTGATATAGTAAATATATTGCAATATGCAGATGATTTGTTGTTATACTCCATCAACAGATTTGTTAATGTAGCATCACATGAATTAACACAAGCACTAAAGATATTAAAAACATGGCTGGATAATCAGGGTTTAGAACTATCGACGGCAAAAAGTACTACTGTAGTATATACTCGACAACTTAAGCAACTACCTACAAATATTAACTACGACACTGCCATTATAAAAAAAAGAGAGAAGAGAGTGTAAGAAAATTAAAAGAGTTACGCAAAATTTTTAGGGGTGTTGTTAGACTCAAAATTAACAGGACACGCTCATTGTGAACATGTGGTTGCAAAATGTGAAAAAAACCTAAATTTATTACGATGTCTTACAGGAGTCTGGTGGGGAGCCCATCCTTCCTCCCTAAGATTAATATATAATGCCTTAATAAGGATCATACTAGATTATGGTTCATTCATATTAGAACCTTGCAATATAGCGGCATTGAAGAAGTTAGATGCAATACAATCTAAAGCTTTAAGGATAATTACGGGAGCAATGAAATCCAGCCCTATCAATGCTCTTCAGGCTGAATGTGGTGATGCACCCCTTTACTTAAGACGGCAATTTTTATCGGACAGGTTTTTCTTTCACATTAGCCAATTTTCCAATCATCAACTGATTCCTAAAATTCAAAAACTAGCAGCCTTCATACACACATCTTCTTACTGGAAATACAAAAACCCACCTTGTTTAATTAACAGTTACAGTAAATATAAAAATCTTTCAGCTCCTGTTCTTTCCTCTCAACGCCTTTGGCATTTTCAATTGTAATTTCCACCGTCTTATATATACTCCACAAATTTTCTTAGACTTGAATATCAATCGTAATGATAAAGAAGTCCCCAGTTTCCCTCAGAAACCTCTGTCTTTACAGGCGAGTGTTTTGGCATCTTAAAAGCCTTAGAATACATCTCTATAATGAAACTAAAAAGGTCCGTCATTTTTAGTGACTCTATGAGTACATTACAGGCACTTTTAAAATTTCCATAATAACTTAAATCCTATTCTTTACTAGTATTTGAAGCTAGGAAAAAATTATACTCATGTTTAAACGCTGGATACCATGTCAATTTCGCTTGGATTCCTAGTCATTGCGGTATATATGGTAATGAACTGGTAGATAAGATAGCAAACGAGGCGGTTCAATGTGGTGACGTCTTCCCTTTTAAAATTTTTCCCCGGGATTTGATTGCACTTTCCGGGATTTATCTTAAAACCTCTTGGGAAGAAGCTTGGGATTTTTCCAGTAAAACAAAAGGCTCGCAATATAAAACAATTCAACCTAATATTGGGCTAAAGCCCTGGTTTTGTAGTCCTTCTTTTAGTAAGTTAAGATTTGGTAAAAGGGCTACTACGGTCCTCATTAGAATGCGGTTGGGGCATACCTGTCTACCTGCTCATTTATCTAGAATTAAAGTTCGTCCAGATCCATACTGTGATTGTGGTGATTTTGGGGATCTAAATCATATATTTTTCTCATGTAACTTATATGATCACTCTCTTCTCTTTAACACACTTTACATTCAAAGTTTCTTTCATATCCTCCTTTACTCTCTTAATCCTTGTATATATGAATGTTTAGTTTCCTTCATCTTAGTAAATAATATTTGTATATAATATATTGTATATATATATGTTTAAATTGCTTGTTGTATATATATCCTAGTAATCCATAAGTCCCATATCCCTCTGATCCTTTTTCTCATTCAAATTCCAAAACCCGTCCTTGTAAATAACTATTCTTCCCAATTTTTTTTTGAATATGGCAAATGTGTACGCACATAGCCAAAAACAAGAAAAAAAATCAATAAGGGTTGCTAGTAAAATAACAATATAATCCTAAATCCTATAATCCTAAAACATTTTTAGATATAGATAATAAATGTTATTATATTTAATTTAAAAACAAAACTTCATAATTATGATTTCATAAAATAATCTTCGACTAATACTAAGTACTTATTATAATAGGAGCTCATGTGGGTTTTCTTTTATTTAGGTATTTCATATCAATATTCTTACTATTTGGCTTTAAAAATGGGTACTTATAGTAATAAACTGGCGACATTGACTATCCAAGCCTTCCAATAAACATGGCAGTGCCGCTTATTTCGAATTTAATAATAATGTATATCTTTTTTTTCATAACTTTGAAACCCCACTTCGCTTATGACTAAAATAAATACATATAACATCATTATTCAAAACATGATTTTTTATGTTTAGATAGTTAAGACGCACGACGGGCACAATATAGCCTGGTTTTCGGCATTGTCTTTTCTTTTGTAATTGAATTTTCGACGCACTCAAAAGTAACATCAAAATTAGTTGAGGCCTTTAGGAGTTCAGTGACAAACATAGAGAAAAAATGATATGTGTATTAAACATATGGTTATTATGTGTATTTTAACCCTATCGCTTTTTAATAAGACAAACTCCTAAGAATGTGTATAACTATGCATGTGCTTTCACCTCATTTAACTTGACATTGAACAGACAATAGTCGATTGAGAACACGTGTTGTCTGTTATCGATTATGCTACTATGAAACATTAATTCATAGACATTATTAAGTCAATCTACGCATTCGTCATTACTACCACACCATGACGTGCTAATCTTGGTAAAAAAATATAATTGCTCTATGCGTCTTCAAAGTTGAATTGCATTGGTATTAAAGATGACGGCACAAATCCCCTCCCTATCCTCTCCTTATTACCCTTCCTATGCTCTCCTTAGTATCCCACCTATCCTCTCCGTGCGCAGCGCCAGCGCCAGCAGTACCATCCCGCGCACGCGCGCGCCCTATTCTGCCTATCTACCTCCTATCCCTTTCCTTGGAGAGGGCGACGCGCGAGTGAAGCTTCTGGTGTTGCTAGCGTCTATACTATAGACTCTATAGGCTACGTTAATCGCTTACAATCAGGTGGGCCGTATGCTTGTTTGCCACCCACGTCGTATAAAATAAAATTAAACACAATATTAAGCAGATAATAGAGAGAATAACAAAAAAAAATACTGATTCGGTAGCTAAATCTTATAATTAAGACTTTGACATAGTAGGTTTTTCATTGACAACTGAAGTAATGTAACACAGTTCCAGTGGTCTGCCTTTACAAGCGGAGAGACGGCACACAGCTGGTTTATTTAGTGGTGAGAGCCCCACACTACCGTGTTCATTGCGGGATGTGCGGTTAGGTACATTTTTTTCCGCCTTACAAAAAATAAGGCGTCATATGGTTAGAACTAAATACTTTTGATAAAATCATTATTCTGAAATTAAATATTCAAATATTTTGGTCTTGGTTTTTGTTATAAGGTATCAGGGAATACATAAATCACATGACTTTGCATCCTTTCGCGTGATTCCATGTTCAAATCATACGATTTTGATATCGTGCAGATGCCAGCGAAGTTAAAGTTCGCTTCTTCGCTTCGGAGAGAAAAGCATCAGGATGCTTTTTAATTGCTTCTGGTAGCAGACAAGCAACCTGATGGTAAGTGGTAACCAATGCTCATGGATTCGGCAATACTGATAATACTGTCCAGCCGCTGCTCAGATGGGAAATTAATGAATAGACGGCTAACTCCCGCTATAAGCAAAACACACTGAGGTGGTTTACTGTTAGTCACACGGAAGACGGCATCGACCCCTTCGGGCCCAATATCAAATAAGTACTCCCACTTGGTATCCAACCCTTCCACCAGTAAATTTCTTTATGAATAGGGCAACTTTTCATAAATAAATAGGATATTATATGCACTCAGGAATAAACCCTGTATCGCGGGGGACATCTCAAACATACCGTTTCACGGTCAACTTACACCCAGACTTATAAACAACCATTTATGGATAACAAAATTAAATGTCCTGTGTGGATTTCTAACCCACTCTGACATCTGTGCAGTTATGTGTGTTTTTTATAGTCCGTCCCATCCTTAATATGTTCGCTCCAGTTTTGTTTCCTCACGTACTATCTATCTTTGTGTGTGAACAGTATTGTCTAAGGATATTCTTTACAAAAACTACTTTGTAAAATTATTTTTCATTACTCATACTCTGAAAGTAGGCCTGAAGTTGCCTGAGGAGCGGGTTGAAAGTAATACTTTTCAGCCCTAGGGAGAATTACTTTCAACTGACAGCTGAGTAATTATAAAAAAAACAGCTCTATTTTCTGTACAGCCAGTCAATTACAGCGCGATGTAAAATTGAAATAACATAAAGTTAAGTATTTATTAAAGAATTTGTTTTTTATATGACTTTATTTTAATATAGTTGCAACTAGATATATCTTTAAAATAACGAAGATTTATATTGTTTCAATGATTAAAATGAAAAATAATGGCTGATTAGCTGACACGCCACAGAAAAACAAAACAAAATCGGTGGGAAAACGGCGATTCCAAATTCAATTTTTTAAAGTCTCCCATTTATTCTGTAGCTAATTCATGATTTTTATTTTTAGTTTCCTCGTATTCGTAATGAAAAGCACAGTGTTTACCTCGGGATAAAGACTTATTTAGTCCCGAGACAGGGTTTGGCGCCCGAGTGTAGCGAGGGCTCCAATAGTTCGAGGGTTTCATCGTTGCTTTCATCCCTAGGGTAACAATGTACTACTTCACTAATATTTATAGTATTTTAGATCTTATGAGTTCTCAAATATAAGCTGTGTGAAGTACACTCAAGGATTTCCTTGTTTACAGCTCTGAATAATACTAGAATTTTGTTACCACGTTTCCGAAGTCATAAAGCAATACGAAGTGTTAATAATAATTCCTGTTCCCTTTAAACATAAAGTATTTGCATACATTGTTCCAATGAGGCAAGCTTAACTATTACAATTAAGAATCATACCAAAGGATATCCATAAATAGGAATGTTGATGTTTTATGATACTCGGCCATTTACTCGAATACAAAATGAAATGTAGTTTTAGATACCGTAATCTGCTAAGAGAAAGGTTTTTAAATCTCAAAGGTTAATATCCCCATTAACAAAATATAATTCGATAACAATACAGCAAAAAATATAGCAAATTACTGACTAAACATTAATACATCACATAGCCCCGCCTTCTGAAGAACACGTTCGAAATAATAAGTAAGAATCGTGACTGGGCCAAAGTTAGGCCACGTATGGCAATTAGAGTGAAGTATGAACTTGTAATTAAAAACCAAGACTCATTTTCGTCTTAAATCTTTACTTGTGGAGTTTATTTTAACCATCAATTAGTGACTTAATATTTTCAATTTGACGTTAGATTAGCATCCAGCCTCATTTCGAAACTCATAAACAAGTTTGTTAAGCAAATTCGTGCGAAAATTGTCGGTTATATTTCCGAGGTCGTTCGTTCACAGCACTTTGTTACATTTTGTATTGTGCATATTATGTACAAAAACTGTGTTTATTACAGGCAGTTTATACAGTATACACTGACAAATATAGAAAATCTTGATTGTACCTACTATAGTATTGACAGATGTACATAAGGATACAAGTTTCTTATTACAAGTTTTTATTCAACTTGCATGTTTGGAGATATCCCCAAGTCTTCTCTTATCTCTAGATTTAATGATAAAGAAAACCGCCCGTGTATTAAACAAATAGCACACACTAAATTCTTACACAATAATAAAACTAATTTATACGTTTTAGATCTTTTTGCATTTGACATGCTCCGCTACTTTTTAAAGTATAAAGGAAAAGAGATTTTTAGTAGGAGCGGGAATCGAACCTAAAAAATATAGATCTAAACAGTTTAAAAAATCGCGCCATCAAATAGTATGAATTTTAATTGCAAAATTAATACTTACTATATTGGATGCATGTAATTGATCGAAAGATCAGTAGGATAGCTCAGTGGCTTAGAGCACTTCCCCGGATTGGAAAAGACGCAGGTTCGATTCCCGCTCCTACTAAAAATCTCTTTTTCCTTATTCATAAATAATTTATACTTTAATAACTAATTTATATTTTGTTGTATACGTAAACCATTTAACATCTAATATTCCAAAAAATTATGATCGAATTAAAATAATACTTACCCGTATAGATTTTGTAGAGTGAGTCCAACAATCCTTGCATCATTTTGACTTGTTACTTGAACACTTATTACATCACTTAACACTTAAACAAAAACACGTCTAGACAACTGCATAACAACACTGAACAATCACTGAAAAGTCACCATAAAAACTGAACCTATGAACTAAATGACTAATCATTCAAACCAGGTATTAGATTAATTGATATGAAACTACAAACAAGATGTTACCTAAAGTTCTGAAGGTGAACGAACCTGGACAGAACAGTGGTCAAATTGAAGTAACGGTAATGCTAAAAATTCTTTATCATCTATCGCATTTGCGTAACCATCTCAGCAATTACTTGAGTGCTACAAATCACTGGTTGCGAGGAATGCGAGTATACAATTACATATAAGGACAAAAGAAATGTGATCTAATTTGAAATATTGAGGACATGACAAGGCTACTTCAAGTATCTATTTGAACGCACTACAACATAAGTAGATAATGATATTGATATGTAAGTCAAGATTAGCGAGACGTTTAAATGATATATATTATATAATAATTGTTATACTTTTCTTACACACAAGAGAGTGCAACACTTTTGAAAAACTACAACCTGATGTCGGTAAGTAATAGCTCTAAAAGTTTAGCTAGGGTTTTACGATTTGAGTATAAAACATAAAATGTTTCTGCTTATAAATGAGTTTGATTAGAATATATTGTATTTATAATACTTAGCGTGGTTTAAAAGAAGTAAGCAGAGAAACAGACGCGGAATACTTTTCGTTTTGTACTATTTGGAGACTAGAGTTCGTTTTATACTATGTACCTATTTGGAGATAAAGCTACACAAAAATTAATATCACAAATGTGTTTATTAGCTTAGCTAAACAATCTTTAATTCAAGCTAAAGGATTGCATTTCACAGATTGTTGTTTTCATAAAGAAGAGATTTTATCTGATGTAACCAATAGATATAAACTTATTAGCAAATATACCGTAAGAATAATCAGTAAACCTGGCGCCAGTCTTTGTACTGAACATAATGGAAAACAACAAGGTAATTTACGTTTCAAGGTCACGGTATGTCGGTGTAATGCCCACAACTATAATAGAGAGACAACTGACCAAAAGACCTATTTATATGAAGTAATTACAATTTGGATATTATAGTGTCGAAACCATACGTGGGTCAATTACAGCGTGCCGATAATAATGCACATTCATCTTCAAATGTAGGTCGAAAAATACACAATGTTTATATGTTAAACGCTTACTTATTAATAAAATTAGCTCAAGGAACTTCACAAGATTTTGTCCCACAGACATTAAAAACATATTTCACGATCTTTATGAGATTGGTTAATCGCGTTCATTGATTATTCACAATATGTTCATTTTCTTAAATTATACACGGATTTATAAAAAAGAAAACACGTTTCTTCGGTAGGTAAGTTTTCGCTAGCAAAATTAAAACACACTCAATTTTTATTAATCTTGGCACGAGTTGGAATATAACGAACTTAACAAGCATTTTTAAAATTCATTTATCAACGCTAAAGTAGTAACGGGTTGACGAACGAGGCTAAATAAAACATAATAGTCATTACTTCTCACAAAACTATTTCAATCATAAATCATAAAGTAATTGACCAATAGTAAATTTAATGTATCGTTAACTTGGCCTGTTTTCAAGTTAGGTTTTTTTAATACTACAGTAGTGGATCATGAGCAACCAACAAAAAACATAAATACCTAAATAACTAATTAATAAATATAAAAAACTACAACAATAAAGTCACTATCCGCGTCTACGTTTGTTTCTCCGGTTACTTGTTCTAAACAAATAATTGGATTAAAACGCCTTTCATAATTGTTTAGATTTTTTTCAAGAAAGAGATTTATATTAAGTAACACGTTCTCCTGAAGATTTTCGTCAGTAGTAAATTGCACCCCTGCGAATCAAGAGAAGGTTAATAGTAACAAATATAGCACCATAAGTTCTATATCTCTAAAAACTTTGTATTTTTAAATAAAGCTAACTACTAAATTTCAACCAGCGAAAAGGAAAAAATATAATAGAGCAATTATATTTTCGTCACATAGTAGAACGCACATCTGAAATCATTAGTAAAAAAAGAACTGTTTGATTGTTTATATAGATAGTAATTTTACTATCGGAAGACAGTTACTTGTCTATATATAGATAGTCTGTATAAAATAGGAAATAAAGGAGACGTCGAGAATCTACAAATATGTTATAATAATATAAGGGGTCACGTAAAACTGAATGCAAATACATATTCAGAAGTCAACATTAATGACATGCTTAGCCGTCTAGTCGTTGTTCGTGGGCGCACAACGCACTCTTAATCTTTTTTGTCTGGAACTACAGCTAATTAAAATTAGAATTTTAAATGCATTCACTCACAGTAATTCATAATCGGTTAGTAAAAAGGGGAACACAAACAAAATAACCTAGTCATATAAGTATTATGTATGGAAGACCGCTTTGTATAAGAAACAAAAACAAGAGATTTTTTTACGACCAAATCGATTCACTTAAAAAACATTTAAGCACGGATACATCACTATCAACAAAATGTTTAATGTTTCATCATAATAACTTAAAAAAAAATGCTTAGTTAAACGCATTTCAATTATTATTATTCGAGATTTATCACTTTACACCAAACTGTCATCTATCTTGCATAGACAACGCTGGTAGTAAATTTTATACAGGAGTCACTCATATATAACAATGTGCACTCGCGACCATAACCCTTATATATTTAGATAACGGGGAACTAGAGCTAGTTACAGTTATGGTACAACTTAGTCACTGAATACTGTCGAGTCGCATGAGTCGTTTAGGGCGGGCGCTCATCGGATTGCGCGCCCGCGCCGTCCGCGGTCTGCCGCACCGCCGCCGCCACTGGCGAATCGGGATTATTTATAAATCCATACAGACAGGGGTCGTAGAATTTTGCATGACGTTCTGGTATGGCAAAACTAATGACTACGTCAGGTCCAACCGGAAACGAATTGTTGCGGTGCCTTTGAAATCCCAACAAAAGCAAGATCATACGAGTTTTAATTTGGTATATGGCAAAAATTGCAACATATATGCTAATTTATTACTTTTTCTTGGAATCAAATCAGCAGTTTAATCCAACTCGAACATGTTTACGATATATCCAAACATCAATTTCGCCTACGTCAACTATGAATTCTAAAAACTTTTGCAATAGAAACGACTAAAAGAATTTTCCGCCGACCCTGGGTATTCCGCCCACCTATACAGGTGTCCAGCGAACATGCTCTGTATTACGTAAGTCATTTAAGTTCCGAATAATAATTTACTAACACTGTACGAGTGTTAATTTTTAAGCCACAGAATAGAAAGTTTCTAATATACCATAAATACAAAGGGCATGCTTTAATCTGTCTTAAATAATTCAGATAAAAGCAAATCCTGCAGCAGACGGTATTGAAGTTTCACAAGCAGAACTGAGACAAAAATTTAGAGCGAGTCATTTTTAAACAGAATATACACGTTTAGCATTGTTTGCCAATTCATTTAAAATTTCTGGGCAACATTCAAATTAAAGTGTTAAAAAAGTACCTGCTGTAGGATTATATATTGGAACCGTTGAAAAATAGGTAAATACATCTGACTGTTGATAAATCTGTAGTGCTGATTGAGTTAAGAAGCGAGAAATCAAGTGTCTACATAGCATACTTGTACTTAAGAGCTAAAAACCAAGTTCAAATAAGTTATATGTTTTATTTTTAATAGTATTTAGCTGCACAATATTACCACTATTATATATATATTTTTTTCGTTTTATTATATTTATTTTGAAGATACGCGTAATAGTAAGAGGCCGACTAGGATTTGCTGAAAACGGTTTAATTTAAATACAGACAGAGGATTACCAATAACTCCCTGTAGCAGAGATAATGGACAAGAAAACAGTACTAAGCAAAAAAAAAATTGTAATATAATGTCCAAAGATTTATTCATTTTGTCATACACAATAGTCATAGAGCTGCTAATAATTATCGTTCATTCTGTTCGTTTTTTTTTGGCTAAATGTCGTGAAATACAAGGTGCTTGTGTATTTGAACAATTTTATTATATTAGAAGGTCGGCTTTAGTTAAGGAAATTGTTAGCGAGGTAAATACAAAATTTACCTGTCTATTTATCATTGCTTTATTTTAACCCAAGTTGTTAACCAGAAGAATTTTTTTTTTGGTTGGATTAGTCAACATCAAAATTATGATGTACCTACTTACTTGAGAGGTCATGTTTCATGATGAATTATGATATTTTGATAACGTTTATTACTGGTGCAATATTTCTGATAATGGACAGTCCAACCTTATTTTTATTGTAATGTATTCAGATTTTGAACTAAGTATTTTTTTTGTCTCACATTTTATTACTATTCGGTTGTGTCTCGTCACAAAAAAGACTTGTTGGTAATGTTTCGGATGTCCATAACAGATAATAGATTTTATTTTTTCAATTATATTAAAAGTGATTGCATTATGTTACATTTCACACAACAGAAGGACCTATAAAATTAACACGGGACTTAAAATTTTTAATACATTAAACTTTTACTGGTATAAGTAAAAATTTGTATAAATATGTTCGTAGTTCTTAGTGTCCGCGATTGGTGTATTTGTCATAACTAGTGTATTAGCATAAGATAATTTAGAATCTTATTAATTTATTAATTTATTACAGTTACATCGACAAGCTTAACACCTACACATTAATTAACAACACAGGACTAATCATAATTACATGACAAATGTTACCTCAATTACAGATGTAAACGTCAATGCATAAACTGACAATAGCTTGATTCATGCATCCATCCATCAGCCTTTAAACGTCCATTGCTGGACATAGGCCTCCCCAAGAGAACGCCACAACGAGCGGTCCCCTCATGGGGGATAATGCCGTAATCGCCACGCTTGGCAGGCGGGTTGGCGATCGCAGTGGATGTTGTTAATACTCGAAGGAGTGCTGCCCGCTCCCCCGGAATTCCCTCAGTCGGCTCTTACGACTCCCGTGGGTAGTGAGGGGTGGGACAATTCTAAAGCCGGCCCCACACGGCAAATAAAAAAAACAAATGAAAATGAAAACTTTAATATTAGAATCTGAAGACAATGGAATTAAATAAAGTGATTGAAGCTACACGAAAAACTTTATTTAAGACTAGCTTTTTCCAGCGGCTCAGCCGCAGAGAAAAGCTAGTTTTTGTTTATATCTCAGGTTACCGATATAGTAACGGGATAATATATGTATTCCAGTTTTTAAGTCTAATCAAGAGCTATCAAATAAAAAAAGTTGCATCGATATCTGTTCAGTAGTTTTTGCGTGACGCGCGAACGAACAAACAGAACAAAAATCTAAAAAAAAAATTTTTTGTTTAGACGCCTATATACCTAATATAGCGTAATACAATCTTTTTTTTTCTAAAATATTTTAAATGTACAGACACAGCTCTGTTACAGCTTTATAATAGCTAGGATGACAAAAAATAATTTATTCTATTTGGTCAACCCAACAGCATCCCTGTCATTATAGAGGCGACGTGAGAAAACATCAATTTCATTGTGACATTCCAGATCCCTTCCATTAACACCAGCAATAACTGTTATGACACTTGTATTATGAATTGCATTATAAATCTTGAATAAACTGTATAAAGAGGAAGATTTACCCTAAATCTGTTCAGGCAGTTCTCCTGGCGAATGGAATGTATTTATTCTTTCTAGGGTCCTACGTATACATAAGTAAATTCGAGATAAGAAGTATCAGTCAAACCGTTTACAAATTTAAAATCTTATACTATGATTATTATTAGACGTTGGAACACATCGCATTTTTAAAGATATAATTAATTCTAATATTTTAATTCGCCTAAACCACGATTTTTATCACTAGGGATCCATAAATTAATTCTCATTTTAGAGTATCTACATAATTAATAAGAATTTCATGTATTGCCAAACTAAATATTATAATAGATAGATTATACTCGTATTTACAAGTTTTTTTATTTGGTATTGCTGTACTAAAACAACAACTTATTTTGCTATTCCGATAAAATTCTTCGAGATGGAATGACTACTACGGGATAAATGTCGTAAATATTCAATCAAGACTTTTTCTTAAGACTTGTCCTGTCTGAGTGACGGATTTGGAATGGAAAGGTTGGAGTTTGCCACATTGTTCCAACGCACGTTGACAGACATGAGGCATCGCTGTACATATTTATAGGTATATTTTTTAAATGCCTATGGTGGCAGACGAGACACTGCCCATCTGATGGTAAGTAGTAACCATACATAAGACTTAGCAATATTTAGAGTTACTGCCGAGTCACTGCCTCACCGTGATGTTCAATCACTAACACTCAAGAGAAGTGGGGACAGATTTCCTCACAATGCTTTCTTCTGCCGTTTATAGAAAAAAATGACATAATCTGCAAGTACTACTATTTCTTAAACTTTGGTTCGGAGATAGCGTATATAAAATAGTTTTAAATAATTATTTCTGGATTGGTCGACATTGTATTTCTTTATCGGCATCGCAGACAGACTTAACGCCCGACTATTTGTGTTCTAGAATATTCATTGCTCATTATACATCAGTATTACGAATTTACATCGGTTCAGAACAGCTGTTGACGCTGACGAGGTTTCATTGTGGACTTTATTATCGATCGTAAAGTATTGTTTGAAATCGTTGCATATGGCGTCATCGAGCGAAAATTAAATTTTAATGTCGCTCTATAGCTGCCTTTTTTATTTTGTTGGGAAGTTCATTGTGCTATGATTGATCTATATTCGAGTAGAGGCAACATAGGTGTCGCTTAGTTCTATTCCACGGTTCGGGATTGCTTACTAAACATGTACCTACTGTGTAACACTTATTTATCAATATCGACCCCAGAAGATTTTATAGTTGTCAGCTATCGAACATATATACTTTTAGGTGTAATTATTCTGTTACCCCGCTGATAGCGCCCAATTAACGTCACTTCTACTGAGATAATCTCTAAAGAACTTATTATAAAATTAAAGTACAGTATATTTCGGAAATATAGACTTATCTTAACCATCTTGAATGTCGGTTTAAAAAAATGGAATTAATAACACAAGATCGATCATAGTAAGATTTTAGATTCCAAGATCAGAAAGCATTAAAAACTAGTTTCTACTGCTTCATTTATTGTATAACGATTTAATTCCGAATTCTATTAAAATAAACAACTACTCCGGGATACAAATTTACCAATTTATTCGTTCCAAGTTTACAAATACTAGGCTATATAAATAGCTAAGTAACATAAACAATATCCATCCATCCATTCCTTGTTTATTTGGTAAACGTTAGTCAATGTTATTTAATACAACACGCTCTAGTTTTACTTTTATATAAATGTATATATAAATAAAAGTTCAAGATATTGGACACGTGCGGCAACATGTTGTTTACTAAAATGTCAATAGATAATTATGACACGGGGCCACGGTAACTAAACTACGCAAACAGGAGCAGGACTTAATCAACGATCTACATTCACGAACCTTAGAAGCTACTCCACTACACTTCGCTTGATCACGAGGGAGGTTTTAGTATCAATATCAGCCATAACCATATTAAAGGATTCATGTGTCATAGAGCTGGGCTTGGAGCATAATATAGGGTTTACTAGACTTTGCCGAGGCTCCACCGCATGCAAATGCAGGTATTTATATTTCATTTATATCAGATGACTGGATCAACAGTTATTCTCACATAAAATAAGATAATTCTTAGCTAGGTCGAAGTTGCGGGCTAGTTCTTCATCAGAAATTAAGTCGTCTATGTATTCGTATATATATATATATTTCTTACGTGGCTTAATTAAAATTACTTATTTTTTTTGCCCATAGCTCCGCCGCAGCCAAAAGCTAGTTATATCTCAGGTTCCCGATATAGTAGCAGGATAAAATGAATATGTACCAGTTTTTAAGTCTAATAAAGAGCTATTAAATAAAAGTTACATCAAAATCAGTTCAATAGTTTTTACGTAATTCGTGAACGAACAAACAGACAAAAAATCTAAATTGTTTTATGAAAAAAAATTTTAGGTGTTCAGACAAGCCTATTATAGCCTAATACAGTCATTTTTTCTCAAATATCTTAAATATGCAGCACACAGCTCTGTTACAGCTTTATAATAGTAGTATAGTTTAGTTCATAGATATAGATTTCGATACTTACCTATATGTTTTTTTTGCGTATTTCCTTTGCGGTCATAGTTTCACGTTACTGTACAATCATGTCAGCAAAAGATATAAGGAGGTAAATGTCTAAAAATATTTTCCAAGAAGAAAAGTAGCAGGAAAATAATGATTTAACTGCTCAGAATAAATATTCGTTGTTTTCATCACCTGTTAAAAACTAAAAGTCTGCCCATGTGCTAATAAGATGTGTATATTATGAGATAGATAGATTTATATAAATCTTATTCTCTAACACCACGTGAATTGCTAGTTTGCTATTGTTGATAGACAGATTTTATTTACAGATATCTCTGTAGTGGTGATTTGACAGTTCAGTCTTTCGTCAGTCCTTTATTTATTTCAGTTAGGTAAAACAACGAAAGGAATTGTAGGCAACGTGTTCAAACAAAAACGTGATTATTTCACACATGGTACCATTGGTTGAAGACTTCGTCAGAGAATATAAATACTTCACTAGATACGCTCTCTATGCGAAAACAGGTACCAACTATTTTAAGGGGTGAAAAGCACTGTCCTTTTCTGGACTCCAGACTATACATTACAAAGTAGGTAAGTATACAACATTTCATAATGGTTTGGTTCAATGGTTTTAGCGTGAAAGCTTTACAAACAAACATCACTATCACAGTTGGGTGTGAATCTTACGTTTAGATACTTTTTTGTTGGAAAGAGGAAGACTTTATCTTTAGGGTAGTCCCATTTTTATTTCATTGGCGTCGTAAATAAACATGAAATATATTTATGAAATATATATATGTAGTGGACAAAATCGTTTCCACTTATTAATTATATTACCGATGAATTGCCGAATTGAATATAAGAATATTATTTAACATTTCTTGCTTACTCAGACTTATAATTATGCAACTTAAAAAGTAAGTTTTGTAAGTCTGTCTCGTAAGCAAATTCGATTGATGCAATATGTATATTTTATAACTGATAGCGACCAAAGTGTATCAGCATATTATTATATTGTGACAGAACATAACAAACTTTGTTATGTACATTATCGTGGTTTATTAAATAATAATTTCAACAATATCATTACTTAATCATATCATTATATAATAGATTAAATTAAATTAAGTTATTTACATATGAACGAGTTATTGTAGGGGTATTATTTTAGCAAACGAGCATCAATCCACCATGATTCGCGGACCACTGTTCTTGCCTCATTTAAAGAACCTGTCATAGCGCTCAAAGAAAGCTACAGCTTGCACGTAGCTTATACATGCTTACATAATATCTAGATTATGGCAGAAACTGAAAAATCGTTCTAGATAAAATCCTCTGTCTTCGCAGCACTGCCGTCAAACTTATGCTATAATAAGTACAAAAGCAACTGGTCAACGGAAACATTTAACAGTGACAACGTGCAATTTAGTGCGCACTGCACACGCGTTTCCTATATGATCTCATGCACATGAAAATTGGTTACGCTGGCACATTTCTACAGCACGTAGTACCATTTGTGGATAAAATATTAAGGTCAAACCAATTGCGGTAGTGACATTTGAGGAGACATTTGTTAGACAATGAGCCCTTTCATTGGCCAGATAATTTATGGCATGTAAAATGATATGATGTGTAATGTGGAATGTGGTGTTTACTGACGAATCTATACAGTCTAGTTTGTAAATATTTTCCATATTGTATTTTTGATGGGAGCGAGCACCTGCAGTAAAAGGGAAAATAATTCACTGACCATCTGATTTGGTTTGGAAGTTTCGTTCCGTCGCAATGGTATTGTCTGCATAAAGAATAAGCTAGAAACTTTAATATTAGTTGCATGACTTCCGTCGTAGTGAATGGCTGTATTTAAAGTTCGTCAGCATACGAGCAGTCTCTCGCATTCATAAAATTAAACCAAATAGATTTTTCATTACTCATACTCTGAAAGTAGGCCTGAATTTGCCTGAGGAGCGGGTTGAAAGTAATACTTTTCAGCCCTAGGGAGAATTACTTTCAACTGACAGCTGAGTAATTATAAAAAAAAAGCTCTATTTTCTTTACAGTCAGTCAATTACAGCGCGATGTAAAATTGAAATAACATTAAGTTAAGTATTTATTAAAGAATTTGTTTTTTATATGACTTTATTTTAATATAGTTGCAACTAGATATATCTTTAAAATAACGAAGATTTATATTTTGTCAATGATTAAAATGAAAAATAATGGCTGATTAGCTGACAGGCCACAGAAAAACAAAACATGATCGGCGGGAAAACGGCAATTCCAAATTAAATTTTTTAAAGTCTCCCATTTTTTCTGTAGCTAATTCATGATTTTTATTTTTAGTTTCCTCGTATTCGTAATGAAAAGCACAGTGTTTACCTCGGGATAAAGACTTATTGAGTCCCGAGACGGGGTTTGGTGCCCGAGCGCAGCGAGGGCTCCAATAGTTCGAGGGTTTCATCGTTGCTTTCATCCCTAGGGTAACAATGTACTATTAGTAAAACGTTTTTTGGAGCCGAGAATTTAAAAATCTGTTATAGTCTAGCTCTCCCGAAAGACTAGGATTTCATTCCCGGTGTCAGCTTAAATTTAATATGTCAATGTTTACTCAAAGCGTCTTTTTATAGTATAAGTTATTTATTGCCGACATTTGAAAGTGAATTTTAATACATAACAATATTCATTTGAGACGTCCGTTTTAACTGAATGTGAATAACATATTATAAAAATATATTTCAACGTGTAAACTGCTTATTTTGTTAGAATTTTTATAAAAGTCTTGGTGTAATGATCGCTGTCAGCCTGTCTGTCAAGTCTACGTCGGATAGTTCATAACAAAAACTCAATTGCAACACACTTTTCTTTATTTCTAAGAATTTAAACATTTTTTGAAAATACTTTTGGTTTAAATAATATCAACGTTCTGATATTTACGGGCATACATATTATGTAATAAAATTACTTCCACCGCTTCCACGGAATGTGTCGCCTGATCATATTAGGTAGATTTATCTGTGTGTGACGAAGTCGACTCGTGTTCATAGTAGAAATTCAAGTAAACGCGATAGATTCCTTATAAGTAGAAGGTATAATTATTGTTATTTATTTCATACCTAATACTTTTAGTTATGGCACTTGTACCAATAATGTACCCGGTAGACGGCAATCGGCTCGCCCCCTATTGCTTGGGACTTAAACATAGCTGGCGAACCGTGGGTGTGTTGTAATACACCTCTGCCTACCCCTTCGGGGAATACAGGCATGATGCTATGTATGTATGTACTTGTACCATAGGCTTGATATTCATGAGTTTGTCGCACTCACACATTGTCAATGTCACCGGCTAACATTAGCTTGACTTTAAATAAATTTTACCTATTACATCTGTAACTTCTTAAGAGGCCATTCTTCCCTTTTAACTATCGGCCGTACTGCGGTCACAATGGGAGCGCGCGCTGACTTAGGCGCAATTTTATTAGCCATGAATGGCGAAAGCAATAAACAATTGAAAATAGACGCGCTTCTCGGTTGCGCACTCTTCCCATTTCGTGGGTTCAACTCAAGCTACGCGCTAGCGTAATATACTTAAAAGAATTCTAATTTACTTTTGTGAAGTAAGTAAGTCGAAATTACAGCATTAACTGTAAAAAAATATCGAATGTAAATTAATTGTAAATCTAATCTAGTGGTATAGAGCATTGCTTATCCCAGCACGATCGAGGAAGTACCACCCTCTCACATAAGATCAGCGTGTAACAACGGTGGTTACCTTTGCGTTTCGTAAGGTGAGCGAGACCGCTGGAGGCCCAAACCCCCTCCCTACCCTCTCCTTATTATCCTTCCTATCCTCTTCTTAGCATCCTACCTATCCTCTCCTTATTATTCTTCCTATCCACCTCCTATCCCTTTCCTTGGAGATTGCGACGCGCGAGTAATGCCTCTGGTGATGCTAGCGTCTAACTCTATACGCTACGGTAACCGCTTACCATCAGGTGGGCCGTATGCCTGTTCGCCACCCAAGTAGTATAAAAAAAAAAGAAAAAAAAATATTAGAAGCCCTTTTGGAAAATTAAATATATGATGAAGCCCTAAAATAAATAACATGTGCAGAATTTGTTGTCTTGAATCAATTTGCATTACATCGCCACACTATCGTTAATCGATCAGCTACCGAACCATGCTTACACTACGTAATTGTAAGCAGTTCATATTCTATGATAGCCACAGTTGTTAATGTTTAGCTTGCATTTACTTACTTTATTGGATCAGGTCAGAAGAGGTCTTGTGGTCAAATGAATTAAGGTCATAGTGTTTTAAAGAGCATAATGCGAAATATCCTACGGCGTAGAAGCGCTAGATTAGTGAAAACCATAGGTGAAAACCTATTCACCTTTACCCTATAAAAACATCCAAATAGGTAATACAGGGACTAATGCATGTGTTGCTGGGGAAACCGACCTTGAAGATGACGTTAGCGAAGATCTCTATTTTGTAAATCTTGTGTAAGTGATCGCCTAGCGGTAAAAAAACCTAGGACTGCAAAGACAGTGGTATCGAATTTGATCTCCAGTCCAAAGATCTTCGTACGTGTACCTCTGCCTTTTCAAGATTTTTCAGAATTATATATTTGTTTACATTTCATCACCGCTCGGTGAAGGAAAACATCGTGAGAAAACCTGCAGGCCTGAGACACTTTCTTAACAGCTTGTGAGGGCTGCCAACCCGCACTGGGCTAGCATGGTAGACTACGGCATAATCCCTCTCACCATGAGAGAAGACCCGTGCCCAATAGTGGGAAAGAAAAAGGGTTGAAAAAAAGAATAACAACTATTTCTCTGAAATACCAAACATACCTGTTGATCATCAGATTTTTTTGTATATTGCTAATGGTGGCCAGTGGTAACCACCGCTTATTGACTCAGTAATACTAAGTTACTAAAACTAATGCCAAGGCGCTGCTCACCATTTCATTTCTCAAATGGAAAATAAGTAAATATACGGCTATGTCCCGCTACAACTGCAGACGGTGGTATTGATCCGCCCGGGCCTGATAACAAGTGAGTACCTACTCCCACTTAATACCCAAACCCAGTTATGGAATGGGTGATAAATTACTTACTGCCCTTAGTCAGCCAGTACGACACCCGCGGAAAAGAATGGAATATATTCATAGCACCACTCAGACAAAAAATGAAGAGAATAATAAAAAAATAGCCATACATAATATATCAAATAATAAAATCTCTAGCATTCTAGAAGTAACGTATCCATCACAGCCTGATGTCGTTCACTACTGGACGTAGGCCTCCTCAAGAGAACGCCACAATGAGCGCGGGTTTGGTCTTCGTTGACGGTCCACCTACTGGGAGGCCTATACTGTGGTGTTCGACACGATTACGCCACTCAAGAACCTTTCTTCCTTTTCGTTGTCAGTTCATCGAGCGATGTGGCCCGCCCATTGCTATGTTACACCATGTGTATGTACCTGAAAACAAGCAAAATAAGATTTACCTATAAACAACAATTATAATAAACATAACATATGTAATGGAAGTATTAGGGAGAGAAACCCATTTATTCCCACATATTTCTTACGAGACGACTGTTGTTGAAGCAGTTTTCACCCATTGCAATGCTAGTGATAGGGTTGGGTACCAAGTGATAGGCTGTTGCAGGATGTTTTTGAGTCCGAGCGAGTCCCTTTTCTGTGTGATCGACCCTGTGAGCACCTGAGTGTGTTACGGCTGTAGCGGCAGATAGCCCTTCATCCGTGAAATGAAATGATGACCAGCGGCTGTGCTGTGTTCTTAGTAATGCTGAGCCCATGAGCAGCGGTTACCGTATACCTTCAAGTGGAACGTAGCTCGTCTGCCATCATAAGCCATAAAAAAGTAAACCACACTCGGTAGCAGCAGCGTAGCGCTACAGCGGGGCTCGATTGGGAATATCCCTTTCATAGTCTTGTATAGGATTAAACGCACTGTGATGTTGTGACGCTACAAAAGTGGCTGAGAACATTCGGTTGTGTTGCACCATTTTAGTGTGGTCCTTTATCCTTGACGTCACTTTAAAATAAAACATTTAAAAAAGTAATGAGGAAGTAAGAGTTGTAGCTTGATATCGGATTTGAACAGAAATACAACCGTTTTAATAAACCGTCAAGTATCTAGACCTTCACTACTTTCTTCAGTGGAGTGGTGAACCTTCTCTATAGGCAATGGTTTGGCCTAGCGCTAACAATAAATAGACAATACACACATGCAAATAGCAGAGTTACATATTTTTCGATACTACAATAATTGCTTATAAATGCTTTTAGAACTGACAAAGCTCTTCTCTTGAATAGAAGCAAGCCTACTTGTAAGAATTAGACGGCACTTTAGACAAATTGGAGCGATAATAAAATATTTACGAGACGGCACGGCGTTATCTTACTGGGCCACTGATAGTACAGTTTAAAATAATATATTATAATAGGTAGCACAATAAAATATTTGTATAACTAAACAAACTGCTGATAGACTATATGAATGACGTATCATAAAGCATTTGCAGTGGCCACCCACAAACCAGAGCAACATCGAAGCCACGACCTTCGGTGTATATACTTACTATATTTTTTATTTCGACTTGAGTTCCAGTTAAAAGCTAAACGCTTCCTACATCAGTTGCCCTTGAGTTACTCTATCTGTTCAAGCACTGCGATAACATATGCTGCAATGTGTTCAGGGTAGGGTCCAAGAGAACAAGCTAAGCTAGTAGACGACAGAGGTGAAATGTGGATGTGTGTATGAAGGTCCTACAGCTGAACCTGTGTTAAGTTGTTCGTCCCCAAAGCCGTCCAGTGCAGCTAGTAGGTATAATAGACTCTGAACCTTGAGCGCGGAACATTCCACAAATTTGCTTCCGCTACTGGGTGGTCCACTCTCGAAATAAAAAGGATCTACCAGGCTAGAAAGTGATTCATCAGCCAAATACACGAGGCTTCCTATTAGCTAATTATTCCATGTATGAAATATAATTTATTTGCATTATTAAATTGGTACCTACTTATCACTGCAAATATATGTTTTCGTAAGACAACATTTAAATTAGTTTGTAAATATATAAAAGGTCAATGTGCTGCCTATTTAGTGTACAACATAAAATATTTTAAGTTACACCAGCTGCTCGCAATTAACTACATTCTTAGTTTACACAGAAAAAAAAATATAAAAATACAATGTATACGTGTTTGTGTTGCTAGGATACGAGTGCACGTAATTCAGAGATCTTTTGAAATTCGAGTTCACGTTTAGAGCCCCATAACGGAAGAACACGCAATCATCATCACCCCATTACATTTTTTTGAAGAGAAAACAATTTTTTATTTGCATAAGAAATAAAATAGATACATAATAATATCTTGTTTTAATCCTTGGCCTACAATAAAAAAATAAGTGATGTAAATGGTAAACAGCGCTTTACACTTACTTATGGCATATAACGATTTGAACATATTAAGCTGATTGTAATCGACATCCATATCTTATCCACATCTTACGTATAATCGATAAAATTAAGTGTTAACGTAATCAAAAATCTGTGAAATGCATATAATATAGTATATACTAACTAGCTACTACCCGCGACATCGCCCGAAATTTATTTTCTTTTTTTTTTGTGAGGAACCCTTTTTTTTATTTTTTTTTTATTATTCCAAATAAAAGTAGCCTAAGTTACTTCTTTATAACATACAAAACCGTAAATTCTACATAATACAACTTAATACATCATCGACATAATTTTACAACTATAACGTACTACTGTACTAACTACCTTCGATCTGTATTGATAATCGAAGACTACTACCAACTATAATGTTACTTCGATGACCACAACATAATCTTGCGTTTTCGATTTATGTATTACAGGAAGAAACATGACAGATAAGTATTTCTTTATTTGTGGGCTACAGATAGTATTAACAAATATTGGAAAAGTACATATAGTAGTTATTAAAAACTACGTTCGTGGCTGATTGATGTTATGAGTGATGATGACGAGTAACGAAATAAATGAAGTAATTGTCTAAATAAATGAAATTCATTTAATAATCTGTGTTCATGCATAGAAATATCAGTCGTACTGAGAATAGAAATTTTCACCATGTTTGTATATGTTTAAATTATCGAGCCTAGAAAATAGTTTAATTGACATTGCAAATAAATAGCTTGAATCGATTGTGTATGTGTGATTTCAGTATCTCATAAAAATCATGGTGTCGGCGATGATGGTTTTGCAACCGCCACATCTGCACATTTTTGTTATGGTTAACGTCTTTTTTCGTCAAGTCATTGTTTATTATTAGTACATACTTACCGATTTTAGGTGCCCATACATAACTGTAGATATGTTGTAATTATAAGTGTAAGTATGTAGTTGAAGACACCACAGGCTCTAAACCTTCAATCATGATTTAATATATTGTACGTGAGACAACGAATATTAAATTTGAGTTATTTTAACTGCCTCGGTGGTGCAGCGGTAGTGTGGGCGACTGCTGATCACGAAGTCTCGGGTTCGATGCCCGGGTCGGACAGTGCCATTGAGCTTTTTCGTAAAAAGACAAATTCTAGTATGTAGTAGTATAGCAGCCCGGAGTTTGGAAATGTGCCCGGTTGACGGCATATATTAAACATAGGTGGCGAATGTTGGGTGTGTAATAACCTCTGCCTACCCCTTCAGAGATACAGGCGTGAGACTAAATGAGTTATTTTATTAATATATTAAAACCATATTTATAGGATCGATGCTGTAAAAGCTATGACCTAAATTACTTTAATCAATACTACATTTATTATTCATTAATTCATTGACATTTTGTGTATCTATATCATATTAACCGAGATTATTGACCTAACACATAATTCATAAGCTGAGAACTAGTTCTCTACTGACCACTTCACAAAATTTATGCGGAATACGTGACCAATTAATATTGTAGAGGTCCAGAGCTCGCACGACATACACTTTTCACTTTTTTCTAAATGATGTATGTAATTATTTACAATGCAAATTATCACTGGTAAAGGAAAACTTGCATGCTTGAAAGGTTTTCTCAACGGTTTGTAAAGTTTGCCAAACCACACTGGACTACAACTACCAGGCCAGATTTCAGCCTAAATTCCACTCGCTATGAGATGAGGACCCATGCCCAATTATAGGACAGTAAAAGGATTAAAAAAAAATAGATTGATAACTCCAACAATTTTCCTGCATTTAACAAATATTCATATTTATTAGGGCCCAGTGTGTCATAGTAAGCGCATTTCCCTCCCTTTGTAGAGGCTCGTGGTGATCAAAAGTTAGACGTACGGTGAGCTATTAAAGAAAGAAGTAGGCATATTAACCTGCTACCATTTAAAGAGGAAGTTTATGTCTGCAGCAGTAAATATTCATTAGTGAAGATGAAAATAAAAATAAGTTTCTTATACATCACAGAATCTTAGTATTGCGACTAGTCTTTATAATTTTATCAAGTTCTTTGACCCTCTATTTAAATGTCTCGAATTCCCAGAAGGCGACCACCCAAGAAATATGTTTTTACACTCGTACGAGCTCTTTTTCTGTACTCCGTGCGTACAAATCATTTAAGCGTCAATAAATTGATAAGTTGTGACAAGACAAATTTTGACAGCGAACTAAGTTGCGCAGTACAATTATCCTATCTATATCTACCATATTTTAAAATATATTGGGCACCACGCTTTTAGGCTTGCAGATACGCGCAGGCTTCTGCACAAATTGATCTGCATAAACGTTATACATACCTATATTGTTAAGACATTGTTTTTAGACAAACAAATCGTTTTAATAGCAATGATAAGCATATATGAGATCTATATCTACTAGGTAACAAGTTGCAAGTTATTATTGTTAATTTAACGGACACGCCTGGAGACGTCCCGGGCTGGTCTTTAGACCGTAGGTGCGCTCCAGTCATACATACATATATGCATATGCAAATAGTAGCAAGGAGGAAAGCGAATCTGTCCTGTCACCATTGTAGCTGCGACGATGATAATGAGCGGCACACGCTTGAGTCATGTCCGGCTTGGGCCGAGCAGCGCTGTGAATTGGGCAATAGGTGGGGGGATCTCTCGCTCTAAGGATGCTCGGCAACGAAAGGAATTGGGCTGTCTCGCTGCATTCTGCGAGGAAGTCACCTCGCATAAGGAAGCCAGCGGAGCTCGACCCACAGCCAGCGACTGAGGCGGCGCAGAGGGCGCAGGCGCAAATACCTGCGCCTGATGCCGCCCTAGCTGAGGCCGTGGGTAAATGTAATGGGGAACACACACTATCGTTGTTGTTCGTTGCTCCGACCGACGGGGTGTGCGGTTAGGTACATATTTTTCCCGCCTTAACAAAAAACAGGTATTGACCTAACAGTAGTCGTATCACATTCAAACACGTTTAGTTGTCAATTCACATTAATTTTTACAAGTGCAACATTCACTTCTTGTTAGTGCTCATAAAATATTATTTTAGCATAGCGCAAACGAAGTGCTTTGATTCTAGAATTTAGGCAATCGGATTCCATTCTTATTCTGAAATCTGTCACCAAATGCAACAACTCAAAGTTTCTAATTTCTCGAAGCGCAACCGTAAAAAAAATATCGTAATTTTGTTAAAAATTGCAGCAACCAAAAACTCTTGTTTCTTCCAAAAAGTTGAGTTGCGTCAGCTAAATTTGCTACGTATTCTCAGCGCATTCACAAACAGGTTCATTAGATACTTTTTGATCCTTGTCTTCAGATTCTATTGAATTCCAAGTTATAAAAACCAAAAAAATTAAAAGAAAAATAGGTTCTGGAAGATATTTCAATTTATCCATGAATCATGCCATATGAAAGGATTTGAATCAAATTGGTTAGTTAGATAGATGAGACATTGTATCTATTATCATATAGGGTACTTATTCCCAAAAAAGAATAGGTTCTGTAGGATGACTATTATGATACATAGTTCTCATGACTAAACGGATTTCAGCGAATTTTTATCCTAATAAGTCTTATATTATCGGATAAGAAAGGAGTTGTACCAAATGCCCATACATTCTCGGCCTGGAAAGGACATACATAAAACAATATGTTTTTTGAAGATAAATGACTACCCTATTGCCCTGTGTATTTCTTTTCGCACTAAAACTTTTGGATGATGATATAAAAGACATCTAAGATGGATATAATTTTGAAATAGAAATACCTCAAAATCGAATATTTGATCAAAAATAACACCATAAATTATAAATAAATAAAATAATATCTACATATATAAACAAATAATGAGGCTTAAAATAACTAAATATATAACTTACACTCATAAAATCACAATACAATATTCAAGATACACAATACACAATAACAACAGTAGATGAATAGAATTGAATAGAATGACATGACATGACAGATGTAAAATGTTTTGCCAATATTTTGAATCATAATTGCTACTCTTGATTAGAAATAATATCAGTTTTCACCAAATAATTATAAAAAATATTTTCTTAAATAGTCATATTACTGTTCTCACGAAATTATTTAAAAAATAACTACGTAATATTGTTTTGTAATATAATAGTACCAAAGTTTTTAATGTTGTCAATTCAGCGTAGCGGCAATATCCTATTTGATTGTCAACAGATAACAATCATCCACCAATAACCATTACGATAAAGTACAAATTTAAAATAATAGCTTTTTAAACTATAATCTTTTTCTGAAGTTCTATCAAGAAAAGAAAACCACTGACGGATTTTATAAATTATTAGTTTAATTTTAAATATTGAAAACATTATGGCCGCCACAGGCCGTAAATGGTGCATGTCCTTTCTGCGCCGACTTAAGAGTCAGCTAAATCAGATTGGATTTTGAAGACGCCTTGTTTCTGTATCCAAATTACTGCAATGGTCAAACCGCTGCCTACCATGAAGGTTCACTACTTTACTATTACAGCAGACGATGAGACAAAAGAGCTACAAAATTCTATAACAGTGATGATAAAATTACCCTTTACCCTTGTAAACTGTAAAAATCTATTATTTCTTGTTAGCAAATTAATATCAATTTCAATAATATCCGACTAAAGAAATTAAATAGTTTCCGTCAAAAGTATCAATTTACAACACCAGCGCATAATTTCCAATTACTGTCACATTTAAAAAGGTTTTCCACGCCACGTACAAACATAATCATATATTAACATGCTGACCGTACTCTTATCGTGGTTGTTATGAGTTTTTAATGCTCTTCAATATACATATTTATTATAAACAATATGATAATAATGGGCCTTGGAGTACAACATAAGGTAGAGAAGCGTGACATAATGACGATTTAATCGGAAATAAGTAAGGTAAATTTATTTTAAATTATCCAGGAGTTTAAGTTTGATTTTTTCTGCATGGAATGAAGATTATTAATCTATAATAAAATTGTTCATTGCATAAAAATATATCCATCCATCCATCCTTTCAAAGTCCACTGCTGGACATAGACCTCCCCAAGAATGGGGGATAGTGCCGTAATCGCCACGCTTGGCAGGCAGGTTGGCGATCGCAGTGGATGTTGTTAATACTCGATGGAGTGCTGCTGCCCACTCCCCCGGTACCTATTCCCTCAGTCGGCTCTTACGACTCCCATGGGTGGAGAGGGGTGGGACAATTCTAAAGCCGGCCACACGCGGCAAAAAAAAATGTTTAAGTAATGTGGCTCTTCAGAGATGCAAAATAGTAAAGTAGGGTTAATAACTAAAGTGTACTTAGTAAGTAGTACACATATAATTTAAAAGTTGGAGGTTAAACTGACAGTACAATTAGATACCTTTAAGCATTATTATTTATCGTAACACCTCTAGCAAGCTCGTAGACGACTTAAGATGAGAAAGAGTGTTGAGATTGCCACAAGATCGTAGGAAGTTTATGCACCGTGAATAACATGCCCAATATAGCATTATAAACATGTAGTTCTTTTTCTAAAAACACAAGATTTATAAAGTTTATATTCAATAATATATAAATATAGGTACTTTCAATTTAATGTTTCATACATGCCAAGTATCTGTAGGTTGGTTCATTTTCTCAATTCAGGCATTTAGCTACGAAGTATTTTTAATAACTTCAGAAGAACTCTATTTATATTAAAAATACAATTCCTAAAAATAAATCACAAACAATAGAAAGCTTATTTTCCACTATACATAAAACAGATCGATTGCAAAATTACTGATACGACAAAAGGTCACTAGCCGTCGGTCAGTAGGTGTGTTTACTGCTATTTCTCTCCTTATAGGGAGAGGTGACGACTACTACCGCTATCACACCCTTACTGTGCACAGTATGGGCACGAATTATGTATATTTTCTTCTCATTGACTTGATATTGGTAAGTACATATTTAACTTTCGAGTATAATATGATAATGATCTGTACAGGTGGGGTGAACTAAATTATTTATTTTGACTAGCTTTGAGATCTCGAATGTGTTGCAGCAGCCGTAGTCACTAAGGAGGAAGCTAGGAATTATTCCTTAAATAATTTCCGTGCGCGGCGGTTTCCGCATATGCAATAAGCCGGCGCTCAGGACGCGCACTTACAGCGGAAACTTTAGTGATATCAGGTCAGTTTTTAATAAAAATACAAGAAAGTAAACAATAGATATACTTTAAAAAAATACTTCGTCTTCGTTATGTAGTAGCTTATCTTATGATTCATTTCTTGGATAAGAATCCCAAACAAGGTCAAATTTATTGATAAATAAACTTATGATGACATGTACTAAATGTACATGTCATCATAAGTTTACCATACACACTGTACACACATAAGTTATATATCGTACGTCAAACTAGCACCTATCCATTTGCACTTAAACACAAATTATTGTAGATTGAAACCATGTAACGTGATAATAAATTGGAAATTACGTTATATTATAGTAGTCGAAGAAGTTACCGTTCACCTAATTACACAGTTTTATTTTGTAGGTACTATTCTAAAATACTCAAATTAATAATAAATAAAATATTATACTCGCTTTTCATCCGTCAAAAGATTACGAAACCATAAAACTGATTTTGTACCATACATATTTGATTACCACTTTGTACTTAACGATCTAGGTTAATATAAATTGTTATTGCCTTTTTTCCAACTCTTTACTCTCCCACTGTCGTCGGTCACAGACCTACTACCTGGTGAAAAGAGACCCGTGCTCCATAACGCGAGCAGCGCAGCCCAGTCCTCAGTCATATTTATATGTAGATAATACATACACATATATACTATGGTTTTGAAGTTTAAAATTGTATTTTACTCTACAATATTATGCAACAATAATATAATTTACAATGGACGCTTGAACAATTCATAAGACACAGATTTATCAATAAGACTCATTGATATATTTTGTACCAGCGCCTTAGTAGACTTCACCCGCGTGGAATTAAGTGATTATATTTTTTTTTGTGCAGAACAATAACTATTTTTCAAAAAATTAATAGTAGCCTCTACCTAAGAACTGGCTGGGTGGTAGTGAAAGTCCCGTCCAAAGTCCAAATCCATAAAAGACAGACTTTAAAAATTGGTATTTTGTTATAATATCAGTAAGTATATACTTTCATATGCATTAAATAAAATAAAAAGCTGTTATTTAGATATTACAAACAGACACTACAATTTTATTTATTTGTATACATAATTTTGTATAATTAACTATGCAAGTTATGATGTCAATAATTATACAGTACCTACTTCAAGTGCCAAAAGAATTTATTATTATTTTTGTATTCAACGTTCTTTAGTTATAAATAGCAAATGTAAATTCATGGTGTAATGTGATATAGTTGTTTACTTAAACATTTCTACATGTAAAAACGTTTAACTCATTCATCAGCTGCCAAGATATAAAACAGACGCAGGTAGAAATACACAAGAAGTGCGAACATACATATTTACAATAGAACATTACACAACATCAGAGATGTGTGCGTAAAGAAAATTGGACACTTAACATAAAACTAATACTAATATCGAATAATTAATAAAATGGTCCCTGGTCAAGTTAGGTGAACCCAGCGTTTTTACGCAGTAATATAATAATATATTGCACGCTCTCTATTTATCATATATTGCACTTGTAAAATAATATATACATACACATATCAAGAAAAAACACTATTTTTAACACTCATGATATTTTTGATGCCATTTTTGTTATTTAAACTAGTTAAAAAACTGTTTAAAAAAGTTCTGTCTTGGACGTCCGTTATAGGTAATGTATGTTAACACGATAACGACCGAAATACTTTACTAATCGAGTCTTTTTTTTTCTTTTACGATTTAGTATAATTAGAAATAGAGCCATATCACTTTTCACGGTCTGATTCGATGTGGTTTAATTGTTATTAAATAAACAAAAAAATAGTGAATATTTACGTTCGACTAGACACTAAAACCAGCGCTATATTTACCTTATTTCGTGGGAACTACTTCTATAGACCAATATAGTAATACTTCTTGTGGTTCTCATCCACATTAATAGGTACTTTTTGAAATTAGCGCTATCTATATGATTTATTGAAAACTACTTAGTAAGACCAATACATTATTAGTTACTTATCAAATAATCAATTTTATTGTGAAAAATGATGATTATGAGGCGTTCACTTTTGGATTTTCCAAAGTATTTATATCTGCAAGAGTGGCAGTGACAACAACTGAGCGTAGAAGCCGGAAACCATAGGCACTATTGTAGGCCAATGTGGCCTAGTCTACCTGCTAATTCCAGGTTTAATAGTTTACTAACATATTGTTATTTATAAGTTTTGGTATAAAACAATAATAATTCGTGCGTGAACTGCACGAATTATTATTGTGTTATAAATATCCGATCCGATTATTACCTCTCGAGGGGCTGTTGTTTTGAAAATATTGACACATTGTTATTATTTTTTATTCAACCCTTTTATGTATAATGTGACAGACATTATTGGGCACTATTATCACAGCTCGGTGAAGGGAAACATCGCGAGAAAAGCTGCATGCCTGAGAGGCAGAAAAAGGGTTGTAAAAAAATAACAAAATTGGGTACGGGTCGCATGTGAGAGGCATTTAGGCCGTAGTTCACCTAACTGACCCAGTGCAGGTTAGCAGAATTCAGCCGTCGAGGAAATCGCAAAGGCATTCAGGCTTCTTCATGATGTTTTTTTTATCGAGAGTTTGTAAACAAATACAAACATATTTACGAAGGTCAAAGCGACCGTACTCGATACCATTGTCTTTACAGTCCTTGGTTTTACCCCTAGGCTATCGCTATATAGATTTAATAGAAACCCAAACTCATATAGTATTTATTTACAGCAAATTACTAAGTACACAAACGTAACAGCGATGACACGGCCATTCATAAGGCATAAATGATGACTAACGTCGCGTCTCACAACGACAGTGTCTCATTACGCTGTATTAACAAATGCATGTAACTTGATTCTTAACGTATTGTGCTATGACGTTTAAGCAACAGGAAGAAAAATATATTTATATTCGATCAAGCCTTGAACTTCAATGGGAACCACCATACAAGATCTTTATGTCTAGAAAAGTGTTCTATATGGCGCAATACGTAACGAGTAGTTTCACGTTATAAATATTTTCGTTTCGAACGTCTATTTAGGGAAGGGCTCTATAAAACATATGTACAAAAAAAAACATTTCATGTACTAAGTATTTCTCCTTGCGAATGCTACTAACTTATTTGAAATTGTATTCTCCGCTGGTGTATAATTTCTATTTGCATTTCATTGAGCAATGCGTTTTGCTCAATGAATATTATATTGTGCAAAGACCTAGGCAAAAATACTTGGCAACTTACAGCTCTTATCACACGAGCAAAACACGGTCACGATAACACGAAAAAAGTAAAGTAATAAAACATATGAAGAACTAAACATACCAACATTTTAGTGGTTGAGCTTTGCTTATCCAGCATGAAAGGGCCGGCTCGATCGGGGAAATACCACCCTCTTACATTATCGGCGTGAAACAACGATATGTTTTCCTGACGTTGTGCCCCGGAGGCCCAAATCCAGGGATCCTCTCCTTATTATCCTTCCTATCCCTCTTATCCTTTCCTTAGTATTCATCCTATCATCTTCTTATTATCCTTCCTCTGCACCACCTATCCCTTTCCTTGGAGATGGTGACGTGCGAATGATTCCTCTGGTGTTACTAGCGTCTCTAGGCTATCAGGTGTGCCGAAACCTAAAGCTAAGCTTGTTTACCACCCACGTAGTATAAAAATATACCTAGATAATATATATAGTCAAAAATATCAAAGAAAATCAAAATCTATTAAGAGAGGACTTTGTGCGTGAAGGTTACGTCGACGTACCAGCTATTTATTTACTTACAAATTGTAACTAATATACAAACGTTTATTTGTTTGAACAGGGAACCCTATGATGACTTGTGAAGCAATGGTGGCTACAATGAAATAAACTTACGAGCCACACAAACTAAAACAAAACTGGCACCTGAGAATAAAAACGTCTCAACACTTTACAACCCTATAAAAGTCCACAACAAAGTGCAAAAAAGCAATAATATTCTTTTTGAACAGCTTTTGTTTATGTAAAATAGTATACTAAAACAACTACTTATCTAATTGAAGGTTGACGGCTGCAGACTTAGTTCCGTTATCCTTGATTTTTTTTAATAAATTAATAACAATAGCACTCGTTTAAGGTTCTCGCGATTTGACCTTATTTTTAGTTGCGTTTTTAATCAATTTCAATTTAATATTTATGGTTCAATTAAGTATATGCTGATAATAAAAAAAAAGCATGAGATTGAACATCCATGATTTTGTAAGACTTCCAAGAATATTGCAAATTGAAAAACATTATTCAGTAAATTGATTCCACTAATTCCTTAGAATCGAGTAGCGTGTGTGTTGCCTTTAGTAGAATTGGGTTTTTAATTACATACTAATATAGAAATGGTTTAGAGAACATACCTACCATAAAGGTTTCGATTTCGAGATAGCATCTCTGATCTGTAATGGTGTTCCGGTTGACATTCAAGATCTCGGCATTAGAACTACCAATTGTTTGAATGAGCAAAGGAATATTTTTCTTCATAAAGTAGCCACTAAATTCTACTTGCTCTATAGCCACGGATTTATCATAAATAGCTGTCTAAATTGATGTTTAATTATAAGCCCCAAAAGCGTATTTAAACCTTGTTCTAACCGCGAACCTTGAAACCGATCCGACCACATCATAGTCGTACTAGCCTACATTTATAAAGATATTAATTTCCTTTTACTTCGGATTTATAATGATCACCTTTGTACAATGTGTTAACTGCAGATATACTTACTCGTATTTTGCAGTAAGCAACTATGTAGATAAGAGTATGATTTGACCGTCCTCGTGGCATTAGATAATTTTAGATTATACACAACTAGATTCTGCCCTCGGTTTCACCCGCGTGGACTTCAGAATATAAATAATGGCACTCACTCTACGGCACCCTTATAGTTCCTATGCAAAAATTACTATCCCATAGAAATTAGTGATTTTAGGGATAAGCTGTTTTTCTAAGTTATGGACTATATGTATGTAAAATTTCATGATGGTTGAGTAGTTACGTCGTGAAAGCATAACAAACATAATAACAAGTACTTTCGAATATATTATATTAGTAAGGATAACATAATTAACCGTGTGGTGACGGACTAAGTATACAAGTGTCACCAACCCATCTTTTCCCGCGGGTGTCGTACAAGGCGACTAAGGGAAGTAAAGAATTATCATCCATTTTTTTTTTTGGCCCCAAACGTGTCTTTACCGCCGTCTCCTGTGTGACCGGTCATAAAGCACGCCAGTGTGTTTTGGCTGTAGCAGAAGATAGTCGTTTATTCTTTCATTTCATATCTGAGAAATGAAATGATGCGCAGCGGCTTGACAATACTCTCGGTATAGTTGAGTCCATGAGCGACCACTTAACATCAGGTTGGCAGTGGCTCATCTGCCATCATTAGCAAAAAAAAAATCAAGTTATATTAAATTGCAAATTGAAATAAAGATCCCACTAATGGCACAGGTCTGTTTTTCTGTTCTCTCCATAAGAGGGGCTTAGTCCAGTTAAACTTTCCAAAATAACGTTGGCCATGCATGTTTCTTCAAGATTTTTCTTTCACTAGTACTTGTAAAAAAAATAATAATATGTAACTTCCAAATCAAGCGGATATATTTTATGATACATAGAATAAAATAAAATTATTATAAAATATTATTAACTAACATAATTTATACGCTACTTACTTACTATCACGCCATCTCCCTTGCGGGGTAGGCAGAGAGAACAGTGTGCCCTAAGGGTTTATTCCTGCATACATCTTTCACTTCCTCAACATTCATAATTCTCTTTCGAGCGCACTGACTTTACTCTTATGCTCCTTTTTGCATACCCCATTCTCGCTTCCATATAATAATGTTGGAACAAGCACTGCGTTATGTATTGTGACACGTGCCCTCTGGCTGAAATGGTAGCTGCCGAGAAGTTGTCCCAATGCTCCGTTCAGTCTATTTCCCACATTTAGTCTTCTGTGCGCTATTATAATAATAAACTAGCTGTTATCTGAGACTCGCGTCGAATTCTGTATATTTATTTTTCTGCGCGACAGACAAAATAGTTTTTTGTTATAAGTACCGTCGTATACTTCTTCCATATGCCTTTTTTAATAATCTATTAATTAGACACTAAAAAGACACTTTAATTTTGATTTATTTGATAGTAGATTATACATTAAAAGTAATTGGAAATGTTATGCATGTAACGTTAAAGGATAAAGTGAAACATCAACTTCCAAAAGTTCAAATATATTTTAGTTCATTGGCTATCTCAAAGATTCTTTAAGGAAAATCCATTTTTGACATGCCCATATTTAGAATTAATTGCCACCATACTCGCCTTGTGCCCAAACAAGCTTTGGTTAAGAGTCATTAACTAAATTAAAAAAATACCTTGTATAACTTTTTAAATTTATTTCAATTTTGTGGACTTTCCAATTAGATATGAATATTTACGAGTATTATAAAATATAATATGATGTTTCCCGACCCGGAGAACAGATGACCTGAAAAAATGGAGTAGACAAGATGCGTAAGGCACAGGGCCGGGTATCGGGGCAAATTGTTAGAGGCCTCTGGCAGGCCAGCAACAGTGGACCCTACCAGGGGTTTGAGGGACTCGTGCGCGGAGAGTACACCTCGCCTGTAATAAAGGCGAGAAAAAAATGCTAGCTGAGGACTGCAGCAGGCTTATAGGCTGATCGATAAGTATAATGATATAGTCTACATATTATTTTACGAAGCACAAGCACCCACCTAAAATATAATCTGGCACAACAATCCAAATGACTATATCCTTTTCTGTACTCAAATCAAAGTATGTGTATATATACCAATAGGCTATAGCTATCCCACAGAAACTACCCAAATGACTATCCTTTTCTGTACTCTGGACTATTTCTATGCCAAATATCTTGACAATCGGTGAAGTATTTAGGAAGTTAAGAAGTAACAAACAAAAAACTCACTTTTTACTTCATTATTATTACTAGCTGTTACCCGTGACTTCATCCGCGAGGAATTTCTTAAAAATAAATAAAGCAACCCTTGAAATGACAATTTTTTTTTTATCTTTCGTAAAAAATATTTTATTTATTAAAAAATTATCCTATGTTACTTCTAATACCTCCAATAATATGTGTACAAAGTTTCATGATGCTCGGTTAAGTAGTTTTCGCGTGAAAGCGTAACAAACAAACTTACATTCACATTTATAATATTATAAGTATGATTTATTTATTATAAGGAAGTAAGGATTTACTAGTTGAACAATTTATATGTTTTAATTTTTCGACTTAAGCGTAAGTCCCTCTCTTCTACAAAGGGGATCAGCTGACGACACCAAACACACATTTTTTTTTAGTGAAATCCACCTGCACTTCGTAATAATCCTTGTACTGTGGAGCACATTAAAAAAGTTGTCCTATGTGTAAATCGAACCCATAACTATAAAGCAGGAAGTCGATATCTAAATCACTCCGTCATATGTGTATACATCTCTGTGTCGATTTTTATATTCACTAGAAATATTACCCTCCACCTTATATTTTTTTAGACTTTGTTTACGAGACGGAACGTAGTGTATTTAAAATTAATCTCTGTATAGGTACTAAGTCCCCACTATCCGATATGGGATAAATTATTATCATCATGATGTTGCGTAGAGTCGTCGAACTCTTTAAGTAGCTGTTATGGCTATACGATAGGCAGTATATGATTTATCGAGATCAAAGTTTATAATTTATTGAGGACTCTTTTATAGAAGACCAATTCACATTCTGGGAGTCTCCAGTATAACAAATATTAGTCTGTACTCCTCAAATAACTGCCATATTGATTTCAAATATGTTTGATCGTATTAAATTTAATGTTAATATTATAACAGTTTTCATAATTTGAAAGTAGTAGTGATGACTGTATAGAGCCGGAAAGTACACATACTTAGGTACTTTGTAACGAAACGATGCAAATCTATCCTTTTTTTTTGTCAGGAAACCTTTTATAGTTATCCCCCCGCCGGGGCAGACGGGTAGATTATGTCGGAATCCGGACGCGGCGATTGGCAAATGGAGATGCCTAGTGCAATGCCACGCCGTATACCGACTAAAACCTGACAGTGTTCCTTCAGACCACCTGTAGCCCAGGGAGGAGGACATGGGGGCCGGAGATCGTTCAGCGCCCTCCGGCGCCCGGTGCGTCTTCTGCGGGTCGGGAGGTTGGTGATAGCCTCCCGTTCCCTTTCCGCCGCCTCTTTGGCGTACATCACCTCCTCGCAAAATGAGGCGGCGGACTCCCATGCACTCTCGCTCCGGACCATGGACAGGAGCAAGGTCGGTAGCGAGAGCACTCCCACGTCTGTTGCCACGATCAGATCACGGCGCTGCACTGCCCACGCTGGGCACTCCACCAACGTATGCAGCGCCGTGTCCTCCGGGCAACCTCCGCAGTGATAGCACCGGGCCGACTCTTCCCTGCCTATTCGACATAGGTACTTCCCGAAGCAACCGTGTCCAGTTAGTACCTGTGTCAGCCGGCATGAAAGGACGCCATGACGCCTCTCCAGCCACTCTTCCATGATGGGACTTACCGCCGCGATCACGGCGTGCCCTGCGCTCGGTCGCACGAGCCGTGCACTCCAGTCCACCAGTAGGATCCGGCGAAGTTCCAACCAGCGCGCCTCAGTCTCGAGGCGCCGGCCGTAATCCCCGCTCCAGCGCCTCCCCGCGCCACCGGTAAAGTGACGCGAGGGCCCTCGCCTCTAGATCCCACGGCGGAGTTCCAGCAAGGAGGCTCGCAGCCTCGTAGGAGACCGTACGGTATCCCCTGATGACCCTGACGGCCATCGCTCTCTACGGTTGGTGCAATACAGCAGCATTTCTGGCCGTCAGGCCATCCGCCCACACTGGAGCCCCATAAAGGGCCATAGACCGCACGATCCCCACGTAGAGCCTCCTGCAGGTGTAGGGTCCCCCCAGGTTGGGCAGTAACCGCGAAAGTGCAGCTGCCGCCCGCATCAATTTGTGATGTAAATCTATCCTGTTCAAGCTTGTTTAAGTAAGAAGGTACTCTCTACCTAAGATGATATTCGGAGTTAGATGATGAAGTAGGAAGGTCGCTACAGTAAATATTAAAAAGTAAAAGAAGAAAAGGTATACGAATCATTTTTCTAAAACAAGATTTGAAAACGTTAAAAGAAGTAATAAATTATTGTTTAAAAAACGAAAAAGCACATTTTAAGAGCTAGTCTAATTATATTATGAGAAATAAAAATATTATATTAATATACATACTTATTAAAAATAACAATTACTTAGTTGTTATAAAAAACGAAAGAGTTGTCTCAAGACAGCATCAAAGTAAAAGTATATAAAAAAACCATTAAAAAACGAAGTTTTTAATATGTTGTATTGTCATCGGTCCTTGATAAGCGTGCACAGTTTTTATCTCGAAAATTATTATTTAACGTTTATTTATTTATCCATTCAGGTTTTCTGTATAAAGCTTAATATGTACGTACCGTTATATATAGTTTTATAGATATAGAATAGACCTATGTAAGTCTCTAATGCTTAAAATGAGTCCTGGGGTTCCTGTGTGATGGCTCTTATCGTGGCATAAGCTAGTTTAATTTACTTTTTGAACTTACGATATTTGTTGTGGACTTATTTGACACGTTAAAAAAGTAGAGTTTAGTTTTAGCATGACTTCTAAAGAATAAAACATAAATAGCAGGTCTATGGAAATATTCGTGTACATACCATAAAAATAAAGTAAGCCTATCTAAAAATAATGGTTCTAACGTAACTTGCGGTTACATTCCTTATCTAACCGTATAGGAAAGTAACATGAGCAGATGTGATAACATTCCACACGCATGTGCAGCTTTTTACTGTTAAGAAAACGAACGTTTATTGTAAAAGAAACGAACGTAAGTTAATTGCGATTGTTGACACGGTGTTAGTCATGGAACGCTTTATGTACAAAGCAATTTAAAAATAAGAATTTCAAGCAAAATATATTTCACACAGACATGCTAAGTTGTAGTAAAATTTGTGTGATATAAATGTATGAGTAGTATGCAAGAAATATGATGTGTCACTAATATGTACTTTATATTTGTTTGTCACATTAGAATTATTGAAATCATTAATAACAACAAATGCGATTTTAATGAGTGAGTTTGTATGTGTGGGGAGGTTTATTTTACATATGAACGTAATTAACGTTGTAAAAATGCCTTTATTACTTTGTTAACTATACACGTATTATTATGACTTACATACTTATTTCCCCCTGAATCTCAATTTAATCATTGAAACAAATTCAAACATTAAACTAAAGGACGCACCTTTTTATTTGACGCTCAACTTATGTCAAATAAATCGTATTATCTATATAAGGTAAGGTTCAGATCCCGTCGTTCCATATGTGGTGCTTGCTGATAAAATATACTGGCAGCTATAAAAATATTATGAGCACATGTGCTATCTGTATTCGTATGGTAACGAAACTGACAGATAGATAACTAAAGCAGAACTATCAGCAAAATAGCTAGGTTATGACGCAACGAACCCTAGTAGACAGATATGTAAATTCAGCTTACTGTGTTGCAAATGCGTGGAAACACACGTACAAGCACTTTGGAAGGCACTCTTTGATAAATAAATTGGTAGAATCTCTTTTGTTTGACTATTGTTAAATACTTCGGTAGTCTAGCGGTAGTTTATGTGACAGATAACAAGGTTCCCGGGTTCTATTCCTGGGTCGGATCAACAAAAAGTTATTGGGTTTTTCATCGGACTATGAGACACACACTCGTGTACTATCAATATCTCCTGTATATATGGCTAGTGTCTGGTGACACTGGCCGTCGTAACCGAAATTACGGTCTGGAGATCTATATTATTATTATTAACGGTTAAACCCAAAATCAAATAGAGCTAGCTTATGGCTGCGGCGGAGCCGCGGGCAAAGGCTAGTTATAATTCCCGGTGGTGGATAAAACTGTTAAATTAATTACAACGTTGTCTTCTATATCCCAAAAAAAGTGTAGTTAGTATAGTCAGTTACTTACAATACTTTTCTTTTTTTTTTTTGTTTAGGCGGGAAAAAATGTACCTAACCGCACACCCCGTCGTTCGGGGCAATGAACAGGGTAGTGTGGGGCCCTCACCCACTAAAGAAACCCGCCGTGTGCCGTCTCTCCGCCTTTATTGGCGGGCCACTGGAACTATGTTACATTCCTTCGGTGGTAGTTACTTACAATACTACCAATATTTTACGTAATATTTTATATCTCGATGTTTTCCAATATCTTGACAAGAGATTGACTGAAAGAACACATCTTTTTGAACATTACAAATACAAAACACCGTCTATGGTATCGACAGTGAATACAAACGTGTAGTGATGAAACACTTAATAGTTAAAACAAACGATCCATGAAATATGAGAAATAACCATAATTGGATAGAAATATGTTACTATACCATTTGGCGTAAAACGTTTGAAATAATAATGGGATATTACCAATCGATGCAACCGCGGAGCGCTATTGCGTCAAGGTTAAATAAAGATGTACTAAAGGTATGAAAATAAAAGTGTTGCATATTATCTACTATGTGAATTGTGAAACTCGTAACCACGGAGTACGGAAAGCTCGTAACTCAAATGCATTATTAAAACGTAACTCTTCATGTAAACATAAACGGGTCTTTTTTCGCGTATAAATTAGGTCAAATTTTAGCTACCTTTAGCCCGACGTTAACTGCGTTACACCAGCCGTGGCTAAGGGATGTATTCATTAAACAACCAAACAATCTTTCTTTTTCAACCATACCAAATGTGTCAAACCTGTGGTGGACTGTCCACCGTGCTGGCCCAATGAACAGATCTATAAGGCATGCAAGTTTCCCCAACATGTATATCTTCATCAGATAATAAAGTTAACTCTGATAAAAATGAAAAAAGTGCGCTGCGAAGTCTCGATGAACGACTGGATCGAATTCGAAACCTGTCTCAGTTGGTCCTCGAATTTACCACTGACTTATCACTGATCTATTTTTTATTATTAACGCAGAAAATCGAGAATGAAGAAATGATGCATAACATCAGGAAGATATATGTATAGCTATCACAATTACTAGAATGAGCATAATACCTACATTATGATTGTATTTGTCATGACAGGAGAGTAGTCTTCTGGATAAGATTTAAGTTTTGTATCAATCGCTAAAGTTAGTCAATTACATCGCAAACCAATAATTACAAATACGATAATAATTATTTACATTCTCTACAGAAGTCTCAGGGTAATAAATATGTAAGCTAATAATTACGATGAAATAATTTGATCGTGAATCTCAACTCATTCTTAACTGACCCGAATGCACTAGGCGCCTATAGATATCTAACCATCTGACCCGCAGGCCTCTCGCCGTGAATATTGATCAGCTCTGCATTAATATGGACGTCGCGACCTTAATTATATCTGTTTACAGTATGCATGATCACGCACGTGGCCGTCTAGCAACGGAATGAAGACAGACTTATAGCCTGAGTTCCATTTGCCACTAAACAAACGTCTGTGCGCTTTATTATGAGATTTCGGAAACCAAACAGGATATTACATAAACTTTTAAGTTTATTCTTAAGACCTTATTCATCACTCGTTCCAAAATGTTAATCTTGAGTTAAGATATTTATAAAGACCGCTTCGAAGTAATTAAAGCCGTTATTTAACCTCACAAACCCGCTTTACGTCCTGAATCAGATTACATGAATTCTCTCCAAGCATTGTAACTGCCACCAGTCTTCATAAGGGATTATGCATTTAATTGTTCCCATAAATCCGAAAACTGTCTACCATAAATTACAGGTAAATACAGCAATTCACCTCGTCTGCCGAGCCCTCGACAGAGGTTGGTACTTAGAAGGCCAAATATTAACATGTGTGTCATAGCTAACGGAAAACATTTACTTAACAAGCCTATTATAGCAACTGGTCTCTTCACTCATCGCTAAGAAAATATAAACTTGTTGATACAAAGATCGATGCATGCATCGGAAATAATACGTATATATACGTTTATTGGCAAACATGTTGTAAACTTAAACGAGGAAAAAAAATAACAAAGGCTATTGAGAGGACAAAATGATCGTTAATATTAAAAACGATGAAAGTTATTAAAAAAAACTCTGATTACTCAACATTTACACTTCCGTAATTGCAAAACACTAATGGGTTGCTTATTTTCCCTATAAGGACGTTCGAAAATACGTACGCGTAAAATATGATGTTTCACTTGGGGTGACAATGTGATAAGGGGAGATGGGAGGTCTAAGGAAACGTGACGTTCACAGTCAACTTAATCTGCTTTTATCGCAGTATATCATGTACAGGTTAAAGGGGGAGAAGGTGCAGGTAAAAAGATGGAGGAATATAATTTTAACAAAAGGTGACCATAAAAACGGTCCAAAAACGTAAATGCTGAATTGCCCACAGACCAAATAGTTTATTAATATGTATGATTCATCGAATTAATTGATTGGCAATGTCCCGATGTTATCATTTTTGTTTTAACAGTACGAAACTGTAGTACATATAAATGTATACTGTATATTATAAAAGGGCCCGTAATTATCGACACGCAAACGTGTGTGTTCAACGTGGTCACTCGATAGGGATTGGAAATGCAAGCGTATTTGTAACCGCTTGCATTTTTAAAGCTTATCCGGTGTATATTACACAACTTCAAGTACGTACTGATATTCTAAAGTTGAATTCGTTAATATAAATAAAACCATATCAAAAACGTATGATTTACGCTAAAATCAGCGCACACTTAATTTTCTCATAAAACTAATAGCGTCATGGAAGTAGGAACCGTCCGTTTGGGACTAATAAAGGCTTGTTATGCAGAATTTTACTGGAGCATTGCACTACAGCGGTACGCTGTGCAGGATAATTACGGGTCGGCGACCTGGTGCAAAGCTTAGAAAAGGAGCTAGTGCTAAAATTCGCCTCCCACTAAACACGAGTTCAGTTAACATGCAATTTAAGACAATGCTAAATCTTACTAATATTATAAATGTGAAAGTTTGTATATTTGGATGTTTGTTACTCTTTTCCGTAAAAACGACCGAAGAAATTCGGATTAAATCTGGCAAACAGATAGTTTACCTGGATTAACACATATAGGTGAGGAGGCCTTGTGCACTTGCAGCTCAAAGAAGCGGCAAAGTTAAGCAACTTTAGCTCGGTTGGCATCAGTTGTGTGTCCAAAATTATAAACCCATTATCTGACTCCGGTCTCGTTCTAAGGACGCCAGTTGTTTCCTTTAGTTAGGTGGTAGTTGGAAGTCAGAGAGGCAATCCCTCCATGTAAATATTGGTGGACAGATAAAACCGTACATATCGGGAGCTGACCCCAGTTGGCACCAACAAATTTTGAAAATTGATGAAAACATAGGTATTGTGGAACATGGACACATTAGTCACTAATTCGCGAATATTATTTTGTATTCGTTATGACGTCACGACTTAGTATCTTGAGTCATGCGGTATTATCTGTTTGGCCTTCAATAAGAAACAAAGAATGCTTTATAATTCTCAATTCTTGCTAAAAGCAAATTGTTACACTTTTTCTAATGTAACTTCATATGAACTCTTCACAGATAAAGCATCTTTTATCTACAAGTAAAATAATTATAACTGCCCTATCTTTTAGATCTATCTCTACGATTTTATTGAAGTATAAGTTCATTTCGGACATCAGCACTCGAGTTATAGTTTTTAAACGGAGCGAATAAATTGACTGTACTTATCGTGATAAAAAAATCAAAGCAGTCGTGAGGACTACCGACTGAAGTGAAAACATAAAATTATAATCAAACAGTTGTTATTTTTGGATATCCAAATTATTTGTTTGATCTTAAATTAAAACTTGCACTTAAATCAAAATTATTCGTCCGTTCATAAAAAAAATTAAATTATTAATTTCTTCATTCACATCTGGCCCTGCGCAATAAAATATTAATAGGAACAGATAGGTATAGTGTTATCGTTAACACATCACGTGACCAAATCACGTTACGTAAGCGATGACGATGATGCGAGTTCCATGATTTTGGTTCACCCACGAAGTGTTCAACGCGCCTAAAGAACTTTACACTTCAAAAACAAGTTATCCATGGTTTTAAAATAAAACAGTTACACAAACTTTTCATCGCCATATCATTTAGGAATCAATCGTAATAAATCCAATGCAGCATACCCTTAAAGGGTTTTATCTGCAGCCTACATTTCAAGCCTGCCATGTTAGGGTAACTATGTGATGTCACATTGTAAGCGCATTCAAGTGTCAGGCAGAATATTGCCCATACTCTTCCTATTGTTTCGAGACGTGAGATTCAAAGGCGCTTCTTAACAAACGTGATTCCAGGTCAACATATATCACCACGTCATACCAAATGTGGAAGTAAAATCTTTAGTATAACAACTTTACATGTGCTTCAATAACGAGTCAATTAGACAACCAATTATGGATTGATTAGTCTAAGAGAAATTTCAAAAATATAAATTTATAAACTAATCGAAAAGTCAAACTTATCACTGAAGTAATATCAAAAAATTCCAGTGGCCTTTTAGCAGGTGAGGGCCCACACTACTCTGCTTTTTGCTCCGAATGACAGGGTAAGCGGTTAGGAAAATTTGTGATTACCTTAACAATAAAACGATGTTCCAGCTTTCGTCCAGGTCGTATGGTACCTGTGCATTTCGGTGTATTGAAACAAACAAACAGTATGTAGAGTAGGTATACCTTAGTATAAAATTATACACAACATTTTACATTTAGTTTATTGGTTTTAAATCAGTAAATCCTTACTTAAATATTATAAATGCAAAGGTGAGAACAAATTATTTGTGAATTTAATTAAAAAAAACATTTCACAAAAAAAATTAAAGTGGCTGAGCATATCAAATGCTACAGCCCCCTTAGAATGAAAAACGAAACGTTAGATGAAATTTCGTTTCGTTTAATTGTGATTGGTCGCCTGAATCACGCATCGAAATCTCGACTAATCAGGAATCACGCGACTCAATCACAATGACTCGATACGAAAGTTCGTTTAAAGTTTAGTTTTTCATTCTAAGGGGGCAGATCAAAAATGCGAAGGTGAGTTTGCGCGTTAACTACTGAACCCAATCATCATGAATGTTCATACATAAATATAGTCTTAAGCCCAGAAAATGGTTCCCGTCGTAACGCTATTTTTAAATAGAGATAATTAATTTGCCGTGGAGTGATGTATAATATTCTGAAATCCAAGCGAAGTCGCGGCAAGAATCTAGTATATTTTTTTGTACTCGCCCTTTATATTGGCATTTTATCCGTTATTGCCGACTTTCACTCGTCTGATATTGTGACCAATGCTACAGGGACTGGTTCCAACAAGAAACTGTATGGTATTGGCGAAATTATTCTCATTAACTCATTATAATACCGTAGGTAGTGATATAAAAAGCAGTACCACGCGATACTTTCCTTTCACCTTCTTGGAATGTAACCCGCTAATTCATCCGTCTCATGTAGGGCTGACTGATCTAAACAATACTGTCACTATCTAACTGTTAACAAATGAAATCTTTAAATCATCCAAAACAAGAGTCTAATAAGGAGTTCCTGTGATTGTGATTATTTATTTGTCTCTTGGACCCAAATCCAAGCAGACGTAGGCGCGAGTAGAGCTAGTAGTTGATAAAATCTTTATGAAACACAATATATATACTATCCCTTACTAAGTGAGTGCAATTTTAACAAGAATTACATTTAAAAAGTCTAAAATATTTTAATAGGTATAATATTATGTTACTACAATTACGCACTGAGGTAAAAGGTACGCGTCACACAATTCAAGAACAATACAAGAAACACATGTTAGAGTTTTGACAACCCTTAGTGTTAGTTTACAGTTTATATTCATGTTGGTATAAGACAACTATTAGACTATTTATCATAGTCAGCTAATATAGTAAGACATTGTTGCTTCTTGTTTTGTAATCATTCAAGCAGAAATCGCAATTTTACATTCTCTTACTCAGTAGCACGTGTAAATTTTACAACTGACATTTACGGAGCATGTAATATGAGTTTATGTAGAACGAGTGTTCTATTAAATTGTACCTTTCAATTGATCAAGAGTAGTTGATATTAATGCAATAAGATACCTAGCCATGCTACTTATAATCGATATGTTATTTCTAAATAGACAATCAAATTAATTGCCTCGGTGGTGTAGCGGTAGTTTATGCGACTGCTAATCATGAGGTCTCGGGTTCGATACCCGGGTCAGACAATGTTATTGAGCTTTTTCCTAAAAAGAAAAATTCTCAGTAGCAGCCCGGAGTTTGGAAATGTGCCCGGTAGACGTCAATAGGCTCGCCCCCTATTACGTGGGACTTAAACATATCTGGGACTCGTGGGTGTGTAATACACCTCTGCCTACCCCTTCGGGGAATACAGGCGTGATGCTATGTTTTTTTGTTTAACAATCAAATTGTTCGAGAATTTAGAGAACGCTCCTACTACTACGTCTAACATGCACTTAACCCTCTAGTCCGCTTATTATAATATATGTATAAGCTTATTTTTTAAATCAAACACTGTATGTGTTTGATTTAATTTGTAGGTATAATTTAATTGGGCTTAAAAAAACGGCCTTTTATACTAGCTTACCCGTTACTTTGTTCGCGTGAAATTTTACTCTTATTGCGAAGAACGCTACTTCTTTTTCCAAAATAAAAGTAACGTAAGTTATTCCTAATAACATTAAATAGCTATCTGCCAAAGAAGGTCCCGTCAAAATCAGTCCAGCCGTTTCGAAGTTTAGCCAGTAAAACCAGACAGACTAGCAAATATTTAAATTTGCTAGGTCTTTTTTGTCATAAGTATAATTCTTACCGTATAATATGTATGTACTTTAATATTTATTAAAGAATCTGTTATTTATACATTACAAACAGACACAATTTTATTTATTTATATGGACAAACTTAGTACTTAGGTATCTAATTAAAGAATTGTTTATATTAATTGAAAATATTTTCTAAGACAAATCAAATAGTTATCAAGACAAACTGGTTAAAGCGGAAACCTAGGCACCGATTTAATGAATCGCATCCGTAGCTGTCGCAAGAGGCAAGAGGTAATAGACAGACAGGCTTCTTAGGACAGTTAAGGAGCCTTATTAATAGATAACGAGCACATCAACTTGTATTTATCTGCAAAAAAATAAGTTTTGTTCAGGTATCTTTACTAGTAAAATATTTACGAGACTTCCACTGGACGGTACGAATTAGAACTATTGAGGTTGTAACAGTACACCACCGAAGGAATGTAACATAGTTCCAGTGGCCCGCCAATAAAGGCGGAGAGACGGCACACGGCGGGTTTCCATAGTGGATGCAGGCCCCACACTACCTTGTTCATTGCCCCGAACGACGGGGTGTGCGGTTAGGAACATTTTCTCCCGCCTTAACAATAAAAAAGTTTGTAACAGTGTTTTTTTAGTGATTTTAATGTTAGTTCAAGAGTCAAGTAAATCAACGTTCAATAGTCAATAGTACGCAATATGAGTGGTATACATAATTTATAGCCGAATTAATATAAGATTAAAGTGAGAAATAACTTTAAAGATCTTTAAATTATCAGAAAGTCTAATTTCTATCAATAGTGGAAATAGTCAAACATAAATAACGAATAAAATAAAAAATAGACGTCGCGAGGACGTCTACCAGATGTGAAAACATCGAAATTATTTTGTAGAAATAATGAGTAGAAATAAAATGATCATAACTTTTTCAATGTGTGCTTGTATAAAATTTTGGCATGTCTAAAATAACGGAAATGGACACAAATCATCATCCCGGCCCTGGATATCATCTAGGACTGAAGTACTAGTCAAGAAAATTTAAACGAGCCCTAACTCGATGGAGTTGCGCTATTTAATTACAGATTTCTCATGGCCACCTTCCAGCTTCATCATCAGACCCTGGATCCCATCTTGAAACAAGGAATTCATCAAGATGAATCAAACGAGTCCAAACTCGATGGGGTTGCGTCGTTTCATTATAGAGTTACTGTAGCCACCTTCCAGCTTCATTATCAGACCCTGGATACCCTCTAAAGACAAAGTACTCGTCAAGACGAATCAAACGAGTCCAAACTCGATAGGATTGAGCCGTTTCATTATAGAGTTCCTATGTCCATCTTCCAGCTCCATCATCAGATCAGCTCCATGTTATCATAATATTGTATTGTCACGCGACATACATATGCGTGTAAAATTTCAGCTCAATCGGAAACCGTAAAAAGTGTATCAAATTTAACTTGCAAGATTTTAACGAGACAAGGAAGATAAATAATAATAAATATAATAGAGATTTTACCTTCCCTCCGCATTAGATGTTTCACATCAAAAACATTGGTATGAGCTGTCGCTTACTAGCTTTTTGTTTTCCAGTTATATCTTTATCTAAGTGTACATAATGTCCTATATTTTGCCTAACACTAGCCCTTACTAATAAACACTATATAAGCTCCGAATAGTTATACGGTGTTTTGTTCCGTTCTTGCAACGTAATACTGTCATATTAGTGACAAAGACAAGACCAAAACACTGAATAACTATTCAGAGGTTACATCGTTTATTAGTAAGGCAGTAGAAGTATTACAACTGAAACTTTAATTCCAATTCAATGTATTATGTAACATAATGGACACATGTCTATTGTCTGTATTGTGATATTTTTCTCTTCACTTAAAACGTTACAGAAACATGTTGTATAAATATAGCCTATCTTATTACACACACGCTTGTTGGGTAAACAGTTTGCTGGACGTCGATAAAACACGCAATCTTTATCTAGAATAGGTACTGCTAAAGCGACCTTTGGCGGTTATTTGCTAGTAGCTATGCCGTGACTTACTGCAATTAGTTCAAACGATATCTAGATCTACGTACTATTGGTTTAGTCAATGGCAATATTCGAGAAAAATAATGTACTTAAGTAATTGTTTTTAATTAAAGAATATCAGACGCTTATTAATTAAATCGTCTACTAATATAATTTGTGAAAGAATAGGATGGAAGGGTTGATAAGAAGGGGATAGTACGGATACTAAGGAGATACGGAGGATAAGAAGGATAATAAGGAAATGATGCGCTTTCACTCACCTTACGAAACACAACGGCAGGGGTTACCTTCAGTTTTGCACTCTGATCTTCTGTGGTACTTCCCCGATGGAGTCAGCCCATTCATGGCTGGAATAAGCATGGATCTACCTATGCATTTCTTTTTTTTTATTTAGTTAATGACATGAAATTGTATTTCTTTTTCACTAATCATTTTGGCATCGTTGTTTGACAGAACATCATGGACTCATTAAACATGTTATTTGGTTTAAATTTTAATATAAACATCGTTAATCACCTTTTGTTATGATTATGAGAAAAATGATATTACGTCACCTGATCATCTCAAACATTACACACTTTTAGACCAGGACGTACGGACATGAAATAATGATTTTAGCACTAAGCACAAAGAAAAAAAAATTCTTTCTTTATTTCTTTATGAAAACATTCCATACCAGGAAATAATTACCTACCTATAGTTCAAGCGATAAACTAAAAAATTCAAAACCCAACCACAAAATAAACAGGTACAGAAGTCAAGCTGCATACAACGCGCGCTCGAGCAATGCACACATACACATCGCTCACGGGAGCGAGCGAGTGCCGTCCGCTTCTGACTAGTGATGTTTTTGTGCAAAGATGGAGCAACGAAGTTAAAGCTGTTCAGTTGAAGGATGTTTAAATTCTACTTTAAACGGTGAATGCTTGCTTTTTAAGCTGCCAGTTGTATCAGAGAGGTAAGTAGGGATTTGCTTGTATTTTAACGTAACACAGAACAGTAGGGAGGTAGGTAAGCGCCGCACGCCTAAAAGGCGAACATGAGTTTGAGGCCTTGTAATATTTTTACAATTTATATTATTTGTAAGCCTTGTGTTCATAAAACCTAGAGTTTCCATCGCTGCAACGCAACGATCTTAAACACACCCTTGAGCGTCGTGATCGTATATTTAGCCAATGTCGGAATCGTCGCAAGATATTTTCTGTGACAATTTGTAGGTATAACAATGACATTAAACAAAAAAAAAGAATTATTTTTGTTATTATTGAATTTTATTTCAATTATTCCTGTTTTATTCTCGACAATCAATCAAACAACTAGATACGAGTGCCACTACCACGATAGTTTTTTCGCATAAGCCAGAGTTGATAACCCTTTTTTTTTTTTTTTTTGTTATGGCGGGAAAAAATGTTCCTAACCGCACACCCCGTCGTTCGGGGCAACGAACAGGGTAGTGTGGGGCCCTCACCCACTAAAGAAACCCGCCGTGTGCCGTCTCTCCGCCTTTGTTGGCGGGCCACTGGAACTATGTTACATTCCTTCGGTGGTCCGCCGGCGGCTTACCCTTTCGGGTACCCTCTACTGAGCGACGCATCCGCACATGGAGCGTCGCACCTTCGCGGGAGGCCTTGCGGGTGGCGGACGTTCCCCGGTCCATCCACCCGCAGCCTCAGCTAGGGCGGCATGAGGCGCAAGTATCTGCGCCTGCGCCGCCCCGGTCGCTGGCGGCGGTTTGGGTCAGCGGAAGAATCCTCCTCCCTAGCCCTCTCCGCCGCTTCCTTCCGCGAGATAACCTCCTCGCAGAAGGCAGCGACCGCGGCCCAATTCCTGTCACTGCCAAGCATCGCTCTGACGACGCTCGGCAGCGAGAGGTCCCCCCCTATTTCCGCGACGAGTTCACGGCGCTGCTCGGCCCTAGCCGGGCACGACTCGAGCGTGTGCCGCGCCGTGTCCTCGTCACAGCCGCAGTGGTGACAGCCCGGAGTCGCTTCCCTCCTTGCGACTATGTGCAGATATCTGCCGAAGCAACCATGCCCCGACAGCATCTGCACGAGTCTGAAGGTAAGGACTCCATGCCGTCGCCCCGCCCACTCCTCCAGCACTGGCTGGAGCGCCCCTACAGTCCAAAGACCGGCCCGGGGCGCCTCCAACCGTGCCCTCCATCTCACCATGGCAGCTCGGCGGGCGTCGCCCTGCCACCTGGCCACCTCTCTGGGTAGGGGGCGTCCGCCCCCCTCCCGCTCTTGTGACGCCCGCCGATACACTTCAGCGAGCACCTCCGCCTCCAAGTCCCACGGGGGGATTCCGGCCAACGCGCAGGCCGCCTCCGTCGACACCGTGCGGTATCCACGTATGACCCTGGACGCAACGACTCTCTGTGGTCTTCACAGAAGAGCCCTGTTCAGTGCGTCCAGGGACCCCGCCCACACGGGTGCGCCGTACAGCGCCATAGACCGGACCACCCCCGCGTAAAGCCGTCGGCACGCATTGTTGGGTCCGCCCATATTCGGCATGAGCCGTGCAAGGGCGGACGCTGCGCCGATTAGCCTCGGGGACAGTTGGCGGAAGTGCTCGCGAAAGCGCCACCGCCCGTCCAGAGAGTTGATAACCCTAGCGCGACCACCGTACGTAGGTATGAAAAGTGAGGTACATATGTGAGCTTGACTTCTGTACCTGTTTATTTTGTGACCCAAACCTTACTTTATCATACCTATAACTACTGAAGTAATGTCCGCCAACAAAGGCGGAAAGACTGCACACGGTCGGTTTATTTAGTTAGAGGGTGAGTGCCTTACACTACTCTGCTAGTTGCCCCAAACAATAGGATGTGCGGTTAAGTCATTTCATCCCCCGTAACAAAAAATGCATTAAGTAATTCATTATGAAACCCTGATCACCGTCTATCTACATAATAATAACCTTATTCCTTGGGACAATTCCAATGAATAAGGCTCATTGGAACACTTCTCTGTTTTAAGTTGTAAGGGTATCCTGTAAATAGAATCCGTTCCGTCAACTAGAGATGAGGTTAACAGATTTTGATGGGACATATAAAAAAGCAAAATATTACAGATATATTATGTAGCTTCGAACTATCCAAAAATTCCATTACGTCATCACAAATTCATCTGGAATGCGTAATTAGGTTCATTATAATTCTTTGTATTGCCTCTCTCTTCAATTACAATAATTACTTAATCATAGTAATACGGTCACTTATTAAAGTGCCACGTTTTAGTTATTAAAAATACATAAAATATGCAGTACTTCAACTTATATAAATATGTATACACACAAACTATTAAAATAGTTGCGTACAACACTAATGACATTCAGTAAAAAGGTATGTGAATAATATTTATTGTACAATAATAAATAATAGTCATACAATGCGTTTGTGTGAACAGGTTTTCACCGTTATTGATTTAATCGGTCATTTTTCTTCCTATATATAAGCATTTATCGGATTGTGCTCAGCACTTAAACCTGTGGGCACCACTCATGTTATCAAGCAGATAAAGGCTCTATAGATTACACGGTATATAGCGTTCGATATTTAGCTTATGACGTCATAGTAATAAAATGCAACTATTAGGATACTTTTTAACCGCCAACGCAGAGGACTGTTGCAAGTTTATCGCACGGTGTAAATTTGTGTCTGTATCTGGTATTATTACTTCGCAATTAACGAAAGGATTTTGAGAGACTCTTAATTATAATTTAAGAAAATCTGTTACAGTCGTTTGAATAGTATCAGCTCTTTCCAAATGCCTCAACAATATACGGCAATGAGGTATAGGGCTTTCTTTGGAATAATCTCAATGTATTGTAAATTTGCCGTGTGGGCGCGGCTTTAGAATTGTACCACCACTCTCCACCCATGGGAGTCGTAAGAGCCGACTGAGGGAATACCGTGGGAGTGGGCAGCAGCACTCCTTCGAGTATTAACAACATCCACTGCGATCGCCAACCCGCCTGCCAAGCGTGGCGATTACGGCACTATCCCCCATTCTTGGGGAGGCCTATGTCCAGCAGTGGCTGATGGATGGATGGATGGATGGATTATAGATAAAAATAATTAGCTCTGCGCAAGAAAACCTAATAATGAGTTGACATGATCGTGTAGTGATCATGATCATTAGTGTAGCGTGAATTACGCGCAACGGGAGTGCGACAATGTTGTGATATTGCGAATTTAATGAAGCCTGTCGAGCGTACGTACTAACCCCACTCTTCTTGGAGACGTAACCATTCACCAGGTCGCACTAGACAGAAAAATTCTAAGTTAGTGTATAGTAAGTAATTTTTACAGCATACGGCCTTAAGAAGCTCAAGAGCTCACCGAGGAGCTCCCTATCATCACAGCGGTAAGTGACCGTATACCAAAACAATTTATGTTTGATAAAAAATATAGATCCAACTGTATGAAGACGGACACTGTGAGGGACTAAGGCCCCGCGAGCTCCGTATCTTCACAGATGGATCAAAAACAGGTACAGGCACTGGAGCCGGAGTCTTCTCAGAAGATCTCAATGTACATATAGCTGCGTAGCTAGCACTAGGTAGGCATAACACGGTAGGCAGAATGTTTGGGTATCACCCTAGCAGCATCTGCAATCACATCCAGAGAGATAAAGGGTAAGAATCTCCGAATACTGTCAGACAGTATGGCAGTGCTCCAGGCGCTGAACAGCCATACGGTCACATCTGGACTCATACACGAATGCCACCAAAGACTAAATCAGGTTGGCAACTTCAATAACATAACCCTACAATGGATCAAGGGACACAGTGGCTCCAGAGGTAATGATGCAGCAGATGAGCTGGCTAGAAGAGGTTCTGACATGGCTGCTGTCGGACCGGAACCCATCATAGCTTTGCCCTTTGCCAAGCTTCGGACTCTGGTAAGGGAAAGAACTACAGACCATCATCAACTCTATTGGTCGAGTCACGGTGAGTGTAGACAGGCCAAGGAAGCACTGCCGCTGTTAGACAGCCGAATCACTAAACAGTTTTTTTTTATACTACATGGGTGGCGAGCAAGCATACGGCCTACCTGATGGTAAGCGATTACCGTAGCCTATAGACACTAGCAACAGCAGAGGCATAACTCGTGCGTCGCCAACTCCAAGAAATGGGATAGGAGGTGGATAGGAATAGAAATAATAGGATAGGTAGGATACTAAGGAGAGTCTCACTCACTACCAAACACAACGATAAGAGTAACTAATTAAGTACCGTTGTTAGGTTGTTACACGCTGATCTTATGTGAGAGGGTGGTACTTACTTCCCCGATCGAGCTAGCCCATTCGTGCTGGGATTAGCAAGGCTCCACCACTAGAAGACTTTCCAATCATTCGATAGTAGGCACGCCTGCAACCTCCTACAAAAGTATTATTTAGATAGGTACTAATATCATCTTTCACGGACTCATCATTGTATTAGTTTCCGTGTTTCTGCATACCATATAAGTAGCTATTTATTATTATATTATCGCGTGAACAGTCAATATTTGGATGACCCTTTCGTGGTAATGTTCCGTATTGATAAAAGTTTATCGTTCCGTATACTTACATGTTGAAAAAAACACATGTAATCATAAGGGAATCGGCATTATTGACAAATGACATGACAGTGCCATCGTATCTATTATATTTAAAGTGTGGTAGTATGCCGATGCCTGCTTAAAGGGGCCTGCTCCTCAGGGGAAATAGATACCACCATCCTCTCATAGATAAAATGCGTACAATAACAATAGGTAACCTTCAGTTGGGTATCGTTCGATGACGTCGCCTTATGTCAAAATTTCCTTCACCCTCTATACCATCATTTCTCTTTACTTGTTCGTTATTCTTCACCACTTCAATCCCTTTCCTTGAAGTTGGTAACACACGAGTAGTCTCAGGATTACTATTTTCTATAGGCTACAGTAGCCGCTTACCATCAGGGCCCTTACGCTTATTTGCTACCTTTAAATATTTTCTATATTTAAAATGTAATTTAAATTGGCTTTCTTAGCAATTCACCCACATTACCTATATGAAAGGTAGGAACTTCCTATCTGTCTGAACAAAAAACACAAATAATATATGTAATAGCTAATCCTTTCTAACATTTACGCGAATTTTACACATTTTGAAATAAAACTACGTTTACGGAATCTATCACGTTTACTTGATTTTTATGCTATGCCGACGTTTCGAATACTTTACAGCATTCATGATCACGGGTGGACTTAGATGGTAGGCGTCCAAAGCTGAAACGTCGGGATAGCATAAAAATCAAGTAAACGCGATAGATTCCGTAAACGTAGTTTTATTTCAAAATAATAGCTAATCGTTAGCATCACTTCATACTTCATCTTTTGTTTGGCGTAGGTAGATAGGTACCTACCTTTTGTAGACAACCCATACAAATAAATTTATAACATCAAGAGTACCTACAATCTCAATAGCTATGAAAAACATTAAAGCCAGTTGTTTAACTCTACAAATAATACTAACATGTGACGCGAAGGATAATGATTAACATGAGAAAAGAACCGACAGGATGTTTGCGTAAAAAATAGAATCCATCAAAACTAAACAAAAATAGATCATGTACTTACTTACCGTGTGGGGCCGGCTTTAGAATTGTCCCACCCCTCTCCACCCATGGGAGTCGTAAGAGCCGACTGAGGGAATACCGGGGGAGTGGGCAGCAGCACTCCCTCGAGTATTAACAACATCCACTGCGATGCGCCAACCCGCCTGCCAAGCGTGGCGATTATGGCACTATCCCCCATATGAGCGAAACACACGTTGTGGCGTTGTCTTGGGGAGGCCTATGTCCAGCAGTGGACGTCAAAAGGCTGATGGATGGATGGATGGATGGATTGACTACTTACTTATAATTTTCTTTTCTAATTTAAACGAGTTGTATGGCAAACCCTGTATATATATAGCTTAGGGCGATTACCCGACCACTGAAGGAATGTAATATGGTTCCAGTGGGCCGCCAATAAAGGCGGAGAGAGGGCACACGGCGGGTTTATTTAGTGGGTGAGGGCACACTACCCTGTACGTTGCCCCGAACAACGGGGTGTGCGGTTAGGTACATTTGTTCCCGCCTAAACAAAAAAAAAACAAAAAAGGTGTGGTTACCCGGTGGTAAGTGATAACAGCCGCTCCTGGACTCAACAATACTATGAATACTGTCAAGCTGGTGCTCATCATTTCACTTCGCGAGCTTAATGAAAGAATAAACGGCTAACCCCCGGCTACAACCAAAACACACAAGGTGTTTCAAACGTAACACGGGAGGCGGTTGTACCGACCCGCGCCGATAACAAGCAATTACACTAACTCCCACTTGGTACCCAACCCTGGGTGATAACTGCTTACTTTCCTTAGTCACCTCGTACGGCACCTACACGGGAAAGAATGGGGTGGTCATACCCGGTAGACATCATTAGGCTCGCCCCCTGTTACGTGGGACTTAAACATAGCTGGCGAATCGTGGGTGTGTAATACACCTCTGCCTACCCCTTCGGGGAATACAGGCGTGATACTATGTCACTATGTCATACCATACTCAGTCTGTCACCACTCGGATAAGTATTTCCAAGTTAAATAATATCATTTTTTTTATAAGGTTGCACTAACTACGATGTTGAGTTTGAAACTCGGTCATTATTGATAAAAATGTAAATTGAAACATTGCCTAATATCATAATTCAGAGCAGTGTACCTATTCAAAACATAAATTTATAATTATAAGTAGGTAGGTACCTACGTCTTTAGTTATCTATCAATTATGCTCTCAAACGAATTCTATTAGCAGCCAGATTGTACCTAGGTGGTTACTTGAGGTGGGCAGTGTCCTACGTAAATAGAAACGATAAATAGGTATTTACGATTAAAATATTGTAATGAAGAATCACTATATGAAATGTGAAACAATTCAAATCCAATGATGTTATAAACAATAACAAACAACAACGTTGAGGTACAAAATTGTTTGGTTAAATCAGACTCGTCCTTGCTGCACGTTGGTTCTTGTGTTCTTGGTCCCTTTGTAATTCCTGTGGCGAGGTTGCATTCTCTCGGTGCTATAGCAATGCGGCCGCCTGCCAAGATGCAAGGAGGCCTACGCGCCCTCCAACACATATTGTGCAGTCACCAGTCAGCCGTGTTTTAAACACGAATAAACATTATTTATAACATCAGTTACATTAAATACTTTTAACAGTTCAACACCAAAAATGATCAATTTCCCGCCAATAATTATGTTCTTTCGAAAGATCTTAGGTTATTTGAAAACAAGTTCGCGAGTTATCTTAGCGTAATAACAAGCATTGATTTCCTTAATAGTATAACTAAATATTTAATGTGAACAATGTAAAAGAGGATACTAGATAAATAAACACCGTTAGTAGTTGTCAGTAGATATTGATAAATACTTAAGTCTGTCTTACTAACCTGATAGCTCGGCGCAGTCACTCATAATCCAAGCTGCATTTTAACCTCAAAAGGCACTTTATGCACGGACACAATACGTAAAGGTCACGGTTATGTATTATTGCATAATATCACCAAACCTTAACACAAGTAACTGAAGGGATTTACAAAAAACAATACACGATCGAGGATTACTGTTAATGCTGTTATCATAAACACGAATGCACAGTTCGATGCACGTTTATAATACAACAAACGACGCGAGTATCCATTCAAGACTCCATCAAATCGCATATTTGAAGAGTTATCTAAATGAAACAAGCACCAATGACGATTCGATCTTTTATGATTTATGCAGTTTACGAATTAACATGTCACGGCCGCGCACTGCAGTCCGTCTGACACGACGAATATGGCGGATGAATTTGAACTACGCTTGCGCCGCCCGTGCGCGGTGCACACAGATCAAACGCCGTTATTCGCCGGTAAATACAAAACACCAGAGTTAGTGCTGACATCTATTAACAATTTAAGGAACTTGTATGTTAAGAGCTTCAGAGAGATAGTAAATACTTTTTGATATAGTTCACAGGTAGCGGTAATGTTAAGCGTCAATTTGTCGCCCACAAACGAATCTGACTGTGTAACTGCTGGTTCATCGTCATTTCCATTAATATTACTTTACTCTTTGCATCGTCATAATCATATTCATATATTATTCATCGTCTAAGTATTCATAATATACATATTATAGACCAGGTACCCAAACCCAAACCCATTATATCAGTAGGTACCGTAGACTTTGTATAGGAATTCACTGATATAGGGATAAAATGACACTTGTTATATTTACTCATTGATGTATACCTATATATACTATGTATATAATATAACTCAATGTAACTATTTATTGATATTTTTTTAAAGTTAGGGATAAGTATGTATGTACAAAGGTATTTTAAATTTTAAAAACCATTGAGCAGCGTCCAGCCGGGTTGCCATGCTGAAGTGGCAATGGGCAGGCCACATCGCTCGACGAACCGATAACCGTTGGGGACGAAAGGTTCTCGAGTGGCGACCACGTATCGGACGGCGCAGCGTGGGACGGCCCTCCACCAGATGGACCGACGATCTGGTCAAAGCTGCGGGGGTCAAAGCCGTTGGATGCGGTCGGCACAGGACCGCTCGTTGTGGCGTTCTCTTGGGGAAGCCTATGTCCAGCAGTGGACGTTGAAAGGCTGATGGATGGATGGATGGATGAAGCAGCGACCGTTACATATTATTATAGTGGCCCTCGACCACAGACGATGTGGTAATGGATAATATAAATATACGAGTATTAAGTAGGTACCTACTACGTTCTTGGTCCCGTCAATCTATAAGACAGTTTCCTATGAAATTTAGATTTACGCCCATTATTAAATTGCTATTTATAATAACCAGGCAAAATGTTATGCGCAAATTTTAAAATAACGTTGCACCACAGACAGATGGCGTAGTGCATTATTATACACATACGCATACCTTCCGTAGATAAGTGCTATTTAAGTTCGAATTCCACACACGACAATTATCTGTCTTATAAATCGCTGAATCTGGGTGTACCTTTTGTCGGTATTGTATGTTTCTAAAGTCCTCCATGATACTTGAGTTATTTCCTAGCGCAAGATGTGAAATAGACATTTCTTATTAGTAAGGTAGGAGAGACAAGACGAGACGAGTGAGTGAGAGTGAAATCGGTTAGGCTAACTAAGGAATACTAGAAATATAAACTAAAAACTTTATCAATATTGTGGAGTAGGTAATATTGCCAACTATACTTTAGGTATTATTATAAAGTTAACGTTATTACGTATCCTACTTTATGTTTGGCAAATATAGGTACTTTATACCCAGCTCCACATTTTCAATTACCAGTAAATATTTTTATTAAGATTATGTTGGTTTATAACAGCTTATTTTCTTTAGAAAACTCTATATTTAAGTATAGAGCAGCATGTTGTTCCGCGTTAAAGATACATACTTATTATTGTCCGTTCGACCACTAAACCATTCTTGGAGGTATAAGCTCTTTTGATAAGTAACTCCTCCATATTTGATGATGGGACCGATGTCACCTATACGAAAGTCATACCTGCATACATTTACGCCTGTTTCCCACAGGGGTAGACCACTTATCATATAACGGCCTTCCACTGCCCACAGTTTGCCTAGACACGTGACGGATGGCAAACCACGTCACCGCCCTTCTGATTTATGTTATTTAAAATCTCCATTGCGTTCCCACGGGATGACGAAAATCATCCATCCATCCATCAGCCTTTCAAAGTCCACTGCTGGACATAGGCCTCCCCAAAAAAACGCCACAACGAGCGGTCCCGTCATGTCAGTCGGCTCTTACGACTTCCGTGGGTAGAGAGGGTTGGGACAATTCTAAAGCCGGCCCCACACGGCCGTTTTAAATAGACTAATGTTTCTAGAAGATATTATATTCGAACACACGTTAATAGATTTCTATGTCACTTTTGGTTGGGAATACTGAGTCTAGAGACCTACACATTTTAAAGTTGATCCCATTGTTTGATGAAAGGATCCTGGGGAAAATCACCATTCACCTCATAAACAATTTCAATGATTGTCGATTTTAATTTTTCAATTTGTATTATAAAGTAGGTACTTATACTTATAGTTTTAGGTAGTTTGCTTTTTTTAATCATATTTTATAACTTTTAAACATAGTGTTTATGTCAGTTGACTACAATTAGCTTTAAACACAAAGTGAAAAATGTGAAATCGAAAATAACAGTCACGAGCAGGATTCGAACCTGCATCTCCTGGATACCGTCCAGATGCTTTGCCAATTCAGCCATCGTGACCCTTGCTCCCGACTGCTAATTTCGATAACACATTCATACTTAACGTCTTTTGGGTGACGCCTGCACCATCTGTCGGAAGTATTTTCATACATTATACCGACTAGGTAAACTTAATTTTACAATTAAGATTTTACCTAATAATGACGCAAACCCTGTAAATATTTAGATATTTTTAGCATTTGACATGCTTAGCAACATACATTAAACACAAAGTGAAAATAATATGTAATAGTATAATGTATGAAAATACTTCCGACAGATGGTGCAGGCGTCACCCAAAAGACGTTAAGTATGAATGTGTTATCGAAATTAGCAGTCGCGAGCAAGGGTCACGATGGCTGAATTGGCAAAGCATCTGGACGGTATCCAGGAGATGCAGGTTCGAATCCTGCTCGTGACTGTTATTTTCGATTTCATATTTTTCACTTTGTGTTTAATGTATGTTGCTAAGCATGTCAAATGCTAAAAATATATATAAAAATATCTAAATACAATTAGCTTATTAACTAGTACAAAATCTTTTAGCCAAATACAAACAAAATTAAAGTTTGCTTTTATTTGATTATGCGTAGGTATTAATTATTTCAAGAAGCAAAAGTAATAAATAATGAAAGTCAAGCATTTCTAGCTAATATTGTATGTATTTATTTAAATTACTTACACCTGGCGATACACATTTTATCATAATAGACACCATACATACATTATTATCTATTTTATAACAATAAAATAATATAACTGTTTAAGAGTCCTAATTCAATATTTTTTGAAAAACATTTTTATTATTATTATATCCTCTAAGTATTTTTTAAAAATATGTTGAAGAAACATGACCGACTAGCTTTTTCAGGTTATTTTTTAAAACGAAAAATATTGTTGACTTTACTATTCTTACGTACGTAACCTATCTATAGATAAGCTTGAGTAAAAGAAAATACCCTATAATTAAACAATTATTGATTATTAAAGAAAACAGGTCATATAACAGTCACCATTTTCGTCACTTAAAAAAAATATTAAAGAAATGGAATAAAAAAATATTGTCCATATTGGCAGTGGTGTGATAATAATGAAAAAGTAAAATACTTGTTTATGTAACGATCAGGTTTACTATAGGCTTACTTATAATATTATAAACATAAACATAGCATTACGCCTGTATTCCCCGAAGGGGCAGGCAGAGGTGTATTACACACCCACGACTCGCCAGCTATGTTTAAGTCCCACGTAATAGGGGGCGAGCCTATTGACGTCTACCGGGCACATTTCCAAACTCCGCTTTCCAGAAACTCAGATATTGCATTCTTGACGTCAGATGTGTACCTATCGATCACTTTCTTGACTGAATATTTTCCTTGTCTTGTTGTCTGAACATCCTGAGTAAGACACCGCTTCATGTTGCTATTTTTAATTATTAATTTTTAACTTCCCTCTGTTCTGGACTTATTCAACTGCACTCTTGTTTTATTTTTTTGAATTTGCGTATTATTGTATCTTCATCTTTTCTCATATAAATATTTTATTGTTGCTGCCTACCAAATCCAAGCCTATTTATTGCAATGAGCACTATGGCCAAGTGCCCCGGCCCTCGATCGATGGAGCCTCCAATTTCTTGCTAAGTGTTAGTTCGACACATAATAATAATGCCGTTAGGGAGTATCGGTTCTTACAAAAATCAAATCAAGCGATATTGAATGCCAATAATACTTTATAGTCTATAGATTTTGTATGTGTATGTATCAATAAAAAAAATAACAATTGCTTGAATCTAGAGCTATGTATCATATTTAATAAATGTAGTATGGGCCCTCTTATTCTAAAGTGCCTAGGGCCTCTAACGCTTTAAAAACGGCCTTGTACATATTTTAAGAGCCTACCTACGGCAGACGTCAGTTTAGTACCTAAAACACTTATAAATGGGTTATCACTTATAAAAATATGAACTATGTACATGGCATTAGATCAAAATGTGCTAGGGATCCTTAAGCATCGACTTAATATTCAGTTTCATTTTCTTCTGGTCCTGTATCTTAGAGCAATAACGGCTAAACTATGGAAGACTAGGTATAAAAGGCAGAGGGCCATGACGTCTGTCCAAAGATTATTTGTTTGGAAATCATATATTGATAGGACTTCTTCCCCAGTGCTAACGCAGGGTATTCCAATTTCATTTGTAGTACAAGCTGAAAACATAAAGAGGGAATTATTAAAAGTTGACTATTATTATTAGAAATTATTGTACTTAGCTAATTGGTGCAAAGTTATGGTAGATTAATGAATTTGCAACAATTTTGAGCAGCAGAAATGACGAAAACAGAATCGAATCTATATATTTATAACCCGGTTTGTCTGTACATTTCTACACGAGCATTTTCCTGCTGTGGTTATAAGCTCTTGTTTTCGGTATAAAATCAAGTAAAAAGTTTTAAGTCTAATCAAAAGCTTTGTATTAAATAGGTTCAGTAGTTTTCAGATGATGCGCGAAGAAACAGCTGTATTACAGTAACATACATCGATATACTGTGTCATATTACTATCATTTTACGTACTTTTTATTCCCAATCGACATTTTTTGGGGGGATTTCCGATTATATTTACCGTATTCTTTTGTAAACCTTCAAAACATTCTACAAGTTTCGAGAAGTGATTAAACGTCACTTCTATTTAATTCAATTCTACCTGGCAGACCCTTTTTGTAGGGGATCCCCAAGCGCCATATTTATTTAACTGTTCGTTAGAAAAACGAGATTCCAGGAATACAGTTCATTATACATTAAATGTTTTCATAATTCGATGGTGACCTTAAGAGGATCATTTAGGAGGTAAGCTTTTTTAAATCGTCTAATGTAAGCGGTAAACTTTGTTTGTAGGGAATCTCTGGAACTACTGAACTAATACTAACGAAACCTTTCACTAATAGAAAGGTAATACATTATTGCAGATGGACTTAGGCTTGATAGAATATTCTGTATTATATATTATTACGTATGTACCTATAGGTATAACTACTTATAAAGTCTCGCGGTCTGTCGTTAATATTATACAAAGAAAGTTTAAACAAGTAGGGTAGGTACTTATTTAAATATGTTTACATTCTTCTGGCAAACTGTTTCATGTCATAGAGCTGTTTTTTAATCTCAATAATACCTACCTAAGTAGTTTGTCAGTCTGTAAATTCCATTTTTTCTATGCTGTAGGTATATATACAGCATATAAAAAACGGAATTTACAATGTATACCTGCATGACGGTTTGGGGCTGTTCCTGTTATTACATAGTACATAACCTTCTATTCGTGTAATAAATTCATATGGTATATCAGTAAGTAGTTTACTGGTCAAAAACAAATTACATTTCTGAAAAAAATATAAAAAAACTAAAAAGGACCTTGAATGTTTTGTAACAAAAACCTTTGACCAGTAAGCGTATGCTTACTTTTATGGATCGAGAACTCACGATTATAAATGAACCCTTCTAGTACTTACTTATATTCTGGACTCCATCCCATTGCAGTATACTCATCGCTTCATTAGAGTACATTAACCAAGACATATATCGGATCCATGACACATATCTTGGCATTGAGCTGTAAATGAAACATAGATAAGTAAGTAAGCTTTTTGCTAAACATTATTTATTCATAGCAAACACGAAACTGAAAAGGACGAACACACGTTAACATACTTTTTTCCCAGCAGGCTTACCACGAACTCTTATTGCGATCCAGTTTAGGACCCAAACTGAACTGAATCGCAATTTCATACCATGACGTGTCAAAGACGCAATCTTTTGTTTTTTGCCGAATCAGCACACTGGATCGCAAACATAACATCTTTGTATTGAAATTGAAATTCGTACCATGAACTTACTTGACAACCTAAACAAGATCGCTCAATTAGACATCATGGTAAGAAATACAACAACACACCTATTTTTAATTGCGTCTGAATTGAATCGCTAGCTAAGAGTTCATGGTAGGCAGGCAGTTCTTTGATGGCCGGAGTAGGCCACAAGGACGACGGTGACGGAGATATAAGTAAACTGTCGTTTTAGAAAAGGAAAACCGATACCCAACTAACATAAGGAGCACTAAAAACTTAAGCCAGTTATAGATGAATGAAATTTATCATCTATAGTGGTTAGTGGAACGGTCGTTTCTGTTCGACCGTCGCGCAGTATTAAGGTTTTTTTTTTTTTTTTGCTTTTGGTGGCAGACTAGCCACGGTCTATCTGATGGTAAATGGTAACCGCCGCCCATGGACTCAACTATACTGAGAGTATTGTCAAGCCGCTGCTCACCAATTATAATTTATAAACGGCTACCTACATCTCCTGCTACAGCCAAAACGCAACGGTGTTCTTCATGGCTGGTCACACGAGAGATGGTGGTACCAACCCGCTCGGGCCGGATACCAAGTGAGTACTCCCACTTGGTACCCAGCCCTTCCAACAGTCGTGCAATGGATGATAATTGCTTACTTCCCTTAGTCGCCTCATACGACACCCGTGGGAAAGAATGGGGTGATGACACTTGTATTCTTAATCCGTCACCACACGGAAGCTTTCTAAAAGGATAGAACTGTCATTATCATTGTTGCAGTCCCTTTTTCCAAGCGAGTATGTAATATCGCTGTTTATAACTTTGTTATTATTTTAGCATTTGACATGTTTAGCTGTTTTACAAGAAACATATTTGTAAAAACGATACGAAAAGAGTTATCTGTGAGCAGGGTTCGAACCCACGCCGCTCCCATTGCCGCTGCGAATTCTCTGACCGTTAAATCGAACCAATTTGCTGAAGTGACTTAAACAAATTTGTTTCTTTACCGCAGATCTTGTTCTACACATTCACAAGGACCACTAAAATGTCATTATTAATTAATTTGTTACTAAGAGCAGAATGGCCGTGTGGGGCCGGCTTTAGAATTGTCCCACCCCTCTCTACCCACGGGAGTCGTAAGAGCCGACTGAGGGAATATCGGGGGCGGGGGCAGCAGCACTCCCTCGAGTATTAACAACATCCACTGCGATCGCTAACCCGCCTGCCAAGCGTGGCGATTACGGCATTACCCCCCATGCTGGGACCGCTTGCTGTGGCGTTCTCTTGGGGAGGCCTATGTCCAGCAGTGGACTTTGAAAAGCTGATGGATGGACGGATGGAAGAGCAGAATGAGAAGGAGAAGAGGGTACAATACCTTAATTTAACAAATATTCCAGAAGTCATCATAAGAGCATAATCGAATGGCACGAGGTACGCAATGGCGACGGGCATTGATCCAAACGCACAAGAGAAGAATGAACCTGGTAACAATTACACCACAAATAAACTTTCAATACTAATATAATATATATAATAATAAATATAAATATTCACGGACATTTTTCACACAACGTCCTCTGGTCCCAAACTAAGCTTAACGCTTGCGCTATGGGTACCAGATTACGGATATAATACATATACTACTTTTTTTTTGTAAATACGTACATATAATAGATAGAAAACACCCAGACGCAGTACAAATATCTGTGTTCATCACACAAATAATTGTCCTAGGTGGGAATCGAACTCACGACCACGTGCACGGAAGTCGGTTACAGTACCGACTACGCCACGAGGCCCGTCATATATTTGTAAAAGTAAGTTAAATATATATATATATATATACTTATGAAAGTTAATTAACTAGGCACTTGAATGGTGTATACGCATATCACAGATACAAGGCAAACTTTGGTTCTGTGATCTGTGAATGTATACTTAGCATCTAACAACTCAATTATTTTACTCAGCAACACAACTTATGAAAACTTAGAAGTTACGTGTCGCTTGAAGTTCGATGATTCGCTATTAAATAACATTAGTATAAAATGGTGCAATTATGTTACCGACCATTTAAGACACTCAAGAGGTTTATAAGTTAACATTGTTAACTTATTCAAATCAGTATAAGTCCAAGTTACTTTCTTTCTTTCTTTCTATCACTTATGATTCAAGGGTTTCAGAGAGCCTGTTTACTTATAGTTGACTAAATGTACAACTTACCACAGGCGATAGCAACATTGAGCACTAGTACGGCTAGAAAGACTGTGAAGCTGAAGGCGTAAAAAGATCCACGTAGCCCCGCAATCCAGTACACCACCAGAGTGAACAATGTTGGCTCTATAAGAAGTCCAGGCAACTGCAGATGCAAAAACATGTTCATAAAACATAAAGATAGCTATAAAAAAATGCAAAATGGGACCAAGGCAAGGTCGCTTTATACAAGTGGCAGTGAATCATATAATACGTAATTCTGTGAAACAGCGCGAGTCTATATATATATCATAAATAGTAGCTACTATTCCCATCCATCTATCAACCTTTTGTCGTTAGCTGCTAGGGTTTCCCCGGGGGTTCTCCAGTACAAGCGAGCATGTATCGCCTGCGTCCAGCGGGCCGCTGTAGTTTTGATCGTTGGTCCTCCAGGTGGAAGGTCATCCTACTTAGTCCAATACGTGGCCGCCACCACTTCGGAACATTTTATCTACTGTTTAAACTTTAGCAAATGAAGTTAGCTGGTTTTCTGTGTATGTTTTTGATTCCAAACTATAATATTATAATACGTGCAACTAGAACACTAGATTCTAACCATACTGTGACTCATGAAACTTAACAATTGCTGATAAACTCTTAGCGGCCGGACATTCATACATTTTTATGTAGATACCTATCGCACCACACCCCGCGTCTGTGTTGAAGAGGACTTTACACAAATAGCAAATACAACAGGTTCACCAATAAACGTTGCGGTTTAAGAAAATTAAATAGGTATGGTTGATATCCCACCCTTGATTTACAAGGTTTTAAGAGTATTTATTTTAATTCAATGTTAAATTGATAACAAAAAAACCCTTCAGACCGATTCGTGGTCACGTTGGCTGGTGTCAACGAACACTATTCATCTACGCAGGACATATTATGTGCACGAACACAAATCTAAACCTTCGCTCTCGAAGTCCAATAGGCATGCACAATGGCGGCATGGGAGATCAAGCGCATCAGGACGATCAACGGCTTTACGTGAAGGGGTGAAACACTCCCAACTTGGGTCAATAACTTAACCCGACCCGGGATTCGATCCCAAGACTGCATGATCCGCAATTGCATACACTACCGCTCGACCACCGAGGCAGTTAATTATAGTAGTACTAGTTTAAATAAGCCAAACGTTACATTACCAGAGCTATCATCCTAGCGATGTAATAGGTAGGAGCTGAATACAGTCCTGCCTTCAGTTCTCTGTTGAGTAAGGGAAATTCATCGGGGAACATATGCAGCACAGAGTACATGGGACTGAACGTGTTCTCTGCTATGATGATGAAGAGAGCTCCTTGCACATCCTGGATGCCAGATTGAGTGAGCCTCGCTGTGCCCAAGAAGCAAAGACCGGCCGTTATCGCGATAGCCTAAAATCAGATAGGAGTATGAACTCGCAAAATGAATATCAGCAGGTCTAATTTAATATTGTTTACTTCTTAAAGAAAAAACAATTGAAAATATATCATATTTATACTTACATACATACACTATTAATAAGTACTTATATTACAATTATCTTAAAATAATACTATGTATCTAAGTAAATTACTTGTTCACTTACCAATTTTTGGAATATCCTGATAAACTGAACTCGTGGATCCCTGATGACTATGAGCATATAGCGGTATACAAGCCATAATAGCTTAGTGTGAAAGCGAGGAGACTGGAATGTTTCATTAAGCTCACGACGCGACACACTGATCTGAAATACACGTCATGGTTTTAATATAATTGTGAACCAACAGGCAGACATAAATGTTTAAAAAAAAAATTTAAAAATTTGGCTATCAAACGTGACGAATAGGCCTTTGTTTATTAGATTTAATATGATTAAGATGAAAATATGGTAAAAAAAAAACATTGTAATAAATAATAATGATTGTAACTTCAATCAACAGTTCTTTTGATTCTCAGAAGACTTACGAGTTTGAATTAATTAGAAACTTACCGAATTTTCACTAGCCGTCAAGTGGTACTCAAAATTTATTTCCATATCCAGTTCTTTAGCAGCATCACTGACAGCGAACCTGTTGCAGATGCTCTTTATAGCGTGACGTGAGGCAGGCTCTGAGCCAGGTGTCAAAGATAGGACCTTAATGAAGTAATCCGTAGGATTATACATAAGTGGGCACTGATAGCCGAGGCTGGGAACAAGCGATTATAAAAAATTACTTAGTTTTAAATATCAAGTCTACATGTGTAGCGCAGAACCCTACACGAGAATAAATATTGACTCCACCACACCTGTGCCTCAGGGAGTTGTCGTCGAGACGTTGCAGTGAAATTTTATTACTACAGGCGAAGGAAAATTCCGAACAATACCTACTAAATTCACAACAATTTTTATCTGGTTTAGTAGTAGGCTAGTTGTTCTTTATTGTGGAATTAACTCAATTGAACTAATCTTAGCCCGTAATGTTAAAACGGAACTAGTATGCAGACATGCCATTCATGGTAATATAAATAGTCTAATAGATAGTTAAGTATCTGGTTTGTTAAAATTCATGAATATTTTTAAACATTTGAAGATCACACAAAGATGTAGAAACTGATCCACAATTTTCTGTCTAAACTTTCCTACTAAATGCGAGCGGCAGGCGAGCGCTGAGTACGATGGCTCTGTGGTGTCACCATAGATTTAATATTAAATATATGCCTGTCATACATGGTTTATATTCTATTACTTTACAAGTAACGCCCGGCACGCTGCTTGACGAAAGCTTTTTTAACCCATAATATTATAGTAGCGTTCTCTGGTTCCAACTTCGTATTGCGATTTAATACTTCCTTATGAAAAAATTTATGCGACTTCGGATTCAAGAAAATTAAGCTATTCTGTGGTCTATTGACATAGATACGTGAGCATAACTATTATTTGAAAGTTTTTAAAATAAATTAGATAATATTACAGCCAAATTTTAATTCCATTGTAAATGACAAAAATGGGTTAATCATATTTACAAAAATTAATGAATAATATTTACAAAAATTCGTTAACGTAAAATATTGATGTGATAACTGATAAATGATAAAAAGAAATAAAAAAAGTAAAAAACCTTAAATCAAATGCCTATTGAGCTATTAAAGAGAATGTACCTAATTGTAAAATGTTTCGATTCGGGAAGTCCTATTAGGGTCACTCAGTCAAGCTCGTTTAAACGAACAATTGTACGTATTGGTCTTATGTCCTATGTCCTATATGAAGATTAATATCATACGGATACGGATCTTTTATGTTAAGATTTTTAGGAAAACAATATTCTCATCTGTCATAGTATATTGTTTACTAAACAGATTCAAGGATATATGTAACATATAATGCAATAGATTAGCAGATGTTTGCATAAAAACTGTCAAATGCATTACAAATTCTTAAATTGATTTATGTTATACGACCCAATAAATGGCTACATGTTTTTTTATGCAATTTCATTTTAGCATTACAAGAATGAATACATTTGTATTAAATTTTAGGCAATGGATGAATTGAACACCAGTTTTTACGGCCTATTTCTAAAAGCGATGTTTTTTTATTCGATTGTTTATTTTTATGTATAATCGCACATTTTTTTGTTTTTAATTAATACTCTCTACTTAACTGCCTCGGCGGTTCAGCGGTAGTGTGAGCGACTGCACTGATCATGATGTCTCGGGTTTAATCCCCGTGTCAGGCAATGTTCGTGTTGTTGGCAGATTCTTTTAGTTTTGTTTCAAATTTTATTGCAATTAAGCCGCTGTCCCACTGCGGCGCACGCTGTGCACGGGCACGCGGCTCATTTTAGTTGCATGGGTTCGTTTGTTTGACAGGGTGGCTCTACGTTTTCACTGCAGTACACCCTATATACGAATATTACCCACGACTATGTATTAACCTTGATCTTGACGCTTTCGCCATGTTGCGTCAGCGGTGAAATACCATAAAAGTTTAACTGAACTCACCTTTCAAAAAAACTAAGGGCTTGTGTAGCCGTACCAGCGAACGCTATTCTTCCTTCTGACAAAAGGACTAGTTTATTAAATTGGGCCATCAGTTCCGTGTTAGGTTGATGTATGGTGCATATAACTGTCTTTCCTTGCGCTGCACTGGCCCGGAGTAAGGACATCATTTGCTGGGCCGATGAGGAGTCGAGGCCGGTTGTAGGCTCGTCGCAGAACAACAAACCAGGGTCTGTTAAAAGCTGTAAGAAATAAATTGTAATACATAATTAATTAGTAGTAGACTGGTTCTTCTAGCATAAATGGGTGGCTCAACAGGGTACGTTCCACCACCACCCGTTTACAGAAGTCCCTTGTGAAGCAACGGTACACTTACTGTTGTATTTCGTTGGTAAAACCCTCTCCTCATTTCTTCCCTAATATCTTTACTGTCCAATTCCTCGTCTCCTCTGCATCAACTTCCTCTCCAACTTTTATGCCTTTCGCTGAGGTTGTCTAAATCGAGTTCATTTGGTCTATTTTTCTATCAAAACTATAGATATACTTAGTGTATACTGACGTATGATCAGAACATAACCCAAAGTCATTGAACAGCTATATTTTAAAGGACACCAAACAGGACTTAAATAATTAATATGTTAAATTGGCAATGTATTGACGTATGTTTAAAATTTAATGTATTTATTCAGACATGTATGTTAATATTCTCATCTCGTTTATCTATGTAGACATTAAATATATATGTAAAGAGTTACTTAGTTATTTGATTTGTGATTGGTAGTATGCAGATGGTTTTGTACAGATTTATTGCGACGAGTTAACGATATGTTAGGAATTTTTTCCACTCATTGCCACAATAATACCAGAATTACTAACATGGGCCCGTAGAATGTAACTAACTAAATCCTATCAACATCGCATCGGGACATTGTCATTGGTTGAGAGGTCTTGAAAGATCATCGTGATTAGTTGAACGATTATTGCGTCATCACGCGTCTATGTCTCTACCAATCACAAATAAGACGATACGATGTCGATATGATTTTGTGAATCACATTCTAAGGGGGCTGGCTGTTTTTGAAAATATTCACTTACGTGATTAGTTAGGGCAAATAATTCTTTGCGTTGGGCTTTTAAACTTTTTTGGATGTAATACAAGCCTTAACTAACGTGCTGAACGTAAAAAGACAGCAATTAAATTGGTTTGAGGTAAATTTGGGTTAATCCTACTACGTCCGTTAATCGCGCCTACCCTACTCACCAGATTTAGATGAAATATGGTAAGTATAAGACTTGATTAACATATACGGTAATTTTTTTTTCCAAATTCCAAAGAATTTTGCATTCTAAGGTTGCCTGAAAAAATAAGAAGATATTTCTTCCTAATAAAGCCACCTTTTTTTCTAGTTAGGGATGAACGTTTTTTAGTAAAGGCCGCCTTTTATTCTAGTTAACGTTTTTTTTCTGATACGATATAGTATAAATAATTACCTATGTATTACCTGAATAAATACATAGAATAACATGATATTTTTAATATCGTTTAGGAATTCCTATGGCCATCCTATACCATGCATAACTTTGGATTTGAGTTTTGAATCACGTAAAGTGGCGGAAGGAATCCACAGTAAAAGCTTTGTAATGAATTAAAAGAAAATTAACAGAATTACGTTTATCGTGATTATTAATAACACACTAATTAGTTTGAGTTGTCTGTGCACATTAATTACAAATAGATTAATTAAATGGATCGTATAAAAACAGTGTATTATTTATGCAAATTTATATAGTGTTCATTTATCACGTAGTTAGTTTAGTGTTCATTATATAGATTATAATATCTGTGATCCCGACTTCGGCGTAGTTCGGTATATAAATACGTCACTCTACGACACATGAATTATCTTTATGCAAACATTGATAACCCACAAGAACTGTTCATTTCTTCCAGGAAAAATTTAGCCCATGTGTTTTTTGGGTTCTGGATGTATCCATCCATCCATCCATCCATCAGCCTTTCGACGTCCACTGCTGGACATAGACCTCCCCAAGAGAACGCCACAACGAGCGGTCCTTTGCAGTTTCGCTCATAAGGGGGATAGTGCCATAATCGCCACGCTTGGCAGGTAGGTTGGCGATCGCAGTGGATGTTGTTAATACTCGAGGGAGTGCTGCTGCACATTCCCCTGGTATTCCCTAAGTCGGCTCTTACGACTCCCATGGGGGGAGAATGGGTGGGACAATTCTAAAGCCGGCCCCACACTGCATGTCTGGATGTATATGTGTAATAAACATGATGATCGGTTCAGTAGAGTACGTATGGCGTGAAAGGGTAGCAGACGACGACGGAATAAGAATACAAATGTCACCACCCCATTCTTTCATATGGGTGTAGTAGGTACGAGGTGAACAAGAGAAGTAAGCAATTATCACCCACTTGTTATCGGGCCCGAGCGGGTTGGTACCACTTTAACCCGTGTGACCGGCAATGAAGCACATCGGTGTGTTTTGGTTGTAGATGGGATAACGTTAATTCTTTCCTTTCATATATAAATCTGTGAATGAAATGATGAGCAGCGGCTTGACAATACTCTCAGTACAGTTGAGTCCTTGAGCGACGGTTACCACTTACCATCAGGCGGGCCGTGGCCCGTCGGCCACCGACAAAAACAAGCAAATATACTTCAGCATTTATAATATTTGTTAGCTACAATTTAAAGAAATCAACATAAGTTTGCAATTGGTCAAAATACGAGCTTTTGGGGAACAGGCACAAAATAAATAGGCATTGATGTATAGAAAAGAGAAGATCCCTAATTAGGCACTAAAAGTCCACTATAAATGAGGGCAGATAACGCTTTTATGCACTCATTTCGTTTAGTGTTGTATCGACGCGACGCACGAGCAGCCGCAACGCCCCCAACGTATTAACTTGCCTTATAATACTAAAATCTCTTTTGAAAAAACTCATTGACTGTTTCTTTTTCTCTCGTTCTTTCTGCATAGTGTCATTACACTCACGTAAGCAGTTGAAAGTTTTTACTATTTAATACTTTCTGATTTTTACGCGAATGTTACACATTTTGAAATAAAACTACGTTTACGGAATCTATCGCGTTTACTTGATTTTACTACTATCACGACGTTTCGAATACTTTACAGCATTCATGATCACGGGTGGACTTAGATGATAGACGTCCAAGGCTGATATGTTATTTCAACGGTCTCGTCTCACACCTGGCTGGGGAGTTGCAGCATGTAAAGAAAGTTTTACATGCAAATAAGCTGCAGGTTCCACGCCGCCGTCACAGAAACCGAGTGAAGCCACCCACAGTTGAGCGTCTCCCTGCAGTCCTGCCCTATGTTAAAGGAGTCACTGACAAGATTGGCTACATTCTCAAAAAAGCCTCAATCAAAACCAAAGCCACAAGAGTTAGTAAATTTTTACCACCTGTCAAGTGCCATATACCTTTACAGGATGCAGGAGTATACAAGCTGGATTGTGATTGTGATCTCTCCTACATTGGGCAAACAAAGAGATCCATAACATCCATCCATCCCATCCATCAGCCTTTTAACGTCCACTGCTGGACATAGGCCTCCCCAAGAATGGGGGATAGTGCCGTAATCGCCACGCTTGGCAGTCGGGTTGGCGATCACAGTGGATATTGTTAATACTCGAAGGAGTGCTCCTGCCCACTCCCCCAGTATTTCCTTAGTCGGCTCTTACGACTCCCATGGGTGGAGAGGGATGGGACAATTCTAAAGCCGGCCCCACACGGCTATCCATAACAACTCGGTTCAAAGAACACATAGCTGATGTGAAGCACCGTCGCTATACAAAGTCTGCAATTTGTGAGCACACACAGGACCACACCCGCCATTACATTAGATTTGACAAACCTTTCGAGTACCTGGGGCCAGAGGGCGCCAAGACGGCCGACGCAATGGCCGCGAGGCTGCTGGGCCTGTTCCCAGAGGAGAGTGGTGTCCGGGTCGCCAGACCCGTGAAGTGCGCCGAACTGCGCATTTCCGGGCTGGACGATTCCGTGACGGCGGAAGAGATCCGGGAGGCAATCGTCTCGAAAACCGGGTCTCCCAGCAGCGCCGTCCGGGTGGGCACCATTCGCCCAGGTCCAGGTGGTGTGGGTGCCGTCTGGGTCTCGTGCCCTGTCGCGGCGGCCAAGGATTTGGTCGCTGCCGGTAGACTTCTGGTGGGCTGGAGCGCCGCGCGGGTAATCGCGCTGGAGCCCCGGCCTGCCAGGTGTTACAAGTGCATGGCGGTCGGTCACACCCGGCCGCTGTGCACAAACTGCTTTGACTGCAGCGGGCTTTGTTTCCGCTGCGGTCAGGCAGGGCACCAGGCGGCTGCCTTTTCTGCCACCCCACACTGCCCCGCGTGCGCGGCGGGCAATCGCCCCGCCAACCACTGTATGGGGCGGGTGGGGTGCAGGCCTCCGGCCAAGTCAGGCCCTAAGAGGGGGGTGGGCAGCCAATCGGCCCCGGCTGCCCAACCCGGCGCGGCTGGACCGCCGCAGCGCATGGAGGAGGATATCGTGGTCCAATAACGGATCACGACGCTATCGTCCTCCAGGGGAATCTCGGCCATTCCGCCAGGGCGCAGGACCTCTTCCTGCAATCCATGGCGGAGCGGTCGATCGGTGTTGCCGTAGCCGCGGAGCCCTACATAGTCCCGGATCGCCCCAATTGGGCGGGTAGCGGGGATGGCTCCGTGGCGGTCGTCGGCTCGGCGGCGCCGCATTCCCCGCCCTTGTCACTCAAAGACCAGGGCACGGGATATGTGGCGGCCGAACGGGGAGGGGTCACGCTGTATGGCGTGTACTTCTCCCCTAGTCGTAGTCTGGCGGCTTTCGAGGTCTTCCTGCACAACCTGGAGACCTCGATACGGCGTATAGCACCGAGCCCTGTGCTCGTGCTGGGGGACTTCAACGCCAAATCAACGGCGTGGGGGTCCCCCAGGACGGACCCCCGAGGTGCGGCGGTCCAAGAGTGGGCGGCAGCGGCGGACCTCGTGTTACTCAACCGAGGGTCCGCCCAAACGTGCGTGCGGCCCTGGGGCGGGTCGATAGTGGACCTTTCGTTCGCTAGCCCTGGTGTCGCCGCACGCGTAAGGAGCTGGCGAGTCCTGGAGGAGGTCGAGACCCTATCTGACCACAGATATATTCAGATAGAGGTCTCCCGGAACCTTCAGGGCGCCAGCAGGGGTCACGCGGCGGACAGAACTCCCGCTTTTCCGCGATGGGCTGTGGGTAGGCTCGACCGGGACCTGCTAGTGGAGGCGGCCATTTTTCAATCCTGGCTGCCTCCCCCCCTGACGGAAGACGTGGACGCCGAGGCTGGCCGCATTCGCGGCATGCTTACGCAGATATGCGATGCGGCCATGCCCCGTGTGCGGCGCCCGCCTCGACGGAAGGGGGTCTACTGGTGGTCCCCGGAGCTGGCGGACCTCCGTGCGGCCTGTATTCGTGCCCGGAGGTCCTACACCCGCAGCCGCCGTCGCCGAATCCGCGACGAAGAGCGGGAGGGCCGGCTGTATGCGGCGTACAGCAGTGCGCGCGCCGCGTTAAAGCTGGCCATCTGTCGCGCCAAAGATGCGAAAAGGCAGGAGATGCTGGAGGGGCTCGAGCGTGACCCCTGGGGACGCCCGTACCGCGCGGCGCTTAACAAGCTCCGCGCCCAGGGCCCCCCCCTTACGGAGACCCTCCAGCCGGGCTTCCTCTCTGAGGTGGTCGAGGGACTTTTTCCTTCACGGGCGGTGCACACGCCCCCGGTCATGGCTCCGCCAGATGATGACCGGGAGGCCGACGACGTGGAGGTACCGCCCGTGACGACGACGGAAATGGGGGCGGTGGTAGCGCGTATGCGGAGAGGCGCCGCCCCCGGGCCGGACGGGGTTCCCGCCCGAGTGCTGGCCCTGGTCCTCGACCATCTCGAGCCCCGCCTCGGGGGACTGTTCGGCGCTTGCCTGGTGTCCGGACGGTTCCCTGACTGCTGGAAGGAGGGGAAGCTCGTGCTCCTGCCGAAGCCGGGACGGCCTCCGAACACAGTCTCGGCCTTCAGGCCCATCGTGTTGCTGGACGAGGTGGGCAAACTCCTCGAGCGGGTAGTCGCTGCCCGCATCGTCCGGCACCTAGGAGCGGTCGGCCCCGACCTGTCCGACGCCCAGTTTGGATTTCGGGCGGGTCGGTCTACGGTCGACGCCATTCTGCGCCTGAAGGCCGCGGCTGCGGAGGCCGTCACCTCGAGGGATGTGCTGTTGGCGGTGTCGCTTGGCATCGCCAACGCCTTCAATAGTCTGCCATTCGGCTGCATCAAGGAGGCACTCCGGTACCATGGAGTGCCCCTCTACCTAAGGCGGCTGGTGGCAGACTACCTCGACGGCCGCAGCGTCCTCTTCGTGGACCGGGAAGGGGACGTTGTAAGGAGGGCTATGTCGTGCGGCGTCCCGCAGGGTTCGGTTCTTGGGCCGCTCCTGTGGGACATCGGCTACGATTGGGTCCTCCGTGGCCGGCTCCCCCCCGGGCTGGGCGTAATTTGCTACGCAGACGACACGCTCGTCACAGCCCGGGGCTGGACCCTCGAGGAGGCGGCAACGCTGGCCACCTCAGGTACCGCGGAGGTGGTCAGGCGGATTGAGGCGCTGGGGCTTAGGGTGGCCCTTGAAAAGTCGGAGGCCCTACTGTTCCATGGGCCCGACGGGGCCCGCCTTCCAGCGCCTCGATAACGGTCAATGGGGTGGGCTTGCCAATCCAGGCCCACATCAAATATCTGGGCCTGGTATTGGATGGACGGTGGCACTTTGACGAGCACTTCCGCCGTCTTGCGCCAAGGCTCGTCAACACGGCGTCCGCCCTCGGGCGACTTATGCCGAATTTGGGCGGACCGAGTCTTGCGTGTCGAAGACTCTACGCGGGGGTAGTACGGTCGATGGCGCTGTACGGCGCGCCCGTGTGGGCGGAGTTCCTGGCCGCTCGTAATAGGGCCCTTCTGTGGCGTCCACAGAGGGTCGTAGCGGTCAGGGCAATACGCGGGTACCGCACGGTCTCGACCGATGCAGCCTGCGCGTTGGCCGGAACCCCCCCGTGGGATCTGGAGGCGGAGGTGCTCGCCGACGTCTATCGGCGGGCGTCGACGGCGCGGGCGGGGGTCAGCCGCCCCTCGCCGAGCGTAATGTCATCGTGGCGGGAAGATGCCCGCCGCGCCACCGTCCTAAAGTGGAAGTCTCGGCTGGAGACGCCCCGAGCCGGTCTCTGGACCGTGGGGGCGCTCCGGCCGATCTTGGAAGAATGGGCAGGGCGGCAGCACGGGATCCTCACCTTCCGGTTGGTGCAGGTTTTGTCGGGGCATGGTTGCTTCGGCAAATACCTGCACACGATCGCAAGGAGGGAGACGACCCCAGGCTGTCACCACTGCGACTGCGACGAGGACTCGGCGCAGCACACGCTCGAGTCGTGCCCGGCATGGGATGTGCAGCGCCGGGAACTCGTTGCAGTCATAGGCGTGGACCTGTCGCTGCCGGCCGTTGCGCGAGCGATGGTTGGCAGTGACAGGGCCTGGACCGCGGTCGCCGCCTTCTGCGAGGCTGTCATCTCGCGGAAGGAGGTGGCGGAGAGGGCCCGTGAGGAATCCTCCTTCGCGGACCCGATTCGCCGCCGGCGCGAGGGGCGGCGTGCGCGCGCTTACTTGCGCCTTATGCCGCCCTAGCCGAGGCTGCGGACGGTGGGGTCGGGGAGTACCCTGCCGTCCGCGGAAGCCTACCGCGAAGGTGCGACGCCCAAGTGCGCGAGGCGTCGTTTAAGAGAGGGTGCCCGTAGGGGCTGCCGCCTGCGGATCGCGGTCGTAACGACGCGGTACCCGTGATCCGCCGTAGCAAGGGCGGGTGTAGGCGCACGGTGGGTTTTTAGTGGGTGAGAGCCCCATTCACCCCGTTGTCTCCCCGGGCAGCGGGGTGTACGGTAGGACATTTTTGCCCACCTAAAATAAAAAAAAATAAAAAAAAAAAGGTTTGACAAACCTCAAATCCTCGCAAAAGAACATCGATATCGCCCTAGAAGGATACGTGAGGCTATTGAAATTAAGAAACATCCCAATTTCAATAGAGAAGACGGCTGGGTCTTACCATCAAGCTGGAACCCTGTGATAGGCCTCACCAAACAGAATACAAGAAGGCACACCACAAGATTGCAAGACACAGTTAGCGCTTATTGTGTAGACAAAACCCACAGTAATGATTAGTTTCAGTTATTGCTTTTTAAAAAAATTTAATTAGCTTTTCAAAAAACTTAATTAGCTTTCAGTAATTCCGTACAAAATTTAATAATCCATAACAGTTGTTGCCTACTGAGTTTTCTAGTCGGATCTTTCTCAGTCAGGCCGCGTTCCGATCCGGTGGTAGCTTTTTAGTCTTAGCTTTTGGCAAAATCAATATATTTAATAATATAAACTAATAACCAAGATTGTCTTCTTACTGGTAGTCATTGGTAGTTTATGGTAGAATTTTTGAGCACTAAATAAAAACAAAAATTTTACAATTTAAAGAGGAGTATTATCCCTCATTTTAATATACTAACTTAAAGTCTCATACATTGTAAGCATAAACATTTGAAGTAGATATTTTCACTGTGTTTCTAAACGAATATTAGGTGGGTTAAAATAAATAAACCAAAAATTTTGTAAAATTATATACTGTAGGTAGATGAGACCGTTGAAATAACATATCACCTTGACGTCAGCCTTGGACGTCTATCATCTAAGTACACCCGTGATCATGAATGCTGTAAAGTATTCGAAACGTCGGGATAATAGTAAAATCAAGTAAACGCGATAGATTCAGTAAACGTAGTTTTATTGTTACTATTTTATAAAATTAATGCAAAATAAATGCTATACGTAGTAATATCACAGTCGAAGAACCATATTCTTCGACTGTGGTAATATTATGTAAAGGTACAAATTTGCCATGACTTCTATACACAAATTGTGTATCTGTAATTGGCACAGTTGACCACAGTGTAAGAACCTCGACTGTGGTCTAGATGTGTGCCTTTTTTTGGCGGGAAAAAAGTCTAGTGTAGCATGTGTAGCCTGAAGATGATATAAAATATGTTGATGATAACATAGACGCTCTCTCTATTGGTATTAATACGCAGTTTTCAGTACTACCCCAAAATAGTTATTTCACTTCCATTATATCACTCAGAAGCATGAGGGTATGATAAATGCTATGGAGATAAAAAGTCCGAGAAGCATAGCCGGAGTGACTCTGATGGACAAAGTGAGAAAAGTGCACGTAAAGAGGATGGATGAAAGAAGATTAACGAAACAGATATACAAGGCGACTGTGAATGGGCAAGTTGGTAGAGGTCAACCTAGGTGAACGTATTTTGACCAGATCGGAGACGTTGTTAAGGAAGGCCAGGTTAAGAGTACTCGAAACCAACGAGCATGCATGAAAGCGCTGATGAAAGTAGATGATGCGAAAGATATGTGTCAAGATCGTAGCTAGTGGAGAGAAGTGGTCTCTGCCTACACCTACGGGAAAAAGGCCTGACAATATGTATGTATGTATATCACTCAGGGGAAAAATATGGAGATAAAATTCTTTACAAATAAATAAAATTGAAGTATCCATCTCTTATTTTATACGTGATAATTAACACACACACACGTGCGTAGGTATGCGTTCTTGTATAAAAAAATATAGAGACCTTAATCGGCAAAAACAATATTCACTAAATATAGCACGAGTTTACCAATGGAATGTGTTTTTTATCTAAACATTATACTAAAACCACTGTTGATGTGTTTTAAATAGTGTTCGCAGAAGACAGGTTTTCTGACAGAGAATCTGACACAGACTTTTTCTACATGTTTGTGTCACTAGAGCATACATGTTAACTTGATTGTTTCGTACCTGATATTAAGGGTTAGGATCATATTTTAAACTATTATTATATATATATTTAGCTGCTACCAACCCAGTACTTACACAAAAATTTCGTCAAGATCGGTCCAGCGGTTTAGGAGGAGTTCAGTGACATACACATATACAGTAGATTTATATACCTATATAAAGATAATATTATATATATATATATGCATTTAGTAAAAAGCTGTTATTTAGACATTAAAAACAGACACTTAAATTTAATTTGTTTGTATTATGTAGATTATGACCTCGTGCAGATAACGACTGCCAGGATGTCAGTATTAGGACCCATAAGTAGGTGTCACATTTAGTGATTTTTTGATTTCATGTTGACCGAACGGAAGTTGCCTAACCTTGTCGATCATTTGAGCGGCAAGTTCACAATAGTTGTTATGCCTGCAGATTGAGCTTATAGTAAAGACTTACGAGAGTTTATGTATCCGTCAGCAGTATTGACAAGGTGGGAGTACTCACCCTACCACCAGTACACTGAAATTTATTCTGAGATATTTTTGTGTCATTGCCCGGGTAGTGATGGACTCGCCCTAAATTATAGCTTATTGCTCCTCTACGTAAGACGGCTCGTGTCCAGTTTTGTCATAAAAAAAAACAATTTATAACTTTCTCACCTCAGTCGCGAAAGCGAGTCTCTTCCTTTCGCCCCCTGACAACGTCTTTCTTCCATCTAATCCTCCGATAAGTGTGAATCTCGATCCGTATAAAGACAGCTGTCGGAGAAGTTGATTGACTCGTCTTTTGCGGGCTAGTGATGACGTTCTGCTGTCCATACGAAGTCGAGCCTATGGAATATAGTATTAACTTAAACTACATATTATACTTAGGTTTTGATAAACACTTCAAAACGATGAATAATTATGGTATATGAATTTTTGAATATTATTATTTTGATGATAGGTGTGAAATATATATGTGGAATGGGTATTTGAAAGATTTTTATATTTTACAAAAAGACAACACCCTGCACTAAGGAATAATCCTTGTATCGCGGAGGACTTTACAAACATACAGTTTCTTCCATTTGTGGATCACACAAAGAGTTGTCTTGTGTGAGAATCGAACCCACAACACTCGGGCGGGAGGCCGGTATCTCAATCACTAGGTCGTCTGGGCAGTCGAACTTTATTAATGAAATGAAATAAAACACCACTACTTTTTAATCTTCAGATCATTTTATAAATTATTAACCTCCAAATGAATGGTTTGACGTAGGTAAGAGCAACCATCGATCAGAAGAAGAGGAAGAAGGAGAGAAGTTTACGTCTCGTCACGTGTCGTCACAAATGTGACCAGCTGTGACAAAGACGGGGGAGGGGTCAAAAAAGCGTTAAATTCGTGTGACGTAATTTATGGATGGTCCCTTACGTGCAGTTCTTGTCAAATATCTTAGGTAAAGATACAGCTTTGTAATACCTATAGACAGAAGATGAATTGAAATAATGGCAATAAATATTGATAAAGTAGATGAAATACACGAACGATGATTAAGAATATCTAGTAAGAATATAAGCGACAAGTAACGAAAGACGCGCATGATGATGGCATAGTTTGACGGGCCTCGCGGCATAGTCGGTAGTGTAACCGACTTCCGTGCATGAGGTCGTGGATCGATTCCCACTAAGGACAATTATTTGTGTGATGAACACAGATATTTGTGCTGCGTCTGAGCGTTTTCTATCTATTATATGTACGTATTTACAAAAAAAAGTAATATTGTATTATATCCGTAATATGGTACCCATAGCACAAGCGTTAAACCATTATTCTGTGGTTAAACTTAGTTTGGGACCAGAGGACGTTGTGTGAAATGGCCGTGAATATTTATTTATTATTTATTTACAGGACTACAATACGAAAAGTTGAAAGAAACTCACCATAATTGTGAGATGTTCAATAACAGTGAGGTTGTTGACAAACAGATCATCTTGATGCATGTAGCCGCTCTCCTGGTGCATGAACTCGCCCACAGGCATTCCGTTCATGGCAATATCGCCATCAACCACGGTACCAACTGTTAACCATAATTTTATTAATTATATTAACCAAGCCTTAGATTAATTATATATCTAGATGGAGTGTCACTCTTATAAACGTCATAAAAATCGGGCGGGAATTATTATGCTAGTAGCTACAGCTGTCATTACGCTTGTGCAATTTGTGTTTGCCTGCGTGCGTAATGATACCAGTTTCAGTGGTAGTTCCATTAAATTATGGGAAAATTATATTATCATAGATTCAAGACATTCTTATACTACAAAATGTTTTGTAGGTATATAGTCCATTATCTCTTTCTATTTACTCTCATAATCTTAATATATAGGTATACAGTCGTGGTCAACTAATTAGGGACATTCAAGATAGTGAAGAGCTATAACCGGTTATGTACATATAAATATAAAACCCTATTAATTTCTCAGCGCCTATTATTTGCATAATTTGGTCCGATTATTATGCTATAAATGGCTGTAAATAAAAGATTAAATAAATAGATAAAAGTATTTAATATCAAAAGTTAAACATGTATTAAATTTTTTGGATAATGAAAATGAGTAAAGGATAATGAAAAATAGAGTTAAACAAAACTAATAATCTGCAGTATTATAATATCTTTAACAGCTCCATTTTATTACGTGTAAAATCAATACCCAGTAGCAAAACCTTTGTTAGTAATTACCGCTTGACACCGATGTGGCATAGACATTATCAGTTTCTGACATGTTTCGACAGGAATGTTTGCCCATGCCACACAAAAGGCTTCATTAAGTTCATCGAAAGTTGTAGTACGATAAGTTGCAACTTTTTTCTTGATTTCGTGCCAAAGTTGCTCAATTGGGTTGAGGTCCGGGCTATTTGCTGACCAATCTAGCACCGATACTGACTGACTGGTAAGAAACGACTTGACTGAACGGGCGGTATGTTTCGGGTCTTTATCCTGCTGAAATAGCCATATAATAGGGATGACGAGATGACGATGACGAGATAGATGCTCCTATGCATAGGGAAGCATAGTTTCTTCCAATATTGCCTTGTATTGTTGTTGGTCTAAGTTAGTTAGTTAGAACTTTCCTGACAGGTCCCACTTCACGTCCAGAAAATGAACCCCACATTTAAATGTTTCCACCGCCATGTTTCACCTGTTTTTTTGTGAATCTTTGATTCATTTCCGCTTTTACAGGACGCCGTACATATACCCCAAACACTTCGTGTTTTATTTTAATTTATTTTAATAAAACACGAAGTGTTTAATAGAAGCCTAGAAACGGATCTTTCTTAACTAACCTGGTTACCATTCTATCTTCTTGTGGAGTTGTTTTTCTCGATCTTTTTGTTCTGGACACATTTAAAGCTGTGTTATAGGGCCTGAAATGTTGCACTGCATTGCATACCATATTTTTTGAACAATTTAAATGTTGTGCTATCTTTCAGTATGACCAACCACGCTCGACAAACTTCATGATAATTTTTCGTAGTGTTGGATTGTAACTTTTATTTTTGCCCATTTTTCTTCAAAATAATTCTCAAAACTTAAAATAAAAAATCTGGATTGCCAAAACTACCACAAAACAATAAGAGAAGAAATAAAAAAGTATTAAGATTCAAATTATGAAATTAGAACGCAATACCTCAGTATCCCTAATTAAATGGCCAGTCAGCATTCTTTGAACAAATAGCACTATGATAATCTGTCAGCTAAACTGTAAAGAGGTTTAATGTTTAAGAAGTTGTTATTGTTTGTATAATCGGGCACATCAATGACTTTATTATACTTACATGTAAAAGATATGGAATATTGTTAAGACTCGTTGGAAAATAAAAAATTAATTCACAATTTGGCTCAACTAGAGATTGTCCCTAATTAGTTGACCACGACTGTATAAAATATATATACAATATATAACCTCTTCTTTAATGTGAATACTACTATAACCCACGATAATAATAAATTTGAAAATGTAAACAATCTTCATCATTTAAATAAATAATAATATTAAAAATAGCTTAGCTATATATAACTTTATGGATCATTAAAACGCTAATAATTATGTTAGGTAATCTTTATATTACTCTCAATCGTTAAAATATCATCAACTTTGCAAGATTACGCGGGAAATTTAAGTTCATAAACTTGTATCACATAAAAAATACGAACTAAAATTAATTTATTTTCGGAATATTTAAATGACTAATTTAGCCAGTTATTGTATGAAATAATGTTACTAACCGATGATAAGAGATATCTTTAGTGCTCATTTTCCGATTTTTGTAGTTTCGGCACACTTTAATTACACACGTTGACATTTTAAATGACATTCTATTGATCCTGGATACGATCTTGTCAAGTGACGTCAAGAATCAAGATTGACACTAACAACATTGGGATAAAAAGTTCACGTCAATTTTTTTTGACTTGTTCACAACGCCGAGTGTCCATCTAGACATATCATTAATCTAAGAACCAAGCGATATATCGGTCACGGTCACGGAGTACAGAAAAATAGATTTACTATTTTTCTGTTAAGTTTGAGTACAGAAAAATAGATTTACTATTTTTCTGTACTCCGTGGTCATGCCAGTTGTAGACTTTTTTAAGGCGGGTAAAAATGTACCTAACCACACACCCCGTCTTTCGGGGCAATGAATATAATACAAAGATACTAACAGCCTCGTAGCCATATGGGTTGAAAAATAAAAAATGTACCAGCTTTGTGTGAGTGGTTAATAAGATACCAGAAATAGAAGTGGAAGGATAGAGAGAGAGAGAGAAAAAAAAATTCGACGCGAAAATATTCTCTTTGCTGAACTAGTTATTATATCAATAGTCACATTTATTTTCAAGAGCTTTAATAGCTCTTGAAAATAAGTTTCATGAAAATCCGTTCAGTAGTTTTTGCATGCGAACAAAGAAACAGACAAGCAGACAAGAATTCTAAAAAAATGCTTTGTTTTCAGGTAAATAAAGCCTAAATACAGTAATTTATTCGAAAATATCTTTAATGCACAGACAGCTCCGTTACAGCTCTAGCACAGCTCTCTATATTAGAAACTACTGTGGTAGGTATATCTTTGTACAGATTTTAATCATAAGCTGCGGTAATTTAATACAAAAATTGTATCAGTACTTACTTACTTACTTACTACTTACTTACTTACTTATCATCACGCCATTTCCCTTACTGGGTAGGCAGAGAGAACAGAGTGCCAAGAGGCTCTATTCTTGCATACATCTCTCGCTTCCTCAACATTCATAACTCTCTTCATACACGCTCGCCGGTTTCGGAGACTCCTGACTCCACCTTCCTTCAATACATGACCAATTTGGTCTAGGTAGGTAAGTCTCGGTCTCCCCCTGTACTTACATCCTCAGTCGCTCGTCCGGCATTCTTTCCACATGTCCGAACCATCGGAGCATTCCCTTTCGCATCTTTACACCAATACTCTCTTTCATACCTACTCGCTCTCTTACGTCATTGTTATGAATGCGGTCAGTCAGCCTCACTCCACAGATTCTCCGCAGAGATCGCATTTCGACCGCATTGATTTTGCTCTCATGCTCCTTTTTACATACCCAACTCTCGCTTCCATATAATAACGTTGGGACAAGTACTGCGTTGTGTATTGCGACACGTGCCTTCTGGCTGAGGTAATGGCTGCCGAGAAGTTGTGCCAATGCTCCGTTCACTCTATTTCCCGCATTCACTCTTCTTTCTACATCAGTGGTGTACCTTCCATCCCGACTGAATCCACATCCAAGATATACAAATTCATCCACTTGTTCTAGCACACCATTTCCTATTGCTACTCTAACATTTGTTCTGGCTTCTTCTCTTTCAAAAACCAATACTTTGGTTTTGCTCACATTCACACGTAGGCCCCTTTTCTTACAATCTTCTGCCATTACGTCGACTAAGGTTTGCAGGTCAGTCGCAGACTGCGCTAATAGGACCGCATCGTCTGCATATAGTAGCGAGTTAACCACTGAGTCGCCCATCTGAACTCCCACATTCATTTCATTCAACCTTTCTAGACATTTATCCAGATATATGATAACAGTCTGGCTGATAGAACGCAGCCTGTTTAACGCCGATATTGACGTCAAACCAGGGTCACATTCCATCATCCAGCCGCATTCAAGCTCTGCAGACCATGTAGTTGGATTACACTGCTTATAGCAGTCTACCGCTAATACCATATTCCAGCAAAATGCCCCAAAGTTCCTTTCGTACAACAGTGTCAAATGCTTTCCAAATCCACAAAACTGCAGAAAACCCTCTGGCCTACAGCCAGATGCTTCTCCACAATGTTGCGCAGAGAAAAAACACTTGATCCATGCATCCTCGTCCGCACCTGAAACCCCCTTGTGCCTCACACAAAAATTCATCAGACACCATCCTCATTCTCCTTTCAACAATCTTACCATACACTTTGGCTGCCAAACTGGTCAAGCTTGTGGCTCTGTAGTTCGCACAGTCATAAGGTGAACCCTTGTTTTTAAACAAGGGCACGATGACTGCGCTTCTCCAGTCCTTGGGAACCATTCCTGAACTCCTACATAAATTGAGAAGCATCAGGAAGAATTCCCAGACACATGAGTCTCCAAGCTTGATCATCTCAGCAGACACCATATCGATACCCGCTGCCTTACCATTTTTCAAACATCTAATCGCTCATTCAACTTCATCCATACTAATGTCATCAGAGGATGCCGGTACCGAATGCTGATCTGTTAGATCACATGTGGCACCAGCATCACCCTGAACATCCACATACATATCTCCAAAATATTCACTCCATCGGCTTAACACATCTTGTGTTTGCGTAAGAATGTCTCCACCTTTAGACCTTATTTTATTCATTCTGAAAGCTGACCAACCACTCCGAGATTTCTTCACCTCCCTCCAGAAAAGTTTGATGTTGCTCTCGAAGTTTTTGGTCAGCCTTTCTTCTGCAATCATATTTGCTCTATCACGCTTCTCTTTCACTAAGGCTTTGGTGTCATTCTTACGTTGCCGGTATATTTCTTTCTTCTGTCTTTCATACTTGCACTCAGGTTCAAAGAAGATACATAGTCCAGCCACGCTTTCTTCTTTTGGTCTACGGAATGTATTGATGTACTCGTACCTATCTACATAGACGTTACAAGGAGCGGCGTCTTTATAGTTACCTCTTCGACAATATTAAGTAACTAATTAAAGAATTTTTATTTTTATTTAAGCAGCTATTCAGCATTAAAGAACTCATCCCATAAATATTAAATTTATACAAATGGGTCAACTATCAACATAATTATCATTAAATATCCCTTCATTTGCCACAAGCCAAATCTATAAATAAACTAGTAGGCATGTATATCCATGTAAATAAATGTAAATCGCTTACCATATCCAACATAATGTAAATTCGTAAATTGATTTAAGCCATTTATAATTTATCAAATGGTTATATATGTATATTATGTACATATTAATTATTACAATAAGAGCATCATTTAGTTATTAAAATATCTACACCCGTCGACAAATTAAAATACCACTGAATAATTTAATTTCCTTTTATGTGACAACGCAGTCATTTAATATTTATGCTACCTATTTATCTCCGAGTAATATTCCGTTTTCACATAGAGTGGAACCCATCTTTTAATCGTTAATTTCATCTTGTCGTCAAAAAAACTAATGTGTTCTTTGTAAATCTTAGAAATATTGAAAAACGAAAATATTGGGGCTAAAATTTTTCCTCCGAGTGATTTAATATAAGTATAACATTTGAAAATAATAAATAGATTAATATAATAATAACTTAATATAAGTATAACATTTGAAAATAATAAATAGATAATAGATTGCTAGAAAAATGTTAAAATTTGAACGACGCGGCAACAGCTCCGTGATCACTCAAAAAGTGGTCCTCACTGTAAATGAGATGTGGTTTCTCGTCTGATGAAAAAGTTATGCAAAATTTGTCTTGTCCGATACAGTGAGAAACGGAACACTAGATACTAAAATTCAATATAAATTAATTAGAGGGTAAATAGCCTAATGTCGTTAACATAACTTTAAAGGTAACATTTTGTGTTCAATTTTACAATAAGATTTTTACCTAATAATGACGCAAACCCTATAAATAAATATAAAGAATTGGTAAAGCATCTGGACGGTATCCAGCCCCCTGAGGCAGAATGTCATATTTCACGTGTCGACCGTATCGAGATCACTGAGATTGGTTGAGAAACCGACGCGTGATGTAACAATAATCCGTTGGCCAATCACGGTGATCGTACAAGCGAGACGATATGATCGACATGTGAGATATGAGATTCTGCCTAACCCCCCAGGAGATGCAGGTTCAAATCCTGCTCGTGACTGTTATTTTCGATTTCACATTTTTCACTTTGTGTTTGACGTCCGTGATATTACCAAAGCACCCCAATGGAAGACCAGCACAGGTCTTTTGACCAGTCCCCTTAGAATGAAACACAAAACGTTACGCGAATTTTCGTTTTTGAGTCATTGTAATTGATCAACAGTCCGACGCGTGATTCCTGATTAGTCGAGATTTCGACGCGTGATTCAGGCGACCAATCACAATGAAGTGAAACGAACGTTCGCCTAACGTTTCGTTTTTCATTCTAAGGGGGCTGTTTTATGCTGAGTTGGGGTCGTTTTGTAACGAATGTCTCTGTGTTTTTGTTTTTTCTATGTTTTATTTATATGTATAATTTCGTTCGATACAATAAATATTTAATTTTTTTCTTTCTAACGTACTCGTAAGTGTGTAACGTAACTTTATATTATTGCGTTGGATACTGATAGAGTGATATTAAGGATTTTTGTATTAAGGATTTCCAGGGTAAACAATTTATTTTTACTATTATAGAATGGATATTTTAGGAGGAGAGCCCACCACTCACCCACGGATTGTCAATCCCGGTTATCTTTGGACAGAATAACCTAAGATTGCCAATCCGCACTCTCACAGATAGAGGAGAATGTGATAATAGCAAAGTAGCATGCACGATAATGACAAAAAACTCACCAACGCGACACAACCATGCGATATGGTAGAACTCTCAGAACCACAATATGCAATATTCCGCAAAAGTCCGAACAAATTTGCCACGTGTTTCGCCTCTAAACGAGGCATTCTCAAGAACGCTCGGCAACAAATGAGCTGAGATGAGCTGAGGCTCATTTGTTGCCGAGCGTTATGGATTGACAATCCGTGGGTGAGTGATGGGCTCTCCTCCTAAAAAATCGATTCTATAGTAGTAACAATGGACTTCAGCCAAGTGTCGCCTCATTCAATTAATTTATTTTTATATAACTAGGTAAAACGATGACGTAATATGAATTACCTAATCTCTTGGGACTTAATAATATAGATATTGTAAGATATATACTTTAACAGTGCAGCGGTAGTGTGTGTGACTGCTGATCATAAGGTCTCGGGTTCGATTCCCGGGTCGGGCAATGCTATTGAGCTTGTTCGTAAAAAGAAAAAATCTCAGTAGCTCTGCCTACCCCTTCGGGAATACAGGCGTGGTGGTATGTTTTTTTTATAATTTTAATATTTGTGTCAATTGCACGAAATTGCTCTTACGTTAACAGTATCTAGGTACCGCAAAATCCATAGCAAATCGATATCCAACCGCAATACTACTATAAACCTGGATAGGTACGTAGTAAACTCACCTGGAGTTCGATGTGCTAATGCTGTCATTAATGTAGTTTTTCCAGCACCGCTGTAACAAAATAGATAAGATAAAAAATGTGACAGCACATTTTTTATTGTTAAGCTAACAAGCCATAGTCCACGTGATGGTAAATTATATATTATACCTCATCAATTTCAGTGGTAGCTAACCCTGAATATCCACTGTTGTTCAAGAGAGAGGCATTGGATCGTTACCTTATCGTGCTTAGAACTAACGAGGAGGTGAGACAATGTAACTCGCAATTTTTATTACGTTTGTGGTTATTGTATTCACGGATAATGCAAGTTAGGTATTCTGTTAGCTGCATAGGTCTGTGTTGAAGAACTGTCCCTTAATGTCCTCGTGAAATTGAAGCCAAAAACTTCGCTTACAAATATTCGCTGCTAAAAAATAAAGCGGATGAAATATTTTACGGATTTACCGAAATTTTTTTATCAGAAATAAACGAATACTTGAAATAGGATCGGCAATTTTTTCTTAGTTTCATACGATCCAGGGGATCGGGTAAAGACATTTTTGACACTGTAGCTATGAACAATGTAATCACTAGTCAAAGTATCATAGTACTAATTAAACGTAACATGTTAACGCAAGAGGCGTAAAAGTAGGCACAGATATGCAGGAGATAACCGCGAGAACTTGAAGCTGTAATGTGAGAAATGTTTCTAAATATATATCATAACTTTCACACGAGCTATTTATAACCATTGGATTGGACGGAAGTTAGAATACCTTGAGTTCGTAATGCGTAGATAATAAATATAATAATACTACAAATAGAGTACAGGCCGGAAAAATTTAAATAAATGTAGCTAACATTATTCGCGAAAAGATTAATAATGACTTTCGAATTGAGCCTTTTATCTCGAAGAATATAATGTATTCGTATTTATAACTATTACAAGGTTTACCTGGGTCCCATCAAAGCAGTCATTGTACCCGGTTTCGCTATGCCGCTCACTAGAACAAACAAAGATATTACAATACAATATATTTTATATATATATTACGATACGCATATGACTGCAGCACTTAATTCTTTTATGTTTTTTTCCCTTAAAAGTGTTAAAGTTCGTAAAGCATGAATGCTGTAAAGTACTCGAGACGTCGGAATAGTAGAAAATCAAGTGTTTAGATGCGATAGATTCCGTTAACACGGTTTTATTTCGTAATGTGTAAAATTCTGGTTAATATCATGGTTGCAAAGATGGTGCACTAGTTTACATACGGACTTCAGAGTGGGTTTGATTCCCACACAGGACAACGCTTTGTGCAATCCTCAAATGGTTGTTCTGCGTCTGGGTGTAGGTACTGTGTTTGTAAAATTGTATGTTTGTAAAGTATTCTCTTTGACTGCCTCGGTGGTACAGCGGTAGTGTGAGCGACTGCTGATCATGAGGTCTCGAGTTCGATCCCCGGGTCGGGCAGTGTTATTGAGCTTTTTCGTAAAAAGAAAATTCTCAGTAGCAGCCCGGAGTTTGGAAATGTGCCCGGTAGGCGGCAATAGGCTCGCCCCCTATTACCTGGGACTCAAACATAGCTGACGAATCGTGGGTGTGTAATACACCTCTTACCCCTTCGGGGAATACAGGCGTGATGCTGGAAAGTCCCCCGCGATATTAAGATTAATCCTTAGTGCAGTATTATTTAAAAAAAAATAGAAACCTACCTATTTCGTAAAGGACCAACAATTCCTGTGAGATAAGTATTGATCTGAACAAAAAATATATCTACTCGTTACTCGTATATTTCATATAATTACGAGTATTTTACGCACTGAACAATAAAAAAATCTACTTATGTTTTTAATTGGTAACCGAATTAACCAATTTTTTAGGTAATCGAAGCGTACAAACCTGAGAGCCAAAAGAGATCTGAAATTACCATTATTACCAACCATCGTTGTGGATCCAATGGGACGGTAGATTGCGAACAGGTTACGGACAAATGTCCTTGGCTGTCCAAAAGCTGCGCGTGTTTTACGAGCTCTCTACAAGGTAAGGGTAGGCCTTCCAAACCAAGAAGGCCAAGAATGGAGGTCCAAATCATCAAGTTAAAGGTAGTCAAATAAAACACAGCGGAGTTTTACCCTTTCTGGTGTACGCATTATACCGACCTATCTATGTACCTATCCATAAATATAAATAGTTACTGATATAAGTTCGTCCATTAATCACGTGAGGCTAGAAACGGGGCGTTCGAAAAAACATGAAATATCACAATGAGGGAGGGGGTTGTAGTAAGATGATTGAACATGAGAAGTTTAACGTATAATGTAAAGTATAATGTAGCTATATTCAGAGATTACCGTCAATTCAGGCAACTTTGCCCGAAAAGTCAGAAAAAAAAGGCATAAGCTCTAATATTTTTGATTTTTTAAATGCATAATATATTTTTATAACACATGGGTAATACTTTATACTGAAGACACTATATTTATCATCAAACATGCCTGGAAAAATACTCGTATAAGTGTAAAAAAATCGATTCTATGTAGTGGGCAAGAAAATATCTCTTTTAGCCAACATTGCCCACAAACACAAAATTGTGTTTAGCTCCAATATTATTAACCGTATAATTATTATAGTAACAAAGTGTAAAGCTACCCAGCCATGTAAAATACTACTAAATTATGAAGTGACATAACATATTGGCAATGTCAAAATCTCACCTAGAACATTTTTCTTAGTACCTAAACCAATGTTCAAGGGCTGTCACTATTCTAAAAATGAATTTATTTAATTAATAAAATATTTTTTAAATTAAATATTCTTTATTAAATACGCATATGTTATTTATGGATAATTGAGATCAATGGATTAATACTTCTAATGAAAACCAATAGATAACTTATACATGACATAACTAAATAAAGATCTACAAAAAGAAATAGTTTAGATTGAAGTAACTTAATAATTTGGTATTTAGTAATTACTATGCCTGCATTTTTAGCACTAGATAATTACAACATAATTATGGATAACTGAGATCAATTATTAATATGAGATCAATTTATTTTAATAACAAAGTAATACTTTTAATGAAAACTAATAGATAACTTACATAACAAAATAAAGACCTACAAAAACAAATAATTCAGATTGAAGTTACTTAATAAATTGGAATAATATGCCTGCATTTTTAGCACTAGATAAATTACAACAAAATTTAACTGGAATTAGTCACTATAAAAATGGATTTAGACACTATAAAATTAGGAACAATAAATAATTCTGTGTAGGTAATGCTAACATAATTATCATATGCATATATATTAAAATGTTGATGGTAAATTGATAAATGGTATTCTTTACCTAAGATTTAAAAAATACACAAATTGAGATCAATTAACTTTACACATGAGTAATAAGTTGATATTTCTTGCTATTTTTAACTAACTATATGTATTTAACATACACTGAGGTAATAAAAAAGTATCTAATATAATCTCTTACAATTTTAGCAATAACTTTGGATTTTTGTACTTTTATATAATTTTATGTAATATTTGGTTGCGGTAATACAATAATAATGTCTTCTGTGTGATGCATTTCACAGACATCTTCCACTTGTGGATACGTAAAAGTTAACCTTTTACCAACTGTATTTTTTACTTTTCTGACAAATTTTACTGTAGGGATATTGTTTTGAATATTTAATATGCATCCGTCAAAGTGCTTAACACTTTTTTTAGTAGCAAATCTAGCTACGATCCAGTTATCTTCTTTTAAATTATGGAGACTGCCTGTGAAATATTCAATATCACTAATCCCAAACGGGACGTCTGGCCCCAAGTTTTCTTTATCTGATTGATCTCTTAAACACGTCGTTATATAATCGTTTAATGTAACTTCTTCCGAATCATCTGATTCAAATGTGTATAATTGTATATCATCGGATGTTTCAGAGCTTGATTCACTGCAATATTGCCTAAATGTCTTCCTTTTCTTGAATTTCTTATTAGATTTTTTTTAATTTTTAATATTTTTACTCTTTACTATCGGTTTTTCATACTTTACTCGTGAGCCTCTAGGCTTAGATTTCTGCTTTTGTAAGTTACTTTTTTCATTTGGCATACTTATTTGCATAGCTAGTGCCGCTGATTGGGAAATTACTTTGGACCCAGAATCAAACTTTATCTTAAGATGCTTTTGATCACAGTTTAGTGTTATATCGGAAGTTATTATAACTTTAGGTTGGTTACTACGCAAACATGTAGGCAAATCAATTGTAAATGGTAAATTTTGATTAGCATTTTTTAAATTTCTGATTAAAGTATGCACATAATATTGTAGTTCTTGATTATTGTATTGTGCTGAAGAATTAAAAAAGTGATTTATAACATTAATGCAGATTTTATTAAGGCTGTCTGGGTTATTGGATGAAGGTAAGAAGATTTGTAGGTCAGTATCTAAATTATTACTAGGCGCCGATAGGGTTTCATTAAAATTATTGGATAGCATAAGCAAATCTTCTTGCTCTATCTCCAGCGTAGATTCATCATAATTTAATTTTGGAAGTGTATTTCCTTTAGTGAGATTTCCTGTATTTCCATCTAAAATGTATATAATATTTTGAACTTGAATTTTATTATCATATCGAGTCCTGACCCTATCGGCAGTCCTCGATTTCTTAGGTTTTATTTTTTTGGCTGTAGTGATCACCTTCTGCTCTAGATTTTCTAGATTCTCTGTTTTATTTAAAATATCAGTAGGACATACTGACTTACCCGGTTCAGTATGCAACTTCTTAACTCTTTTCATAGTTATTAGTTTTGGCGCCCTTATATTTTGTAAGTAATCTAATAAAACTGAATCTATACTATATTCCTTCACATCAAAATACTCAGGTAGTCGTTTTAAAACTACTCTAGCATTTACTGGCCAAATGCCTGCAGCCCTAAAACCACTTTTTATGGTATTGCTTTCTCGGAGGTTAATATTTTTTATCAATTGGTCCAGCAGTTTCGGGAAATGTTTTTTATTAATAGTTGATTGTTCAGGGTTTGTAATTTTATAATTCAAGAGAATTTTTCTCCACTCTCTTTTTAGAGGGGCGAAGTAAGCTACATCTAGAGGCTGAGTTAAGTGGGTCGAGTTTGGTGGTAAAAAAACAAATCTTATGTTATGTTTTTGGCACAACTCGACCACTTCAATATTTAAATGACTGGACAAATTATCCCCTATGATCACTTTTGTTCCTGGTAGATTCTTAGTCCACTGGAGTATTATTGTCTTAAAATAATCCTCAAAAGCAGCAAAGTCAAACCAGCCCGATTTTGTGCAGCTATATCGAGTACCTTTCGGACCTCCTTCGATCCATTCAGAGTATACATTTTTAGCTTTATACACCACATATGTTGGAAGACAACTCCCAGCCGCAGTTACGGAAAGCATAATTGAAATTGAACTCTTTGAGCTGTTCAAAATTCTTTCCGGGTACTTAATGCCCCTTCTAAACAGACATTTAGTGGTTCCTGGGTTGTCAGACAAATTGGTTTCATCATAGTTTAATATATTTGTTGGTGGAACATCTTTCAGAGTTTCTTGTAGATTATTATAAAAATTTAACATTTCTTGGACGCCTTTCTCTGCACGTACCTGTTTGATGTTCTGTGTAGTTCAACTTGATAATTTTTCTGCGTGTCTATTCAAGAAAGGATCTACCCATGCATTACTGGGTATTTTTTTATTAAATATATCAATGCGTGAATTTTTTTCTAAATAAATTAAACACCAACTTTTTGAGATCCAATTTTGTCATTGGACAGCCATAATCTCCAGCAGCCACCAAAACTTTTACAATGTTACTCTCTTCAATTTCGCTTAATTTTTTTTTGACCGCCTACCGTTTTCATATGTAATAGCTTAGCTTTATTGAGTAAGGTTCTCCTTGGTATTCCAAATTGGTTTTCAGCTTGTCTACTAGAAATAATATTTTTTTTAACAAATCCACTGCTACTTCCAACATTTCATCTGAATATTTTTTATAGTTTCTGAAACCTAGTTTTCTTCTACTTCTTTTTGTCTTTGTGGTTCGAGCATTTGTTGTATTGGTATTTATACTAAAAACATAAAAAATGTATTGTAAAATATTTTTTATGATTAATCCACATTCATCTGGTTTTTAAGTGATTCATATCATTCCTCAGTAACTAATAATCAGTGTTATTTAATTTTGTGTTATACAAGAGATAAGATAATAAACTAAGCGTTAATATAATTATATATCCACAATATATCCACAACAACCACACAACGCCATCTAGTCCCAAACTAAGCGTTAGCTTGTACTATGGGTACCAGAATAACGGTTATAACACATAATATATGTTACTTTGTTTTTATAAATACATACATATTATACATAGAAAACACCCAGACACAGTACAAATATTTATGTTCATCACAAAAACATTTGTCCTGGGTGGACAAAAGTTTTTGGGAATCGAACCCACGACCTCTCGCTCAGGAGACAGTGTTACTAAACATAACACGCGTAACAGAGTATGAACCGTAGATAAACTGCCTGAACAGCCGAGGTCCGTTTATCAGACCCTTGTTTGTAAGAGTGCTTGTTAAATGTTTGTCTAACTAGCATTAATAATATCGGTGAAATGCACCTTGCCAAAATATGTCCAGCAAATGCGGTAACATAGTCCTGCGCTTCTCAAAATGAACAATTTAAGTAGCTATTCTCTATCACGTATCGCTATATCTATTAAAGACCAAATCAATATAGGCCAAATCGCTCCCTTATTTATACTTTAAATGTAACAACATTAAAGTTCGAGGTGTCAACCCTATCGTTAAATAACATGCATGTGACATTGCCCACCAACGTATTTTATGACAAAATCAGATGTTTGCTGTGAAATATACGTTATTAATTTCACACATATTAACGTAGGTAAGAAAAATACATACCTGCAGCAACTGCAACTATCACTTTTCAGAAAAGTTTTTATACTCGTTTTTTCCCACCTAAAACAGTACCGACTTTGACGAGCTCTGACGGCTGACTGAAGTGACATACGTTGGCATTACTCACTTAGTGTTGCCAGAAAATTGACAAATTTTATACCATTGTTAAAAAAAAATACCTTGCTAAATATAAATTTAGTACAATGTCAAGTTTAATGAAAAATGCACACCTGGGCAAAGTCAGTTCAATAAGGCAAAGTTGCCTTAATTGACGGTATTTCTAAATATTAATTTTTTGAAGATACTTTGTACCAAAAATGTACTTAAGTACACGTGATTTTTGGTAAGACGAAGGGGGTTTGTTTAAAACCTCCCACCCACGTATCAATATAGGGGGATATGGGACAGGGGATTACTAAAAAAACATCACGTGATTAATGGATGACCCGCTATCAGAAGCTCGGCATAACAAATATAGTAAAGGGAAACAAGTACGGTAACTCAGACCCCGTGCGCGCGATAATTACCTACGGCAGGGATGGTGACTGTTTGTTTATTCAATCGTCATAAATCCATCAGCCTTTCATCGTCCACTGCTGGGCATAGGTCCCCCGGTAATCCCTTAGTCGGAAGAAACGGGGTGGAGCTATTCTTGGTGCCGGCCCCACACGGCAAAAACGGCAAAAACGGCAAAAACGTCACTAATACAGAGCTAGTTTTCATATACAAAATGAAAATAAATTATCTTGAACATTATAATGGAAAAATATGGCTATTAGTATTAAAAAATATATCTGAAAACTAATTGTTATTAATTTATTGTCTTAACAAACAAACGTACTTTTGCATTTATAATACCTATTAGTAAGAATAGTAAAGCCAAAATTAACTTTTCAATAATAGTAATATCTAATATAATTAATCTATATGTTACTATTAAAAACAGGTTATTGTAACTTATATCAATTTCAATATTTATTTATACTGGCCTTCAAGTAAATCTTTATAATAATATTACTAGGTTTAGGTATTATAAAAATCGCGACGACAAGTAATAATACAGAATATAGCGGTTATAGATAGGCAATACCGACGCCAGGCATTTTTTAAAATATTATTATCCTATTCACATTTTAAAATTATACGATATTTTTGAAATATATTCAACGCGTGCTACTTTATTGTTTTTGCATTATTTATAAGCCATGTTTATGCATGTTATTATTTTAATTAGTTACTTCGGCTCAGCCCGGTTTCGCGAAGGTAGGTAGGTATCACGCACATAGGTAAAGCTAGATGACATTTTTTATAGCAAAGCATTAAAATTTCTTGTTTCATACATAATTAATAGATGTTTTTCATTCACCAAAACGTATTTGAAGTAAAGAATCTAAAGGATTACTTTTAGTACCTAGCCTTTGTTTGATGGAATTAACCTTTCGTTGTATAAAAAATTAAAATAATTATCGATATAGGTACTTGCAGTTTGCAGTAGACAAAGTGCAAACTACAAACTTACTCAGGTGCCGAGATATGGTTAGTGTAGTGCCGAATTCGCTTGGCTCTACGGTGTTTGAACAAGCTGACAACAGAACTGCAGGACTGTCTATAGAAGTTGTAGATCTATCTCAAGACCCCATCTCTCAATGCAACGTGCCATCGTTGGTCTTCACTCTAGTCAAACAGATCTTTTGCGAACTTTTAAGAGCCTCAGTTCAGCTCTATCGCTTTTTTAATATGACTAATATTTAAACGGCGAATGTAAAGCTACATAAACTTGAAGATCTGCCTATTTAGCTTCTTTAGAGTTGACCAATCAGCTGAAGACAGTAATGTCATTTCTTTGTCCTACTTCATGACCGTGAGAGTGCGTGTTCATTTGATACTACTCGATATAAGTGTTTATCTAAATTATACGAGTATGTGTGATTTAGATAACTATAAAAAATAACAAATTATAAAATTAGGTAATTTAAATAAATGACATACCTATTACGCACGGTATAGGCCGTGCGGTATATAGGTATACGGATAAGGTTTGTGAAAAAATTCTAAACTTCGTTTGAAGAAAAGGTTTGTTAATTGAAGTTTTTTTTAACGTAATTTAAGGTTTTTAGATAAGATCATAAATAAGTAAGCATTTATTGTACAAATTATTTGTGAAAGTGAAAAAACAGAGCTTAACTGCGAGCATGATTTGATATGGGATTCGGATGGGACGCAGATTGGCAGGAATTTGTTTTGTAAAGTAGCTGAGCACATCAAATATTACACAATTTCACATTATACAGATCATAATAAGCATTTATTGGAGAAAGGTTTCCTTATTGGTGATAAGGCCCGTGCCTGAAATAATATATGAGACGTCCAAAAGAGCAACATTTACCGTAACGTAGTATAATTATGGCCCCATATTTATGTCATTCAGCCGTGATATGAATTAATGTGGACCTCGGAAAATGAAGGCGAGCTTAAGTCTCATTATTGCTTTAAGCATTATCATAATACGATCATTTTACTTATTTTTTTTTAAATGAAAACCATGTAGTGATTTAAATTATGCAAATATACATAGGTACCTTCGAGCATTAAACCTTTTAATATTCTAATTCACATAAGAGTACATATGATAATGTTTGTATTTTAACTATAAAAAATCCTATTATAGAATGGATTTTAGGAGGAGAGCCCACCACTCACCCACGGATTGTCAATCCCGGTTATCTTTGGACAGAATAACCTAAGATTAACAATCCGCACTCTCACAGATAGAGGAGAATATGATAATAGCAAAGTAGCATGCACGATAATGACAAAAAACTCACCAACGCGACACAACCATGCGATACGGTAGAACTCTCAGAACCACAATATTGCAATATTCCTCAAAAATCCGAACATAAATTCGACACGTGTTTCACCTCTAAACGAGGCATTCTCAAGAACGCTCGGCAACAAATGGGCTCATTTATATAATCATAATCCAAAAATTCATTGATTTGCAACATCCATTGGTGTTAAGGATTTACTATGGTAAAATTAAAGGTGCGTTGTCAGTGTGATGCGCGTACACTGCACGTCTTTTTGTTAGAAACTATCGTTACTTACAAGAAATTTTGATAGATAACGCAGCCGGGCCTCCTGTTCCGTTATGTAATATCCATGTAATAATCGCCCTAAGGTAATATAATTTTAATTCCTAAGTAAACAAAATACTACATATAATATATCAATAGTAAAACCTCTGAATAGTTATTCAGTGTTTTGTCTTTGTCACTAATATGACAGTTTGATGTTGAAAGAGCGGAACAAAACACTGAATAACTATTCGGAGCTTATACAATGTTTATTAGTTAGGGGGATTGAAAATACATGTTTGATGACTGATGATTATATTTTACTTTATTAATTATAATACCAAAAATGATTTTATATTACGTGGGTAGCAAACAAGCATACAGCCACTCTGATGGTAAGCGGTTATCGTTGTCTATAGACGTTAGAAACACTAGAGGCATAACTCAAACGTAGCCGTCTCCAAGAAAAGGGATAGGAGGTGGATAGAAAGGATATTAAGGAGAGTATAGGTAGGATACTAAGGAGATGATAGAAAAGATAATAAGGAGAGGATAGGGAGACGGTTTGGGCCTTTGGTGCTCTCACACACTATACGAAACACAACAGTAGGAGTACATAGCGTTGTTTTTTGTGAGAGAGTGGTCCTTCACTGATCGAACCACCTCATTCATGCTGGAATAAGCAAGTCTCTACCATAAGGTAGAGAAACACAGTATCGGACGATAGTGGTTTTTATTATATAAATATTAATATTTCGTGACTGCAAAATATGTCTGTGCAGTGCTGCAGTCTGAAGCCGAAGCTTTGTAATTTAGGCATACTTTAACTAAATATACCTCTGTACAACATCATCCATCCATCCATCAGCCTTTCGACGTCCACTGCTGGGCTGAGGGAGTGCTGCTGCCCACTCACCCGGTATTCCCTCAGTCGTCAGACATTTTGCTATTATTCACATTTATAATTGGGACAGTATTGAGCCTCAATCCGTTAGACTTGTACCAAGCAGATTGACTACAATGTATTAAAATATGTATGTATAACAGAGCTAGGTACATACATCTATTAGGCCTTATATCTACAATAATATTTTCGTAAGCTTGGTTGTAGCAACTAAAACAGTTTTTGTCTTCCTATTAATGTAAATTAATCTACTTAATATACCTACATACCACTTGATAAAGGCAAAAATATCTACATTTATAACTCCGAACTTTGATTACGTATATAGAGTTATCCGAACTATTATAAAGCTTTAACAGAGTTGTGTCTGTAGATTTAATAAGATATTTAAGAAAAAAGACTGTAATATCCTATTTCGTGCGTGTCTGAACACAAAACAATTTATTTTAATTTTTTTGCCTATTTGTTCCTTCGCGTATCACGCAAAAACTAATGAACAGATCTTGATGCCACTTTATTGATTAGACTTAAAACTGGTAAAAATTGTATCCCGCTACTATATCGGAAACCTGAGATATAACTGAAAAACTAGCTATAGACTGCGGGCAAAGGCGTAGTATATACTTATATCTATAGCTCAGTCCCAAGCTGCTGAACATCTAGGAAATGTATAGTTTAAAAAAATATTAATTCATGTAGCAGAATACACAAAGAACAAAAAGTGAAATAGAATTTAACTGTCACGAACAGGAATTGAACATGTATCTCCTGGGAAACCATTTCAGATGCTTTACCAATTCAGCCGTCGTGACCAGTGCTCGTGACAGCAAACTTCGGAAACACATTCCTTGTTGGTGTGACCCAAGACATTAATCTTGGATAACTGCTGATGATGATTAGCATATATTATTCCGACCAGGTAAACTTAATTATTAGGTACAATTAAGGTTCATATCAAACAATGACGCAACCCTATAAATATTTTTATATTTGCTTAGCCATATAAATTAATACAAAGTGCGAACATGTGAAATCAAAAATAAAAGAGGTTGGCCTTGAAATGCCGCTTTCAAAGATTAAAAAAAATCTGTTGTTTTTTTCGGGTACTTAATTGAACTAAGGAAATATAAAAAAGAATTTATAAATGAAACATCCTTCTTTTTTATCGCTAGCTCCGTGGCTAAAGCATTCAAGTTCAAAACTGGGAAAGAACTGAGTTTGAAACCCAAGTTATAAATGAAATAAGCACTAACTAATTCGCAAAGAACAATATTGTGTAAGTATAGGTATATATATATTGAAAAGCATATCCACATATTAAAATAATATATATCACATTTTCCGCTCATCTTTTCATGAAGCTTCATTGAAGACGATTTTTTGCGGCACATACATATAGCCATTTGTTTTATAATCTGAGCAGTATAGTCATACTGGCTAGTTTGGCCTGGCCAGTATAGAAATACGTAGAATAATGTAATCGATGTGTTCAACAAGTTTGTTAGCAGTTGCTAAGGCTTTTGTTCGTTAGTAAATTACACCCTTTTTTTTGTTAATACGGGAAAAATGTATCTTACCACTTACCCAGTCGTTCGGGGCAACGAAGGGGTAGTAAGAGGACCTCACCCACTAAATAAAGCCACTGTGTGCCATCTCTCCACCTGTATTGGCGGACCACTGGAGTTGGAAGACATTACTTCAGTGGTCCGCCGGTGGCTTTCCCTTTCGAGTACCCTCTATGAACTTTCGCAAGAGGCATTGCGGGTGGTGGCAGTGAGGGGTCCCCACCGTCTATTGCCGCAATGAGTTCACGGCGCTGCTTGGCCCAAGCCGGACACGACTCGAGCGAGTGCCGAGCGCTATCTTCGTCACAGCTGCAATAATAAAAATACGGAGTCGCCTCCCTCCTTGTGACTATGTGCAGGTATCTACCGAAGCAACCGTGCCCCGAGAGCACCTGCACCAGTTGGAAAGTACCTGCTGCCTGCCGTCGTCCTGCCTCCTCCAGCACCGGCTTAAGCGCCCTTACGGTCCAAATACCGGCTCGGGGCCTCTCCAGCAGTGCCTTCCAACGCCATGGCAGCTTGGCGAGTGTCGCCCTGCCACGTTGCTGGGAAAGACTACCCTGGCCGTTGCCCCGAACGATAGGTTGTGCGGTTAGGAACATGTTTTCCCGCCTTAACAAAAAAAAAGGCCGCCTCGGTCGACACGCTAGACGGTATGACTTTTTGTCGTTCCAAGAGAGCTGTTATGGGCGTCCAGGGACTACAGCCGGCATAAACTTATATTAGTATAGGTGATATTTGTGTAAATAGCGTTAGCGACAATTGCACAGCAAAGTTATTGCAATAAGAACTTTGCAATGGACTTTTTAGCTTTTTATTACATACAAATAGTTCCAAATATACAATATACAGCGACTGCAAAATAGAGCAGAATGATAAACGGGCGATTGAACAGCCTGTGAGTTTAGTTTGTCAAGTAATATAATATCGTGAGACTTCTGTCCGATAGGAAAATAAAAATTATAACATTCGGCTAGCGCTAGTGTATGAAATGAAATCGATACATTAGCTACTTGACTTGGTGCCAAGTTTAATTTGATATTCTGTTAAAATGTAATTGGGATCGATTTATAGAACACTAGGCTTTGCCCGCGGCCTCGCACAGATGTGCGGAATGGTTTAGATACCGGTGTCTGATGCCTGTGTTGTGAGTTCAATTCACACGCAGGACTAATCTTGGTGTGCCCCATAAATAGTTGTTCCTTGTATGGGTGTAGTTTATATCTGTTAAATTGAGCGAGATACATTTTAGGATTCTTGGGTTCCCGATACATCTATTCGTAGTAGCAAGATAAAACATACTATTATATACTAGTTTTAAATCTGATCAAGAGTTATCGAACAAAAACATTCATCAAAATCCGTTTAGTAGTTTATGCAAGACGTGCGATCACACAAATAAACAAAAATTCTAAAAGAAATCATCTGTGTTCAAAGTCAGTAATTTTTTTTTTCAATATTATATTAAAGATTAGGTCTGCTTTATAGACGGATAGAAAGGAATGGAGACGGTATCTGCGTTTGGGATTTGAGGTTGTTTGTATCTGTGTATGTACGTCTATTACCATTTTCATTGAAAAACTATGCATTTAAAAAGTTTAATTTCAGTTCGTAACGGCGACGTAAGAGAGCGATTAGATATGAATGAGAGTATTGGTGTACCTAAAGATGCGATCCTTTTCGCTCCTATGGTTCGGAAGTGATCGTGTATGAAGAGAATTATAAATGTTGAGGAAGCGAGAGATGTATTCAAGAATAGAGCCTCTTGGCACTCTGTTATCTCTGCCAACCCTGCAAGGGAGATGGTGTGATGATAAGTAAGTAAGTCATTTCAGATCAGCTAAATAGACCGGCACTTCCAAAATTTTTAATTTTGTTTTTTTTTTACTTTTGACATGCTTAGAAAATATTTAATAAAAAATAATGTCGATGCCGTGTGGGGCCGGCTTTATAATTGTCACCCCTCTCCACCCATGGGAGTTGTAAGAGCCGACTGAGGGTATACCGGGGGAGTGGGCAGCAGCACTCCTTCGAGTGTTAACAACATCCACTGCGATCGCCAACCCACCTGCCAAGCGTGGCGATTACGGCACTATCCCCCATTCTTGGGGAGGCCTATGTCCAGCAGTGGACGTTAAAAGGCTGATGGATGGATGGATGGAAAATATAATGTCTATAGGCAATATTTGAACTTGCTTCTTAAATCCATTGCGGGGATATACGTTCCAGCCGTTACTCTAATCTAACCTTGCTCAGAATATCTTCAACTTATTAAGATCGACGCGATCTATCGAAAATATATTTGCATACATTTTAGATTCAATATGCCAATTAAGAATCGTATCCGTACCACATAAATACAAATTGACACGGGCAATTGGATTAGACATTCTTAGCGATTAGTTGTTTTCAATTTTTCATTCCTTGCCTTATTTAATTCCAATAAAACCTTGACATATCTGGTACCAGTTACTATTATATACCTGACCTTTGTAAGCCTATTACTAGATATACCCACGATCTCTTCGTTTGATAGTTCATAAAGAAATACCTAACAAAACCTAAAAAGAAATAGCAACTCGTTATGTTGATACTATCATCAAATTTTTTTATGTTTATTCTTTCATTTCATATCGGTGAAATGAAATGGTGAGCAGCGGCTTAACAATACTCTCGGTATAGTTGAGTCCATGAGCGACGGTTACCATTTACCAGAACAGATGAGCCGCGGCTCGTCTGCCACTACATGCAATAAAAAAAATCTGGAAAACGGTTGACCCTAAAGGCCATCCCTGCAACTTCCCGCTAATTTGATACTTAAGCGCTCAAAATTGTACTTGTGCAAAAACGTCATAAGTGTAAAAGTCATTGAGCTCTTCGAGCTTAAAAGTATAATTTTCGTGTCATTTTGACTCTCCGAGCTCAAAGAGATAACTGGTCTATCCTTTTAGCTCTTCGAGCTCAAAAGTCTGATAGAGATTTAATAAAATACTATTCGTTGAATTTTCAAATCGCAATAATTTTTGAATGAATGAACCGATTTTCTCGTAGTTTACGGCATTCAACGCAACTTTTTGAGCTCTTTGAAGAATCTTAAAACTCGAACTGGTCAGATTGAAAATTTCATAGAAATTCTGAAAAAAATATTTTTTTCAATTGTTTTCAACAACGATATCTCACGAACGAATCAACCGATTTTAACCGGACTGGCGGCGATCGACGTGGTTTTCTGATGATAAAAGCTGATTAGTTTTTTTGGAATCGACCGGTAAAACCGTTTAAAAGTCATTGAAAAAAACACATTTCAAAAAAAAAGTAGTTTTTTTGTGATTTCTCAAGATCTATCGGTTACAACCGCGATGAAATTGGTCAAGCTGTTCAAAAGTTATGAGAGGTTTACATACAGCCACACACACACACACACACACACACACACACACACACACACACACACACACACACACACACACACACACACACACACATACATACAGGCATACAGACATCATCACGGAAACATTCGGGGAAGTTTCCTAGGACCTCAAAACAACATCCGGGGGGTAAAACCAATAACTTCGCAACTATTGAAAATTTTAAATTTTCTTAACGAGAAGTTAAAGAAAATTATGACAGAAAAGCCGTTAGCGACAGCTTTTTCATCTTTGAGGATAACGAATAAATTATTTAAGCTTATGCAAATTAATATAGCATAACGTCTATGTTATATTTTTACACTATAACATTACTTACGTTCATTGTCACGTTACAGTAACCAGTTCTTGATCGATGCCAAGTGAAACAAACCCGGCGTGTCACATGGTCATGTAATTATTACACGAAATATAAAGTTAAGAGTATATAGACACGTGGGTGTAGTATTTATTAGGTTGAAATTTACAGCGAGCGCGATCCTCATAATAATAAAAAAGAATATAACATACCGGAGTTTACAAGTCTCTTCAGCTTTCCATCTTTCATCTTCGTGAAGACAGTGACGTCCCTCCAGACGAGAGTGCATGGTCTGAAGGTAGGGCTGGGTCCCAGCACCTCTTCAATCTCGGGAAACAACGCATCATATTTGGAATCTGGTTCGGTATTCTTCATTTTTAATGAAATCAGCTTCTAAAATATATTATTTATATTAATATTTTGTGATATTCACGTGAATATTAAACAAACATGATGAAATAAAACATTTTTTATAGCAACTAAATATCTCGTTTACTTGATTTTTTACTACATCGACGTTTCAAATACCTTGTAGTTACCGTGGTTTTATTTCAATATTGAAACTTTTCTACACAAATTAGCTGACCCGGTAAACGTTGTTTTGCCATAATAAATATTTCTAGAGTATTTTTAGGGGATTTCTAGCGTAGAAAAAAATAACTAACTTATTGCAAGTGTGAGGATGTGGAATATGAGTGAAAGAGGCATGGAGCGCTGTGAACGATGACGAATTATAAAAATAGCAATACTAATATCGCTATTAAAAAATAGGGGTGAGCAGTAGAAGGATGAAAATTTAGAGTTGTATGTATTTTTTAATGCCAAATCATAAAAAAAATTAAATTAAATATTTGGTACACACAATAAAAAAAAATGTTTGGGGTGTACTGCCATTATCACTTAAGGATATGAAAAATAGTTTACATCCTAGTCTCAAACCTACTGAATATACACACAAAATTTCATAAGAATCGGTCAAGCCGTTTCGGAGAATAATGGCGACAAACACTGTGAGAATATTATATATTAGATAAATTTTTGTTTGTGATCTGCCCGTAAGCCCCCGTAAGTCCCCTAGTTTATCCTGATATACATAGATTAATTCAAACGGAGTTGTATACATTGTAGCCCTTCAATATGTTTATATAGATTTCATTCCCATCACAAGTATTTGTTTTTTTTTAAAGACATGTATTTGCACTAAGGAATAATCCTTGTATCACGGGGGACTTTACAAACATAAAATTTCACGGAGACAAAGTGCACCCAGGATCAGAACAACCATTTGTGGATCACACAAAGAGTGTGGAAATCGAACCACAACACTCCGCCATCTGAGCAGTGTTCACGTTTATGCGATTAAACGTTGATATTGTAGATAACATCGCAAGATGAATTGAAAAACTGTTAACACTAAGAACCAGGTGGTAATCTATGGTATTACTTAGACTTTCTTCGCTCCCAATCTTCTCCGGAGCATTCCTTCAAAACAACACAATTCTGTTCACTTATAAGTAATATTAAAAATTATGACCACTGCTTTTGTTTTATTTGATTACAAAGAGTTTGACTTATAAGATAACATTATTTATTACGTAATTTAAATTCTCAAATAAGTACTGTTACTGTTGATGAGCGTGCTACTGAATGAAGCTTAAACAAGGCAGGGAAATATGAAATAAAAATTTCATCTAGTTAATCACTTACTAATTTGGTGACATTAAAATAAAATTTATTAAATAGCGGTTCTTTAAACAAAAGAAATTAATGTTGTGCTACTTTGGTAGGTAAATACCTCAAATGAAATTTCCTTAGCCCTTGTATATAAGAACATAATTAATTAAAATGACATTATGATTGATTATATGACATTATGTAAATAGCGAAACAAGTACATAGATACCTACAATTAAATAAAATTATTTTGATCAGAGCACTTGACATACTCAGCTTTAAAAAACAAATCATTTGTGCATGTAGAAAAAGAGATCTTTACTGTTATTATTATTAAATTCATTTAATTCAGACATTGATAATCCATATTATAATTGTTAGTAACAGGGATTACTGGGAGTAGAGTCTTAAAGGCTTCTTAAACAAATGTGAACTGGAGATTGGATGTCACCATTAGGTGACTGCGATAGCATAGCGGTCCAGAGTACTTCCTCGGATTGGATAGGACGTAGGTTCGTATCCTGCTTGCATTAAATCTCTCTTTTACCATTCACTAATAATTTGTTCTTTGAAATAAATTACTTTTACTGAATTTATTAACACGACGTTTCGAATACTTTACAGCATTCATAGTCACGGGTGAACTCCACCATATTCCTTAAAAGTGTATACCTATGTAACGTAAAAGTTATATCTCATAATGTGTAATATTCGCGTAAATATCAGAAAGTATTAAGTACCTACAATGTTACTAGCTGAGTCTTCAATCATTCAATCGCGAAAAGATTTTATTAAAACATTATATTTAAATAATACCCAACTTACGTCTTAATTTATATAGATACCTATCCTTTAAAACATGAATTTTATAATACAATTTAGCTATTTATCATACTATAGGTATAACTTGACTAAAAATAGAACACGCTGCTTGGTACACATTATCATAATAGGAAGATGATATATAATAGTATGATTGTTAGCGTTTTTGTATCTGATCTATGGTGCAATCGGTTTAACTAGGCTTGTCTAGTTATTCATAGACATAAATCTTCATTGAGCTACCCATCTCTTATCGAGACTTCGTATTATAGTAATGACATGAACAGATGTAAGAGTCACACACACCGTAGACAGAGGATCTTCACACTAATCCGAAGTTGACAGTGGCCACGATTTTATTAAGGTCCGGTAAAAAAAGGCTAAATATAAAAAGTTTTCATGTAACTTTTACTAGGTTTTTCCAGGCCTAGATTGCTATGTCAATGTAAATAAAGATTATATAATTATATGTTATCATTACGTTTATCAGTGATATACCTATTTACAATAATTTACAGATAATTTAGGCAAAAATTAATAAAATGAAATTATAAAAGGCTCTGTAAATTGCTGATATTGAAAGAAATTTTTTTTTTTCATTTGAGCAACACAAGCCAAAACAACAGTTTTGAGATTTTTATTCTGTCTGTCTGTTGTTTGTACACGCATAACGCTAACGGATATTGATATTTAATTTTCGCTCTTGAATAGACTTAAAAACTTGTATATGTTTTATCCCGCTACTGTATCAGACGACTGAAATATAATCTAAATGCTAAATTTGTCTACGGTGGAGACGCGGGCTAAGGTTATAAAATATTTTTATCCCGATAACGACTACTTGTGGGATATACTTTAGCGACTGCTTGAACCAAATTTTGAAGTTCACGCAGAAGAGGTCGCGGACAGAAGCTAGTCATAAGTAATCATGCGAGTGATAAAAACTACTAATCGCTGGATCTGTAGACAAACTGCGTAGAACCACCAAAATAGGTAACTGGTTTCAGTGACCTCTAAAAATTAAACCGTAAAAACCTTTAATCAAATGAATCCTAGTTCATAACTATTTAAAATAAGCTTTCAATAAGCCAAATTAATAATCTTTACAGATATATTATAATCTTTAAATATCTCACGAGATATTAACCTTGATTAATATATGCGAGTAATATCATGGACGAGTATTATTATTTTTAGCAACTCTGCCAAAAATAAACTAAGTTCTGATTGCATAACTACTAACTAACGGACTAACGGACAAACGGCATTGGCACATGGCACCACTTAGATCAGAAAATATAAAAAAGATACAGGGCAAAAATTAAACCCTAATCCTTTTTTGAAGTTTAAAAAAAGAATAAATGAAGTATGAGCCTCCGGAAAATATACCACGTGGGCTTAAGAGCACGTGGAAAAATAAAAAACGCAGGTAACGCAGCTAGATAAAATGGCTATCGTTTTAGTAAGCGGCATAGCAGGCTGCAAATCGATATAATCAATGAAAACTGAAGTTTATGTAATCTATTAAATTATGTACAAAAGATTACAATATAACTTATATCGAGACGATAGGTCATCTCGTAGTTCGCAATAGCTTGCTAACTAAGTGTTGAAATAAGGTATCTATTCCAATAGGTATTATCTATAGATTGGAGATAGCATAATTTGCAATTTTTGCAACACTATATACAAATGAAAGCAACCGTGTGTGGCCGGCTTTAGAATTGTCTCACCCCTCTCCACCCATGGGAGTCGTAAGAGCCGACTGAGGGAATTCCGGGGGAGTGGGCAGCAGCACTCCTTCGAGTATTAACAACATCCACTGCGATCGCCAACCCGCCTGCCAAGCGTGGCGATTACGGCACTATCCCCCATTCTTGGGGAGGCCTATGTCCAACAGTGGACGTTAAAAGGCCGATGGATGGATGGATACAAATGAAAACGTTATGTAGTGTAAAAAGAAATAATATATAAGGTAAAACATTTCATCTAATTTAAATTTCAATATTAAAAGTAGTATATGCATAGCATTAATACATACTTTATCAATTTAAAAAGCAATAGAGTCACAAACCTTATTTTTTTTTAAGAATTGAAATTTGTTGACGTATTTTCACTGCTTACTCGAATGAGGAGTTAAGATCTTTAATGTTTTTTTAACAATGGTTACATACTTACATAAAAAACAGGTCTAATTATATTTCAATTACTTAATAACTTTATTAAAGGCAATTACAATAACCACACAATAAAACTCGGACAAGTCACGATTTTCCTGCACATTAAGTTTGTTAAATAGTTAAGAAAATCTAATAGGAAATTATACAATATATTAAATATATATTTATTGTTACATTATTAAAGAATAACTGTGAATGAACTGAACTTTATTATACCAATATGTCGAAAAGCAAGAAGCACTTCATAGCATTCACTTAAGTGTGTGTTTATTGGATAGATTTATAACTATAAAATAACTCAATTAAATTTTGCTTACATAATCTTCAGAATCATCTGCAGAGATATGCTTATTTTCATGATCAATTGGGCTTACACTCATTGTCCGTGCACGATAAATTTATGTAAAAAAACGTATTAAAATTCAAAAGTTGAGCAGGATCGTAGGTGTCACGCGGGCGTACATTTTTACCGATTGCTACGAAGTTTTGGCGTGTGTCTAAACTGCCTGGGTCTGTGAGTGCCGCGATGCTAGGTTTGACTACTGAGGCTATGCGTGTAAAGAAGGGATAGAAGCATATCGTAGAGCAAGATGCAGACATATTGTTGTATCGGTAATAAATTGGATCGCATGTTTTTACTCCGTTAATGTGTGAATGGGATATACGAGTAAATGTACGTCTTGTTTCAAAAGACAATATTAATATGGTAAATAACGTGTAATTACAATAAATTTTTTAGAAATGTATTATAGTGGCACTATTCCCTCCTTGTGCGAATGAATACTTGAAATAATACGGCAGTAATGGAGGGGTATACTTTTGGTGGGGGTTATTGCCATAGCTCCGAGCCTTTATCCTTATCTAAAAAACAATATAAAACAATATTGCGACATCTTCATTTAATATTAAGTTAATTCCTCGTCACCACTGTTATGTTCGCATGGGATACAAGTAAAACTAATGACAGTTAATAGCAAAGTGTGTATACGTTATTCTAATAGAAAGGGATTCAGAGCACACACACACACACACACAACACATACAAACACATACACACACACACACACACATACGCAAACAAATGCACTGGATATAGGTACCATACACTACAAGTTTTAAGAAACAACGTTTTTTTTAAATCACATAATAAGCAACGTAGTAGCCGCCAGCGTTTGTATTAAGCTATTTAGAATACAAAACATATTTTTGCTTTATTGTCTGTTTGTCTGTTCACAAATCTCGCAAAAACTACTGAACAGATATTGATGAATTTTTTTTGACTAATAGCTCTTGATTAGACTTAAAAATTGATATAGGTACGTTTTATTCTGTTAGTATACGGGGAACCAAATTATATCTCATGTAAACCAGAAATTAATTAACAGGTTTTACCTTAAGTAATCATTATTGTTACGCTGCTATAAGAGAGAATATTATTTTAATTGCATCGGGAATTAATGTAAATTCACTATCTTGTCTTATAAATTTGCCGTCTTCCACAGCATATTGACATATAGATTATAAAGGTAAATATTAATGCTTTTACATGCCACCCAGTGAGTTAGAGAACAGGAGACCCGAACTCCCTCCTCACACCTTTTCTCTTTCCTTGAGGCTGGTCACACAATAGTAAAAAAAAAACATAGCATCACGCCTGTATTCCCCGAAGGGGTAGGCAGAGGTGTATTACACACCCACGACTCGCCAGCTATGTTACGTCCCACGTAATAGGGGCGAGCCTATTGTCGTCTACCGGGCACATTTCCAAATTCCGGGCTGTTACTGAGAATTTTTGATGTGAAACATCTATTGCGGAGGGAGGGTAAAATTGGTTGTTAGCGTGGCGACGCTTTTATTGTACCTACTTGTTCCGTTCAAATCTTGCAAGTTAAATTTGACACACTTCCCGATTGAGCTGAAATTTTACACGCATGTGTATATCATGTGATAATACAATATTATGATGACATGGAGCTGATCTGATGACGGAGCTGGATGGTGGACATAGGAACTCTATAATAAAGCGGCGCAACCTCATCGAGTTTGGGCTCGTATGATTCGTCTTGCCGAGTACTTTGTGTCTAGATGGTATCCAGGGACTGATGATGAAGCTGGAAGGTGGCCATAGTAACTATACAATGAAATGACGCAACCCCGTTGAGTTCAGACACATTTGATTCGTTTTGATGAGTACTTTGTCTTTAGATGGTATCCAGGGTCTGATGATGGAGCTGGAAAGTGGCCATGCGAAACTCTGTAATTAAATGGCGCAACTCCATCGAATTAGGGCTCGTTTGAAATGTCCTGACTAGAACTTCAGTCATAGATGATGTCCAGGGTCTGATGACGGAGCAGGAAGGTGGCCACAGTAACTCTGTAATGAAACGACATAACTCCGTCGAGTTTGGGCTCGTATGATTTATCTTGACGAGTACTTTGTCTCTAGATGGTATCTAGGGTCTGACGATGGAGCTGGAAGGTGGCCACAGTAACTCTGTAATGAAACTACGCAACCCTATCAAGTTTATACTCGTTTGATTCGTCTTGAGGAGTACTTTGTCAAGTTATTATAATTTATTTCTACAAAATAATTTTGATTCACATCTGCTAGACGTCCCGCAACGTCTAGATTTTTTTCTTTTTAGGAAAAGGCTCAATAGCATTGCCCGACCCGGGGATCGAACCCGAGACCTCATGATTAGCAGTCGCATACACTACGGCTACACCACCGAGGCAGTAGCTTTACGCACTAGTAAAGCTTCTTAAATTAGATAGCCTCTTACTGAATAGCCGTATAATCATTTGCTACCCTTGTTATATAAAATAATTAAAATACACTACTAGCCATTGCTCGCGGCTTCGCCGCAGCTAAAAGTTAGTTTTTAGTTATATTTCAGGTTCCCGATATATTAGCGGGATAGTTTTTAAGTCTCATCAAGAACTATCAAATAAAAAAGTTGTATCAAAATACGTTCTGTTTTTTTTTGCGTGATGCGCAAATTAACAAACAGACAAGAAAAAAAAATGGTTTGTGTTTAGACACGTCTATATATAGTTTAATACAGTATTTTTTTCTCAAATATCTTAAATGTACAGACACAGCTCTGTTACAGCTTTGTAATGGTATTGATTACGCCCGGGGTAATTAAAGGGAATGTTATACCAAACTCTACTATGTATTTATTATCAAAGTAGTATAGTAAAATTGAGAGTAAATTGGATGTAATGAACCTAAATTTCTGGGTTACATACTATAAGGTGATCGCTATTGACGCAAAACGATGTGACAGCTAGTTTGTAGGGCTTCGGCTTTCACGTAATGCATATGAGACACGCGACACCGAGTTGCGGCCGGGCCGGTGGACACCATTACAGTATAAAAAGATCAGCGACTTAGCAACCAAATGTACGTGCCACAGACTGTAGTGAAGGTGATTTAGACTTTATATAGAACCATGTCATCTCGTATCACTACGAAAAAACTTTACAAAAAAAATAACTATTTAAGTTTTTTGTTAATTTGTCTCTTATACCTAACCAGGTTCCTTTTCATGGAAGGCAGCTCATGTTCCCCAACTGCAAAAAATAAGTGAGTCAGACCCATCCAATTACAGGCCTATCGCGATTACGTCCTCACATTCCAAGTTAATAGAAAGGGTATTAAACCGCTTGATTAGTGTTTCACTGCCTCTGTGGTGCAGCGATAGTGTAGGCGACTGCTGGTCATAAGGTCTCGGGTTCGATCCCCGGGTCGGACGGTGTTTTTGAGATTTTTTGTAAAAAAAAAAGATTAATTCTCAGTCTCGCCCCCTATTACGTGAGACTTAAACAGAGTTGGCGAATCGTGAGTGTGTAATACACCTCTGCCTACCCCTTCGGCGAATACAGGCGTGATGCTATGTTTTTTTTTATATCTCGCCAACTCTGTTCATCCTGTATTATGAATTATGAGCTGTTCATGGCGAGCTCTATGCTATGCGGATAACATTACGGGGGATGAACCATATGATTATCATGTACCCTAGAAACTGTTAGAAAAGAAACTGGTCCATCTTGTGTCTGAACTGGAGCACTCTCTAGGGCAGGCCTCGGAATCGGGCCTCGGCTGTGCCTGGGGAGTACCCGCTCGATGCTAATTTATAAGAACATATGAAATATGATATTTTAGTAAACCAGAACATTCATTCGAAAATGATTTTGATGTCACTGAAAGAAAACTAAAATAGACAGATATAGCCTTCATAAATCCCTCTAGAAATCTAGACATTAGCGTCGAAATCTTATCAGCCTAGTTAATATACATAACGACCTAAAACTAAGTTTTTATAAACTCTATCAAATTATCTTTAAGGACATTGTTATCTATTTGCACTGGGAGCTGCTTTCTGAACGTAGTTTTAACCTAATTTTTTTTTACGAAACCCGCTTGATTAATTGGAGGTTTTATTTTCTTTAAATTAAAAAAAAAAACAATGGTGGATTAATCAGTACTCTACAAAGTCATAACTTCTACATTTATTATGGTAAAATCCGTGCGTTAGTTTGTTTGATTGTTACATTTTCCCGCCATGTTTGCTAAGCCGATCATCATGAAATTTTGTGTACATATAATCTGGAACACACCAAAGGACATAGGCTTATCTGGAAAATTGGGTGGTTGATGTGAAAAAGCAATTTTTGCAAAGCGAGTGTGTCGTGGAGTGAGATATTTATACAAGTACATGCGGATCTATTGTTTGATTTTTAAGTGTGAGATGGATAATAACGTGCTCTTAGAAGATATAAAAAAAACTTACTGAGATGTATTTAGTGTGGCAAGTCTTAAAATAGAATTAATTTCACGTGTTTTCGTGGTTAGTTATTTTTCTAATGAGAACATCTTATTATATATTTTGTACGCCTCATAAGCGAAGCGTTGAGGTGGGTACTGCTCTCGTTATACGTAGTAAAACTGATTTTTTAAACTTAAAATGTCTCTATTTATCATATATTGCACTTGTAAAATAATATATATACACACACATATCAAGAAAAAACAGTACTTATAACACTCATGATATTTTTTGTGCCATTTTTATTATTTAAACTAGTTAAAAAACTGATTCAAAAAGTTATGTCTTAGACGTCCGTTTGTTGTAGGTAATGTATGTTAACACGATAACGACCAAAATACTTTACTAATTGAGTCTTTTTTTTTCGTTTCCGAATTATTATGATTACGAATAGAGCCCTATCACTTTTCACGGTCTGATTCAATGTGGTTTAATTGTTATTAAATAAACAAAAATTAGTGAACATTTACGCTCGACGCGACACTAAAATCAGTGCTATCCTTATTTCGTGAGAACTATTTCTTAAAATTAGCGCTAGATGGCGTATAAGATATGAAACTCACATTAGTACTTTTTGAAATTAGCGCTATCTATGTGATTTATTGAAAACTACTTAGTAAGACCAATACATTATTAGTAACTTATCAAATAATCAATTTTATTGTGAAAAATGAAGAGGCTTGCACTTTTGGATTTTCCAAAGTATTTCTAGCTGAAGTCAGTGTTGTCCTACCCAAACAGGCGTAAGCCAGCCTATAAGTGACTCTAGAATTTTTCAATATTTGACTTTGTGTCAAGAGTAGCAGCAGGGGTTTTGGGTGAAATTTTTAATTAAACACAAAGTGAAAAATATAAAATAAATAAATAAATAAATAAATATGAAATTTTTAAATTATGTGTTTTGATAGCCGAAAAATAATAAAAAAATTGAAAATAATCGAATTTCCGTCAAATATGACAAAAAAAATCTTGTACACTACCGCAGAGCCATTTCCCGAGTATAAATGTAAGCCATCCAAACACACACAAAAAAAAAGCATCTGTCTCCAGTCGTTTTCGAATGTATGAGACTTAATAATCTCATTTATTAAAATGTTATTTAATAAAACTTGAGTAATTAACAGCCTTTAATAAATGTACCTATATAATGAATTCTAATATATGTGATAAGCTACTGTTTTATGTCCAAAGCGTTAATATTAGATCGCTGATATCGATAAGATCGTTGACTATTTACAAGCCGAATCATAAATACGAGTGACATAAATCATATAAACAGGTGCCAGTACCTGTGCGTTTGAATTTTTAAGCAATACATAAAATAGTAAGACAAAATCGGACTAGGCAAATATAACTGCTTCGGTGGTGCAGCGGTACTGTGAGCGACTGCTCATCTTGAGGTCTCGGATTCGATCCCCGAGTCGGACAGTGCTATTGAGCTTTTTCGTAAAAAGAAAAATTCTCAGTAGCAGCCAGGAGTTTGGAAATGTATCCGGTAGACGGCAATAAGCTCGCCCCTATTACGTGGGACTTAAACAGAGCTGGCGAATCGCGAGTGTGTAATATACACCTCTGCCTACCCCTTCGGGGAATACAGGTGTGATGCTATGCAGACATCGTCCTGCCTAAAAGTTCACTTGCCTAGCGCAGCTGTTCCATTTAAAACTCTTAAGAGCTCATACTAAAATTTTACAGTAAAATAAATAAGCCTTTCAAAAGTATTTATAATAATGTGTATGTAGGTCTCGTGCAGGTGTTTTCGGGGCACGGTTGCTTCTGAAGATACGTGCATATGTCGCAAGGAGAGAGGCGACTCTGTGGCAGCTGCGTTGAGGATACGGCGCGGCACACGCTCGAGCCGTGTCTGGCTTGGGCCGAGTACGAATACCTGCGCCTGATGCCGCCCTAGTTGAGGCCGCGGGTGGATGGACCGTGGAACGTCCGCCACCTGCAAGGCTTCCCACGAAGATGCGACGCTCCGTGTGCGGATGCGTCGCTCAGTAGAGGGTAAGAGTAAGCCGCCGGCGGACCACCGAAGGAATGTAACACAGTTCCAGTGGCCCGCCAATAAAGGCGGAGAGACGGCACACGGAGGGTTTCTTTAGTACGTGAGGGCCCCTCACTACCCTGTTCGTTGCCCTGAACGACGGGGTGTGCGGCAAGTTTTTTCTCGCCTTAACAAAAAAAAAATGTGTGTGGCCTATAGTGTCTTGTTAGGTTTAGTTATGGTTTATGGAACATGGCACTTAAGAGTATCTCATTTATAAAACTGTTAATAGCTTTAATTAACTATTACACAGCCGCGCTTATATTTAAATATATAGGTTTGCAAATAAAATAACAATTCATATAAAATAAATTTTATTAGTTTTTAAACAAGTATTTAAGTGCATCAAACATGAAATTACGCTCATCATGTATGTCTCAAATGGACAGACGGTTCATTGACGCGTACATAAAATTATACCAAAAAACCAAAATGACTTCCTTGATCAGCATGCTAGTACTTATTATTTAGTATTTTATACAACCAATAGGTTCTTTTTATTTAAAATAATTTCGCCTGTCAAATTTTGTTTTAGCTCTTTACTAGATTTTGAAATGTAACAGCCAACTGGCTTCAGATTTCAGAATTTTCGATGTTTGAAATCTCGATAAGGACAGTGGTCAACACAAAGTGTGAAAATGTGTAATCGAAAATAACAGTCCCGAGCAGGATTTGAACCTGCATCTCCTGGATACCGTCCTATTCTTCAACAGGATCAAATGGCTATTCCCAGCAGACAGATCTAAGGCTTGTCCACAGCTGTAACTACCTCTAACATACATACATATTGGTCACACCTTTTTCCCGTAGGGGTAGGCAGAGACCACTTTTCTCCACTTGCTACGATCCTGACACACATCTTTTGCTTCATCTACTTTCATCAACGCTTTCATGCATGCTCGTTGGTTACGAGTACTCTTAACCTGGCCTTCCTTAAGAACGTCTCCGATCTGGTCAAAATACATTCGCCTAGGTTGACCTCTACCAACATGTACAATTCTACAACCATTCACAGTCGCTTTGTATATCTGTTTCGACCACCCAAGCATTCCTTTCCCTATTTTTGTCACTACATCTTATTTCACACCATAGCATTCTCGTATCACACTATTTCTCATATCAAACTACCTCTAATATGGCACGTTTATATACAAACAAACATCAGCCTTTTAAAGTCCACTGCTGGACATATGCCTCCCCAAGAACGGGGGATAGTGCCGTAATCGCCACGCTTGGTAGGCGGGTTGGCGATCGCAGTGGATGTTGTTAATACTCGAAGGAGTGCTGCTGCCCACTCCCTCGGTATTCCCTCAGTCGGCTCTTACCACTCCCATGGGTGGAGAGGGGTGGGACAATTCTAAAGCCGGCCCCATACGACAAACCAGCCCTACACGGCAAAGCCGGCCACACGGCAAACGGCACGTTTATATAGAAGATCAAATTATAAGTGAACATTGTTGATTACATCTATGAAAGGTTGACTAGATGCTGTACAGTAGTGGTTACGTATTCTTTGTGCTATTTTCTCACAGTTAAGGTATTCTTCTAAAATAAAATATAAACAATTTGATACAACGTGAGGTCGTTCACCTAAAACAAATTCGCTTTTTTGTGTTCATTGATGATAAGGATCATCAAAATGCTAATTTGTGTATCAAGTCAGAATTATCGGTCTATCGAATCTACAAATGCAAAATTTGGTATTAAAATGTGATTCATATGGGCGGTTAGTTTCTTTATGAGTCACAGTTCTTACCCATCAAAGTATCAACTCATTTTCACTCAAGATCGTGTCGTTAGAGCATCGTTTTATCAATTGTGGTTTTACTCGTATGAACATTAATAACAAATAAAACCATAATTATAATTGTTATATAGTATGTAAGTATTTTAATATAGTGAGTTATTTGGTTAATAACAATTATATGTATAACCTGGCCGTGTGGAGCCGGCTTTTGAATTGTACCACCCCTCTACACCCATGGGAGTCGTAAGAGCTGACTGAGGGAATACCGGGGGAGTGGGCAGCGGCACACCCTCGAGTATTAACAACATCCACTGCAATCGCCAACCCGCCTGCCAAGCGAGGCGATCACAGCACTATCCCCCAATATGAGCGCACAGAACCGCTTGTTCTGGCGTTCTCATGGGGAGGCCTGTGGGCCAGTAGTGGACGTCGAAAGGCTGATGGATGGATTAACCAAATAAATCTTTCTTTTGTATTGTGGTGATTATGTAGGTAGTTCAAACACCAACTTATTTAGTAATTCTGAGTCAGAGTTTACAGTTAAGTATGGCTTCTCTTATTTCCAGAATCTACATTTTTACAGTTCATCGTACATCATTTGCATAGGTCTTTTTAGAAGTTTTTAGCTCGTCCCTTCTTTTTTGTTAAGGCGGAAAAAAATTCCTAACCGCACACCCCGTCGTTCGGGGCAACGAACAGGGTAGTGTGGGACCCTCACTCACTAAATAAACCAGCCGTGTGCCGTCTCTCCGCCTATATTGGCGGGCCACTGGAACCATGTTGCATTCCTTTTTTATTTTTTTTTATTTTAGGTGGGCAAAAATGTCCTACCGCACACCCCGCTGCCCGGGGAGACAGCGGGGTGAATGGGGCTCTCACCCACTAAAAACCCACCGTGCGCCTCCACCCGCCCTTGCTACGGCGGATCACGGGTACCGCGTCGTTACGACCGCGATCCGCAGGCGGCAGCCCCTACGGGCACCCACTCTTGAGCGACGCCTAGCGCACTTGGGCGTCGCACCTTCGCGGTAGGCTTCCGCGGACGGCAGGGTACTCCCCGACCCCATCGTCCGCAGCCTCGGCTAGGGCGGCATCAGGCGCAAGTAAGCGCGCGCACGCCGCCCCTCGCGCCGGCGGCAAATCGGGTCCGCGAAGGAGGATTCCTCACGGGCCCTCTCCGCCACCTCCTTCCGCGAGATGACAGCCTCGCAGAAGGCGGCGACCGCGGTCCAGGCCCTGTCACTGCCAACCATCGCTCGCGCAACGGCCGGCAGCGACAGGTCCACGCCTATGACTGCAACGAGTTCCCGGCGCTGCACATCCCATGCCGGGCACGACTCGAGCGTGTGCTGCGCCGAGTCCTCGTCGCAGTCGCAGTGGTGACAGCCTGGGGTCGTCTCCCTCCTTGCGATCGTGTGCAGGTATTTGCCGAAGCAACCATGCCCCGACAAAACCTGCACCAACCGGAAGGTGAGGATCCCGTGCTGCCGCCCTGCCCATTCTTCCAAGATCGGCCGGAGCGCCCCCACGGTCCAGAGACCGGCTCGGGGCGTCTCCAGCCGAGACTTCCACTTTAGGACGGTGGCGCGGCGGGCATCTTCCCGCCACGATGACATTACGCTCGGCGAGGGGCGGCTGCCCCCCGCCCGCGCCGTCGACGCCCGCCGATAGACGTCGGCGAGCACCTCCGCCTCCAGATCCCACGGGGGGGTTCCGGCCAACGCGCAGGCTGCATTGGTCGAGACCGTGCGGTACCCGCGTATTGCCCTGACCGCTACGACCCTCTGTGGACGCCACAGAAGGGCCCTATTACGAGCGGCCAGAGACTCCGCCCACACGGGCGCGCCGTACAGAGCCGTCGATCGTACTACCCCCGCGTAGAGTCGTCGACACGCAAGACTCGGTCCGCCCAAATTCGGCATAAGTCGCCCGAGGGCGGACGCCGTGTTGACGAGCCTTGGCGCAAGACGGCGGAAGTGCTCGTCAAAGTGCCACCGTCCATCCAATACCAGGCCCAGATATTTGATGTGGGCCTGGATTGGCAAGCCCACCCCATTGACCGTTATCGAGGCGCTGGAGGGCGGGCCCCGTCGGACCATGTTGCATTCCTTCAGTGGTTTTTAAGCTGGTCCCTGATAAAGATTTCCTTCATACTTGAGACGATTCGTAAGTAAACATGCACATAACTTCAGCACAAACTCATTGGCGAGTCCCGAATGGTCACTGAACCATTTGTGTTTACTACCTATTTAATAAAAAAAAAATAAAAAATAAATAACAAGCAAACATAACAAGCAATTGTAAATAATCGCACATATATTTATGACCATTAAAGTTTTTTTTTGTATGAAATATCTGTATGTGTTTTATTAATTCTAAACAACCAAAAATTTATGAGAAAGTTGGATATAAATATTTAAAACGAAGTGTTAATTAAAACACTACGTGAAGGCTAGATTTAATTGCCTTTAATAAATCGTTTCTTAATTCCACGTTCTTAATGATAACAGTTTTATGTCAATAGCTGACGTGAACATAAATAAATTGTCAAATCTTTTATATACACCTAAGAACTGTCCAAAATATTTCACAACATCCGCATGCAAAAGGCTACGAATAAAAATGCAAAAGAGTATTAAATTAATATTCAACACTTTATCTATTTATCGACGATTTAGGACTAGACACCTAATGCTAGATAAGTATGTACATTATATAGTATTTACCTATACAATTTTTTATTTGCCATGTGGGGCCGGCACCAAGAATAGCTTCACCCCGTCTCTTCCTATGGGAGTCGTAAAATGATGGATGGAATGAAACTAAACAAATGTCTGTATTAGATTATTTAGGCATTATGCAACTGAAAAAACGTAATGTATATTAATATTTCTGATAAATGAGTATAGGGTAGGTACGAGTATATTACTCGTGGGAACAAAATGGAAAAAAGTTTAGAAACTTTTAAAATCATTGAGTCGGGTGCAATACCTGACAACTCAGCTGAAAGGGGTCCGGTTATAAATACGGCCCCCACTAGTGCAGCCACGCGCAAAACGCGTGGCGGCCGTATGTCCCGCAAGGGAAGAAGAGTGATCGAAGTGTCCCAGGACTCCAGGGACAGCTCGGCGGCAAGCAGCTCAGTAATAACCTCAGGCGCTGAGATGTCTGGCAAGGAGGACGGCCCGAATGAGTCCACCGCAGCTCAGCCACCGCAGTCGGTGGAGGCTACGGTGGTGTTGGAGCCGCTCCCGTCGCGTTTCTGGCGCAAGCGTACCCTGTCTCAGGGTAGCACGGTGTCGGAGTCCGACGGGAGTTCAGTGGAGATGCCTCCCCCAAAAATAGTCACAGCGGCTAGGGGTAGAGGCAACAATCGACCGGGGACGCCAATTCCCCGCAATGTCTCGGCCAACAATGAGGCAAGAAACCTGAAGAGGACGGCGGCGGAGCAAATCGCGGAGGAGCGCCTGGCACTCCTCTCAGACAGGCTTCATCTCTCAATCGATCAAGATGGGCCACCCTCAGCTGCCCGAATCGCCGAAAGAGCCGCGGACAGCTTGGCCATCATTTCAACGGTGGCCATGGGCTCCAAAAATCTCAAAGGCAATTTTGTCCGTTGCCTGAAGAACGCCGCCACGGAACTGTCCGGCGTGGCGGAGCGGTTGGTGGCGCGGAATGAGCGCCTGGAGATGGAGGTGGCCGAGCTTGGGGCGCGCAATCAGCGCCTCGAGGCTACAGTGGAAGAGATGCGCCTCGGGATGGCCAATTTGCGAGCCGAACTTGGGCTCCCTGAGGCTATCCCAACAGTCTCGGCTGCCACCCCAGGTGGCCCCAAGCCCCCAGCTGATGAGTCTGAGGAGCTGTTCCGTCGGATAATCAAACGCGTTGATGTGATTTTTGGTCCACGGATCAGCGCCTTCGACGCCTGGCTCCCACCGGAGCCCCGCGTCCGTCCACCGCTGGCTGCGGACATGACGAGAGCCGCGCCATCCTTGGCACCAACGGCTTTACCATGTAAGGGTGGCAGCGTGGCCTCTTACTCTGCGGTAGCGGTGGCACCGCCGCCGGAGAGCACCCCGAAGGGAAAAAAGGGCGCCAAGGCTGGGCAGCCTGTCAAGGCCCAGATACCGAGGCCCCAGCCCAAGATGTAAGGTCAGGGTTGGGAGGAATTCCCGGCACTGCCCAGCTCACCAGCAGGTAGTCGGATCTACGGCGCTCCATTCCCCGCCCTTGTCGGTTAGGGACAAGGACACTGGATATGTCGCGGCCGATTGGGGGGGCGTCACCCTCTATGGCGTCTACTTTTCCCCCAATCGGAGTCTGGCTGCCTTCGAGGTCTTCCTTTACAACCTGGAGACCTTGATACCGCGACTAACACCTAGCCACGTCCTGGTGCTAGGGAACTTCAACGCCAAATCCACGGTGTGGGGGTCCCCCAGGACGGACGCCCGCGGAACGGTGGTCGAGGAATGGGCGGCAGCGGTGGACCTCTGTTTGCTAAACAGGGGGTCCACCAACATGTGTGTGCGGCGGTGGGGCGGGTCGATAGTGGACCTTTCGTTTGCTAGCCCCACCGTCGCCGCAAGGGTAAGGGACTGGTGTGTCCTGAAGGAGGTTGAGACCCTGTCCGATCACCGGTATATCCGGATAGGGGTCTCCCGATCCTTCCGGAGCCCCAGTAGGGGACACGCGGCGAACAGAGCTCCCGCTTTCCCGCGGTGGGCTGTGGGTTGGCTGAACCGGAACCTGCTGGTGGAGGCGGCCATCGTGTCGTCGTTGCTGTCCTTAACGTCCCTGACCGAAGAAGTGGACGCTGTGGCTGGCCGCTGGTGCGAGGCAGTGTCGCAAATTTGCGATGCAGCCCCGCCCCCTGTACGGCGTCCACCCCAAAGGAAGGGGGTCTACTGATGGTCCCACGAGCTGGCGGGTACCTCCGTGCGGCTTGTATCAATGCCCGAAGGTCCTACACCCGCAGCCGGCGGCTGAACCACAATCTAGAGTGGGAGGGCCGGCTATACGAGGCGTATCGCAACGCGCGCGCCGAATTTAAGCTGGCCATCTGTCGCGCCAAAGAGGCGAAACGGCAGGAGATGCTGGAGGGTCTCGACCGTGACCCCTGGGGACGCCCGTACCGTGCGGCGCTGAACAAGCTCCACACTCAGGCCTAGTAATGGAGACGCTCCAGCCGGGCTTCCTCACCGAGGTGGTCGAGAGTCTTTTCCCACAGCGGGTGACGTACACGCCTCCGGTCATCAGTCATGGCTCCGCCAGATGACGGCCGGGAGGCCGACGAGGAGAGTGTGCCGCCCGTCTCCGAGACGGAAATGGGGGCGGCGGTGTCGCGCATGCGGAAGAACACCGCCCCCGAGCCGGGTGGGGTTCCCGCCCGAGTTCTGGCCCTAGTCCTCTGCCATCTGGAGCCCCGCCTCAGGAGACTGTTCAACTCGAGCCTGGCATCCAGGCGGTTTCTTGACTGCTGGAAGGAGGGGAAGCTCGTGCTCCTGCCGAAACCGGGACGGCCCCCGGATTCGGCCGCGGCCTTTAGGCCCCTCGTGCTGCTGGTTTATGCGGGTAAGCTACTCGAGAGGGTTATTGCCGCCCGTATCGTCCGGCACCTCGTGGAGGTGGGCCCCGACCTGTCGGACGCTCAGTTCGGTTTTCGTTCGGGGCGTTCGACGGTCGACGCCATCCTGCATTTGAGGACCGTGGTAATGGGGGCCGTCGCTCAACGAGGGGTGCTGTTGGCGGTGTCGTTGGACATCGCCAACGCATTAAACAGTCTGCCATTCGGCTGCATCAGGGAGGTACTCTGATTCCACGGGGTGCCTGCCTACCTGAGGCAGCTGGTGGTGGACTACCTCGAAGGTTGCAGCGTCCGCTTCGTAAGCCGGGAAGGGGACACTGTGAGGAGGCCCATGTCGTGCGGTGTCCCACAGGGATCTGTCCGGGGGCCGCTCCTTTGGGACATCGGGTATGACTGGGTCCTAGGTGGCCGGCTTCCCCCCGGGCTGGGCGTAATTTGTTACGCTGATGATACCCTCGTCACGGCCCGGGAAGAGAACTTCGAGGAGGCGGTGTGACTGGCCACCTTGGGTACCGCGGAGGTGGTCAGACGTATCGAGGCGCTGGGGCTTAGGGTGGCCCCCAACAAGTCAGAGGGCCTACTATTTCACGGGCCCCGACGCCACGATTACGGTAAATGGTGTGGGGGTAGGAATCCAGGCCCACATACAATATTTGGGCCTGGTCCTTGACATGCGGTGGCACTTCGACGAGCACTTGCGCCAGCTTGCGCCGAGACTGGTTGGCACGGCGTCCGTCCTCGGGCGTCTGTTGCCAAACCTGGGCGAACCAGCATCGCGTGCCGACGGCTGTATGCTGGGGTGGTCCGGTCGATGGCACTTTACGGTGCACCCGTGTGGGTGGAGTCTCTCACCGCCCGTAATAGGGCTCTTCTGTGGAGACCGCAGAGAGTCGTGGCGGTCAGAGCAATCCGCGGCTACCGCACGGTGTCGTGTGAGGCCGCTTGCGCATTGGCCGGAACTCCCCCGTGAGACCTGGAGGCGGAGGTGCTCATCGAAGTTTATCAGCGGGCGTCAGCAGCGCGTGCGGGAGGCATTCGCCTCCCGTCTAGCCAAATAAGCGCATGGCGGAGAGACGCCCGCTGCGCGATCATCGCCCTCTGGAGGATTCCGCTAGAGACGCCTCGGGCCGGCCTTCGGACCATAGGGGCGATCCAGCCGATTTTAGAGGAATGGGTGGATCGGCGGCATGTGGTCCTCACCTTCCGGCTGGTGCAGGTGCTGTCGGGGCATGGATGCTTCGGCAAGTACCTGTACACAGTTGCTAGGAGGGAGGAGACTCCCTGCTGCCACCACTGCGACTGCGGCGAGGACTCGGCACAACACACGCTCGAGTCGTGCATGGCCTGGGCTGAGCAGCGCCGGTGTCTCGCTGCAGTCATTGGACCTGTCGCTGCCGGCTGTCATCCGATCGATGGTCGGTGGCAATAGGTACTGGACCGCGGTCGCCTCCTTCTGCGAGAATGTCATCTTGCGGAAGGAGGAGGCGGAGAGGGCCAGGGAGGCCGATCTCTCCTCTGGACCGACCCGCTGTCGGCGAGCGGGGCGGCGTGGGCGCTTATATTTGCGCCTAATGCCGCTCTAGCCGAGGCTGCGGGCGGTTGGACCGGGGATTGGCCTCGGCGGTAGAGCCTACCGCGAAGGTGCGATGCCCCAGGTGCGTGGGGACGTCACTCAGAGAGGAAGCCCAAGGCTAGCCGTCGCGCGGACCACTGAAGTGAATATACACGGTACCAGTGGTCCGCCGAGTATGGGCGGGTGAGGGTGCACGGTGGGTTTTTTGTGGGTGAGAGCCCCACACTACCCTGCTGTCTTCCCGGGCAGCGGGGTGCGCGGTAGGTACATTTTTGCCCACCTTAAAAAAAAAAGAAGGTACGAGTATATTTGATTAGCTGAAGTGTGACTTTTTCTGATAGCTCTTGATTAGACTGAAAACTGATTTAAAGAACAAATAAATTTGTGAAAGTGAAAAAAGGGAAATTTACTGCAAGCAGGATACGAACCTGCCTGTCTCTTGGAACCCAAACAAGGTTTTTAGAATCTCTAAATCTAGCTAAACGTTTTCTCCATATCTTTTTTTTGCTATTTGTTTGTTTACGTATCACGCTTAACTACTAAAATGAGACGAAACTTTTTTTATATGTCTACATTTAAAAACTGTTATACGTTTTATCTTGCAATTAAACGGGACTGGATATATAAAACATTACTTATTATGGTTTTTTTTTAATAAATAATTATTTGTATGTTTTATAACTTTGCATTCACATCTTACTCATATGGTCGAGTTACCTTGTTAAATTGTTTTACTTAGGTACAGCTGCGAAAGTTTCCGTCGAAAATATATATCACCTTAGAGACACAAGATTTTATCAAAGATTTTAAGGCCTGGAGAGAATTTATGTTCTTCAATATGCTCCTACATCCGTTGACTCTAGCCGGCTGAGGTCCCAGTTTGTAGAGGAGAAGTAGTTTTTAAGAACCCTGAAGTAGTTTTTAAGAAGTGCGTTGTAGACCACCTATACCTACTTTGTCTCGTTGGTTTTTTTTTAATACTATATGAGTGGTGAATAAGCATACGGCCCACCTGATGGCAAGCGGTTACCATAGCTTATAGACGCTATCAAAACCAGAGGCATAGAATTACGCGTCGCCACCTTCAAGGAAAGGGATAGGAGGTGGATAATAAGAAGACAATAGGTAGGATATTAAGGAGAGGATAGGAACGGGGTTTGGGCCTCAGGCGCTCTCACTCACCATACGAAACACAACGGTAAGATTAACTACCGTTGTTACACTTTGGTCTTTTGTGAGAGGGTGGTACTTCTCTGATCGAGCCGGCCCATTCATGCTAGGATAACTAGAGCTTGTCTATATTGGAATGATATTTGCTGGCATGCCATCGTGGATAGCAAGGAAACGCAGAACAACCAATGATGATCTAAATACGAGCATGCAATGCCATTCAATAAAGATTGGGCTCGTGGATTATCGCATATTTAAGTGAACACATTTCTTTTATCCAACTATTGTTGGAAGGCATAACAACGAAGATATTGATATACACACCGCAGATAAACCTACTCGTACAAGCCAAATAAAGTTATTGTTAATAAGATACCATAAATTAATGAACACGATGAGGTCATTACTAACGATAGCTATATACTTATGAAAATTTTAATAGTTATTGTGATATCTAGAAATTTTTATATACCTACTTTTTGCATTTGACATGCTTAGGCATATACATTAAACACAAAGTGAAAAATGTCAAATCGAAAATAACAGTCACGAGCAGGATTCGAACCTGCATCTCCTGGATACCGCCCAGATGCTTTGCCAATTCAGCCATCGTGACCACTGCTCCTGACTGCTAATCTCGATAACACATTCATTCTTAACGTTTTGTGTGACGCCTGCGCCATCTGTCGGAAGTATTTTCATACATTATACCGACCAGGAAAACTTAATTTTACAATTAAGATTTTTACCAAATGCAATGCTGTGAACGCGTGATCGTATGCGGAGACTTGAATGGATGGGTTGGGACCAAGCGTCCAGACTTCGAGGACGTGCTTGGTTCATTTGGTGATAAGAGAGTGAATGATGCAGGTAGGCTCATTGCGGATGTATGTATGGAGAGAAACCTTATTGTGTCAAACACATTTTTTCAACATGAGGATATCCATATGTATACATGGAGAAGGAATGAACAGAGAAGTATGATAGATTTAATTCTGGTAGACAGTCGCCTCCGAAGTAAAATTCTGGATACAAGAGCCTACAGGGGTCCCACTGTCGACACGGACCACTATCTCGTTATTGCGAAATTTGGTGGTCTGTTCAGAAAGTGGAGACATTGGCGAGAGCGTGTCCACTTCGGAGGGCTTGAAAGAATAAAGATTGAAATGTTGCAGGAAGAGAGTGTAAGAGCAAAGTATGTAGAGGGTTTCCGTGAACGGCTGACAACGGCAAGTCAGCCGGGATCTTACATAGAAGAAAGTTGGAGAGTATTGAAAGATAGTATGGTAGATACAGCGAAAGAAGTATGTGGATGCTCAAAGAAGCATAGGAAAGTGAAAGGTGATGCATCGTGGGATACGGAAGTAGCAGCTTCCGTAGACCAAAAGAAGAAAGCGTGGCTGGACTATGTATCTTCTTTGAACCTGAGTGCAAGTATAAAAGAACAGAACAAAGAAATATACCGGCAACGTAAGAATGACACCAAAGCTTTAGTGAAAGAGAAGCGTGATAGAGCAAATATGATTGCAGAAGGCTGACCAAAAACTTCGAGAGCAACACCAAACTTTTCTGGAGGGAGGTGAAGAAATCTCGGAGTGGTTGGTCAGCTTTCAGAATGAATAAAATAAGGTCTAAAGGTGGAGACATTCTTACGCAAACACAAGATGTGTTAAGCCGATGAAGAATGGGCGATTAGGAGTTTGAAAAATGGTAAGGCAGCTGGTATTGATATGGTGTCTGCTGAGATGATCAAGCTTGGAGGCTCATGTGTCTGGGAATCCTTCCTGATGCTTCTCAATTTATGTTGGAGCTCAGGAATGGTTCCCAAGGACTGAAGAAGCGCAGTCATCGTGCCCTTGTTTAAAAACAAGGGTTCACGTTATGACTGTGCAAACTACAGAGCCATAAGCTTGACCAGTTTGGCAGCCAAAGTGTATTGTAAGATTATTGAAAGGAGAATGAGGATGGTGTCTGATGAATTTTTGTGTGAGGCACAAGGAGGTTTCAGGTTTGGACGAGGATGCATGGATCAAGTATGTTCTCTGCGCAACATTGTGGAGAAGCATCTGGCTGTAGGCCAGGGGGTTTTCTGCAGTTTTGTGGATTTGGAGAAAGCATTTGACAGTGTTGTACGAAAGGAACTTTGGGACATTTTGCCGGAGTATGGTATTAACGGTAGGCTGCTACAAGCGGTGCAGTCCAACTACATGGACTGCAGAGCTTGTGTGTGGCTGGATGATGGAATGTCACCCTGGTTTGACGTCAATATCGGCTTTAAACAGGGCTGCGTTCTATCAGCCAGACTGTTTATCATATATCTGGATAAATGTTACAAAGGTTGAATGAAATGAATGTGGGAGTTCAGATAGGCGACTCAGTGGTTAACTCGCTGCTATATGCAGACGATGCGGTCCTATTAGCGCCGTCTGGGACTGACCTGCAAACCCTAGTTGACGTAATGGCAGAAGATTGTAAGAAAAGGGGCCTACGTGTGAATGTGAGCAAAGCCAAAGTAATGGTTTTTGAAAGAGAAGAAGCCAGAACAGAGGTTAGAGTAGCAATAGGAAATGGATGTGGATTCAGTCGGAATGGAAGGTACACCACTGATATAGAAAGAAGAAAGAATGCGGGAAATAGAGTGAACGTAGCATTGGGACAACTTCTCGGCAGCCACCACCTCAGCTAGAAGGCACGTGTCGCAATACACAACGCAGTGCTTGTCCCAACGTTATTATATGGAAGCGAGAGTTGGGTATGTAAAAAGGAGCATGAGAGCAAAATCAATGCGGTTGAAATGCGATCTCTGCGGAGAATCTGTGGAGTGAGGCTGACTGACCGCATTCGTAACAATGACGTAAGAGAGCGAGTAGGTATGAAAGAGAGTATTGGTGTAAAGATGCGAAAGGGAATGCTCCGATGGTTCGGACATGTGGTAAGAATGCCGGACGAGCGACTGGCTAAGAAGATATACAATGCGAAAGTGGAAGGATGTAGGTACAGGGGGAGACCGAGACTTACCTACCTAGACCAAATTAGTCATGTTTTGAAAGAAGGTGGAGTCAGGAGTCTCCAAAACCGGCGAGCGTGTATGAAGAGAGTTATGAATGTTGAGGAAGCAAGAGATGTATGCAAAAATAGAGCCTCTTGGCACTCTGTTCTCTCTGCCTACCCCGCAAGGGAAATGGCGTGATGATAAGTTAATTAGTCAATGCTGAATTGGCAAAGCATCTGGACGGTATCCAGGAGATGCAGGTTCGAATCCTGCTCGTGACTGTTATTTTCGATTTCACATTTTTCACTTTGTGTTTAATGTATGTTGCTGAGCATGTCCAATGCTAAAAATATATATAAAAATATCTAAATATTTATAGGGTTTGCGTCATTATTAGGTAAAATCTCAATTGTAAAATTAAGTTTACCTGGTCGGTATAATGTATGAAAATACTTCCGACAGATGGTGCAGGCGTCACCCAAAGAGGTTAAGTATGAATGTGTTGTCGAAATTAGCAGTCAGGAGCAAGGGTCACGATGGCTGAATTGGCAAAGCATCTGGACGGTATCCAGGAGATGCATGTTCGAATCCTGCTCGAGACTGTTATTTTCGATTTTACATTTTTCACTTTGTGTTTAATGTATGTTGCTAAGCATGTCCAATGCTAAAAATATATATAAAAATATCTAAAAATTAAATTACTTGAGATTAGTGTCTGTAATATAAATTTCAATTAATTTAATTTTTAATTCTGTAATTTAATTTTCTTCTTGGTGGCGGGTTACCTCTGTGGTCTGGTGTACCGCAGAGCGATCGGGCCAGCATGAGAGTGGGGGTGTTGCCGTCCGCTCGCTTGGCCTCAGGTGTGAAAGACTACGGAATGTTTGATCCTAGACTTCTATGGGTCCGAATAAAACTAGGTGTCACCAGTGTCTTCATGGTCGCAGCTTATGCTCCCGTAGGCTCTTAGGTGGCATGGGATCTAGAGAAGTTCTGGGATAATGTTAGGGAAGCTAGTGAACGCGTGATCGTATGCGGAGACTTGAATGGATGGGTTGGGACCAAGCGTTCAGACTTCGAGGATGTGCTTGTTTCATTTGGTGATAAGAGAGTGAATGATGCAGGTAGGCTCATTGCGGATGGATAAGTAATATAAATTTAGAGTAAAATGCCCAAATTGTGTTCGCACCTAATTTTTTTCTGATTAACTACCTACCCATAAATGGGTAATGATGATAAAATGGGTTAAAACCAATCATCATGAAGCTTGGCATTTACTCGTATATAGTCTCGAGTATAGAGTGGGGCAAAGGGTACATTGTATCCCGGAAAATTGAAGTGTTCCTGTGGGATATATTTTATTGAATAGAGATTCTTTATGCGCCAGATGAAGATATGTTTGTGTAATGTCTAGGTGTAAATAACGCGCGAGATAGAGCTGGTCGAGGTGCTTGCCCGGCAAATTATTTCTGCAAAAAAATTGTGCTGGTTTGGTGGGTTCCATTCTTGCCACTATTTGAACAAAACGCCACCGAAAATCTAAACTATTTTTATACCTATATCGATCTGGTTTTTGAATTTGTTTTTGTATTAGGTATTGACTAGTCTTATTACCAAAAACTGATCACTATCTAAGTATGCTAAATTGCTAATTATACAGACCGGAGACTTTTCGTATAGTTTTATATAACTAAAATACTACTTCAAGATTTAAACACATGACAAAATAATATTGTTTCCAGTTTTCCTTCTGTTTTGTCTAAGAATGGGTCGAGAATGGCAGTCGGAGGGTGTCGCTGCTGATGTGTACCTATACCTATAACACAAATTAGTTTAGGTTAGGTTATCTAGTGATACCACTGAAGGAATGTAATATAGTTCCGGTGGCCACCCAATTAAGGCGGAGAGACGGCACACGGCGGGTTACTTTAGTGTGTCAGGGCCCCACACTACGCTGTTCGTTGCCCCGAACGACGAAGTGTGCGGTTAGAAACATTTTTTTGCGCCTTAACAAAAGAAAAAGTTATCTAGTGATAGAGCCTAGCTTATCCCACCCAGGATGACCGGGCAGGCAATACCACCCTTGTGAAATAGTGGAAGGTACTCCTACTGTTGTGCTTCGTATGGCAAGTGAGAGTGCCGGTGGCCCAAAACTCACTATCCTCTCCTTATTATCCTTCTTTTCCCCCTCCTATCCCTTTCTTTGGAGTTGGCGACGCGTTATTGATGCCTTTGTTGTGGCTAGCGTCTGTAAGCTACGGTAGGCACTTACCGTATTTTTTGGCGTATGGTCGTTTGCCACTGAAAGGACATATCGTAACTGGGGTGAAACGGTAACAGGACGCTCATTCCAGAACCTACAGGTACGTGTAGAAAAGAACGACGAACCATTTTGAATGAACTCTAATTACAATGTCTCGTGTTTCGGCGGTAAAATGATGAGTAAAATCCAGGCGGACGAAGTCTCGGGCAGAATCAAGTTAGCTATATTAATTAAAACTTGTTAATGGGATTCGAATAATTAATTGATATAATTATCTAATAATTTATTCCGTCAACGACAGCATTACGCGATTCAAGTAATAAGAGCCAAGATGTAACGAGTTAAAAATATCCAATTATTTTTCAATATATTGACTTAAAAATTGTTTAATAAGTATATTCATTTAATATTATTTTAAGTGATCATTAATGAAAATAGGTGTTTACTGATTTGATAGCATATAGTTTATTAACATTGCCTGAGTAAATTTTTCTGTGACATGTAAAATAATTCATGATTTTTATTTTTATTGCCCATAAATACGAAGGCCCATTTGGTATGAGACCGTTCAAGAAGACATAATTTCCATGGCCTCTTATATACATTTTTAAAGCGTTACAATACTACATTACCTATTTCATCTTTGTTTAAAAGATATAATTATAACACTTTTTTTTCCACGTTCCTAAAGACAAGCTTTATGGTGCGTTCACACGCTTGCGTTCAAAGTGACATTCAACGGGCACGAGCACGAGCACAAGCGTGTCTGCCCGTGGCTGCCCGGCTGCTACTTTGAATCGTATCGGGCTGCGCGTCGAGCTGCTTCCCGAGCTGCTTGCCGGGCTGCGCGGCGCGCGTGCAAACGCGCCATTAAATTGCCGTCATTCCTTCGTTAAGAACTCAAAAAACTCATTTTTAACAAAAAAAGCGATGAAAAAAAGAAATTAACTGAACAGCGAGAGTGACAAATAAACATAGCATCACGCCTGTATTCCCCGAAGGGGTAGGCAGATGTGTATTACACACCCACGGTTCGCCAGCTATGTTTAAGTTCCACGTAATAGGGGGCGAGCCTATTGCCGTCTACCGGGCACATTTCCAAACTCCGGGCTACTACTGAGAATTTTTTTTTTTATGAAAAAGCTCATATTCAAATTTATTTTCGCATTCCACTATGTATATGTAGGTGGTAACATAATAAATTATAGTTAAAAAAAAAAATAACACGCTGTAAATAGCTAGTTGAACTAAAAAGTAGTAAATAATATTACAATAAATAATGATTGTAAAAAAAGTGTGAGGTGCATAATCAAATGTTACAAATAATTCACCTGTATAGTAAAAAGCACCCCATGCCTTTTTACAATCATTATTTATTGTAATATTATTTACTATTTTTTAGTTCAACTAGCTAGTTTAATCGGGAGCGCGCTAGAGTGACTTTTAAAAAAATACTAAATTAATTATATGGTACGACTTTAATGCTCGACGATTGAACATAGAGTGACAATTTTATATTACAATATTTCTTAGGTCTAATGTACAAAAGATGCGTGGGCGATGGTGCCACCATGCATCGCCACCAAGAAAAGCTTTGTGTGCATTTTGCGTATTCGGCCGGATGCAAGCCGTGTCTGAGACATATAATATTACAATATGATAAATAATTTCAGGAAAGGATGTTTGGTCTGTGGTTTGTACCACCTAATGTTTGTGAAATGCCAGCACACATAACTCCTCCCTCATTAGAATCGACATTTACCGAAGACATGGGATTCGGTGAATTTCGATTAAAAAACTTTATTACTTTAGACTTAAATTTATATATAACAATAGAGGAGCTTATAATTAAAATAACATATAATGCGATTGTCCAAACACTAACACTTTTCATATTTAGATAGAGACTTTGGCTTTCATTTTCACTTACACTGTCACTGTCACTTTCACCTTTATGTAGCGTATATGCGAGGAAACGTAGATTTTTCAGCTTCTTTTTAGTCTCAAAATAGTATCAAAACTTCAAAAGTACGAAGCAAAGAGACAAGAGTAAAGTAAAAGTAGCAAAATAAAATAGAAGCAAAAAGAATCTTATTTCGCAAACACTCATATCGCGATTCAGAAACATCGGACAACGCCGGTGCACATCTTAATATCGCGATTCAGAAACTTACACATTCAACAACTACGGAACCCTAAAAACCGATAAATACCGAATAATTTTATCAAGTTAGTGTATTGTCATCAGTCCTCGATAAATCTACAAAGTTTGAACGAAATCTGGCCGTTTAAAGTGGGTCAAAATCGCGTTCAAAGGAGTCGGTTACAAACATACAAATATACAAACATACAGGTGAAGCTCATAAAAAGCGTGTAAAAATAAAAGAGTAACAATTATAGACCCTGTTGGGCACAGCGAAATGTAGAAAAGAGGAAGACGTATTAGGTATATTTGGTAATTATTTGTATTGTTTATTGCTGTGTATTATTTTTTGTTAATATTAAATGTATTGTTCATTTTAAATATTATTAGCATTATATATTATTTATGTAGGTATGTATCATTGCATGTTATATATTTTAATCATGTTTGTTATATATTGTATTATAATTTAATTACATAAGAGATATTATTTTTTAATTATATTAATGCATATTAATATTATTTAAATTATTGATTACTTTACATGTGTTTATTATTGTTATTTATTTTAACAATGTTTGAGCTATATTTTTTAGCATTTGACATGCTCCGCCCCTTTTTAAAGTACAAATTATTTGTGAACAAGGAAAAGAGACTTTTTGTACTAGCGGGAATCGAACCCGCGTCTTTTCCAATCCGGGGAAGTGCTCTAAGCCACTGAGCTATAGTACAGATCTTTCGATCATCCCAATCTCCTTATCACGTTTGTCTTTACGACCAACGCCATCTCTCGGAAGCATTTATATGCATTAAACCAATATAGTAAGTTTAATTTTGCAACTAAAATTCTTTTTCCTTATTCACAAATAATTTTCAAATTCTAAAAAATATAGATTAGTCGAGTGTCTAAAATAAGTCCTAACAATGTGAAGTCATTAACGACTTCTATTTTTGTACCGTTAATATGGAAATCAATTGTTAATGGTGTTTTCTATTATTAGAACAAAAATAATGTAATTTATCCTTATGTAAAAAATTACATTATTTTTGTTTTTTTATAGTTTATTTGAAGGTTATGTTTATTGAACCATTCTAATTTTTTATGTAGCATGGAGTTCAATAGCACCGCCCGACCCGGGTATCGAACCCGAGACCTCATGATCAGCAGTCGCTTACACTACCACTGCGACAAACAAAAGGGTTCTTTTTAGTCTGATTAAGCTCCTATAACTACAATTGTAAATATCAAACTATCTGAGACCACCATTCAAAGAAGCAAGCAATTCAATTATTAAAGTAAAGCGAGCGAGTCTCTTTTCAGAGTGATATGGATTTAGGCTGTAACCTACCACGCTGGCCCAGTGCAGGTAGACTTCACAAATCCAAAGCTCTCGAGCATGCAGATTTTTCTAATATAATGTGAGATAAGGTACCCGTCGGCGGCGGTCGTAGCCATCCCTGGTTTAACAGTACCAGCAGGGAGGCTGCGCGCCAGAAGCAGTCCGCCTATTTGGCTTGGAATAAGGCCAGGAGGTGTAAGGAACCGAACGCAAAAGAGGAGAAGCGAAAGTATAATGCCGCTTCTAGATCTAATAGGAGGGCTATTGTTGCGGCTAAGGCGGATCCAGAATTCGTCGGTGACTGCAAAGTTACCCATCTAGAAGTCGTGCTTTCTGGTCGCTCGCTAAGACTGCGCAGCACAATTTTTGCCTTCCCTCCTGGGAACAGAATTGGGAAGGCAAAAATTGCGAAAACCGCAATGCGAAAATCAGATAATGGCCTAGTCCATAGCGCCAAGGAGAAAGCCGATCTTCTAGACAAACTTTAATTATTTTTTTTTTTCTTATTTTTGAGAATTTTTTTTTATTAATTTTAAATTAGTCTCCAGGTCATGTATGACGACGTGTATGACGCCGTTTGTCTCCAAACATCACCAAATGCTGTCAAAAAGCTTTGTTAGTTGGTTAATATATAAGTTTTATGGCAGTTTATATATATATATATATATATATATATATATTTAGCACCAGAAGTGAAATAGATTTAAAAAAGACAATTTATAATAAAACTACGTTTACGGAATCTATCGCGTTTACTTGATTTTACTACTATCCCCACGTTTCGAATACTTTACAGCATTCATGATCACGGGTGGACTTAGATGATAGACGTCCAAGGCTGATAGTAGTAAAATCAAGTAAACGCGATAGATTCCGTAAACGTAGTTTTATTTCAAAATGTGTAACATTCGCGTAAATATCAGAAAGTATTAAGACAATTTAATAAAAACTATTCGGTTTGTTTATAAAGAATTATTATTTCAATATTTAGTTTACTACGAAATCACAGTAACTCAAAATTAATTGCTTTGCTTGCTTGACATTTTTAGGAATCGGTGAGTTTATCAAAGCCTCGACTTTATGTGGGCTCGGCCTAACCTGACCATGACTAATAACGCGGCCTAAGTATTCGATCTCACTACACGAAAAGGAACATTTCCGTACGTTTACCGAAAAACCCGACTCAGTCAACGTTTTCAAGACATCCCGAAAAAGTGCAATACCATCACGCTCCGTCATACTGAGAATAAGCACGTCATCTATGTAAACGAGGACACTGCCTGCTTCTGTGAACTTTTGTAAAGTTTTATTGATGATACGTTGGTATACGGCAGGAGAATTACATAGACCGAATGGCATTTTCAAAAATTCGTAATGTGATTCGGGTGTCACGAAACCAGTCTTATGGATTGAACCTTCATCGATGGGAATTTGATAAAAGCCTGATGCCATGTCGAGACTACTAAGGAATTTTGAACTCCCCAGTCGGTCAATGTGATCATCGATTAAAGGAAGTGGGTATCTATCCTTAACAGTGATGCGATTAAGTGCGCGAAAGTCTACACACATCCTGTCGGTGCCATCTTTTTTCTTTACAAGTATGATCGGGCTCGCGTAATCAGAACTCGATTCTCTAATTATATTTTTGTCCAAAAGATCCTGAATAATTTCGCGAACCTTAAGTTTTTCTTGGTGTGACAGACGATACGGATGGTAAGCTATTGGAACATCGCTGGTTATATTTATGGTCATTTTACCCGTATTTACTGTGGTAACGGCAGTGCCAGATATCAAAAATGGAGAGAATTCATCTACTACAGTCCTTAATCCCAATTCTGATTTTAGCACCAGAAGTGACATAGATTTAAAAAAGACAATTTAATACAAAACTATTCGGTTTGTTTATAAAGAATTATTATTTAAATATTTAGTTTACTACGAAATCACAGTAACTCAATAATTAATAATAATTTAAAAAATCCATTGCTCCATTGCACGTTTGAGTGACTTTGAGTTTTCATATAAGGCTAATATTCAGAGACTAGTAGAGAGTTGTAGTTAAGGACAAAAAAACTCAAAATTGTTGCATTATTCATCCGTGAAAAGTGAGGGCAGGTCACTAGTCTTATAGTCAACGATAATTTAATGGATAAACATTTATGACGCATTTTAAAAAATATCCACCTGGAGTAGTTAGTAATTTAACTAACGCCTAATGTCAATAACTAATGCTAATCCAAAATTTGACATCTTAGTTACTTATCACCATGCAATCTCCCTTGTGGGCTATGGGGGAACTGAGTGCCAAAAAGCTCTTGCATATATCTCTCGCTTTCTCAACATTCATAATTCTCTTTATACACTTTTGAGATTGAGTGCCGTATCGCCGAGACAAGGGTGCTAATTGGTAAACAGAATTGTTTCAGGATGGGCAATACACGGCCACGAGTGATGCGTTTCGTAAAACGGGCATTCTTGGGGACTGGAATTAGGCCTCAAGATTTTATATCCCGTGTTACGGAGCGCAGCGACCTCCTGAAACAAAAACTATATGCATATAATCGAATTCGCAGATATAAAAAACGTATGGAACGCTATACTGTGAATCGCATGTTTCAAAAAAATTAGAAGTCAGTTTATAGAAGCTGGGAGGGGCCTCGTGAAGGTGTGTGTGATGTACAGCTGCCGAATGCTGAAACAACAAATAAATTTTGGCGCAACATCTGGTCGGTGTCCATCATACATACTGAGGGCGATTGGATTGAGAATGTTGAACGAGCTTGTGAACAAATCCCAGCGATGGAACAAATCAAAATAAAACAACAAGACGTAGCCTGTGCAGTCCGTTCTTTGGTAAATTGGAAGTCTCCGGGACCGGACGGACTGCACAATTTTTGGCTTAAGTGGCTACGATTTCACACGCTCGTTTGGCTTCTCAGTTTCAATCAGCTGTGGAATCGGGGTCGTTGCCGGAATATTATGGCTACTGGCATCACTCATTTGCTCCATAAAACAGGCAGTACCACGGAACCATGTAATTATAGACCCATTACGTGTTTACCGACACTCTATAAGCTCCTTACATCTATTCTGAGAACAAAAATTTCTAATCATATTGAAACAAACTCGGTCATGTCTTTCTCTCAGAATGAATGTAGACCCCCCCTGGGTCGTGATACTAAGGGGCTCCTCCTTATTGATAAGGCAATTAGCCAACATGCTTACCGTAAGTAAAAGGATTTGGTGACATGCTGGATAGACTATAAAAAAGCTTTTGATTCTGTGCCACATACATGGCTCTTGAGGGTGCTGAAATTATATAAAGTTCATCCTACTTTATTCACCTTCCTAAAATCATGTATGGGGCACTGGAGAACAGCTCTTAGCTATCCAGCGTGTCGGCAGACTCTGGTTCGCTGCGGTGAGCTTATAAGGATTGAGCGGGGTATATTCCAGGGTGACAGTCTGAGTCCTTTATGGTTTTGTCTAGCCATGAACCCTCTCAGTACACTATTAGAGAGTTCAGGACTAGGCTACAGGTTGCGAGATGATGGTCGTGAAATATCCCACCTGTATTACATGGATGACCTTAAGTTGTTTGCCTCCACCAGATTTCAACTAATAGAGTTACTAAAGTTAACCAAGTCCTTTAGTAATTCGATTGGGATGGAATTTGGTGTAGACAAATGTGCGGTCATGCATGTAAAACGGGGAAGAGTAGTGGAATCCGAGGGAATTCAACACTCTGATTCTACTTATTTACGACCTCTTCTCGTTACTGATACCTATAAATACTTGGGTATGTCGCAAGCTTTAGGGATTAGTGAGTTGGACATGAAACAATCGTTGCGGGAGCGCTTCTTTGAAGCCGCCTGAAGAAGGTACTAAGTAGTCTTCTATCAGGTGGAAACAAGGTGCGCGCCTGCAACGGCTGGGTCATGCCACTTCTTATGTACTCTTTCGGCATACTCAAGTGGACTCAGACTGAACTTGACACCTTGGATAGAAGGGTCCGCAGTCTCTTGACCGCAAATCGTATGCATCATCATCGTTCATCAGTTATGAGGTTGTACATCCCACGATAGTGTGGATGTTCTTAAATGCCAAGGCCTTGCACAATCGTAAGGTTGCAACCTTAGGGAATATTTCCTGCATACTAATAGGGATATGCATCGTGATGTGGTCACTGTAGATTCCGGACTCACTCCACTCTCCTTGACTAAGGAGAACTGGCGCAGACCAGTAGTGCTGAGTACTGATGAACGCAGGGCCATATGGCAGAGCAAGGAGCTCCACGGAAGATTCTACCGGGCCTTACATGGGCCTGATGTAGACTTCTTAGCTTCCGAGTCCTGGCTACGTTTTGGTAACCTCTTTGGGGAAACCGAAGGTTTTGTCTGTGCAATTGCTGACGAAGTTATCATGACGAACAGCTACCGGAGACATATCCTTAGGGACGGTACCGCCGATATCTGCCGTGCCTGCCACCTTCCAGGTGAGTCCCTTAGGCATATTGTCTCGGGTTGTTCTCGTCTTGCTAACGGCGAGTACTTGCACAGACATAACCAAGTAGCCACGATCATCCACCAGCAACTTGCTCTGAAATACGGGCTTGTGGACGTCGAGGTACCTTACTACAGGTATACAGCTGAGCCAGTTCTCGAAAACGGTCGTATCACGCTGTACTGGGATCGATCAATCATCACAGACAGGACTGTTGTGGCCAACAAACCTGATATTGTGGTGATTGATCGATCTGAGCGCCGACCAATGATTGTTGATGTCACCATTCCGCATGACGAGAATCTCGTGAAGGCCGAAAAAGATAAACAGATGAAGTATTGGCGCATGAGATTGTTGACATGTGGAGTGTGGATTCGGCTATCATTGTACCGATTATCGGTACAATGATAGCCGAATCCACATTCCACATGTCAACAATCTCTAATCGGTACAATGATAGCCGAATCCACATTCCACATGTCAACAATCTCGTGCGCCAACTGTAACCAGTTAACGGACTGATAGCCAAGAACCTCGATCAACATCTCAAGAGGCTCGCGTTAGGTGGCTGGGTTAAGGGTCTGATACAGAAGGTGGTACTTCTGGACACGGCACGCATCGTGAGGAAGTTCTTTCTCTGGAACCCTAACCACTGGCAGTTTGGTCCTTGTACTCGCTGGTGGGTCTACGCACTTTTTATATTTTTAAATATTTTGTTATTTTTTATAATATATTTATATTTAAAAATGTATTAAGTAGAAAAATAATTGTAAATAAAATAATAATAATAATAATTTATTTCTCACTACAATATACAGTTTACCACAGCAGTAAATATACACAATTCAGGCAAGTATATTGTAGGAGACTGGTGCCTAAGCTAGGCTCTAGGCCTGTGTTTCAGGAAACCAGGTTCCCACCCCTTAAACATTTTCCTTTCCTAGGTTATGTACTAAAGCGCTAACAATGTAGTAAGAAATCTTAACAATTAAATTTTATTTAATGAAAATATGTTTTTATATAAACTAAACTAAAAGTTAAAAGTTAGTGTTAGTTAGTATAGGTATATTAAATAAGTTTATGAATAAGTGTTACGTGTTGTGTATGAGTATGTATATGTGCGTAATGTATGTGTGTGAGTGTGTGTGTTTGTGGTCATTTAAGAATGATTTATACTATGTTAGTAAGCAATTTCTCAGTATCATAATAGTTTAGTTCTAGAAGCCTTTCAGTAAGCCTCTTTTTACATTTATATTTTATAAGATTATAGATATTTAATGATTTATTAATTTTATTATAAAGATAACCACCCAGATGGCTAAAGAAGCGTAAAAAGCGTGGTAAAGGTAGTTTTATGATGAAGGTGAAGATGTTGCACTGGGTTAAACCGTCTTTTCCCACTAGACAGCAACGGATCATAGTGTAAAAGAGAGTGTTGTTTTAATAAAGTGTATAGTATAAAGAGCTGTCGCACTGTAAGGACTTTACTCTCCTTGTATAACTGTTCTGTGGGATATCGATATGCACGATATCTTCTTAACCAATCGCTCGTTCGGTATTCTTTCCAAATGTCCGAACCATCTGACCATTCCCTTTCGCATCTTTACACAAATGCTCTCTTTCATACCAACTCGCTCTCTTACGTCGTCGTTAAGAATGCGGTCAGTTCCTTTTTTTTTGTTAGGGGAAAAGTGTACCTAACCGCAAACCCCGTCGGTCGGGGCAACGAACAGGGTAGTGTGGGGCCCTCACCCACTACTAAATAAAACCCGCCGTGTGCCGTCTCTCTGTCTGTATTGACGGACCACTGGAACTATGTGACAGTACTACAGTGGTACTCTCTTTCATACCTACTCGCTCTCTTACGTGATCGTAAAGAATGCGGTCATTTAGCCTAACTCCACAGATTTTCCGCAGAGATCGCGTTAATTACATAAAATCTTACGCTAATTACGTAGAATCTTTACTATTATAAAGCTGTAACAGAGCTATGTCTGTACGTTTAAGATATATTTGAGTAAAACGACTGTTATGGGCTATATAGGCATACACATGAATATATAGCCCATAACAGTCCAAAAATATCTAAAAAAAAAATTTTTTTAGATATTTTTTATTTATGTTTGTTTTTGATCTATATTTTTTAGCATTTGACATGCTCCACCACTTTTTTAAAGTACAAATTATTTGTGAATAAGGAAAACGAGATTTTTTGTACTAGCGCATAGATGGCGTTGGTCGTAAAGACAAAATGTGATAAGTAGATTGGGATGATCGAAAGATCTGTACTATAGCTCAGTGGTTCAGAGCACTTCCCCGGATTGGAAAAGACGCGGGTTCGATTCCCGCTAGTACAAAAATCTCTTTTTCCTTATTCACAAATAATTTGTATATGTTTGTTTATATAACGGCCTAGCCCATAGCGCTAACGAGAAGGCCGATCTTCTAAACGACCTCTTTGCCTCAAACTCGACATTGGATGACAGAAGGCCACACCACCTGCCATTCCCGGTGTGTGATAGCTCTATGCCTGACATACGCATCATGCAGCATGCGGTCAGGACCTTTTACTCCTAGACGTCCAAAAGTCGAGTGGGCCAGGCGGTATCCCAGCAGTAGTTCTTAAGACGCTTGGCCCTGAATTGACCCCAGTACTCACGCGCCTCTTCCGTTTTTCCTATGACAAGAAAAGGTTTCTATCTTCGTGGAAGATTGGCTACGTTCACACTATCCCTAAAAAGGGCGATCGGTAGAACCCATCAACAGCCATAGTGATGACATCCTTGATTTCCAAAGTAATGGAAAAAATAATAAACAACCAATTCCTAAGGTACCTTGAGGATCACCAGCTGATCAACGACCGCCGATATGGCTTCCATCATAGTCGATTGGCCAGTGATCTTCTTGTGACCTTAAACATCGATGGGCGGAGGGTTTAGATGGCACAGTTGGGGAACTTGCCTATAGCCTAGACATTTGACGGGGTCCGATACAGGGCTCATCTTTCAAAGTTGCCATCATATTTATTTATTATATTCTTTATTGTACACCAGTAAAACAAAGTAAAAAATACAAATAATTAACTCAGAATAGTACAATGGGCGGCCTTATTACTAATAGTAATCTCTACCAGGCAACCTTAGGATGGAAATTAAATGTTAGGTAAAGAGAGGTAGTTGTAGGTTTATATTAAATATAATAATATAAATTATACATAAATGAACAAATATACAAAAAAGGTATAACATAAATACCAATATACTATACATACACAATTACACATATATATATATACAATCATAAATACTATAAAATAAAATCCTTCCTCGTAGCTAAGAAACGAATATAAAATGATAGTGTTGAATAAATAATACCAGTAGCAATTATTTTAAAGGTTTAAATAATGGTTTTTAATCAATGATATGGAATTCTCGAGGGATTTTGCCATCAATTATTCAATCCATCATATGGAATTCTCGAGGGATTTTGCAAGTAAATCGCTAGCCTTTTGAATGGTAGGAGTATCAGAACCGTCGTAGACGGCTGTCACTCTGAAACCATGCCCATTAATCGGGTCGGTTGATAGCAACAACAAATAATAAAAAAAAATACCAGCCATTTTTTAGTCAATTATTGTATTGAAAACTATACATAGCATCACGCCTGTATTCCCTGAAGGGGTAGGCAGAGGTGTACTACACACCCACGATTCGCCAGCTACGTTTAAGTCCCATGTAATAGGAGGCGAGCCTATTGACTTATACCGGGCACATTTCCAAAGTCCGGGCTGCTACTGAGAATTTTTCTTTTTAGGAAAAAGCTCAATAACATTGCCCGGCTCGGGGACCGAACCCGAGACCTCATGATTAGCAGTCGCATACACTACCGCTACACCACCGAGGCAGTTAACTATTAACTATAACATTCCAAATTTAACAAAATAGAAATTTGATGTCTTACTTTTAGTTGTTTTTACCACAGAGAATTAAACCACTAAGTTTGGGAAGTGTGTACATTCAAATTTTAATGAAGAGAGAGTGAAGAGTGCTATACAATCAGAGTAATATTTGAATACGAGTTTCTGACGTAAGAATATCGCATTGTCAATGCTGTGTTTGGAGAGGATACGGCTAACGAATGCGTGCATTGCTGGTTGGTTAAACCAGTAGCTTTCATAGTAGATACTTCGACCTGAAGAATTAATTACGAGTGAGACTAAGGTAAATAGTGATGAATTGAAAGTGGCAGTGGTGGCCGATCCGTGTCAACCTACCAAAGAATTAACGTCGTGCATATACGCATTTGCAGCGTATCGTAATCGTAAAATGGAAATTGGGTGTCTAATGATTTCACTGATATAAAAAGTACAGCGCGCGTTAAAACTTGCCTTACCTTGAAGGGATTTTGGACCGAATTGTGACATAATATATGACGAAAAGTGTATCATTTACGCTAATTGCAAGCGAATAACGCAACGGCTAAAGCGAAGCTTACCCACAGAAAAGTGATTGACCGTTTGGTGGTCACTATAAGGCGTAATGCACTAGAACTTCCTCAGATCCGGTCCGCACCGGTGTACCCTTCGGCCAAAATAAAATCGGTTAACTTGTTAGTAACATTCGAGTATAAGCCATCGTAAATGAATGTATAGTATTTTTAATAAAAAAGACGGATACCGAAAATAATAACTAGGTATTTGCTGCTCTACAACTGAAGTAATGTAACATAGTTCCAGTGGCCCGCCAATAATTAGTGGATGAGGGCCCCACACTACCCTGTTCGTTGTCCCGAACGATGGGGTGTGCGGCTAGGAACATTTTTTTCCGCTTAAAAAAAAAAGAAAGTATTTGTTGCTCTTGAACCGTTTGACAGCAGACAAAATGGTGACTACTATGCGGTATTTTTTGAAATTATTTTAGAAATAAATTAAATGATAAAAATGTACTTACGAATGAAATGTGACACCTAATGTTTTATTTTATTTTATCGTAGTATTATTACATTTTGGAAAGGAGCGATGTTTTAGACAGAAGTTTGGTCTTCGTGTACACGCAAACGCGTATGCAGATCGTACCGCTAGAGGCCGACTTTTCAGGTATATAAGTGAATTATCTATGGGCTGACTAAAGAGAAATGGGCGCCGGCGCTCATTATAGAGTCTTTATACAGGCGCTTCCCCTGAATGGATGGGTCCAATAATTTTATTTTGATTGAAGAGTAGATACCTACATTCTTTTTGCTGCAAGGTGATTGAATCAGAGATATACCTAACCAAAAAACTAATTACAGAATAATTAATATTGTTCTAGTGACATATATGTGGGTATTCATTTACATATATATGGGTTTCTTTTAGGACATTAGAGCGGACAATTACTGAGTGTAGAACCGGGAAACCATAGGTAATACTCAATTTGTAGGTGAATGTGGCCTAGTTACCTGCTTATTCCAGGTATCATAGGATCACTTAGTAAATAATAATATATACTACTTTTAATACTCGTTCAATAATGAAATTTATTTTTAGATATTTTTATATATATTTTTAGCATTTGACATGCTTAGCACTATACATTAAACACAAAGTGAAAAATGTGAAATCGAAAATAACAGTCAGGAGCAGGCAGTCAGGAGCAGGATCCTGCTCCTGACTGTTATTTTCGATTTCACATTTTTCACTTTGTGTTTAATGAAATTTATTTTTTTACTCTCTGAATTCTGTTAAAGTTATTGCTAGTAAAAACAAAAAGTTTACAAGTTGCATTAAGTGTTTAAATAGGTATATAGAGATACGTATATGCATATTCGCTGATCCCAGGCAATATAGCGGCAAGTGCTGGTTACGCCCTTTTTAATATTATTTAACTTTAGGCTTATCTGAGTATCAATCTATCACTCCTATTTTTCTCAGATTTTTATTAATATTTCTTTAGAGTAAATGACAACAACAGCTTTATTGTATGATACTTAAATTCTCTTACAACTAAGTTATGTATTATTGCATTACTCTAAGAAACAGCACAAAAAACCGGTGACCATCTTTACACTAAATTTCTAAGCAAAGAAGAACAGTAATACATGTTACATAAAAATATGTTTCATTGATAGGATTCTAAAATAGCGATTAGTAGATAATACAGCTAAGCTTTGCTATAAAATTACCTTGAAGAAGGTGGTAATATACCGGTACGCTCGAGATCTAAAGTGGAAATTACGTCGTATAATACTTACATTCCTGAAACTCCGTGGTCAGCGTGTTTATAAAGTCGTTAATGATGTTGAAACGGTATTCTCTGTAATTTGTATAAAACATTTTTTTTTTCAATTATTTCAATTAGGTAATACCATTACAATTATTTTTAAGAGGTTAAATTAGTAAAAAATTGCTTTCATTTGACATAATGAATGCCTATTTTCGATCACTGTACGCTGAACTATAAACAAATTAGCTTCTTTTATTTCACATTTTTGATCTATATTTTTTAACATTTGACATGCTCCGCCGCTTTTTTAAGTACAAATTATTTTAGATCTATATTTTTTAGCAACTGACATGCTCCGCTACTTTTTAAAGTATAAATTATTTGTGAATAAGGAAAAAGAGATTTTTTGTACGAGCGGGAATCGAACCTGCGTCTTTTCCAATTCGGGGAAATGCTCTAAGAGCTATCGTACAGATCTTTCGAACATCCTAATCTCTCTTCTTTTATTTCTCCTGTAAAAATTGATTTTTGATATGGTAATATATCTTATGTATGCTTTATTGCCCGGGGTCAGCGATTTTTATATTACCTAAGGTGATCGACGAGGAAGTGGCTGGTGGTAAGTGGTAACAGTCACTCACGGACTTAAACAGTACCAGGGGCACAGCCAATTCACTATCTAAGTATAGTGAGAAAAGCCCTCGCCATGGAAGAGTCTGCATGATACAAAAAGAGATCCGAAGATCTTTCAGCTGTTCCAACGTTTCTCAGCTCCCTGTGAGACTTGTTATCCCGTAAGTAAGTTTAAGAAAAAATTTAATATAGAAATTGGTAGCTCCGAGCAACTGCTACGATAAATCAAGTAGCAGAGCGTCTGGGCCGATGGTACAGAAAGCGCAGGTACAATTTCCGTTTTTAGTTATTGTTTAATGTTTCCAAAGTTTTAACTTCATAAGTAACTAATGGCTAACTTAATTATTTTAGTTACTTTTAATTAGTTTGATACAACTTTTTAATGTTAGTTTATGAATGGTTAATAAAAACATATAAACCTGATACTATGTGTCCAGATCTGAAGGAAAATAATAATACAAATCAATAAATGTTCAAGTACATGTTACGTTAAATGAAACAACGATTATCTGAACAAAGTTTTCAATTAACAATACGCAAGCCTTAAAGTACTCTTACGTTTTAAATAAATGTATATTTTGTATCTCTATCTTCAGTTAAAAAATATACAATCGAATAAGAATATCAAAACAATAGTTATTCCCTATTCATTAGGGATAGTCCATTAATCAAGTGATGTTTTATTGGATTTTTTTTAAGCCTCCCTCCCCCTGGTGATGTGGTGAGGTTTAAGACGAAGCTCTCTGCCTTAACCAAAATCACGTGTATTTCTTAGTAACGTAGTATTTTAAAAATATCAGAATATTATCTTTAAATACAGGTAACTATAATCTAAATCAAGCTCATACTCCACTTTTTGGTTGTTTAGAAATCGCGCGTTCAAGAAACTATAACAAACGTACACGTGATATCTCACTGCAATCCTTGAGATACTTCGTGATTTTTGACGAACCCTCTCCCAGTTTTTGAGCTTCACGTAGTTAATGGACGACCCCTTATAATATGACCATATTTTTCAGTAAACACAGCTATTATAAACATCTCTTCATGCGAATTTAGCAGAAAAGTTCTTAAATTGTGTAATATTAACTAAATAATTGTTGGAGCTATGTAAGATATATCGTGTCACTTGGCTCTGCGTGCGCGATAAAGCAGGGCGAGATATGCGAGGAATCTGAAGCCGATGAATAACAGAATCATATTGACGACATCCATCGTGAAATGATCCTGGAAAATAAAATAAAATTACTTGATAACAGTTGTTGTGAAATGTTGTTGGTCAGAGTTCAAATGTGAATCTAAGCCACAAAAAAGAACAGTAAAACCAGTCTCGCCGTTTAGGAGTTCACTGACATTCACATTCAGAAATAGTAGTACAGGAAAAAATGTTTTTTACAAGTTTACATTAAATATTATATAACAAAGGTTGTTTGTCAAAGTCCCTAATAATTCTTAGATACTATAATAGAAAGCAATAACATTTTAGTCTGTATGGTAGGTATATTTAGCATATTAGTTTAATATAAGTATTTTGGATTTTGCAAAAGATTTTTTTGACTAATGATCCAATAAAAAAACTATATAATTCCATATTGATGTATTTTTATTTTATTGTATGGCTCTCTCTGATAGCATCCGATGGCCATAATGGAGGCAAGCAAGTGTCGCTAAACAGCAACCTCAGTTCAAGAATTATATAATTATGTGCTCAATCAAGCCAAGATGCTACGCTCAGGTGAATATGTAAGAGAGAATCGATATCTTCCTCTATAAACTGAAACATATAAATAATCTTCTTAAAACTTAACTTACTTTACTTCTTTTCTTTTTTAACTTACTTCTTTAAATTTATTAATAAACTTCTTTGAATGTTTTATGTTTCATAGCTGTTTAAATTAGAGGAAACAAGATATCTATCCCATCAATTCCAGCAACTAGAGCTCAGGGACTACTAGAAAAATTTATTTTTGCGATTACCTCTCGCTTTAGTAAGAACATAGTTACTCACTTTAATCGCTTCTTTTTTCTTTTTATTATTAGTTCTCAAGGCTAAAAGGCGAGGACAGTACCCTATTTTGATTCTACTATAAATAGCGACAGAAGTTCTTACTTCAGAAAAGCTGAGTGTGTCAAGAACAACTTGTCCTGACGCAGGGCAGGTGAAGTTCTCTCTAGTGCACGCGATGGAGTCGACTCCGGTCCACTGGTTAACAAGCAGCGCTTCGTTGCCGTAGTGGAACCATGACAGGTATGATATCCAGCCCAGGTATGGTGGGACAGAGCTGTGAATAGGAAAACATTACCTACATTAGTATGTGCCTCAAAATTTGTGCACTGTTTGGCTAAGTTTGGCGAAGTTAGAATTATGCGATGGGTTCTAATTCTGGCATTTTTAATGATACATATGTGTGTTTTTCTATCATCTACAAAAGAACGGAACAAATTTCAATGTAAAGTCAATTTGGGTAACTTTGAATTTCGTGGTAACATTGAATTAAAAATGATTTAACAGTTTTTTTTTCACACATAAACTACTACTTGTTTAGGTACAATCTGCTCAAAATGGAACGTTTCGAGTCAATATTTAAAAAAAACATGACATTGACAATGTGTTAAATAAAGTATCACAGATTTGCCACCCTTTTCTGTCTGTACTTCAAATGGTGTATTGTAAAGTTTTAAAGTGTTGTTTAAATATATAGTTGCTGTACACTTCGGGTAAGTTTCATGTTTTACAGTTTAATAAGATATTTATTATTAATTTACTGTATAAATTATTGTAATATATCTTCTATTTTCGCCAAAATTGTAAGGTTTTAAGGGTCATAAGTTAAAATACCAAATTTGGGATAGGTAACTTTGAATGATTCAGTTACCCTATTTTAATTAATTTCTAGGTGGGTAACTGAACACGAGTTGCCCAGTTTGTTTTCTAATCTATACTTTATTATAAAGCCGTAACAGAGCTGTGTCTATAAGATATTTGAGAAAAAAATATTGTAATAGGTTATATAGGCGTGTCTAAACACAAACGTTTTTGTTTTAGTTTTTTTGTCTGTTTGTTTGTTCGCGCATCACGCAAAAGATACTGCACGGATTCTGATGAAACTTTTTCTGTGTGATAGCTCTTGATTAGACTTAACAACTAGTATACATTTTATCCCGCTACTATATCGGAAATCTGAGATATAAGCTAAAAACCAAAGAGCATATAACACTACGTTTAGCTAGTACTACCTAAATCTATACATTACTTATAAGGATAATTTTCAGATGGTATTACAAAATGTGACATTGTGTCAATAATAAAACATGATTCAAGTGAAAAAAAACGGTAGCAATATCATCATTGACGACGACATTTTATTTACGGAGTGGGGGATTAATATTTTTATAATTGAAAAACAGTTCCTAGTTCTTTCTAGATACTTTGAGTTGATTTTGATCCCATTTTAAAGCCAAATGAATAAAGTAATATAATTTAGAAGTCTTGCCCGAGGGCGGACTCCGTGCCGACAAGTCTCAGCGCGAGCTGGCGGAAGTGCTCGTCGAAGTGCCACCGCCCGTCGAAGACCAGACCCAGATATTTAATGTGGGCCTGGATTTGGACCCCTACCCCATTCACCGTTATCGAGGCGCCGGCGGGTGGACCGCGTCGGGGCTCGTGAAAAAGTAGGGCCTCCAACTTGTTGAGGGCCACCCTTTATTTTTCTTTTTTTTTGATTAGACGGGAAAAAATGTTCCTAACCGCACACCCCGTCGTTCGGGGCAACGAACAGGGTAGTGTGGGGCCTGCACCCACTAAAGAAACCCGCCGTGTGCCATCTCTGCGCCTTTATTGGCGGGCCACTGGAACTATGTTAAATTCCTTCGGTGGTAGGGCCACCCTAAGCCCCAGCGCCTCGATACGTCTGACCACCTCCGCGGTACCCGAGGTGGCCAGAAACACCGCCTCATCGAAGGTCCCCGGCTGTGACAAGGGTATCGTCGGCGTAACAGATTAGGCCCACCCCGGGGAGGAGCCTGCCGCGCAGGACCCAGTCGTACCCGATGTCCCACAGGAACGGCCCCAGGACAGATTCCTGTGGGACACCACACGACATGGGCCTCCTCACAGCATCTCCTTCCCGGCTTATGAAGAGAGGACGCTGCGGCCTTCGAGGTAGTCTGCCACCAGCCGCTTCAGGTAATCGGGCACCCTGTGGAATCGAAGTGCCTCCCTGATGCAGCTGAATGAAAACACCGCTAACAGCATCCTTCGCTGAGCAACGGCCTCCGTGGCCACGGCCCTCAGACGTAGGATGGCATCGACCGTCAAACGCCCCCAAACAAAAACCGAACTGAGCGTCCGACAGGCCGGGGCCCACCTCTGCAAGGTGCCGGACGATACGGGTGGCGAGAATCCTCTCGAGCAGCTTACCCTCATCGTCCAGCAGCACGATGGGCCTAAAGGCCGCGACGGAATCCGGAGGCCGTCCCGGCTTCGGCAGGAGCACGAGATTCCCCACCTTCCAGCAGTCAGGAAACCGTCCGAACGCCAGGCTTGCGTCGAACAGTCTCCTGAGGCGGGGCTCCAGGTGATCAAGGACCAGGGCCAGAACTCGAGCGGGTACCCCATCCGGCCCGGGGGCAGTGTTCTTCCGCATTCGTGAAACCGCCGCCCCCATTTCCGTCTCGGAGACGGGCAGCACACTCTCCTCGTCAGCCTCCCGGTCGTCGTCTGACGGGGCCATTACCGGGGGTGTGTGCGTCGCCCGCCGTGGGAAAAGACCCTCGACCACCTCAGTGAGGAAGCCCGGCCGAGGTGTCTCGGCCGTAAGGAGGGGGGCCCGAGTGCGAAGCTTGTTAAGCGCCGCACGGTACGGGCATCCCCAGGGGTCACGATCGAGACCCTCCAGCATCTCCTGCCGCTGCGCCTCTTTGGCGCGACAGATGGCCAGCTTAAACTCGGCACGCGTATTGCGATACGCCTCGTAAAGCCGGCCCTTCCGCTCTGGATCGCGGTTAAGCCGCCGGCTGTGGGTGTAGGACCTCCGGGCACGGATGCAGGCCACACGGAGGTCCGAAAGCTCGCGGGACCACCAGTTGACCCCCCTACATTGGGGTGGACGCCGTACTTGGGGCATGGCCGCGTCGCAGATTTGCGAAATTGCCTCGCGCCAGCGGCCAGCATCGGCGTCTACATCCTCGGTCAGGAGGGTTGAGGACAGCCATAAGGACACGATTGCCGCCTCCACCAGCAAGTCCCGGTTTAGCCTACCCACAGCCCACCGCGGAAAAGCAGGAGCTCTGTCCACCACGTGACCCCTACTGGAGCCCCGGAGTGACCGGGAGACTCCTATCCGGATATACCGGTGATCGGATAGGGTCTCAACCTCCTCCAGGACACACCAGTCCCCTACCCGTGCCGCGACGGTGGGGCTAGCGAACGAAAGGTCCACTGTCGACCCGCCCCACCGCCACACGCACGTATTGGCGGACTCACTGTTCAACAAACAGAGGGCTGCCGCTTGCGCCCATTCCTCGACCTTCGCTTCGCGGGCGTCTGTTCTGGGGAACCCCCACGCCGTGAATTTGGCGTTAAAGTCCCCCAGCACCAGGACGTGGCTAGGTGCTAGTCGCCGTATCGGGGTCTCCAGGTTGTAAAGGAAGACTTCGAAGGCAGCCAGACTCCGATTGGGGGAGAAGTAGACGCCATAGAGCGTAACACCCCCCAATCGGCCGCGACATATCCCGTGCCCTTGTCCCTGACTGACAAGGGCGGGGAATGAAGCGCCGTAGATCCGACTACCACCACGGAGCCATCGCGGCTGCCCACCCAATTGAGACGGTCAGGAATGCAATAGGGCTCCGCGGCTACGGCTGCACCGATCGACCACTCTGCCATGGACCGCAGGAACAGAGCCTGCGCAGCATCGGAGCGGCCGAGATTCGCCTGGAGAAGGACGATATCACGGTCCGTGATCAGACCGTAACCATTTCCTCCTCCACCCGCGCCGGCGGTCGCGCCGCGCTAGGTGGGGCAGCCTGGGCCGATTGGTTGCCCCCACCTTTAGGGTCTCGGGCCGGAGGACTGCACCCCTTCTGCCCCATGCTATGTTTAGAACGCTTTCCCGCCACGCACGCGGGGCAGAACGGGGCTGCGGTGCAGGTCGCCGCCTTGCGCCCTGCCTGAGCACAGCGGAAGCAGAGACCGCTGCAGTCAAAGCAGTTTGTGCATGACGGCCGGGTGTGTCCGACCGCCGTGCACCTTAAAACATCTCGCGGGCCTCGGCTCCAGCACGGTGATGCGTGCGGAGCTCCAGCCCACGAGAAACCTGCGGTGGCCAAGGAATTGGCACTGCACCCATACGGCGCCTACACCACCAGGACCGGGGCGAATGGTGCCCACCCGGACGGTTTCCGCAGCGGATCCGGTTTTCAAGTAAATATAATAGACTAGCTCACCCGGCGAACTTCGTACCGCCATATTTTTTTTTGTGAATATTTTGCAATGAAAATTATTAAAGTATTAATATCGCTATTAAAAAATAGGGTTAAGCAGTAGAAGGGTGATAATTTTGGGTTGTATGTATAGGGTTGTATGTCATTTATATAGGGGTATGAAAAATAAATTGAATCCTATTCTCAGACCTACTGAATATACACACAAAATTTCAAAAGAATCGGTCCAGCCGTTTCGGAGGAGTATGGTGATAAACAATGTGACACGAGAAATTTATATATTAGATATAGTGATAAGTTAAAGCAAGAACCAGTTGATATCAAACTAAAATAAAATATTTTTGTTATAAGGTATTATTCGCTTGAATTAATACCATAATTACATACCCTGAATTCAAGAAGAAACCGCCGAATAGCATAAACGGTATGATGATGGGCGGGCCCACTGATGCTGCCATGCTGACGCTATTGCTTGCGCATGATATCAAGTAGCCTGAAACAAGAGTAAAGCGATTGACATTATAATTACCAAACACAAGTCTATACCATACCAGAGGTATTACTCGCGCTTCGCAAACTCTAAGCTAAGCGACAGGAAGTGGATATTAATGAGAGGACAAGAAGGGAGTTTAGGCCTCCGGTGTTCTCATTCACCATACGAAATACAATACTAAAAGCACCTACCTACCGTTGTTTTATGTTTATCTTCTGTGAAAATGTGATAGGTACACCCCCATTCGCGCAGGCCTTTTCATGATGGAACATACAAGGCTCTACCACTTGCAAAACTACTCCTAACCTAAAAATATCCTCGATATTATTATTATAATCTATACTATTATAAAGCTGTAACATAGTTATGTCTGTGCATTCAAGATATTTGAGAAAAACCGACTGTAATAGGCTATATAGGCGCGCCTAAATACAAAATATTTTTATCTAGTGGGTGTGTACTTATGTACACGCGTTAGAAGTTATACTTCTTTGGCGTAACAAGATAAAAATCTTTTAAAAATTTTTATCTTTTGCCTTATTCTACGTTTGTAGAAAAAATTACACTAACAATAGAAAAAAGGTATTTAATACATTGAAAGTTTTATTACAACGCATTATCTAGTTGAATAAAGTTTATTTAAATATCACAAAAAAACTAAAATGTTGAATATAGCTAACTTAGTCTTAGTACTTACGACAGGGTGTCTAACTTCTTTTTTTAGATTATTCTACGCTTTGGTCTAACTTCAGGGTGTCGGTTTTTCGTGACGGTGTGAAAAAATTTACTCTCATCATTTTTCCCTAACGCGCCAAATGAAGTATAACTTCAAAACTACCTTTTGGGTGCAGCGGAGCCTCGAGCAAAGGCTAGTTTTAGGCTATAATAACATAGTAGCGACAAAAAATTTGTTAGTTTACGTATTATACATTCCTCAGAAATATTGAGTTTCCAAACATGTAGTTAAGCAAGTATAAACCTGTTTCGGTAAAAAAATGTGACAAGCAGCATAAATATTTGTTTTATATAAGTGACCTACCATAAGTTTTGAATTCGATCGAATTTTCATTCGAGATTCGATTTTGATCTGAATTTTAAGCACTTGACATGCTCAGCTAGTTTAAAGAACAAATTATTTGTGAAAGTGCAAAAAAACAGCTTTACTGCGAGCAGGATTCGAACCTGCTTCCCATCCAGTCTGGGAAAGTGCTCTGAACCACTAAGCTATCGCAATCACCTAACGGTGTTACCCAATCTCCACTTCACATTTGTTTTAGATGTCTTTACGACCCGCAGCACTTCCCCGGAAACAACGGATTATGGGACGCAGGTTCGAATCCTGCTCGCAGTAAAACTCTCTTTTTCCACTATCACAAATAAGATGAAGGCGCAACTTTTCGTGACAAATACACTCGGTATTTATCACGAAAATTTGCGCCTTCAACTATAGTGTGTTTATCCATAATATATAGGTTAGATAGCACAAAAAATATGAAAGATATTAGTAGATATTTTATATAAATAGTTATTGGTATTAATATTTACTGTAATAATAATCATAGTGGCAGGGTAAAATGTACTTTTAAGCAGTGGTAAAACCAAAGACTGCATGGGCAATGATATCAGGTTCGTTACCCAGTCCAAGGACCTCGCACGACACAAACCAAGATTTTCAAGATTATGTATGTATTTTTGTTATTATTTTTATCTACATTTAAAGCTCTTGATAGCATATAAATTAGATTAGATTAGATAGGCCATTTATCATAACACAAAATGTGGAAATGTGAAATAGAAAATAATAGCCATTAGCGGCATTTGAACCCACGCCTCGTCAATACCGTTCAGACGCTCTGCCAACTAAGCTATCGTGACATTCACTCGGGCCATCAATTTCCATATTAGATTCTTTCTTAATATCCTGGGCGACGCCCGCCAATATGTCGGATGTATTTGCATAGGTGCATTGTTTCGACCATGTAAACTATTAATTATTATATCTCTATCCTTCAAGTTTTTGTAGAGTGTTATGGTCGCACGTACCTTAGGTTAAGGCATCTATAGTAAGGGTGTCGTAATAGTTCTATATGCCACCACACCACAGCTTAATAATTTGTTTATTTGTATTGCACAATATTATGTAACATGTAGAATCATTACTTTAGTGACCTCGAACCGACATAATTGGAGACTCGTTTGTACATTTTTTATAGAACAGAATGTTATGTGTCTAAGAGGTTTTTATGGCATCGTTAAAACAAATTATGTTTCCCACGAGGTTAGAATAAAACTATGTAAATATTTAAATATGAATACGTTGATTAGCATCTTCCTAGCCTTACCCCAAGCTTTCTTGGGTTCGATTACCGATCTGTATGATTTTTGCTAATCCACCGTTTAGTGATAGAGCCTTGCTTATCTCAGCATTAAATGGATGGGCTCGGTTGGGGACGTACCACCCTCTTACCGAATATTGGCGTATAACAACAGTAGGTTTTCCTGCCGTTGCGATTCATATGGTAAGAGAGAGCGCCGGAGACACACACACACCCTCCCTATCCTCTCCACTTTTTATACCTTTCGTTGGAGATGGTGACGCGAGAGTGAAGCCTCTGGTGGTGACCCCTGTCGTCTATAGGTTACGGTAACTGCTTACCATCAGATGAGCCGTATGCTTGTTTGCCACCCTCATGAACAAGACCAGAGTCAGATATTCTATCCAGGATTCTGACAACCAAGGGGATTAGACGGAATCTCATATCTCACAATCGACATCGTATCGTGATTACTGTGATTGGTGAGATCACGTGATTGGCCAACGGATTCTCTACCAACCACAAGCGAGTCGATACGATGTCGATTATGAGCTATGAGATTTCGTCTAAAAGGATGTCATTCGACAACCGTATTTAACGTACCTACCGCGAAAGAGGGCAGGCAGGTTCATACAAATAGGCATCGGTTTTTGGTTACCCATCAGATGCCAGTCGACTCAAAGTAGGTGAAAAAAAACCCTCCCTATCCTCCCCTTATTATCCTCCCTACACTACCCCTCCTCCCTTAGTATCCTTCCTATCCTATCCCTATTATCCTTTCTCTTCACCTCCCATCCCTTTCGTGGAGATGGCGACAAGCGAGTGATGCCTCTGGTGTTGCTAGCGTCTATAGGCTACGGTAACCACTTACCATCAGGTAACTTCTACTCTTTTTATTTAGATATTTTTATATATATTTTTAGCATTTTACATGCTTAGCACTATACATTAAACACAAAGTGAAAAATGTGAAATCGAAAATAACAGTCACGAGCAGGATTTGAGGATTTGGAGCAATTGTCACGATGACTGAATTGACAAAGCATCTGGACGGTATCCAGGAGATGCAGGTTCAAATCCTGCTCGTGACTGTTATTTTCGATTTCACATTTTTCACTTTGTGTTTAATGTTCTACTCTTTTTGATTAAAATATAGATCACATTATTATTATAGTAGAAAATGTGCTGAAAACCTGCTGAAGCTTAAGTGATAGTGAAGTACCTAGTCACGCCACGAGAACATTTTGATGATCTCTTAAAATTCCTTTCGAGACCATCTATGAGCCTATATAAAACTTTAGTCCTCAACATGGCAGCTCTTGAAGTTTTTGTTTAATATACTTGTGATCTAAGATCAATGATTTTTTACTTTTTCAGTGTTAACTTTGTAGATATTTTATATCTGTATAATTACAAAATTGGCCAAGTTTCCTTCACGAATAGTTCTCATAAGAAAAGCTTCATGCATACAGAGAAAACGGAAATAGAATTACGACAGTAGCTTATGGGTTAGCCCTATTTTTTTTAACCCCGACGCAAAAAGAGGGGTGTTATAAGTTTGACGGGACTGTCTGTCTGTCTGTGGCTCCGTAGCTCGCAAACGCATGAAGTGATTTCAATTTAGTTTTTTTTTTGTATGAAAGGTGAATTACGGGCGAGTGTTTTTAGATATGTTTGATGAAAATCTGTTAAGTCGTTTAAAAGTTGTGGGAGGTGAAAGTGGAGAAGAATAACCGAATGTCTGCAAATATAATCGAGTGCGGTCTCAAATGAAAGCGCATCACGTGCACATTACAAAATAATATGTTCAATGAAAATCGGTTGAGCCCTGAAAAAACTCTTGGGGTAAAAGTGGGGAAAATACCCAATATCTGCAAATATATGTAGTGGGGAGAAAATGAGGATGGAAATCCGAATGTCAGCAAATTTACCCAAGTAGGGTCACAAATGAAATAGCATCACATGCACTTTACAAAATTAATAATCAAAGTAAATGTTATAATAAGTGTGTACCTATAAAAAGTATAAAATAAAAATTTAGAAAAACCCTCGACACAAAAACCTGGGTTTCCTTTAAAAAGTAAAAAATAATAAAAAAAACTCAATCTTGTAGTATCTAAGTATGTACGAGTATTAATAATTCTAAAAAAAATACATCACGTTGGGGGATATATGTCAAACTACTATTAAATAATGAATTAGAAATATATGGAATTTATGACTCTGGTTCTGATGTTTCATTGATTAATTCAAAGTTGCTGAAAATAAGAGGTAATGTAAATAACTTTAATGAAGCCGATTTAATAACTATTAATGGTGTTAAAAAGACAAATGGTTTGACAACATTGAAAATAAAAATATTTGATGTAGAAAAAAATGTTGATGTACATATAATCAACGAACTAAACTTTAATTACGATTTTTTAATTGGATTGGACATGATAAAAATGTTTAAACTTATTCAAAATGAAGATTTAACAATAACACAAAAATACTATTGGGATGAAAATGCTATAAAGGAGACAGTAGTACTACCAACAGATAAAGAAACAAATAGAGAATTGGAACAAAATATGAATAACACTATGAAAGAATACCACATAAATTTTAATGAACATGTTAAAGAAGAAGACTTTAAAATAAAGATTGATCATTTAAATGAGTACCAAAAAATAAAATAGAATCACTGGTATGCAAATACAAATCAGTTTTTGCAAGAGATAAGTATGATATTGGTACTGTTAATGGATATGAAGCAAAAATTGACTTACTGGTGGACAAGTACTGCTGTAAAAGACCTTACAGATGCACTATAGAAGACAAAATGGAAATAGAAACACAAATTGCTCAATTATCAGACAGAAAAATTATGGAAGAATCATATAGCCCGTTTGCTGCGCCAGTAACATTAGCATTTAAAAGAGAAGAAGGAAAAAAATCCGGGTTATGTGTAGACTTTAGAGACTTGAATAAAATAGTAGTACCGCAAGCACAACCATTCCCGTTAATTGAAGATCTTATGGTTAAAACCAGAAATTGCAATTTCTTTACAACTAGATATAAATTCTGCATTCTGGTCTATCCCTTTAAGAATAGAGCATATGAAAAAGACTGCCTTTGTAACACAGGATGGACACTTTCAATGGACATGCTTACCATTTGGATTAAAGATTGCGCCGGCTATTTTTCAGAGGATATTAAGTAATATATTAAGAAAGTATAAACTTACTGATTACACAGTTAATTTCATTGATGATATATTAATTTACTCTGATACATTTGAAAAGCATGTTATTCATCTAACACAATTGCTAGAAGCAATTCAAAAAGAAGGTTTCAGATTAAAATTTACCAAATGCACATTTGCCTCTGACTCAGTCAAATATCTGGCTGATATCATCGAAAATAATACAATCAGACCATTAAATGATAATCTGATTTCTATTAAGGATTTTCCAGTACCAGACACAAAAGAATGTAAGACAGTTCCTAGGAAAAATCTATTTCTATCATGGATATATACCAAAGAGGGCGATATTGCTTGATCCAACTACATGATTTACTCCGAAAAAATCAAAAGTTTATCCGGACAGATAAATGCCAAGATTCATTTGAAAAAATAAAAACATTACTATGTTCGCAACCAGTTCTAGAAATATTTGATCAAAATTTGCCTATTAACATATATACTGACGCTTCACTGCAAGGTATCGGTGCCATATTAAAACAAATACAGCCTGATGGCAAAGAAAAACCAGTTGCATACTTTTCAAAAAAGCTAAATGAAGGTCAGAAGAAAAAGAAAGCAATTTACTTGGAATGTTTAGCTATCAAGGAAGCAGTAAAATACTGGCAATACTGGTTGATTAGTAAATCATTTACAGTCTATTCTGACCACAAACCACTCGAAAATATGAATTTAAAATCAAGAACTGATGAAGAGTTGGGTGATTTAATGTTTTACCTTTCTCAGTACGATTTTAAAATAAAAAATGCTCAAGGAAAACAGAATTTAGAAACAGACTGTCTCAGTAGAAATCCCGTGTTGACATCAGACGAATATTCCGATGAAATGATAAGGGTTGTAAATTTAATTAAACTTGAAGATATTTTAAGAGACCAGGAAACAAATGAAGAAATTCAGAATAATAAAGGTAGGCTGATTGAAAAGGAGAATATATATAATAAGAGAATATTAAAAAATTCAAGAAGAAAGAAAAAATAATTCTATCTGAACAATTCAGTATTAAACTGTTGAAAAATATACATGAAAAGACGTGCCATATTGGCATTGGCCAAATGCAAAAAAACTATCAGTTTACACTATACAGCTAAAAACTTGACAAAGAACTTAAAAAATGTTTGTAAAAACTGTGCAATTTGTATAAAAAACAAATCAAGAGGACAAGATAAATTTGGCTTTATGTCTCATTCAGGTCCAGCCACAAAACCATTCGAAATAATATCTTTAGACTATTGGAGGTTTTGGAGGATCAAGATCATCAAAAAAATATTTACACCTTTTAGTGGATCATTTTACAAGATATGCATTTATTTTAACTTCAAAAACTCAGACTGCTGACGACTTTATAAAATTAGTCCGAAAAGCTCGAAAAATGGGTACCGCATGAATTTAGTGAAGCAAACCAACAAATACGAGTGCTGCATTACATTACTCAGCCGTCAAAATAACGAGGGTATTAAAATTTTGAATCGTATCGTAACTTGTGATGAAAAATGGATCCTGTACGAAAATCGGAAACGCTCATCACAATGGCTGAACTCAGAAGAACCGGCCAAATCCTGCCTCAAGCAAAGTTGACTCAGAAAAAGTAACTGGTAGGTAAGTGTCTGGTGGACCAGTGCTGGTGTCACCCACTACAGCTTCTTAAGAGCTGGCCAGTCGATTACGGCTGATCTGTGTTGTCAACAATTGCGAACCATGATGGAAAAGCTAGCCGTTAAATAACCGAGGATGGTCAATTGCTCACCCTGCTTCAAGACAACGCTAGACCACACACTGCACAACAGACGGTACGCCTCGGACCTTGCTCCAACAGATTAAGTATCACTCTTTCCGGAATTTGGACAACTTCTTGCAAGGAAAAAAAATAAATTCCGATGAGGCTGTCAAAACCGCCTTCAAAGATTTTATTGATTCTCGCTCCCACAACTTTTTCAGCAAAATAATCAATGAACTATAAAATGGCGAAAGTGCATAAGTAACAATATTTTTGATTGATTAATTAATCAATTTCATTTTACAAAAATCGTTTTGATTTTTCCACACAGTCTGTCCTTGTGGTGACGGACTAAGAATACAAGTGTCACCACCCCCATTCTTTCCCACGGGTGTCGTATGAGGCGACTAAGGGAGGTAAGCAATTATCATCCATTGCATGACTGGTGGTAGGGTTGGATACCAAGTGGGAATACTCACATGGCATCGGGCCCGAGCGGGTTGGTACCACCATCTCCATCATTGGCTCTCATCTTTGGCTGTAGCGGGAGATAGCCGTTTATTCTTTCATTTCAAATCGGTGAAATGAAATGGTGAGCAGCGGCTTGACAATACTCTGGGTATAGTTGAGTCCATGAGCGACGGTTACCATTTCCATCAGATGGGCCGTCTGCCACCACATGCAATAAAAAAAACATAACGCCAATTTCATATGTAACAAAAACCTATCCCGGATTGGAAGGGACGCAGATTCGAATCCCGCTCGCACTAAAATTCTCTTTTTCCACATTCACAAATAATTTATTCTTTAAAGCCTCTATAGGTTGCCAGAGATCTGAATACAAAATCTGACTACGGTCTTGTTCTAAGGTCGCTAGTTAGCCCTAAGTTAAGTCGTGGAGGTCATACAGTTTAAGCTGGCCCCAACAACCTTTGGGAAATAATTACTAGCTTACTTGATGATGGCAGCCTTTACGGTTACTTTAAAAGGGGGGATCCATACCATCTGTGATACATTTAGACACACAGACACACAGCTTACAGAGTTAAACAATGAAATCAGAAAAAATATTAGGTAAATACAGTAATACTGAAAATTACTTACCAAAAGATGTTGCGACATTTGTTATCAGCGCTGCTAATCCTGAAGCTATGAAGAACCGCTGCGGTTCAGGGTTTAGGCCTATCATGTAGTACGCTATGGTGGTGAATACCAGTGGTATTGTGGCAAACACTGGTGCTTCAGCTAGCGTCTTTGATAAGAAATAAACGTCGGCTCGGTACATCCCTGAATGGTGTTCACGAATAAAGATTGGCAGTTCAGAGCAGAATACCTGGAGAGAGAAATATATTGATTGTTAATAATAAGTCCGTGTTAATTTATTTTTTCATACATATTTTTGAGTGGGCAGCAGCACACCCTCGAGTATTAACAACATCCACTGCGATCGCCAACCCGCGTGCCAAGCGTGGCGATTATGACACTATCCCCCATTCCTATATGTCAAGCAGTGGACGTCGAAAGGCTGATGGATGGATGGATGGATACATATTTTTATTATAAGTGGCAATTGCCACTCATAAATTACATCATTCTAAATTCTGTTTTTTTTCGACCCTCACAATAAATCAAAATTTTGGCAAGCCCCGTAAGTGTGTAAGTCACAAAATTTAGATCCTTTTCACCTTTTTACCGGGTAACTGATTGATTGGAAATAAAAAAATGAAATATGAAAGTGACGTTTGCTTAGACTGCTTCGCCATCCATTGTCACATATTATCACTCAAAATGTTACCCCCTCGCTATACTCAATCATTAACTTTAAGTAATACTTTTCTTGTTACAACTTCAGGAATAAATTTTGTAAAAGTATACAACCCCAAAATTCCTGATAAATTTCTTCTTTTACCGTTTGTTTTTCCATTTGATGAAGAGTAATAGGTCTGAGTAGGAAATTCTAAAATATCAAAAACGAGTCAGTTAATCGGGGAAACACAATTCAAAATAAACACACTAAAAGCACCACTTTTTATCAATTATTTCAACAGTGAACGTGTTACGCCCAAAGGGTTTCTATTGCCATTGACCTCACCATTTCGCAATCACGGCAGCCTCGTATTACTAAGACTATCGATAGATATTTTTATGTACTCGTACCTATAAATGTAACGTTGAAGTTATTTTAGAAGATTACTCGTAGCTAATGAGCTTCCGTTTCGAGTAAAATAAGTCTAATAATGCTCTTGTTATACACGGCACAAGACTCATTTGTTTTGGGGACATTAATATTATTTTATCAGGTTATTTCTTATTGCGCGCAATATAAAAGAGACACACATTCTATGGTACCTATACTGTGATAAGAAATGTACTAATACGAATAATAAAAACAAGCTTACACTAATTCATTATATTATTACGAGGTTATCAATATTTACTATGTTAAATTGCATCCAATTACGATAAAGGACGAAAATTACACTATATATTAGGTACGCAAAGGTCAAAATTAATATCTAAGTAAATTCATTAATTTACCTAAATAAAAGTTAGAGGTGGTAAGTTGGTACCTAAACAAATGAACCCTGTTCTGGATTCCCGGAGTGTTCATTTCATTTTCAGAGATCCAAAGTACTTGTCCGTGTGGTGACAGACTAAGAATACAAGTGTCAACACCCCATCCTTTCCCCAGGGTGTCGTACAACGCGACTAAGAGAAGTAAGCAATTATTACCCATTGCATTACTGGTGGTAGGGCTGGGTACCAAGTGAGAGTACTCATTAAGTATCGGGCCCGAACGAGTCGGTACCACTGTCTCCTGTGTGACCGGTCATAGAGCACGTCAGTGTGTTTTGGCTGTAGCAGAAGTCCATGACCGACGGTTACCACTTACCATAAGGAGGGCCGTGGCTCGCCTGCCATCATTAGCAATAAAATAAAAATTGTGTGCAGTTTATTATTCACAATCTTTCGAAAGGGAATTAAATTATCTTTATGAATTGCATTAGTAAGTATTCCTCTTCACACCAAGCGGTCCCAAGAATATCGATGCTTGAGGGGTTTTTTTTAGTGACAGACAGATGGTAAATGGTAACCGTCGCTCATGGACTCAACTATACCGAGAGTATTATAAAGCCGCTGCTCACCATTTCATTTCACCGAGGGGCCTCGTGGCGTAGTCGGTAGTGTAACCGACTTCCGTACACAAGGTCGCGGGTTCGATTCCCAGTCAGGCCAATTATATGTGTGATGAACACAGATATTTGTACTGCGTCTGAGGGTTTTCCCTTTTTAAACTGCCTCTGTGGTGTAACGGTAGTGTATGCGACTGCTAATCATGAGGACTCGGGTTCGATCCCCGGGTCGGGCAATGTTATTGAGCTTTTTCCTAAAAAGAAAAATTCTCAGTAGCAGCCCGGAGTTTGGAAATGTGCCCGGTAGACGTCAATAGGCTCGCCCCCTATTACGTGGAACTCGAACATAACTGGCGAGTCGTGGGTGTGTAATACACCTCTGCCTACCCCTTCGGGGAATACAGGCGTGATGCTATGGTTTTCTATCTACTCTTATTATATGTATGTATTTGCAAAAAAAAAGTAATATATGTATTATATCCGTAATCTGGTACCCATAGCAAAAGCGTTAAGCTTAGTTTGGGACCAGAAGTCGTTGTGTGAAATGTCCGTGAATATTTATTTATTTATTTACCGATATGAAATGAAAGAATAAACGGCTATCTCCTGCTAAAGCCAAAACGCAACGATGTGCTTCATGGCCGGTCACACGGGAGATGGTGGTACTAACCCGCTCGGACCCGATAACAAGTGAGTACTCCCATTTGGTACCAAGCCGTACCACCAGTCATGTAATAGATGATAATTGCTTACTTCCCTTAATCGCCTCATACGACACCCGTGGGAAAGAATGGGGTGGTGACACTTGTATTCTTAGTCCGTCACCACACAGTAAACTTGGTAGGATATTGATTCAGGTGGCGGATGAGTCACAGCCTACCTGACAGTAAGAGTCACCTGATAGTAAATGGTGACCGCCGCTAATTGATTCAGCAATACTAATAATACTGCATAACCCCTGCTTACTTCCTCATTTATGGAAAATGAATGAATGGATGCCTATCTCTCGCTACAACTAAAATCAGTAGTAGTATTCCATTCCCATGGAAGACGGTGGTATTCGGCCGCTTGAGCAAGCAAGCAAGTACTCCCACTCCCACTTGGTTGCGCAAAGAATGTATTTTTAGTCCGTCACCATTTGTTATGATCCGAATACTTTCCGATGTCACTTCTTATATGATACCTATAGAACTAATAATAGAGTTACTTACATTTATAACCGCAAATATGTTCTGGAAAGTCATGTTGGTAAGGAACATGAAGATCGCGCCATTGATGTTCATCACGCCGTCCTGGTCTAAGTTTTGGCCAAAATATATCACTCCTATTAAAATTGACACCATCTAGAAGGAAATACAACATAGTTTTAAAACACGGTTAAATCGGCACATGAGTCACAATTTTTTCAGCGTGAAACTAGTCGTAAGGTGCCTATTTTACCAAATCTTCACCTACAGGTCCGAACACACCGAAACGGATTGAGGCCCACGCTTTTGCGTTTAAAAATAAATCAAGTAAGACCATAATCAAAGAAGAACGTTGACTTTTCGGAATCATGTGTTCCACGATCTGTTCCCTAATGAAACAAAATATTTTTGAGATTTTTTTCCAGTCTGTCAACAGAATTAAACCCTAAATAACTCTACATCCGAGAGTTGCAATTTCGCTACCTCAGCTTAGAACTAGTTGTGTTCTTGCAGCGGTGTCGGATTAGTCAAGATAAAAAGGCACAACAAAATTTCACCATTACCAACTGCATGCCAGTGATTTTTTATTTTTATTGTTCATATTTACATTAAATAGCTTGCATTTTTATATTTTTTAAACTACGTGTGTGGCAGCCAAGCATACGGCCCACTTGATCGTCAGTGGTTACCGTAGCCTATAGTCGTTTGCAATACCTGAGACATGACTCGCATGTAACCATCTATAAGGAAAAGGATAGAAAGTGAAGAAAGGGTAATAGGAGAGGATATAAAGGATACATAGAAGACGACGGAAAGGATAATACAGAGAGGATAGGAGGGATAATAAGGAGAGGAAAGAGTGGGGGTTCGGGCCTCCGGAGCTCTCACTCACCATATAAAATACAATGGTAGGACTACCTAGCGTTGTTTCACAGCAATATTTTGAGAGGGTGGTATCTACTTCCACATTCGGGTCAGCCCATTCATACTGGGATAAGCAAGGCTTTACCAATTGAATACAATACATAAAATACTCACAACAGTCTGTAAGAAGCGCACTTTGATGAGCATAGGTTCCTTAGTGACGGAGAGCCAGGAGCGCCATAGCACTGCTCTGAACTGCGCCCACCATGACGCTTTGTATGGCGAACGTTTAGCGCGGAATGCTGTCACATCTGCCCACGGCTGATCCGCCCAGCCGGCAGAAAATTTACGCTATACAAGACAAAAGAGCAATTTAATATACCTATAATATACTTGGCCTTGTCCAGCAGTGGACGTCGAAAGTCGAAAGGCTGATGGATGGATGGATGATAATATACTTACTGAGCCGTTTATTTGTGAGAGAATGTAAATAAGTAAATCTTAAACATTTTGATCTATATTTTTAGCACTTGATATGCTAAAAATATATAAAATGTTAAAAAAAAATCACGCCATCAAATAGTATGAATTTTAATTGCAAAATTAAATTTACTATATTGGATTAATGCACGTAAATGCGTTCCGATAGATGACGTTGGTCGTTAAGACAAACGTGATGAGGAAATTGGGTATGAAGGTAGTACAATAGCTCAGTGTATTAGAGCACTTCCCCAGATAGGAACGGATGCAGATTCGATTCCCGCTCGTACTAAAGTTCTCTTTTTCTTCATTCACAAATAATAATTTGTACTTTAAAAGTAAATCTTATTTAGCCCTTTTTCTGTCCCGCTATTGGGCAAGGGTCTCCTCTCATGGTGAGAGGGATTAGGCCATAGTCCACCACGCTAGCCCAGTGCGGGTTGGCAGACGTTCACAAGTTGTTGAGAAAATCTGTCAGGCTTGCAGGTTTCTTGACGATGTTTTCCTTCACCAAGCAAGTGGTAAATTGTAAATAAACACACAAATAATTTCAAAAAATCTCGAAATTTCAGAGGTGTGGGCCGTACGATGTCTGGACCTTGGACTGGAGATCGAATTCAATACCACTGTCTTTACAGTCCTTGGTTTTACCGCTAGACTATCACTTATCAAAGCTTATATTATAAATTACTATAAATTATATTATGAATATAACTAACATAGCCGTTGCCCTCGGTCCCGCTGCCAAAAGTCAAAAGATCGTTTTTAGCTAACCTATAACACCGGTTTCAGGTGCACTAGACAAACTAATAAAAATTCTAATAATTAAAGTTATGGCTTCTGTAGCTATTATTAAGACCTCTCATAAAAAAATCCTAAATATCGCAAAGCAGATATCGGCCACAATTTTGTTATAGCATAGATAGATATCTGTTTTGATTAGAACATAATTGCAATACCTTCACTGGTAACCAATTACATAGAAACTATATTGTTTTTTGACGGGCCCTGTGGCGTGGTTGGTAGTGTAACCGACTTCCATGCACGAGGTCGTGGGTTCGATTCCCACTCAGGACAAATATTTGTGTGATGAACACAGATATTTGTACTGCGTCTGGGTGTTTTCTATCTACTATATGTATGTATTACGACGGCGCAGCGTAGGACGGCCCCCCACCAGATGGACCGATGATCTGCTCAAAGCTGCGGGGAGCCGTTGGATGCGGTCGGCACAGGACCGCTCTTTGTGGCGTTCTCTTGGGGAGGCCTATGTCCAGCAGTGGACGTTAAAAGGCTGATGGATGGATGATGGATGATATGTATGTATTTACAAAAAAAAAGCAATATATGTATTATATCCGTAATCTGGTACCCATAACACAAGCGTTAAGCTTAGTTTGGGACCAGAGGGCGTTGTGTGAAAAATTTCCGTGAATATTGTATTGTACCGGGCTGTTGATGGAACACTACGTACCCTAGCGCCCGCATGATCAGCTAGCTGAATCTTACAGAAAAAATGTTCACCTCATAATACAAAGCATTTTCAGCTTCAGCGGCAACCTTGCATCCTATCTCGGATCTGGCGAATGCCGTGCATACAGTGTCTATTGTGGTTCGCGTGGTCTCTTCTCTCCCTGGAACTCCAGCTAGGAGTTGGATGAAGTGATCTGCGGGGTTGTAGTTGGGAGGGCATGCTGCACCTAGCCTGTTGGGTCAGAATAGCTGGATTTAGAGACAGACATCATATCCCGATATTATATGACGATATACAAATTGATAGCCTCAAGTTACAATCACAGTAAAGTTCACAATTGACAGAGAATTTGGAATGGTAATCCAGAAGACGCAGGTTAAAGTCGTGCTCGTGGCTATAATTTTCTATTTTACATTTTCGCACTTTGTGTTCTGGTAAATGCATTATTATGATTGTTATCACCAGATTTAATAAGTAGAATATGGATTAGTTGATATATGCCTTCTTAGCGATCAGTGCGCGCGAAATTCAGCTCTAAGACAGATATTTCGTGTATGATGTGTTTGTCATAGGTAAGCACCCTCTTTTTTTTTGGTAAGGCGGGAAAAAATGTTCCTAACCACACACCCCGTCGTTCGAGGAAACATACAGGGTAGTGTGGGCCCTCACCCACTAAAGAAATCCGCCGTGTGCCTTCTCTCCGCCTTTGTTGGCGGGCCACCGGAACCCTATTACATTCCTTCAGTGGTTAAGTAAGCACCCATAGTACTTGTGATCAAATACTATTTTTTTAAATTTAGATACTAACTTAGTTATTTTTATGATTGAGGCCCATCGTATTGTAACAATGAAGATATCTAGCTTCGATGTACGGATAAAGGCGCACGAAGACGAGCGTAGCTATTGGGAGGAGTGACATATTACAAGTTATGTGTGTGAAGTAACCATCAAATCTCTCTTTTATTGTCAATCTCTATTGTAGTGTTCGTACGCCTTGTCATGATTGGATGTTCATAACAAAATTGATACCTATATACTAATGACATTTTTAGGTACTTATATAATCGCAGTTTTGTAACCCTTCTGACTACTCCACTCCCTTTACCAATCATTAGAAGCTGCCAGACAGTGACAGTATTTAATAGCGGCGTGAACGAAAAAACAAATACACTAAAGTTTATATTTATTAGTTTCGATATCTTAACCGGTCTTAACACACTTTTACGAAACATAATACGTACTTCTAAATCAGCTTAAATAGTTAATCTCCTTTGCCGCCTGAACGACAAAATAACAATAATTTATCTACTACAGAGGGGTATCCTATATCAGTTAAAGTAACGCCACATTTATGCTGTATAACACTTGTGGTTGAACATTCAATTGAAGTTTTTCTTTAAATGACTGCACTAAGAAAAAAGTCGCAGGGGACTTCACAAACATACAATTTAATGGACACAAAGTACATTCAGACTCAGACCAACCTGGGACATAGAGTCACCTGTTTCGAAAACGAACCTACTGAACGCTCAGGCGGGATGTCAGTATCTAAGCCAATCTGCCATATATGCAATTTAAGCTTACTCTTTAAAGAAGTCATTAGCTTGTTCAGATGAGCCGAGGAAGGCGACTTTGCCATCCGCCATGATGAGCAGTTTGTCAAACATCGCGTACAACTCTGAAGAAGGTTGGTGGATGGTGCACACCACAGTCTTGCCTTTACGTGCTAAGCCTTTTAGTACCTGAAAGAAAGGTCAAGATTATTTGTACAATTAAAAATTTGTTAGTGAATCTACCAAATCTACAATTTCTCCTTATTTGGTTTTCTTGTAGAACATTCATATCGTGTATTCATACCAATATATTTAACAGTTAAAAGAAGAGCATGCATGCATAGGATCTGTACAAACCCACACCCTGCACTAAGTAATGATTCTTTTAACACAACACTTTGACAGCAACTGGACACTTAGACTAAAACAACTGTTTATGGATCTCAAATAGGTACATAAGTTCTGTCTTGGAATGCAGACCACAACACTCGCCACTATACGACTATGTACTTATATAACATGGTTATTTTTAGTAATCAAATGCGACTAAGTATGAAAGAGAGTATTGGTGTAAAGATGTGAAAGGGAGTGCTCAATGGTTCGGACATATGGAAAGAATGCCGGACGAGCAGTTAAGAAGATCTACAATGCGAAAGTAAAAGGATGTAGGTACAGTGGGAGACCGAGACTCACCTACCTAGACTAAATTGGTCATGTATTGGAGGAAGGTGGAGTCAGGAGTCCCGGAAAAACCGGCGAGCGTGTATGAAGAGAATTATGAATGTTGAGGAAACGAGAGATGTATGCTAGAATAGAGCGCTTTGGCACTCTGTTATTTTTGCCTACTCAGCAAGGGAGATGGCATGATGATAGGTATAAGTAAGTAAGTAAATCATCCATCCATCATGTATAACAAGGTTATTTTTTCAAACATTTTAGATCTATTTCTTTTAGCAATTGACATGCTCCGCTACTTTTTAAAGTACAAATTATTTGTGAATAAAGAAAAAGAGATTTTTAGTAGGGGCGGGAATCGAATTATTTTTAGTATTAATCAACCGAATGGAAGCGACGTGGTTCGTAACCCGTCACATCTCTTTTCGGCGCGGCCGAAAAGTGGTTAACGGACGACCGTTTTATGACAATTTGCAATCTGTTGTCTCTGCCTACCCCTCTGGGAAGCAGGCGTAAGTTTATGTATAATCAATAGTCTTATCTCACCTGTATAACATTTTGCGCCATGAAGGAATCGAGCCCCGAGGTGGGTTCGTCACAAAACATGAGCGGTGGATCTGTCAACACCTCGCTGGCGAATGACAACCGTTTCATTTCTCCGCCTGATATACCCTTTAAGCGGCCTGGGATTCCAATCACTGTGTTCTGACATTTTGTGAGCGCCAACTGAGAAAACAAAATATAATTTAAGAACATAGTTGGAATAAAGGGAATTATAATTATAGATCGTGAAGCACCTCGTGGTGTTTTGGTTGTAGCGGGGTAATTTCATTCATGAAATGATGAGTAGTGGCATACCAGCATCCTTAGTATTGTTGAGCTAGCGTTACCACTTACCATCAAGTAGGCAGTGGCTCGTCTGACACAATAAGCAATCAAAATAAATTAGGCACTTTATTTATGGTACCTATATACCTATGTGTAGCTACGAGTGTGAAAGTACAGTGGGTCTAGCCAAGTTGCACTCTATGATCGCTAACGCTAATAGAAAACTATTAAAATGTATGGAAATTTGTCATTTCTAACGTTAAGTCACGTTATAGATACTGTTAAAGACTTAGATAAATATAGGTTCTATATCTAAGGTTAAAGATGTCAAATTCACATTTTAATAGTTTTCTATTAGGGTTAGCGATCATAGAATGCAACTTGGCTAGGCCCACAGGTTGTAGTTTGGAAGTTACGCAGAAACAGTTGAGCACACACATTGGTAAAATCATAGCTAGTTAAATTATTGATAGAAAGTAATTGTACATAGGTTTAAGAGAGTGTGTGAACTGGGAACAAGTACAGTTTCGCTACGCTTGTATAACTACGTATATAATTCTTAGGATCCTGATATAACAGATGGATAAAACGAATACCAGTTTTTAAGCCTAATCAAAAACTATCAAACAAAAAAGTTTCAATGAAATATGTTCAGTAGTGCAAACAAACAAAGAGACAAAAAATGTAAATAGCATTATAATATTTTTTTTTTCAAATTTTCCTTAAATTTTACTTAAACTAGTTTTCAGGTTATATCTCAGGTTCCTGATATAGTAGCGGGATAAAATGTATAGGTACCAGTTTTTAAGTCTAATCAAGAGCTTTCAAATCAAAAAAGTTGCATCAAAATCCGTTCAGTAGATTTTGCGTGATGTGCAAACGAACAAACAGACAAACAGATAAACAGACAAAAAAAATGTTTTGTGTTCAGACACGCCTATACCTATAGTTTAAAACAGTTAAGTATTTTTTCTAAAATATGTTAAACTAGCCTTTGCCAGCGGCTTCACCGCAGCCAAAAGCTAGTTTTTCGGTTATATCTTAAGTTCCCGATATAGTAGCGGGATAAAATGTCTACCAGTTTTTAAGTCAAATCAAGGTCTTTCAAATAAAAAAAGTTGCATCAAATCCATCTAGTAGTTATTTTAAATAAAATCTAAAAAACAATCTAGTTTAAATTATTTTCTAGTTTTTCGGTTACATCTCAGGTTCCCGATATAGTAGCGGGATAAAATGTATACCAGTTTGTAAAATAAGTTGTATAAAAATCCGTTGTTTTTGTGTGATGCGCGACCAAACAAACAGACAATAAATCTAAAAAAATTGTTTTGTGTTCAGACACGTCTATATAGCCTAATACAGTCATAGTGTAACGAATTACAGTCATTTTTTTCTCAAATATCTTAAATGTACAGACACAACTCTGTTACAGCTTTATAAGTACAGACATCAAGGACAAGGCACAAGTGGCGAGAACGAGCGACATATAAATCGGTCAATAACTTCGATGATCTGATATTAATATCGGATGATTATCCGATAATTAATATGCAAGCGACATAACCATTGATTTTTATATATCAATGGATATAACACATACGAGTACCTACCAACGAATAATACGTAAAAAAAGGTCGCTATCTTGTTTATGTGCGGCTCGAAAGACACAGCTACAGGTCGTTTTAATATTTTGAAGTTATTTTTAGTTAGTTAAAAATTTAAGTATCTACAATTATTATTTTAAACAATTATTATTTTATTTACGCTTTATATTTATTCTTTCAATTTCTTTTCTTTCTTTAACTTTGTGTATTAAACTTAAAACGAAAAAAATATATTCCTAAGCTATAATAGTTAGATAGATTTCATTTGTACTGGATATGTAGTTTTTGTAACTTATAAATTCGTATGATGGACGAAGTTTCGGTAGATGGCGTTGGATACGTATTCTTAATGGCGGTGTTAATGAAAAGGAGAGTGAATGCAGGTAATCAGGTGAATGGGGCACTACACTCCTTTAAAAGTAGTCGGAAAGTGTCTGAAAAGGCACGACTCGCCGTGCACAATGGAGTGTTAGTACCAACTCTAATGTACGGAAGTGAAAGTTGGGTATGGCAGAAGAAGGACGAAAGTAGAATAAATGCAGTGGAGATGAGAGCTCTAAGAAGTATGTGTGGTATAACTTTGAAAGATAGAATAAGAAACAGTGTAATGAGAGAACGATGTGGTCTAAAAGAAGATATAGTGACAAAGATTGAGAAAGGAATGTTAAGATGGTTTGGACACGTAGAGAGGGTGGATGAAAGCACCACCGAAGGAATGTAACATAGTTCCAGTGGCCCGCTAATAAAGGCACACGACAGGTTTTTCTTTAGTGGGTGCAGGCCCCACACTACCCTGGTCGTTGCCCGGAACATTTTTTCCCGCCTTAGCAAAAAATAATATGGTGGATGAAAGCAGGATAACAAAAAAGATACATATGGCGAGTGTGTATGAGGAATATAATGACAGTGAATGAGGCAAAAAAGGTGAGCAAATCTGTTGTCTCTGCCTGCCCCTCTGGGAAAAAGGCGTAAGTCAATAAATAAATAAGCATGTCGGTGACGCGAACTCATATTTTACCTGTCACAAATTCACTAAACATTCCTATACAAGTTTTCACTTAAACAGACTTTCTATTATTAAAAGAATCAGTAGCCATGTAAGAAAATACTTCACTTACCTCAGATATTACTTCTTGAACTCTACGCATGCGTTGTGCATACGGTATATGTCGATCCATGCGCACCAGAGCCTGTACATATAAAATCATGATCACTGATCGAAAAAAAAAACAGAATTTTTAATAACAAGACCATAGCTATGTCGCCTTCTGTTATAAATAATCCTTTTTTTTGTTAAGGCGGGGAAAAAATGTTCCTGTTTAATATTTCCTTATAGGTACGAAAGCTTGTGCAAGAGGTGCTAGAGGCTTGCTTATCCCAGCACATATGGGAGGGCCTGATTGGGAAAGTGCCATCCTATCACAGAAGATCAACAGAAAACAACGGCATGTATTTCGACGGCCCTTGTGGCGTAGTCGGTAGTGTAACCGACTTCCGTGCACGAGGTCGTGGGTTCGATTCCCACCCAGGACAATTATTTGTGTGATGAACACAGATATTTGTTCTTCATTTTTAGAAAATTTGTATTTGCAAAAAAAAGTAATATAGGTATGTTTCGCAAAAAACTATATATATATATATTAAAAAACTTCTTATAACACAAGTCCCGTTCAAATCGGTCCGTTTCTGAGATTAGCCGGAACAAACAGAGAGACTATTTAAATAAACTATTGTTATTATACAGCAGTCTAAATATAATTATTAGGTTTATATCTATCATGTAAAAAAACATGAAAATCCGTTTAGCATCGCTATAAACGGCAGATTTGATATCAAACAAAATCAGTTTCAATGAAATCTATTCAGCCACACCTTTTTTTATGATATGTGAACAAACGAGTGCGACAAATAGACAAAAAAATAAAAAAATTGTCAACGACGCCTGCAAGCCTAATGCTGTATTTTAAATATTTTAAATGAACAGACAGCTCTATTACAGTTTTATAATAGCATAGACAGATATAGTATGTTTTAAGACGCCAATTGCCAATATCACTACAACAACTACTCATCTCTTACATCAAATAAAATATTGTTTATTTATTCAGATATAAACCATAGAACAAGCTATCAATCATCAAACAAAACATTAATAATAGCTAGACACATCAGATAGTTTAGGCACTTAAATCATAACAATAATTTATTTTCGAAAATAATAACATTTCACACATAATTTGTCACGCTAACAGTCAAATGAATCGTATGTGTGGGTTACAGTGTGGGCGGTAGGCCTGTAGACAAATAATTTAAAGTTTATATAACACACCATAGTGTCACCGCCATGGCAGATTTACATTTATATAACCGGTTAAATTAAAAGAAGTGACTATCGTCTGCAACGTCGTAACGTGCCATCGTTTCGTGGGCTATTTACTGGTAAAGCAATTTTTTAGGTAATATCTCAGGTTTACGCTATAGCAGCAAAAAAGGTCTATAAAAATCAGTTTAGTAGTTAAAGACTTTTAAACTTTCGCGATTTGTACACATTATACACAAATATTAATATATAGGGTCTTAATCGCGTATATAATGTTGATGTTGAATACCTTAATTTCCCGACGTTACGACCGTATTGCATCGGCCGTGGTCACGGGTCGATATATTAATATTTGTGTATAGTTTAGTAGTTTATACGTTACCTATAACATCTCCGAAATGGGCCAACCTATTTGGATAGGACTTTCACTGGCAGAGAGCTAAATATATAGTATTCCGCACAAACAAACAAAGTAATTTAAAATAGACTCGTCCTCAATTGTTAGACAATAATGGGTAATGAAAATAGTAGCTGCTTTTGAAAGATTAAGTGCATTGCGAATGTCACATACAATAATGAAGATTACCCATTCGTAGAATTTGTACTGTATACACTCTTAATAAGTGTACTCATTTGATTGCTTTTTAAGTTGTTTCAGTATAGTTGCAGAGCATTGCTTCTCGCAGCTGCTTGACTGGGGAAGTACCAAGCACTCGTAGAAAATCCACGTGAAGCAACGGTAGGCACTTCTAGTGTTGTGTTTAGTATGGTAAGTGAGAGCGTCAGAAGCCTAAACCCCTTGCTCATCCCCTCCCTATTATCCTAATCGTCCTCTTCCCTTCTCTCCACGATAGTGATGCCTGTGTTGTTGTTAGCCTGTGTAGGCCACGACAATCGCTTTCTATCAGGCAAGCCGTGCTGTCGGTTTAGTAGTATAGAATCGTATCAAACTATAATCAAATGTTGAATAAAATAAAATAACAGCATACCTGGAATATCAAATGTTCCTTGACTGTGAGGGTGCCAATAAATAAGTCTTGTTGTTGCACGTAAGCCGATAGTGCAGCCAACGCTTCGGGGGTTGCCGGTTGACCATTAAGAGACCTAGTGCCGCTTGATAAGACTCCAGCGGGAGTGCGGAATGTTAGGGTGTTGAGGAGTGTCGTCTTCCCAGCGCCAGATGAGCCCATTATAGCGAGCAATTCGCCCGGGTAGGCAGCGCCGTTCACTAAGAATAAACGCATATCTATTATTATATTTCTTTTGTCCGTGTGTTAATAATTGAACTCCTCCTTTAGGAGGTTCCAATAGTTTACTATTGGACCGATTTTTATAAAATTTATGGTTGAGTAAGTACCGGGATGGTTTAGATTCACATTTGAACCCGGTAGGTGGCGCCAGGATAGAATTTAGAAATTTTTCTTCAATTTATTTGTGTATGTTTGTGTAAGTACCGGGATGGCTTAGATTCAAATTTGGACCCGATAGGTGGTGCCAGGATAGAATTTCAGGATTTTTTCTTCAATTTATTTGTGTATGTTTGTGTAAGTACCGGGATGGTTTAGATTCACCTTTGGACTCGGTAGGTGGCGCCACTATAGGACTTCAGTATATTCTTCAGTTTATTCTAATGTAAAAACATATACCTACCTACCTAACAACATCCCACGGCAACAACCCTACTTTTTATGAAAATAATTCTTAGTAGCTAAAATAAATGACTCCAAACCAAACGCCAATGTATGGACAGAACAACGTCTGTCGGGTCTGTTAGTTTTTATATATATATTTTAGCACTTGATGGCTCAGCTTGTTACTCAAGACGTTAACAATGAATGTGTTATCAAAATTCGCAGTCCCAAGCAATTTTCACGATGGCTGAATTAACAAAGCATCTGGGACAGTATTCCAGGAGCTGTAGGTTCAAATCCTGCTCGTGACTGTTATTTTCGATTTCACATTTTCACATCTTGTGTTAATAATCACATATTTATGATTTGTTTGTTTGTGTCGTAACGAACTAAGAATACAAGTGCCACCACCCCATTCTTTCCCGCGGGTACCGCACAAATCGAGTAAGGGAAGTAAGCAAATTACCCATTGCATTACTGGTGGTAGGGTTGGGCACCAAGTGGGAGTACTCACTTGTAATCGGGACCGAGTTGATTTGTACCACCGTCTCCAGTGTGACTGACCATGAAGCACCATGGTGTGTTTTGATTGTGTTTGAAATAACAGTACATTCATTCATTTCACATCCGCGAAATAAAATAATAAGCAGTGGATTGATAGTACTCTTGATATAGTTGAGTCCATGAGTGGCTTATTTTGACATTAACACTTCTTACTTACAAACCAAAAATAATTCAAAATAATAATCTGATAGCTCGACCATACAATTCACAAGTTACTAAGGGCCGGTTGTTTCAAAAGATTGATTATCGTAACATACGTACGTCAAAAAATAACGATTACGAACGATATTTAACGTACGTTAAATACAAAGCGTTGTTTCATTGCATAAAAAACCAGTCGTCAAAGTTATTAGAGATCCCAGCATAAACAGACATATTTTGGTAATAAAAATAGATGGGAGAATTTTCTATTATGGCAACATTTGCCCGTATACGTCAGTTTATCTGTTTTTATCTATGTTTTTTAGCATGGAAGTAATATGTAATGTATTAAAGTATATACTATATACATATTACTTATTTATTTTATTATTTACGACGCGAATGACAAAACTTCGAATTATTCCTTTATTATTAGTTGTGAATTATGACAATATTATTCGGCAATATGAAGAGAAATAAGTTATTTGAGTTCTGTGCCGTCGGCTTGACCTTCCGGAGATCACCCTATTGATTCCTTTCATGTGTGCGTGTACATACCTAAGCAGTTAGAGCAAGATAGCCTAAACGAGGGCGCGTCCCCCCTCGAGCAGGGTGCCGGCGAGCAGAGAGTATTGGCGCTCCTCATTAGTACGCTATTGTTTCCCCGGTCGTGTGGTTGTGTTACGTACTTTGGATTTCGTTGACGAGTGACGTTAAAATTGGTAAGTTTTTTTATAAATCTTTTTACCATTAGTAAGTGAGAGTAAGTTCCTTAGCGCCAACATTCTATTACGAATAGTAAATCAGTCCCGTAAACGATGTTATCGTTGGAGAGTGAAAATACTATTTCTTGGCCGGTATTGTGACTTGTAGTTGGCTACGGCCTATCATCCCTCCGAGAGGAGTATTCATAAAATCAAGAGGAACAGTTAGGTATTTTTCTTTATACTTTTGTTTTTTTTTAATATTTGGAACACGTGTTCAAGTGTCTTTCAGATTCATGGGTTATTTAGCTGCAACCGTATCAGGTTCAGTGATATGCTTTAAAGTGCGGTTCGCCGGTCTTTCGACCGCAACTATAGCCTTGAAGAGCATGGCTCGCCAATGATAGCCCTCTATGGCTCATAATCTGCAGCCATCTACGGCTCGCTAGCCGCAGCCGTCTAAGGCTCGCCAACCGCAGCCATCTAAGGCTCGCCAGCCGCAGCCGTCTAAGGCTCGCCAGCCGCAGCCGTCTAAGGCTCGCCAGCCGCAGCCGTCTAAGGCTCGCCAGCCGCAGCCGCCTAAGGCTTGCCTCCCGCAGCCGTCTAAGGCTCGCTAGCCACAGCCGTCTAAGACTCACCAGCCGCAGCCGTCTTGCTTTATTAAGCCCTTCTAATAAAGGCTTTCTATTTGTACAGATGGCGGAGTCGGCTTCATTCCTTACTATGGGAGAGTTGTTGGAGGAATCAGCAGAGACGGAAGAAGATGACGTAACGTTGGATAAAATAAAAAATCTAACACGTCAGTCTCTACCAGAAGGTTGGACAAACTGGAGGATTTTAAATCCGTCTAAGGAAGAACTCTTTGGGGAAAGTGTCGATCCTCAAATTTTGAATAAGATTCGGTTCGCACTGCCGACATTGGGATGTGTCAGGATATTTTTGCCTGACGCAGAATTTGTAGCGGAGAAACCTTTTAATGAGATGAAAGTTCTCATGCTGAATTGGGCACTGTGCAGAGCGCTAATAATAAGCCCGCCCTCTATTGTTAACAAAGTGAAAGGTTCAGCCGCCCAAGCGGAGTTATTCATTAGTGCCATACAGCCTGTACGTCCGCTGATTCTTACAAGGAGGGAAGTTTGCCGCCAGCTACATCGGGATTCAGAAGAAGGAGAATGTCACGAAACACAAGAGGAAGAAATAACTCCTAACCGAGGACGTTTTGAAAGGCTGGAGGAAAAAGTGAATAGTCTTTTTGGACAATTGTGTAGAAAGATAGAATCCTTAAAGAACCATAATGCTATAGATTAGCAGACGACTTCCTACTCTGAGAGCGTAGAGCATTCAGCTAGGAATAACTGCGAGTTTGATGACACAGAAGAATCCGATATAGAAAACATAGATCCAGCCGATAGACATTTTGAGGATTCTTCAGATGTTGAGGCATTAAGTGCGTTTGAAGCTCCAGAGATTACCCTTGAAAAAGCTCTTCCTAACACAGCTCCATCTCAAAACATCAGTTTTGCACCGATCGTCAAAGAAGATGACCCTTTTAATACCTGCTCCGTTCGAGGATATTAAAAAGCAAGGCATCGCTTGCCAGAAACTAGAGTCTTCCTCTTGGAATAGGATCAGATACAAAGAGGTACAGAAGAAATTACGTGCCGCTCCCGTGTTTGATACGCTCAAGATTAATGATCAGCTGGGAGGTATGCCAGCGAAAAGTTTTAGCAGCAACGTTTTATCATCTGCTGATACTACTCTGGGTATAATTTGCCACGGCCTGCTAAAACAAAGAGAAGCTTTGGCAGAACAGGCTAGAAAATTAATTTTAAAACATCCGGAAGCATTTGAGGATATTAATGATCTACTAACTAATACCACATCTATTTTCAAAAGTGTTTCTGACGATCTGCTACAATACACTTGTGCGCGAAGGGCAGAAATAATTGAGCTAAGACGAGAGGCTTTTAAACCATCTATCGACTTCATATCAGCAAAGTTATCTCAAATTCCGCCTTCGGAAACACATCTTTTTGATGAGGAACTGCTGGAAGATGGTTTATTTCGGGTTTTCCGTTCAGAAAAAAGACCATTGCAAATAAATCCAGGCTATACTCCATTACAGAACAGGCAAACAAAATAAAAATCCGATCCCAAACAGCGAAAGCGAATGGACTGGAAAAACCCACAAGCATCCACTTCTAGACCAGAGACTCGGGGCCAAGCGCTTCAGAGAGTTCAAAGAAAATCCTAAGAGCCAGGCATCAAAGAAGCGTCAACCTCACAAAAACGGACGCTCATCCCCCTACTGACTATCCATTCAAAGGCGGCCGACTTGCTTCGTTTGTTCCACATTGGAAAAATCTCGGTGCACCGGAATCAATTATAAAAATTATTATGGGCTACGGAATACCGTTTGTCAAGATACCTTTCTTGTATGTCAAAACAGACTTTAAAGAAATTTGCAACACCAGAATCGAAAGAAATGACTTCAGAAATAAGGAAAATGGAAAAAGAGGGGAACATCGAGAGGGCATCGCAGAAGACGGGGTTCATATCAAGAATGTTTTTTATAGAGAAAACAAACGGAAGCAAGCGCCGAATTGTCAACCTTCGGCAATTAAACCTTTACCTCAAGCCAAGGAAATTCCGTCTCATAAACCAGTCCAAAGTGACAAAGTTTCTGCAAACTTTATGTGCAAGATAGACGAAACTTTATGTACAAGATAGACGACTTTATGTGCAAGATAGACCTTACTCAGGCCTACCTTCACGTACCAAAAAAAAAGGTCATCGAAGGTCCTTATCCCTCAGTTATCGTGGTGTTCTATACCAAATGCCTTGCCTGCCTATGGGTCTTTCCAGTGCACCTCTGGCTTTCTCAAGAATTACGAACTGGGTCGCGAACATTCTTCGGGCAAGGGAAATGAGAGTTTTAGTGTATCTGGATGATTTCCTCCTTGCCCATCAAGACAGATTTGTTTTACAAAAGCAGATCGAAATAGCAGAAGTCCTTCTAATGGAACTCGGTTTGGGGATAAACAGGAACAAGTCTGTATTGAGGCCAACAAAGGAGATCGATTATCTCGGAATAGTTTTCAATACAAAATTGAATATCAAAACCCTTCCCAAAGACAAGATTATAGACCTCAAGATATTCCTCAAAAGCATTCTGCGGTCCCGCCATTGGAATTGGATTCAAGGAACATCTTTGCTAGAAGTTTCCTTTAGGTCGTCTTTTCTGCAGGCAACTCCAGAGAGCGAGTCGAAGTCTGAAAGAAGACAAACCGAACAGTTTGTTGCTATTACCTCAATTGGCACTAAAGGAATGCCTTTGGTGGCAGGATCACCTTGGGGAGTCCAGCCCAATAATCCAAGAAGAACCCAATGTATTCGTTACGACGGTCGCATCATATACGGGATGGGGCATACAGATAGAGCAGATCTATCATTCTGGAGATTGAAATCCAGTTCAGAAAAAGTGGCATATAAACTTAAAAGAGCTTTACGTAGTCCTCATTGCTCTAAAAAAGTTCAAAGCCTGGATCCAGAACAAAGTGGTAATGGTTCAAGCGGACAATCGTACAGCAATCGCATATCTGCGCCATCAAGGAGGAACAAAATCACAGAAATTGAATCTATTGACAAAGAAGATCCTGTTACTTGCAATAAAATTCAACACCGTGCTAGTCCCTTACTATATACCCGGAAAATTCAACATAATAGCCGATCGCCTGTCACGAAATTCAACGGCGACGGACTGGCATTTGAGCGACAGTTTGACGCAAATAGTCTTCAGCCGTTGGGGAACTCCACAAATAGATCTGTTCGCGACATCGCAGTCCAAAGTAGTTCCCCGATACGTAACAATAGATGCGACAGATTTAAGGGCTCACTTTGTAAATGCATTCAGCAGGAGATGGGATTACGACTTAGCCTGGGTGTTTCCACCACCTCCATTAATTCCCAAAGTAATTCAACACCTGAATCATGCGCGGGGAACATATCTGGTGGTTGTTCCCAGATGGATGCGAACATTCTGGCGAACAGCTCTGAAGTCCAAAGCGACGGCTGCACCTATTGTAATGAACAATCTTTCCACTCATCTAATAGACCTAGCAACGAATTATCCACCTCCCGTGATTTCGTCGATGACTTTGGAGGTCTGGAGGATACAGGCTAGAATCGGTTAGTCAAGGATCTTCCTTCGGAAGACATAGACCTGTTAAAATCAGCCTGGAGGCCCTCAACATGGATGACATATGCCTCTGCATGGAAGGATTGGGTAAAGTGGTGCAAGTCTAAGCGTATTATCCCGAATGACCCCACTCCTTACCAAATAGCTAGCTATTTCAGTTATTTGTTCAGAATTAAAAAAGCAGCATATAGTACAATTTTAGTAAGAAAGTCTGTTATTGCTATATTTGCCAATCCAGGTGGTGATCTTAAAATTAGTTCACATCCTGTGATAAAGAATATCTTAAGAGCAATATGTCTGAAATCCGCGGAAAAGTCATCTCCGTGGTGTGGAACATTCAGGACTTGATTAATTGGATAAGACTTAATTCGCCCAATACCGCAAGTATGTACCAGGTTTCTAGGTATTGTGCGTTGTTGTTGCTTCTTGCATCGGGGAGAAGAATTCACGACTTAACTTTGTTACTTATAGATGACAAGCACTGTTCCATAAAGGACGACTCAGCGATATTCTGGCCTGACTATGGCTCCAAGACCGATCGGGATAGACATAGACAATCGTCTTGGTTGATACTGAAACATCAGGATCCTAAATTTGACATTATAAAATGGATAAACCATTTGCTAAATTTATCTTATGATAGGCGTAAAGCATGTCCAGGGTTAGTAAATCTATTTTTGACGACTAGAGGAAAAGTTAAACCTGCCTCCAGAACTGTAATCGCCGGATGGCTTAAACCAATTTTTGTTAGTATAGGTTTAGAAGTAGCCCCAGGATCAAATAGATCGGCGGTGGCTTCGTATAATTATGAAAACAATTTACCTCTAGATGATTTGTTAAGAAGAGGAAATTGGCGAGGCGCTAGTAATTTCTTCAAGCATTATTATAAACCTGTTTCAGCGCCTTCATTACATACTAATAATATTTTATTAGATTCTTTTGTACCTGTTTAGAATAGCTGATTGGATTCTTGTTAATTTTAAGACTGATTATATAAGTTCCTATTAATCATATAAGTAAGTAATAAGGAGTTCTTTTGTTAATGTTGATTATTCTGCAGAAAATCTTAATTAATCCTGAAAACTTTATCTAGCTAAAAGTTATAGAATAAAATAATATTGGTTAAAATTCCATGGGTGTTTTAACTTCCTATTACCATGTTTTATTATTATAGTGGTCACAGTACGCTATACTAGTGCCGGCAGATACCAAAACAAGTCTCCGGAAGGTCAAGCCGACGGCACAGAACTGAAATATAACCGTTTTCTACCCCGAAGGGAGGAAAACGAGTATTTCAGATCTTGCCTAGGCTTGACCTGGAGTAAGTCCCTTGCCGTCATAAGGGAACTTAATCCGAATCCGGTTAGGTACTAATGAGGAGCGCGCGCGACACGCACTGCGCCTCGCCGGCACCCTGCTCGAGGGGGGACGCACCCTCGTTTAGGCTATCTTGCTCTCACTGCTTAGGTATGTACACGCACACATGAAAGGAATCAATAGGGTGATCTCCGGAAGGTCAAGCCTAGGCAAGACCTGAAATACTCGTTTTCCTCCCTTCGGGGTAAAAAACGGTTATATTCATGCAGAATTCAATGCCGGTGGAAACCAACCGAGGACTTTACGTCTGTGGGAGACACTCTAGTTTTCTGTGACAAATTTTATATAGACGTGTTAACAATAGAGCCACTTCCTTTTATTAGGTACACCGGGTACCCACTGAAGGAATGTAATATAGTTCCGGTGGCCCGCCAATAAAGGCGGAGAGACGTGGGTGAGGGCCCCACACTACCCTGTTCGTTGCCCCGAACGACGGGGTGTGCGGTTAGGAATATTTTTTCCCGCCTTAACAAAAAAAAAAGTACACCGGGTACATGATACCTTGCAATGAATTCATCCCAAAAGTTTAGGTTGTTAACACGTGTATTAAATACTCTTCCTTTTCTACATTGTTTGTTTTATCGCTAGATGAACAACTATCGTCGACTAAAGACGAATACAAAAGAGAGTCCATAATGTTGTAGTACTGTTTGTTAGACGCATCCATAGTACCTATATACTCGTTAGTATATACTCTTCGCTATATACTGAAAGTATATAAGTACTATACTCGTATCTATGCTTAGACGCAACGAAAGTGACGTTAACCAGTGTGTGGGACATCTGTTATCGTAATCGTTATTATTTAACGTACGTTAAGGATCTCATTTCGTGAAACAACGCTTTTTTTGGGTTAACAATGGTTAACTCTATTTTTGACGTTTACGCGTGCGTCAAGTATAGCTGAAACAACCCGCCCTTAATTTTCACTTCTATCGGAGCGTTCGGTGACGATGACGCGAGTTCCGTGATTTTTGTTCACCCAAAAAGTACTCAACGCGCCTAAAGAAGATCGGAGCGTTCGGTGACGATGACGCGAGTTTCATGATTTTTGTTTACCCAAAATGCTCAACGCGCCTAAAGAAGTTTCATTTCAAAAAAGATATACGGGCTACCATAAGTTAGTATACCTGTTAGTATACCCTGCAATTTAGGTGGACAAGTTAAAATTATAAGCTCAAAGTTTTTGGGTCTCTTTGGTAATCAAGCTGAACGTTGGGGTAGCTGAACATTGGGAACATTGCTACAAGCGCGTGATTGGTTAAGTAAGTCACACCTTGTCCCCGTGCTATGTCGACGTCCAATTAACTCCTAATGACAGGATCCATATTGTATTTCTCGATAGTGTACATGCGCTAACAATTTTCCCTACACCACAATCTAGCCAAGATATTTGCCGACTTCTAAATATAAGCAAAACACTCTCCCTATCAACATCTCGGCTCTAGAAACATTATAACTCACACTTGTAAGTGTATTAATAGTAATTATAGGATGAATACACAAGAATACACACAAGAACAGCCATCCCACGGGAACCCTACATTTTCCTGGGATAAACAGTAGTTTATATCCGTCTCTATACTTCAAAGAATATGATGCTTACTGAATCTCGTATGTATCCGATATAAAGTTATGGCATCAAGAGCGAACATAAAAACTCACTTTCCCATCTTGAAGTATATAATATAATGATCGCTGAGTGTACTCACCATTCCTCAACAGCTGCTTCCTTTGTTGAAACATGCCACTATTTGAGGGCTTCCAAAAGTGCCAGAACTTTCTATTCCTGTTTCTGGACTCGGTGGCGAAGGCGTTAACGTCAGCCCATGTGTAGGTTATTTTCTCAATGCCCCCGATAGCACCGTAGTTGCGGTGGGAAGGCATTGCCAAGGTAGTTTCGCCGCCGCTGCCGCGTGGCGAAGAGACTGGAGTGGTTGCATCCTATGACAAAACATACCTTGTTAATAATGATAAGACATTTCCCTGCATCAAGGAAGCCACAACAGTCGAGGCCGGTATCTAAATCACTCCGCCATTAATATGCGAAAGCCTTTTTCCATTTCGAGTGTAATCGAAATGTTATTGGAGCAAGCCGAGTCATGAAGCCATGAACGTCGAATGATTTGATGAACTGTACAGCGGATTAGCAGGTAAGAATATTGAACACCGCCTCCAAACCACGACAATGACTCACTATATAAATAGCGAAATATGATATATATATAGAGTATGTGTATGTAATACACCTTATAAAGAAATTCTGTAAACCTAATTTAAACATATTTAAATACTAGTAATTAAAGTTCATAGACAAAAATTGTGAAATTGTATAATTTGACCAGTCCGGTTTAAAAGCTTGTTTTACAAATATTTTGCATTTTTAGTCTCTCAAAATGGCTCTGTAAGAGATGCTGGTCGTGGCGCGCATAATCATCGCGTATGACCGTCCAAATCATAGAAATACATAGAATACTACCGTATTATTGGGCCATAATACTACCCACATACTCTTTGCTGCGAGCAATCAAAGTTTTTAACATAGATTTAATCTATATATTATATCTATGGTTTTTAATGAAAACACCGACAATAGGCGGGAACTAACGAGCGCACTTCGAATGCACATACCGAGCGCGCAGTGCCCTCGCGAATGCATTAAAATGTATGGAAAATGTAGTATTGTATGTTACCTTACATGTTGTCTTGCAAATAATCTATACAAGGCAAGGAAACGTGACATTGACAGTTTTTTTTTATTATAATGAATTATATACAATACTAGCAGTTGCCCGCGGCTTCGCAACGATGTTTTTTTACGTTTTAAATTCAATCGCAATAATACGCCCATGAGATAGGTACGATTTTGTAATTTACGGTAAGAACACATGATTCTAGGTTATGATAAAAACCAATATTCTTCATAAAAAGTCTGTATGTCTGTATCCCTAAAATCTTACACACAATTTCGTAGCTCAGTTCACCTCCTCCAGTTATTTTAAAGCTTGATTACTATGTGCTTACCCAGACCCCATATATTTTACCATTTTTATCGATATTTTTCCGAGGCTCGTGAAAAGGTAGGTAAACACTGACAAAAATTTTATAAATGGCAGAATTTTAACCAGTAAGTTAACCTATCACAAAATTTGAGAAAAAAATATCTTACCACCAAAACGGTGACCAACCAAACAAAATCAAAATTTAGCGTGACGTAATTTATGAAAGCCCTCATAGGGCACAATGACGGGATATGCCTCGAGTTAATAATCTGAGACATTTGATAAAGGCGGTGAGTAGATACCATATCGCAGTAACTAATCCAAAATAATATCTGGATTCTTCTAAAATCTACTGCCCCAAAAAATCCTAAAATAGGCAAACCATAAATCTTTACTTATTTTTTTGTTAAGGTGGGAAAAAAATTCCTGTCCCTCGGGACAACAAGCAGGGTAGTATGGGGCCCTCGCCCACTAAATAAACACGCCGTGTGCCGTCTCTCCGCTTGTACTGGCAGACCACTGGAACTATGTGACATTACTTCAGTGGTACTTCCCGTAAAGTTTAGTTCACTAAATGTATGACGCCATCGGCCATTAGTTTGAATGAGGTAGTAATAATTACTCATCCATCCATCCATCCATCAGCCTTTTAACGTCCACTGCTGGACATAGGCCTCCCCAAGAATGGGGGATAGTGCCGTAATCGCTACGCTTGGCAGGCGGGTTGGCGATCGCAGTGGATATTGTTAATACTCGAAAAGGAGTGCTGCTGCCCACTCCCCCGGTATTGCCTCAGTCGGCTCTTACGACTCTCATGGGTGGAGAGGGGTTACTCGCCAGATGATCATCCTATCCTATACTCATTTCTCCTCACATCTCCTCGTAGTTAGCAATTATGATGGCGAAAAGAAAACGGCACACGGCGGGTTTATTTAGTGGGTGAGGGCCCCACACTACTCTGTTCGTTGCCCCAAACGACGGAGTGTGCGGTAAGGTTCATTTTTTTCCGCCTTAACAAAAAAATAATTGGTATCTCATAAACCTGTGACTGAGGGTTCTTTACCACCAGATGAGGGACCCTAGAACTTGTCTGCTGTATTTGGGAATAAAAAAATGCCTCCACAAGTAGTTTTATGTAGGTACATACCACATACATAACGAGTATGATAAAAAACGAACTCATTAGCATTAAGAGTTGCACACGGCTTTTAAACAACTTATCAATCAGAAAAATGTTAATAAAAAGTAAACCAACGGCGTCGGCAAATCGCAATTGATATAATCTCTTATTGGATCGCGTCAATATTACTATTGTGGGTCAACATAAAACATGTAATCTAGTAGAAGTATACCATATATTTTTCATTACTCATACTCGGAAAGTAGGTTTGAAGTTTCCTCAGGAGCGGGTTGAAAGTAATACTTTTCAGCCCTAGGGAGAATCGTTTACAACAGACAGCTGTCAAATTATTTAAAAAAAAAGTAGTTCTATTTTCACATTTTTTTATAACTTTTTACAGCCACTCAATCACAGCGCGATGTTTAATTGAAATAACAAAGTTAAGTATTAAATAAAGATTTTTTTTGAACGACCTATTATAATTTATCTACTTACTTTCAAATATTTCTTTAAAATAATATAGCTTTGGGTAAAATATTTTACCATTTCTTCAATGTTGAAAATGAAAAATAAGGGCTGTTACGCTGGATTTAATTCAATCAGAATGGGATGGTGCTATTGTGTAATACAAATCCACTAAAAAAAAACTAACACCAGTTCAAGTGGTTTTTATTTATACTACGTGGATGACAAAGAAGCATCCGGCCCACCTGATAATAAGCGGTTAACGTAGCCTATAGACGCTAGTAACACCAACTACAGTCATCACTCGCGCGTCGCCATCTTCAAGGAAAGGTGTAGGAGGTGGAGAGGGATGATAATAGGGGGAGAGTATAGGTAGGAGGCTTTAGAATTGTCCCACCCCTTTCAACCCACGGGAGTCGTAAGAGCCGACTGAGGGAATACCGCGGCAGTGGGCAGCAGCACTTCCTCGAGTATTAACAACATTCACTGCGATCGCCAACCCGCCTGCCAAGCATGGCGATTACGGCATTATCCCCCATGACGGGACCGCTCGTTGTGGCGTTCTTTGCGGAGGCCTATGTCGAGCAGTGGACGTTGAAAGGCTGATGGATGGATGGATGGATGGATAGGAAGGATACAAAGACAGGAAAAGAAGGATAAGGAGGGGGCTTTGGGTTGCGGCGCTTTCACTCTCCATACCTAACACAATGGTAGGAGTATCTACCGTTGTTTCACGCCGATCGTCTGCGAGGGGCTGATGCTTCCACAGTTGAGATGGCTCATTCATGCTGGGATAAACAAAGCTCTAATAGTTCTGCTGTTGTCGTTAACTTTTTACAATCCATACACTTACATTCCACTGTTAAGCAGGAGCCTTTGATTAATCAAAGGGCTCATGCCTTACGAATTTCAAATATATATTATCTCTTATACAACAGTCAAAATATACTTTGGAAAATCCAAAACTGCACGCCTCATAATCTTCATTTTTCACAATATAATTGATTATTTGATAAGTAACTAATAATGTATTGGTCTTACTAAGTAGTTTTCAATAAATCACATAGATAGCGCTAATATCAAAAAATGCTAATGTGTTTCTTATGTCTTATACGCCATCTAGCGCTAATTTTAAGAAATACTAATATAATGGTCTATAGAAGTAGTTCTACGAAATAAGGTATAGGCTATAGCGCTGGTTTTAGTGTATCACTGTGCCATCGAGTCGATCGCAAATATTCACTATTTTTTTTGTTTATTTAATAACAATTAAACCTCATCGAATCAGATCTTGAAAAGTAATAGGGCTCTATTCGTAATTGTACTGAAATTAATAATAAAAAAAGACTCGATTAGTAGTCGTCTTAACAACAAACGGACGTCCAAGACAGAACGTTTTTAAACAGTTTTTTTAACTAGTTTAAATAACAAAAATGGCATAAAAAATATCATGAGTGTCAAAAATAGTGTTTTTTCCTGATATGTGTGTGTATATATTGTTTTACAAGTGCAATATATGATAAATAGAGACATTTTAAGTTTGAAAAATCAGTTGTTCTGTGTAAAACGAGAATAGTACCCACCTCAACGCTTCGCTTATGAGTTGGCAATGTGTAAAAACTCTTTAGCATTAAATTGGCAACGTGCTCTCAATAGGCGTAGGATTTTTTCGCTACGCTTCGTACATTCTGCGTATATGGCGATATGAAGACATAAATAAGTAGTTATATGTGCACGATACAGGAATACTGTAACTTCTAGAATGCAAATGTTAAAACAGGAATATGTGCATATACATATTACTGCTTTTGCTACCGGTTTATCTGACATTTTCCTTTTTTAAAGTAGACAAAAAGCGATAAAATCTACATTAAGATATTTATCTATAGTATTTTATAAAAAGCGTCGGGAGGTAAACATGTGAGCAATAATAGCAAATGATGCTGATGACAATGACAGCTGATAATATAATAATAATAATAATAAATAACATCTTAAGAGGCTCACGTTGGGTATTTGGATCAAGGGTTTGATACAGAAAGCGGTACTTCTGGACACGGCACGCATTGTGAGGAAGTTCCTGTCACTGGCAGTTTGGCCCTTGTACCCGCTGCCGGTGGGTCTAATCTACACACTTTTATTATTTTTAAATATTTTATTATTTTTCATAATATTTATATTTAAAAATGTATTTGGTTATAAGATATAATGTAAATAAAGAGATAATAATAATAATGAAATATTTATTTTCTCACCACAATTTTACACATTTTTAGAATATTACATAACAAAATATTGTATATTGTGGGAGACTAGTGCCTAAACTAAGCTTAGGGCCTGTATTTCAGGACACCAGGTCCCCACCCCTTATAACATATTTGCAATTTAATTTTATATGTTTATTTTTACTATTTTAGACAGCAATGCGGTAAGATGTTTTCTGCATTGTAATTTTGATGTTTTATTTATATATTTTTTTTTAAATAATTATATACATATACAGATGTAGAGTTAGTAAAAATAGTTATTAGTGTGTGTATGAGTGTGTGTGTGTGTGTGTTTCGTACGTGTATATGATGTGTGTGTGGCGTGCCTGTATGTATGTCTGACGCTATTGGAATGATTCCTGTGTTTGTATATGTGCACACATATATTTATATTATTATTTTGTATAAATGGGAAATGGGACAGACGGCGAAATTGTTATCTATTTTTATATACATTATTATTATCTATGTTTTAATATTATATCCACTTGCTCCTGAGAGCAAGTAATAATGATATTAACCTTGTATATTGAGTAGTTTTTCAGTATCGTCATAGTTCAATTCTTGAAGCCAGAGACTGACTTTTATTTTACAAATATTCTTTGTGAGGTTAAAGATAGACAATGTCCTATTTATTTTATTATACCTATAAAAATCCAACTAGATGGCAAAAAAGCGCTTTGAAAAGCTGGTCGATAGATGAACGTGACGCCGATAGGGTTAAATCGCCATTTTCCACGAAACAGTAAGGGATTGTAGGTTAACAGTGTGTGTTGTCTTAGTATCGTCTGTAGTATAAATAATTGACGCACCGTTAATACCTTTGACTCTTTGTACAAACGCTCCGTGGGATAGCGATATGGTAAACCTAATGATACCTTTAATATTGCTCTCTGCGTTCTCTCCAGGTCGAGTAAATATGCTGATAACTTAAGAATATCTATCCATCCATTAGCTTTTTCACGTCCGGATTGTTCGAGATAACGCTCTCCAAAAGAGCGCTACAACGTTGTGCTATTCAAGCTCACTGTGGCTTTGACCAGATCGCCAGGCCATTTGGCGAGAGGCCGTCCTGACTCCTGAGCTGCGCCGTCCGATTTGTGGTCGCCACTCAAGAAACTTTTTTCCCAATGGTTGTCGGTTCGTCAGCAGCGATGTAGCAATGCCAATTTAGCGTACCAAATCACTCTCTCCTACGGACCTCCGTATTACGGATTCAATCACGTAGAGAAAACTTAAGAGTGTAAATACATATTAAAAGTACTTTGATGCGTTTTAAATAATCAGAAAAGTATAGTAGGTTTACATCAAATATATATAAGCTATATATTATAGCCCGATGGGTTAGATCTATTATTTCTTAACATTTTTACATGCAAATAGCTATTGCGAAATGAATAATCTTCAAATAAATTAAACACAAATATATGAATACTACTGACTTTTCCATGTTCTTAGACCGAAATGTTCTTAGTTTACTAAAAAAAAAAGAGAAGAAAAACAGACACATGTACATGAGTAAGTCTGTAAAGTTTGAAATATGTAACAAATATAAACTAATAGTTAACGCAAATAAAATCGTGTTAGAAAAATGAGGTTTATTTTTAAATTCTTTTGATTACACACTAGCTAGTTCAAGATGGCTAGTAATAACCGATATTCATAAATATCAAGAAATACTCGTATTGTATTAACTAGCTGCTCGACCACACGTTGCTTGGGGGCCGGACAGTCGCTGATCAGGTTAATAGGAAAAATTAAACTATGCGTTTCTATTTTTATTAATATGACACGTCAAACAAATGGGACTACATTTATCTTTTCTATATAGATACAGCCGACAACCAGTATTTTTTTCTATATATTAGCTGTAACAGAGCTGTGTCTGTGCATTTAAGATATTTGAGAAATAGGCTAGAATACTGTAATAGGCTATAAAGGCGTGTCTAAACACAAAACAATTTTTTTTAGAATTTGTGTCTTTATCTGTTTGTTTGTTCGCGCATGACGCAAAAACGACTGAACGGATTTTGATGCACCTTGCTTTATTTAAGAGCTCTTTACAAAAGAGCTCTTAAATGAGCTTGTTTTATATACTTTTATCCCGCTATTATATCGGGAACCTGAGATATAACCGAAAAACTAGCTTTTGGCTTGTACTATCTATAATCGTTCTGGTTTAACATCATACGAGTAGTTAAATGACTATGCCTCGACACCTGTCACCTCTCACCTCAAAAGAACATAAAATTGTGACCTGCAAATATTAATCATCGCGTTGCCATGTTTGTCAGTGACAACTTCTTTTATGTCTCAATAGTAGATAATGGATTGTTAATGAAAGTAGGCAGGTATATATTATACCACACCACTGAAGTAATCTCACTCAGTTCCAGTGGTCCGCCGTTACAGGCGGAGAGGCGGCAAACTGTGGGTTTATTTAGTGGGTGAGGGTCCCACGCTACGCTGTAGTTGCCTCGAACGACTGGGTGTGCGGTTAGGTACATTTTCCCGAATTTTGTCCGTGTGGTGACGGACTAAGAATACAAGTATCACCACCCCATTCTTTCCCACGGGTGTCGTATGAAGCGACTAAGGGAAGTAAGCAATTATCATCCATTGCATGACTGGTGGCTGGCTAGTAGGGCTGAATACCAAGTATTTTTTCATTTCATATCCGTGAAATGAAATGGTGAGCAGCGGCTTGACAATACTCTCGTTATAGTTGAGTCCATGAGCGACGGTTACCATCTACCATCAGATGGGCCGAGGCACGTCTGCCACTACATGCAATAAAAAAAAAGTTAACAAAATAAAAAATGTATATTATACTACTGAAGTCACACAGCTCCAGTTGTCCGCCTGTACAGGCTGAGAGGCGGCAAACAGTGGGTTTATTTAGTGGGTGAGGACCCCACACTATTCAGTTCGTGGTTCCGAACCAATAGGGCGTGAGGTTAGGTAAATTTATCAGGTATATTATTTTTCTTAACATTTAAGATCTGGTGTTCAAGTACGAAATTGGCGTTTTGTAAACTATTAAAATAAAAGTTATTTGATGTATATAAGTATTTACATAATCAAAACATCTAATATTGTTTATAATAGGGAGATCATTTACACTTTTACGATAAAACTCTGTGGATCTGGAACGGTGTGAATGTATTTTGTACTGTTGTTACCTGGGAAGAAAATTTTATTTCGTGGAAAAAATTATCCAAATCGCGGATAAAGTGGTAGTCGGTTGGGGCAAGGCCCGGCGAGTATGGAGGATAACGAATCGTTTCTACCTCCAATTCTTGTAGTGTTAAAACTGTATCACGAGCAGTGTGAGGTCTGGCGTTATCTAAAAATGATTGAGACTTGTCAGGGCTATTTTGCTGCTTACGTCCCGAAGTTAGTAGTAAGTAGCCTGCCTTGTTTTGGTTCCACTGAGGTAATGTCACACAAATTGTTTTTGAATAAGGAAAAAGATATTTTTAGTACGAGCGGGAATCGAACCCGTGTCTTTTCTAATCCGGGGAAGCTTTTAGCCACTGAGCTATCGTACTGACCTATTCGGCCATCCCAATTTCCTTATCACATTTGTCTTTACGAACCAAATGACAGGGTGCGCAGTTAGGTACATTTTAGGGCATTGTTTTGACGTTTCATCTGGAGTCAATCATTCCGTTGTTCGATTGCGATTATTGTAAAGTATCCAGTTATCGTCACATGTTACCATTTGGTTTAAATACCCCCTTATTTCTGTACCGGTTTAACAACTGGTCCAGCAAGCTTCAACGAGGCACCCATTTATCAAGTTTTTTAATTTTACCGATTTTCTGCAAATGAGTCTATATTGCGGATTGTGCCATGCCGCTAATTTTTTTGAAGATTTAGGAACAACGTGCACCATCACTTTCTATTCATCGTTATTTACCTCAGTCTCGAAGGAAGGAAGGAATCTTGAGGACGAAGATTCCATTACAAAAGCGGATGAATCAATACGTATAGTGCGTTCGTTCACACCCGTATTGCTAACGTCAAGGAAAGGAATAAGTGTAGAGAAAGGATAATAAAGAGAGGATAAGGAGTTGTGTGCACTCTCCATACGACACACAATAACAGGAGAACCTATCGTTGTTTCACACTGATCGTCTTTGAGAGAATGGTACTTTCTCAATCGAGCCGGGCCCATGCATGCTGGGACAAGCAAGCAAGGAATATAGACGCTACCCAAGCAAGCAAGGCTCTGCCACTAGCTCACAGCTAATTCTAATCGTAGTGTTATATGCTCTTTGTCTAGTACTCCTCCTAGCGGAGCACTAGCTGCTGAATGTATAAACAATCGAAAGTCAAACATCAAATGATGATTTTTTTAAGTATGTCATAGTCTCCGTGTGAAAAAAATTCCCTCTGAAATCTGAAAACTATGCAGGTTTATATTTATATATATTTTTAGCATTTGACATGCTTAGCACTATACATTAAACACAAAGTGAAAAATGTGAAATCGAAAATAACAGTCAGGAGCAGGATTTGAACCTACATCTCCTGGATACCGTCCAGAGGCTTTAAATTTGAATTTGATTGCTTTAATGCTGAATTGGTAAAGCATCTGGACGGTATCCAGGAGATGCAGGTTCAAATCCTGCTCCTGACTGTTATTTTCGATTTCACATTTTTCACTTTGTGTTTAATATGCAGGTTTATTTTTTATTCAAAAACGGCAACTTTATAATATTTAAACACATATATCTATATCTGCTCTTGTTATCTACATATCAAACTATTATGAGAATGACACAGATACACGCAAACCATATCTAAAAAACAAAAAATAAGTATATTTTTATTCATGCCACATAAAAGACGCTACTCCTAACACGTACAAATAAAATATAATTTAAAAGACAAAAACGATATGCAGCAGAGAAAGGAACATTGCTCAGCTTGTTATATGATATGAATATTTTGTTTTAATTATAGACTAATGCATATTTCCACGTTTCTTATAGACTAAAGCTATATGGAAAAAGGCCTCGAGCTTCGAGCTTTAGTTAAGATCCTAGGTAAAGGTGTTCGTTTTACTGAAACGCTTAAAGGCTAGCTAAAATGGACAAGACTGTGGTGTTTGCCCTTCGAATTCCACCTATCAACTAATATATCTCTCAGTAGGCACTAAAAGAGTTTAGAAAAAGAAAATCTCTAAAGAGAAAAGTGCATTGCAATAACGATTACTCATTGAACTGGATTTTTAAGCGCGTGTAGATTGCGATTGAATTTACTTTAAATGACATTGTAGCGCTGTCATACCTATGTTTAGTTTAAATAAGTTACTTCAAAAGGAGGGGGTTATCATGTTTTTATATTTTAGGAGTTATTCGCATATTTATATATATATATTTTTAACCGACTTCAAAAAAGCAGGAGGTTATCAATTTGGATGTTTATTTTTTATTTATGTTCGAGCATAACTCCGTCATATATAGACGGATTTGCAAAATTCTTGTCCGTGTAGTGACGGACTAAGAATACAAGTGTTACCACCTCATCCTTTCCCGCGGATTTGGTATAAGGCGACTAAGGGAAGCAAGCAATTATCACCCATTGCATTACCGGTGGTAGAGCTGGGTACTAAGTGAGAGAACTCACTTGCTATCGGGCCCGAACGGGTCGGTACCACCGTCTCCTGTGTGACCGTCAGTGTGTTTTAGCTGTAGCAGAAGATAGCCGTTTATTCTTTCATTTCACATCTGGGAAATGAAATGGTGCGCAGCGGCTTGACTATTCTCTCGGTATAGTTGAGTCCATGAGCGACGACTTACCATCAGGTGGGCCGTGGCTCGTCTGCCATCATAAGCAATAAAAAAAACTTTTTTGTTCGGATGGGGTTTATACCGAAATGGTCCCATTTAAATGTCATATAGATCTGATGATGAGTTCCGGAGGCGTACAAAGCAACTCTAAAAAAAATACAGCAAATCAACCGCAATTGCTGCTATCGCATACACATGCATTGTCTACGCAATCACACAACGTAACATCACACCTGTACACTCGAAAGGGTTACACAGATGTGCAGATGATTAAGTATAATCAGGATTCAGGGTACACCCACATTTTCTATCAACACCAGCACTGACTTCAAATATGTCAGTGCATAGCACAGAATGTAAATACCAACAATTTTTTGCTTTTTAGTTTCTGTGTGATTTATGAAGGCGGGATTTTTTTCTTTTTTAATAATTTATTAACATTTTAAAGAGTCGTGTAAAATGGTTCAGGCCATAGTCCACCACGCTGGCCCAATGCGGGTTGGCAGACTTCACAAGCAGTTGAGAAATATCCTCATCGTGTAGGTTTCCTCACTATTTTTCCTTCACCGAGCATTGATAATTTATAAACATAAATACTCACAATTTCGAAACATTTCCAAAAGTTAGAGATTTTCTTATCTCTCCACAAATAGTGGCTCTTGGTGTAGATGTCATTTGTACTTATAGTTATTCTACTTAGTTATTACTAATATTTGTAGGTACTCTCTACAAATTATTGCACTGAGATTTGTAGTAATATTTGTGCTACGTACTTACAATATTTTATCGAGCATGATTGTAATTATATACAATACGACAAGTTTCTGAGATGCCAGCAGCGAATTTCGTCAAACTGAACTATACGAACAGCGGCAACGTTAAGGTTTGATATTTTAGGCGGTAACACCTTCGATATTTGTCATACTGTACCTTGGAAGCAGTGAATAAAAAAGTTGGAAGCAATGAAAACATAATATATTTTATAATTCAAAAGCCTGAAAAGCATATGTGTATAGTGGTATATGCATGGTTATATACAAAACAGATTGTATGGTATGTGCATGTTTTACCTGAGTGTCAACATAATGTATGAGTGGCTGAGCAGGTGTAGATGCGCTCACATCATACGCCAATAGTTATGAGACCGTTGCTAAACATGTTCTTGGAAGCCTAAAAAAGTTAATCACACTAAGATGATGCAACACGTTTTCCAGCATATTTATTTAAATAAGAAACATCAATGTTATAATTATGTTCACTAGAGTATAAATAATCAAGAAGGCAAATTCTTAAAATTAAATTAATACTTTGCACAATTTATAATATATGATTTGTCATGAAATTTAAATATGTATCTATACTATTATAAAGCTGTAACCGAGCTGAGATACATTCAAGATATTTAAGAAAAAAATACTGTAATAGGCTTTATAGGCGCGTCTAAACACAAAACATTGTTTTTAGAATTTTCGTCTGTCTGTTTATCTGTTTGTTTGTTCACGCATCACGCAAAAGCTACTGAACCGATTTTGATGCAACTTTTTTATTTGAAAGGCCCTGATTAGACTTAAAAACTGGTATACATTTTATCCTGCTTCTATATCGGGAACCTGAGATATAACCAAAATACTAGCTTTTGGCTGCGGCGAAGCCGCGGGCAAAGGCTAGTATATAATATAACTTTTATTTAAGAATTATAGCAGAATACTCTTTTAGCATAATACTCATATCTAACTTATATATTAATATGTCGAATAATAATTTTATATTAAATGCAACATTAATTTATATTGAATGAAAATAAATGTATAATCTTTATATATATATAATTCTACTGTACGTATGTATGTCACTGAATTCCTCCTAAACGGCGGAACCGATTTGAATGAATTTTTTTGTATGCGTTTGGGTGGCGCCCTGGTTGGTTTAGATTCACATTTGGACCCGGTATGTGGCGCCACAATAAGATTTCAAGGCTTTCTTCTATTTATTTGTATACGAATCCAAACGATACGCCAATGTTTGGACAGGACAACGTCAGTTGGGTCTACTAGTAGTGTAATAAATTTGTAATTTTTACTAGATTGAGACTGGACCACATGTAGAACTAGAAATAATTTTAACATTATGGGCCAGCACAATACACAGCCAGGAAATTCCTGGCTGTGTATTGTTACTACATACAAAATATACACATATAATATTACCTATTATATATATCTTGCATATACATATAATATTTTGCATCTATGTATAACATATATAATATATAGAATACCTCCTATCACTTATTATCACAGAATTAATAATTTCAGTTCTGTGCTGTAACGTATTTGATGGTTCTTAAACGGGATTCTTAGACATGAAATATTTTAAATTAAAATAATACAGTTTATCAAGAATCAAAAGTGCCTTATACTTATTTCGATAAACCATACTTTTTCTAGTCATTAATCAAGAGTTTTGTCTTACTATATAATCATTAAAATGTTAGTGACGTGACTGAGCACTTAATTTTTAATATTTATATTCATTATTCAATCAATCGTATAGTGTCTTACCTTTTCTACGTGACCTCTTGGTGAATATCCAATTTTGATTTAAGTAATTCGAGATATAAAAGCCAGTTTATTAAAATTTAATTACGTTATTATAAAGTTTTGTCGTTTTTCGACTTGAATACTAGCTAAAACTCCAATTAAACGGTTGTTGTAGTAACTTTTTAGTATTTAAAATAATTTTCACGTTCTTGCCTGAAACACGTAATATCTTCTATAAGTAATACCTTTTTTATTTTTATTTTTATTTTAGGTGGGCAAAAATGTCCTGCCGCACACCCCGCTGTCCGGGGAGACAACGGGGTGAATGGGGCTCTCACCCACTATAAACCCACCGTGCGTCTCCACCCGCCCTTGCTACGGCGGATCACGGGTACCGCGTCGTTACGACCGCGATCCGCAGGCGGAAGCCCCTTCGGGCACCCTCTCTTGAGCGACGCCTCGCGCACTTGGGCGTCGCACTTTCGCGGTAGGCTTCCGCGGACGGCAGGGTACTCCCCGACCCCACCGTCCGCAGCCTCGGCTAGGGCGGCATCAGGCGCAGATAAGCGCGCGCACGCCGCCACTCGCACCGGCGGCGAATCGGGTCCGCAAAGAAGGATTCCTCACGGGCCCTCTCCGCCACCTCTTTCCGTGAGATGACAGCCTCGCAGAAGGCGGCGACCGCGGTCCAGGCCCTGTCACTGCCAACCATCGCTCGCGCAACGGCCGGCAGCGACAGGTCCACGCCTATGACTGCAACGAGTTCCCGGCGCTGCACATCCCAGGCCGGGCACGACTCGAGCGTGTGCTGCGCCGAGTCCTCGTCGCAGTCGCAGTGGTGACAGCCTGATCGTCTCCCTCCTTGCGATCGTGTGCAGGTATTTGCCGAAGCAACCATGCCCCGACAAAACCTGCACCAACCGGAAGGTGAGGACCCTGTGCTGCCGCCCTGCCCATTCTTCCAAGATCGGCCGGAGCGCCCCCACGGTCCAGAGACCGGCTCGGGGCGTCTCCAGCCGAGACTTCCACTTTAGGACGGTGGCGCGGCGGGCATCTTCCCGCCACCAACCCTCGGTTGTGTAACACGAGGTCCGCCGCTGCCGCCCACTCTTGGACCGCCGCACCTCGGGGGTCCGTCCTGGGGGACTCCCACGCCGTTGATTTGGCGTTGAAGTCCCCCAGCACGAGCACAGGGCTCGGTGCTATACGCCGTATCGAGGTCTCCAGGTTGTGCAGGAAGACCTCGAATGCCGCCAGACTACGACTAGGGGAGAAGTACACGCCATACAGCGTGACCCCTCCCCATTCGGCCGCCACATATCCCGTGCCCTGGTCTTTAAGTGACAAGGGCGGGGAATGCGGCGCCGCCGAGCCGACGACCGCCACGGAGCCATTCCCGCTACCCGCCCAATTGGGGCGATCCGGGACTATGTAGGGCTCAGCGGCTACGGCAACACTGATCGACCGCTCCGCCATGGATTGCAGGAAGAGTTATTGGACCACGATATCCTCCTCCATGCGCTGCATCGGTCCAGCCGCGCTGGGTTGGGCAGCCGGGGCCGATTGGCTGCCCACCCCCTTCTTAGGGCCTGACTTGGCCGGAGGCCTGCACCCCACCCGCCCCATACAGTGGTTGGCGGGGCGATAGCCCGCCGCGCACGCGGGGCAGTGTGGGGTGGCAGAACAGGCAGCCGCCTGGTACCCTGCCCTGACCGCAGCGGAAACAAAGCCCGCTGCAGTCGAAGCAGTTTGTGCACAGCGGCCGGGTGTGACCGACCGCCATGCACTTGTAACACCTGGCAGGCCGGGGCTCCAGCGCGATTACCCGCGCGGCGCTCCAGCCCACCAGAAGTCTACCGGCGGTGACCAAATCCTTGGCCGCCGCGACAGGGCACGAGACCCAGACGGCACCCACACCACCTGGAACTGGGCGAATGGTGCCCACCCGGACGGCGCTGCTGGGAGATCCGGTTTTCGAGACAATCGCCTCCTGGATCTCTTCCGCCGTCACGGAATCGTCCAGCCCGGAAATGCGCAGTTCGGCGCACTTCACGGGTCTGGCGACTCGAACACCACTCTCCTCTGGGAACAGGCCCAGCAGCCTCGCAGCCATTGCGTCGGCCGTTTTGGCGCCCTCTGGCCTCAGGTACTCGAAGATCCGAGCACCTGTCCGGGCTTGGCGGGAGAGAGCGGAAACGTCCCCGAGATCGGAGACGTTTATCTCCCGCCGGGCACGCTTCAAGACGGCCTCGTAAGTCAGGCCCTTTTCTCTTCCCTCCGGCAGCACGGTGATCACCACCGCAGCTGCCTTCGGAACCTTTAGCTTCCGCGCCTTCTTTTTTTGCTTCGGGCCTCTTCCCCTCTCTGATTTATTGGCGCCGCCTCACGCTCCGAGGCAGCGCCACGACCCTTGGCCCGGGATCGCCGGGGCCCAACCACCTGCCAGTCCCCGTCTGAGGACGTAGCAGTGGCAGGGGCGGGGGCAGGAGCACGGGGCGCGACCGCCGCGGCCCTTGATGGTGCGACCGTTCGTCTCGGCGCAGTAGGACGCGGAGGCGCAGCAGCGCTTAGCAGAGGCGGGAACTCCTCTCGGGGCTGACCCCTCGGGGCTTGTCCCGCCTTGTCCTTATTCTTGGACTTTTTTTGGCCTTTTTCCTGCACAGGAGCCGGCGAAGTTTTTGCCGCTGGAGGTTTGGCCGCCGGTGGTTTAGCCGCCGTCGCGGGAAAAGGCATATGCCCTCCCTGGCACGGCAGAGGTGTCGATGCCGAGGACGCTGCAGCCCTTCTTTTATCAGCCGCAAGCGGCGGCCGAAGTCGGGGCTCCGGCGGCAATCTTGCGGCTAGGGCCTCAAATCTCGGGCCAAAGACCGCATCCACGCGGTCGATAACCGCGCGGAGCATTTCATCCTCCAGCACGGTTACAGGGCCCGACTGAGCGGCAGACGGAGCCGAGGCGGGGCGAAGGCGCGGCGGCGACGGCGAGGCGGTCGCGGGGAGACTAGGCTCGACCCGCATTACAGAATCCGAAGCACTCGGGATGGCCTCTGGGAGCCCAAGTTCGGCTCTCATATTGGCCATCCCTCGGTGCAGCTCCTCGACCGTTGTCTCCAGGCGCTCATTACGCGCCCCAAGGTCGGCTACCTCCACCACAAGCCGCTCCACCACGTTTGACAGTTCCGTGGCGGCGATTTTAAGACCCTGGACGAAACTACTCTTGAGGTTCCTCGAGCCCAGGGCCACCGTCGAAATTATGGCCACGCTGTCCGCGGCTCTCTCGGCAAATTTGGCCGCAGTAGGCAGCCCATTGTTGTCAATGGGAAAAAACGGATAGTTCCTGTGTGTTAGCTATTTTTGCGTAGTTTATTTTTCGTACAGGGGAGTCTTATTTTGATTAATCGTGTTTAGTTTTGTTTAGGATATAATAGGCTAGCTAGTCTAACTATATTTGGATATAATTGTGATTTTCTTTTATAATTTTACTCATTTATGTCTCAATTAATTGCAGGTACACGGAAATAAAATATTTTCATAAATTAAAAGTTCATTGGCTTCTGCAGATCTTTTTTCCTAATGCCATTGATGCGTTCATAATCTTCCACCGAAATTAGAGAGGCTCTTATCGGAAACCTACATATTCGGTGTTAAATTACCTCACGGAATTGAGAGTTCGGTTACCGTGAGTATTAGATATATATCTGACAGCTAGTTAGGTAACAATATATTATTTAAGACTTACATTAATTACTTATAGCTTTAACAATAGGTAACAATATTACGCATAATATTCTAATAATATATATTTTCCTTTATTAGTATGTGTTATTTATTTATTATAGGGATTTTGAGAATATATTTCGGCTTATAAACTTGTCCTAAAAATCGTGGTGTAATACAATGATATCGAACCCAAATCCGATAGCCTGAATATGCGTAATAAGACTCCTTCCACTGCCACATTAGTGCCCAAATATTCGTATCGGTTTATCTTGACAAAGTCTATGGTCGATATTACGTACCTACATGTAACATAATGTCGGCCGAAAATTCCTGTTCGTTAAAAACGCTTTAATGTGCGGCGGTGGTGCGGGTAACAAGCGAAAATGCCTGAAAAGAATTCGAGTTTGCTGGAATTAATTGTGGTGCAGTTTTATTTATCGTTTATCGTATCTTGCAATGTCAATTTCTACATAATTTACTCGATGCTCGCAAGAATTAATGAGATAGTGACTGTATCGCTCGTTAAGTACACACTGTAACTCGCTCTAGAAATGTAAGATAATCCGATATTAAAATAACGGGCACCTTGAGACCTGAATGGCTAAATACGTATGAGAAGAGCTTAGTATTGAAAATGTAGGCTCTATTATATTTATAACAATTCACACTTCTTTTCTTTCAGCAGTTCTTTAGCGTGTCCCACGTGTTTATTCAAATAATAACATAGTTAAATTTATTCTATCATTATTTTCATGAATTATATAATCTACTAGTAATAATAAAAATATAGGTAACGCTTTTTTAGGTTAGCACAACTACGGATGGGTCCTTCAAGGAGGTCTGACAATATAAAGAAATCATAATTATGATTCCATGCAAAGAACTGTTTACATGGTCCATAACTGCGTCGTGGCGCCACAATCCTAACTCACGAAGAACAACGAAGAAATTGTAAACTATAAAAAGAACGATAACCAAATGGAAAAATTCTTTTAATTACTGTAATAAAAAAATAAGTTACTGAAATAAAAATCTAACATTTGTTGCTTGGCATAGTTTCAGAAATCGATATTGCACGGGTATTAATCTAATCAATAGATATTTCTTAAATATGTAACAGTCACATGTATCTGAAGTGCTCTTATAGGTACATTTCCTTAAAGAAAAGGAAGTGACCCCATTATATTAAATTGAAGATGATCAGTGAATAGGTTGGTAGAATCTATATAGTACGTCTAACGACTTGTCTATTACTGTCAAATAGTTTACAACTAAAGGTTGGCATCGCCAGACCGGTCGTGTCACCCATCGGCTTTTAAATCTTAAGTCACATCACGTGGATCAGTGTCGACGCGTTGGCCTCAGGCAGTACTTTTAGGGGCGGCTAAATTTCACAACAAACGATATTTTTATTGTAGCCTGTACAAGTTAACTCATTATTGTTTTGGCTAAGTGGCTTAAAAGTAGTCTTCTCGTGTCGAGTGTTGTGGGCAGGGGTAAAATAATTGACGTAAACCAGTTACGAATTATTTTTTTTTGCAAAATTAGTTACCACCCTAAGCGATTTCATTATCAGGATAGTCCTGATAAAATGTCATTGGAGTGTCACCTATGACACTCCTCAAGCTTCGTTCATGAAAGAATTACTGAGATAAGATTAACCCAACATCCAAACTTATAAACATTACTTCTTTATAATATGAGTACCTGCCGTGTGGGGCCGGCACCAAGAATAGCTCCACCCTGTCTCTTCCTACGGGAGTCGTAAAAGCCGACTAAGGGATTACCGGGGGACCGGGCAGCAGCGTTCCCCTGTGTACTAAAAACATCCACTGCGATCGCCAACCCGCCTGCCAAGAGTGGCGATTATGGTAAAACCCCCATTTTAGGGAGGCCTATGTCCAGCAGTGGACGATGAAAGGCTGATGGATGGAATATGAGTATCAGTCTATAGGGCAAGTCAGGCAAGAACTTTTGGAAAATATTTACAAATATAAAATGTGCACTAAACACAATATTCTTCATATAGCTCAGTTATGAATTTATTATTACAAACGGATAACGTTAAAATCAATTTAACCATTCATTAGCATAAACAAAAGTAATTTGACAGTTACATTAGCATCTCCCGTGTTAGTAGCTACCTATCTATATAATCTTATAAATAATGTGTTAGCAACAGAACCAGTTTCCAAATTTGTTCGACCCACGGAATCAAAGATAGCCTTGTGTCTGATGCTTTACCATCCGGTTTAAGTGGAAAATATTCCCATTATAATGATGTTACGAAACTGGATTTTTTTGGAAGCCGTATCGGTAGTAATTTGAATAAAACCTAATTAAATTAATTACGTACTAGCATTTGACATTGGGAGCAAGAGGACTTGAAAGACGGTGATTAACGTTTTGCGATGTGTTTCTAATATAGAGAGGTTCGCACAAATAAAAGTGAATGAGAATCAGGTTGAGTACCTTTCTATGGCTCGATATAACAGTCTAAATTAAACGACAACGTGTTTTTTGTGTTCCTACAGGATCCGAGTATTTGATAGTGGCTTATGTGCAAATCCCGAATAGTTTTTTGGCCAGTATTTAGAATTAGATCAACTCTTCAAAAATATTCTTGTATATTTCTTCGCATAAAATATCAGCGCTGATGAGCTAAAGTTCACATCAAATAATTAGTTATAGCCTCTCATAGACAACAATATAAGTTTTCTGGTATTTTTTTAATAATATTATTAAAGTACTTACATGGGGGGAGTTGCTGTAGGCAACACGTTGGTTGTCGACCGAAGAGGTAACAAGGGGCTCGTGTTCCTCGTTGCCAGCAGTCATTGTATATTTTTTTTATCACTAAATGCCTAAAGAACAAATGGATAAAATTTTATAATATCACAAGCATAGTCACACTGCACACGAAAAAGAACTAAATGTCAATATTTAGGCGGGAAAACTCTTAAGAGCGCGTTAACTCAGCATGTGTTGTTGCGATAGCTAAGGCGGACGCACTAAAGTTGTCCACGGAGTAGGTCCAGTCAACGTTCGCTCATCATTAACGTATTTAAGTCTCATTTGCCGAGCAACATTGCATTACCTTATTAGCTTAATGATAGTTATGTTTAATTTCACCTGTAATTTTGTGTTTGGTTATAGAGTGAAAGCTTCCTAAAAAATTTACCGAAGCTTAACCGAGTTTGAATAAGTTGCAGTTTCTCATTATATACAGGATAAATTAGCAATATGTAGGTCTTTCGGCCGTGTGGGGCCGGCTTTAGAATTGCCCCACCCCTCTCTACCCACGGGAGTCGTAAGAGCCGACTGAGGGAATATCGGGGGAGTGGGCAGCAGCACTCCCTCGAGTATTAACAACATCCACTGCGATCGCCAACCCGCTTGCCAAGCGTGGCGATTACGGCATTATCCCCCATGACGAGCGCAGGACCGCTGGTTGTGGCGTTCTCTTCTTTACACCCAAAGCTTATGAACTACCAAAAAAGAAATGCTTATAAATTTTATGCATTAATTGCATAATTAACCCATGGGAGTCGTAAGAGCCGATTGAGGGAATACCGGAGGAGTGGGCAGCAGCACTCCTTCGAGTATTAACAACATCCACTGCGATCGCCAACCCGCCTGCCAAGCGTGGCGATTACGGCACTATCCCCCATTCTTGGGGAGGCCTATGTCCAGCAGTGGACGTTAAAAGGCTGATGGATGGATGGATGGATGAATGTCCGGAATGCCTTCAAATTCAAAATAAAAAGATAACAAATACGTGAATTTCTGCTATTTGTAAATACCTGAACGTGAATATGTCAACATGTTGAAGATCTCTCAAATTCGTCTGTCTCATTTACTTACTCACTTTTCATATATATCGTAATATGAAAAGTGAGTAAGTAAATGAGCGATAAAAAAAAATTTTGTTCGTTTTTTTTTTTAATTTCTGTTTATGCAAACCTCGCCCTGATAGTAACGAACACAAAAATATATCCAATTTGGTGCAGCCGTTCGGCGAGCGTACCTACATACATTTCGGCGATTTATTTTTATTTAGATAAGTATAGTTACCTAGATTTTTCAAAAAAATTAATAGTATAATTTTAATAATTATAATAATTTTATAATTTTTAATACACATTTGACGTCATGCAGCATCGTGATAATTGGTCGGGACTGCTGAAATGGGCGGTATTCTAGGAGTTGCAGGTTCAAATCCTGCTCCTGACTGTTATTTTCGAATTGAGATTTTCGCAATTTGTGGAAATGAAGGTTTACTTATATGAACGACGTAGGTGGCTTCATTCATCCTTCTGAAGACGTCTTTGGAATAAGTATTCAATCTAAACCGTTTTTCCAAAAATATATAAAATTATAAAATATAAACGAAAACATGTTTCGAAAAATTAGTTAGTAGATAATGCTTTGTAATTTGTAAATACTTTTTGAAATAAAACTACGTTTACGGAATCTATCGCGTTTACTTGATTTTTTATACTATCCTACTATCCAAGGCTGATATCTTGGACGTCTATCACCTAAGTCCACCCGTGATCATGAATGCTGTAAAGTATTCGAAACGTCGGGATAGTAGAAAAATCAAGTAAACGCGATAGATTCCGTAAACGTAGTTTTATTTCAAAATGTGTAACATTCGCGTAAATATCAGAAAGTATTATTCTGTAAATACTTCTTAAACATAGGTACTTACTTGAAATTCATATGTGTAGGTAATTCGCGAGCGCTAACCAATCATAAATACTTAGTAACAAATAATAAATAATCGAAACTTAATAGAATATAAGATTAAAATACGATGCAAAATTACAAAATACTTCTAAAGAAATCTTAACACATTTTATACAATAAATAATAACAAAGTACTTTTATTTTAGTTCCATTCCCTTGAATATTAAATTTATTTCAATTTACTTTGACCTGGTAGCACTAAAACAACACAATACCTATGTGTCCCGATAAAGTAGCGCTTAGTGAATGTCGCAGCACTATTTGAAGTGCATATGTGTGCATGCACATTTCACGCACACTGGCCTGTCGTTTTTGGATTCGTCATTTACTCTATAGCCGATCTATACGGTAGTATTGAGATGCACTAAAAATATTGTACTTAGCAATTATTGTTGCGTTATGCAGCTATATCATGTTTTCATGATCATATATCATGTTAGAACAAATTATTTGCTGTTCGTAGTAAGTGAACAGGATCCGAACCGGCATACCTCCCGTTCCTAGGGAGTGCTCTGGACCGCTAAGCTTCGCAGTCATCTAATGGTAACTCCCAATCTTCTACAAAACCTTCATCGCCATTCATAAAATCAATAAAGATAAAAGCATTTAAGTATCGCTGAATTCATGAACGATGGTTACTAACTTACCACCAAGAGGACGGCTGGCTCTTCTGGCACCATAGGGAAATAAAACAGCACTCCCCTTCGCACGTACCTTTCTTTCCATTCTGATTAGTTATATTTCCACAAAATGCGAAATCGAAAATAACAGCCGCAAGCAGGATTTGAACCTGCATTTCCTGGAATATCGTCCCAGGTGTTTTGCTAAACAATATACTTAATACGTTATGATATACATACAGGAAATTCTCTCCAAATTCACATTGTTACAGGATTCAAAAAAAAAGTTTGATAAATGAGACACAAAAATAAGCGTAATATAATAATTTTAATTTATTCTATAAAATGACATTTGAGATAGTTGTGTACGGTTATTTACTTTATACAATAAACGAATCTATTACACGTTTCGTTAGTATGAATACAATGACACATGACAAAGGAACTATTGTGTGTAAACTTGAGATGTGATACTTAATTATAACGAATGATTTAGGTATATGGCTTAATAATATTTTGTATTATTAACATTTTAACTCGAGTATGATTTTCTAATGCTTAATCGATCATTAATATTTGGTGATAACTTATTGCTGTTGTATTCGCAAGCATATCGATTTGCGTTTACACCAGCATCACAATATCCAAACTAGTCTCCCCTTCGTCCCTTATATGATTCAAACACACATACGCTGACAAGCGCTCTTTATAATTTTCTTATTATCATTCATAAATAACACAATACTATTTACATTGCACAAACTAAACTTGTGTAAAAACAATGGGACGTTGCGCGACATTATCATTATGTCAACATAACACACAAAAATTTTCTGTTCATATTTCTTATACATTTTTTATTCTCTTCTTCTAATAAGTATTTTAGCTACTTTATAAACATACATTTTCTATGAATTATACATACATTTAAATTATATATTATATCTAGAACATAGACCTAGTTTTCCATCGAAGCATAATATAGGTGAAAAGCTTAAATAAATATTTCGTATTATTATTTATACGCAGTTTAATCAATGATTTATCATATAATTTGTGTTTCAAGGTTCACGAATATAAAGAGAAGAAATAATGGCTTCTCGCGCAACGTGACATCGTATCGAACCTAACGATATTTAGCACTAAATAGGAAGCATTAACTTGCACGGTATACTACAGCCGTACAGTTTTTTAACGTGCTGGTCGCACAGTACACCGCTCGTATTAAACGAAAATTAATCCTAAACCAAAGACTAACATTGTTACAAAAAATAAATTACTATCGACTTCAATGTGGGATACAAAACTATACTTAACTAAAATTTAATTGGAAAATCATCCTAAATTCTTAACCAGCTGCGTATTTTTAACTAATATCTAGTTTTAAATATGGGAGGATAGCAGTTCTCTAACAGTTCCTATCATCAAAGTAATATAATCTAGAAAATGACGTACAATCACTTTATATCTAGGCTTTACCTTTAAAACCTGTTATCGTTTTTTTTTATACAAAACGACTATAGTCATTTTAGATATGTTGACACTTTGGAACGTTAATTCCCGCCATCTTTGATTTTAATCAACTATGACTCAAAATAAGTCTATGGTGACTAACATTAATATAGTTATATTCCACGAATCAAATAATGAATTAGGCTAAACGGACTAAAATATCTCATTAGTAAATATGGTTATTTATCAATGAGACATTCTCGTGTAATATTAAATAAATATTGGATAAATGGAATCCCACTTTCATCAATAAACTCGTATTATAATCGTTATGGAACGCTACGAAATCTAAATTGAAATATTTTAGCATATTTATGGCAATGACAAGCTTATGGTACTACATTTGGGAAGAGAAAACTGTTTCAGTTCCCTGTATATTGAATAATTATTTTCTTTTTATTTTAGAAAAATATTTTAAAAAGGTCATGGAGGTAATAATGCATTGTATTGCTCGTACATTATCGCTCTCAGATGTATCTCCAAAACAATATTCCATATGTCTGCTCGATTAACGTTAATTCTGAACACAACACACCAGTATTTTATTTTACTTAAAAGTTTTAAACAAAAACCTTTGGTGTTATTTTGTAACACGCCTTCGTCGTTTTACAGACCGACATTTTTATGTGTTTGGTAAACTGTGAAGGGCTCACTGTTATAATAAAGGTCGGTCTTAACAGTTGAGCAACATTACCTTGACGTAACACGGCCCTACGTTATTAACTATGATAAGCAGAAAAAATGTACTTTGATAGTAATACATATAACCTTTATCTTTAGTCGTAATGTCTCTTTAAGCGGTAAATGATGGTAAAAATGTTTTCTCAAATCGATTTATGTCATGAATTACATAAGAATGAACGTTCGTTTGTATTTTTAAAGCGTTAATTTCATTGAGGTATTGTTGTATTGTAGGAAAAAGTTTTAGTGTTTATAAATCTTATTCAAAAAACATATTTTTTACTTGCAAGCAGTAACCCTATTTTACGTTTATAATTGCCCTGACAATTGTTAACTTATTATATTGTATTACTTGATATGCTTGGTTCTTTAATATGGATAAATTATTAAGAAAATTTAAAATATATAGGTGTTAATATTTGAGTGCCATCTATTATTCTTTTACCTTCTTGTTCGGGAGAAAAAAATCAGTTATATATTTGTTTATTATTTATTTTTATGCGTGTGTATTAAGAATATTTATTTATTATATTCTTTAATGTACGCCATTCATTAAAAGGGGTAGGAGACAAGAAAGGAGTTTGTGTCTCCGGGGCTCCCACTTATCTACTAAAAGTAAGTTCTACCAGGCAATATACATATTTAAAAAAACATATTTTTTTCTGAAACTCGCTGATACAGTTTTCTCTACCATGGTTGTATGTTTTCTATTACAATACACGTCTAGCTAGAGTAATATTTTATTAATTGGACTTGAGCTATGTAATATAATATGTATAAGTATATGTAGCTTATTTTTAATGCGACGTGATCAGTCTACTTGGCAGTGTTCCTTGGATCTGGTGTACGAGTGTAATATATATGAGCTATATTATTTAACCCTAAAAGTTGATTAGACCAATATAAATAAATATAAATTATGATAAAATTGTTTTCGCGCCAAATGCCCTACGACTGTTTTGGGTTGCATTTGTACCATAAACAAATAATTGATCTCGCCGAACTCAGTTAATTGATTGAGGGGCGTAAGATGATGAAAACTTTTATTAAATTTAATATTACTAGAAAATCAAAGATATTGATTAAGAAATATTAACATCATGGTGTAGTTATAATGGAACTTCAACAACATCATAATTCACACATAACGTGTAGGCTTTAGATGGCATTCAGATATTTAAAGAAATAATAAAATAAAAAATCTGCAAATTTTAATTTGGTATTAGCGAGAACGCGGTAATACACATATATTTATGATAACACACTATGCATCTAATAGTCCATTTTACTAGAATTCATTTGATCGGCATCCCTCTTGGATCATTGCCACAGCTGGATATCTATTTTATACTAAAAATAATAATAAACAAATTTTTGACATGATATACCTAACTACACAATTTTATTGATTGCAGCTAATGAAGTTTCCGACATCTAATTTAGCAATATTTTTGAGACCTATGATGCAAGCTGAATAGAAAGCCATTCTTACATTTTATACTTAAAGTATTTCGAAATTATGATAATGAGCCATTTTCTAGGTTATTTAATCGATAAGAAAATTAATTAGAAGTCCCATCACCCCTTTGTCACCGATATCTACCCTGAAAATTTATAAAACTTTTTAGTGAAGTACGTATGTATTGACGACGAAAGAAATAGTTTGAAATTGAAGACTATATACATAATTTTGGGCAATTATATATAGATAATATGTTAATACTATACAACAAAGCATATATCAAAGTTTTCCACTTTGCCGAGCCGTGGATGCCGAGAAGTCTGACCTAATAACGCAGTGAACACGATCTATTACAACCGCGACAGTTCACTTAAGTTTCACACTTCACGCATCATAGACTATTTGAACTAGATAATAAGACTCTATACTCAATTGTTTTTTAACAAATCATATTCGTAGCAAAGCTAACGTATTTAAAGTAAGTAAAATTAGTGGCGAAAAATAATGCCCCGATGAGATAATATTAATACATTTTGTATCTAATTTAGGAAAAAGTGTCTTTTGCCGTGAAGACATCGCGCAAACACTACGGAATGGGTACCTGTATTTGTTTTTTTTTTAGTTTCAGAAATTACAATATTGGGTATGAATACAAATGGAAATTTATAGGGAGACAGCCGTAGATATGAGTAAAATCGGTCTTGGTCGTTTTGTAGTAAATCTATGAAATATCTGTCAGATGTGTATCTTAATCGAAAACGAAATCTTAAATTATCATATTTCCGCAACAATTCAAAATTGATAATATCTATTTGAACATCGCAAAACTTGATCACAAGTGGGTATCGAGCATTCTATTTAAAAAGATATGTCTAATTTTATTCGAGATAAAGGCCAGGGTTAATATATGTATCTTGAAGCTTTATGACCAGGTTATTATATAAAAGACTGATCGATCAAATCAAGTAAATATCGGCAAAACATTCTATAAATATTTATCAATTTATGTACGACACCAAACATTTTAAAATATTATTTTCTATGCAATCATGTCTATTTTGAATTTCTGTATTCAGTTAACAGTACACATAAATCAAAATCATACCATCTATTAAATATCATAAACGGCATAAACATTACCCTTTACTACACTATGACCTATCCATATACCGGTACTTAATATTATTATGTCTGAGCTGAAGAATGAAAAACGTATTGAAAATGTGATAACGTATTGATTTCGAATTATTATTTAGATTAAGTACATATTATGCTTATTCCAGAATAATTATTTATAAACAAGAGATTAAGGCGTTATCAATCTTTATACCATGACAGCATTATTTATAAAAATTGTTCGTGTATTTGAGTAATATTTTGAAATATTCTGTATTAAGTAAACAACAATTAGCTCCAACTGTTGATCTCCCGGCTTCATTCAATTGTGTTTATGTTGAAGGCAATTAGGTATTTTTTTTAAAGAAACGCTTACTTCTTTGCTACTTTATTCTAGAATGTCTTAATTAAATTATGTAACAGTGTAAAGTGCATGCTTATAGACATACTTTCATAGTTAAAATGGATTAGTTAGTAAATAGCACTATATATGTGAAGTATATCTAATATATTTAAACGAGCAATGCTTGTATATATATATATATATATATTATCTGAATCTCGGAAACGGCTCCAACGATTTTCATGAAATTTAGTATACAGGAGGTTTCGGGGGCGATAAATCGATCTAGCTAGGTTTCATTTTTAGAAAACCTCGTTATATCCGGGTTTTCAGGCAATGAAAAACTGCTACAATATTATTAGAATACGAAGGTAAATTTCGCCACCATCTACAAGGTTATAATAGCTCAGGTGGGAAATCGGGCGATCCCAAAACCAGAAAACCCCGGTTTGAGTTTAGATGTCTCCAGTGCGACGTTTTCCCCCCTTTTTTTTTCAATTATTTCTTTTTTGAGAAAAACTCTCAATTTACCAAAACAAAAATACCGAGCAAAGCTCGGTCATCCAGGTACTAAATGTACTTATTCGGGCTCGCTACGTATTCAAGATTCACCAAATGTTTTTTGTAATAGCTTTTATGGTTGTATATTGCTTCTGAAAGGCGAATCACTGACTATTTTCACCTACAATGAGACATATCGGGTAGAGTTGGTTCAAGGGACAGGATCGTAATGTAGACCTACGTAAATAAATGTATTTAAAAAAAGAAATACGAATTCGAACGAACGCACGACGACAGATGTCATTCGGATTTTTCCATATGTTTTTGTCTATGAACGATGCGGATTTGAATCGGATAAGTGCACAAACACTAACACTTGCGTTAATCGATTACACACAGTTACACAATATCGAGTATGGATTTCACATGAAAAAGTTCATAAATGTTTATTCTAATCTAGATCATAATTTTGAATTAAATCTATTTTAGTAATTAGTAAAATGGTGTCATTATTATGTCGAATCAGTGCCTATTATGTCGGATGCGACTAGAGGCTGATTACTGAGAGATAATGGCCAGCGTGGTATAAAAAGCTATTGCGCTGTAAAAAAAAACAAATGTAAAAAAAATTTTACTTGAGCGTAAAAGAACTGGTAAATTCTTTAAGCAATTATATATATTTTTTGACGTGATAACGTCTTATTATATATTGCGACGTGTGGGGCCGGCTTTAGAATTGTCCCACCCCTCTACACCCATGGGAGTCGTAAGAGCCGACCGAGCCCATTCTTGGGGAGGCCTATGTCTAGCAGTGGACGTTAAAAGGCTGATGGAAGAATAACGTCTTATAAATCGATGAACGCCCGGCTGCACGTACGAAAGACTCACGTTCCGAAAAATGTATGACGATCGATGCCAAGAGGTCTGCGGGCTGAACAGCGTCTACGGGAGGGAGGCAGCCGGCCCAACGACCGAGCATGACATTCTTCGCCCGAACGCGTCCCGGGCAACACGCGTATCTCAATTATTGTATAGCAGCACGCGCGATCTTACCTTTTTATATGTACCATTCGATTTCTTCTATCAGTATTACATTGTTTAAAAGTTCAAACTTAATTTCTTCATGACGTTATCACGTAAAATTAACGCCCGTAAACCGACTTTACAGACAACCATATAGTTTTATATGTCACTATTTACCTTTAGATTGGCAATAGGCTACATACAACTTATGCGAGCTTTTTAATATACTAATAGATAACAAAATTCTATATATGAATACAATTATTTGAAATATTTTCACGTATCAAATGCTGAACAGATTTGGATTTTTAGAAGATAGATTCATCCTCATAAAGTATAAAGCCTACCTTTTGTATACAAACGAATGAGACTTTGTATAGGGAACCCATCAATACCTTAATAACAAATTTTCAAATTAAAAAAGTAATTGGTTTAGCATTGTTGAAGTCGCGGGTAACAAACAGCTAGTAAGCATTAAAACTATGATAATTTTCTCATATCTACATATCGATCAGTGGTCATGTGACTCATATCGACATTCAACAACAGATGTTATCAACAAATATCATGTGAACAGTTTCAACGCTTACAAAATAGTAGATAATATCAACATAAATGCCAAGTTCTTTAACAACATAAACAAATGTCAAATTCTGTTTTTATTTTTACGTAATTTCTTATTTCCTTGTATCTCTAAATTACGAAACCGATTTTAATATTAAATTTATTTTCACTAACAGTAGTATCCAAACTTATATAGGCTATATAGGATTATGTGTTATTTGTGCGATCGATAAAATGTTTTGAGCCTGAGTATGTATCTTATATAAACTTATATATTTTTAATAGTTTTGGACGAGAACGTTTTCACGGGAACCGTACTGTGAAGTTCGGTGGTAAAAAGGCAATGGAGGATATTTGTGAAGTTCCATACAGGGACCATTCCGTAATATAAGTTTTTATATACACTTTATAATATAGAATACTTAAAGAGTTTAAAAGGAAATCAAATCATCACATATACACAAAAATATCTAACACCCTTCCTTAATATATATAGAGATTAATTATGAGTAAGCTATCGAGTAACATACGACAGCTTGAGGCAGTGTTAAGTTATACAAACAAACTTAAAATCAATGAATTTATAACAAACTTAAAATATAATACTGCTAAGCCTAATATCTAATCCCTGAACGTAAATATCCCTAATAAATTACATTAATAAATGTCTAATAAATATATATGTAATAACCGACAAGCAAAGTACTATGCTATATTTCTTTACATATAAGTGCAAAATGTATGTTTACAAATGAAAGCATAGGTACATTATTAAAAAAAAACATTCAAGTAATTCATTGACAAAGCGATATATTGATCCACTGTTTTAACCACTTAAATACCATCTACCCACTGTGTTACCTAGATTACACAGTCATACTGAGAAACATTCAATATTTCAATCCAATCATCGCCACGTACACAATCCATATTGGGTACACACAAGCATGCATACAATTAAGTCGGAGGATGCTTGATAGCGATGGAAAATACACGGCAATTCTTTTGTGATAAAACTGAATTTTCGTTGAGAATCCTACATGCCTACACACATTTTATTTACGAAGATCATTACCTAACAATACCTACCCCATTTCTCGCAGTTATATACCTACTTTTTCTACAAATCCGTACATCATTAGCCTACCTATATCATGTTACGAAGTATAAACAGTGCCAGCACTGCGACGGCCTATCGTACCTTACCTTCACAAACCTACTTACTAATTAATATAGTATACGCATGCTTAACCTATGCTACGATGAAATTTTGACCCGAATATACAAACTTAGACATTACCTCTTGATTTGATTATACGTTGTTTTAATCAAAGTAACATATCATAACTTATACAGCTGTGATTTAAAGATAAAAAAAACACACAAGGGATTTTTTTACGGCTAGAACAGAATTTATATTAAAATATTTGAAAACAATGTATCTAACCATTAATAGTAACCAATCTTATACCCGAATCCGATATTCTTAAATGAAAAAACTTCAACTAATTAGCGCATACACAGCACGAATATAATCACAGCCAAATCGGCCGTCGCATGCGTTGAAAGGGTCCTGTACCATCATAAACTAGACTAACTCCCCATGACCTACCTCCAAGTCTTTAAGATACTTAGGAAATCAATTGTTGTGTCTAAGACAAATTTTACTAAGCAAAGCACGAAATACTAGTACATTATTTTACTAATAAAGCGCAAGTAAAAACTGTGTACATCATAATGCGCCAAAATTATCTTAATTTGAAACTAAGGTTTCTTGATTAATAATCGGGCATATTGTTTGCTAAGTACAGCATTAATCCCAGTTTCCCAACCTTGCCAATATACCTATCACTTTCTCCCAAAAAAACTTCTACTCCCGACACAATATTATCGCCTAATGAATATCTTATAACATGATCTATACTAGATGGCCATCATCGAGGTAGACCCGCTTCACTGCGCATATTCCATACTAAATAAAACACTATCAGTCTTTAGACAACACCTTCACGTCACGTCCCGTTCAAGTCACCAAAATTTAAAAAAAAAAAACACTACTACCTAACTTATACGTAATTTTTTTTTCATTTTTTAATGCACGCTAAAATAAATTAAATAGATTTCATTAAAGTAAGGGGTATCACCACTAAAATCTATTTATCCGTCCACTGATATAGTCTATAGTGGCTCCTGGTGATAGGGCAATGGCCAAGACCATCGAAATAATCCACAACTAAGAGCTTCGTGTGCCCTCAAACATTTTTTTTAATTCACGCGAATTGAGACCCGACGACTCGGACTCACATATCACGCATATCGAATTGAACCGATTTTACCAATAACAAGGGGTAAAAAGACATTTATTTTAGGTTTTTTATCCTGACTTATTGGATATTTATCAGTATCAGTCACGGGCGGTTCCCGAATCAATGGAGGCATTATTGATAATTTTATTAAATATGATATCCGTCGATATTAAAATGGCTTAAGATATACTACTACATCAGAACGGGACCAACGGGATATACCATTCGCTCGGATACAGCGCAGTGAGGCGTGCTCACTTCTAACGTACAATGGTAAGAAGCAATTTTATAATTATGGAAACTAGAGAACAATTCGAGCGAGTGACATAATTCGTTTATAAATGTCTGTATATACTTATGATTTATTTATTAGAAATATAGTAAATGCAAAAGTATTCCAGAAGGTTCTACGACAGATGCAAGCACCACAGGTTAAAAAAAAGAAGCCGATCTAAAATATCAGTAAAACCTCATATTTTGTCTGTAATGCAGCGACAGAAGAACCACTGTGAATCCACGCACAAAACTGAGCGCAGATGGCGCTCAACGATATGGCCACTGTCAAATTGTAGCTTCTTTTTTGCCTGAGAATTATTTGTTATTTTTTGTGTTTAATTCGGTTGATCACCGATATTGTTAGAAGGTTAGTGCCTGGAAGATTAAAGGATTGAAAGACGCTATACTGTGTAGCCACAAAATGGTTGCGATTTTTACCATTTTTTTTATGTTGGATCTTTGGGAAATAAATGTACAACGGGGTTATTACAAATGTTATACAGCACACAGTGGCTTATTGCGAGAAAATTAAACTTTACCAAATTACAGGTTATAAATTCTATAGAAATTACAGTTTCAATGACCATGTCGATAATTATTGACTGAATAAGTAATGACGGACTAGAATCAAGCGTCACCACTCCATTATTTCGCGCGGCTGTTGTGTAAGACGACAAAGAGAGGTAAGCAATTATCTGCCATTGCGTTAAAAAAATATGTGAGTAGTTGATGCTATGTTTGGTTAGCTATTTCATTGAGCCTGTGGCAAGTTTGCATAGAATGTCATCCGACGTTAATTACAAGATATTATTTACTATGTAGGTAACATTACAACATTTAAGGCCTCGGTCACCTATTAAATGCTATATGCGGTGTCCGACTTCAGCGTAAACGTTCCGATCGACGTCTGAATGCCAGGCACAGCGTCAGCGGTCAATACATCTCATACGCGAACGACGACGTCTCGTTCTCAACAGTCTTTTTCGTTATCAAATTTCGACATTTTGTGCTGACGCCAAATACGATGTTTACGCTGCAATGGTTCGAAATAACTAGAGACAAAGCGTTTGAATGCAGTCTACGGCGTCCATACGCCAACGTCAGCGTGTTAAAGAAACCACAACAGTACATTTCTATAGTAGGCATCGCGACGCGGCGTACGGTTTGGCTCTGTACGCGGCTGACAGCGTTTATAGGAGACCAAGGCTTAAGTACGCTTATCAATCTCTTTCGCTTCTGACTGCTTTACAATCAGCAGGTGTGAAAGAGACAGTATCACAATATTTGATAATTTCCTTCAGATTCATTACGAATATGAAAACATTAAATGAAAAAGAATTCTTAGGCGTCGTGAGGCATATAACACTGAACTACATAATTACAACAATGTATTGATTGTCAATAATTACTCTTTTAATATATCGAGGGTAACGCACTCACACCATTCAATCTTTAAATGTTAACTAGCTTTTCTATGAACAAAAATACTAGCTTTCTAGAAAGTAATGAGAACTCTTCACGCAATACTTTCGTCACTCGCTCTATATAATAATTAGGCAATGCTTGCGATAATTGACCAACATTGATTTAATAACATTTATTGTTTACCAGTCCACAACCCCAAAACTTCCATCCGTTTGTGCTTATTTATTAAATACAATGCGTAAATCCTCGTAATTATTTCAGCTTTGTAACAAACTATGTCTTGAATTTAGCTGTATCTTTGTCGTTACAGACTGACAAAGACGCGTACCCTTGGAAGCACGTGGCATATATTAAGATTTGTGAACATTATACGATTATAAAAAATAGGATGTTAAAGGTATAAACAAAACAGGCAGAAATCCTGCAGACTGAATATGTATAAAGATACACGTGACGTATATACCACGTACACGTGACAGAAACGACTCAACTCTCAACACGACATAACTCGCTTTTGACATAATAAACATCGACCGAGAGCACTGTCTCGCCCGTTTACTCGATACGTGTAATCAAGGGATAAGTAATTTTAGTCACGCGCGACAACGGACATTACTATTATTTCGAATACAACGGATCTTTTCATTTGTCTGTGGATTGGCGTGTGGGGCCGGCACCAAAAATAGCTCCACCCCGTCTCTTGCTATGGGAGTCGTAAAAGTCGACTAAGGGATTACCGGGGGATCGGGCAGCAGCGTTCCCCTGTGTACTAAAAACATCCACTGCGATCGCCAACCCGCCTGCCAAGCGTGCCGATTATGGTAAAACCCCTATTTTTGGGAGGCCTATGTCCAGCAGTGGACGATGAAAGGTGATGCTATGCAATGCTGCTTTCATTTGTCAGCGTCTTATATACCTGGCGAAGCGAATATATAAGGGATTTTTCACGTGGGCAAAATAATGGCATCACCACACACCACAATTAGTATTATTAAGAAGCACTTTAAGTAAAAGAGGACGGCGAATTGTGAACTGGTTTTTTTTCATGATTGTTTAATAAATTGTGCAATATCTGGTATGGTGACTGCGGTAACTATCTTAACTTTAACCACAAATTAACAGTTATACAGATAGCACACTAATGACGGTAAACTTGTATGAGGAATGCAGTTATTTTCCAATTAATTGGTGCCTCATTACATTTCAATCGCATTACGCAAGCGTGTAAAGCTTTGCGACTTACTTACGCCATAACTTACATTCTAATATGGACCTTAACTTTATTGTATCAATGTTCAATATAGAGAAAAGGTTTATATAAACTTAATTACTTGATATTACCGCTAGTGTTTTATTATTATTCACAGTATACGGTCAAAATAATACAATTTGTACAATAACCTTAAGCCTCCTTATTGGGTATCAAAACTAAGATCGCAATATAAAATATTTATGGCAAATCGATCATTTTGTCAATTATATGGCCAACAGCGTCCTAATTGTTCACAGTGTTGCCCAAATCATAAGATTTTTTCCAAAACTTGACAAATATTATGCATAATTATTATACACATCCTCAATTGCTGGAAGGGCTACCGAAGAAATAGCTTGTATAAGTCTTATAGTCAATGTCTCTCACCAAACTTTGCATATAAAAGGAATAGGAAGAAGTCAAAGAGTACATAGGAACGTACTCACTATACAGACATGTGAGTAAATAACAAATATTGCACAATATGACAGATAAACACAATCTTACATAATGTTTTAGGATAACAACACATGGCAGTAAAATAAATACAAATAGTCCCATACTTGTAAATATAACTCAGGGCATCACTACGATACGGCAGTTTAGATTGTCAACTTATACTTTTCAAAGAATTGTTTTAAGATTTTTTTTCCTTTTACTTGATTCTCTACTGTCTGAAGATAGTGACTAGTCTAAACCACGTCATAGATGATATTAAGCAGCCATATTCTACCTTTTTATAGAGGCCACAAAGACGTGCTATGGTGCCCAACATACATTTATTAAGGTGTTATCAAAAACGCCACAAACACTATTTAAATTTATAATGATTTTTATTCTGATATATAAGCATTACACTCGAACGTTGTTTAAACATCATATTATACCAGGCCACCATTGATGGATGGAAAATATGCATAAAGGAGAATGCCCATTTTTTGCCCCAAGAAAGTCAACATTATTCAGCACGCGGCTTCTACAGGGCTACCCCTAGACCCATCCATCGATAATGCTATTCTAGACGTTTTATGTATCAACTAGTTGTCAGAATAGTCACTACCTATAAAACAGGTAAGTACGGAAACAAGTAGGTACAAATACGCGTGGTGGTTTTGTAGTCTCTGAGCTGGTATTGATTAGTTTTCTGGTATAAATTAGAGTTCTGAATAAATAAATTGCAGCTGTGACCACGGGACGACTCCTTCTTTGACAAAAATGGTTTTACATAATGTTCACCCCAGGCAAATAGATTGTCCACGTTGGTTTTATCGTTAGTTTGACACATATTTTTCACATTGTAACAACACTGGTAAGTAACTCACGTTTGCGACCGGCGTGCAATGCCGAGGGTTCGCAGACGCCGCTGCGCTTGGCCTGACGATGACCATCGAGACGTAATTGATCCTAGACATGAGTAACTTGCCTGCATTGTTATAATATATCTAAGTTGGTGTTCTATCTGAGTACAACGTGGCTGTCTTTAAGGCAAGAGTGAATATGTTACGCATTAGTACTATACCGCTTATTACTGGGATATAGTCGATAGTCATGGCTTATAATAAACCAGAAAAAAATTATCACAGTGTTGCCCTTAGTTTTTTTTTCAGGGATTTAGACACTAGCGGTAATACCAGTTATTATTAATAAACCTGTATGTTACTAGTGCCGCCTACAAAGTCTGTGGGCTGTATTTAGACGGCTGACGCTTAAGCCGCCTACCCACAGGTCACTGTCAGTTGTTCTTATCGATATTGTGTATCGCCCAATTTAGTGACGTCGTCCACGTCCTCTTCATAACCTCGTTGAATTTTTGTCGAAAGTGTTCCATTGCTTTTTCTTCGGATAAATCCAGTACCTGTTGATTATAATTTGTATAAAATCCTGTTTTTTTATTGCCTAGCCAAATCACGGCCGATCCAAACCGAAATCTATCCAGTAAGCAGGACATCCTTACTCACATCATAAATGAGTTTGTTTGTTTATACTTTTACGTCATAACTACTGAACTAATCATTCTGAAATATAGTCTTGAGTTCAATAAAGGACATAGGCTGTTTTTTATCCCTTAAAAAAATATAGTTCCTATGGGATAGATATTTTTAAAGATAATTATTGTGCCTTAGAATGACAAAAAGTATGTGCACAAACATAGAAGCACTTTTCCACGCTTTTCACTTCAATAAACCGATAGGATGCTATTCTTACTCAAAGATCAGATACAGAACGAACAGCGTATAACGCTCTTTGAGGTAAATCGGCATTACATCACCATTTTGTCTGCTTCCAGAATGATATTCAGAACATGAATATCTATTAGTACTTTTTGTGCTGACCAAGGAATCGAACCTGGAACTGAGACTTACTTACTTATTTATCATCACGCCATCTCCCTTGCGGGGTAGGCAGAGAGAACACAGTGACAAAAGGCTCTATTCTTGCATACATATCTCGCTTCCTCAACATTCATAAATCTCTTCATACACGCTCACCGGTTTCAGAGACTCCTGACTCCACCTTCCTTCAATACATGACCGATTATTTGATCTAGGTAAGTGAGTTTAATGGAATTGAGTTTTTTTTATACTATGTAGGTGGCAAATAAGCAGACAGCCCACCTTATGATAAGCGGTTAACGTAGCCTATAGACGCTAGCATCACCAGAGGCATCATTCGCGCATCGCTACCTCCAAGGAAAGGGATAGGAAGGATAGTAAGGATAGGATAGGTAGGATACTAAGCATAATAAGGAGATGATAGAGGGAGTTTAGGCCTGCGGCGCTCTTACTCACTATACGAAACACAACGGTAGGAGTACCTAGCGTTGTTGTACGGGATAGAGTTGTAATTTCCAGATCGACTGGAGTCGCTGGAGCGGCGGAGAGACTTTGGGTCTCTTTGTGTGTTTTTTATGTATAATGCTAAGCATGTCAAATGCTAAAAATATATCTAAATATATCTTTGTGTGCTGTATCGACTCTTCATGTTCTGAGGAACTGTTTGAGGTGGTACCAACATCCCCTTTTTACCACCGGACCACGAGACGTCGTTGTAGGGTTCATCCACAACACCTGGAAACGATCTCGTCCATGACGGTTCGTTTCCAGCGCTGTTTTCTACCACGTGCGTGTAGGCTCTGGAATGGACTTCCTGCTGCGGTGTTCCCCAGCGCTACGACATGTCCTTCTTTAAACGAGGTTTGAGACTTTACTCACGGTAGGCGGCGGCTTGGCTGTACCCCTGGTGTTGCCAAAGTCCATGAGCGACGGTTACCACTTACCATCAGGTGGGCCGTTTGCTAGTCTGCCACCGTTGGCAACGCCAAAAAAAAAATCGAGCCGGCCCATTCATGCTGGGATAAGCTAGCCTCTACCACTACCTAGTACTAATTATAAGTACCTATGCCTCTAAACCAGGAAGACTACCAGATACGAATTGGAATTACAACACAGTATTCAATACTTACAAGTGTTTCACGTAGGTATTGCAGATCCTTTTCAGAACTAAGCTCAGGTAAACCCGTAGAGATCATCATGGAGAATAATGATAGGATCAAGTGGCCGTGCTTCCGGAGAATTTTAAATGCCTGTTGAAGAAATTTCCAAATTAATATAAGATATTATATCTATATTTCTTTTTTATTGCATGCAGTGACAGACGAGCCACGGCCCATCTGATGTTTAATGGTAACCGTCGCTCATGGACTTAAATACACCGAGAGTATTGTCAAGCCGCTGCTCACCATTTCATTTCACTGATATGAAATGAAAGAATAAACGGCTATCTCCTGCTACAGCCAAAACGCAAGGATGTGCTTCATGGCCGGTCACACGGAGATGGTGGTACCAACCCGCTCGGGCCCGATACCAAGTGAGTACTCCCACTTGGTACCCAGCCCTACCACCAGTCATGCAATGGATGATAATTGCTTACTTCCCTTAGTCGCCTTAGACGACACCCGTGGGAAAGAATGGGGTGGTGACACTTGTATTCTTAGTCCGTTACCATACGGTAGTGTAATTCAATGCTTAAAGAGCTATTTATTTAGTTTGTCAAGTTGTATAGGCTCTTTTTTTGCTAAGCCAGGAAAATGTATCTAACCACACACCCCGTCGTTCGGGCAACGAACGTAATTTTTTTTTTCTTTCTTTCTAGTGTGGGGCCTTCACTCACTAAAAAAACCTGTCGTTTGCAGACTCTCCGCTTGTATTGGCGGTCTGTACTAGTCACGTAAAATTATGTTTCAGTGGTGTTTTGTGTAGCCTAATGCTGAAACTAATAATTAGACACGCAGATTGTACTGCGCCCTTAATTTTTTGAAGTTATTTAAGTTTAACTTTAAAAAGTAAAAATAAAACATTATTGAATAGTTTTGCACTAAGGAACGACCCTCTGTATCGCGAAACACAAATACATTTTTTATTTTCATAACATTCCAAAGCATTTAAAAAATAATATACTAAGCAAGCTTTTTAGGTTGTACCTGTTTCCCCGTATAGTAGGGATACAATTTATTTACTATCGTGTCGAATCAACAGCTGTCAAATAAAAATAGCATCAAAATCAGTTCAAGTTTTTGTATGATGTGTGAACAAACAAACAGACAAAAAAACAGCAATTCTAAAAAAAATGTTTTGTGTTGGGTGACGCCTAAATAGCCTAAAACAGATGTTTTTTTCTAAAATATCTCTTAAATGTATAGACCTAGATCCGTTACAGCTTTATAATAGTATATATATATAGACAGATTTACAAACCGTTTCACAGTGCTCTCTAAAGATCTTGAAATCGATGGGCAAGTTGTCGCCTGTGCCCTTCTGGCCTTTGTTTATTACATGAATGAAGTCATGGGTCAACACAAAAGGCACTCGTTCTCTTTTGAAGCCATACTTCCGCTTGAAATGGCCCAGAAAGTGGCCGAAGTCGATGTGAAATAACTGCGCAAAAAAACATTTCATTACGAAAAATCTTGTATTATAAATGTAACCCTGTTTTAAAGTTATAACTCAGATTCCCCCAAGTTTTACTAAAATCCGTTAAGTAGTTTTTGATTAATGCTGGGACTAACAAACAGACAAAAATTCTAAAAAATCGTTTTGTGTTGAGGGACGCTTAATTAGCCTAGCTTTATTTTTTTTTTCAATACATACAGCTCTGTTATTACAGCTTTACAAGTAGATTATGATTCGAAGTTTTTGTAATAGACCAAAGAGTCGCCAGACCTTACTTGTTTTAATACATATAATTATCTGCTAGTTGCTAAAACTACCTAAAGATATATCTCATTTTAGAGACATATTATTTGTGGAAGTGGAAAAAAGAGGGGTATACTGCGAGCAGGATCGCAGCACCTGCGTCCGTTCCATTACTCATGTTTTAAAGTCTTCGTTCTGTTTTTATCCTGATATTAATTGTTTCGCAAAATATTGCTCATAATTAACAACGTCTGCCAGTATTGATATTTTCGTAGGAGGTAATGGGCGTTCGTAGGAGGCTAGATGCTCTCATCGTCGCTCTAGCCTTACCCTACCCAAACTTTGTTGAAGTCGGCTTCCGATCGGGTTTGATCCACCAGTGTACATGGAGCAATTGCCTATTTGATCGCCCACAAAATTAAGGGGACATCTGGCGACTTTAGACAAGACCGAAGTCAATTTTTTATCCAAGACTGACCTCCTGTAACGACTGCCTAGACGTTATTTAACAGCCGGAATTGCTTAACGTCCCTTCCGAAGCATGGAAGAGGTTAGATATCTACAAATAGGTGTCACTTTCTAGTCACCCATCTGAGGCCAGCTGAGCAAAAGTTGCTTAACCTCATCGATCGTTCGAACTGCAACTGTACTAGCTAAGAACGCTCTATATCTCGGCAATATATTTATTTTATATTAAATTTATAGGTTCTTTCTCTGGACATAAAATCGTTGTTTGCAATAAAAAAAAAGGAAATAATCGGGATAAAAACTATCCTATTTCTCAAGGTGGACCAAACTGCACATAGTGTGCAAATTTTCATTAAAATCGGTTCATTAATTTAAGAGTTCATCGCGGACAAACAACGTGACACGAAATTTTTATATATAAAAATAGGAAAGCAATCTGTCATACCTGCCCACTTTTCTTGACCATGATGTTGTCTGGGTGTCTGTCGGCAATGCCAAGCACATAGGTAGCGACACAGTATCCCGCACAGCTCATGGTAAATTCATCCACTGCCTTGTTGAAAGCAGCCTCGTTGTTATCTGTATTCTTGCGAATCCACTCTGTATAAAAAAAGACACACTTTTTTCGAGAATTTTGTACTAGACCCGACGTCCACTTTTATTACGTCAATGTGTGTTATCATCAAAGATTAACATTTTCTTTAAGTATTTAAAATAATATCTTTTGATGAATCACAAAAAAGTAATACTTACGTAGCAACGCAGATTTAGATATAGTTGAGGCAGATTTTAACAAAGCACTTTGCTTTTGAATGTTAGCGACAGTCTCCGAGTCCTCCACCACTTCGATCATGCCGACTGCGTATTCCATTGATATACAGTTGTAGGGATTCAATCTGTCATCAAATAAAATTATAAAATAGGTAGATTTTTAGATATTTTATATATATTTTTAGCATTTGACATGCTTAGCAACATACATTAAACACAAAGTGAAAAATGTGAAATCGAAAATAACAGTCACGAGCAGGATTCGAACCTGCATCTCCTGGATACCGTCCAGATGCTTTGCCAATTCAGCAATCGTGACCCTTGCTCCTGACTGCTAATTTCGATAGCACATTCACACTTAACGTCTTTGGGTGACGCCTGCACCATCTGTCGGAAGTATTTTCATACATTATACCGACCAGGTAAACTTAATTTTACAATTAAGATTTTACCTAATAATGACGCAAACCCTATAAATATTTATATATATTTTTAGCATTTGACATGCTTAGCAACATACATTAAACACAAAGTGAAAAATGTGAAATCGAAAATAACAGTCACGAGCAGGATTCGAACCTGCATCTCCTGGATACCGTCCAGATGCTTTGCCAATATTTATAGGGTTTGCGTCATTATTAGGTAAAATCTTAATTGTAAAATTAAGTTTACCTGGTCGGTATAATGTATGAAAATACTTCGCAGATGGTGCAGGCGTCACCCAAAAACGTTAAGTATGAATGTGCTATCGAAATTAGCAGATTTCACATTTTTCACTTTGTGTTTAATGTTATTTTCGATTTCACATTTTTCACTTTGTGTTTAATATAGGTAAATTTTATATACTACACATTATACATTTTAATAGATGTAAGTTCTTCCCACATGGTATTCGTTCGTAGCGGCTCATTAAGTCAATTTTATATCTGTATAGGATCTAATAAAATAACCATGTTTCACTGCATTTAGAGCTGACATTCCAAAAAAAACAACTGAATAATGATTCACAGATTGTTTTTCATACTACTAAATTTGTGTGCTAATTTGTGTGAATATGAGTGTAAACTGTTTAAAGAGATTAAAGAAATAAACTTAATACCTAGGTTATCTTAAGATCTATATATATAATGTAGATACCAATATTTTGTTTGAGGTAAAATTTTGTAACCATCAAATCTCTCAATGAACGTGAGTGGCCTTTATTAAAACATCAAATTGGTTCGAATAATTGCTCTGTGCCTAACTTCAGAGAGACAAAGATCCGCTGTGACAACTATACTTTTATTCTAGGATTATTTTTTTAATGTAGTCATTCAAAAATACCTGAAGTCATAACCATGGTTCTTCCATAGCCTGTCCATGATTCTTAGCATCTGTAACGTGAACATGTCCTGTCTGAGGTCATCTCCGATCTTAAGGATTATCCGAATATCCGACCCCGTCGGGTCCATATTCTCAAAATCCAACATTAGTGGCCGCATCTTACTGTCCATTACTCGACATAATTCTGGCCTGAAATATAAGTATTTGTTAATATATTTTTTTTAGCCTTTGCCAGCGGCTCCGCCGCAGCCAAGAGCAAATTTTTGGGTTATAATCTCAGGTTCCCGATATAATAGCGGGATAACATTTATACCAGTTTTTAAGTATAATCAAGGACTATCAAACAAGTTATATATAATTTTTTTACTGAAATATGTTAAATGTACAGACACAGCTCTGTTACAGCTTTATAATACAGTTAAAATACTAGGCTATAATACCTTAGTTACAATAGCGCATAATATCTTTTAACGACTTATGAAGTCTGCCTGGATCAGTGTAATATCCGCCCCTAACTATGAAACAATAAGGTGTGATGGAAAGAAAGATATATAGAGTTCATTATAATAGAAAATCTGGAATTCCTGCGAGATTTTCTCGTCGATTTGTGAATTTGAGGAACCTTCATTGCAGAGTGGTCCAATCCTTACTTGTCTGAAGGTAGACCGAGCCTAATAATGGGGCATTAATTACTCATTACAAAATATAAAAATACAAGTTACCACAGGATTGTGGTAAAACATTATCGACTTAAGAATTTTTCCCCCATTAGGTTAGCATGCTAGAAATTATTCCCTTTAAATAAAATTACCCCACAAAACAGGTAGGGCACAGCACTTACTTGATCTGTTTACAAACGAACGTGGGATTGAGCGGCGATACAAACTCGCGTAGCGTTTCCAAACAATGTTGTTCTTTTAAGTGATGAATCAACGCAGCGCGAGCTTGCTTTATCTCTTTCTCTTGTTTTACGTACTTACTCGCCCCTGAAATAAACATAAAGTGACACTATTTCGGCTGTGAAATGGAATAATGAAATAAAGAAAGAAAACCTGTTTTATTGTAATATATTATTGTATAATTATAATGACACGAGATTGTTATTTTTAAAGTGTTATTTGCGGCAAATAGTTTTCACGTAACTCAACGTTTGGGCAAGACCTTGCCGCATTCACAAGCTTTTTTTATAAAATTCGTTTGTTATAATTGAATAGAAGTTTCTAACTAAAAGGCAACATTTTTGCCATATTTTTTGTGTATTTTGCATGGCACGTGCTACCGTCAACTATGTAACAACTGTGTAAACGGCAGGCTAATACTCTGATAATAAGAATAAAACCTAAATATAGATTCGTATATTTTTGTTATAAAGTAAGTTGGTACATACATTTGACATTAAACACAAAGTGAAAAATGTGAAATCGAAAATAACAGTCAGGAGCAGGATATGAACCTGCATCTTCTGGATACCGTCCAAATGCTTTACCAATTCAGCCATCCTGACAATTGCTCCTGACTGCTAATTTCGATAACACATCATACTTAACGTCTTTGGGTGACGCCTGCGCCATCTGTCGGAAGTATTTTCATACATTATACCGACCGTTATTACCGACGATGTTATTTTCGATTTCACATTTTTCACTTTGTGTTTAATGTATAGTGCTAAGCATGTCAAATGCTAAAAATATATACAAAAATATCTAAATACATACATTTGAGTTTATCGAGACATGAGATCTGTTTAGTAAATCTATTTATATGGTCTTGACATCCCCGGCAGTACGCCTCCAGCAGTAGGCCGAATCGGACTGATACTGACGGCACGTGCATTTCCGACCTGAACATTTTAACATAACTTAATAAAAGCAAATAATAATAAAGAAATTTCAACGGTATTTCGTATGGTGGTGGAGCCTTGTTTGTCCCAGCATGAATGGGCCACCTTCGGGGAAGAACTACCCTTTCACAATCATCGTGAAACAACAGTAGGTACTGCTATCGTTGTGTTCCGTACGGTGAGTAAGACGCCGGAGCCCCAAACCCTCTCCTTATTATCCTCTGCCTATCGACCTCCTATCCCTTCCCTTGGAGATGGCGACGCGCGAATGATACCTCTGGTGTCGCTAGCGTTACCGCTTACCATCAAGGCCGTATTCTTGTTTGCCACCCACGTTGTATGAAAAAACATATAGCTGTATATTTATACAGTGTTTGAAATTTCTTTTCCTGCTTGGAAAAGCCAGTTGACCAAGATGAAGAACAGCTAAGCCAGTTCTTTAATTAAAATATGAGGTCTTAAGGGAAGTCCATATACGATACTACGGACAGATAATACAGATCCGAGAATTCTGCAGTTGGCTAGGTTCAAGATTCCAGAGGAAATCTAACTCTGCACTATACCAAGATGGTCGTCAGCCTGTGGGAGGTCAACATTTTTATTTTGTTGCTTTGAGGGCAGACGAGCCCCGGCCCACCTGCTTAAGTGGTAACTGCCGATCATGGACTCAACTATACCCAGAGTATTATCAAGCCGCTGCGCACCCTTTCATTTCTCAGATATGAAATGAAAGAATAAATGGCTGCTATAGCCAAAACACACTGACGTGCTTCATGACCGGTCACACAGGAGACGGTGGTACTGACCCGTTCGGGCCCGATATCAAGTAAGTACTCCCACTTGGTATCCAGCCCTAACACCAGTAATGCAATAGGTGATAATTGCTTACTTCCCTTAGTCGCCTTGTACGACACCCGCGGGGAAGGATGGGGTGGTGACACTTGTATTCACCACACGGAGAACATGGTTTTCAAAAAACTTAAGAACGCAGGCGACACAGGACTGTCAGTTTTGGCTCTTTCTTGGGGTGGTCTATGTCAAGTAGCGGATGTTGAAAGGCTCCTGGATGGATGGATCTATCCTCTTGTTTTGTTTCAATTTGTATACGTGGAACATTCTCGTTAGGTACAGTAATCACAAGACGTCACATGAGGCTAGTTGTTTCTCGTTAATTATATACTAGATTCTGAACGACTTCGACTGCGTGGACTTCAGTACTCGTATATAACTACGTCACTATACGGTACATTAATGTACTCTGTAAAAATAGCTATCCCACAGGAACCGTTCATTTCTTTGGGATAGAAAGTAGTCCATGTCCTTTTCTGGACTCCATACTATATATATTTAATGTTTCATGATGCTTGGTTCAGTAGTTACGGCGTGAAACCGTAATGAACAAACAAATAAAGAAACTCACTTTCGCATTTATAATATTAGTAAGGATACTTTATACTTTACCTTAAATGCCAAAACAGAGAGTGTCCTATAGTCATATTTTTGAAGGCCCTCTTGAGTAGGAACACAGAGAGGTCACACATCAGGTATGACTCATGTTTCAACGCCTGAACCAATTGCAGGAGGTACAAGAGAAGGTCGTTGTCGCTGAAAATCATCGTGTAAATGTTAAGACCATATTAAATGATACACGTAGTATACAAGCGCCACCACCACAATATTTTCCACGGGTGTCTTACGAGGCGACTAAGGAAAGTAATTAGTTATCACCTATGGCATTACTGCTGGTAGGGTTTGGTACCAAGTGGGAATATTTACTTGTTACCAGGACTGAGTTAGTCGTTACCATTGACACCCGTGTAACTGAACTAGGATTATCATTTACCAGGTTCAGGGATGATTAGATATGCGTACGTGGAGAATATTATCTGCCTAGACCTTTAGATCTCCCTTATAGTGCAGCAACCCACCAGCTGATGTCCTAATCTACTTGTGAATTTTCTTGTATCGTATTTTAGTGTCACTAGATGGCGACGTCTGTCGAAAGTCCATTGTATTAGTTCTGATTGGTCGAGAGCCTCGACCCACTCGTGACAGTGAGGCCCGGTGTACATTACACATGAGCAGAGACCGACCTGATGCGGGCGAGGCACTTGACGGCGAAGCTGCGCACGGCGCAGTCGGCGTACGCGTAGTCGAGCAGCTCGAGCGCGCTCTCGACGCGCAGCGCGGGCCAGTCGGCCAGCATGCGCCGCACGCTCGCCCCACTCGTGACAGTGAGGCCCGGTGTACATTACACATGAGCAGAGACCGACCTGATGCGGGCGAGGCACTTGACGGCGAAGCTGCGCACGGCGCAGTCGGCGTACGCGTAGTCGAGCAGCTCGAGCGCGCTCTCGACGCGCAGCGCGGGCCAGTCGGCCAGCATGCGCCGCACGCTCGCCCCACTCGTGACAGTGAGGCCCGGTGTACATTACACATGAGCAGAGACCGACCTGATGCGGGCGAGGCACTTGACGGCGAAGCTGCGCACGGCGCAGTCGGCGTACGCGTAGTCGAGCAGCTCGAGCGCGCTCTCGACGCGCAGCGCGGGCCAGTCGGCCAGCATGCGCCACACGCTCGCCCCACTCGTGACAGTGAGGCCCGGTGTACATTACACATGAGCAGAGACCGACCTGATGCGGGCGAGGCACTTGACGGCGAAGCTGCGCACGGCGCAGTCGGCGTACGCGTAGTCGAGCAGCTCGAGCGCGCTCTCGACGCGCAGCGCGGGCCAGTCGGCCAGCATGCGCCGCACGCTCGCCGCCTCCGCGCGCTCGCCCCACTCCACGCACGACAGCAGCTTGGGCAGCAGCTCGGGCGCCTCCGCGCGGAACCGCTCCCTGCGCACGTGCGCCTGCTCTTATATCGCCGAGGCGACGAGAACACGATACTTTCCACAAGTATCATTATTTTCATTCCGATTCACAATTTGTTGCAAAGGAATAATAAACCTCTATATTGAAGTACTACTAATATCGAAGTATGATAACCACTGATGACATTACAATTTGAAATATTAAGTGACGTTTTAAGAATCAGAGGCATAGAACATCGGGTAATTTTTTTTTTTCACTGTAGTCTAAAGAAATGCAAATCAAATAAAATTAAAACTTAGTCCTTTCCTAAATTGTAAATCGGGTATTACTAATTTTATTAAAACATGTGATCTATCAAATCTCAGATCACTCATGTAAATAATTTGCCCAGTTTTCAAGATTAAGTTAGACGTAGTTTATCAGAAACGATCTTTTTTTTTGTCAAGGTGGGAAAAAAATTTTCTAACCGTACACCCCGTCGTTCGGGGAAACGAACAGGGTAGTGTGGGGCCCTCACCCACTAAAGAAACCCACCGTGTGCCGTCTCTCCGCATTTATTGGCGGGCCACCGGAACCATATTACATTCCTTCAGTAGATAGCAGAAACGACCTAACCCACAAAAAGTAGTTTTTGAGTTATAGAGGTTTTAAGTTTAGATGATTATTTCTACGATGATGTTGTAATTAGAACATCAACCCCCGAGATCGAGCGTCCGTGACTCATACGTATGTACCTAAGAGACATTTCTTGTTTTTTTTGTATCAGTATGATATGTCCATAACCGTTATCGATTTACTTAGACGATTGTCAATGTAACAGACTAAATTTTTAACACAATATTTATATTGTGTACACAAAACCGTTGAGCAAAACAGACACAGGCAGGGACGATCAAAGTCCGTGACTCATACGTATGTACCTAAGAGAACTTTCTTGTTTTTTTGTATCAGTATGATATGTCCATAACCGTTATCGATTTACTTAGTCGATTGTCAATGTAACAGACTAAATTTTTACCACAATATTTATATTGTGGACACAAAACCGTTGAGCAAAACAGACACAGGCAGGGACGATCAAAAGCGTTTCGCGCTTTTTTTAATATTATCTTTCAGTTTAGCCGCGTCGTCCGTTACGTATGTACATTACATTAGAAGCAACAGCAGTAAATAAATATTTATAATCTTTTGAAAAATTTGTGTAGAATGTGCTAAAAGTATTACATTGTGTTCATTGTGTATTTTTAAAATGCAAACATAAAAACTTTTGAAGACGTTCCGAGTCGGTTCATATCCAGAATTGTGTACATTAATTCGAAGTGACATTAAAACGACGTTTTATCTCTTGTAAAATTGTTAATAATTATTTAACAACGTTTGAGGATAATATTACTATTTTATGTGATTTATAAAAAATATACTATTTGATGTGATTTATAATAATATACTATTTTATGTGATTTATAAAAAAAAAAACTTTTGATTACTCGACCGTAAGTAATATACAAAGCGTTCTATTTAAGGTTAGTACCTATTTTTTATTTATAACTAAATTTCAATGGAAAAATACAAAACTGTGAGAAATAGTTCGGCCGATCGTGAGAAATTATAAATACTAGATTTAAATTATTTTTTTCTATTTTATTAACTTTTAAAACTTCATAATTCACAAGGAATCTTGTGGTATACGCAACATAGTATATAATTATAAAAATATACCAGCATCGTTTTTAAAAACCTATATTAAAAAAAAGCAGTTATCCGCTTGTGGCACAACAAATGTTGCAAAACAATTGCCAAGCATCTATTCTTTACCCGGTCTAGAGGTGTGTAACTCAGCTCTGAACCAGCTCAATGAATCAGATCACATGGATTTGAGCCGATGAGCTATAGCTCAACAACAAAATGACTAGTTCACGGCTCAATCCGACTCCTATTATATCTGTGTCTCGTAGAGTAAAATTGTTCTGTGATCTGCGGTGACTCCCTCCACAGATTGATTAGTCTTGCCCAATATGAAGTAATAAAGGCGAATACCATGAATTAATTACTACTACAGGTACAGGTATACAGATGTGCATAAAAATGTATTTGGTCTTAATTTCTTCAATAATCAGCTTAAATATATAGATATAGTTCATTCATTCCTTAACCGGCCTGGCGCTGGCGGTCTAGTGTTTAGTGACCCTGACTCCCTAACTGCAAAGCTGGATTTCGCAAATGATTGAGTTCATTGAGTGATTTGAGTATTTTGAGTGAATAAGCGCGTGGATGGATACGAAGTTGTAGAAAGATATAGCAATACGATTATAAACCAGTTTGAATGGGACGGCCGCCTCGCCGCCGGAGTCAAACAAACCGCGACAGCTCAGTCGGCTCGATTCGACGCGCGGCTCGCAGCAGAGTGCTAGCGCGTATATAGGCAGATAGGTACAAACTGAGCTGATCTGCGAGCTGAGTCATTGAACCGACTCACACACCTGAGCCGTGAGCTATTATGCAGCTCGCCTATTTATGCTGAGTTACCCATATCTAACCCGGTCGAATTATATCTCTTATCTCAGTTTTACTAGTGGTGTAATCCATAGAGCAAGTAACACTATGTCATTCTAAAGGAAACAACCTAACGGAACAAATAGGGAAAACGCTTAGTCTGTGACAACATTCAATAGAAATAAAATAGAAGTCTTTGGTCAGTACGTGGTCAGCCCGCCCGCGGCCATCTTGGATGTATCTACGCAGTAATATGTAATTTCGTGTGCGTGAATTTGTGAATTTGCAGTGTATTTTGTTGAATTATGCTGGAATTAGTTCTTAAAGTCGAGGTAGTTTCTTTTTTAAGATAAAACATTAAATATTTAATCGTTTAACTTGACCTGTGCAATTTCTTTGCCACCAGGCTAAAGGAAAACAAAAACACCTTCAGAAATATTTAAGTTTTCCTTTGACTTCTTTTTCAATGTTGAGCTCTCTGGCTATGTCATCTATTTTCATAAAAATGGAATTTTTACAATCCTTTTTATTACATTTATTTTATTGCCAACTATGGCAGACAAGTAAATGGACCTCCTGATGGTAAGCGGTAGCCGCCGCTCATGTACTTTGGCAACACCAGGGGCACAGCCAAACAGCCACCTATCCTGAGTAAAGTTCTCTACACTAACCTCGTTTAATGAGTAAGAATTCGTAACGCTGGGGAAATACTGCAGCAGGAAGTTCAATCCAGATCTTACACGTACGTGATAGAAAGGAACGCTGAAGGCGAACCGTCTTGAAAGAGATTGTCTGCGGGTAGAATGGATAAACGTTACCACGGTGTCTCGTGGTCCGGTGATAAAACGGCGATGTTGGTAACACCTCAAACAGTTTCTGAGAGTACTCGCCATGGAAAAGTCAATAGAGCACCTGTGCTCGGCGTCTCTCTGTAGAGACTCAAAGTCTCCCAACGACTCCAATCCATCCGTGATGGAGATCATCGGCAATTCGAGCAGCACGCCATTGCAGGGAGTCACGCCATTGCAGTGGAGTGTGCGAGTAGAGACCATGAGAGTTAAGCCTTGGTATTGGGGCGCTACGACAAATATGTTCTGAATTGAACCAAGTTCGTTTCTGCCCATGTGGTATCGGAGCAGCATCCGTCTACTACGACTTTTATGCTCTGACCATAGAGGAAGCCGGCGATCAATTTGCAGAGCACTTCGGAGATTCTTTATGATGGTAGCTTCGATAGAAGGGCCATTGCCAGACCCTGTCGAATGAATTTCTTTTGTCTTTAGCCAACTTTTTCTTTTGTAATAAATGTTTCCCTGTTAACTATGTAATTTCTTTTCAATTTTAGACGTTAGCACATAATTCTTTATCTACATTCTCAGACTAACTAAAAAATATAGACGGAGCATTACGAACAATCCAGTGAAGGCATATAAAACCATGCCAAACTTCTAATTACACGCATTTACGCACAAATACAAACATAACCATGCCAAAACGAAAGTAATCAAAACGTAAGTGTCATAAACCACGAGTGTTACCAGAGTATGATTTAAAATTACCCCAAATGACTCGACGATTTCGTACGTAGGTAACGTACATGATATGTCGTCAGCGCCATAATATTCTATATGATCTGCTGTTAACTTAAAAAATTACCCAGATTATAGAGATTATTTCTTTCCAGTGACAATACTTTCACGCACACATGCAATATTCAAAAAATGGCTTCACTTTTTAGTTGACAATGCGGTCGGTCTTTATTTTTTAGTTAGTCTGAGTCTACATTTTGTAAACTTTGCGAAGATTCTTCTTTTTGCAGCTTTTCATGACATTAATCTTATTTTTCACTTTGTGTTTAATGCATAGTGCTAAGCATGTCAAATGCTAAAAATATATATAAAAATATCTAAATATTAATCTTATGTTCAGCTTTCATAGAATTTCAACTGGTATTTTATTTTGGAGAAACCTGTATCGTTCGGTAAAAATGTATGGCTGGACTCTAAATATATATTCAAATATTTTTGTGGATTGTTTGTGGACTAGGGTGAGTTTAATAAAGTCTTTAACATCAAAACTATTTTTATTTTGTGTTTGAAACGACTCATATAAGTTAAAAATCGTAATCGATTTATCAAAAATGACCCACACAGTTTTACTTTAAAGTTTTGTACCGCGTTACGAGCGCACCAACGCGCGTACGTCGCTTGACGGGAGAGTCGTTTTAGTTGAATAAAAATATACAAATTTCTATTAAAGTAATTTAACTGAAACTATTTAAGGGACTTGAGCCAATTCTGCTTTAGTAAATATAGATCTGCTTCTTTCAAATTTGTTTTATTAATAACGACCCAAGCGGTCTGGGTTATTACAGTGGTTTTAGAAAAATACCCTTCATGTGCTTTGGTTCAACATTAAAAAATCAACCATATTTTTGTATTATCCCGGATCTTTTTTGCTGAGTGAAAGAAACAGCCATCAGGACCCTTTTGGTATATACAACTCATTTTTGATCTTAGTATGGGTTGAGTCCTTTCTGCTAAACTACGTCCAGTTAATAAAATGTTAAACTGTTTGCTTTATAATCATTATACATGATTGAAAACTATGAACGATCCTAGTGCAGGTCCAAACAGATTACAGTATGTATATCTGTTCCAAGTCTTACTAAAATCCACTGAGACATAGATGGGCTTAAGACTTCATTATGACAAGAATTAAAGTAAATCAAGTAATTATATCTACATATTAGTGACTAAAAAAATTTAGATTTTTGATTTCGGAACAAAACTTGCAACAGTGATTTTTCCAGTATAATTTGTGTGGAAAATCAAAAATTGAAATTGGTCCAAGTACCAATTATTTATATTTTAGATTAGCACCAATTTTATGAACTAATAATATGCATGCTTTTATGCTTAAAAAATTTTGAATCGGCTTCCGAGATAAAAACTCTTTTTTCTCTGCATGTTATATGTGTTTGAACATACCTAGAAGCCCAGATGTCTTTCTTTTCCTGTTCGTGCATTTCGTACATAGGGTCCCTTTCAGCTGTGGCACGCAACCATTCATAGTGTCTGCTTAGTCTCTCCATGACATCTGGTGAAGCGGTCTCTATGTGCTCTGAGTATGCTTTAACCGTTTCATCTTTAGGAAATAACACTGGTATTTGGCGATCATATCTGAAGAATAAATGGTATTTTTTAGTTTCTTTAGTAATCATTTTTGATCTATATTTTTTTTAGCATTTTTTTTAAGTACAAATTATTTGTGAATAAGGAAAAAGAAATTTTTAGTAGGAGCGGGAATCCAACCCGCGTCTTTTCTAATCCGAGGAAGTGCTCTAAGCCACTGAGTTATCGTAACGATCTTGCGATCGAGGAATGCATTTACATGCATTAATCCAATATAGTAAGTTTTAATTTTGCAATTAAAATTCATATTTTTTGATTTTCTATTTTGTTATAGGTAATGTATATACCCTCATATGCATTTAGTAAAAAGCTGTTATTTAGACAACAATGCCACAGACACAAGACAGACTCTCCAATTTTATTTATTTGTATTTATAGATTTCCGTTTTGTTGTTTCTGTGTTACAAATAAAATTATTATAACGAATGATATTATTATACCTCAATATATAGTTCATAACAAGTAATTCAGTCTCGGATAACATAGTCTAGCTTATTTTTCTTTGTGACTTGTGTGTCTCATCCATCCATCAGCCTTTCAACGTCCACTGCTGGACATAAGCCTCTCCAAGAATGGGGGATAGTGCCGTAATAGCCACGCTTGGCAGGCGGGTTGGCGATCGCAGTGGATGTTGTTAATACTCGAAGGAGTGCTGCTGCCCATTCCCTCAGTCGGCTCTTACGACTCCCATGGGTGGAGAGGGGTGGGACAATTCTAAAGCCGGCCCCACATGGCTTGTGTGTCTAATAGTTTCAAATAGGCAACCATAATACTTCAGACCCGACTGTAGTCTTCAATGTTAAACTAGTGGCTCTGTAGACTAAATTTAACTATCTCTACATAGTAGAGCATACTGATGTACGACAATAGGACACTGTAAAGTATAAAACAATGAACGTATCATACTCACGTAGAAAACTTAACCTGTAGAGTGGCACACGAGTCGGTATTAGGGATAGATACCACAGTACCGAGTGGATGCAGAACTAAGTCATCGCCTTGAGTATCGTCGGCAACGTGCGTCCACATAGACAGTGTGACACCGTCTGTACGTAACTGGTCCTTGTAGTCAAAGATCATTGTATTGGCCCACGTCAACCGGTTCACACCTTCCTGTGAATAATCATGGTTTATAAATATGTTAGCTGAAACTAGTAGGTACAATACCTAACAGCATTTTAGATAATTTTTACTAAAAATAATTATAATTGTGGTGATTGATCGATCTGAACGCCGGGTAATTGATATTATCATCCCACATCAGAATCTCGTGAAGGCCGAGAACGATAAACAGATGAAGTATCAGAGGGTTTGGGATGTATCTCACAGAATCCTATCGACATCGCATCGTGTCAATGTGATTGATTGAGAGATCACCGTGATTGGCCGAGCGATTATTGCGACATCGCGCGTCGGTTTCTCTACCAATCACAAGCGAGACGATACGATGTCGATAAGATTCAGTGAGTTACATTCTACGGGTTCTGGACTTGGCTCATGAGATCGTCGACATGTGGGATGTGGATTTAGCAATCATTGTGCCGATAGTAGTTTCAGTCAACGGACTGATGACCAAGAGTCTTGCCCTACATCTTCAGAGGCTCGCGTTGGATGGTTGAGTCAAGGGCCTGATGCAGAAGGCAGTGCTTTTGGACACGGCGCGCATCGTGAGGAACTTCCTGTCTATGTGACTCAATCCACTGGCAGTTTGGTCCTTGCGCACACTGCCGGTGGGCCTGCTCGCTTTTTATATATTTCAATATTTTATAATATATATACTTAAAAGTGTATTTTGTGGGATAATTATGGAATAATAATAACTCTTCAATGTACCCAAAAATAAAAATACATATAAGTACGAATTGCTTAAGGTAGCAAAGTACAATTGGCAGTCCTATCGCACAAGGCAATCTCTTCTGGACAACAATTGGATGAAAAAATAATATTGGAAACTAGCTGACCCGGCAAACGCTTTCACTTTGTGTTTCATGTATAATATTTCAAGGAAACATTTTTTTAGTTCTATAAAAATAACTATGTACTATATAAGTGTGCGGGGATTTACTTATAATCGAAAGCGTTGTAGACAATGAAAGTATGCTTTATTAAGGATGTACTTTATTCCCAAATAAATTTTTAATGAATGTAAAAAAATAAATATTAAAATTGTCTTTAAATAAATTAAATTATTAATAATTAATAAATCCTTCTATCAGTGCCTGCCTCGGTGGTGTAGCGGTAGTGTATGCGACTGCTAATCATGAGGTCTCGGGTTCGATCCCCGGGTCGGGCAATGTTATTGAGCTTTTTCCTAAAAAGAAAAATTCTCAGTAGCAGCCTGGAGTTTGGAAATGTGCCCGGTATACGTCAATAGGCTCGCTCCCTATTACGTGGAACTTAAACATAGCTGGCGAGTCAGGGGTGTGTAATACACCTCTGCCTACCCCTTCGGGGAATACAGGCGTGATGCTATGTTTATGCTTCTATCAGTGTATTGGTGAAAAACAGTGAATTTATATTGTATTCGTTTGCTTATTATTTGACATAATTTTCACAATAATAAAACAGGTATATTTATTAAACACGTACACGTTTTCGTTTTGATTTAAAACTATTTCCAAAAAATGTTAAGTACAATATATACAGGTATGGTAATGGCCGTTGTTGGCGGGAGCTCACAACACGTGTTTATTTACATGAGATCACTTAATTAACTAATAGTTAAAACTGTCTTTATCAGTTATTAATAAATTGCGAATAAATAATTATTGCACTGGAAATTAATAATAAATTTACGATGAGAGTAAAATTAACATGAGAGTTGCACAGAAAAATTTCAATAATACGTATAACAGTCACTGCTACGATCGATACACAAATAAAACAAAAAATATGGTCGATAACTGTATAGTGAGTAAGACAGGAGACCGGCTTCATTCTCATCCTTACTCCGTGATGTTTGCTGAATGAGAGGTGACAACGGTAGACATCTAGCGGGGATAACTGATCGATTGATAGTTGATCAGTTATCGACCGGTGAAGGCGGAAGATCAAATTGAATTGAGAAAAAAATCATAATTAAAGGAATTTATTAAAATAATTAAATGAATGAGGCGACACTTGGCGGAAGTCCATTGTTACTATTATAGAATGGATTTTAGGAGGAGAGCCCACCACTCACCCACGGATTGTCAATCCCGGTTATCTTTGGACAGAATAACCTAAGATTAACAATCCGCACTCTCACCGATAGAGGAGAATGTGATAATAGCAAAGTAGCATGCACGATAATGACAAAAACTCACCAACGCGACACAACCATGCGATACAGTAGAACTCTCAGAACCACAATATTGCAATATTCCGCAAAAATCCGAACATAAATTCGACACGTGTTTCACCTCTAAACGAGGCATTCTCAAGAACGCTCGGCAACAAAAAAAAATAGTGTATGCGACTGCTAATCATGAGGTCTCGGGTTCGATCCCCGGGTTGGGCAATGTTATTGAGCTTTTTCCTAAAAAGAGAAATTCTCAATAGCAGTCCGGAGTTTGGAAATGTGCCCGGTAGACGTAAATAGGCTCGCCCCCTATTACGCGGGACTTAAACATAGCCGGCGAGTCGTGGTTGTGTAATACACCTCTGCCTAAACCTTCGGGGAATACAATTAAAAAAAAATCGCGATGGAAAAAATAGGGTTTGATCGTAGAGGTGGAAAATCGAGTAATATAATTTTAGTAATATATTTTTCTAAGTCATGACAGAATAGGAATAAATATCTTGCCAAAAAATTAGTTTATAATTAACAAATAAAATATAGGGGTTGATCGTAGAGGGTTGAAAATTTAGGGTTGTATTTATTTTTTAATGCTGTATCATAAAAAAAATTAAAAATAAAAATTTATATAAAAATAAAAATAAAAATTTAGGGGTGGACTACCCTTAACATTTAGAGGGATGAAAAATAGATGTTGTCCGATTCTCAGACCTACCCAATATGCACACAAAATTTCATGAGAATCGGTTAAGCCGTTTCGGAGGAGTTCAACCACAAACACCGCAACACGAGAATTTTATATATTAGATAATAATATGGCGTACAGAATAATATGTTATACATCAATTAGGTTGTTATAATATACATAAATATATAATAATCATCATATAATGTAAGTACCATTGTACGTCGAGTTTGCTATATGCTAGGTAGTTTCTGAGTTAAACGCAAGGATAGCTGAAGACCGTTTATTCCTGACAAATATTATAATGAGCTTATTAACGCTAATGAGGTTATGATAGCTATATAAGTGTTTCCGGTTTGTTGTCCGTACATGCACTGAACTGGCGGTGCGCCTTATACCACAAAGTAATGTATAAATGTTGGCTCAGCAAAACGGGTGTTCGATCGTGTTGCATCGAACAACCATTATATCTATACTAATATATAAAGCTGAAGAGTTTTTTGTTTGCTTGAACGCGCTAATCTCAGGAACTACTGGTCCAATTTGAAAAATTCTTTCAGTGTTAGATAGCTCATTTATCGAGGAAGGCTAATAATTAATAATAATCACGCTAAGACCAATAGGAGCGGAGCACTAATGAAGAATGTTTCAAAATCGGGGGTTTTATTTCAAAACGATAGCGCGCAAACCTATCGATTGTATTTAGACAGCAGTGGGGAATAGAGACAGTCTTTGATAAGTCAAGAAACACTCCTAAAACTTTCTTTTTTTTGTCAAGATTTCTAGTAATTATAGTAGAATTATTTTATCCGTGCAGTTTGGGTCATAAATCATAGCTCGGCCTCAGCTAGGCTAGGGCGGTGAGCATGTTGCGCGGGCGCAACGCCATTATCGATAAAAACAAATAAGTCATCGAAGGCAGGTACACGACTGCGGGACGGTATACAAAGGGTGGTGAGATATTGTTATGTTATTAGTCATTTGTTGTACCTACCTGCAAATTATAGTACATATGTCGAAGAGAAATGTGTTTTTGTGCATTCACTCTCTGAATTTCTTTAGTGACACGATGGCTACTCCTTTGTTCTGTATCAAAACAGCAGAATTTATTCAAAATAATATTTTGCCTGTCGGCACCAATATACCAGCACAAGCACGTGTTGTTATCAACAATGTTTAAAAATTTTTCACTGAAATGAAAATAGATCCCGAAAAGTTACAAAGTGTTAATTTCTGCCGTTTCCGTGAACTTGCTGCGGCGATATGTGGTGTGAGTGTTAGAACGGTCGACAAAATTAAAAAAAGAGTGTATAAAGGGAAGTTGGCTCTCCGCGAGAAAGCGTCTATCGGCCTTGCACAGTAACTGCGTTACACGACTTTTTTTTTTTTGATTGCCTACGGTGGCAGACTAGCAAACGGCCCACCTGATGGCAAGACCTCGTTTAAAGAGGGACATGTCGTAGCGCTGGGGGAACACCGCAGCAGGAAGATCATTCCAGAGCCTACACGCACGTGGTAGAAAAGAGCGCTGGAAATGAACCGTCTTGGATGAGATCGTTTCCAGGTGGTGTGGATGAACCCTACTACGATGTCTCGTGGTCCGGTGGTAAAAAGGGGATGTTGGTACCACCTCAAACAGTTCTTCAGAGCACTCTCCATTGAAGAGTCGATAGAGCACAAAAAGAGACCCAGTCTCTCCGCCGCCCCAGCGACTCCAGTTCATCCGTGAGATTGGGATCGTCGACAATTCGAACAGCACGCCTTTGCAGGGAGTCAAGTGGGTCGAGTTGGTATTTTGGTGCGCCTGCCCAGAGATGTGAGCAATACTCCACGTGTGGCCTTATAAAGTGCAAGTCTCTGCCTCGGTGTGAAGTACCGCTTGGCTCTGTTCAGGACACCCAGTTTTTTGCTTGCCAATTTGGCTTTGTCCTCCAAATGACTCCCGAATTGGACTTTGCTTGAAATATCGATGCCGAGGATCCCAATACTATCGGAGATTGGGAGAGTTACTCCTTGGAACTGTGGCGCCACGACAAATGCGTCCTTCTTTGCAGTGAACGCGAAAACCTGTGTCTTCGTAGGGTTGAATTGAACCAAGTTCTTTTCTCCCCATTCCGAGGCCCGCCCTAGAGAGCTCTCGATTTCAGACACAAGTTGTGCCCGTCTCTCCTCCAGCATGTTCCGAGGAATTTTCTGATGGCCGGCATATCGCGCATTACCCATACTGTCATCCGCACAGCAACGCATATTCTCTATCGAGAGCATGTCATTGATGTGCAGGATGAACAGCGTCGGGGAGAGCACCGAGCCTTGTGGTACGCCAGCATTAACCTCCATGGTATCGGAGCAGCAGCCGTCTACTACGACTTTGATGCTCCGACCCCGCAGGAAGCTGGCGATCCATTTGCAGAGTCCCTCGGCGATTCCATAAGAGGGTAGCTTCGACAGAAGGGCCCTATGCCAGACCCTATCGAACGCCTTCGCGATGTCCAGGCTAACTGCTAGCGCCTCACCCCCACTCTCTAAGGCCTCAGCCCAACGCTGGGTAACATACACAAGAAGATCACCAGCGGACCGACATTGACAAAAGTGTAATTAAACAAATAGTGTCATCGTTTTATTGCGACGGTGAATATCCTTCCACGGCTAAAATTTTGAGTGGAGCAATAGAAAGAATTGACGGATTCCAGTGTTCTATTTCTTCTATGCGTAAAATACTCATAGAACTTGGGTATAAGTACACACAAGCTCCAGATGGTCGTAAACAATTGATGGAAAGGACTGACATCGTTTGTGCGCGGCTACAATTCCTGAGAAAACTCAAGACCCTGAGAGATAGTGAAGACACTCGACCATGAATTTATTTAGATGAGACTTGGGTGAACCAAAATAACAGCCGCATACGAATTTGGCTAGACAAGGATGGCCAAGGCAGCTTAAACACAAAAACGGGAAAGGGTGGCAGGCTAATTGGTAAATATTCTTTCATCTTTTATGTAAGAAATAAGTCTATAAGACCAAATATGATATCCATTTAATTATGTTGTTTCAGTTTGTTATGCAGGCTGCGCAAAGTATGGTTTTATACCCGAAGCCAGATGGGCCTTCCGCGCTGTGAAGTCTTAGAACGAGCACTATCATTCAGGAATGAATGCCAAAGGCTTCACACACTGATTTACAAAGCTGCTGCAGCAACTTGTTACATTCTTATAACTTTTTTAATACATACTAATAATTTATTTTTATGTCATTATTATCTTTTTTGCTGTTAATTTTAAACTTAGATATAAGTATTTATATTTATTTTTAATATAACTTGTTACATTCTAAACTTTTATACTTATAGTTTTTTAATACATAGATACCTAATTAATAATTTATTTGAAATCATTATTATTCTTATTTTAATAAATACGTTGTTTTATCTATTTTTTTCTTTCATTTTTATCACTAACCCACAAAATGACAAAACTAAATACACTATCGATAACGCTTATCGACAACAATAATGCGCATCACTATGCCCGCGCATATGGTCCGTGAGTGAAAAAGAGAACGAAATACTCGCTTCACCGCTCCGATTATTTATGACCCAAACTGCACGGACAAAATAATTCAACTATAGTTCAGTTAATAATAAAGTTGCATCTTCAGTTGATTTACCTTTCATAAAGCCAAATTTATTTTCCGCTATAATTTTGTTATGATGTAGATAAGTAAGTCTAGAATATAGAACATTTTCATAATATTATGCCCTGTTTTTTTTTTTCTTTGAATTAGCGTATACTACCAAGTTGGCCCCTTAAAAATAAGGTGACAGGTGATTATGACTTCTGGAAATAATTTGAAGTCAGTCCCCCTTTCTTTTCTATCATATACAAATATATGTATGAACTTCATACCTTTATCTCCTTCCCTCTTCTTTTTCCTTTGCTCTTTGTGATTTCATACACTCCAAAACACACTCTACTCATTCTGGGCAAATTGTACACTTTGACTGGAAAAGTCAGCACTTGGTTCCACTGCGCCACCCCATCTCGCGAGATCACCGCAGCTCGAGTATTTTGTGTCTCACACAAAGGCTTGCTACCGTGGAAGATACCAGCTTGACAAACGACCTAAACCAATTTAAAAGTATTTATTTAATACGCCTGGATGGCATATGGCAGTGTTGGACTATGGCACAACAATACTAAGCACGGCTCTTGTAGACCAAATGTGTAGTATTCTTGCTACACAGCAATTAGTGATGTCCAAAGATTTGGTTTCGGCCTGTCTCATTCCGTTCTGTTGCTAGTTTAAAGCTAAACTCACGCAAACTCTAAGGTAAACTCGAATGAAAACTTACCACTTCTGCCCAACTTGACGTTGGTTTCCCTTATTTGTGGACGAATATTGCATAATTATGCATATTGGGAAATATAATTATCTGTATAAAGAAAATATTATTTTTGACACATCCGAATACAAGTGTCACCACCCGGTTCTTTCCTGCTAGTGTCATACGACGTGACTAATTATCACCCATTACATTACACGGTAGGGTTGGGCACCAAGTGGGAGTACTGTGTATGCGACCGTAAATCACTTTAGTTTGTTTTGGTCGAAGCGGGAGATCACTGTTCATTCATTAATTTTCCAATTAGCCAAAATTAGCTTAGTAATGTTGTCCATGAGGGGCGGTTCCACATACACTTACCATCATGTGGGCCGTGGCTGGTCTACTCTACCACCATAAGCAATAACAAACAAAACAACACACTGACCTCTACATTCATCCTACTAGGATCCACGTTGAGCTTGCTGACGCTTTGCACAGTGCAAGAATAGTCCTGGTGAATGTTCCACGACGATTCGTTTTTCTTTTTCCGCATTGTATTCGAGTGGTCAGACGTCAGACGCCGTCGTTCCGGCAAACAGTATGGGTAGGGGCGCTCGCGTTTTGCTGTAAATTTAATTACAATATAATAAAAGTGAAACTTTGAAGCACTATGGACGGATTGGAGTCATAACTAGGCTATATCCCTGGCATTACTGAAGCGCTATCCATTTATTGCCATTTAAAGGCCATCCGTCAGTGTGTTTGGTTGTAGCCGGACACAGACATCTCATCCGTGAAATAAAATAATGGGCAGTTGCTTGGCAGTACTTTTAGATTAATAAGATTCAACATGATTGTGCACTGAATATGAGTGCCGTTTACTGATGGCAAGTGGGTCGCTAAAAAAAAGAAAAAATATTCTATAATAACACCAACTCACGAGTTAAAGACAAGTCTTTCATGCCTATAGGCATGACTTGAGGTACTCCATCCGTGGACAGCATCTCTTGGATGTACAGGAACTGAATGAGGGGGTAGTCACCGAACAAATACTCCTCCCTTCCGCAAACCTTCAAGACGTAGTTGTGAGGGTTCTCTACTATCATGTTGAGAGTTTTCGCGAATTTGTGGAGAATAACTTCGATGTGTTCTTGTGGAGTCCGCGTGGCTGGTACACTCGACGCGAAGGCGAACTGTGTACAATTCTATTATAACTAAATACACATTGAAATAAATATGTCATTTAATAAAAAAATATGTGTTAAGTACGATTACGATCTGTTTCATTGGGCGTCTGGTTCATGGCTGTAGCCATAGAGAAACCGTTAAAAGAAAAATCAACTTCATATTCTAAATTAGTTATGTAGTTTCATCACCTGTCCAAATACCTTTCAGTCTTATAGGAAACTTGTGACAAACAGAGCGATTTACAAACAAAATGTGGGTCTGTGTGTAGGTACTATACGTGAAAAAGGAAACGTCGACATTATTTCCTATAGTTCGTTATAGTATAACGGAAGATCTTTATAGTGGGAATTGCAGATGGCAGCTCAGTGGAACGCTTAGTTACCGTGACATCAACATGCTTATTTTCGAAAGTTAGTCTTCACAAAATTAATGTTTATTTACTAAGTTGGACGTCAAATTTTCCCAAACGAAGATAAGTTATAACGATAACATGATCCTTAACCCTTCTTCCGCTCGCCGCATAAATAAGCCCATTGTCACGTAGCATGACATGGAGAGTGCCAAGCTCGATATCTCTTTATGACAAAAATTCTGAAATATGGGACACACGTAGAACGAGAAGAGCTGACATAGGCCACAAAGTTAGCCCACTAAATTTGCAATGACGAGGCCATATCGCTCGAAGAACCAGCAACCGTTGGGGAAGAAGGGTTCTAGAGTGGCAACCACGCGAAGCAGAGGTCGAAGTGCCGGGTGAACTAAAACAACGTATGCAGAGCCTCTGTATGCAGGCCATACAGAACCTCTCACTTTGGCACTCTTTTGGGGTGATCGACAGGCAATAAAGGACAAACGGCTGATGGCGAAAATAAATTTCAGTTTTCAATAAACAGTCCATTTGTTTTGTCTTTTCATATGGCGATTTTACGAGTACCTAAAAAGTTTATATACGAACATCTAGTCAAAGAAGCCTACGTGATATCGCCTGACGCAACTATGTAAAATAAATCATATATACAAATAAACTTTCAACAAGAATAATGTTCAAATCTTACCTCGATTTTCGGTTTACAGACGGACAACAAGACTCGTCTGAGACGGTTATCAACCTAGGACAGGCGGGGAAAACAGCAGGAACGGGGTAAGACGCTGATTTAACTAGAACATTAGTCATTGCCGACCACACTTTAAAACTACAATAATTATAAAGGAGATGCATATTACAATTTTAAAGGTGAGAGTGGTACTGTAATTTAAATTGACAGTTGCATTGAATGTGCGTGCATCCACGGAGTACAGAAAACTCCGTGGTGTGCATCATTGTAAGATGAATTTATTCCTTTGTGTGCTTTAGTGTTTAAGTACGTTTAAGAAGAGAGTAAGTTTTTTAGATAGCTTTAGCACCTGACATCGGGAAATACTTCTAATCTACTACTAAACTAATCTAGCAGATATGCGAACGTCGGGCAGTGTTATAGAGATTATTCGTAAAAAGAAAAATTCACGGTAACAACTCGGAGTTTAGAAATGTACCCGGTAGACGGCAATAGGTTCGCCCCTATTATGTGGGACTTAAAACATAGCTGGCGAACAGTGGGTGTGTAATACACCTCTGCCTATCCCTTCGGGGAATACAGGCGTGATTCTGTTTAAAAAGTACAAACTAACACTACTTAAACCGAAATTAAATTGTAGGTATTTTAAAACATATGTATGGTCTGGTGCCATCTACGTTATATTAAACATATTTCGTACAATCTATACATATAATAAAATTATAACAAGCCGATGTCTGTACATTGCAGATATTGAAGAAAAAATAATATGGGGGTCTTTATCAGAGCAACAGAAACCTAACAGCAATTATTAGAACTTTTGTCTGTCTGTATGTTTGTTCACGCATCACGCAAAAACTACTGTACCTACGGATTTAGATTAAACTTTTTGTTGTCATGTCATGTAATAAAAATACATTTAGTTATAACTTAATACTAAAGTTAAAGAAAAGAAAGTATATAAATGATTCCTAGAGCAAAATCTATACTAAAATTATTTGGATTTAAACTTTTTTATCTCAAAATACTGACTTTATGAAAAATAATTTCAAAACTATTTGACATTTGTCACACATCAATAAAAATTGTCAAAGCTTGAATAAAACCAAGTTTAATGGCTAAAAACATCGATTGTTAGATTTGATTTTTAAATAAAACAATTATTACAATCATCCATATTGTAATCCCGGCATTTTATAAAGTATTTTATTAATAATAATTAAAATAATTACATAGCCTATAAGTTAATCATGTTGGTCTCACGTTTCAATATTAGCTATTCCGAAGACGCTGACGAGGCGAACACAGATAATACAGATCAAACAACGGTAACTGAAACAGAAAGGACGCATGGACACGAAGAAGAACAGGAACCAGAGCTTTATGAGCCTACGGATCACAAGCACAGATATTTGAAGTCGTCCGAAATCAGCATCCGTCTTAGCTATCTTGGAAAAACTGCTAATGGCGAAGGGTAAATCGTGCATACATCCACCGGTATTTCGTCGCCCATGGTGTAGAGACCCACACGATGGGTGTCATTTCCCGACTACATCCGACAACACTTTGTGGCGACCAATTGATTGTCAATTCGTCGAGCGATGGGGATTATCTATTGCCACTTCAGCATGGAATATGGAATGATTATTATATTATGATGGGCCTCGTGGCGTAGTCGGTAGTGTTAACAACTTCCGTGCACGAGGTCGTGGGTTCAATTCCCACTCAGGACAATTATTTGTATGATGAACACAGATATTTGTACTGCGTCTGGGTGTTTTCTATCTATTATATGTATGTATTTACAAAAATAAAGTAATATATGTAGGTATTATATACGCCTGCCAAGCGTGGCGATTACGGCATTATCCCCCATGATGGGACTGCTCGTTGTGGCATTCTCTTGGGGAGGCCTATCTCCAGCAGTGGACGTTGAAAGGCTGACGGATGGATGGATGGGATCCGTAATTTGGTACACATCGCACAAGTGTTAAGCTTAATTTGGGACCAGAGGACGTTGGGTGAAATGCCCGTGAATATTTCTTTTATTTATTATTAAATTTTAAAGAAATCACCCATATATTGCAGATTGCCACTAAATATTGAATTCTATTTTTGGTTTAGTTGGGTAACATGTACCTAAACATACACCACTAGTTTGCGAAGAGCTACATTCTCTTTCTCTCTGTTCGATACTGCAATATTAATGGTAGTCTGGTTTCAATACGTCCATGTGGTGACTGACTAAGGATACAAGTGTCACCACCTCATCTTTCCTCGCGGGTGTAGTACAAGGCGACTAAGGAAAGTAATAAATTATCACCCATTGCATTACTGGTGGTAGGACTGGGTACCAAGTGAGTGTACTCACTTGCTATCGGGCCCGAACGTGTAGATACCGCCATCTCTTGTGTGACCGGTCATGAAGCACGTCAGTGTGTTTTGGCTGTAGCAGAAGATAGCCGTTTATTCATTCATTTCATATCTGAGAAATGAAATGGTGCGCAGCGGCTTGACAATACTCTCGGTATAATAGTTGAGTCCATGAGCGACGGTTACCACTTACCATCAGGTGGGCTGGGGCTCGTCTGCCATCATTAGCAATAAAAAAGCCAGATATTTGCACAATATCCCAATTGCACATACCAGACAATACCAAATATCTAAAATATATACGTATTTTTCATGTACCTACTTTAAATTCCATTTTTCCCACAGTTACACTTATTTAAAAGCCACGCTCACAGGAATGAGTTTGACATCCATCAAAGCAATACAGAGCTTCAAACACCTTCAATTTGTAGACTTGTCAGGAAATAATCTGGTACTTGAAGAATTACAGGCCGTTACGAAGTTACCTTATTTAGTTGTTCTTCAAGCAGACAAAAATAAACTTGAGTCGGCCGGATTACATAAAATGAAATATTTTCAAATTATGATCATGAACGAAAATGAAATAACTTCAGTGCACGACATTTACCAGCCCGAACTGAGCACGTTGGAACTAGCTTTCAATAAAATAGAGAAAATACAGTTTGACAATAAAATGACCAATATAAGATGTTTGGATTTCCGGAACAATATCATTAAGGATGTTATGTATTTGGATTTTCCGAAGTTAGACAGTTTATACTTGGCTAATAATAAAATAACATCTCTAGTTGGAATAGAAAAGCTGGTAAATTTACGAATTCTCCATGTACGCAACAATCCTGTAAGGTCATTAGATGGTTTCCACGAAAATCTAACAAAGTTAGTTTACGTGAACTTACGCAACTGCAAAGTTTCAACATTAAGTCAAGTAAAAAAATTAAGGGTATGGACAGAATTTATTATTTACTTAGTACCTAGGCGACCAAGTGTCGCTACTTTTTATTTTTGAAAAACTTAAAAAGCAATACGTTTGCCAAAATATTTTTAACGCCATCTCGTAGTTTTGAGGTACCAGTAGGTTAGGTATATTAAAGATCTATTGTGCATGGCATTTCAAAAAAGTTTTCGGCTATTTCGAAAAAAAAATAGCATCTTCTGGACTACTATAAAGTTGTAACAGAGCTGTGTCTCTACATTTAAGATATTAGAGAAAAAAAATGACTGTATTTGACTATTATATAGACGTGACCACAAAACAAATTTTTTAGATTTTTTGTCTGTTCGTTGGTGTGTTCATTTTGCAAAAACTACTGAACGGACTTTGATGCAACTTTTTTATTCGAAAGCTCTTGATTAGACTTAAAAACTAGTATCAGGTATGCTATTTGTCTCGCTACTACATCAGGAACCAGAGATATCACCTAAAACCCTTTTGGCTGTGGCGAAGACGCTGGTAAAGGCTAGTTTTAGAGCAGCAAAATAAACGTATATACAAGAAGTGCTCGTTTAAATGTGTTAGATATTTTAGTGACCGATTTTTTTTTTTCACTCACTCGGAACTCTTATCGCAGGTATTATCCTAATCCGTACATTCACATCATAGAAGTAATACGTATATTTTTAGGTGCTGAAAGGAATAGAAACACTTATACTAAAAGGCTGTCCATACATGGGCGGTACAGGCAACGACGAAGCAGATGCAGTAGAAGATGAGGATGACCCTGAAATTCGCATAGAAATCGTAGCCGCGCTGGCTCGCTTGAAGAGAATAAATAAGGGAGTTGTCACGCCCGAAGAAAGGTAGGAGCCCTCCTAATCCTATACTTATTACCCTTCCTTTCCACCTCTTATCCCTTTTCTGACGAGTTGGCGATGCACAAGTGATGCTACGGTAATCACCATCAATCTAGTTCGCCATCCTCGTATTATATATAAAAAAATAACCGTACAAATGAAGTACCTAAAACAAACGACGGGCGATCAAGATCCGTGCTTGAAAAATTTACTTCTATGAATATGAAAAACATGATCTGAGGCGTAATTTTGCGCAATTTACTCGCCGAATTTACTTTCCCTCATAAAACATCAGAAAAATATAATATAATATAATATATATGTTAGGATCTATATATTATATTGAAGTTATATTTCTAATGCGACTCGCAAAAGGTTGTGTTAAACGATTAACGCTACCATGGAGGGGGTATGAAAACACTTAAACTCTTAACATCAACTTATAAGAAATTTCAAAATTTGACTAACGCCATCTAGTAACATTAGACATAATTAATCGAACAAGGTATTTAAAAACATAACTGTGACAAGTTTTGCAGTTACGAATTTAATAATGACTTTATTTATTAATGATGCAAAATAAGTATAACTTCTCACGCGCGTACATAAGTACACGCTTTTTTTTCTATAGAGGAAACAGAAATTATACAACTGCCAACAAAATCGAAATTACCAAAAAGACCATGGTTAAATGGGACCACTTGAGACCCTTCCGACAATCTAGTATCACTTAAGCTACGGCGTTTGAAGAGGCCTCAGCTCCGGCTCCTAATGGGAACCATTACTGGACGTGCTCTATGGAACAAACACTTATTCACTCTAGGTGTTACAGCTAGCCCTCTTTGCAGAGCCTGCATGAAGGCAGACGAAACAGGCGCCCACGTCATTCTTGAATTTCCGGTGGCAGAATACCGGATACTATACCTCGGGTCTCCAAGGTCACTCTCAGAAATCGTTGGCAACGTCAAGTGTCCTAGGCTCTCTGGGGATGCTGGGTTGGCAAGAGTAGTGCCATCAACCCGTCACGCAAAAAAGGCGCACTAACGACGTCGAGTTGCGGAAAATAAGCCCGCGTCTACATACAAACAAATGGGACTACTTACAGTAACAGACAGACACAACCTCGGCTAAAAATTAAATTCTAAACTTGAAACCACCAATAAAATACAAGTGAACGTTATTCGATATTTATTGATATTATTTTTTTACAGAGAAGAAGCAAAAACGATGATGCTGCAATGGATCGAAGAGGGTGAGAAGGATGACGAAGAAGAATTATTTGATGAAATGCACCCAGAAGGGGAAGAGGAACCAGATCCTTAGATTTTATTGCCAAGTGCTTCTGTACTATTGTGAAGCTGTGACAGAGCTGTGTCTGTACGTTGAAGATATTTGAGAAAAAAATACTATATTAGTATTAAGCTATTTGGGACACAAAACCTCTGGGGGGTTAGGCAGAATCTCATATCTCACAAGTCGATCGTATCGTGATCACTGTGATTGGTTGACAGATCACCGTGTTTGGCCAACGGATTATTGCAAAATCACGCGTCGGTTTCTTAACCAATCAGTGATCACGATACGATCGACAAGTGAGATATGAGGTTCTGCCTAACCCCCCTGAATCAAGAAAAAATTTTTTTTGTCTGTTTGCGTACACCGACTATTCACAAGCAGTATTGCTTGTGAATAGCCTAAATATTTCGCTGGTGTAGGAATTGAACCCTTGACACTTGGCAGATCAGCTATAATTTTTTGGGCCGGCATCTAGACCACTCCGCCATCTGTGCAGCATCTCAGCATATACTTTAATTCCTGTTAAATCTGCCAGTCAGTTTTTATCCTTTCTATCTCCTATACCTTTCTATCTCCTATACCTTTCCATACCTCTGGTGTTGCTAGCGTCTATGGGCTACAGTAACTGCTTGCCAACAGTTGGGTCGTACGCATATTTGACGTCCTTTTAGTATAAGGAAAAAAATAAATAGCCAGTGTTAACTGAACATTAAAAAAAATTTTGCTACTAATTGACAAGTCTCTCTTAGCAAAACGCTACAAAAAAAATCTTCAACAAATCTTACTTCAGTACCGGCGAATTTAGTTGAAAGTATGAAGCAGTTATTGTTGATGTGGCTTTTGAGAGTAGCAGGGGTCTCGCTACGATCGGCAAGTCTCGGTGGGCATTGGTATCGCAGTCTTTCTAACCACGTGCTTTGTGCACGTTTTATTAAACTCTCTTCAGCTAAGTATCTCATCCGCATCCGAAAGTCATTAACCTCAGAACTTCTGATATTGTCGAATTCATTTAAACCTGGTAAATAAAAATATAATTTTGGTTATAAATTATTTATACTTAAGATCTTGTTATATTATATTATCTTATTGTTGAAGGGGTAAGCAGAAATAACACACACATATCGTACTTGATAACTCAATCCATGTATCTACTTTACTTAGCCGTCGCCATACAAAACCTGTGGATTTCTGTAGTGGAATAATGTATTCATAATCAGTCATACATGGACCCGTGAAAGTCCCCACATTTAGGAAGCTCTTAAAGTAGGTATTTTGAAAATTGGATTTCATCGTCTGTCCCCTCTTAATACAGATTGGAAGATATACATAGCATGTGTGTTTAAATTTATACGAGCACGGCAATGTTAGATATTCAAAGGGATTACAATTATGATAGTCCAGTAGTTCAGTAGTAGTAGTTAATTTATAACTAGAACAGGACAATAAATGCAACAAAGAAAAATAATATACTATTTTTATACAATGTAAACAAAATTATTACGAAACCATTGAGTCACAGAACGTAAATGGTAAAAGGAAGTCCTTCAATATATAATCCATAATATAGGATATATTTTTATTACAGATACTATTAGACAAAGCATGATAAATAATAACCATTGGTACTACTGGGTATATTGGATTGAAAACACAACTAACTACGGGATTGAAGCACATCAGTGTGTTTGGCTGGAGCATGAGATAGCCATTTATTCTTTCATTTCATATCTGTGATATGGAACTACCATTACGTTTAAATAAAAATAAAAAACCTATTTTCTATTCAATAGTAACCAAAATCATCTACTGAATTGATTTACTGAAATGTACATCTCTTGTATACTTAGTTCACACATCTATTGCTAGGTCCAAAAGATGCTCATAATTATACTCACGCTTTCCAATCAGATGGCTGATTTGTGTGTTCAGTGATTGTTCTCCAGGTCTTTCAACTGATCTTTTAGCAATTATGAACACCCCACAAACCGGTTTTATATCCCGTATACGTTTGGTCTCATCCTCTATTTCCTCTGCTACGGCCAGAGAATTAACAAATTGGAACACATAACTGGACATCTCATGCAACATCCCAAATAAGGGATAGTTGACAGCCCTGTCCCACAGGTCCTGCAAACAATAAATATTTGTTATAACACTAGCCTTCTCGACATTGCCAGCAATATTACAAAAAATTGCCTGTTGTTAAGACTTTCTTCTTTTACTCTCACTCTGTCAGTTCTAATATATGAATTTTGTAGAAAATCTGCAATGACAACAAGTCTTCTTTTAGGATAAAAAATTGCATATTCCAACCATAAACATCGTGGCGTACTTGGTAGTGTAATGGACTTCCGTGTACGAGGTTGTGGGTTTGATTCCCACTCAGGACAATTATTTGTGTGATGAACACAGATATTTGTATTGCGTCTGGATGTTTTCTATCTATTATATGCATGTATTTTAAAAAAAAAGTAATATATGTATTATATCCGTAATCTGGTACCCATAGCACAAGCATTAAGCTTAGTTTGGGACCAGAGGATGCTGTGAAATGTCAGAAAGTATAGAAACAAGCAACAAATATACTTGCATTGACAATAAATGTATAAAACCCTAGAAAGAGACTAGAAGGCCCTAGAACCCCAAGGGCTCCATATATAGGTGAAAAATACTGAAGGGATAATATTAAAAAATAATAAAACAATGACAAGTGTGAGTGAAACTCGCGAGAAGAGGGCTCTGTTTTTTTAAATGTGACTCTGCATTTTCGGCTATAAGGGCGGTGGAGGTATAATTGTAAATCTTCAGCTATTTTCTTAAACAACTTCAAAACTATAATCTTAAAATTGTAAAACAAATACATTTGAGATTCTCAGTTTCTCTGTGAGTTTTTGGATCACCAACTTACATATGGAAAAAGGTAGAGCTCAATCAATAATGCATGCAAAAGATCTGGTGTTTTCTTCTAAAGTAAGTTTGTAGAACATTTATTATTTTATAGCAGGGCTCCATTACAATTAATATAATTATAATGGGGGCTCATTTTGAAAGAATTAATTTTCTAAAAGGGTATTGTCATTACAAAAGTTTAAGAACCGCTGCCCTAGTTTAGGATATGACATGCAGCAACAGCCTAATGCTAAAAGTAAAACAGAGGAGAGATAGTAATACTAAAGTTTCAAGTTAATTCTCAAGACAAGTTTGTAGTTTTGAAATCATTGTGACCTGAATTTTTGGAATATGTGCAACAACCAAAATAAATCTTGCATGTTTATGACATAAATCTATACAAATCGATAAAATTGAAGTGTCTGTTTATAATGTCTAAATAATAGCTTGTTACTAATTGCATATGAATGTATATAGGTATATTACCTCCCTTACCTTGGCTGTATATCTGTGTGTTTTGCTAATTTTCTAAACAGACTGAATTGGATGGGGCTTTCACTGGCAGATAGCTCATGTTATAAGGAGTAACTTAGACCACCTTTATTTTTAAAAGGTAATTAGGGATCTGCACAAAAACTAACTAAATTCCACATAGACGAAGTCGCGGGTTGCTGCTAGTCAATCATATTTTGAAAGGAAAAAGTGCCCCTTTTAAGACAACACCCTACACTAGGATATAATCCCTAATTTGTAGGGAACTTTACACACACATAATCAGACAAGATACACCTAGACACAAAATAAATATTTATTGACCACACCAAGAATTGTTCTGTTTGGGAATCAAACCCATAAACACTACACGGTTGGTCTCTAAGCCACTATCCCATTTAGGTAATTCAGGCAGTCTATGTGTAACACCAACATTTCATAATGCCCAATGCATGGGTGTATTATAAAATGAATAAAGATGCTCATGGCACCATTGTGAATACTATTATGTACATGTGTATTATTTTTACAGAATACTATTATGTACCTATTTATTGAACCCATACATGTGTATTATTTTTACAATCTTATTGCCCGCAGTCTCAAAAGGCTTTGGAAGAAGTCCATCCATCCATCCATCAGCTTTTCATCGTCCACTGCTGGACATAGGCCTCCCCAAAGTGGGGGTTTTACCATAATCGCCACGCTTGGCAGATGGGTTGGCGATCACAATGGATGTTTTTAGTACACAGAGAAGCGCTGCTGCCCGGTCCCCCGGTACTCCCTTAGTCGGCTTTTACGACTCCCATAGGAAGAGACGTTCTTGTAAAACTCTGACATTAATATTACATAAGGAATTTAGGGCAGCCAAGACTACTACATTATTTTCAGTGACTAAAGCAGAGTATCCTAGTAACAAACAAATTAATTTGACTTTTATTTTTTCCTAAATGTTATTTCAACGTTAACCCCATAGCGCTGTGTCCTAATAGACATTTCATGCATTTAATATTTTAAAACAATTATCAAAGATATAATGCAGTCTTTGATGTTGTAAACATTGTAAATACACTTTCTAATTGCATCAACCAATCTATCTCTGTAAACATGTTACTCAATACATTGACCCACTTTCCAAAAATGCAATCATAACATCGTGTCGGCGTGAGTCACAACCACACAAGGGTATTCCTTCCTGTCACTAACCTCTTTGACATCCTGAATAGTGGCATCCCAACTTATTCTCACAGGAATGTAAACAGAGTTTGGAAGCAAGCATGTCAGTTCAACAACATCTGACGGTGTCGTCGTCCAATAGTCATACTTAAACGGGCAACTTGGCGCAGGAACCATTGTTTTTGTTATTAATCCTCCGGGTTACTATAATTACCCCCGCGACATCTTGTATACTTTCACTGATAACTAGCCTTTAGAGCGACCGGGTCACCGTCTCCAACTGCAAATAAAATACACAATTCAGCCTGTTGAAACTGATAACTGTGGATTTGTTGATTCATAGCATTTCCTGGTATTTTAACCAGAAGCATAACGCCATTCGAAAAGGCACTGTCAACGATAATTTACAAAAAACAAGTTACAAATTCAATAAAATTTAAGAAATGTTCAGACGAATTACCATCACATAAATATTTACATAATTCGAGTACTATGGCATTTAAAAATCATAAAATATTAAATATGTTTTCGGGAAATTGTAAATAAAGATTACGTTACGTGCTACTATCATACTATTTTTTTTTATTTGATTTATTTAAGGCTTTGGCAAAACCATCAGCCTATATTTCTGGCTATACGTATTACTCTTTGGCCTATACCATCATACTATGTTATAATTTATATAAGTACTATACTCTTAATCGGATCGGATCGGATGAGATGTCGACCCGTAAATCGATAGCTTTTATTATCTCGTGACAAGCGTTTGTCACTATTATAGGTTTTTGTGATAGGTTTACACAACTGTGTTTGAGACGTGATTGGCTAATTTAAGTAGATTATGTTTGGTAATGGCCAATTGTAAACAAGTATATAGGGAAGTGACAATTTAATTTTTTTAGACCACAGAGTACTTTTGCATATAATAACCATAAATAATTACAGATGACTGACAGACTCAACACTCAACACAGTAAAGATGGGTTAATACCGATAATTGTCAATATCAGCTGATATGAATGTATTCTTCAAGCAATATCATAATATGTAAACTAATATATGAATATCACTAATATTTAATACGCAGGATATAGAGATATGCCGCATATCATGATATCATATATGCATATCAGTTAGTTTGTGCTGTTTATTCGTTTCAGAATAATATCTAACTATCATTATATTCACATTAATATCTGTTTAATATTGTTACTTGTTTTAATAATGGTATTCTATAGCATTAATAAAACAAGTAACCACTTTAAAAAAATACATTATTAAAACAATTAACAATATTAATAACTTGCTGTTTATAGGTGGACACTTTTTTTCAACTTATCCCATATACAAGACGGTCCTCCTTACTTCTACACTCCATAATAGATACCACCATTTTTATTTCAATTATACGTACGATGTTCTCACCGATATGCAATTCTATCTAGTCTATGGATATAGCAACACACGGTAACACACCCATGTTCAGTGGTCACTGTTCATGTTCACGATATAGTGAATATGGCATATTAGCAATACGCCCGTATTAGCCTATCAGATTGAGTCGGATTACTGATACATGAATACATCCAATATCACTAATATCTTAATGCATATGAATATATCGGTTACATCTGTACAACACAGTCAACACAACACTAAGCCACACTAGGCTCAACAACTCAACAGGAGTTTTTGGCATAGATATTATAGAATTATTGATAGATAAGTTTTAGGGTTTCGTTCGCAATGCAAAATTTAATGAATGTGTGATAAATAAAATGTTTGAACACTCAGTCAAAGTATCACGACACTACAAAGAAGCTACTAAAATCTATAAAAAAGCTTGTACTGAAGGCGCCAGCGTGAAAACCTTGCTGTACGACCACAAACTTCGTTACTATGTAGGTACAAAATTTCCCACATTTTTATGATTTTTGAAATTCATCTCTTTTATGAACAAGGAAACTTATTGACTTATCGTGTTTGCAGAGAACTGAAGTTCTATACGCATTGGTATCAGAAACAATCAAACATTCAAAGTTTTTAGACGATTTATTTGCACACTTTAAAGTATTTGAGAAAGAACCACGTTTAGATCCATGGATTGCAAAAATTCTTGCAACAGAACTTCTATTCGGCAAAAAACATTTAGCTGGCACAAGCAAACCTGAGCAAACAATTATCTCGTTCGAAGCCCAGTTTCAGAGTTATCTACAAGCCCATGAGAATGAGCTTAACAATACGGGTAATATTTCATTTATTCTTTTTTTTTCAGATATAATACTGCCTTATGCAATATGGCTGAAGCAACTGAAGTTCCTTTAATGTCTAGACAGACCAAAGAGGCTGTTTTAGTCCTTGCAAACCTATTTATGTACAGTGTTGCTATGTTCACATTACCATTTGTTGCATTCTTTGGTGTTCAACATGTACTGACAGAGTATTATCCTGTAGGCTCTTTTGCTGTCACTGCGGGGTCAGTAGCAGCATCAGTATTAGTTGTTAATATAATTATATTTGCATATGCATATAAAGCTTATCATGAAAAAGAATATGATGAGCATGGAAATGAGATAGATCAACACAAGTATGATCCATTGCCTACTGAACAATCTGAAAAGAGGAATTTAAATTTAAAACAAGATTGATTTCATTTATATTTATTTATAACACATTCCATTATGAGACAGTTCACTGTACCCTCCGATGTGGAATTAGTAATTTATGTATGGATGTTTAATTATCTAAAATTCTAATGCTGAACTTATCATAAATTTAACCAGTGTTTCATATTTTATTGGTCTTGTACCATTTTAGTTAGACACATTAAATTATAATAGTATTTATTTTGTTTTATTAAAATGTCCTTGGAATATATTTAATATGTTATTCGCTAAGCAATGAGTTTAGTTTAATAGTTTTATAAACTCAACTACCATAAGATTTACATTTTAATTATCATCCAATTACACTAATTAACAAAAAAAAATTTGGTGAAAATTATAAATACCTATATATAGATTTTTGTTAATCTCACTAAGATTACTGCACATGTCTCTGATGAAATTGAATGTAGTACTTAGTGAATTTGTAACCCTTAGAGCGTAATATGTGCTCATAATGTAGCATAACACTGGATCAGAGAGACTCATAAGTAAGACTTTAGTGCCACCAATAAAGAGTTAAAAAATTATACAATTTTTAAAATCAATACTATAAAGAGTAAGTTTAATGTATAGTGCTAAGCATGTCAAATGCTAAAAATATATATAAAAATATCTAAATACTATAAAGAGGTTTGGAATTTGCTATATATAAAAAATAAAATTAGTTTAGTCTGGATGTTCTAATATAGAACACCAACATATCATATACTAAAACCTTCTCCGTAACACGCTGCATCTTATGGTATAAGTATTATTCCGATCGGTTCAGTAGTTTTCGCAGTATAACCGAACAAAAAACCGGCTCTCCTTTTATTTAGTAGGTATATATTTCACCAAAGGAATGTAACAGTTCCAGTGGCCCGCCAATAAAGGCGGCACACGGCGGGTTTCTTTAGTGGGTGCAGGCACCACACTACCCTGTTCATTGCCACAAACGACGGGGTGTGCGGTTAGGAAAATAAAAAAATGTATCTAATATATAAAATTCTTGTGTCGCGGTGTTTGTGGTTGAACTCCTCGGAACCGCTTAACCGATTCTCATGAAATTTTGTGTGCATATTGGGTAGGTCTGAGAATCGGACAACATCTATTTTTCATCCCTCTAAATGTTAAGGGTTACCCCTAATTTGTTTTTATATTCAGATAAATTTTTATTTTTTATAATACAGCATTAAAAAATACATATAACCCTAAATTTTCAATCTTCTACGATCAACCTCTATTTTTTATTTGTTAATTTTACAAAGTTAAATTTTTTTGGCAAGATTTTTATTCTTATTTTGTCATGACTTAGAATAAAAAAAATTATATTACTCTCGATTTTGCACCCCTCTACGATCAACCCCTATTTTTCCATCGCGATTTTAATTTTTTTTAATTTTTAATAATTTCCTTTAATTATGATTTTTTTCTCAATTCAATTTGATCTTCCGCCTTCACCGGTCGATAACTGATCAACTATCAATCGATCAGTTATTCCCACTAGATGTCAACCTTTGTCACCTCTCATCCAGCAAACATCACGGAGTAGGGATGAGAACGAAGCCGGTCTCCTGTCTTACTATACAGTTTTCGACCATTTTTTTTGGTTTTATTTGTGTATCGATCGTAGCAGTGACTGTTATACGTAGGTATTATTTTAATTTTTCAGTGCAACTCTTATGTTAATTTTACTCTCATTGTATATTTATTATTAATTTCCAGTGCAATAATTATTTATTCGCAATTTATTAATAACTGATAAAGACAGTTTTAAGTAGGTATTAGTTAATTAAGTGATCTCATGTAAATAAACACGTGTTGTGAGCTCCCGCCAACAACGGCCATTACCGTAAATACTGTACCTGTATATACAGTGGAATCCGTTTATAATGACATCGCAGGGACATAACAAATACGTCATACTAAGCGGACGTCATACAAAGCATTTTGTAGAAAATAAATAATCTATTTTTGTTAGTATGTATTTATTTTAATAGAGAAAAACAAAGTCAATTACCCAGCGAGACTCAAAACAAAAACGCCAGTGATTTAAATCTTTCGAAGAAAAAGATTTATAAATCCCTGATCTCATTGGTGATTTAGTTTGCGCATCTCTGAAAGCCATGCACGCGCGGAACGTTGTCGGATATCACGTGACTCCCCCGAACACTGCCGAAGGTGTTAGGAATTAGGAATCGTGCCGGTCACTATAACTGGACACAATTTATTAAAAATGGGTCACAATAAGCGACATGTCACTACAAGCGAAGTCATTATATCCGACTTAGTTATAAAGAATTTTATGAAAACCAAACTTCACTGTGTAATTACGTCATAATAAGCGGTTGGTCTATATACCCGGGCTAGGCTGGTCTCTGGACCGTGGGGGCGCTCCTGCCGATCTTGGAAGAATGGGCACGGCGGCAGCACAGAGTCCTCACCTTCCGGTTGGTGCAGGTTTTGTCGGGACACGGTTGCTTCGGCAAATACCTGCACACGATCGCTAGGAGGAAGACGACCCCAGGCTGTCACCACTGCGACTGCGGCGAGGACTCGGCGCAGCACACGCTCGAGTCGTGCCCGGCCTGGGATGTGCAGCGCCGGGAACTCGCTGCAGTCATAGGCGTGGACCTGTCGCTGCCGACCGTTGCGCGAGCGATGGTTGGCAGTGACAGGGCCTGGACCGCGGTCGCCGCCTTCTGCGAGGCTGTCATCTCGCGAAAGGAGGGGGCGAAGAGGGCCCGGGAGGAATCCTCCTTCGCGGACCCGATTCGCCGCCGGCGCGCGGGGCGGCGCGCGCGCGCTTACCTGCGCCTGATGCCGCCCTAGCTGAGGCTGCGGACGGTGGGGTCGGGGAGTACCCTGCCGTCCGCCGAAGCCTACCACGAAGGTGTGACGCCCAAGTGCGCGGGGCGTCGCACAAGAGAGGGTGCCCGAAGGGGCTGCCGCCTGCGGATCGCGGTGAAACGACGCGGTTCCCGTGATCCGCCGTAGCAAGGGCGGGTGAGGGCGCACGGTGGGTTTTTAGTGGCTGAGAGCCCCACACTACCCCGTTGTCTTCCCGGGCAGCGGGGTGTGCGGTAGGACATTTTTGCCCACCTAAAAAAAAGGTGTATTACACACCCACGACTCTCCAGCTATGTTGAAGTCCCACGTAATAGGGGGCGAGCCTATTGACGTCTACCGGGCATATTTCCAAACTTCCCCGATCGAGCCGACCCATTCATGCTGGTATAAGCGAGGATCTACCACCAAATTAAGTATTACTTACTGATCATCACGCCATGGCCCTTGCGGGGTAGGCAGAGAGTAGACAAATAAAGTACTTATATATAAGTATAATAATAATCGTAAGTTTTCTGATCCAGTGGTTCTCAAGCCTAGATATGTGCGCATCAATACCAACCTTATTACCGTGTCTGATGCAATCAAAGCGTTTCAAGATGAGGGGTACCGTCTTTGTAGTAATTCATCGGAGTCATACTCAGACTATGTGGAAAAACTAAACTATCTCAACCACGAGGATTTCATTCAAGACTATCACCTGGATTGTGTTTTCGCGTTCGCAAGCGGAACTAAGTTTCATGATAATAAATTATATTTGGAAAAGAAGATTATTTTGCAAGACAAGGTTAGTCGACAAGTTTACATTAATGTTTAAAGAATGTAAGAAATATATATACATGAATATTAATATATTTAATATATATTTGAAAATATGACATGTGCAGGGAGAAATCAAAATCTCTGACATTTACACAAAGGTGGATACGTTTTATTACGCTGGTGCGTATTACTATATACTTACTTACAGGTTCAGTATTGTCTATACTATTATAAAGCTGTAACAGAGCTGTGTCTGTACATTTAAGATATTTGAGAAAAAAATTACTGTAATAGGCTATATAGGCGTGTTTAACACAAAAGGATTTTTTTTAGATTTTTTTGTCTGTTTATCTGTTTGTTTGTTCGCGCATCACGCAAAAACTACTGAACAGATTTTGATGCAACTTTTTCTGTGTGATAGCTCTCGATTAGACTTAACCTATACCAGTTGGTGTAGGTACATTTTATCCCGCTACTACATCGGAACTGAGATAACTATAGCCTAAAACTAGCTTTTGACTGCGGCGAAGCGGTCAAAGGCTAGTAATATATTAAAAACCTTTTTATGGGATTTTTTTAAAATTCTCAATAAATAATAGAAATTGAGGTTTAAGCATTGTGCGTGCTATGCTAAGTATTATTCGTTACTCTTAGTTTGCATAAGATTTTAGTACAGTCATATAGTGTTTTTAACTGGAAAGTTTTCAGGGAGCTTTGAAAATGGGTAATTTTATAGATTTCGATGTGAGAGTAGAAGTAGATCTGAAGGTGGGGTGGAAATTTATGGGTTTTTTTTTTAACCAAAAGTCAAATTGAATTACACTTTGCGGGCAGCGCTCGTACGCCAAAACTATTAATTTTACAAAAATTATGTTATTACATAAATCGTAGGAAATTTTCTCTTGTTTAATATTGTATATAATATGTATTTACTTAAATGTTTTCATCGTAAAAGGAGTCTAGTAGGTATTAGGCGCCGTTTTTCCAATATGGCGGTGCGAGCGGCAAAGATACGAGGTGGCAATGTTATAATTCGGAAAGAGCACTTCCAAATCTATAAAGTTACCCATTTTCAAATCTCCCAGAAAACTTTCCAGGCATTCTGTTTTTCGAACCAAATGACTATATTGCCTGTCTTGCTTGCAGTAATGCGCATAGATATCGCGCACACATTTTATGTCCAGAAAGCTCAAAGTAGATTTTTGAAAAGACAATGTTAGAAAGTTAGCGTAGCTAACCTTAGTATGGTGCATTATAGCTCAAACTAGATATACATAGTTTTGATCATAATTATTTTGATAATTATCTGTTTGATTAACACAGGCTACAGCATTAGCCGTATATTTGCTGGCGCCACGACCTGGTAGTCATGTATTGGATATGTGCGCAGCACCCGGCGTCAAAACCTCACAACTGGCTGCTTACATGGAGAATACTGTAAGATCATTTAACTTCTAAGTACCTATATATATACAGTCGTGGTAAACTAATTAGGGACAATCTCTAGTTGAGCCAAATTGTGAATAATTTTTTTTATTTTCCAACGAGTCTTAACAATATTCCATATCTTTTACATGTAAGTATAATTAGTCATTGATGTGCCCGATTATACAAACAATAACAACTTCTTAAAAAAGAGGTTTAAACCTCTTTACAGTATAGCTGATAGGTTATCATAGTGCTATTTGTTCAAAGAATGCTGGCTGGCCATTTAATTAGGGACACTGAGGTATTGCGTTCTAATTTCAGAATTTGAATCTTAATACTTTTTTATTTCTTTTCTTATTGTTTTGTGGTAGTTTTGGCGGCAATTCAGATATTTAATTTTAAGTTTTGAGAATTATTTTGAAGAAACATGGGCAAAAATAAATGTTGCGATCCAACACTACGAAAAATTATCATGAAGTTTGTCGAGCGTGGTTGGTCATACCGAAGGATAGCACGACATTTAAATTGTTCAAAAACTATGGTATGAAATGCAGTGCAACATTTCAGGCGCTATAACACAGCTTTAAATGTGTCCAGAACAAAAAGATCAAGAGAAGAAGATAGAATGATAACCAGGTTAGCTAAGAAAGATCCGTTTCTAGGCTCTATTTTAATAAAACACGAAATGTTTGGGGCAGATGAAAGAGCCGGTGTATCAGCGAGGACCGTTCGACGACGTCTGGTAGAAGCAGGGTTGTTCGGAAGAGTGGCTCGCAAAGTACCGTTGTTGAAGAAAGAACATAGAAATGCTCGTTTGGCGTTTGCACCTAAATATGGACATTGGACCTTCGCCCAATGGCAACATGTATTATTCTCTGACGAGACCAAGGTTAATTTGATTTCTTCAGATGGAAAGCAATATGTACGGCGTCCTGTAAAAGCGGAAATGAATCCAAGATTCACAAAAAACCAGGTGAAACATGGCGGTGGAAACATTAAAATGTGGGGTTCATTTTCTGGACATGGAGTGGGACCTGTGAGGAAAGTTCAGGGTAACTTAGACCAACATCAATACAAGGCAATATTGGAAGAAACTATGCTTCCCTATGCTGAGGAGCATCTCCCTATTATATGGACGTTTCAGCAGGATAACGACCCGAAACATACCGCGTGTTCAGTCAAGTCGTTTCTTACCAGTCAGTCAGTATCGGTGCTAGATTGGCCAATAGCCCGGACCTCAACCCAATTGAGCACCTTTGGCACGAAATCAAGAAAAAAGTTGCCACTTATCGTACTACAAGTTTAGATGAACTTAATGAAGCTTTTGTGAGGCATGGGCAAACATTCCTGGCGAAACATGTCAGAAATTGATAATGTCTATGCCACATCGGTGTCAAGCGGTAATTACTAACAAAGGTTTTGCTACTGGGTATTGATTTTACACGTAATAAAATGGAGCTGTTAAAGATATTATAATACTGCAGATTATTAGTTTTGTTTAACTCTATTATACTTTACTGTCCTTAATTAAATGTCCAGCTACAGAATTGTACCTTAAAATTTAATACATGTTTAACCTTTGATATTAAATACTTTTATCTATTTATTTAATCTTTTATTTACAGCCATTTATAGCATAATAATCGGTACATAACCGGTTATAGCTCTTCACTATCTTGAATGTCCCGAATTAGTTGACCACGACTGTATATATATTATTTCAGAAGATTCTTTTTTTTTTGCAATTTTTAGCAGTTGTTATGCTCAGCTATTTTACTAGAACAAATTTTTGTTAAAGTGGAAACAGAGTCCATTGGCGTGAGTCTTTTAAGACTAAGTACGTGAGGTAGTGATTGGGCGCAAGTAGGTTATACGAGTATATAAAAAAAAATGTTCTAGTACTTCTCAATAATTTTTGTTAGCATATTTTTAAATATACTTATATATTTTAAAATATGTAATGAACACATCACAATAATATTACTAATTATAAAAAGCGCCATCTATTAAGCATGTGTTTAACTATATAATTATGTAGTTTGCAGTGTTATTTCTTTACAGGAATTTTGTTACCTACTCTATCAGGCGAACAATTATATTAACGTTTTATATCTATATTTTTTAGCAATTGACATGCTCCGCTACTTTTTAAAGTATAAATTATTTGTGAATAAGGAAAAAGAGATTTTTAGTAGGAGCGGGAATCGAACCCGCGTCTTTTCCAATCCGGGGAAGTGCTCTAAGCCACTGAGCTATCCTACTGATCTTTCGATCTTCCCAATTTCCTCATCAAATTTGTCTTACGACCAACGCTATAAGATAATTAAATTAACGTTATTATATTATTCTTTTGCCGTGTGAGGCCGGCTTTAGAATTGTCCCACCCCTCTCTACCCACAGGAGTCGTAAGAGCCGACTGTGTGAATACCGGGGTAGTGGGCAGCAGCACTGACTCGAGTATTAACAACATCCACTGCGATCGCCAACCTGCCTGCCATGCGTGGCGATTACGGTATTATCACCCCTTTGGGGAGGCCTATGTCCAGCAGTGGACGTTAAAATGCTGATGGATGGATGGATGGATTATATTATTATACTTTATATTAAAGATGACATTTGCTCGTTATTAATAAATGTAGCAGCAGCTGTAACTCATAGATTGAATAATACCACAATTAATATATCACCGGCGGTAAAACTGTTATTTCGACATAAGAAATAGGCACTTAAATTTTATTTATTTGTATAAATAATTAATGTTTCTCTCGCAGGGTCAAATCTTCGCAGTAGAAAGAGATACCAGGAGATGTGAACTATTACAACAATTTATTGAAAATACGGGATGCGAGTTTGTCCAAGTCCATAACAAGGATGTATTGGAATTTAGAAAAGGCTCTTTGGATACAATAGAATACATACTGTGTGACCCTAGCTGTTCCGGGTCAGGTAATTAAATATAAATGCTGGCTTGTAAATCTATACACTACACTGACTACACACAAGATGCATACATTTAAGATATTTGAGAAAAAATGCTGTATTAGGCATTGATAATACAATGGTATTAGGCTATATGTATAGGCGTGTCTCCAAAATATTTTACTTTTTGTCTGTTTGTTTGTTCGCACATCACCCAAAAACTACTGAACGGATTTTTATTTCATAGTTCTTGATTAGACTGAAAAACTGGTATACCTACATTTTATCTGGCTACTATATCGGGAATCTGTTATCTATACTATTATAAAGTTGTAACAGAGCTCTGTTACAACTTGTTTCTGTACATTTAAGATATTTAAGAAAAAATACTGTATTAGGCTATAAATAATATATTAATAATGTTTATCTGTTTGTTCGTTCGCGCATCATGCAAAAACTACTGAATGGATTTTGATGCAACTTGTTTTATTTGATAGCTCTTAAAAACTGGTACGTTTTATCCAGCTACTATATTGGGATATTACCTAAAACTAGCTTTTGGCTGCGGCGGAGTCGCGGGCAAATACTAGTATAAACTAAGGCTAGTTTTAAGTAAAAAAACAATGTTATATAAGATACCCTTCATCAGACGAGAGTATAGTTTTCATATGCATAACTATCCTCTGATATTAACTTTTTTACCCACCATTAAATCAAGTAGGTAATAGTTACTGTTCCAACCAAATGGCTGTGGCTATTCCCACTATGCTTGTAAAAAATTTCTAACGTATAAACTTTTGTTCCATGATATAGGCATGGACTGCACTTTACACCTATATCAGAAAGACGAGGCAAGACTTGAAAAACTAACAGCATTTCAAGAAAAGATTTTAAGACATGCAATGAATGCATTTCCAAACGCCAAAAGAATAGTCTACAGTACGTGCTCTTTGTATCCCGAAGAAAATGAAAGAGTTGTTATGAACGCACTAAAATCCTCAAAAGCCAAATGGAAGGTATTAGATTTGAGGCAATTACTCAAGGGCAAGTGGAATAACTTTGGTTCGGTTAAGTACGGCAACTTAGGTACACGGTGCCTTTATGCGATACCGGAATCAGATTTGACGACAGGATTTTTCGTGGCTGTGCTCGATAGAGACGAAAGATATACGGAACTTACGGAAAAGATTGAAAATGATAAAAATATAATAAAAGAACAAAAGAGACTTGCATTTGAGAAGAAGCAATTAGAAGCAAAAATATTTGAATCTACTAGTAATCAGGATAATGAATCAGGAGTTGATAAAAATGAAGACAAAAGTGAAGAAGGCATTTCTGTCGAAAATACTGATGTTAGCATGGAAATTCCCAAAACAAGAAAAAAGAAACGTAAAAACCGGGACAGCCAGGCATTAAACGAGATTATTGATAATTTGGACTCTCTAGGAGTAGAAGCAGGACCAGAAACTAAGAAAATAAAGGTAGAAGCGACTGCAGGCTCACTTGAAGATATGACAAAAGTCGAGTCTAAGGCAAAAAAGCGTAAAAGAGCTAGTGATTTATGTGAAGCCGAAGTTGTAGAATCTCAAGCAGATTGCGACACCACTTCCAAAGTGAACAAGTATAAGAAAGTGAGTAAAAAGATAAGTAAAATGGGAATTGATGATTCTCATGAAAACCCTAGTGCGATGTTTGTTAAGACAAAGAAGAAAAAAGAGAAGAAACATAAAGATAATTAGTTTCTTCTCTAATAATGTTACAGTTTATAAAGAATTTTTAAATAATATTTTATTTTATAATATTTTTTATTAAATAAAAATACTTCTAGACGTTACTTATCAAATTTATTAGCTTCTCGATGGATGCTGTAGGATCTGTATCAGCAGGAACAGGGATGGTTTTGAGTATAAGAAACGTTGATATCGTAAAAATCTTATTCATAAAAAGCCATGAAATTTGTAATAGAAGACTATTACGGCTAATATTTTTATGATTATAATTGTTTTGTTATTTTTTTTAACTATTAAATCTCTAATTAATTGAAGTACGTGTTTTATTTAAAAAGCCGTGTTGGTCTGTTAAAGTTTAGTGCAACAATATCAACTACACTTACACCAAGAGTTGTTGCAGTTGTCACATGTTATTTTAATAAATAAATAAATATTCACGGACACTTTCACACAACGTCCTCTGGTCCCAAACTAAGCTTAATGCTTATTCTATGGGTACCAGATTACGGATATAATACATAATTATACTACTTTTTTTTGTAAATACATACATATAATAGATAGAAAACACCCAGACGCAGTACAAATATCTGTGTTCATCACACAAATACTTGTTCTGAGTGGGAATCGAACCCACGACCTCGTGCACGGAAGTCGGTTACATTAATTTACCGACTACGCCACGAGGTCCGTCAATTTTAGTCTTAACTTTTCTTGTTACTTGAACAACTCGCAAAAGTAATGTATTATCGAAATTGATGGTCCCGAGTGAATGTCACGATAATTCAGTTGGCAGAGCTTTTGAACGGTATTCAGAAGGCGCGGCTTAAACCCCGTTCTTCGTCCCCTTTGCGTTCAATGAACATATCAATTTTATTTCGTCCAATACTATCAGAATTCATTCAATTAATATTTCCAGATTGTCCGTATGGTGACGGACTAAGAATATAAGTGTCACCACCCCATTCTTCCCCACGGGTGTCGTATGAGGTGACTAAGGGAAATAAGCAATTATCATCCATTGCATGACTGGTGGTAGGGCTGGGTACCAAGTGGGAGTACTCATGGTGTCAGGCCCGAGCGGGTTGGTAGCACCATCTCCCGCTCCCGTGTGACCGGCCATGAAGCACATCGTTGCTTTTCGGCTGTAGCAGGAGATAGCCGTTTATTCTTTCATTTCATATCTGTGAAATACGGTTACCATTTACCATCAGATGGGCCGTGGCTTGTATGCCACTAAATGCAATAAAAAACAAAATTCTTTAGCTTCGATTTCGCTGACTGTCCACTAGTGAAAGTCTGTTCCATCAGTCCTATGCTGCATTGTCCAAATGCGTGGTTACTATGCCTGAACTGAAGTAACTGCCTACATAAACATTTTTTTATTCAAAACATAATGAAATATTTAGTGATCATATTTCTTGTTACGACGAAAGTTTGCAAAATAGTGCGTGGGGATCTTAGTTTGAAACCCTGCTAGAAAGCTATCGTTTCATCGAAGTTTTATTGCTTACCTATAGTGGCAGATGAACCTCGGTCCACTAGATGGTAAGTGGTAACCGCCACTCACGGACTCAATAATACTAAGAATAGTGCCAAACCGCTGCTTGCCATTTCGTTTCGTGAACGGCGAAATAATAGATGAGTGGCTATCTCCCGCCGTAGCGAGTTGCTTCGCGCTCCGTCACATGATGGACGGTGGTACTGACCACTGCTCGGGCGTGATAACAAATGAGCACACCGACTTGCCAACACCAACATTTATACGAGTGAAAATATAAGTACGTTTATTTAAACTTCGTTTTTACTAACTTTTGTACATTTATTATTTTACTAGTTTTTGCATATAACTTCGTTTCCGTGTAGGTAAGCTCAAAATTGAGTCAATATTATAATACTTAGGTCCTTACATATGAAATTGGCGTTGCAAAGGCAAAAAGCAAAACGATTTTCTTAAAATGAAATTATTTTAATTGCTGTGCACTTTTGCCATTTTATCAGTAGTTCATAGATTCCTTTGAATAGATACAAATACCCTGTCTATTACCTACTCTAAACCACATAAATACCTAAACTATATACAAAGGTATCTGTCCACAGGAACCCCTTTCGGGGTAAAATGTAGTAAGTCATTTTCTGTACCTGCTCCGGAATATATTTATGCCAAAAACTATGTTACGTCATATTACCTACTCTACGCCACATAAATACCTAAACTATATACAAAGGTATCTGTCCCACAGGAACCCCTTTCGGGGTAAAATGTAGTAAGTCAGTTTCTGTACCTGCTCCGGAATAGATTTATGCCAAAAACTATGTTACGTCATATTACCTACTCTACGCCACATAAATACCAAAACTATATACAAAGATAGCTGTCCCACAGGAACCCCTTTCGGGGTAAAAATAAGTCTTAAATCCTTTTCTGTACCTGCTCTGGAATAGATTTATACAAAAAAAACTATGTTACGTCGTGAAATCATAACAAACATTCACATTATCGTTCTAAGGATATTAAGAATTACGTTCCATTTTCGTTCTAGGTGCGGCGCAGTTTGAGAATGATATGCGTAAGTGCGTCACTTCACTAGTTATTACTACTAGTCATTCGTCACTCCGGCATCGACCCGAGAGGGTACCCGAAACGGAAAGCCATGGGTGGATCACTGAAGTAGTGTCATACAAATCTAAGGGTTTACCAATACAGGCGGAGATACGCTATACTGTTTATTCAATGGGTGAGGGCCCCACCACCATAAGAATAAACAAAAGCTGGTAATATTTAGTTCTATAACGAAGTAGAGCAAATGTCACGAAGCACTTATTTCGTCTAGCCACTGTTTCAACGAAATATGTAGGCACTCCTATTGTAAAGTTTAGATAACTTTTGACCGTATTACTATAAAGTAAGGGAATGTTTCAGGTTACAGCGCGTGTAGTAGGTACACGCCATATTGTCACGAATGTGCACCCTTATTTTCTTTGTTTGTAAAGTTAAGTTACATATTTGGCATATCGCATGATTTATATTTGTAGGTACTTATAATTTATTGTCTTTCTAGACATATTTTAGTCTAAATCCCATTCAGTATCTTTGCTTTCATATAAAAATACCTATAGACGTAATACACACACAATCTTAAAACACGTCTTTGAAGTCATTGATCTATCCGTTCGGACACCTAACATTTGTAGCGTGTGAGTAATGTAAGTATCTATGTCTACCAAAATCTCCGAAATTAATGATTATTGATACTTATTTAAAACTAGCTGCTACCTGCGTCTCCATCCACGTGGAATTTTGTTTTTTTTTCTGCGTTAAACCCTAATTATAATGCCAAAATGAAAGTATACTATACTTATAACATGCCTATGAAAACCCGTCCAAGTCGGTTAAGCTGCTTCGCAGATTGGCCGGGATAAAGAGACTTAAAGACAAACATTTTTAAACAGTTTTTTGTCATAAGTGTCGTATGTACCTTCATATCCATCCATCCATCCATCGGTCTTTCGACGTCCACTGCTGGACATAGGCCTCCCCAAGAGTTTTTTGTGTGCTCATTATGGGGGATAATGCTGTAATCTCCACGCTTGGCAGGCGGGTTGGCGATCGCAGTGGATGTTGTTAATACTCGAGGGAGTGCTGCAGAATTTTTGAGAAAGGCTACATTCAAGGGCCAAGCAAAAATAATCATATAAATAAGTACCATCATACATTAAATAATTAAAACTGGACTGCAATATGTCAAATATACCTAGACGACGCTTTTCTAATAAATACCATCAACATATTTGATCTGTATTTTAGCACTTGACATTCTTAGCTACTTTAAAGAACAAATAATAATTGTAAAATTAAGCTTACTGTATTGGATTAATGCATGTAAACGTATTGGATTAATCCGATGTGGCGTGGGTCGTAAAGACAAATGTGATGTGGAGATTGGGAACGACCGTTGGTCAGTGCGATGGCTTAGCTGTTAGAGCACTTTCCCGGATTGGAAGCGACGCAGGTTGGATTCCCGCTCGAACTAAAGTTCTCTTTTTCCACATTTCACAAATAATTTGTTCTTTAAACCATCAAAATAATTATTAACGCGATCATTATTTTTAAATAATCAGATGGTTGAAATCGCGGAGCACACTTGGTTTTATATACTTATGTAAATAGCTTCGTAATTATTTGGTGTAGTGTTTAAAAGTCTTACTTAGACATAGTGGCTTACATTAATCGTACTTGGTTCTCCTAATCTTTCAATAATCTGTCTCATTATTATTTAACTGTTACATTGTCCTCAATTTTAACAAAGCAGAATAAATATTGCAGGAAAAAGGGTACAATTGCTATCTGTAGCAATAAATAACATTTAACTACAGGCAGCACTGTTTTCAGAAAATATAATAGTACGTTTGAAAGGGTAAATTTGGGGGTAAAATTAAATCAGCCTAATCTAAATTAAATTTAAACTATATTTTTTATAGACTCGCAACATTGTTTACGCTTGGTATTCTTTGTACCGCATATTATACGTACCTAAATGTAAGTGAACAAAGGATTAATTTAAGCACTAGCTGGCCACCGCGACTTCATTTCCGTGAACACCTAATGAGCATAGCTTTTTTCCTGACATCCGATTTACACGAAATAGAGCTTAGATATATCTTGTTCCAAGCCAAGATTTATCTGCCTGTAAAACAAATTAAAATCCGTTTAGTAAATTCCGAGTTATGCTCTAAAGAACAGACAGACAAAAAATATATGTATAATTTTTTTGTGTCCTCTCCTCTCTCTTGCCGTCCCTCTCCATTATTGATAAATACTTACTTACTCATCACGCTGTCATATCTCATACTCCCTTTCGAGATCGGCAGAGAGAATACAGTGCCAAAAGGCTCTATTATTGCATAGGTACATCTCTCGCTTCCACAACATTCATAATTCTCTTCATACACGCTCACCGCTCACTCGCATAAAGACGAGTATCTTCTATAAACAGACTCACCGGTTTCTATTGTTTTATTATATACTTATGTATACTAGATGACCCAGTGAACTTCGTATCATCACCTTCAAGTTTCTTATATCAGCGATTGTTAATCGTAATCGACCTGCATTGGCTAAGGTTTGAATTCAGATAGTTTGAAATGAAACTTGCATAAAATGAATTAGAAAGAATGACAGTAGCTGTCACTGTTAGCCAGGAGACAGTAGGTCCATAATCCAAAAAGGCAATACACATACAAAAATTACCAATTTGATATATATTTTTACGGGTTAGCCTTGTTTTTTTTTTCTTTTTAACCACCCTTGTGTGAATACCAAGCGAATAAAACTAAATAACAAGTATTCGAATCAGTCCTGCAATTTTTGAGTTTTAGCGAGACTAACGAACAGCAATTGATTTTTATATATAGAGATATTTTATTTATACCACGCGTGTGACTAACAAGTATACGGGGCCCACCTGGTGGTAGTGGTTACCGTACCCTAGCATAGCTCGCGCGTCGCCAGCACCAAGTAAGGTATAGCAGGTGGAGAGGAATCATAAGGAGAGAATGGAGGGATTTCGGCCTCCAGCATTCTCACTCACCATATGAAACATAACCCACCGTTGTTTCATGTTGATCTTCAGTGTGAGAGGGTAATAGGTACTTCCTCACCACTGAAGTAATGTAACATAGTTCCAGTGGCCCGCCAATAAAGGCGGAGAGATGGCACACGGTGGGTTTATTTAGTGGGTGAGGGCCCCACACTACCCTGTTCCTTGCCCCGAACGACGGGGTGTGCGGTTAGGAACATTTATTCCCGCCTTAACCTACCCCGGTCGAGCTGGGCCAATTCACGCTAGGAGGAGCAAGACTCCACCTCTAAATATGTATATTAAACACAAAGTGTAAAAATGTGAAATCGAAAATAACAGTCACGAGCAGGATTTGAACCTGCATCTCCTGGATACCGTCCAGATGCTTTGCCATTTCAGCCATCGTGACAATTGCTAATTTCGATAACACATTCATACTTAACGTCATGGGTGACGCCTGCACCATCTGTCGGAAGTATTTTCATACATTATACCGACTAGGTAAACTTAATTTTACAATTAAGATTTTAACCTAATAATGACGCAGCCCTATAAATATTTAGATATTTTTATATATATATTTAGCATTTGACATGCTTAGCCATATACATTAAACACAAAGTGTGAAAATGTGAAATCGAAAATAACAGATAACGGCATCCAGGAGATGCAAGTTCGAATCCTGCTCGTGATTGTTATTTTCGATTAGTATATGGATTAGTATGGGCCCACCCTCCAGCCATGGGAGTCGTAAGAGCTGACTGAGGGAATACCGTGGGAGTGGGCAGCAGCACTCCCTCGAGTATTAACAATAATACCCTGCGATCGCCAACCCGCCTGCCAAGCGTGGCGATTACGGTACTATCCCCTATACACTATCCCATATGAGCGAAACAGCACAGGACAGCTCGTTTTGGCGTTCTCTTGAGGAGGCCTATGTCCAGCCAGGACGTCGAAAGGCTGATGGATGGGGTGGTGACACTTGTATTCTTAATCCGTCACCACACGGTCAAAATACTGTAAATACAGCGGTATTAAGAATCACATCTCTGACTTTCATCCCATCCAATCTGGGGAAGTGCTCTGGATCGCAATGATGGCACCTACTCTCCACTTCACATTTGTTTTAGATGTCTTCAAGACCTTTGCATGCATTCTTATCCCACTTTCACAAATAATTTGTTATTTAATGTATTTTTGTTAATAACTGCCTGTTGAAGGAGAACATCGTGAGGAGCCACTACTAGTCCAGAGTATATACAAAGATATAGGCCATTGTAGACACATGTACATTGGACCATTTTACTTCAGTAAAAATTAATAAAGCTAGAAACATGCGTACGCTATTGACATCGCGTGTCAATAGCAACGCATGTTTCTAGCTTTATTACCTACCTACTGGTGCCGTGATTCTTGCTGTTTACTTTTGCTAGCCGGCTTTTACAAAAAACTGCCTCGGTGGTGCAGTGGTAGTGTGTGCAACTGCTGATCATGAGGTCTCAGGTTCGATCCCCGGGTTGGGTAATATTAATGAGCTTTTTCGTAAAAAGAAAAATTCTCTGTAGCAGCCCGGAGTTTGGAAATGTGGCCGGTAGACGGCAATAGGCTCGCCCCTTATTACGTAGGCCTTAAACGTAGCTGGCGACCCGTGGGTGTGTAATACACCTTTGCCTACCCCTTCAGGGATACAGGCGTGATGCTGTTTTTATGTTTCGTCTTTTAAAAGAAACCCATGGTAAAAGTATGAAGTGATACAAAATTCTTAACGTACACAAAACACTATAATATAGTCAGTATTTCATTTTTAAATTGCTCCACAAGAAAAACGTAGAACTGTGACCCCATCATTCATCAATATGAGTATTTTATGTACTTTCAACGTACAATACTAAAATGTTAAATCTGTCCAATATTTCACTTAAACTCACATAGAATTTGACATTTTATAAACAGTTAGTGGGTCAACCGCCTAACTATTATGCAGTAAATTTTATCGCCTTCTTAGCCTTGGTCTAATTGGGAAACTACTAAGTAAGAGTTCGGGCGCCAAGGCTTAGATGAATCGATTAAATAACGCGGAATGATTTGCTTGTTTTAACAAAATTGATGAATGTGACTCGTGCAAGCTGTGTTAATACTATGTAAAATAAGGTCTTGTAACTTTGTAACCTTCTCACGTAAACTTTTATAAAGAAATCATATTAATTATATCATGAATGGCGTAGAAATAGTTCACTGTTATGACTGACTATCAATACTATCTTATTTCATTCCACAGTTAATGAATTGTTGTAAGACATGCCTACAGCAAACGGTCTCTGCGAGAGAAAGTGTTTTTTAAGTGAAATACAACGCCTTGCATTAGGGAATAAATCTTGTATCGTGAGGGATTTTACAAACATACAATTTATCGGCCACGAATTTCACCCAGAATCAGAACAATCAGTAGTGGATCACACAAAGAGTTTTCGTGTATGGGAATGGTGTCATTATAGTAGACTTAATTCACCTCCATTGTGAAGGCATCACAAAATCAGCAGTGCGTTATATGGAAAAGGAAAGCTTTAAACTCGGCTAGTTTTGTGTTTTCTCGTCATATATGTACATTTATTAAAGAGAAATGGTGAGTGATTATGCCGAGGTTCTAATTTGATATTAGTTGGATAAAAAAGATCCTGCCATTTCAATTAAGAGCATATTGGAAATGCTTTTTACAATAGCTTTTTTTATAAAAAATCAACCATCTGTTACAGCGTACTATCTACGGCAGCTTGGTGATAAAGCGAATTCTAAATTAACAGATTTCCCGGTCATAGTTCCGGTTACCTATTTGTTCTAGTAATTGCGTTAAATTAGTAAAACGTGACTCACAATCTAGAGGGAAAATCTTCACAGTACAGACGATTCTGCCCCCTGAGGCAGAATGTCATATTTCACGTGTCGACCGTATCGAGATCAGTGTGATTGGTTAAAAAACCGACGCGTGATGTCACCATAATCCGTTGGCCAATCACGGTAATCGTACAAGCGAGACGACACGATCGATATGTGAGATATGAGATTCTGCCTAACCCCCCTGTACATTTACATTACTTACCATTACTTCTTCGATCAAAAATGCAATGTTGGTATTGATGATCTAAGACTTACTCGTATCCAATTTGTTTTCAATTCATATTCGTGTTGAACATACTTAATAAAAACGAGGTATGTATTAATATAAGATATAATTTACAAATTTATAAGATAAGTGTGAAATACTGACGAAGATTAAATGCAACACACATTATTAACGCGATCTGTCTCCGAAATATTTTAGCGTTTATGTAGGTACACGAATCAATGTGATCCATCAATTGGATCCTTGTACAATCAGTTATTTGTGAATTTGGTATCCATTTTTATGATGTACACAAAAATATGAATATGAATCGAAAATCAATGATCGAAAACAATTTAAATATGAGTGAGTGCATAAACGCCCTAACAGTTATGTTGCTTAGCAACTAGAGTAAGATCCTCTGATTTCTTGGGCGTGCCTTTAGGCGGGCGTACCTTACAATCAACACCCAATCAGCGGCCGGATGGCTAACGTTATGACAGTGGAGTCACTCACTATCTGTCACTGATAGAGCATACAAATTAAAACAAACTTTTGTATACATATACTGGGGTTGCTTTTCCATTGCGTGTGTGAACGGAAATGAGCTTCTGTTATTGGTTATGTCGATTGATATCGTTGTTACGTTCAGAGGCTATTGTCACTGCTAACCAATGATGGACTATAATTAATAATTGATTAGATGTGGTGGTGTGTGTAGGCAAGGTTGACACAGAAATATATATTTATCTCTCTTCTATCTATATATATAAAAGGATAACTGACTGTCTAAGTAAATATCAACGCACATCCCAAACTCCTGGGGCTAGGACCGTGAAAATTTACATATGAGTTTCTTTGATATTGTAGACGAAGAATAAGAATGGATTTTACGTAAATGCTATACAAAATGGTTTTTTCATTTATCACTATTACCGAGAGTATTGTCAAGCCGCTATTCACCATTTCATTTCACAGATGTGATATGAAAGAATTAACGGCTATCTCCTGTTACAACGGCAACACACCGATGTGCTTCATGGCCGACCGGCCACCATATCCAGTGTGTCCACACTGGATATGGTACCAACCCGCTTGGGCCCGATAGAAAGTGAGAACTCCCACTTAGTAACCAGACCTACCACTAGTAATGGGATGGGTGATAATTGCTTACTTCCCTTAGTCGCCTCGTATAGCATCCGCGGGAAAGAATGAGGTGATACTTGTATTCTTAGTCCGTCACCAAACGTCAGAAAAGTTTACTTTGTTATTTTTAAATTTAGCAATCGAAAACGTGACTGTTATTTTCAATTTCACATTTTCGCACTTTGTGTTAAGTTCATTTTCTGTAAAACTTCATATCTCTGGGTCGATTGACATTAGTACACATCCTCTTCTATTAAAATTATGACACAAGTATATCACAGTTCTTCCAAAATTATCCCCTGACAGAGCCAAATAGGAATTCGAAAATGGCGTGGTAGACTAACTTTGTCCTTATTGCTTTATTTGGGATATTGTTAGTATATATTCGACTAAATGAGACTAAGAGCAATTATAATACTAGTTTCTGAAGAAAAATATAATTAGTGCCCTGGACGCCACGCGGGTGAAGCCTGCCGAAGAGATGGTTTATAATATATTAAATCATTTTCTCAGCTATTGCATAGAAATTGTTTTTAACAAAGTATTGCTTGATGTGACTGAATTTTGTTACAAAATAATACATAGTCTTCTATAAAAGACATTACGACTGCTACGGCGTAGCACGTCTACACAACGTAGCCCCATTCGTAAGGGTTACAGGAAATGCCAAAATTCCAGTTTGTACGTATCACGACGCCACATAATAATCGGGTCAAGTACGAACAGTTTAATAGTAATTGGTCTAAACAAGCGCTCGTTTGTTCCTTATTAATATCGAATAAGTATTAAAAAGTGTAACATTGTTGAGGGCACTTATACGATCATATTTATGTACAAATATTTACCTGATAAATGCACATTAGACGAGTGAAAATTAATTATATTAGAACTACGTATTACTTGTTAAGATAATTAACAAACACCTTTTGTTTTTACAGCAAGATTCTTCTTCTGGATTACCATTTGAAACGGTATAAAAATGTTTTATGGAAATTGATAGTCCCGAAAAAATGTCACGATAGCTCAGTTAACAGAGCATCTGGATTGGTTACCCATGAAATTTTCGCACCTTGATTTGTGTTCAGAGATGCCTGAATAATCTAACACAGTCATTTTATCTCACAGCTGCTACATTTTTGTAATAGATATAAAAATTAAGAAAGGGAAATTTTATGTCAGTGTCAGTAGTTTATCCGGTTATGTGTTTTGGATTTTTTAAGGCAAAAATAATTGTTTTACAAGTCAAACAACTGTTTTCCTTTTGACTCCAAGCTTCTTTCCTTATTTCTCAACAAGCTGGCTTGCAATTTCACCTAAGAATTGGTTCAATATAATATACTAGTAAGTACGTCACTCGATGTCACAAATAAACATAGCATCACGCCTGTATTCCCCGAAGGGATAGACAGAGGTAGATTACAACACCCACGATTCACCAGCTATGTTCAAGTCCCACGTAATGGGGAGCGAGCCTATTGCCATCTACCGGGCACATTTCCGAACTCCTGGCTGCTACTGAGATTTTTTTTTGTTAAGGTGGTAAAAAATGTTCCTAACCGCACACCCCGTCGTTTGGGGCAACGAACAGGGTAGGGGTATCGAACTCGAGACCTCATGATCAGCAGTCGCTTACACTACCGCTGCACCACAGAGGCAGTTCAAATAACACTATGCAAAAGAGCTAACCCACAGGAGACCTAGTTTTTCCGGTATAAAAAGTAATATACTGTGTTAATCCGGGTAACAATTAAAAAAAAGGCATATAATCCTTGTATCGTGGGGGATTTTACAAACATACAATTTACGGACACAAAGTACACCCAGACTCAGAACAAGCATTTGAGCATCACATAAAGAGTTGTCCTGTGTGGGAATTGAACCAAAATACTCGGACCGACCGACCAACTCCACCTTCTGTGCAGTCAAAAAATTTAATTCTATACGTGACTTTATCCACGTCTACTTCAGGATAAAAATATAGCACTCTACAGCGCTGTAGTTATTTTTCTGCAAAAATAGCTATCCCACAGCAACCATTCATTATTCCGGGATTAAAAGTAGCCTGTGTCCTTTGATGGGTGCCAGACTATATGTATACAAAATTTCATGATGATAGTTACAGCGTGAAAGAAACAAACAAATAAATAAATAATCTCACACTCGCATTTATAACATTAGTAAGGATTGAACAAAAAATAAAGGAATGTGAATGAATTCTTCCAACTTCTTCCACTTACGAGGACGTAGTACATACTCAGAACTATTTTTGAGCAAATTAAAAGGCTTTCCCGTTACATTCCGAGGGTATATGTCAGTAAGAAATTATAATCATAGGGATATATGGAGCAATTAATTAAACATTTTTGATCTATATTTCTTAGCATTTGACATGCTTGCGTTTCCGATAGATGGCGTTGGTCGTTAAGAAAAATGTGATAAGGGGATTCGGATGATCGAAAGATCTGTACTATAGCTCAGTGGTTTAGAGCACTTCCCCGGATTGGAAAAGACGCGGGTTCTATTCCCGCTAGTACAAAATATCTCTTTTTCCTTATTCACAAATAATTTGTACTTTAAAAAGAGGCAGAGCATGTCAAATGCTAAGAAATATAGATCAAAAATGTTTAAAAAATCGCGCCATCAAATAAAATGAATTTTAATTGCAAAATTAAACTTACTAGATTGTATAGTTGCATGTAAATGCGTTTGCGATAGATGGCGTTGGTCGTTAAGGCAATTAATTAAATTTTAAAAAATGTTATTTACCTACCCGATAACATATAGTAACTTCGTCCGCGTGGAATTTCTTAATTTTTTTTTTTAGTGCAGAATCCTAATTATTTTTTTCAAAATAAAAGTAGTGATTCCCGTCCTACGAGTATGAGTCCCGTCCAAATTAATGCAGCTGTTCAGGAGATTAGCCGTGGATGTATATTCGATGTATATATCTTATTTGAATCGGTAATCATTCACAATTTCATGGGTTTTATTTTTTCCGCGCTTTACCCTAATTGTTTTTTTTTTCAAATTTAATGTAGCTTAAGTTACTCCTTATAACAACAGCTATCTGCTAGTAAAAGTCCTGTCCAAGTCGTTCTAGTCGTTTCGGAGTGGTATTCATTCTCAACTTCATGGGTTTTTTTTTTACGCGAAACCCTAATATTTTTCCAAAATAAAAGTAGCCTAAGTTACGCCCTATAACAGCAACTATCTGCTAGTGAAAGTCCCGTTCAAATCGGCCCAGCCATTTCAGACAGTAGGCGGAACTAAAAACAAACAGGCAAAAACTTTAAAAATGGGTGTTTTGTTGTAGGCGCGCGTATATACTCTCGTATACATTTACCCCCTTACTAATAAATAGGAGTGTTCGCAACGTAAAATTAAAAACGTTAAATAACGATGTGCTATTTTTAAACCGCCTATTATTTTTTACGCTTTAATATATTAAACGACATCTTTTGATTTGATGATTATCGTCGTAGCACATCGTGCGCTATTTGAGGTTACGTTATGTACGCGCGTTGAGCAGTTAACAATCTTAACAATAGATTACTGTCTACTAAGTGAATTGAAATTGTGATCTAAGATATATGTATTTAGGTTTTGCCCGCGGCTTCGTCTGCGTGGACTTCAGAATTGGGTCAATCCTTACTAATACACTTTATACACTAAAATGTCCATAACTACTGACCCAATGACATTTTTGATTAAATTTAAGTAGACTTTTAAAGATATTATCTAACCGAAAATTATTTACACTATACTACAATAAAATTTTATTTACAGTTTTATAATACACTAAACAAACAGACACAATAAACCAACAACACGAATAATTTAAAATCAAAAACTATAAGTACATCTAAACAAATAACGCGCGGCAATCGCTCAAAAACTCAGGATAATCATACGTTATTCCAGCTTAAGCGAGTTATCCATACTGATTGATTATATCATCGTTCAAAAATATAAGGAAATAAAATCAAATAACTAAACGATGCTTTAGATACTTAGATTATTTTGCACGTTATTTTTTGTAATTGACAGAAATATAGTTCATAAGTGGTAAAGTTAGAGCATAATTTTGCATGTGACAATGATATGAACGGGTCAGGGTCATTCCGTTCTGTCCCTTTCTTTCGCGGTATGACTGACTGAAGAGACTGACTGTTCAAGTGTGCATGTGACTGTGATGATTTGTTAGTGTAGTGTGTCGTCGACGTCGTAGCATAGCGGTTGTGGTAGCGCTTATATAATAAAAATAATCGAAAATAACGCTTGCCGGGTGAAATAAATAACGGGGCTATAGATTATTTATAAATAGCAAGTGATTTTATTAGTTATTTAATATAACGGACACTCCTACTAATAAACATTATATACGCTCAGAATAGTTATTCAGTGTTTTATTCCGTTCTTTCAACGTCAAACTGTAATATTAGTGACAAAGACAAAACACTGAATAACTATTCAGAGGTTTAGTAAGGCAGTTTGTAAAGAGTTGTTATTTGGACATTACAAACAGACACTTCATTTTTATTATATGTAGTATAGATAAAACCGCATAGAGGCGTGTGTAGTACCTATGCATGATATTTTTAATTTAGTTTTCCCGCCATGGTTAATTGAAAATGGAGTTTATAATCTGTCCTTAAATTTAATGAAGTTTCTGTTTGTTAATGCGTAGTACATAAATAGAGTTTTACTGGTGGTTCATTATTCTTGTGAAAAGCGACACTAAAAACCGATTATTATGAATGTCTGTATGTACGGATATTTAAAAATAAAGCAGGCAAAAACGGCTGAAAAGAATTGGTTATTTTTTTGCACACAGATATTTTGTTAAATGAATCAACACAGGAAACGAGAGATCTAATAGGATGGGGTAGGAATAGATAAGGTCTGAAATCTATAAACTTAGTAACAATTTTTGCATAGATATAATAAATATGATAAAGAGTACTTATATTACACGGACCCAACTTTGTGGTCCACGTCTGCGTGAAGCAATCCTGGACAGCTACTCGTTTATAATAAATTTGAATTTAAAATTATTATCCAAACACCAAATATTTAGGCCGAGAGTATTGTCATGTCGCTGCTCACATTTTCATTTGGCAATTGAGAACTCTCACTTGGTACCCTACCAACAGTAATAAAATAGATGACTGCTTACTTCCCTTAAGTCGCCTCGTACATGCGCTAAAGAATGGAATGGTGACACTTGTATTCTTAGTCCGTTTGGCTGCATGCCTGTTTACTGCCCTCGTAGAAGAAATAAAAATAATTACAAGATATTTTTATGCTTCGAAGGTGGCAAACAAGCTTACCGCCCACCTGATGCTAGATGCTATAGCCTAAGATAAGAACACCAGAGGCATCACTTGTACGTTGCCGAGCCCAGGAGAGGGAATAGGAGCTGGAGTTTACTGATGACAGAGAGGTAATGAGGAGGACGGTGAAGCTAATGACTTGGGCCTTCAACGCATTTACCATACGAACAGCAGTAGGAGTATTTACCGTTACTTCACGGCGATTTTCTATGAGAGGGTGGTAATTCCTTGGTGAAGCCCACCCACTTATTCTGGGTGAATCAAATATCTATAAAAATTTAACTTCTCAAGCATGTGTAGATGTGCTCGTACCGCGTTACAAACTCGGATGAGAACGGTTGAAGGTATCTAGATCTTCTACAATAGCAGGGCGTCAAAGGTCACTGGGTTCCTTGTCCCTTGATGTTGTGATGTTTACCCGATCCCGACGTATCTTCGCTGGGCGCGGTGAGGTTAATAAAGTAAAAAAAAAGCAACTGAATACTATGTTAGCACAGTTAGTCGGGACACGACGTACGACACTTACGATTCATCTATGAGATCATTGTGTAAAATAATCAAGTTTATATCGACGCAAATATTATAAAATAATGGCAAGGTGACATATTGTTTTTAAAAAGCCTAATTAAAGTAGAGACTAATGAAAAGGTCATACTTTAAAAATGGAAAACTAAATAATATCTTATGTATCGCTACAAATTGTTATGTTTATAAAACACATAAAGAGAATAATTATAATGAGGTCCCATAAAAAAGTATTAAACGAATCAAAAGCTCGAGACGTGAAAAAAAAAACAGTCTTAACCTACATAAACACGTTACAACGATTGACTACATTGACCGGAGGGTGAATTGTATCGCGCAGACTGGCGGGACCACTTAATGACGAAGCCCTTCTAAAGGAAGGCAAATATGTAGGTATAGAGAGAGAGTATAGGTGAGTATTTGTACGTCTATTTAGATTTTACTGAGAAAACAAAAGTGTAAGTAGAGTGATTTTGATACTTTTTGCTGTATGATGATTATCAAATTAAATATTAATTTAAATTCAGGGGTTTTCTTATACGTATTGGGTAAACTTTTTTGTTACAATAAATGGCCGGCATGTAGTTAGTCCCTGCCGTGTGGGGCCGGCACCAAGAATAGCTCCACCCTGTCTCTTCCTATGGGAGTCGTAATGTGTCCTGCTGATCAATGATATCTCAGTGATCAGCAGGATTAAAACTGGGAGTGATCACCGCTTAGTTAGAGGCATATTGAATCTAAATATGAAAATAGAGAGGTCACGCTTGATGAAGTCTACGCTCCGACCAACGCCTGTTCAATACCAGAACCCCGAAAACTTTAAGCTCGAACTACAAAATCGCTTTCAATGCCTAGACGAGTGCGATTCAGTGAACGATATGAATAACAGGTTCGTGGAAACTGTCCAAGCTGTCGGGTCGACCTTTTTTTAGAGCAGTCGCGTCAATAGGACTCAAAAGCTTTCGGACCAAACTCTTAAGCTCATGGCGAGACGGACAGAAATGACGGTGCAGTCTTCGGCTGATTGGTCCAATCAGAAGCGACTAAACAGGCAGATCTCCAAGTCTATGCGACGAGACATTCGCCGATTTAATACCTTGCGTATTAAAGAGGCAATAGAGCGGAACCAAGGTTCCAAAGTGTTCGCAAGAGATCTGTCTGTTGGGAAAAGCGAGCTGACCAAGCTGAAGACCAATGATGGCACTGTTGTTTCTTCCAAAGATGAGATATTAAGAGAGGTCCACGAGTTCTATGGACAGTTATACAGATCCCAGAACCCTGTTGTCAGCTTGGTCCATGAGCCCAGATCCAAGCTAACTCGGCACTATACCGAAGATATCCCGGACGTCAGCCTGTACGAGATCAGAATGGCTTTCAAACAACTAAAGGACGGAAAGGCACCGGGAGACGACGGAATTACTATAGAGCTCCTGAGGGCAGGCGGAAAGCGGTCCTCAAAGCCCTCCAGAGGCTATTCAATTCCGTCGTTCTCGAGGGCGACGTTCCAGAGTCGTGGACCAGGAGCGTGGTGGTGCTGTTCTTCAAGAAAGGTGACAGAACCCTCTTGAAGAATGACAGACCCATCTCGCTCTTGAGCCATGTCTATACGTTGTTCTCGAGGGTCATTACAAATCGACTCACGCGTAGGCTGGACGACCTCCAGCCTCCTGAATAAGCCGGTTTCCGAAAAGGCTATAGTACCGTAGACCACATACAGAAGACCGAGGAGTATAATCGGCCTCTATGTCTAGCGTTTGTGGACTACGAGAACACCTTCGATTCGATCGAAACTTGGGCGGTGCTGCAGTCCCTTCAGCGGTGCCAAATTGACTATCGATACATAGAAGTGTTGAAATGTTTGTATAGAAACGCCACTATGTCTGTCTGAGTTCAAGACAAGAGCACAAAACCGATCCAACTGCAGAAAGGTGTTAGACAGGGAGATGTCATGTCCCCGAAACTCTTCACCACTGCATTGGAAGACGTTTTCAAGCTCTTGGACTGGATCGCATTAGGCATCAACATAAATGGGGAATACATCACTCACCTTCGATTTGCAGATAATATCGTGGTCATGGCAGAATCGCTGGAGGACCTTGGTACCATGCTCAACGAACTCAGCCGTGTCTCCCGACCAGTGGGTCTAAAAATGAACATAGACAAGACGAAAGTCATGTCTAATGTCCATGTCATTTCAGCACCGGTCCTGGTCGAGAGTGCGCTTCTCGAAGTTGTCGACCACTATGTATACCTGGGACAAAATGTCCAGTTAGGTAGACACAACTTCGAGAAAGAGGTCGATCGACGAATCTAGCTGGGCTGGGCAGCGTTCGGGAAGCTGAGGGAGATCTTCTTGTCCAATATTCCACAGTGTCTGAAGAAGAAGGTCTACGACCAGTTTGTGTTACCAGTCATGACTTACGGCACAGAGGCGTGGTCTCTGAATGTTGGCCTTATATCAAGGCTTAAAGTCACTTAGCGTGCTATGGAGCGGGCTATGCTTGGGATCTCTCTACGTAATAACATATGTAATACGCAAAATCCGTAGGAGAACGGGAGTGACCGACATAGCCCGCCGGGTCAGCATGCTGAAGTGGCAATGGGCAGGCGACATCGCTCGACGAACCGACAACCGTTGGGGAAGAAAGGTTCTCTAGTGGCGACCGCGTAACGGACGGCGCAGTGTAGGACGGCCTCCCACCAGGTGGACCGATGACCTGGTCAAAGTCGCAGGCAGTCGTTGGATGCAGGCGGCACAGGACCTTTCGCTGTGGCGTTCTCTTGGGTAGGCCTATGTCCAGCAGTGGACGATGAAAAGCTGATGGATGGATGGATGGACTTAGTTAGTGTAAACTTATTATGAGTTTGTGATGTTGTAAAACAAAATTTCTCTTTCCTTCTTTTTCTCTTTTTTTCTTTAAAAGATATAATTAATTATTATGTGTAGGTTTTACAATACTAACAGAAAGTAGCAAATAAACTATAAAAACTGACGTGTCCTAAAAATGAAATCGATTTTTCTAGTGGTCAAATGGTTTCGCGGTTCACTCGCATACGAGTGCGCTGCCCGCTAGCCGGCGTTACCGCCCATTGGAACAACCGTCATTCTCTTCACTCTATTCCGCTACCAAAACATAACCGGACGACTACATTCATAACAAAAACAACTCCACATTTTAAAACAAATTCCAAATTCTAACGACTTATTGAAACATTCGAATATTTACGTAACAAAGAATTAAAAACTTAAGACGTTCTTTATTTAAATTTGGTAGTTTTCATATTTATTTTAACGAACTCTTTTATTTTATTAGAAAAACAACCGATGATTTGGTGTTTATGTGATTGTGATAAGGTTTTAGATTGATCATGGCGGCTGAAGAGACAATGCCGGCTGCTGCTGTGGTAAGAATCATTATTTTATAATTATGTATCTTGTATTTATGAACGGAAGATCACAGTTATGATACTTTATGATAAAATTTTAAAACAAAAGTACATTGTAGTCTTGTTTAACAACATGTAAATATGTAAATGTTACCTGTTGATGAGATATAGCATACAAGTGCATTTGCATTACGAATAACTTTATAATATTATAGTGTTTAACAAATATATTAATTATTCGTATATAAAACTAATATCATTACAATTATTTCATTTTAAATACTGTACTGTAAATAGTAGCTTAATATTAGGTATACAAAATGTAGAATAGAAAATAATAGCTGCGAGCGGTAGTTTAGTTTAAGATTATACAGAAAGTATATAATTACTTATAATTGCTATTGATATATACAAATATTACAAAGTCTTTCTTTAAACCCAAGCATATAGGTAGATACCTGTTTTTAAAAAAAAACCATCTATTTAAGTAAATTTTAAGATTTTAATAATGCAATTTTAATATTCAAGGATATCCTTACTAATATTATAAATTAATGTGAAAGTGAGTTTGTATATTTGTTACGCTTTGACGCTTAACTACCGAACCTATCATCATGAAATTTTGCATACATATAGTCTGCCTAGAAAAATTTCATCCGGAAAAAAATAATGGTATTAATTAATGTGTCGTAGAGTGATGTATTTATATTCTGAACTCCACGCGGAAGGAGTCTCGGGCAGATTATAGTAATATATATAACTAAATGAACAGACGTCTTATATTTTGATTAAACATGATCTCACAACTCTATCTTCAAGGTAAATGATGCATAATTACCCCACTTTTAATATTAATTATTGTTAGTTCCAACGAGAGACAAAACCAGCCTTTTCATATGGTTCTTATGGTCACAGTTTCTCACTTGTGCTGTTACCAAGAAATTTCCGACAGAAAATCCCAACAACAATTCGCCATAATCCAGTGTTTAAACCTGAGCTCCAGACCTTACATATGCCACTAAACTTACTAAGCCACTCAGAGTAATTAAATACTAACCAAAATCAGACCAAATATAAACAATTCAATCATGCTTGAGTTCAGTACTTAAATAAAAACAAAGAAAAATCAATGTTTTCCACGAATTCAAATCACACTCAAGGTCCATAATCAAATCTAAATTTGTGGCGATAAGCTGGCCAATCCCCATAATTATAATACGACTAAATAATTCATGACTAACATCGGACTCATTTATTTTCACCACTTACAACTTGGTGTTCGATAGTCTTGGCTACGGTAACTTAGTCACGGTGAAGGCAACACCTCGTTAAGTCATATCTTTAGATATATCTAAGTTATATATACATAAGTTAGAGAAAATAAATCATTTCACTAACGCAGTCTAAATAGTTGCCATAATCTCGATAAATCTTTATAAACCCTTATTTGACTTTTAGAAGTTAGTTAAGTTTTTTTAATGTTTGCCATATTTATTATTGAATTTCGTTATGCACATCTCTAAATGAGTAATCTCCTTTTTTCTTTTGATGTTCCTATAACTTTTATATTTACATTTCCGTTTCCGTGTTATAAAATTTTTATACACACCTCTTTCTCTGAAATCCGTTTATAATAGTTTATAATCTTACGTAGCTTCATTGTAACAATAGTAGGTATTAAATAATATCTAATTTAAATTATTGTAGGTACTTTATACTCCCAGAATTTCTATGATTTCAATTACGAATATCAAGAATACAATAAAGATAAACATACTCTTTTATGAAGTTTTCTCAATTAAAATAATTTCATTAAAAAAATCTCTAAGATCAATCAATAAGAACTTGTTTAAACAAAAATATTGATTGGAAGGTCACATATATAATTAGTTCCTATAAAACATACACAGTTTAGTACATTGTCGCTTGTTAGTTACCAAATAATCAACCACGTGGTCAGATCTTGAATAAACATCCATTAGCATTGGTATCAGTTGATTGAAAATAGGCGGTCAGCGGGGCGCGCGGCGACCAGTCTACGGACGGTCCGGAGCGAGTTATGTCGCGTCGCCCGCACCCCCGACCGCGCCTACTATCACGTCCCTGCCGGCAGGCCGAGCCTGCACCACCGCCAGACCCCGCGCCACTTCAACCACCAGCCGTCACCGAACAACCGCCATCAGACGAAGAACGTGAACCAGGTGACTGGCGGTCTTCCCGACCCGCGTCCCCTCCTCAACGCACCGATGACATCTCCGAAGGCTCTGAGTTTACAGCACGCCCAAACAGAACAGAACCAGCCTCCCGATACGCTAATCTCAACTATTGGAAAGCGAGACGTGTTACATTCTATCGGAATGGGGATCCATTCCACCCTGGAGTGGAGTTTCGTTTCAAGCCTGGCAGGGATCTGGCATCGATGGATGCGTTACTAGATAGATTGTCAGAGAGGTTGGAACTGCCTAGGGGAGCTAGATTCATCTTTGGAATGGATGGTGACAGAAAGTACAGGCTTGAAGAACTTGAAGATGGAGCTTCGTATGTCGTGTCTTCCTATAAAACTTTTAAGGTGAGATATTATTTTATTACAATGTTATTTATGTTCAAAATATCGCCGTAATCTTCTAAATCAAAACACAATACCGTCATATAAGAAGTTCTTCCTACTACCCTTACATTTTAGATTACAAAGCCTAAGATTATTATCTTATGGTGTTCATAGTAAGCCGTACTTATTGATAAAAACGATCCTAATAAGCATATTACAACCTCCTTACATGCTATTATAAATTTGTTTATTGACTTTCATGCCAGAACTACCTCAACCGAACGTTATGAAATTTAGCATACATAAGGTCCAGACCCCAGAAAAAGACATATCTTGCTTTTTATCCTGCAAAAATACATAGTTGGTTCTTATGGGATAGCAAATTGTGCATAAAGATCATTAGCAACGTATTTATATTTTAAAGTTCACTTGGATGAGGTCACGGGAAGAATCTAAATATAAATGAATAGCGTATTATTAATCCTGTTCGTGTTTTTGATACATAAAAATGAAATCTTGTAGCAAGATTGACAGTTCTCATCGATACAAATTGTTCAAATTGAGATCTCTTACAAGCTACGAGTACATTCGGTCAGAAAAAAGTAATGAACTAGGTAGTTTCATAAAATACGTCGTAAAATATATAAATGGCAGTAGAAATCTTTGATTACTAATTTAAGTGTTCTGCGTTTATATAGAGGTATATTAATCTTTGATTGCAATAAGTACATAGGTAATTAATATAGTAGCAGTTCATTCGAAGTCCGACTGCGGACTCTGCGTTAAAAAACTCGACAACTCGCCGCTATTACGTGACATAATACTGATAGAAATCGCTTGTGACCTCATTGTTTTTGCGGCTGGCTTTGCCTACTTCTCCAATTAGAATCAAGCAATAAAACTTTACAAATGTGCGATTAACACCTGCTCTAATTCCAAAAAAAAAATATTCAATTACTACCTTCCATTTATATAAACAATTACGCTTGTGACTTTCGTGAAAGTGGTACTAGTAGTGTCGTAGGACTCAGGCCGCGACCTTCCAGATGTGGGTCGCAGGATAAGCCCCACGCACTCCAAAGCGTCCCTATTTGCATTTTGATTACCTACACAACTACTGTTTTTCTCTTTTGATAAAAAACTAATTGCAAATAAATTACTTTTCGTCCAAACAATTACTAACTTAAAGATTTGACCGCCAAAACTTGAGATTTGCGTGCGTCTTAATCTGTTTCGTAATAATAGTTATTTGGTTTTCGTCAAAAAAGCAATCATAATTAAGTATGTAGTTACATTTATAAATATTTATTTAGCAAGTTATGAACGTACATTCAATGTTTTAATAGTCTAAGAGCCATAACTGTGGTTTAACTTAGTATTTAAAAATTGGGCTAAATGTATGCTAATATTATTCCTTACTACTATTTTCTGGGCTGATTAATTGTTATAGAAATCTGGAACAGTATTGAATAAGAAATTTCATTATTCATTTTCAATTAAAAATAATCTTAATTACAACAAAATGTTTTTTTTCTATTTTCAAAAACATGTAATAATCTCTGAATGGTCCTAAATTATTCCACAAGTGATGCGTCACGCCTTGTTAGCGTGTGAAATTCCTACGACCTTAGAACGAAGCATTACCATTAAGTTCATAGTTAGCGACATCAACAGGGCATTGCACCTCCTTGCACTTAATAATCAAGGCAACGCGTGGGTTGCGAACATTAAACACATCTAATCTAAGAATCGTAAGCTGTCAACTATATCTTCTCTTTTATCAGTTTTATAATATAACAATGCAACTAACTCTACTATATCTTCAAAAGTTGTCAGCCTCCTGGGTGTGATTGTATGCTAAAAACTGCCTGCGACTTCATCCACGCGGACGTCATAATTGCGGAATTATAATATAAATATGCCACTCTACGGCATTATAATTATTCACATACAAAAACAGCTATACCACCAGCAACCATCCAATTTTACATTACGATCGGTACAGTAGTTACGGTGTGAAAGCAAAACAAACTAACAAATACACTTTACCGTATTAATAAGGATTTTTTTTATTGCATGTAGTGGCAGACAAGCCATGGCCCATCTGATTGTAAATGCTAACCGTCGCCCATGGACTCAACTATACCGAGAGTATTGTCAAGCCGCTGCTCACCATTTCATTTCAAAGATACGAAATGAAAGAATAAACGGCTATCTCGTGCTACAGCCAAAACGCAAAGATGTGCTTCATTGCCGGTCACACGGGAGATGGTGGTACCAATCCGCTTGGGCCCGATACCAAGTAAGTACTCCCACTTGGTACCCAGTCCTACCACCAGTCATGCAATGGATGAAAATTGCTTACTTCCCTTAGTCGCCTTATACGACACCCGTGGACAATTGTATTCTTAGTCCGTTACCACACGGACAAAATTTCCAATTATTTCCATGTCTGTTATGATTAAGGCAAATATTATTTTTTCTACCAAGCAATGTGATCGATGTTCACAATCAAAAGAGATAATGAAATTTTTATATTTAGATGTCCTTAGGATATTTGAGGAAGTTTTCCTGACAACAAAGGTTCTATTTTAAGTGGCACAAAGCAAATGTATCTGTATAAATATATTTGCCCGTAACTTCAAGAAGTCAGATGTACGCATCATGGACTTCATACTCGTGACCTTCAACAGATAGTCTTCCTTATCTGGACGTTACGATTATGATCAAGACATAATTTGAGAACTCAGACTTTAAACCCACGAGTTCAGTTAAGCTTGCTAGCCTTGTTACGATGTTCTCCTTCAGTGTTTATAATAATAATAAAGCCTGCTATCCTGCCCAAAGCTAAATACTAGTACATGGTTCAAATTGTCACTCATAATGAGTACCTACATGTTCCTTATGCCTAATAGGGGAGACAATGAAGAAATATTTAGGTCATTGCTGCTATACGACCGCAATGCGTACTGGCAAACCTCATAACGCGAATCTTCAAGCACGTTACTTTCATTCCTTTTATTTTTCTTCATAGCTTTAGGCGACGTAAAAGAATTTAAATGGAACAGAGACGTGGTCTCTGAATGTTGGTCTTATCATCCATCCATCAGCCTTTCAACGTCCACTGCTGGACATAGTCCTCCCCAAGAGAATACCACAACAAACGGTCCTCCGCCGACCGCATCCAACGGCTCTTTGACAAGATCGTCGGTCCATCTGGTGGGTAGCCACCCTACGCTGCGCTGTCCGATACGTGGTCGCCATTCGAGAACCTTTTTTCCCCAACGGTTGTCGGTTCGTTGAGCGATGTGGCCTGCCCATTGCCACTTCAGCATGTCAACCCGGCGAGCTATGTTGGTCACTCCTGTTCTCTTACGGGTCTCCGTATTACGAATTCGATTACGTAGGGTAATACCCAGCATAGCCCGCTCCATGGCACGCTGAGCGACTTTGAGCCTTGGGGCACACGGTTGCAAAATAAGATTGTCGCAAACTCAAGCTATTAATAATTACGAGATTGTTTTTTCCCAAGATGGCTATCGTGGAAATAGAGTAAATATTACATTTCTTTTTAACAAGCGAACTATTAAGATTATTATGATGATTAGAAGTAGGCTTGCGTTTTATTACGGCATGATTACGTGCGTTATGAAAGTGTTCGGCTATAATCAAACTAGGAGCCGAACGGGTAGGCAACACAGTAGGCATAATATCTATAGAATGAAGGTAGCAGAGCCATTTAAAAGGAATACCAAGCGAATCAAAAAGTTCTTGGAATCAATATAAAAAATCTTGGAATCAAAATCAAATATTTCATTTTTCTGCATAGTCTGTCTCCCTCTAACATTTAGAATAACGCGTTTCTAACTGTTTTACTACTGCTGCCATAAATTTCTTAAACTCCTCGACGGCAGCCATGACCGCGTCTTCACCGTGAAATTTTGTTTCACAAATATGCTCTTTTAAATACGGGAATAAGTGAAAATCGCTAGGGGTCCAGAAAATATGGTGAGTGATCAAGGAAATTGAAGCCAGCACTGCAGATTGCACAACGCCCGATATATGAGCAAGAGCATTATCGTGAAGCCATAATATGCCCAATGACACTTTTCCACGACCTTTTTCTTTAATATAATTGCATAATAGGGTCCAGTAATCGTCTGTCCTTTTGACAAACAATCAACTAAAAAATCTCTATCTTCACTGTCCCAGAACAAAGAGGTGGATTTCTTTATGTACGGAGACGATGATCGTTAGCGTAGCCATGCTTTGTATCTTAGTTTCGGGATCGAAACGATGGACTCATGTTTTATCTATGATGACAACACTACGGCAGAATTGATACTAAAGATGGGTTAATACCGATATTTGCTAATATCAGCCGATATGGATATATTTTTCAAGTAATATCATAATATGTATACTAATATATGAATTTCACTAATATTTAATACGGAGGATATAGAGATATGCTGCATATCAATTCCCACCACCATTTTTAACTCAATGATACGTAGGATGTTCTGACCGATATGATACGTACGATGTTCTCACCGATATGCAATTCTATCTAGTCTATGGATATAGCAACACACCCATGTTCAGTGGTCACTTCATGTTCACGATATAGTGAATATGGCATATTAGCAATACGCCCGTATTAGCATATCAGATTGAGTCGGATTACTGATACACAAATATACCCAATATCACTGATATCTTAATGGATATGAATATATCGGTGACCCCGGAGCCGACTGAGGGAATACCGGGGGAGTGGGCAGCAGCACTCCTTCGAGTATTAACAACATCCACTGCGATCGCCAACCCGCCTGCCAAGCGTGGCGATTACGGCACTATCCCCCATTCTTGGGGAGGCCTATGTCCAGCAGTGGACTTTAAAAGGCTGATGGATGGATGGATGGACAATCTTTAAATCGAATATCGAACTAGCTCTAAAAATATATCCTTTTTATATGCCTTTCTAAGTACTTCTTGAATCACCTTCGTATACTCGATCGTATAACTCCTCTTGAGCGTATCGGTTGATCTTAGTCTAAGACTGCCCTGTGCTTTCGTTACCATCAGGTTCATTAGCGGTGATTACCATTTACCATACAATAGTAGTAAGAATCGATCAGTTCGTAAATCTAAATTTGATTCTCGTAGCACTTCGTAGCTTCTGCGTAGACGTATAACAACGTAAGCCGAAACTTTTAAAAGAAAAGTGATTCAATGATTTTAAGACGCAAATAGAGGTAACTATAAGAAAATACATAACAAATCGTTTTTATAAAGCTAATACGATAATGCGGATTTCTTAACGACCAAGGCGCGGCCTGTACAGTCACGATGAAAATTACATTTACGGATTTTATAAGAAATAGTAGCCTATACATGACGGTCAATAGTTTCAAACGAGTCAACGCCTACCTAATAGCTACGCAGATGCTACAATGTGCTACGAGTGTCAAATTTAGATTTACAAACTGACAGATTGTTTGTTTTTAATGTTAAGTACAAAATTTGTCTGTTTAACCTAATGCAGTAGATGAGCCACTGCCCATCTGATGGTAAATGATAACCGTTGCTCATTGTAATTAACCCAACGACATATCATCGACATCATACTTATCATAATACTATTCCTGTTATTACCACTCGTAATCTTTATCCTTATGATATTCTCGCCCCTCATCATTGATTATTTGCCTTATCAACCCATTCGTCACCATAGCTGGTGAAACTGAGCCGAAACATTGAGGATAATCAAAGTATTGGTAATTTGATAAGATGATTATTAATTACTCATCCGTAAAATGAAATCGAATGCTGTAGTTTGGCAGTGTTCTTATTGTAGGGACTATGAGCGGTAGTTACAGCTTATTTTTCAGCTTAGATTAAAACTTTAAGATGCGCACGCATCACTGTAACACAAAAGTAATAGGTTTAAGCATGCTATGCTACTTTAACCAGTTTGATTGATGGCGCTGTTATGGAAAAATGATGAACGTGAAATTTTAAGATGCGCGTGCATCACTGTAACAAAAAGGTTGAAGCATGCTATGTTATCTTAACCAGCTTGATAGATGGCGCTGTTATGGAAAAAAGGTTGAGAGTGAAATTTTACGATGCGCGCGCATCACTGTAACACAAAAGTAACAGATTGAAACATGCTATGTTATCTTAACCAGTTTGATAGATGGCGCTGTTATGAAACAATTAATTTAAATAATAGTTACGAATTTAATAATTACTTTATTTATTAATGATGCCAAATAAGTATAACTTCTCACGCGCGTACATAAATAAGTACACGCATTTAATTTTTTTTAAACACGGACAGTATTTAGTTCGATAGATGGCGTTGTACATGTATTCTGAATGACGGTGTTAAAGGATATCGCACGCACAGCATGTCCGTGCGCCTTACAAAGGTGTTTACTTCAAAAATATGCCTAATACCATACAGGGTAGACTAATAAAACACGTCGAATGGGTTGGTGACATAAGATTTTATTTTTTAACCGTTACTATACATGTTGAAGCATTATTTTCAAAATTCAACATACCTGCCTAAGCTATATGTAAAGCCTGACAATGTATATAATTTAATGCTGTGAGGGAGGCTGTGAGTTTATAATAAGTTCTGCATTTTTATAACTTACTGCTATACTGCAGAATTTTATTACTAGAAAATTGCTTAGCTCTATTTGTTTATTTTTTGTGGACAATAAAGAAAATGACGAATACTATGTCCGACTTTGTTAATTTTATCAACCCTAAAAACTTAAAAGAATGATGTGTCTTTACTATTATAAAGCTGTAACAGAGCTGTCTGTACATTTAAGATATATGAGAAAAATGACTGAAATAGGCTATATAGGCGTGTCTAAACACAAAACATTTGTTTTTTTTTCTCTTTGTTCGTTCGCGCATCACGCAAATACCACTAAACAGATTTTAATGGAACTTTTTTATTTAATAGCTCTTGATTAGACTTAAAAACTGGTGTACATTTTATCCCGCTACTATATCGGGAACCTGAGATATAACCTAAAAACTAGTAATAAAATGAATCTTACTTAGAAGGTTAGGTACCAAGTACGAGTAATCACTCGTTATCGGTAACATCGTCTGCCGTATGACCGACCACAAACAACCTCGGTATGCGTTGATTGTAGCGGGAGATAGCTGACCATTCATTAAATTCAGACCCACGCAAAGAAATGGTCAGCAGTGGTATGGCGGTATTCTTAGTATTGTTGAGTCCATGAGCGACGGTTACCACTTATCATCAGGAGGCTGTTATGTTTTGTTCAGTTAGGTAGAGTTTCAGAGACCACAGAAGTAATGTCACACAATTCCAGTGGTCTGCTAATACAGACGGTGAGACGGCACACGACGGGTTTATTTAGTGGGCCCCACACTACACTGTTTGTTGCCCCGAACGACGGTTAGGTACATTTTTTCCCACCCTAACGAAAAAAGAAGGTGGAGGTGTCAGAGGTACAAATCCCCAACTCCTCTATCATCTTTTCTATCAATCTCCTATCCCTTTCTATGGGGCTTGTGGCGCCCGAACGATACCCCTAATGTTGGTACCGTCTTTAGACTACTACGGTAACCGCTTCGCATTAGACCGTACACTTCTTTGCTTTTTATACCCAACTGTTTCAAAAAATACTATTTATATATTTAATACACAACACAGTACTTGTTGTAGCGGTTGAGGCTTTAGAATTGTCCCACCCCCCTCCACCCATGGGAGTCATAAGAGCCGACTGAGGGAATACCGGGGGAGTGGGCAGCAGCACTCCTTCGAGTATTAACAACATCCACTGCGATCGTCAACCTGCTTGCCAAGCGTGGTGATTACGGCACTATCCCCCATTCTTGGGGAGGCCTATGTCCAGCAGTGGATTTTAAAAGGCTGATGGATGGCGGATGGACAGTACTTGTCCCAACGTTATTATATGGAAGCGAGAGTTGAGTATGCAAAAAGGAGTATGAGAGTAAAATCAATGCGGTAAAAACGCGATCTCTGCGAAGAATCTGTGGGGTGAGGCTGACTTATCGCATTCGTAATGACGACGTAAGAGAGCAGGTAGATATATTATGAAAGAGAGTATTGGTGTAATGATGCGAAAGGGAATGCTCCGATGGTTCGGACATATGGAAAGAATGCTGGATGAGCGACTGGTTAATAAGATATACAATGCGAAAGTGAAAGGATGTAGGTACAGGGAGAGACCGAGACTCACTTAACTAGAGCAAATCGGTCATGTTTTCAAGGCAGGTGGAGTTAGGAGCCTCATGTTGAGGAAGCGAGAGATGTATGCGAGAATAGAGCCTCATGGTACTCTGTACTCTCTGCCTACTCTGCAAGGGAAATGGCGTGATGATAAGTTAGTATTATTTATAGCAATGGAATATAATATATAATGGCGCTACCCTATTCCATTATATGGGCGACTAAGCCCGAAAGACTAAACACTTAATGTAATATAAAAAAAAAAATGTTGCTAATCCACATGTACGAGTATGTAATGTATATTTGCCTCTTCATTTCTGTCTTGCTATTCATCTATTTTTTTAACGAGCGCTATAACTATGTTAAGCTTAAACGCTTAAACGGTTAAGTTTTCGTCTGTACTCGGTGTTATAGGAAATGTCTAAATTGCACTTAAGTTCCGATGGACGTCGTTCGTGATTCACTACGGGCGTTGTCGAAACGTCGTATACTTGTAATGTTCTCGCAAAATTAGGGATATAGGTCAATCTTTTATGCTAATAGTGGCTATAAAAATATAATACTTTCTTATTATTATAGAATGGATATTTTAGGAGGAGAGCCCACCATTCACCCACTGATTGTTAATCCCGGTTACCTTTGGATACCCACAAAATAATCTAAGATTACCAATCCGCACTCTCACAGATAGAAGAGAATGTAAAAGGCAATAGCAAAGTAGTATGCACGATAATGACAAAAAAACTCATTAACGCGACACAACCATGCGATACGGCAGGACTCTCACAACGTTGTAATACTCCGCAAAAATCAGAATACTTCGCTTGTTTCGCCTCTAAACAAGGCATCCTCGGGGATACTCGACAACAAATGAGCAAAATCAATTATAATACTTTCTGATATTTACAAGAATGTTACACATTATGAGATAAAACTATGTTTGCGAAATCTATCGAGTTTACATGATTTTATATTATCCCGACATTTTGAATACTATACAGCATTCTTGGTCACGTGTGGACTGAGGTTTTTGAGAACAACCAGAGACAAAATGGTTAAGGGACTCAATTGGACGCTGGCAGGCATGGCTGACATCACCCCGTTCCTAAAGATATCTCGGTAGTTGTTCGTCATAATAATCATCTATATCTATAACTTTGTCTACAATTGCTTAGACACTAATTAATATAAATATTAAAATCACTTAGGAAGAATTATGCAAGTAAAATATCGTTTATATAATCATCACAAAAAAGAAACGTGCTTGTATGATAATATATCTAAATATACCTAATATTGTAACCATAAAATTGCATTGCATGCCAATATAAAGTAACATTTTCTTTGAGAAGCATGCAAAGGGCTTATACATAAAAATAAGTACCCATGTTATAATTATTACCATTCAAATAAATAGCCGGTTTGACACACTTTGTTACGAAAGCTTTGCGTATTTAATTATAATTCTTGACCACCACAAATTACATAACACCAAATAAAATGGATCAAGGCTAGCAACAATCCTTCTTGTTTAAGTTAAATTTAATGAGTCAACCGAAACGCTTATCGGCTTGCTACTGGCCATTAACGCAAATAATTACGTCACGTTAAGCACATAGAGCTTTAAGCGTCGTCTAGCTTGATGCATATCTGACTATAGTTTAGTTACATTGCGTGGATTCTACAGAGAGTGACCTTGGCACCCCCCGCCCAACTGTTCCCTCCGCCAACGTATGAAATTTTCGAATAGTCGGCTTCATCCAACCGCAGTATTCGTACCTCTTATGTTCAGTGTATTATAAAACTTATTACGGAGCCATAGGGTGTCATCCCATGTGTTTATCTCGTGTCTGTTAAGTTGTTTCGTAGTTGTGGAAAACGTTTGTTTTGTTAGTGCTGCAAATTAGTCAGCTGTTGTGGTGCTAGTACCATGTATGCTCGCTGAGGATCACAACGCGTTTTCCTTTAGCGGGAATCAAGAGGCTTATTCATTTAACCAATCTGTTACTAAAACAACAAAGAATATAGTGAGTAAATATCGAATTGTAGACATGCCTGAATAAAATACTTCATGTTTCATTCTAAATTCACTAGAATATTTTATTAGTTTGTTTGGAAAAGCTACAATTACTTAAATATTTCCAGTATGTAAATTTAGGAATTTTTTATACCTATTCGCAAATCTCTTTTGCGCAATAGCCTAAATTTAACCGGTGTCTATCGTTAGTGAAATAACGCGAAATGTTAACAAAAACTTTTGTGGTAGTAACCTGCTTTTACTATTGCCAGACCTCTCCATAAACAAAGTATTTAATTAAATTGTTTGGGTTGTTTTTAGGATTTAAGGTTGCAGAGCAGTGACGACCATTGTTGACCATTCTATGCCACTGTAATCTAATCGATTGTATATTAATTACTAAGAGATTTTGCTTATTATGTTCAAAACGTGTCCAATACCCATTCTCTATAATCTAAGTAGTTAACTAATTACATATTGTTTATTTCACTCATCATGTTTTCTTTATTATATTCCAAGTTCTAAGAACACGCTATGTTAAATAATAATTACAATGACCATTTCTTATAGCCGCATTAACTATACAGTACCTACTCTGTATAAAAACAAATAATTATAGTGACGTGTATGATTCAATCTTGTGACAACTTTTAATTTTTCTGTGCCCCACTTACACAATGGAAAGTATTTTGTTTTGCTATATCCTCCTATGATGTATGCATTACTATAAAACATTCTAAGTTACTTGTTGTGGATTAAAAGATTATTTGCGCTTGGATTTGAAACAAAGAAACACGCTTTCTATTGTAATTTTATTACTTTCGTTTACAAAAATATAATGCAATATAATCTAATGATATTTTTAAAATATTTGTTTTTTTTTTAAACAAGCATTGGTTTATGCCACGTAGTTCGTGTTAATTTTAGGAAATCCGTCTTGTACCCGAGGCCCAGTAGTAATATAATCCACCTAGGTAGCTGAACACATAAGTGCGTGTTGCTTTTTCATATCCCTAAAGCAAGCAATTAGACATAATAGAGTATCACTCAAATATATTCTCAACTACAAAGATGGTAGATGGTAGGAAGTAGGTGAGATATCCATACAGGTCTAATATAATGTTTGCTGCCCTAAGAATTCGTGTTTTCCATCAGAATTTACTTCAATATTGTAAAGTCTGCCATAACATAGATATTATTGAAAAGTCGTGTTATTATTTCCAAATATCCTTTCAAAAAACGGGGTTAAGTGCAAATCGTGTATCTGATTCTATATCAATGTAAGTTATGCAAATGTATGGCCGCCCGACCGGACAGACGTCTCCATAATGTTTCGTTTATCACTTTATGCAAATACACTGTATAATGCTACGTAAAATACTTAACTTGTTAGGTACTTGAACTTGACTCGAGGTACTGACTGCGAATGACATTTTCATTAGAGCCTTTGCCTTCATCTGCTAAATCTTTCATTACCTACCTATTCTGTGGTATTTACGCGAATATCACACATTATGAAACACAACTACGAGTACTTTTTTGGAATCTATCACGTTTACTTGATAGTATCCCGACGTAGCGAATACTTTACGGAATACGCGGTTACGGGTGGACTGAGGTGTTGGACGTCCAATTGTCAATCAATTTTCACAGTAGTTTCCAAGCTGACATTAGAAAATCAATTAAACGCGATAGATTCCGTAAAATCTGATTTCTTCATTAGTTTCAGCACTGTAGAAATAATGATTATATTTTTTATAAAATTTCTTTGATCAACGTTAATAAGAAATGAAACATGGAGAATTTTAGCAAACACTATTGTTGTGTATAAATTAAGAACTTATTTATTAGATTTGAATAACTTTTCAGAGGTTGAAAACATTTAGTGTGTCGTAAGAAGTGATAAGTGTGTAGGTTTTCGGTTCTGAGATTATTTAGAAAAGGCGTAAGACAAAGTTACTAAGGTGTGGCGCCCAAGTCGCTACCGGTGGCTGCAAGCTGCTGACAGCTCGATGCTGGACAGTGAAGAGGAGTCATCATTCGCAGTCATATCTCTACCAACATATTCGCCCGAACCAGTAGTAAGTTTACCTTTCCATTTAATTATGTACTGGTTTATTAGGCTGAGTCTACGTAATTAAGCTTAGTACAATCGGTACTCTTTCTTATCGTTTACACCCATCAGTCTTTTCATACTATGTATATTCTATGGTTCAATGTACTTTAAACGTATCTATTCCTCCACTTGATTCAAAGATTTCCGATGAGTGCTATCCCTTGCAACCGTCCCATTCACCGATCTTTCTTCTGTTGCTTATTTGATCTTTCTCCATTTTTGAATGGAGTATGTACTTACTAAGAGAATTCCATGTTTTAGATCTAATTATGCTTTCGTAGAGGTCATGTTCTCATAATTCACAAATAACTTTTTTTGTTAAGGCGGGGTAAGTGTTCCTAACCGTACACCCCATCGTTCGGAGTAACAAACAGGGTAGTGTGGGGCCCTCACCCACTAAAGAAACCTGCCATGCGCCGTCTCTCCGCCTTTATTGGTGGGCCACCGGAACCATATTACATTCCTTCAGTGAATGCACAAATACCTAGAGTAGTATTTTAGCAATATTTTGAATTATTATATTTCTTCGCTTCATTCTTCAGATATAATTAACCAGGTAGTTCTTTTAACATACAGGCAACTTCGCACGTATAGATTTTTAAAACTTTTTGTAAAATAAAGTACTTCCGTTTACGTACTTCCGTCTACCCCACTACGCACCTTATCGATGCCGGCCGGCCCGAGCCTCTAAAAACACATTAAGTACAGCTATATGGAGTGTAACATTAAAACTTTGGTGGACATAGGTATTGCATAGACCACAATGTTGATTATCTTCATAATTCCAATCCATTCGGGCTAACTTTTTTTAATACATCATTTTGCTAAGGGCGTGTCCTATGCAACACATAATACACACCGTTTTGCCCTGTCTCATAACACACGTTCAAGCGTCCTCAGTTTATAATTGCGCAATGGGTCCATAACAACCCCGGCCATTAGGATCCCGATTCCAGACATAAGACCTCCCCCTGGTCGTGACCAACCAATCGTAACCTAACTTTTTTCTGACAACCTTACTATCTATCCAGATATTGTTATAGGCGATTACATATCGCTGACAAAAAATTTGAGACAATTTTTAGACATAATAAGGCCACCAGTTGGTTTCACTTTCCCAAACATTTGCCAAATTTTGTCAGCGTCAGATAGCACAGAATTGCTAGAACAGTGTTTTTACTAGTATATTTATATACTTATAATATTGAAATTAAAATACCTATAGATGTAAATAGGTTATTTATTAATATAAGTACTTCATGACATCATCATGACTGACTATATAAGTTGCCATCGCTCCTTATTCAGTTGCTTTATTATAATAAACATTTATCGTTTTTGAAGATAACGTTTGTCTTAAGTAGTACATACTCATAAGATTTTTTTTTACCACTCTTAGCAAAACTTAATCTCTGAACATCTACCTGGTTAATTATATCTGAAGAATGAAGCGAAGAAATATAATATATGATCAAACGAACTTCTCGAGTGAAGTTCGATCAATATTATATGAGTTGCTTCATTCGAAGATATAATCACCCATCCACCCTATTCCCTTAAGTTTTGCTAGGTAGATTTGATTTACTTAGTCTCTAAAAAGAATGAGGCTCGGGCCGGCCGGCATCGATAAGGTGCGTAGTGGGGTAGACGGGAGTACGTAAACGGAAGTACTTTATTTAACAAAAAGTTTTAAAAATCTAAACGCGCGCAGTTGCCTGTATGTTAAAAGGACTACCTGGTTAATTATATCTTCGAATGAAGCAACTCATATAATATTGATCGAACTTCACTCGAGAAGTTCGTTTGATCATATAAAATATTTCTTATTTAAAATCATTACTAAATATAAAAAGCATATCTTTAAAGATTTTATTTCAAAATTAGGTATGCCTATAGCTAGGCACTACAATGAGCTAACTGTAGTAAAAAAAAGTAGTTGAAAAATACACCTCACATTTTATTTACATAATTGTTTGTTTAATAAAAAGAAAAAGAAAACGTATATTATTTGCTGGAATAAAGGCCATAATATATTTACTTCTATCGCTTATATGAATATTTATCCTATGCCATTAGTAAAGTCCTTCAAATACATTTGTAAGGAAATAGGGCAACCGGGTCTTATCAATAACAAGTCCGATGATTTTGTTGAATATTCATATATTGCGTGTACGTTACACAAATGTCGCTTACTTGCGTTTATATTACGAATGCCGTAATAAATGCGTGATATTCAAATGGTTTTTGTTGCTGTTATGTTAGTAATTAAAAATATTTTAGAATGTTTTAAGAGCTTTTTGTAATACGATGACGTTAATAGCTGCAATTCACAAAATTCAAATCACACAGTACTTTACAGTGATATTTTTATGATTGTTATTTCTATTCTAAAACTGTATTTTAGTGGCGAGTTTTGGTAATATGCCAGTTATAATTTGTTGCTAAAACCAAAAAGTTTTGTAACGTCTTTTCAGTATACATAATTGACTGATTAATTTAGAGGGTAATTATTGAGCGTCGTTTCTGTAGAGTCTATTTCGTCAAGTATGGATTGAATGACCAAAAACAATAAAAACGAAGTGTCTTTGGAGCGGAACAGAATGCTGTTTTTTAGATAATTGTCTAGGGAAAGGAAACTATTAGAAACCATCATAATAATATGCTATTGAAAATCTTTCAGAATGAAGTTAGGTCCGAATTGCACTAAAAAAAGATTTTTCCAAAAGGAGAAATTAAGCCCTCCTGAAAACTCTGAAAACTGACACTCCTTAATTAGTTAGTAGTAGATACAATTGTAAATTAATGAATAAAATTATATTTATCATTAAAAACTGCCATCGTAATTACGCTTTTTATGACATGCGACTATGCCTAGTACAAACCATTAGCTAAAATACATAAGCCCTTCTAATGCAACTTGCTTGCGTACACGAAACACTCTCCAAGTAAAAATGACAAAATACCTCATACATTTAGACATATTAATTTCAAACACCGCAGTACAATTTGTTATTCAGAAATTTGAGACATGACCTCGCTCGACGACTCCCTCACTCACGAGTGACACGTGTGCAGACCACTTAGCAGAGGTCTATGAAAGTCCCCACTAAAACTCCTGATTCAGTCGGTTGCAGAACATATGCGAAGGCTTGGGAAGGTCAATCTTTTTGGTTATTATTCTAATTGCACGCAAAGATTTGCGATAAAGTCTGGCCTTGTAAGACGGTCAGTACCACCGGCCAAGGCCTTTATAATAATTTAGATGAAGCAGGGTTTTTGTTTTCGTGGTCAGTGGTCGGTCGGACGCGAGCCGTGGTTGTCACCCAGTGCTAATAGCAAAATACCGCCGGTAAAGGTTCGGTATTGTACGAACGAGGACGAAGAGTTAAGGGTAGCTATAATGGTGAGCTTTTATTTACGGTCTATTTAAACCTATTTCAACACTTTCCATATGTCTTCTTACATTTATTAGTAGTTATTCTCACATATATACTTTATAATTTACTTCTTAAAAAGGTCCAGCAGTTATTGATCCAATTTAATAATCGGTTTGTATGCATTTATTACTTTTATTCGTTTCACTTTGTAGCTTATTGGCGATATAAACTATTAGGTAAGTATAGTTATGAAACTTTTAGTTATATGAGACTAACTTAAGATGCATTACAAAATCTATGTTTGTTTATCAGCTACTGTCCCGAATGCTTTATCAACAGTATGCCACACAAATCAGGTTAATAAGAATGAGACCATATACTCAAAGTAGGTTAAAATTGGTAATATTCGCAGAAAATCTAAAAACACAGTCAGCGCAAACGTAACAAAGGTAAAAGAATTTACCCATAAAATTCTGAATAAATACCTCTTTCACAGTGGTATTCCCGACATTAAACGATAAAAAGTGTTAGAGGTGGCGTTGTTATTATAATGAGTACATGAGGCATTAAAAAGGTTGTATGAATTTAAATTTGTTTATATGTTTCTCTACCATTATATCGTTTGATGTTCTTACAAAAGACAATCACAAACTACATACACTCCAAGTTACACGCACCAACAATTTTAATATTAATTCTGGAATGCTTTTTATATAAGTAGGTAGTCTGCATACTAAAGATGTATTAATGATAAAGTTTAAGTAAATTTACTTTTAAAACTACGTTAAGTGTTTGGTAAATCATCCGTTATCTATAGTTTAACGTATAGTTTATTTGAATACGAAACGCTATAATTGAATTTACCATATTTTCGAAGCACGCTAGTGAATTTTCGTTTATTTCGTGTGCACTTGTAAAACAATGTATTCATGTCAGGGGCACCGGCCCTCGTATTAGGTCATCATACTGCCCCAAAATCATTGAAAATATAACGGCTAGACGAAAGTAAATTAATATCAACAATAATTATCGTATAAACTTCACTGTTAATCTCTGTTTAAATCATTGACCTGGTTTTTTGGTAATTGGTACACAAAAGCTATGGTAGGTATGCGTGGCTAAAAATTACTGGCCTAAAATAAGTCCATTATAATATTTTAACTAACTTAAAGCTAAGCCTTTTTAGGCTTTTTCGGTAATTAGTATTTATTTTATGGGTTTTCTAGTTCTTTGAGAAAGCCTTAAATCTAATGCTAGTATTATTAGGAATTACAGTATAGTTTCCAAGACTGCTTTAAAGCTCATTTTGGGTATGATATTATGCAATTATAATTACCATATCTTATCACATAGACGACGTAACAAGATTTTATTTTTGAAACAGAAAAGTTCATATCTCGCCGTCGCAACGATACCCAGTGAAAAGAAAATGATGAAGGTAATAAACATTAGACATTAAAACATAATCTTATCACCCTTGTATATTCTATTTATATATAATCAAAATACATATAAAATACATTGATACTTTTTGAAATACTAATTTCTTAATTTAATTTACAAATTAGATTATTCATTATCTTAATAACGTCTTCTGTATGTTCTAAGATAAAAATATATCGCTTATGAATTTATTAGACGTATGTACCTTATTTCATGATAACCTGTTATACTATCGCTAAAAAGGACTATGAAAAGAATTGCTATCCTATTTCTTTAGTTAAAACTATCCTGTCTTTTAAACACGGAGAGCAGTAGTGATTCGTGGTTTTAGGCCCAGGCAATGAATACCTTTATTGTATCTAATATATATTAGTTTAAACATAACCGATTGTCTTAATTAGTTATGTTTATATTTAAACCCATGAATTGCTACTCTTTAAAACTTGAGTTTGACAATTCGAAATATTTTTATAAACCAGTTGTTCACTTGTATTATTAATTCAAGATTGCAGTAGATAGTTGCGCAAATTGAGACATTCATTTGGATGTAGACCAGTTAAAAATCTTTCTGAGATATATATCACAATAATTTAAATCCTAGATAAAAATTTTGAAATTACTGACTCTTTATATATGTATACATCATTGATCACTTTTTCAAATTTTAAACAAAGTTTAGTGGGATCCTTCCCCATCCATGCCTTAAACTTTTATATAGAAATATTTGTTGTCCAGCACTACCCAGCCTTTTAGCCTTCATCATAAGCTATAAATATAATAATACTAGGATTATCGTATATACAAAGTCGTATCGTATCATACAAAGGGAAAGGTAACTGTTAATATTGAGACACTACTTGGATCGCTAACTATTACGTGACTTGTATATAATAGTAGAACAAATATACACAACTTGAATTAAGAATTAATAAATATAAATATTCTAATAAGAGTATTATAATCCAGGTAAACATAATTATGTAATAAATAGGCAGCAAGTTACGGCAAAAAGAACGGAATGTGGTACGGTGGTACCACAACTGGATCCAGCGCGTGGTCCCGGGCGGGGACCCGAAAGCAATCGGTGGCAGAGTCTGACGCGCCACCTCCTGGTGGCGGCAAGCCTGCTAGTGGAAGAGTTATCAGAATAATTAATAATATGGATCACTCTATACAGGTAAGCCATATTATGCATGCATGCTGTAAAGCTGAGTTTGTTGATACCAAAGACTGTAACAACTTCTGTACCCAATCGTCACAAATAAATAAATCAAATTGAATTGAAATATTGAAAGTGAAATTTAGATACTGAAACATACTAACTCTTTTTTTATGATATACATATAATTTTTGTGCCATATTATTTTCAGTCCTTTTTATTGTTATTTATTTGATTATATAATAACAAATGTATCATATAATATATTGAATAATATCGCCATTAATATATGTCTATCATTTGATAAACAGTATCATAGGTACACTGTTCTATGTTATACACTGTTTAATTGTTTCCTCTCGGTAGTAGAGAGCATTTATACAAAAAAACTCTTAAATTTTATTATATTATAAATTAATATTTATCTATCTATCTATATATCTATATATCTATCTATATACACATTATAAAATAAAGTATGAACGCAATAAACTCAAAAACTACTGAATTGATTTTCATAAGGTTTTCACCAATTGATAAAATGAATAAGGAAGGTTTAGGTGGATTTATTAAAGTTTTGTGTGAATTCGCTCAGATAAGACGATTATTGTTAAAGATGTAGAAAAAAAATATAGGGGTCCATTTGACATATGAAAACAAAATAATAGCTTATGCTCGCGGACGAGCTTTGGGACACAGGTAATAAAAAAGCTAGTTTCTAATATGTTAAAACAACGATTCATGATATTACATGATCAAAAATTGTGGCGTCAATCGTAATGTAACCGTGAAATTTATATTTCCGGTCTTCGAAAGCTTCAATTACAGCTTTCAATGCAAAAGCCTTGATGTTAAACGCTAGTAATTGCATGAAACATTCGCAAAATTTTACCCGAGGTCGTAAAAGCTGAAAATGCCAATATTAAGTGCAGTTTGAGGGAATGATTAGGGATATTAGGTGAAAAATATTACCGCTGTAACTTTAACCTAAACATTATAGCATCAACATTATATTTAGTACTTTATTATTTTTTTAAATATACACTACGACAACGTAAGACAGTAGGTATGAAAGAGAGTATTGGTGTAAAGCTGCGAAAGGGAATGCTCCGATGGTTCGGACATGTTGAAAAAATGCAGGATATACAATGCGAAAGTGGAAGGATGTAGGTACAGGAGGAGACCGAGACTCACCTATCAGTCATGTATTGAAGGAAGGTAGAGTCAGGAGTCTCCGAAACCGGCGAGCGTGTATGAAAAGAACTATGAATGTTGAAGAAGCGAGAGATGTATGCAAGAATAGAGCCTTTTGGCACTCTGTTCTCTCTGCCTACCCCGCAAGGGTAGGGCACAGGTCTCCTTTTAGTGTGAGAGGGGTTCAGGCTATAATCTGCCACTCTGCCGCGGGTTGGCAGACTTCACAAGGCGTCGAGAAAAGCCATGTTTTACTTCATGATATCATTGTCTCAGCAGTCCTTAGTTTTACTATTAGGCTATCACTGCTATGTATCTACATCATTGTTATAAACTAAGAAAAAATTGTAAGTTTTTGTTGAACATACTATTATTATTACTATATTATTTAAGTAGTAGTTTTAGTAGTAGTAAGTCATGTTTAACGTCATCTAGATGCTCATCGGGAGAGAGTCGATCGATCGGGTGAGAGATTTACTTAGATACCTTGATATTTTTTTCGGAGAAAAACACTTATATATAATCTTAGGCACTTTCACTACTCCTAAGAAATCGTTCTCCAAAGTATATATATCGCCAGATATTCCCCCTTAATATAATAAATATCTAAAATATAATTTTTGTTTTAGTGTCGTGTATTATTAAATTTACGAACAACACAACCATTCGAAGAGGTTTTAGAAGATTTAGGTCAAGTATTGAAGATGAGTGGAGCAAAGAGGATGTACACGATCACAGGCCAAGAGGTATACATTTAAATAAACTTTATTATTAATCATCCATCCATTCATTAGCTTTCTATCGTCCACTGCAACAATGATTACATCCAACGGCTGCGTACATCTTTTTGTATACATTTTTCAAATTGGTAACTTGAGAAGTAACGGCATAATTACGAGTATTGTTCCAATAATACTGTGGATAATATGGAATTACAACCAAATTAATTAATTAACCGAACAAGTTTGAGAACTGAACATTTTTAAAAGGAGTAGATACCCGTTTAAGTACATAATATAGAGATGTATGTGTTGGCAAACATATGTTTATTAGATCATTAGGTATGACCTGAGTTTTAGGGTTCGTTTACATTGGAATAATACTTGTTTAATTCTGCCTCCTCATCTAACGAACGAGTTCTACACTTGGAAGCCAATTAATCGTAGCACATAAGCAAACTGCTAAATTTATATGTGCTCGTAGCTCGTAGCGGTTGCCTCTACGAAGCTATATAGATCGTAGCATTTGTGCAGTTGTAGTCATTTTAAATTTAGATTTAACTAATATTATTTCCTTTTTTTAGTTTTTTCTACTGAGATCATGTCACATTATTGAGCAAAAGCTACTTAAAAGTTATTATGTCATACTGACCCGAAGGCCCACTACGGTGTTTTATTTCAAATTCTTTAGCAGTAATAGTGTCAGCGCAATAGATTTAGATTATTGTTGTTTTCATTTGGGATATTAAACTTTATTTATTTTTTGTACAAAAATTTAACACCGGTGTCTTAAAAACCAATAATAATAAAATCATACTTATGTATTCTAGGTGAGAAGTTTCTCTCAGTTGCGTAATGAATTTGCCGATGTAGAAACGTTTTACCTGGGACCTCTAGTGGCAGCGCCTGCTTTGAGCCCTGGAGTCAGCGCTCCCTTACCTATCGAGTCACCTATTCGAAGGTAAATTAATAAACATAGGTTCTATATAGTATCCTTTTTTCATTGTGGAAGTACTTTCTTACAGAAGATCATCGTGATCAGCAATAAGTACCCTTACTGTTGTATTTCGTATAATATTTCAAAACACCGGAGGCCCAAATCCATTTCCTATTATGCTTACTGCCCACCTCTTCAACTCCTCTGTACCTCCTATCCCTTTGCCTTGAGTAAGCAATGTGCGAACGAAGTCTCTGATATTGTTAGCGTTTTTAGGCTACGGTAACCATGTGGCGGGCTGTAAGCTTGTTTGCCACCTTCATAGTACAAAAAAAGACTGAGGTTTTTTTTACAATAGATCATATTGACATATACTAAGCATGTGTTATAAATAAAAATTAATGTATGTTCATCTGTTTGAGTCCTATGCCTTCATGGCTTTGCGTAACAGTAAGTCTGTCTGTGTCCGACATATATTAAAAAGTTGTAGATCAAGTTACAAGGAACAATTTAAAATCGTTTTTGTATTTGTAGGTCCCGTTCTAGAGGTAATGTAGCAGCTGTACCACTGTCTGACGACATGCGTGGGAGACGTGCGCGTAGCAAAAGCCGGCCGAGAGTGCTTTACGCTCCTGAGGGGGAGATAGTTCGTAATTCAGGTATTCACTTTTCTTATTTAAAGCAGAAAGTTGAAGAGAATTTGTCTATACTTTGGAAATATTATTTGGTAACATTATCTACTGGTTTTTCTTATCAACATGTTTATAGATAAGGTTGCATTGTACTTACCCATTGCCAAAGAGAACTCAATTAATTATATTGAAGCTCACTTAATTTCCCAAACTATTATGGAAATTGCTCAAATCAAACGCGGAGAGACGCCACAATTTGGGCTATTTTAGTGGGTGACAAACCCACACCTGCCTACCTTGCTCTTTGCCCTAAACGACGGGTTGTGTGGTTAGGAATATTTTTTCGCCTATACAAAAAAGTTAAAAAACAGAACAATATGAATTAAATTTAAAACCTTATCTGAGAAAAAATGGTAAGTTCATGAAGTACAAATTAATTACTACAGGTACCTACCTAATATTTTCTATAGGTAGTTGTTGTTCAACCCTTGAAAATTCTCTCCAGTAATTCGCTAGTGTCAGCCCCCCATGCCCATAATAATATTGCTGCAATATTTTTTTCTAGTAAACCAATAAATACTTTCAGACTACACTCTTCTAGAAGTATTAAAAGAAGAACCAGTACGAGTGACCATCAGAGGACTGCGTCGTACCTTCTATCCGCCCATACACCATGCGCCCATTGATAACAGTCCACCTGATAAAAAATTGCAACTTGAGTGGGTGTAAGTTAACAATGACATACATTTCATTTAAAAATTAATTATTGTGAATCTTCTGTGTATGTTATTACTTAAAAAGGCCATACTCTGAAGCACGACGAGGATAGCATCATCGTCATTTATAACTAGAATATATATGGCGTGGGTCGTAAAGATAAATGTGATGTGGAGATAGGGAATAGTCGTCGGTCAATGCGATGGCTTAGTGGTCTATAGCACTTCCCCGGATTGGAAGGGACGCAGGTTCGAATCCCGCTTGCAGTAAGGTTCTCTTTTTCCACATTCACAAATAATTTGCTCTTTAAACTAGCTGAGCGCGTCAAGTGCTAAATAACAGATCATAATGTAGCATTGATATCTTTCTCTATATCATATTTATTCTAATTAATAATAGGCTAGCACATAGTGCTTAAAAATATTCTGATTAGAATAATAGGATTCTCTAATTGGAGGAGAACCCACCACACAAATTAAGCGCCAACAAATCGAGCTCAGTGTGGTGGGTTGTGAGTTTCTCCTTCCAAATATCCATTTAACAATGATTTTCCACCTAGTTTCGTCTCATTTATTCAATTATTTTAAATTTGAATAATATAATATATACGAGTAAATACATCTAATGGTGTGGGATCCTTTTTTTTTACACTACGCGTGTAAAGAAGCACATGGAGCTGATGGTAAGTGGTTACTGCCTATAGACGCTAGCAACGCCAGAGGCATTTCACGATCATCGCCGACTCTAAAGTGAAGGTTAGGAAGGATCCTTTGCACATCCTAAACTTCACTAATAAGGACAGGGTAAGGAGGGATTTTGGGCCTCTGGCGCTCTCAATCACCATACGAAACTGTAGAAGTACCTACCGTTGTTTCACGTTATTCTTCTGTGAGAAGATGGTACATTCCCGATCGAACCGACCCAATTATGCTGCGCCAAGCAAGGCACTACATACTCATACTAAAATAATATAAATAAATAAATTATATTTGATCCATCTTTAATATATTAGTAACCTTTTAAAATAGTTGGGTATGCAAAAAGGAGCATGAGAGTAAAATCAATGCGGTCGAAATGCGATCTCTGCGGAGAATCTGTGGAGTGAGGCTGACTGACCACATTCGTAACGACGACGTAAGTGAGCGAGTAGGTATGAAAGAGAGTATTGGTCTAAAGATGCGAAAGGGAATGCTCCGATGGTTCGAACATGTGGAAAGAATGCCGGACGAGCGACTGGTTAAGAAGATATACAATGCAAAAGTGGAAGGATGTAGGAACAGGGGAAGACTGAGACTCACCTACCTTGACCAAATCGGTCATGTATTGAAGGAAGGTGGAGTCAGGAGTCTCCGAAACCGGCGAGCGTGTATGAAGAGAGTTATGAATGTTGAGGAAGCGAGAGATGTATGCAAGAATAGAGCCTCTTGGCACTCTATTCTCTCTGCCTACCCCGCAAGGGAAATGGCGTGATGATAAGTTTAAGTTTTAAAATAGTTAGTTGTATTGCCAGTTATGGATATCGTGGTTCCGATTCCCGACGTAACCTGTGGGTGTTGCCAACTGGAGAACTGCTGTACTATGTCGCCGCCGTGGCTGTGATGTACGACAGGGATGAAGAATCACAGAGACATTACATCGGCCATACAGAAGATATTCAATGGTAAGTGCCGCGTAGCCATTTAGCACCTATTATCAGAAGATTTCCTATAAAGAATTTTACTGTGACCGGATTGATGTTGTACATTGCGTGTAATATAAATTTATTTAACAGTCCATTACTGCAATAGTGTTAAGCGCAGGTCTCCCGTGATACAGTTCGCAATGTTGGCGTAATGAGGTTGGTTGACCTCATAAGTTGTCAACAAAAAGTGTCTCAAACTTGCAGGCTTGAAGAATTCGAGATGTTTTCCCTTCATTTATAACTAATAATTTCTGAAGAAATATGCATGCCTACTTTTTAATATTATAAATGCGTAAGCGATTTTGTTTGTTGGTTTGTATGTTTGTTATGTTTTCACTCTGTAATTATTAAACCAATGATCATGAAATCGCAGATGCATCTTGCATGCTTCACGCAGATAGAGTCGTGGGCAGACTTTGTATAATATTATAAGATAGTTCTATTTACTTAGGTAGGTACCTACTTAGCTTTCTTTTGTTTACCTTGAGGGTTCTAAGAGAACCCATTTATTTCCCAGTGTTGGGCATAGATAGGCAGGAATATCAGAGTATGAGTTTTGTTTACATTTTGTCTCAAGCTTAAGTGACTAAGGTTTAATTGTTATAAATCGGTTTATGTGACGATGCAGCATGGAGCTGCACCCGTCGCGCGAGCTGGTGGCGAGCGGGCAGCGCGCGGGGCGCGGGCGGCGCGCGCAGGCGCACGTGCGCATCTGGAGCACCGACACGCTGCAGACGCTGCACGTGTTCGGCATGGCCGAGCTCGAGGCCGGCGTCGCCGCTGTCGCCTTCTCGCAGCTGGTCAGTATAACACTACTCTATTTCTTTGCCACGAGTAAATGATATCTTACCGATAATTATTGATACCGTGAGTTCAATACCTACCCGATTCTGAACAGCCATATTATGGTAAAAATTTGCACCAGTCTTTTCATGAAAATTATAATTCCTTTTTCAATTTTTTACAATTGAATGTAAAATTTATATTGTTTTATCTAAATACGATTTTATGTAATAAAACCATTAATCACCGATTTATTTCAAAATACTACACTTGTCATGTTTTTTAATCGCGTTGTTGATGATTCCATGGCGGCTTAAATATTGCTATCTTTGTAACCCGTCGTTATCGACAAAAATGGTATAAGGCATATTATATTACAGTTATTTGGTGGTTCTTTGCCCGGAGTATGATGTCATTTATACCCGGTATAAATTAATATCTATTCGTGAAAGGGGCTCTTAATCGATAATAGCACGTATATTTCAAGACTCCATTGATTTAGAGATTTGCGTCTCCTAAACCACTTGATCTGGCCAACTTGGTTCAATAAACTGTAATTTTCTGTTGCTGCAGAACTAAGAATGCAATATTATCTAAGTACATCTATCTGCAGGCCAACCGTAACAAAATTTATTTTATCACTTACAATTCAATGAATTACTCACCATGGTATAGGTACCTATATTGATTGCACTCGCTAACTAGTCACTGTATTTTATCGCAATTAGCTAAAACAATAAAAATAATAAACTCTATATACTCGTATAATCTGAATTCATTAAAGCTAACTGTACAAAGCAGGTCACGATTATTTTATTATCAAAAGGTTTCTTAACAACACGCTGGCCCATAAAATGAAAAACGAAACGTTAGACGAACTTTTGTTTCGAGTCATTGTAATTGATCAACAGTCCGACGCGTGATTTCTGATTAGTCGAGACTTCGACGCGTGATTCAGGCGACCAATCTCAAAGAATCACATGGAAGGGAAACGAAAGTTCGTCTAAAGTTTCGTTTTTCATTCTAAGGGGGCTGAATTGTTTTTTAATCCCTATATCACGAAGCACTTTACAATCATGGGGCTCTAAGTATGACACAAAAACTTGTCATGTATTGGAATGGAACCTATGGTACTTGGTATAGAAGGTTCTTTTTTATACTACATAGGTGGCGAACAAGCATACGGCCCACCTGATGGTAAGCGGTTACCGTAGCCTATAGCAATACCAGAGGTATCACTCGCGCGTCGCCATCTCTAAGGAAAGGGATAGGAGGTGGATAGGAAGGATAACAACGAGAGGTTAGATAGATTACCAAGGAAAGGATAGGAAAGTAATAAGGAGAGGATAGGGAGCGGATTTGGGCCTCCGGCGCTCTCACTCACCATACGAAAAACAACGTAACTACCGTTGTTACACGCTGAGCTTTTGTGAGACGGTGGATCCAGCCCATTCGTGCTGGGATAAGCAAGGCTCTACCATTAGAGAAAGGTCGCAATTAAAACCACTCGGTGTCTTTAAATGTATTCTATTAGCAACGTATTGTACATAGAAAGAAAGAAAGAAAAGAAAACTTAGTGTTATTGTCACGAATCACAATTAGAATAACAAGCAAAGTACGTTACGTCGTGTTCTAAACTCAAACAACATTTACCGTTGTTTGTTCGGGCAGCATCGACTGACGTCAACCACCACACGAATCTACATAAATCAGAGCTAATGTCTATTTTCTTCAATAGAATGGCGGTAGCTACGTTTTGGCAGTGGACGCTGGCCGTGAGAGTATCCTATCCGTGTGGCAGTGGCAGTGGGGACATCTTCTGGGTAAAGTAGCCGTAAGTACATACATATATTTAGTATTTCTTTTAGAATTTAATGCAGGCTCAATTGGAGGACATGTTATTAAGTCTAATTTTATTTAATGGTGGCAGGTGGCTTGTCGGTAATTCTGGTACTGCTACCTTTGAGTGGTAGTTACAACTAACGCTCAGCCTTGCCGTAAGCATAGAAAAATAAGCAGCCTAAAGCTTTAGTATTTGATATATTACAATTCTGTTACCTACTACGAGTAGGGTTCATTTCAGCGAGATTAATTGCAGCTATTAAATGATATATGTGTTCGTCATTTGATTAAAAATACATTCTGAGGCTTGCTACATAACAAAATTACAACAAATGCGATTCGGACTCGCTCATGAAGGGTTCCGTAGCAGCAAGTAACATAATATAAAAGTTCTTTTAGTTCGTTGTAACTTTGATCGATGTTTTAATAATAGTGTAAATAAGGTAAATTGCGGTTTACGATTTATGACTTATTAAAAAAAAATAACTTACTAGATCTCGTTCAAACCAATTTCCAGTGGAAGTTTACATTGTAATGTGACCCCTGTAACTTCTAAAATGTCTTATTTTAGAAGTTACAGGGGGGGCGGGACACATTTTACCACTTTGGAAGTGTCTCTCGCACAAACTATTCAGTTTAGAATAAAATTATATTAGAAACCTCAATATCATTTTGGAAGACCTATCCATAGATAACCCAAACGTATGGGTTTGATAAAAAAAAAATTTGGAGTTTTAGTTTTGAGTATGGGGATTTGTTTTTTTTTTCTATTTTTGTGTGAAAATCTTAGTGCGGTTCACAGAATACATCTACTTACCAAGTTTCAATAGCATAGTTCTTATAGTTTCGGAAAAAAGTGGTTGTGACATACAGACGGACAGACTGACAGACATGACGAATCCATAAGGGTTCCGTTTTTTTCCATTTGGCTACGGAACCCTAACAAAGAAGCTCCGAACTAACTAACTAACTCACGATCTGGCATTATTCACAATTTGCTTAGAAATGTTCCGCGTGGTGACGGATTAAGAATACAAGTATCATCATCCCATTCTTTCCCACGGGTGTCGTATGAGGCGACTAAGGGAAGTAAGCAATTATCATCCATTGCACGACTGGTGGTAGGGCTGGGTACCAAGTGGGAGTACTCACTTGGTATCCGGCCCGAGCGGGTTGGTACCACCATCTCCCGTGTGACCGGCCATGAAGCACATCGTTGCGTTTTGGCTGTAGCAGGAGATAGCCGTTTATATTTCATTTCATCTGTGAAATGAATAGGTGAGCAGCGGCCTTGACAATACTCTCGGTATAGTCGAGTCCATGGGCGGCGGTTACCATTTACCATCAGATGGACCGTGATCTGCCAATAAATGGAATTAAAAAAAACGAAATATATTTTGTAAGTTAAATTGCAGTTTTTATATTTGTCTACATATAGGTATATCCATAATTAAATATACAATATTTATATATATTTTTAGCATTTGACATGCTTAGCACTATGCATTAAACACAAAGTGAAAATGTCACGAGCAGGTACTTTCGATTTCTCATTTTCACTTTGTGTGAAATATACAATAAATACAATAATAAAATAAAATATACAATAAATAAAATAATATACAATATTTGTAGTGCTACACAAGAATATTATCACATTGAGCGCATCATCAGATTATCTACAGACACTATTATAATACTGTAACAGAGCTCTGTCTGTACATTAAGATATTTGTGAAAAAAATAGGCGTCTCTGAACACGAACATTCATGTGGTGACGGACCTTATTTCGTAAGAACTACTTCTATAGACCAATATAGTAATACTTCTTAAAATTAGCGCTGGATGGCGTATAAGACATGAGAACCACATTAGTAGGTACTTTTTGAAAATAGCGCTATCTATGTGATTTATTGAAAACTACTTAGTAAGACCAATACATTATTAGTTACTTATCAAATAATAAATTTTAGTGTGAAAAATGAAGATTATGAGGCGTGAACTTTTGGATTTTCCAAATTATTTTTGTCTATTTATTTCCCGAAAAAAATCTGTTCAAAAAAACTATTGATCGGCGTTTTGCTGTAACAGAGCCGCGGGTAAAGGCTAGTATAATTTATAAGTATAGCTCTTATCTTCAATAAGATCCAGTTCATGATAACAAGTACACGCTCTTTCAGTTTGTTGTCTGCAACCTTGTATGTCTCAAGGCCTGTCTCCACGTTAAGATATGCGATATACACCACAAGCTCTGTCGCCTAACCACGGTATTGTACTCGTATGTTACCCAAGGTTTTATAGTAGATTCTTTTGTATGATTAGATATTGCATAGACTGTAGAGGTAGAATAAAAAAAAGTACTTCATAAAGTAATCCTTGGTGATGAATGACTTTATATCTGTAATCTCAGGGAATTATTCAATGTATTGCGAAATAGGTACTTTAAAAACATAAATAATAGTTCGTTCTAAATGTAGAGGTAGGACGACTTGGTGTGCCGTCCGTTCAACCTAAGTCGTGACGTAGTGAGAACTTGCGATAAAATTCAATGAAAAGATTTATGTGCCCACAGTCTTATCGTAAATCTATCCATATTTTGCTTTATAAAACAGCGTTATTGACTACTTTCACTTTTATGTATGTGTATTTTTGTATGTTTGTAACGAATAAACTCATAAAGTACTGGACTGATTTAACAAATATTTCACCAGTAGAATGCAAAATTATCCCGGAGTAACATAGGCTATATTTATTACCAAAAAAATTACCTATTTTAAAAAGAGAAAAGATTTGTATTTTTGTATGTTTGTAACAAATAAAGTCAAAAACTGTTATACAGATTTCAAAAATTCTTTTGCCATTAGAATGCTACATTATCCTACCTTTCTACATTATCAAAAATTAGAGATCTCTACTAAAACTTCAACAATATAGGTTTACGGATAAAAACATAAATATTAATTTGAAAAAAAAAATACTTATGTCCTGCATACATTTACTATACGTTTATCCCAAAACTTTTTAAAAATAATAAATATATCCACCCGTGCGAAGCCATTAACTATGAATGTGTTATCGAAATTAGCAGTCTATAGCAATTGTCGCGATGGCTGAATTGGCAAAAGCATCTGGACGGTATTCAGGAGATGCAGGTTCAAATCCTGCTCATGATTGTTATTTTCGATTTCACATTTTTCACTTTATGTTTAATGTATAGAGCTAAGCATGTCAAATGCTAAAAATATATATAAAAATATCTAAATATTTATAGGGTTTGCGTCATTATTAGGTAAAAATCTTAATTGTAAAATTAAGTTTACCTGGTTGGTATAATATATGAAAATACTTCCGACAGATGGCGCAGGCGTCACCCAAAAACGTTAAGTATGAATGTGTTATCGAAATTAGGAGTCGGGAGCAATTGTCACGATGGCTGAATTGGCAAAAGCATCTGGACGGTATCCAGGAGATGCAGGTTCAAATCCTGCTCGTGACTGTTATTTTCGATTTCACATTTTGCACGCCTCATAAGCGAAGCGTTGAGATGTGTTCTACTCCCGGTTAACACGGCACAGCTGATTTTTCAAACTTAAAATGTCTCTATTTATCATATATTTCACTTGTAATATAATATCTACACACACATATAAAGAACAAACACTATTTTTAACAGTCATGATATTTTTGATGCCATTTTTGTTATTTAAACTAGGTAACAAACTGTTTGAAAAAAATCTAGCTTGGACGTCCGTGAGTTGTAGGTAATGTATGTTAACACGATAACGACCAAAATACTTAATTAATCGAATCTTTTTTTTTCGTTTACGAATTATTATGACTAGGAATAGAGCCCTATTACTTTTCATGTTCTGATTCGATGTGGTTTAATTGTTATTAAATAAACAAAAAAATACTGAATATTTACGGCATTTACGCTCGACGCGACACTAAAACCAGCGCCTTTCATGTGAACTTTTTACGTACGCATAGCCAGAGCCACCGGTGGTTTTACTATCGTCAACAGAACGCCGTTTGCCCGGCCGGTACATTGTTTTTTCTTAAAAGAAAGTTCTTACCTTTGCTTCACGAACTGATGATATTTGTCAAGTATAATAACTATTTTATCCATAACAATAATTAAAAACACTAAACACACGTAAATAATAACACACCAACGTTATAAAACACGAAAAGAACATAAAATATTTTACATTCCACAATTTCTTTTTCGTGGCCTTGGCGTCGAGATGTGTAACTCAGGAGTGATTGATACAAAAGATGTATAATCCTTTCAAAATGCGTAATCAATCTTTAAATCTTTGGTTTCGAAAATACATCTTTAACTCACTAGCTCACTACGTTAGGATTGAATAGATGGAATGGATGGAATGATGGACGTAGATTTAGAATGAGACAATAGATAAAGGATATTGTGAATTGAAAAGAGATAACATAAGTTGCAGGCACGCACAAACGCATTCTTGAAATACAATGACGATAGGTACACAGAAACTTAAGACTCTCTGTCGTTTTAGTAAAAAGCTCAAAACCAGTTGCGACTTGAGGGAATGAGAGAATAACTACATGAATTAATAGATATTTGCATCACTTATGATCAACCGAATGAATAACGTCATTCGTAACCAAAGATTAAAAAGAGTTAAAGATTTAAAAGAGTGATTTAAATCTTTCAAAGAAAAAGATTTATAAATCCTTGATCTCATTGGTGATTTAGTTTGCGCATCTCTTGCGCTTGGCGTCACGGTGTTTTCACTTACAACAGAGTATAAAATGATAAGGCAACCAAGTTAGGAAGATAAATGGTTTAGAGATTTCTTGTTTAACTCATTGATTTTTAAATAAGTCGTATAATATTGTCCAAAGTTGCAATTTTCTATTGATAGATGTCGCTGTTTTAAAGTAAAAGAGATATTGACAAATGCAGCCCTAGATGTCGCAAGTGGCAATTTTACATGTATTCAGTTGCTGTTGTATATATAGAACCACAATATTGCTTTTTTGTAAGGAAACTAGCGATGTCTTTTTGTTTTCTTAAATTGTTTTTGTTTACAGTTTAATAAATTATTCAATTTTACATGTTTATATATGTTATATGCACTTATGCAGGTATATATGTAAACTCATGGATTGTTGTTCTTACTAATTGCCAGATGGCGCCTTGCAAAATGACAGAGGTACCCCAATATAGAAGTACTTCTTAAAATTAGCGCTAGATGGCGTATAAGACATGAAACCCACATTAGTACTTTTTGAAATTAGCGCTATCTATGTGATTTATTGAAAACTACTTAGTAAAACCAATACATTATTAGTTACTTATCACATAATCAATTTTACTGTGAAAAATGAAGATTATGAGGCGTTCAGTTTTGGTTTTTCAAAGTATTTCACTTTGTGTTTAATGTATAGTGCTAAGCATGTCAAATGCTAAAAATATATATAAAAATATCTAAATATTTATTTCCTTATTTAACTTGGTTCGTACAGTCTTAAGAATAAAGTATAAGTACTGTGTGCTCTAACTGGTTCTTGGTTAATTTTTTCACCAATTGTATGTTATTTTTACTGATAATTCCATAAATATAATAATTTCATAGTATTTAATCAATATTTGCACAAATGGTGTATATATCGATCGTTATGGCTCGTTTCTAGGGTTGCCACCCGTACTTTATTATAAAGTATTGTACGTTATTTATGGTAATTGTACTCTATACTTTATGAGAACAATAAAGTACGCGAAAATACTTTATTTCGCATGATTGCCCAAAACAGAACGACAGAGTTACTGGGGTGGACGACGGTATCGATTGTTGCCGAATAGGTTACCTCTAGAGTGGCAGTTGCCTCGTTAACGCTCATTTTTAAATGCTACCTATCATTTATTATACATTGTCATTTTGTCAATATCAGTATCAAAAACTTCTTGTTTGTTTTGTGATTTGTTACAATTATATTAAAAATTTGTCTTCACCTGAACTGACTAGTATAATTCATTTTAATGACACAAGCTAGTTATTTGCCATTAGAAAATAAATTTAAGTAATGTCGAATTTGATAATTTTGTTGACTATAGGTATAAGTGGAAATTTTAAATCTGCTAAAACTTAATGATACGATGATGGACTGTCTTTATGGATAAATTTCTTCATTAAACAAGTTATATAATCTAAGTATATAGTTCCACATGATATTCTGATGTTTTTAAGCATTGACATGCTTAGACATATAAATTAACACAAAGTGCGAAAATGTAAAATTGAAAATAACAGTCACGAGCAAACGTGATGCGATTTTTGACGATTCGATTTTAATTACACATTTTCGCACTTTGTGTAAATTTATATGGCTATGCATGTCATGCATTTTTAAAAATATATAAATAGGTTTATCAAAACTAATTAAAAAAAATTGATCTATATTCTTTTAGCATTTGACATGCGCCACTACTTTTTAAAGTACAAAATATTTTGATCTACAAACTATTTGTGAATAAAGAAAAAGAGATTTTTTGTACGAGCGGGAATCGAACCCACATCTTTTCCAATCCGGGGAAGTGATCTAAGCCACTGAGCTATCGTACAGACCTATTCGGTCATCCCAATGTCCTTATCACATTTGTCTTTATGACCAACGCATTCTATCGGAATGCATTTATATGCATCAATCCAATATAGTTCAAAATTCATACTATTTGATGGCGCGATTTTTTCTTAAACATTTTTGATCTATATTTTTTTAGCATTTGACATGCTCCGCTACTTTTTAAAGTACAAATTATTTGTGAATAAGGAAAAAGAGATTTTTTGTACGAGCGGGAATTGAACCCACGTCTTTTCCAATCCGGGGAAGTGCTTTAAGCCACTGAGCTATCGTATAGACCTATTCGGTGAGCCCAATTTCCTCATCACATTTGTCTGATAGATGGCGTTGATCGTATCGTTTAAAGACAAAGTACTCGTCAAGACGAATAAAATTATTCCAAACTCGATGGGGTTGCGTCTTTTCAATACAGAGTTACTGTGGTGTGGCCACCTTCCGGCTTCATCATCAGACCCTGGATATCATCTAGGACTGAAGTACTAGTTAAGACATTTCAAACGTGCCCTAACTCGATGAAGTTGCGTCATTCAATTACAGAGTTTCCCACGGCCACCTTCCAGCTCCATCATCAGATCAGCTCCCTGTCATCATAATATTGCATTGTCACGCGATATACAAATGCGTGTAAGATTTCAGCTCAATCGGAAACCGGGAAGTGTGTCAAATCTAACTTGCAAGATTTGAACGGAACAAGTAAAATAAAAGCGTCGCCACGCTAACAGCCGATTTTACCCATTAGATGTTTCACATCAATAAGACAAAAATGTTTAAAAAAATCGCGCCATCAAATAGTATGAATTTTAATTGCAAAATTAAACTTGCTATATTGGATTGATGCATGTAAATGCATTCCGATAGATGGCGTTGGTCGTAAAGACAAATGTGATGAGGAAATTGAGATGAACGAATAGGTCTGTACGATAGCTCAGTGGCTTAGAGCACTTCCCCGCATTGGAAAAGACGCTGGTTCGATTTCCGCTTGTACAAAAAAATCTCTTTCCTTATACACAAATAATTTGTAAAAATTGCTAAAAGTAATGCAATTAAGTAAAAAGATAGAGTAAAATAAATCGTACTTTATTTTGGTTCTATGTACTTTTTTTTTCATACTTTTAATAACCTGTGTACTTTATTTTCACAAAAAAAAGGTGGCAACCCTACTCGTTTCCTATACATATACTCGTATGTATAGTAAAGTCCCCCGCGATAAATCCCTAGTGGTTGGTGTTGTCTAGAAGAATGTAGTGGTACTAAACTATTATTAAATTATTGGCTATAAGGTTTAAAATAGACACAGGTGTACTGCTGCCGTGGCCTCATTTTTTTTTTCAACTTTACCATGCAAAAGCACACTCAATCATAAAGAACTACCACGGTTCTCTGTAACACTTCGTTTCTTGTAAGAAAAATGTTATTTTTTCCAACTATACTCCATAATAACTCTTCATAAATGTCATGTAACAGCTTATCGAGGTCACGCGAAATCGCCAGCATGGGTTAGGTACGTGTTACGCTGACGTATCGCGTAATACGCCATTTTACTTTGTAATGAAAATCTTTATAGAAAATCTACTAAATACAAAAGAATTACAAAATTACAAGCGACATGTCAAGTTTAGTTCTGCTTCACAGATATTAAACTTTGTAATAAAACTACGTTTACGGAATCCATCGCGTTTACTTGATTTTCTACTACCCCGACGTTTGGAATGCTTTACAGGATTTATCGGGTGGACTTAGACTTAATCACTAACGTGTTAGTGATGAAAATATAAATTTATTAAACCTTCAGTGAAAATAAACTAGCACTTTACAATATGTCGAATTGGACAATTATAGTCTTGAATCAATATAAATAAAAATTGAGGTAGAGGTCTGCCGTTGGGTATGCATTATGCAAAAACTACTGGATATTTTAATTAACTTTTCTAAGTTTTACTTCTAATAGCCTATATCCAAAAAAAATATTGCGATATCTTTATTTGATATAGACTTATCAAAGTTTTAGAAACAGCGATTGTTATTAGCACTACCTATGAGTTCAGTGTTGTATGAAAAAAAAAACACATAGCATCACGCCTGTATCCCCGAAGGGGTAGGCAGAGGTGTATTACACATCCACGGTTCGGTAGCTATGGTTAGGTGTCACGTAATAGGGGGCGAGCCAATTGCCGTCTAACGGGCATAATTGCTAACTCCGGGCTGCTACTGAGAATTTATCTTTTTACGAAAACTTCAATAACACTGCCCGACCCGGGGATCGAACTTAAGAACTCATGATCAGCAGTCGCTCACACTACCGCTGCACCACAAAGGCAGTTGTATGTTTTCTGTTAATATAATAAGCAGGTGAAGTTGTGGGTGTCAACTAGTTATAAATACGACTTAATTCGATCCTTGGATGCAATATTAATCTGTAACAGTTTAGTTATTCCAAATTATGCCTTAAATTTCTCGCCTACGACCTTCTAAGACATATTCATTTTTTACGGCATTTATCCATATAATCATTACTGGTGGTAGGGTTGGGTATTTCCATGTGACCGGACATGCAGCATCTAGTAGCATTATTCTTTCATTTCATATCAGCTAATTGAAACATTGAGCAGCGTCGTTAATTAGAGTATAGTTTACTCTAGTAGATAGATACAATAATGACATTTTAATTGCAGACTTTGCAAGAAGAACTCACAGGAGCTGCCTTCCACCCACTTGACGATAACCTTCTCATCACGCACGGAAAGGGACATCTAGCATTTTGGAATAGAAGGAAAGATGGATTCTTCGAACGCACTGACATTATCAAACCGGTAGGATCAATAGACCGAGATTACTTTACTGAATACCACATTATTTTTATTGTACAACATTAGATAGAAGCTAAAACGTCATTTAATTAAGTAACTCACGAATGTATCAATCCATCCGTTCGATTTATTAAACGTAACGTATTATGGAGTTAGCTGAAACAGCTGAAATAAAAAGTTAATTATTTTCAGCCATCACGCACCCATGTAACTGCATTACAATTTGAACAAGACGGAGATGTTGTTACTGCGGACAGTGACGGTTTCATTACAATTTATAGTGTAGATAGCGACGGTGCCTATTTTGTACGAATGGAATTTGAAGTAAGTAAAAGTTACTTTACATAAACCGTCACCTTACTGAAGTGAAAATTTCTATAGGAAGGTCTGTCGTGCTTACCAACGAAGGAATGTAACATAGTTCCAGTGGCCCGCCAATAAAGGCGGAGACACGGCACACTGCAGGTTTCTTTAGTGGGTGCAGGCCCCACACTACCCTGTTCGTTGCCCCGAACGACGGGGTGTGCGGTCAGGAACATTTTTTCACGCCTTAACAAAAAAAAAGTCTGTCGCGCTTTCACGCCAAAACTACTGAACCGATTTAAATAAAATTTGGTACACAGAGAGTCTAGAGACTGAGAAAGGCCATAGGGTTTTAAGGGGTTTGAAAGGGGGGGATGAAAAGTTGTAAGGAAGTATCGTCATTTTTAGAGCTAGAAGCTTGAAACTTATTTTTTGGAAACGCGGCGTGGTACGGCGCGGTGCGGGTGGGGAAATATGCCTAAGTGCGCTTAATTTTGGGCAAAAATGTCCTACCGGACTCCCCGCTGCCCGGGGAGACAACGGGGTAGTGTGGGGCGCTCACCCACTAAAAACCCACCGTACGCCCTCGCCCGCCCTTACTACGGCGGATCACGAGTACCGCGTCATATCGACCGTGATCCATAGGCGGCAGCCTCTTCAGGCACCCTCTCTTGTGTGACGCCCCGCGCACTTGGGCGTCACACCTTCTTCGCAGTAGGCTTCCGCGGACGGCAGGGTAATCCAAGTGTGGTTACCCAAACGAACGGGCAGACACGTGAGGGCAGACGACTATGCCAGCCGCATGCGAATACTGATTGTTTCCGCTGCAAAATGATTATTATTCACTGCAATTATTATTCTAAGATTACGATTAGATTTGCTTACTTTGATGATTTTTTATTTATTTAATTACTAGATGTTTCCCGCGGCTTCGCTCACGCAAATAAATGAATATTGAAATAGGAACGATTTTGTTAAAAAATACTGTCTTTACTTAATTACTTACTTATCATCACGACATTTCCCTTGCGGGGTAGGCAGAGAGAATAGAGTGCCAAGAGGCTCTATTCTTGCATACATCTCTCGCTTTCTCAACATTCATAACTCTCTTCATACATGCTCACCGGTTTCGGAGACTCCTGACTCCACCTTCCTTCAATACATGACCAATTTGGTCTAGGTAGGTAAGTCTCGGTCTCCCGGTGACGGGTCCATGGTCTCGGTACATGTAGGTACCTTCCACTTTCACATTGTATATCTTCTTAACCAGTCGCTCGTCCGGCATTCTTTCCACATGTCCGAACCATCGGAGCATTCCCTTTCGCATCTTTACACCAATACTCTCTTTCATACCTACTCGCTCTCTTACGTCATTGTTACGAATGCAGTCAGTCAGCCTCACTGCACAGATTCTCCGCAGAAACCACATCCAAGATATACAAATTCATCCACTTGTTCTAGCACACCATTTCCTATTGCTGTCTCTAAATGAAATTAAACTATTAAGATTAACAAAATATGCTACTGGAAAGATACAGCTCAAAAAAACTAATACTTAATATAAAAAAGGAGTTCACAGAGCTGCAGTAACTAATTATCAATAAAACCATCTACAAGTACACAAAATAGCTGTAATTAATTACCTGAATATCCACCCGGATGTTCACAAAGCAACCGTTTGTAGGTACGAAGAGAATTATCTAGAAAGACGATCGAAACGACGATTGCTTGCGTGGAAGGATACAGCATTTTCTGGTATGAAGTATGATTCTAGGATAGTTTACGAAACGTATAGACATTTAGATGTCAAGATGTCACATTTAGATAGCAATTAGGAGGCGGAGTTTGGGAGTTGCCGTCGGTGGCTGCTATGGCTTAGTGCTCTAAAGCACTTCCCCAGATTGGAAGGGACGCAGGTTCGAATCCCGCTCGCAGTAAAGTTCTCTTTTCCCACTTTCAATTAATAATTTGTTATTAAAAGTAGGTACCGAGCTGAGCATGTCAAATGCTAAAATACAGATCAAAATACTTTACAAAAATGATAAATCCGTATTGTAGAGCACAATGAGTTACGGATACGTAAATTGTAACCCCCTTTAATTTTTATATATTTAGTGACTGTGTTTCTCACTAGAAACTCTTAAATTTGGATCACCAGTAATGTTATTAAGAAATTTTAATCACCTAAATTGTTCAAAGGAACAACGTTACAAATCAAAGCTCTTTATAAAAACGTCGTAGGAGCCACAGTAATTACCGAACGTGGTGAAGGAAATGTTTTCATTCAACGAATACCATTTAATCCCATCAGTGTATTCTGAACAAATTAAAATAACATAAAAAAATAAAGATCTCTCTTAATGTGTGCTTTGCTGTAACAATTGACAAGTCCCTAGGCCAGTCACTGAAAATGACTCGCATCGATTTAAGTAAGGACTGCTTTTCACACGGAGAGATTTTTGTTGCATGCTCGAGAGTGAGTTTTAGACGCAAAAGGAAACACTGTAAACATCGTTTACATAGAGGTACTTACTATAGTAATTAAACCTAAAATGTTTATGAGTACTAATAGTTTAATTTCATTTAGAGACAGTATTTTTTAACGAAACCGTTCCTATTTCAATATTCATTTATTTGCGCGAGCGAAGCCGCGGGAAACCACTAGTATATATATATAATATACTCAGTGGTGCAAGTTGTTTTACTATAATTTTATGTTTTCAGTTCTGTCGGCAGTCCCCATGACTGTTTTTAAATTATTTGATAGTAGCTGGGATATAAAATATTCTAACCCTTATGAAGATGAAGAATTGTATAGCTATAGCGGTTTTCTTAACCTATTCCTAACGAAACCTAATCTTTAACTATAAAAAGAAGAAGCGTGGCTCAGAGCATACGGCCCACCTAGTAGTGTATATCCGTTTATTTTTTCATTTCATATCTGTGAAATGAAATTGTGAGCAGTGGCTTGACAATACTCCCGGTATAGTTAAGTCCATGAGCGACGGTTACCATTTACCATCAGATGGGCCGTGGCTCGTCTGCCACTAAATGTAATTAAAAAAAACCGTAGCCTTATAGACGCTAGCGACACCAGAGGCATCACTCACGCGTCGCCGTCTCCAAGGAAAGGGAAATGAGATGGATAGGAATAATAATTAGGACAGGATAGGTAGTATACTAAGGAGAGGATAGGAAGGATAATAAGGAGAGGATAGGGAGGGGGTTTGGGCCTCCGGCGCTCTCACTCACCATACAAACCACAGCAGTAAGAGTAAGTTAACTTTAGTGGGTGGTCCTGTTTGTTACCCGAACGATGGGGTTTGCGATTAGGTACTTTTTCCCGCATTAATAACATAAAGACTCCTTTGTCTTATTTATTTGTCTATCGTTTATAGAATATAGTCAGCTCTATGATCAATCCTCCGTAAGCGTAGCGTTACTATAACATGGTAGGCACGGAATCCCCTAACTCTGGATATTTAAGTCCATGAACGAAAGTTATGAGACTCTAGGAGGCTATATACATGAGAATATTATATAATATACTTGTTATTATTTTAGGCACACATAAAAAGCATTAGTTCTTTAATAATGCTCTCAGAGGGGACTCTTATTTCTGGCGGAGAAAAGGACAGAAAAATTGCAGCTTGGGATTCTTTACAAAACTACAAAAAAATCACTGAAGCAAAGGTTTGGATTATCGTAATAATATTATGATTAATTATCTTAATTATTATTACGTATAATTAATTTACTGTGACTGGTTTTGCCCCAACACGTTGCACGTTCTTTTTTTAACCGATGAAAAAAACGGAAGAGGTTCTTAATTCGACACGTATATATTTTTTTATGTTAGACCACGCATAATTTGCTTTCTAGATATTTCTTAGTGTAGGCAAACGACGTTAACATCTCATCGCATACAAGAGAAAAAACAGAAATTAGAAGTTTATTTACAAAGAAGACGCTTTAATAGTAATAATCTCACGTGTTAATTCACTTTCAGCTGCCTGAATCAGCTGGCGGGGTACGCAGTATTTATCCTCAAAGACCAGGTAGAAACGACGGTAATATATACGTTGGAACAACCCGAAACAATATCATGGAGGGGTCTCTTCAAAGACGATTTAATCAGGTAATTTACAGAACAAAATTAGTAATATGAAGCAAATTTACTAATGATATTAGATATATATCGTACACTTTGTGTTGATTGTTTTGAGCTGATCAATTCAGGTGGTGTTTGGACATTATAAACAACTCATGGGACTCGCTGTTCACCCTGACGATGAAATGTTCGCAACTGCTGGTCATGATAAGAACATCGCTTTATGGAAAGGACATAAATTAGTATTCGCCACACAGGTAAAGCAATAATTATTTTAGTTTTTCGCGCAGAAATCGATATGATTATCATAATTATAATTGAAATTAAATTGGGAGAAAATGTAATTTATTTTAACATGATCAGAGTAATATATAATTTATGGGTAATAATATCTCGTGGCATGCTGAAGTGGTATTGGGCAGGCCATATCGCTCCGATTATGATATATTATTATATTTATTATTATATTACCGATTTATGTATTTAAAACAAAGTATTTAGATTTAAATACAGAGACATAGTGGTATTTTTTTATTTAGATTAAAAAAAGAAGCAATTTATATTAAAGCTTTTGAATTTGTGGTTTATAGAAAGAAAGAAACTAGAAAGACAGAAAACTAAGTTTTATTGTAACGAATCTCAACTAGAATAACATTACATAATTAGGTAAAGCTAAACATAACACAATTATAGATGACAATGGCGCCCATTCAGCAATAATGCTGCAGTGTAACGTAAATTACACTGCAACGCTGATTTTAAATGGTAGATACGTCTATAGTAGATACGTCTTTAAAAATGCATTTTTGTTAGTACTGAAATTATCGTGAGATTGATACGTATTAGATTTATTATAATACCGACAGTAACTCACGTTTAGGATCGTTTACGTCGACCCGGGTTTCGAGCATATCCGATGCTCATCATCAGGACGAGTGCGCAGCGGCGTCTGTGAGCTCCCGGCGTTACTGTCGGTATTATAATAAATCTAATACATTTTTGTTGTTGTCCCGATGTACCTAATTGCACACCATGTCCTTCTGGGCAACGAACAGGGTAACTTCGTGCACTGAGTAACCGCCAAACCTGCTACAAATATATTGTTGGACCACTGGCACTGAGTGATATTATTTCTGTGGTGGTGTTAAAGTACCGTCATTGCGTCGATGTTGCAGGTCGGGTACGAGTGCGTGTCTCTCGCGTGGCACCCGAGCGGGGGCGCACTGGCGGCTGGCAGTACGGAAGGTCACCTCGTCGTGTTGAACGCTGATGCCGGCGCACATGTGGCCACTTTACGAGTTTGCGGATCTCCGCTCAGTTGTTTGGCTTATAATTCCGGTAAGAATCTGGAGTTGAGAAAAATATGCTAGTTCTTTGTATTTTTTACGTTATTATTTTTTTGATAGGTTTAAGGAGATTTATTTATCATTATATATCCAAAAATCCCACTAATACGTTCACTCTAGACTAGAAGTCTAAAACCATAGCGACATTGGAAAAAGTACAATTATAATCATGCCAACTTGGTTATTAATTGCGTTTATTGCGATGATTGATGTTCGCGAAAATGGGTTCGAATTTCAAACTTTACCAAAATTGTTATAGGTTTTTTCCTCAGGAAATTCTCAGTGAGGAGTCTGGTACTGGATCGTTTCCGGTTGGGTTTGGACCAGGTGTGTTATAACACCTTTATATGTTACAAAAATAAGCAAATTTGTATTTGCAAAATATTTGAATTACAGTCAAATTGATCACTTGTTGCTTTAAATTGTTTATTGATATATACATTTTCTCAAGCATGATTTTAAGGTTAGTGTGAGGAATACTATTTATCTTGTTACAATTTAAATGAATTCGCTATTTTTTTTTTTATAAAATTGTGACCCACTCTCTTAGAAGCATTCCCATGCCACAGCAGATATTAGAAACACTTAAACACGCACTAAGACACAAAACAAACAAACAAACAAAACAAACAGCTGATCAATTCCTAAACCCCTATAATATAAGCTATCTGTCCTGTAACTATCTTTGAATTTAATTAAAAATACAAAACAATAAATCATTATAAATTTGTATTTTTCAGCTGGAGATACTATGGCTATTGGATCACAGAATGGCAGTATTTATCTATTCAGAGTTTCTCGTGATGGATTTTCATACAAAAAATCCAATAAAATACGTGGAGCCCAACCTTTGGTGCAGCTCGACTGGAGTCTGGACGGCAATTACTTGCAAACTGTCACCGCTGATTATGACCTGGCCTTTTGTACGTTTGACTTAATTATGTATAAATGCATGTGCTTTATTATGTACTTTTAAAGGACATATAATTCGAATTTCTTTCGCTTTCAGGGGACATAAAATCTTTATCGCCAGAAAAGAGCCCCATCGCCATGAAAGACACCAAGTGGTCGACTTACAACTCGACAGTTGGATTCCTTGTATCAGGTTCGCAACTTGAATTATTGCTTTATATATCTGCTTAATTAGGTTGAAGTCTATAAAGGTAACTAGCATTTTTCGGCCAACTTCAGAGAAGCGCAACTTGTAAGTTGCCGATATTGTTATTGAAGCCAAAAGCCAGTGAAAGACAGCGCAAAGGAGCTCGTGTTTTGATTTAAAAGATTGGTCTTCCATTCCGAGAGCTCAACGCTAAGAAAATTTTCACTATATTACCGCCAAACTTTAGAAGATGTCACATGTTTTTTTTTAGAAAAAAGCCGAGAACTTCTACTGTTTTAAAATAGGAACGTAACTAATAGTTTTTATTATATTTAGGAATATGGAACAATCGTTTCTACCCGATGACAACACTAATATCGACAGCCAGTCGATCGACTGCACATGATCTTCTTGTGAGCGGTGATATGGACGGATATATACGTTTGTTTAGGTACCTATATTAAAATTATTATTTCATATTAGACTCACCCCTCCTGAGCATGGTATAAAGATGTGCTCATAACGTGCTCTCTTGAGCATGATATAAAGATGTGCTGATAACGTGGTTCAAAACTGGTTCGGTGTCGCTCTAAGGTTCAAATTATATTCTAAGAGCATGAACATTTACAACATAATTATTTATGCTTACTAACTGCCTCGGTGGTGTAGCGATAGTGTAGGTATGCGACTGCTGACCACAAGGTCTCCGGTTCGAGGCAAAAAATATTGGATTTATTGGATTTTTCCGTCTAGAAATTCTCAATACCAGCCCGGAGTGGCCGGAGTTAGGAATTTGTCGGTCTTTCACCCCCATGTCTCAGAAAACACGTAAAGCCGTTGGTACTGCGCCCTCTCTCCGGTTGTGTCGGAATACCATCCCATCGGACTATGAGAGTGAGGGAACAGATAGTACATTTATGTTTGTGCACACATTCGTACATTATAATATCTCCTGCACACATGGCTAGTGTCTGCCAAGGTTGACCGTCGTGGCCGAGGTTACGGATTGGAGATCATTATTTGATATTTATAGTAGTTATAGATTCCATATATGGCCTATGTCCAGCAGTGGACGTTGAAAGGCTGATGAATGGATGGATGGATGATAGATTCTATCCATTTCCATGTCCAGCATAAGCCTCCCCAAGAGAACGCCTCAATATGTGTATCGCTCATATGGGGGATAGTGCCGTAATCGCCACGCTTGGCAGGCGGGTTGGCGATCGCAGTGGATGTTGTTAATACTCGAGGGAGTGCTGCTGCCCACTCTCTCGGTATTCCCTCAGTCGGCTCTTACGACTCCCATTACAACTCTAAAGCCAGCCCCACACGGCAAAAAAAAAAGTTATGGATTAATGTGAATAAAAATAACAACATCTATCGTTTCCCTTATAATAAAGCACCAGGTCACAACTTATGCCCAGGCCACACTAGCGGGAAAAGCCGTTAATTATTGCGATGATGGACGCTTAACGTCGGTGTAGCCACTACTTATTGCGAGAATTCGACAACAGCATTCACATTTCCGTTTGACGTTTGATGATAACTCCAGTAGCGGTACGTCAAAGAAATTGAACGTTCAAGTGTGGCCACCTAATTTATCGCGTTAACGCAATAATTAGCGCAATGATGGGCATTGACGTTGCCTATTAGTGTAGCCCGAGCATTACAAACTAGACTAGAATTTTTAGAGAGTAAGTATTTGTTCAAATGTTTAGGTATCCATGTGCGAGCCCAAAAGCAGAGTACAACGAAATGAAAGTGTACAGCGGAGCGATTAACAGCGCTCGTTTCTTGTTCAACGACCGCTGTATGATCACGGCGGGCGGGACCGACGCCGCGCTCATGCTGTGGGGCCTGCTGGACGACTAGCAGCCGGCGCCGGCGCGCGCCCCCGCCCCCTCGCCGCCGCCCCACGCGCCCCTCCCGCATCACACTTTCACAGTGATCGATTTCGAGGAACTCGATTGAGGAACTTAAGATATTATGAAGGCCTCACATTGATTAATACAAGGAGCATTCTTGAGCAATTGAGCCATGGTGTAGCCAAGTCCACGAGTGAGGACTGCCACCAGGTGGGATGTTAGCTCCTCTGCCACTTGTCATGTCTTTCGAGCAAAGATAAGATTTAAAGAGTCTACGTCTATTGAAATAATAATACGACACTATTATTAGTATCACTGAGATATCAACGTTAAATGATGTAATGTTTACAATACAAATCAATCTGTAGGTTTATATAATTCACTGCCATTTTAAATTTGCCTATTAGGATAATAAAATATATTGAGTTTCAACAGAGGGAGCATACCTTTAGAATCAAAACTGAACACTTATATTTTACTTTATTTCATATCATCTGAACACTAAGATCTTGAAGTGATTTAGGTGTTCTATGTTGTGGCTTCGATACCCACACAAAATAAATATTTGTGCCGTTCACAAAGTAATATACTCAGTAAACGCTTCCATTGTGTATGTTGTTTTTCGTGATACAGATGCAACCACCCTGCAGGGTTGTTTTTAAAATAAAATTTAAGAGTTTTTATTTTATGCACGAACACGAAGATCAGCTGATGAACTAATATATTTTATACGGAGATGCTTTTCTCGACAGCATCATATATGATCTTTTATGGGTATATATTTCCAAGAATTTTAAATTTTAAGTGCTAGTTTAATCACGCTGTATTACCTAATATTGTTATTAGAACATCGTAAATTGCGATAAAAATGTATAACATTTTATTGTAAAAATAAAATTAATTACCTACCTACTGGTGCTGGTAATTTAAGTAATTAGTATTATGAACATTTTGTGTAACAAATCACTATTTTACAATTATAAAAAATATCTTTCATACTCTTGACAGGCAAATAGGTAATAGTTAATTTTTAATAAATAATATTTTCTTTTAACAGTAGTTAAGAGCACTACATTATTATATTTAAGCATATGATAATATATATGTAACTATTTATTATAAAACAATTATTTATAAAGTTACGGAGTGTGGCAGGCCACTATTGATATTAAAAATAAAAATAAAATCTAAGGTAACAAACATACACCATCATGTATAATATACAATTCTATAGATTGGATTAAATTCTTATAATGGTATAATATGTTGTAGACAGCTCATAGAATTGGCCACTTAATTGTGGCTAAACATTTCATGAAACTTAACCTAACAAACTCTAACTATTTTTCATGAAACCGAGCCGACCAATGGCTACACGGAATAAATAACTCTCAGGTGTAGCCACACTTTGTTGACATTGTATGAAGTACGTTTAAAACTGCACTTTAATCTCGTTGATTAAATGAATATTATAATAATGCATCTCGTTTAAAATGCAAAAGCTCACATTGCATATAGAAATAAATAAAAATTGTCTAAACTAACTTCAAATTTTACACATCTTCTAGTGATCTAGTGTTTACTCACTTGTATATTGTAATGTATATTGGCTCATTGGAGGCACAGTAGGACTAAAAAGCTCTTCGACCACCCACTCAAGCTCATGAAGAGAATAAATGAAATGACAAAGCAGTCTTCGGCCGATTGTTCCAATCAGAGGTGACTAAACGGGCATATCTCTAAGTCTCTGTGACATGACTTTCGCTGATTTAGTACTCTTTGTATTAAAGTGCGGGTAGAGCGGCTCTAAAGAGATCTGTCTTGTGTGAAAAACCAACTGACTAAGCTAAAGAGCAACAACGGCGCTGTCATTACACCCAAAGATAAGATCTCGGGAGAGGACCATAGGTACTAAGACCCGGTCGGGTTGTTACCTTAGTCCAAGATCCTAGAGCCAAGCTAACTCGGCACTATACCTACCAAAAATATCTTGGACGACAGCCTGTAGCAGATCAAAATTGCTCTCAAAGATTGAAAATGCACTGGGAAAAGACGGAATTACAACAGAGCCTCTGCAGGCAGGTAGAAAGCCTATTATTGAAGCCCTGTAGATGTTGTTTAAATCCGTTACTCAGGGGAGCTGCGTTCCAGAGTCATAGAGCGTGAGACGTGGGGTTTTTGAGAAGGGTGACTGAACACTCTTAAAAAAATATAGATTTATCTCGCTTTTGAGTCACTTTAATAAGTTATTCTCGAGGGTAATTTTTCATTCCCATCTCCCCGAGCAAGCCGGTTTCCGAAGAGACAATACAGAAGGCCGAAGTGTATAATCGGCATATGTCTAGTATTTGCGGGTTGATGAGAAAAATAATGCAGTTCCTTCAGCGGTGACAGATTGACGATCGATGCATCAAAGTGAAGTTCTTGTACAAAACGCCACCATGTCTGAGCCTGCCGAGTTCAGAACAAGAGTACCAACCCTACTAAAGATTGGTATCAGACAGGGAGACGTTATATCTCCGAAACTCTTCCCCATTGCTTTGGAAGATTTCTTCAAACACTTGGAATGGACTGATGAGTCGGGATCGACATTAATGGCGCGTATGCATTACTCGCCTTTGATTTACAGAAGGCATAGTAATCATGGTAGAATTGCTGGCAGACACCTTTACAGAATTTTATATTAACTAGTGGGTCTAAAAATAAATATAATATTATGTACCAACTAGACAGAAGTTATGTCTAATGCCCATGTTATTTCAGTACCAGTTCTGGAATACTTTTCTAAAAATTGGAATTCTTTTCTAGAAATTGCTGATTATCGATCTAAGCTTAAAAACAATTCGACTGTATTTTATCATTCGTTTGTAAATTTTGAATCCACTAAGAAAGTCGTCAAATTAAATATTTTAATTAAGCTTTCACAAAAATCTAAATCGCCTTCACAAGCACTTAAATTAATATAAAATACTGTTCGTTTTAATTGAATTTAATTAATTAATTATGATTTGAGTGTTATTAACCAACCTACATACTGTATTTTATGTAGATATTTTGTTAAGATTTTTTGTTAGTAGATAGGTACCTATTATATTTATTATACTTCATTCAAATAATACAATTATGCGTCGTATAGGTACACCTACCTAACCTAATATTTTAGTTTTTTAGAATAACTATAGAAAATATTTGAAATATTTTTTATTTTGTACTTATCATAAAAAGTTTTAAGTCTTTGTTGTAGATAATAGCAAATTCTCTTTTGTATGTGAAATTTTATTATTAAATTAGAAATGAAAAAAATCGCTATGTTTGTTTTTACATACTTACATAATCATTTTGATGAATAAATTAATTAATAACATAAAATTGAATTTCATTAGTAGATAATTTTCCTCTCGTAAACATACCAAAACAAGCTTTGCGGGCCTTGGTTTTATTAATATCAGTACGCTATCATTACTTAGGTTATCATTATCTTCTATCTTATTAGCTGTAACAGAGCTATGTCTGTACATTTAAGATATTTGAGAAAAAATGACTTTAATAGGCTATATAGACGTGTCTAAACATAAAATGTTATTTTTTCGATTTTTTGGTGTGTTTGTCTGTTTATATGTTTGTTTGTTCGTGCATCACGCAAAAACTACTGAACGGATTTTGATACAACTTTTTTTGTTTGTCAGCTCTTGATTAGACTTAAAAACAGGTATACATTCTATCCCGCTACTATATTGGGAATCTAAGATATAACCAAAAAACCAGCTTTTGGCTGCGGCGGAGCCGCGAGCAAAGGCTAGTAATCTAAATTACTTATAAAATTCTCGTGTCGCGGTGTTTGTGGTTAAACTCCTCCGAAATGGCTTAACCGATTCTCATGAAATTTTGTGTGCATATTGGGTAGGTCTGAGAATCGGACATCATCTATTTTTCATCCCTCTAAATGTTAAGGGTAGTCCAACCCTAAATTATTTTTTTATTTTTTAGTTAAAATTTTTATTTTTTTATTTTTTTATGATACAGCATTAAAAAATACATACAACCCTAAATTCTCAACCCCTATTTTTTATTTGTTAATTATAAACTTTAATGTTAATGGCAAGATTTTTATTTTTATTTTGTCATGACAGAATAAAAAATATTATATTAAATTTTGTATTACTCTAAATTTTTCACCCCTCTACGATCAACCCCTATTTTTTATTTGTTAATTATAATCTTTAATTTCTTTGGCAAGATTTTTATTCTTATTTTGTCATGACTTAGAATTAAAAAAAAATATATTACTCTCAATTTTCCACCCCTCTACGATCAACCCCTATTTTTCCGTCGCGATTTTAATTTTTTTTTTATGTTTAATTATTCCTTTAATTATGATTTTTTTTTAATTCAATTTGATCTTCTTTAGATATTTTTATATATATTTTTGGCATTTGACATGCTTAGCACAATACATTAAACACAAAGTGAAAAATGTGAAATCGAAAATAACAGCCAGGAGCAGAATTTGAACCTGCATCTTCTGGATACCGTCCAGATGCTTTACCAATTCAGCCACCCTGACAATTGCTCCTGACTGCTAATTTCGATAACACATCATACTTAACGTCTTTGGGTGACGCCTGCGCCATCTGTCGGTAGTATTTTCATACATTATACCGACCAGGTAAACTTAATTTTACAATTAAGATTTTACCTAATAATGACGCAAACCCTTTAAATATTTAGATATTTTTATATATATTTCCTTCCGACAGATGGCGCAGGCGTCACCCAAAGACGTTAAGTATGATGTGTTATCGAAATTAGCAGTCAGGAGCAATTGTCAGGATGGCTGAATTGGTAAAGCATCTGGACGGTATCCAGAAGATGCAGGTTCAAATTCTGCTCCTGGCTGTTATTTTCGATTTCACATTTTTCACTTTGTGTTTAATTTGATCTTCTGCCTTCACCGGTCGATAACTGATCAACTATCAATCGATCAGTTATCCCCGCGAGATATCTACCGTTGTCACCTCTCATCCAGCAAACATCACGGAGTAAGGATGAGAACGAAGCCGGTCTCCTGTCTTACTCACTATACGGTTTTAGACCATTTTTTTGGTTTTATTTGTGTATCGATCGTAGCAGTGACTGTTATACGTATTATTTTAATTTTTCTGTGCAACTCTCATGTTAATTTTACTTTATTATTAATTTCCAATGCAATAATTATTTATTCACAATTTATTAATAACTGATAAAGACAGTTTTAGGTAGGTATTAGTTAATTAAGTGATCTCATGTAAATAAACACGTGTTGTGAGCTCCCGCCAACAACGGCCATTACCATACCTGTATATATTGTACTTAACATTTTTTGGAAATAGTTTTAAATCAAAACGAAAACGTGTACGTGTTTAATAAATATACCTGTTTTATTATTGTGAAAAGTAAGTCAAATAATAAGCAAACGAATACAATTTTAATTCACTGTTTTTCACCAATACACTGATAGAAGGATTTATTCATTATTAATAATTTAATTTATTTGAAGACAATTTTAATAAATATTTTTTTACATTCAATAAAATTTTATTTGGGAATCAACATCCTTAATAAAGCATACTTTCATTGTCTACAACGCTTTCGATTATAAGTAAATCCCCGCACACTTATAGTACATAGTTATTTTTATTGAACTAAAAAAATGTTTCCTAGAAATAATATACATGGCAAAACAACGTTTGCCGGGTCCGCTAGTAACATATAAAATTCTCGTGTCACAGTGTTTGTCGCCATTCTCCTCCGAAACGGCTTGACCGATTCTTATGAAATTTTGTAGGTATATTCAGTAGGTCTGAGAGCAGGATGTAACTATTTTTCATATCTGTAAGTGATAAGGGTGGTCCACCCCAAACATTTATTTTTTATTTTATGGTAATTTTGTTTATTTTAATTTGTTTATGATTCGGCATTAAAAAATACTTACAACCCTAAATTTTCACCCTTCTACTGCCAACCCCTATTTTAATAGTGATATTAGTACTTTAATTTTGATTTCAATATTCACGAAAAAAAATATGGCGGTACGAAGTTCGCCGAGTGAGCTAGGAAGTTCGCCGAGTGAGCTAGTCTTATCTATATATGTATTTCTTAATTCTGTCAAACATGCTTGCAATGCACACTTTTTTCGTCCGTATGGTGACGGACTAAGAATACAGGTGTCACCACCCATCATCCTTTCCCGCGGGTGTCGTACAAGGCGACTAAAGGAAGTAAGCGAATATCACCCATTGCATTAGGTACTGGTGATAGGGCTAGGTACCAAGTGAGAGTACTCACTTGCTATCGGGCCCGAACAGATCCGTACCACGGTCTCCTGTGTGACCAGTCATGAAGCACGTCACTGTGTTTTGGCTGTAGCAGAAAATAGCCGTTTATACTTTCATTTCATATCTGAGAAATCAATTGGTGCACAGTGGCTTGATAATACTCCCGGTATAGTTGAGACCATCAGGTGGGCCGTGGCTCGTCTGCCATTAGTATATTAACGATGAAATTTCATATTCCATCGGTCAAATCAATTTGTTATAGACGAGATTGTGATTGACGAGATGTACTCTCTACTCATGAATAATTTCCGGCTCACAATTTTGATTTGTTGCTGTTAAACCAGTGATAGCTTGCGTCGACAGCACTATGATAATTTCTAAGTCACAAAAAGTAGGAATTGTTATTGAATCAGTGTAATACGTAGGTACAATGATATTGTATATAAAAAGAGGGTGTAATACAAAAAAAATTAAGGAAGATATACCTACCTTCTTATATCTCCTTCCTATCCTGTCTTTATTATCCTTCCTACGCTCTCCTTGTTAACCCTCCTATCCTCTCCTCTCCTTAGTTTCTTGCCCACCCCCTCCGTATTATACTTCCTCTCCACCACCTCCTACTATACGGTCTATACGTTCGGCATAATATAATATTATAATATACTCTTTGCGTTCGGCGTGATAAATAATCCCATAAAAATAATCTAATAAAGGGGGAGAGGAAATGACTACAAATTTACTGAGCCAAGTCTTTGAAATTCAAAAATGGCGGAATTTCCGCGCGTAAAAAATATCGATACCGATACTTCAGAGTCCTTCAAGCGATCTATAAATTTTTGGGTGGACAAAGGCTTTTTTAATTGCATAAATCTTTATCTACCTGTACCTATAATTATATCTATGTGTGTCAAATTGCAACCCAATCCATTCAGTCATATGAGCTAGTGGTTGATAGATCAATTAGGTATGCCTTCTTTTTAAACAAGCAGTAAATTAAGGGCGTAACACTATTGTATAGATTTGGGTTGTAAAAAGCATAAAGAAATAAATAATAATTTAATCCTGGGTATAGAGGTTCACTCTAAGCCCAAACATACCTATATAAGTTTGTGATGTGATGACATCAGGAGAAAAAGATTTGAAAGTGAGGTATTACGATAATTAGAAACAAGTATATAATAATATTTTATTCGATCCATCAGTCATTCGACGTCCACTGCTGTACATAATAGATCTCTCTAAGAGAACGCCACAATAAGCGGTCCTTTTTTTTTGTTAACATGGTCCAAAATGCAAGTTTACACACGTCACTGGGGTACCAACAGGATCCAGGAGGAGTGTCGAGCTTAATGTCATACAGGCTCGATTCTTGTGTTGAGTTCATGAGCCACAATACCGACTAAAACATGACCGCGGCGCCTTCTTCCGTCATAATGGAGAGTCATGGGATCGACTACAGATATTCCACACCGACGCTCTAGTGACTACATCCAAGGGTGCCTTGCGGTTTTGACCAGGTCTTCAGTCCTTCTGGCGGGAGGCCGTCCTATGCTGCGCCTTCCTGTGAAACATCTAATGCGGAGGGAGGGTAAAACCGGGTGTTAGCGTGGCGACGCTTTAACGTGACAATACAATATTATGATGACATGGAGCTGGTCTGACGATGGAACTGGAAGGTAGACATAGGAATTCTATAATGAAACGGTGCAACCCTATCGAGTTTAGTTTGATTCGTCTTGACGAGTAATTTCTCTTTAGATGCTTTCCAGGGTCTGATGATGAAGCTAAAAAGTGGCTATAAGAACTCCGTTATAAAACGACATAACCCCATCGATTTTGGGCTCGTATGGTTACTCTTGACGATTACGATGGATGGATAATTGGATATTACTTTTCTTCGTGCTGCATTGAAGTACTGTACATGAAGGCATGTTGTCATCTGTTTTATCTTTTATCTCTGTAAAAAACACAGTATTTCCGCAGATTTTAGGCAAAAATCGTTATTATAAATATATTATTGACAGCACGGAACATATTGGCAATAGGCTTGCAGAATAAATATCGATATACTTATCGGTGAAATTCTTACTTGCTTTGAATGCTAATAATAATACAATTCAAATGATTAATCAATTCGATAAATTAATAAAAAATATTTTATTTAATGGTATGCTGCTAAGCCACTGCACTTCATTCCGAGCACACAAAATTAATAAATGGTCGATTTCTTCCCACTATACCATATAACAAACGGTGGTCCAAGGCTGATATGTTATTTCAACGGGGAAACCGTTGAAATAACATATCAGCCTTGGACGTCTATCATCTAAGTCCACCCGTGATCATGAATGCTGTAAAGTATTCGAAACGTCGGGATAGTAGTAAAATCAAGTAAACGCGATAGATTCCGTAAACGTAGTTTTATTTCAAAATGTGTAACATTCGCGTAAATATCAGAAAGTATTATAATGTCACACAATTCCAGTGGTCCGCCAGTCCAGGCGAAGAGACGGCACACGGCCGGTTTATTTACTGGCTGAACGAATCCGAACGACGGGGTGTGCAATTGGGTACATTTTTTTCCGCCTTAAAAAAAAAGGTTCCATCTTTGTGAATGGTAGCCCGTATGAACCAGATTTCCAAGAGTGTGAGTGACAGGTCAGAACCGTCGAATTACAGGCCAATTGCGATGATATCCTTGCTCTCCAAGGTACTGGAGAAAGCAGTTAACAACCGGCTTCTGCAGTACCTTGAAGATCAGCAGCTGATCAGTGATTGCCATAATAGCTTTTGTTACAGTCGATCTGGTGCTGATCTTCTCATATACCTAACCCATCGCTGGGTAAAGGACTTGGACGATGGGGGTGAGGCTCTAGCATTTAACCTATCTAAGCACCGTGAAGGCGTTCAACAGGGTCTGGCACTTCTATAACATCCCACGGGATTACCGAGGGACTCTATAAACATAGATCGCCAGTTTCCTGCATGGATTTTTGATGTGAAACATCTAATGCGGAGAGTGGGTGAAATCGGCTGTTAGCGTGGCGATGCTTTTATTTTACTTGTCCCGTTCAAATCTTGCAAGTTAAATTTGACACAATTCCCGGTTTCCGATTGAGCTGAAATTTTACACACATATATATATATAAATCACGTGACAATGCAATATTATGATGACATGGAGCTGATCTGATGATGGAGCTGGAAGGTGGACATAGGAACTCTATAATGAAATGGCGCAACCCCATCGAGTTTGGGTTCTTTTGATTCTTCTTGAAGAGTACTTTGTCTCTAAATGGTATCCAGGGTCTGATGATGGAGCTAGAAGGTCGCCATGCGAAACTCTGTATTTAAATGACGCAACTCCATCGAGTTAGGGGTCGTTTGAAATGTCTTGACTAGTACTCCAGACCTAGATGATATCCAGGGTCTGATGATGGAGCTGGAAGGTGGCCACAGTAACTCTGTAATGAAATGACGCAACTCCATCGAGTTTGGAATCGTTAGATTTGTCTTGACAAGTACTTTGTCTTTAGATGGTATCCAGGTTCTGATGATGGAGCTAGAAGGTAGCCATAGGAACTCCGTTATAAAACGACATAGCTTCATCGAGTTTGGGCTCGTGTGATTCGTCTTGACACACTTTGTCTCTAGATGGTATCCAGGGTCTGATAATGGAGCTGGAAGGTGGCCACAGTAACTCTGTAATGAAACGACCCAAACCCATCGAGTTTATACTCGTTTGATTCGTCTTAAGGAGTACTTTGTCAAGTTATGATCATTTTATTTCTACAAAATAATTTCGATGTTTTCACATCTGGTAGACGTCCCGTGACGTCTAGTTTTTTTTTAATGTTAGGCGAGTAACATCTTGGCTTTAGCCTTTCTTTTGACTTCTAGTAATTTTTTGAATTGTTGAAGTAAAATTAAACCAGGAGTCGCTAAAAATTATATATATTTGTGGTTGCCGCACTCAAACATTGTCGTTGCCGCACACAAAAAAGCCCCAATGTGTTATTACAAGCACTTAGTGCATATACCTTGAATTTATAGGCACTTAGATATAAATCTTGCCATGTGGGGGCACCAAGAATAGCTCCACCCCATCTTTTCCTACGGGAGTCGTAAACGCCCACTAAGGGATTACCGGGGGACCGGGCAGCAGCGTTCCCCTGTGTACTAAAAACATCCATTGCGATCGCCAACCCGCCTGCCAAGCGTGACGATTATGGTAATACCTCCATTTTGGAGAGGCCTATGTCCAGCAGTGGACGATGAAAGGCTGATAGATGGATGGATGGAGATATAAATCAGGAATAAATCAACTTGCTTGTCAAAGTTAATTAAATAACATAATATGTATTTAACAGGTTTAAAACTATTTTGATGTATATTTTTTAGCACTTGACATGCTCAGCTACTTTTTAGAGTACAAATTATTATTTGTGAATGAGGAAAAAGAGAACTTTAGTACTACGAGCGGCTATCATATATATATATATATATAGTTATCTCTCCCCGTCAATTGTTGATCTTTCGCGACGTAGCATCAGTTAATCGTTGATCCCTTAGCAAATGTTGATCTTCGGCAGCATTTGTTGATCTAATGCCTCTGTTCGCCGATTATGTCTATTTAGATCAACAAATGCTAAGCTGCAAGTACCAACACCCACCCGGAGGGGGCACACTTCCGTATGTACAAATCCACACTTTAGCATATGTTGATCCCATTTAAACGTACCAATCACAGCCTCTCTTTGCCCGTGATTGGTTACAAATTTATTGGTATATATTTTGTAAAGATAATGAATATTTCTCGTCAAAGGTTAGTCATACGTAATCAGTGAAATGTTGATTACTTCGTAAACGTTCATATATGAAATGTTTGAACTATTTACATTTTATTTTGACATCTTTTTTTATAATATGCTATGCTATATTTTAGTATATCCTGACCACCTACTTTACTACTCACTAATTCTTGATACGGATGATACTTATTGATAACGGTTTTTATAAATTGATAATTTCATGTAAAAATATATAGGCTTATCCTACGTGGTCAAATTCTTAATACTGAGATCTATAGAAGAACAGGAGTGATTAATATAGCCCGTCGGGCTGAAGTGGCAATGCACAGGGCACATCGCTCGACGAACCGACAGTTGTTGGGGACTAAAGGTTCTCGAGCGGCGATCACGTATCGGATAGCGCAGTGTACGACAGCCTTCCACCGTTTTTTTTTTTTTTTTTTTATTAAACTTCATTTAATATACGAAACGAAAACAAGGTTGTGCGATTAATTTTATGTTATATTACATGGCTTAAGTATGAGTATTCCATAAAAAGGTAGATTAAAAAATTAACTAATCACTAATTGTAATACTATTATTTAAGTAAGTGAAATTTGAATGTAACATAATGAATGTAAGAATATTTGTTGGCCAGTACTTTCTATAATTTTGTGATGTTGATCATCATAGCAAAAGATACGCTCAATCATAAAACAGTGACATCAGCAATGGCGAAGACCGGCTGGAATTAGTGCTGGAATTAATTCAGATGCTCCGGTGATTTTGTAGGTTTTATTCTTTACTGTTATGATAATATAATTATAATATGAAGCGAAAAAGAAATAGGTAAATAATGATAGTAAGTGTTTCATTTGACCTTACCTCCCAAATCGCAATGAAAAATAATAATCGCTCTAAAGGTCTACTGTAGTTCCATAGCCGTAGGTATAGTATGTACATTACATCCATACCATTAGGACATATATTTAAATCAAATATAATATGTCCCTAATGGTATGCATGTAACCCTGTCACTAGTCTAAAATTTGATGCTGATATCTCTATTTCTTTATATTCAGTGTACTTTGTGATTAACATAACCTACTCCCATTTTTTAATTTATGTATGTATCAACTCAGTTGTTTTTACGTACGCATAGTATTTATGAGGGTAAATAAAACAAAATCCGAGAATAGGTGGGATTACACTTGACAATAAGAATAGAGAACAAACATTAGAGTTTATGCCAATGTTATTTTATATACAATATCATTGGTTTATGCCAAATCAATTTTCAATTTTGTTCATTTTTCTGTTGATAATAACGTAAGATTCATTTATACTATTATAAAGCTGTAACAGAGCTGGGTCTATACATTTTCTTAATGTATTTGAGAAAAAAATACTGTATTAGTAGTAGGCTATATAGGCTTCTCTGAACACAAAACAATTTTCTTTAGATTTTTTGTATGTTTGTTCGTTCGCACATCACGCAAATATGATACTGAACGGATTTTGATACAACTTTTTTTATTTAATAGCTCTTGATTAGACTACTACTTATATTATCCCACTATTATATCGGGAACCTGAGATATGACCTAAAAACCAGCTTGGCAGCGGCGGAGCCACGGGCAGAGGCTAGTAATATTATGTTTATAGGAAATAAGTGCCACTTGAAACTTTCAAGTTAAAAATTCATTCTTGTCGAGAACAGGTAGGTACGTATCATTTTCGTTAATTATAAAAATTGTCTCGGATCTAGAGAAGTTCTAGGAGAATGCTAAGTAAATCCAGATTTGGAAGAAGTGAGAGAAGAGAGCCAATAAATTCGTGATCGTATGCGGAGACGTGAATGGATGGGTGGGGACTACGTGTCCTTACTTTGAGGACGTACTTGGTTTATTTGGTGATAAGAGAGTGAAGGATGTGAGAAAATTTATTGTTGTACACATTTTTTCCATATAAGCACATCCATATGTATACATGGAGAAGAAATGAACACAGAAGTACTTTTTTTTTTTTTTTATATATATTTTTAGCATTTGACATGCTTAGCAACATACATTAAACACAAAGTGAAAAATGTGAAATCGAAAATAACAGTCACGAGCAGGATTCGAACCTGCATCAACTGGATACCGTCCAGATGCTTTTGCCAATTCAGCCATCGTGACCCTTGCTCCTGACTGCTAATTTCGATAACACATTCATACTTAACGTCTTTGGGACACGCCTGCTCCATCTGTCTTTTTTTTTAACTTTAACTTTATTTTAACTTTATTAAGAATAGCAAAAACTTATATTTATATCGTAATACGGTACACTCGTATCACACAGCTGTGTGCAAATACTCATAATTAAGTACACAAAAACGTATGGTAAACAAAAGAATGGCCATCTTATACATAATTATGATATATACACCACTCTCTATAATATTTTACAATGTTGTTTAGGAATGCATATAATATTTACATACAAGTAACAAAGTATTTGGTGTTGCGGGCAGTTAGGGAAACACATCTTATTTTCTTCTTACTACGCGAGTGAGAAACTTATGTACTGCTTACCTGATGGTAAGCGGTCACCGCAGCCCAAAGAGGCCAGCAACACCAGAAGCATCACTCGTCGCTAACTCCAAGAAATAGCGAATAGCGAGCTTTCTTGTTTATTTTCTTCACTTTTAATGTAAACACTACACAGCTATATAATTAAAATACACTATCCCTGCATCAACATAATTATTAAATCACTATTAGCGCACAATATAATCTTCTTCAAATTAGAATTTACAAAAATCCTTACATAGCGGATGCTTACATTATAAAATATTACAGTAGTATTATAGATATAATCTATTACAATAATACTTTAACATAAGATCTTGGTGGGTATGCTGACAAAAATTCTTTACCCTCCGTGCTAGTCTAAAGACTGTGTTACGGCAAGGTAATGATTCTCACTCAGAAATAACCATAGTGATGCACTATATCTAGCTAGAAATACCTACTCTAAGTTTATTGAATACTGAATAGGGCTTTTATTAGTGGTTGTGATATTGAAGCGAGCACAAGATGCATGATATCTACTAATTACTTGTTTAAAAAAGTAGTATATTTAAAAATAACAGATTAAACTAAGATCTATTGTTACAATGTTTAGTTTAAATATTCGACATATTGAAAACTATGAAATATAAACTTTATAATAATATTTTATATGTTGATATATAATAACTAATAATACTGCGAAATGCCCATATACTATATTTATATACTTACCTACATGTGAAATATCGCATTTATAAAATATAATATATACATAATATATAATACAATACAATACAATAATATATTTAAGTATATAAAATATTTTACATACCTACGTAAATTAGTAACATACATAATTATTAGGCATAAGAACATTTTACTTACATATTTGAATATTTTTTTCTGTTCGTTCGTAATCTAAAGTACTCAGATATTTTTCCAGTGTTTTTTTACAGTCAAACCGCGTCATATCTTTTAGCGGTTCAACTTTACTTAGGCGATTATAAAGTAGTGGAGCTAGAAAATTAGAAAAACATTGAGCAAAAGTAGTCTTACATGATGGAACATCATAAACCTGGTGTGATCTTCTAATGGAATTATTAGTACGTCTTTGGCAGGAATGCTGCTTTAAAATAATACTTTTAATGAAAAGCTGACGGATAGTCAGTACTTCAAATTCTTTATATAGTTTTGACGTAGGGTACCTAGATCGCTTAAAATTAATTACCTTTAAAATGCACCTCTGAGCTCTCTCAATCTGTATAAGAGTATTTTTCCGTGCACCACCCCAGGCAGTGATACCATAGGTTGCTATTGATTGACATAAAGTTATATAAACCATCCTGCTAGTTTTTGGATCTTTTAAGTTTCTAATTTTCTTAAAAAATAAGTTTACGTAGTCTCGATTTAAGGTTATTAATATGTGTTTTCCAATTTAAGTTTTTATCAATTTCAATGCCCAGGTACTATTAGTAGCTGATAAGGTATAGCAATCGCATGTTCCAGCAAGAACACCGCAATCAGACGCACATGCCTCTGTATGGGCTTTCAGAATGAAATCACTTGGAGGCTGTAAATTATTTCTTATTCTAAAAGTTATATATTTTGTTTTATTTAGATTTAAAGTTAATAAGTTATAATCCAACCAACCTGTAATATGTTTGAGTCCTGTCTCAGCTGCTACTTTTACCCGTGACCATGATGAATGTTGAAATAAAATTGCAAGATCATCAGCAAACGCAATCATTTTCGCGTTGTGTATTTCCGTATTACAGAGATCATTTATATATATAAGAAACAACGTAGGCCCTAGCACAGATCCCTGTGGAATACCGAAATTTACCTTTAGCTTAGAACTAAATTGGTCTCCAATTCTTAGTGTTTGTGTCCTGTTAGAAAGATAATCTTTAAATAGATGCAATGGTACACCCCTTATGCCTATTGACTCTAGTTTACGAATTAGTAACGAAATTGAGATAGAATCAAAGGCTTTAGTTAAGTCTAAAAATGCACCAATACATTTTTTCTTATAGTCAAGATTGCATGCTATATTATTAACCAAGTCCTCTACAGCATCTGAAGTCGATTTGTTTTTTCTAAACCCATATTGATTTTTTGAAAAAATATTATTATCTTCTAAGTACTTAACTAATCTTTTGTTCAAGATCTTTTCCAAAATTTTAGCAAATGTAGGTAGGAGTGAAATTGGACGATAATTTGTTAGGCTATCTTTTTCTCCTGATTTAAATATAGGCACCACAATGGAACACTTCAACAAGTTCGGAAACTTACCACTTGACAAGCACAAGTTTAAAATGTGAGTGAGAGGTGCATTAAGAGTTTTCACAAACTTTTTGACAAACTCTGAAGATATACCGTCCCAACTCGTGGACTTGGTATTCCTCAGAGACATAATAATATTGTACACCTCGATTTCATCGGTTTCCAGCATCATGAAAGACTTCAACTGAGTACGATTAAACCTAAATTTTTTAACTAATTCATTCTCTGTAAGTTTTAATCTTTTAAAAATATTATTTGATAGATTAGCACCAACATTCACGAAAAAATTATTAGCATAATCAAGAGATTCTTGAGGTGTAGATTTAATATATAATAGTTCATGCGGTACTTTGGATTTATCTGATATATTCAAATTACATACATCTTTTATAACTTTCCACGTCTTTTTTATGTCATTTTTACTTACATTTAACCTACGCTTGTCATGCTCATTTTTTAAACTATGTAAAAGATTGTTACAATGATTACGATAGCGTTTATAGGTAATTTCGAGTTCATTATTATCAGGTGATTTTAAGTATCTTTTATGTAATGTGTCTCTGAATTTCATACAGCGTAGTAGTCCGGGAGTAATCCATTGCTGACGAATTTGTTGTCGGTTAGGTATTGAAACAATTTGTGTACTTTTTTGAACGATTCCAGATAATATTTCGATAAAAAGATCGGTTGCTTCATTAGGGTCAGTTAAGGATGTTATACTTGTAAAATCAATTTCGTTTATTAGATTGTGAGCCATATTAAAATTAAATATTTTAGAATTATTTTTATGTTTATTATGTTTACATTGTTGTGCCAGAGGTATATTTAAATATAAACTGCTATGATCAGTTACAGACGACTTACAAATTACAACCAGCATTTTTAAATTTGACTTCACAAAACAATGATCATAACATTTATCAAGACGGGTAGGAAATAAATGACTTGGTAAAAGACAGTGGATTGCAAGTAGATCTAGGTAATCTTCAGATTTAGAGTCACTGCCATTATTACCAATATCAATATTTATGTCTCCAGTTAAATAGACGTTAGGTATACTTTTTAGCTTGATTAATAGTTCATCCAAAGAGGAAAGAAAGTTGGTTACAGAAACAAAAGATGGCGATCTATATAGGCAAATAAAGGCGATATTTTTATCTATTTCTACTACTAAACAATCAGCGTCTGCAAACTTTGGTTCATAAACTTTTACATTTTCTAAACTGCTATTCACATACACGACCACACCACTGTTCTGATTAAGATGCCTATTGGTATTATAGGCAACATATTGATCTATTTTTGGGATTGAATTAAAATTTAGTAACCAACACTCAGTTAGGATAATAATATCGTAATATAACTTACTCCTTGTCATAAAAACTTTAAAATCTTCTAAATTTTTGTTAATGCTTCGAATGTTTTGTACAATTACTTTAAGAGATAATTCCGTATTAACTTTATAATGCAAAAGCAATTCTGGATCCTCAACCAAAAAAAGAGTCTCCAACGTTGACATTATTATCAACGTCAGTGACAACATCTTCTAGATTGCGGGCCATAGTTAAAATAATGTGATGGAATAGCAGAACGAGATATTTGGTTGAGGATGAAATTTACAGAGAGCACTGATTTACTACGAATGGACGAGTTATTAATGTGATATAAAAATATTATAGTAATATGATATATGCATACACAATATATACTGTATATATGAGTTATATGCTTATATATAAGAGGATTATAAATGTAATAGCATAGAAATATTAATATCAAGCAATTATGAATACTAAGTATTATAGGTGTTTGGTTTACATTAACTGAAATATCATCAACAAGTACAAAGAAACCTAAATAAAAACATGCTTTGAAAAGTTTCAATAATTTAAAACATATACCTGAAAATAGTCATGGCATGTCTAGATTTTTTACCTGATTTACTGTTTTAATAACTATGGCAGGCATACCCTCTTCCTTACGTAGTAAGATATTTCCTCGTGATACCCAGCAATATTTATACTTTCCATTCTTCACTAGATCTCGAGCTGCTGCCAGCAATTTTTTCGACATAGGTGTTAGTGCTTCAGATATATAAACTTTTGAATTAATGCCACTAATTCCTAACATTTCTGAGTTTATCGGTCTTTCTTTATTTTCAAAATTATATTTCTTAGCTGCCTTTAACACTTCTTCCCTCTTTTTCTCATCCCCGTATTCCACAATAATCGAACCATTTTGCTTACCTCTTCTATATACCTTAGTTGTTTCATCAAATGGTTGTATGTTCAAAGTATTGTAAATATTCCTGACAATTTTATTAACATCTTCCTTATCCTCTCGTGGAATATTCCTAATTTCAATAGTATTCTTAACGTATTGCTTTTGTAACTCATTTATTTGAAATTCTAACTCACTTATTCGTGCTTCATATTTAACTTCAAGTATTTCTACTCTGCCCATAATTTCCTTATAATTAGATGCATTCACCTCTAGAAGCTTTATGATCTGCGAGTTGGACTCCAGTATCTGTGTATTTTGTTGCTTTATCTCACTAATTTCGGTATTCATCAATTGCTTGAAGGACTTCATGAGTTCATCTTTTAGATCCGCTAAGCTTTCCTGTTCAGGATTTTTCCGTTTTCTTATATTGATATTCCGAATAATGTCATGGTCTTGTAATTCATGTGACAGATCGGGTTGCGAAGAAAACCTTACTGGTTGACCAGATGTTGGACTACGCTGCATTTTATCTCAAAATTTTGCTTGTACTACGATGTATTGCACTTACTCCAGTCTTAAATAGTGCTGTCTTCAAAGAGAATTATAGCTTATTTCTTTAAGCACAAGGTCTAAAGATGGTAATCTGTATTATCGAAACACAGTAACACGTCTAACTTCAACTAATGTCCGAGAGAGAATTGAATTGGTGGTCAGGTGGTAGGGCGTCGCCCGCTGAACTGCCATGGTCAGCTGGAGAACGTAGCTGGAGGCGCCCAAGGCCGGTCTTTGGATCGTAGGGCCGCTCCAGCCGGGGCTGGGGGACTGGGCGGTGCGATAGCATGGAGTCCTTACCTTCCGACTGGTGCAAGTGCTGTCGGGGAACGGTTGTTTCGTCAGATATCTGCTATGTCGAAGAAGGGAAGCGACTCCGGGCTGTCACCACTGCAGCTGAGACGAGGACACGGCGCGGCACACGCTCGAGTCATGCCCGGCTTGGGCCGTGCAGCGCCGTGAACTCGTCGTGGCAATAGGGAGGGACCTCACGCTGCCAAGCATCGTTAGAGCGATGCAGCGACAGGAATTAAACCGCGGTCGCCTTCTGCGAGGAGGGTATCTCGCGGAAGAAAGCGGCGGGGAGGGCCAGAGAAGCCGATCCTTCCGCTAACCTGAACCGCCGCCAGCGACTGGGGTGGTGCAGGCGTGTGTATTTGCGCCTAATGTTGCCCTAGCTGAGGCTGCGGTTGGATGGACCAGGGAATGTCCGCCACCCGCAAGGCCTCCCGCATCTAATAGGTGCGACGCTCTGTGAGCGGATGCATTGCTCAGTAGATCATATCCGAAAGGGTAAGCCGCCGGCCGAGAACTGAAGCAATGCAACATTTTGGACCACTGGAACTCCAGTGGCCCGCCCATAAAGGCAAAGAGAAGGCACATGGCGGGTTTATTTAGTGGGTGAGGGCCCCACACCACTTTGTTCGTTGCCCCGACGGGGTGTGCGGTTAAGGTCATTTCTTCCCGCCTTAACAAAAATAATGGACGGCCTCCACCAGATGGAAGGACGATCTGGGCAAAGCCGCGGGGAGCCGTTGGATGCGGTTGGCGCAGGACCGCTCGTTGTGGCGTTCTCTTGGAGAGGCCTATGTCCTATGGATGGATGCAAAAAGGAAATACAGGCTAAACTAACTCTTTTATAATAAAATTAAATTTAAATAAAAACTAGTACTCGTATAAGCACTTGAACGAACTTTAAACCAAGAGAACTGAAATTCATTCAATTATTGACATTAATCTGCCGGCAATCTTACCAATTTTCTAGCAGCATTATAGTAGTAGTATATAAGGCAGTTTATGATAAAAAAAAGTGTTGGTTGGATTATTTGGCTACAAGAGCCAATCAAAGGATGCAGAAGGCAACGATTGAAGATGTATGTAAGCCAAGAATGGAGCACAAAAGGTTGAAGAGTGTTATAAGAGAGGTTGTTTCAAGAAAGAGTGACAGAGATACTTAAGTTTATTAGAAGGTTATTTGACGACTTCCAGAAGAATATTAAACTCTTTTGGAAGTCCATTAGGTCAGCTAGGGCTATCGAGACGACGTCTTACCTCGGTTAAATCAGAAACCGGTATGGAAGTATAGTGAGAGAGGAGAAGAATGTGTATTGAAAAGACGAAAGGAATATTTTAAAAGTCAGCGCTGTCACATCTTCTTTCTCAAATAAGAGAAAGAAGATGTGAAAGCGCCGGCTATCTTAGAGGATACGAATGAAAGTTATAACAAAAGTGAAATTAGTACGAAAGAGATTATGGATGCGTTAAATAGTTTGAAATTAGGCATTGCTGCATGGGTATAATAGAATAACGGTCTGATACAAGGCGTGGTAGTCAGTCTGCTGTACCATCTTTTTAACCTTATCTGGGGAAGCGGCACTGTACCAGTAGACTGGTACAAGGCCGTTATCGTACTTATTATGGAAAAGGGTCGCAGCAAGACTGTAAGAACTACCGAGGCATTAGCTTGCTCGGCGTCATAGGCAAACTGTATGCAAAAGTTTTGGTTAAAAGAGTGATACATGCAACTGATGAGAAAATATGGGATGTGCAAGAGGGGTTGAGGAACGGAAGAGAATGCGTAGATCAGGTCTGTTCCTTACGAATAATAGCCAAAAAAATCTTGGCCAAAAGCCAGAAGGTCTATTGTACGTTCGTATGCTTAGAAAAAGCCTATATATGACAGAGTGATAAGAAAGGAATTAGGGTCGTCATTGTCTAAGTATGGGGTGGGTGGTGGCTTGATTCGAGCACTGAAATCACTGTCCAAGGAATCCATTTGAAAGAGAGCCCGTATGGATTGAGAATGAATGATTTAATCATCAAATACATGCTGTACGCTGATGATCAGGTTATCATAGCACCATCAGAGGAGGAGTTGCAGGCGATGGTTAACATATTGCATGAAGCTTTAAAAGTAAAAGGAATGTCAGTGAATGCGAATAAGACGAAAGTAATGCTTTTTGAAAGGGATGATAGTATGACAAATTGCAAAATTCTGATTGCAGGAGAAAGAGTGGAACAAATGAAAGAATTTGTATACCTGGGTTCAAAGTTTACGAGAGATGGAGAGTATGACTGTGATATTTAGCGGAGAGCGATGTTTGGAAATAAAGTGAATGGGGCATTGTATGAGTGTATGAACAGAGAGAAAGTGTCAAAAAAGGCTAGACTGGGGTGCTGGTTCCTAGCATTATTAAGTATTATCCTTTATTTACAATTATTATTCCACTTAATACATCTTTAGATATAATTTAAATCATAAAAAATAACAAAATTTAAAAATATAAAAAGTGCGTAGAACCACCGGCAGCGAGTACAAGGACCAAACTGCCAGTGGTTAGGGTTCCGGAGACAGGAACTTCCTCATGATGCGTGCCGTGTCCAGAAGTACCACTTTCTGTATCAGACCCTTAACCCAGCCATCCAACGCAAGCCTCTTGAGATGTTGATCGAGGCTCTTGGCTATCAGTCCGTTAACTGTAACAACTATCAGTACAATAATAGCCGAATCCACATTCCATCCATCCATCCATCAGCCTTTTAAAGTCCACTGCTGGACATAGGCCTCCCCTAGAATGGGGGATAATGCCGTAATCGCCACGCTTGGCAGGCGGGTTGGCGATCGCAGTGGTTGTTGTTAATACTCGAAGGAGTGCTGCTGCCCACTCCTCCGGTATTCCCTCAGTCGGCTCTTACGACTCCCATTGGTGGAGAGGGGTGGGACAATTCTAAAGCCACATTCCACATGTCAACAATCTTGTGCGTCAAGTCCAGATAGTTCATCTATTTATTTTTTTCGGCCTTCTCGAGATTCTCGTTATGCGGAATGGTCATATCAACAATCATTGCTCGGCGCTCAGATCGATCAATCACCACAATATCAGGTTTGTTGGCCACAACAGTCCTGTCTATGATGATTGATCGATCCCAGTACAGGTGATACTATTTCAGAGCAATCTGTTGGTGGATGAACCTGGCTACTTGGTTATGTCTGTGTAAGTATTCACCGTTAGCAAGACGAGAATAACCCAAGACAATATGCCTAAGGGACTCACCTGGAGGGTGGCAGGCACGGCAGATATCGGCAGTACCTTCCCTAAGGTTATGTCTCCGGTAGTTGTTCGTCATGATAACTTCGTCAGCAATTGCACAGACAAAACCTTCGATTTCCCCAAAGAGGTTACCAAAACGTAACCAGGATACGGGAGCTAAGAAGTCTACATCAGGCCCATGTATGGCCCAGTAGAATCTTTTGTGGAGCTCCTTGCTCTGCCATACAGCCCTGCGTTCATCAATACACAGCACTACTGGTCTGTGCCAGTTCTCCTTAGCCAAGGAGAGTGGAGTGAGTCCGGAATCTACAGTGACCCATCACGAAGCATATTCCTATCAGTATGCAGGAAATATTCCCTAAGGTTCTACACCTTACGATTGTGCAAGGTCTTGGCATTTAAGAAACCTCGATCTCCACACTTTCGTGGGATGTACAACCTCATAACTAATGAACGAGTATGATGCATACGATTTGCTGTCAAGAGACTGCCGACCCTTTTATCCAAGGCGTCAAGTTCAGTCTGAGTCCACTTCAGTATGCCGAAAGAGTACATAAGAAGTGGCATGAGCCAGACGTTGCAGGCGCGCACCTTGTTTCCACCTGATAGAAGACTACTTAGTACTTTCGTCAGACGGCCAAAGAAGCGCTCCTGCAACGATTGTTTCATGTCCAACTCACTAATGCCCAAAGCTTGCGACATACCCAAGTATTTATAGCTATCAGTAACGAGAAGAGGTCGTAAATAAGTAGAATCCGAGAGTTGAATTCCCTCGGCATCCACTACTCTTACCCATTTTACATGCATGACCGCACATTTGTCTACACCAAATTCCATCCCAATCGAATAACTAAAGGACTTGGTTAACTTTAGTAACTCCATTAGTAGTTAGTAGTCATAAAATCCGGCAACGTCCCCGATTCCACAACCGATTGAAATTGAGAAGCCAAACGAGCGTGTGAACTTCGCAGCCACTTAAGCCAAAAATTGTGCAGTCCGTCCGGTCCTGGAGACTTCCAATTTACCAAAGAACGAACTGCACAGGCTACGTCTTGTGGTTCTATTATTATTATTTACTTTATTTACATATCTTCAACCACTAAATACATTTTTAAATATATATATTTTAAAAAATAACAAAATATTTAAAAATATAAAAAGTGTGTAGACCCACCGGCAGCTAGCACAAGGGCCAAACTGCCTGCTACTTGCTTAGGGCGGCAGAGAGACTTTGAGGCTCTCTGTGTGCTCTATCGACTCTTCAATGGGGAATGGTCTGAGCACTGTTTGAGGTGGTACCAACATCGCTATTTTACCACCGGACCTCAACCCGCTGTAATATAAGGTTCATCCATACCAACTGGATACGATCTCTTCCAAAACGGTTCGTTGTTAGTTTTCCTTTCTACCACGTACGTCTTAGATCTGTATTTCCCAAGTGTTACGACTTGTCCCTCTTTAAACGAGGTTTGAGAAGAGCACTTTACTTACGATAGGCAGTGGCTTGGCTACCACTGAAGGAATGCAACATGGTTTCAGTGGCCCCCCAATATAGGTGGAGAGATCGGCACACGACGGATTTACTTAGTGGGTGAGGGCCCCACAGTACTCTGTTCGTTGCGGTTAGGTACATTTTTTCCCGCCTTAACAAAAAAAGGTGGTGGTTTGGCTGTGCATTTTGTGTTGCCTAAATCCATTACCGGCGGTTACAAAAAAAGTAAAAGTTCTATAAACTGTCAAAGTTATAATATGTCTCACATACCGATCAACGTAAGATGGTTAGATGTAAAATAAAATCAGTGTATATATGATCTACATAAGAGGGTATAATGCAAAGTATATATCCGAGAATATCCAGCACACTGATAAGGATGTGCATCGTGATGTGGTCGCTTTAAATTCCGGACTCACTCTACTCTCTTTGGCTAAGAAGAACTGGCGCAGACCTGTAGTACTAAGTGCTGACGATCGCAGGGGTGTACGGCAGGGCAAGGAGCTGCACGGAAGATTTTACCGGGCTTTACACGGGCCCGACGTTGACTTTTCAGCTTCCGTGGCCTGGCTACGTTTCGGTAACCGCTTTGGGGAAACCAAAGGTTTTATCTGTATTGCTGACGAAGTTATCATGACAAACAACTACCGGAGGCATATCCTAAGGGATGGTACGGCTGACATATGCCGTGCCTGCCACTATCCTGGTGATTCCCTTAGATATATTGTCTCGGGTTGTTCTCGTCTTGCTAACGGTGAGTACTTGCACAGACATAAGCAAGTAGCAGGCAGTTTGGCCCTTGTGCTAGCTGCCGGTGGGTCTACACACTTTTTATATTTTTAAATATTTTGTTATTTTTTAAAATATATATATTTAAAAATGTATTTAGTGGTTGAAGATATGTAAATAAAGTATATAATAATAATAGAACCACAAGACGTAGCCTGTGCAGTTCGTTCTTTGGTAAATTGGAAGTCTCCAGGACCCGACGGACTGCACAATTTTTGGCTTAAGTGGCTGCGAAGTTCACACGCTCGTTTGGCTTCTCAATTTCAATCGGCTGTGGAATCGGGGACGTTGCCGGATTTTATGACTACTGGCATCACTCATTTGCTCCATAAATCAGGCAGTACCATGCAATTATAGACCAATTACGTGTTTGCCGACACTCTATAAGCTCCTTATATCTATTCTGAGAACAAAAATGTCTAATCATATTGAATCAAATTCGGTCATGTCTTTCTCTCAGAATAGATGTAGGAGTGGGGGCCGTGGCATTAATCCTCCTTATATACGGCAATTAACCAACATACTCGCCTTAAGAAAAAGGACTTGGTGACATGCTGGATAGACTATAAAAAAGCTTTTGATTCTGTGCCACATACATGGCTCTTGAGGCTGCTGAAGTTATATAAAGTTCATCCTACTTTATGCACCTTCCTGAAATCATGTATGGGGCACTGGAGAATACTCTTAGCTATCCAGCGTGTCGGCAGACTCTGGTTCGCTACGGTGAGCTTATAAGAATTGAGCTGGGTATATTCCAGGGTGATAGACTGAGTCCTTTATGGTTTTGTTTAGCCATGAACCCTCTCAGTACACTATTAGAAAGTTCAGCGCTAGGCTACAGGTTGCGATGTGACGGTCCTGAAATATCCCACCTGTATTACATGGATGACCTTAAGTTGTTTGCCTCCACCAGATTTCAACTAATAGAGTTACTAAAGTTAACCAAGTCCTTTAGTAATTCGTTTGGAATTTGGTGTAGACAAATGTGCGGTCATGCATGTAAAATGGGTAAGAGTAGTGGAAGCTGAGGGAATTCAACTCTCGGATCCTACTTATTTACGACATCTTCTCGTTACTGATACCTATAAATACTTGGGTATGTCGCAAGCTTTGGGCATTAGTGAGTTGGACATGAAACAATCGTTGCAGGAGCACTTCTTTAGCGGCCTGATGAAAGTACTAAGTAGTCTTCTATCAGGTGGAAACGAGGTGCGCGCCTGCAACGGCTGGCTCATGCCACTTCTTATGTACTCTTTCGGCATACTGAAGTAGACTCAGAATAAACTTGACGCCTTGGATAAAAGGGTTGGCAGTCTCTTGACGCAAATCGTATTCATCATCCTCGTTCATTAGTTATGAGGTTGTACATCCCACGAAAGTGTGGAGGTCGAGGTTTCTTAAATGCCAAGACCTTGCACAATCGTGAGGTGTACAACCTTAGGTAATATTTCCTGCATACTGATAGGAATATGCATCGTGATGGGTTACTGTAGATTCCAGACTCACTCCACTCTCCTTGGTTAAGGAGAACTGGCACAGACCAGTAGTGCTGTGTATTGATAAACGCAGGGCTGTATGGCAGAGCAAGGAGCTCCACGGAAGATTCTACTGGACCTTACATGGGCCTGATGTAGACTTCTTAGCTTCCGTATCCTGGCTACGTTTTGGTAACCTCTTTGGGGAAATCGAAGGTTTTGTCTGTGCAATTGCTGACGAAGTTATCATATCGGAGACATAACCTTCGGGAAGGTACTGCCGATATCTGCCGTGCCTGCCACCGTCCAGGTGAGTCCCTTAAGCATATTGTCTTGAGTTATTCTCGTCTTGCTAACGGTGAGTACTTGCATAGACATAACCAAGTAGCCAGGTTCATCCAACAACAGATTGCTCTGAAATATGGGCTTGTGGACGCCCAGGTACCTTAATACATGTATACAGCTGAGCCAGTTCTCGAAAACGGTCGTATCACACTGTACTGGGATCGATCAATCATCACAGACAGGACTGCTGTGGCCAACAAACCTGATATTGTGGTGATTGATCGATCTGAGCGCTGAGCAATGATTGTTGATATCACCATTCCGCATAACGAGAATCTCGAGAAGGCCGAAAAAGATAAACAGATGAAGTATCTGGACTTGACGCACGAGATTGTTGACATGTGCAATACTGTCTTTACCATAAGGGCACACGGGGCCCGTGCCCAGGGCCCCGTTTCTCAGGGGGGCCCAAAGGACCGACAATTTCTCTCACACATTTATTCTCAAAATATTTTGTCAGATGCATTACACTTTTTTCACAAATCAGTAATCTTATCAGAAGGTATTTACAAGGCATATACTACGCCATTATATCGATGACTGCGCCTATTCCTACTGTACTAATTAATAATATTTCCGAACGCATCCTAACTAATTTACTAAGTACACCATCACTAAATGTCGACATTGTCTATGGTTGGGGGTATCCCCGAATGATGTATTAAACTTTCAGTCTGATAGGAGTGAGTGGCGTTTTTTTTTCGTTTGATATTTAAAATTGAGTAAGATAAACAGAAGTTTTGATTTGTTCGTTTAAACATTATTTCATGATGTCGAAAAGAACATATTTAAGTGGTTCACAAAAAAGAAAAAAGTTATAGCTCAAAAAGAAATAACGGAAAAACTTCCAAAGCTCACTTCGTTTTTTACGGTTGAAAAACAAATAAGCCGAGGGATTATTCATTCTCATCACCGCAAGACAAAAGTACCTCTGAATGTTACCAGGAAAAAGAGGTTACGTGTGACGAAAATGATGAACACATATTAGATCCTGAACCATCGACTTCAAGCTACTGTGAATTAATAACTGCAAGCTTAGAGAATGTATCTGTGTCTTCTGACCCTGGTACTTACTGTGACGACATTTTACAGGAAGAAGTCCGTGATATTTGGATTCGAAAAGGGCCAAAGTTTTTCCATAATAAAAATAGTGATTTCTCCGAAACTTCTACAAGTTTTCCAGATTCAAATGGTAAAACGAAAACTAGATACCTGACTAAAAATATTTTATTCGTAAATTGACGAATGGTGAGTCTTTAGAAAGAAAATAGCTTCTTTATTCACCAGCAAAGAAATCTGTATACTTTTACTGCTGCCGTCTATTTAGTACCACTACTGGTACTGGACATAATTTAAGTTCTCCTAATGGATATAAAGATTGGAAGCATATAAGTAACTTATTGATAGAGCATGAGAACAGTTTACAGCACAGGGAATTTATGATGAATTATATTGCAAGAATGAAAACTACTGGACGAATTGATACTGAGTTGCTGTCCCAATATAATACAGAAATTAACTATTGGAAGAATGTGCTTAGGAGGATTGTTGCAGTAGTGAAATTTTTGGCTTCAAGAGGTCTTGCTTTTCGTGGTGATAATGAGACATTAGGATCGCAAAATAATGGGAATTATTTAGGATGCTTAGAACTGATTAGTGAATTTGATCCTTTTCTTGCTGATCACATACAAAACTGCGGAAATCGTGGACAAGGAAGCACATCATATTTATCGGCAAATATTTGTAATGAATTTATTAATTTAATTAGACAGAAAGTTTTGAAAACCATTGTCAAAGAACTTAAATCAGCAAAGTACTACTCTATTAGCGTAGATTCTACGCCAGATCTGTCCCACGTTGACCAACTGACTTTCATAGTTAGATATCTAAAAGACGGACAGCCTATTGAGAGATTTTTGCAATTTTTGTCTATGGATGAACATAATGTGCAATATGTAGCAGATACCATTTTAAACTTTTTTGAAAGCCTTGATATTCCTATAAAAGATTGTCGTGGGCAGAGCTACGACAATGCATCAAATATGTCTGGAAAGTACTCTGGTGTTCAGTCAAGGATAAAAGAAGTTTGCGAATTTGTAATTTACGTTCCATGTGCGGCACATTCGCTAAATTTAGTGGGTGTTCAGGCTGCTGAGTGTGTTACCGAAGCAGTAACATTCAATTTGGGCAAAAATTGTAAAATTTTTTCTCGGCTTAGACAAAACGATGGAAAATTTTGACAGAGCATTTAGGTGCAAATAGAGTCCTGAAGTCTCTTTCGGAAACTAGATGGCCTGCACGCGCCAATGCTATTAATGCTTTGCAAAATGGTTATTTAAATATTTCTGAAGCATTGTCTTCAATCGCAAGTGACATCAATCAACCAGGAGACACTAGAAAGGAAGCTCAAAGCCTAGCAAATGGGAAAATTTGAGACTGCTCTTCTAACGGAAATATGGAATGATCTTTTGGGAGTTATGAATAAAACAAGTCTGAGTTTACAGAATAGCACTATAACCTTGGACGTTGTAACGAAACTTTACGAATCTCTGATCAGTTATGTCAATACCGCACGCAATAATTTTGACCAGTACGAAACGGCTGCTAAAGAAAAAAATCCATATGCCGACTACAAAGATACATTTGAAAGAAAAAGATTTAGCAGCACACGCATCACTTTTTTTGAAGGATTATCAGAGACTGCGCATTTGAGAGGCAAGGAAAAGTTTCGTGTAGGTACTTTCATTCCCATAATTGACACATTAAATACACATTTAAAAAATGTTCGGCAGCATTCCAAGAAATTGATAGTCGATTTAGTTTTCTTTGTCAGTTAACAACAATCGAATCTGGTGAGTTGACCAAAAAATGCAAAGAATTTGCAGAATTTTATCACGAAGACATTAATGCAGATGGGCTCAAAACAGAATGTTTTCATTTACGCCAATATTTAAAAAACATAGCAAAGCAATCAGCGGATTTAAATATCTCAACCTTACATAACCTAATAAAATCAGATAAATTGGAAGAAACTTACCCAAACGTCGAAATTGCTACAAGAATATTCCTTTGCCTAATGGTTACCAATTGTAGTGGAGAGCGGTCATTTTCGCAGCTTAAGAGAATAAAAAATGAATTGCAAACAACAATGTTACAAGAACGACTGAGTAATTTGTCAATTATGTGTATAGAATGTGATATCCTTCAAAAAATTGACTTTAAGGATATAATAGAAGATTTTGCTCAACAAAAATCCCGAAAGAAACCGTTATCGTAATCGTAACCAAAAAACCAGCAGCATTCTAATATCATTAATGACATATTATATCATACTGTATTTGATTATCTGTAATAAATGGTCATACTTAGTAAAAAAGTGTTATTTTAATTCGCTTTTTTTTAATTTCCAAAAGGGCCCCAAATTCTTATGTGCCCAAGAGCCCCCCAGCCTAGTTTAAGACGGCCCTGGACATGTGGAATGTGGCTTTAGAATTGTCCCACCCCTCTCCACCAATGGGAGTCGTAAGAGCCAACTGAGGGAATACCGGAGGAGTGGGCAGCAACACTCCCTCGAGTATTAACAAAATCCACTGCGATCGCCAACCCGCCTGCCAAGCGTGGCATGTATTTGATGATTAAATCATTCATTCTCAATCCATACGGGCTCTCTTTCAAATGGATTCCTTGGACAATGATTTCAGTGCTCGAATCAAGCCACCGCCTACCCCATACTTAGACAATGACGACCCTAATTTCTTTCTTATCTGTCATAGGCTATTTCTAAGCATACGAACGCACAATAGACCTTCTGGCTTTTGGCCAAGAATTTTTCGACTATTATTCGTAAGGAACAAACCTGATCCACGCATCTTCTTCCGTTCCTCAACCCCTCTAGCACATCCCATATTTTCTCATCAGTTGCATATATGAGTATCACTCTTTTAACCAAAACTTTTGCATACAATTTGCCTATGACGCTGAGCAAGCTAATGCATTGGTAGTTCTTGCAGTCTTGCTGCGACCCTTTTCCATAATAAGTACGATAACGGCCTTGTACCAGTGTACTGGTACAGTACCGCTTCCCCAGCTAAGGTTAAAAAGGTGGTACAGCAGACTGACTACCACGCCTTTTCCAGCCCTCAGCATCTGACCGTTATTCTATCATACCCATGCAGCATTGCCTAATTTCAAACTATTCAACGCATCCATAATCTCTTTCGTACTAATTCCACTTTTGTTATAACCTTCATTCGTATCCTCTAAGATAACCGGCGTTTTCACATCTTCTTTCTCTTATTTGAAAGCGCTGACTTTTAAAATATTCCTTCCGTCTTTTCAAGACACATTCTTCTCCTCTCTCTATACTTCCATACCGGTTTATGATTTAACCGAGGTGAGGCATCGTCTCGATAGCCCTAGCTGGCCTAACGGACTTCCAAAAGAGTTTAATATTCTTCTGGAAGTCGTCAAATAACCTTCTAATAAACTTAAGTATCTCTATCACTCTCTTTCTTGCAACAACCTCTCTTATAACACTCTTCAACCATTCAACCAGTCCATTTTTTTGTTAAGGCGGGAAGAAATGAACTTAACCGCACACCCCGTCGTTCGGGGCAACGAACAAAGTAGTGTGGGGCCCTCATCCACTAAATAAACCCGCCACGTGCCTTCTCTTCGCCTTTATGGGCGGTCCACTGGAGTTCCAGTGGCCCAAAATGTTGCATTGCTTCAGTTGTCCGCTGGCGGCTTACCCTTTCGAATATGATCTACCGAGCAACGTACCCGCTCACGGAGCGTCGCACGTATACGGGAGGCCTTGCGGGTGGCGGACATTCCCTGGTCCATCCACCCGCAGCCTCAGCTAGGGCAACATTAGGCGCAAATACACACGCCTCCATCGCCCCAGTCGCTGGCGGCGGTTCAGGTTAGCGGAAGGATCGGCTTCTCTGGCCCTCCCCGTCGCTTTCTTCCGCGAGATACCCTCCTCGCAGAAGGTGACCGCGGTCCAATTCCTGTCGTTGCATCGCTCTAACGATGCTTGACAGCGTGAGGTCCCCCCCTATTGCCACGACGAATCCACGGCGCTGCACGGTCCAAGCCGGGCACGACTCGAGCGTGTGCCACGCCGTGTCCTTGTCGCATCTGCAGTGGTGACAGCCCGGAGTCGCTTCCCTCCTTCCGACATAGCAGATATCTGACGAAACAACCGTTCCCCAACAGCACTTGCACCAGTCGGAAGGTAAGGACTCCATGCTATCGCACCGCCCAGTCCTCCAGCCCCGGCTGGAGCGGCCCTACGATCCAAAGACCGGCCAGTGGCGCCTCCAGCCACGTTCTCCAGCTGACCATGGCAGTTCAGCGGGCGTCGCCCTGCCACCTGGCCACCTCGCAGGGTGAGGAGCGACCACGGTGGAAGGCTGTCGTACATTACGCCATCCGATACGTGATCGCCACTCGAGTACCTTTTGTCCCCAACAACTGTCGGTTCGTCGAGCGATGTGGCCTGTCCATTGCCACTTCAGCAAGCCAACCCGACGGGCTATATCAATCACTCCTGTTCTTCTATAGATCTCAGTATTAAGAATTTGACCACGTAGGATAAGCCTATATATTTTTACATGAAATTTTCAATTTATAAAAACCGTTATCAATAAGTCTCATCCGTATCAAGAAGTAGTGAGTAGTAAAGTAGGTGGTCAGGATATACTAAAATATAGCATAGCATATTATAAAAAAAGATGTCAAAATAAAATGTAAATAGTTCAAACATTTCATATATGAACGTTTACGAAGTAATCAACATTTCACTGATTACGTATGACTAACCTTTGACGAGAAATATTCATTATCTTTACAAAATATATACCAATAAATTTGTAACCAATCACGAGCAAAGAGAGGCTGTGATTGGTACGTTTAAATGGGATCAACATATGCTAAAGTGTGGATTTGTACATACGGAAGTGTGCGGAGGGGTGGGTGTTGGTACTTGCAGCTTAGCATTTGTTGATCTAAATAGACATAATCGGTGAACAGAGGCATTAGATCAACAAATGCTGCCGAAGATCAACATTTGCTAAGGGATCAATGATTAACTGATGCTACGTCGCGAAAGATCGACAATATATATATATTAAACACAAAGTGAAAAATGTGAAATCGAAAATAACAGTCAGGAGCAGGATTTGAACCTGCATCTTCTGGATACCGTCCAGATGCTTTACCAATTCAGCCATCCTGACAATTGCTCCTGACTGCTAATTTCGATAACACATCATACTTAACGTCTTTGGGTGACGCCTGCGCCATCTGTCGGACGTATTTTCATACATTATACCGACCAGGTAAATTTAATTTTACAATTAAGATTTTTACCTAATAATGACGCAAACCCTATAAATATTTATATATATTTGTAGCATTTGACATGCTTAGCACTATACATTAAACACAAAGTGAAAAATGTGAAATCGAAAATAACAGTCAGGAGCAGGATTCGAACCTGCATCTTCTGGATACCGTCCAGATGCTTTACCAATTCAGCCATCCTGACAATTGCTCCTGACTGCTAATTTCGATAACACATCATACTTAACGTCTTTGGGTGACGCCTGCGCCATCTGTCGGACGTATTTTCATACATTATACCGACCAGGTAAACTTAATTTTACAATTAAGATTTTTATCTAATGATGACGCAAACCCTATAAATATTTATATATATTTGTAGCATTTGACATGCTTAGCACTATACATTAAACACAAAGTGAAAAATGTGAAATCGAAAATAACAGTCAGGAGCAGGATTTGAACCTGCATCTTCTGGATACCGTCCAGATGCTTTACCAATTCAGCCATCCTGACAATTGCTCCTGACTGCTAATTTCGATAACACATCATACTTAACGTCTTTGGGTGACGCCTGCGCCATCTGTCGGACGTATTTTCATACATTATACCGACCAGGTAAACTTAATTTTACAATTAAGATTTTTACCTAATAATGACGCAAACCCTATAAATATTTATATATATTTGTAGCATTTGACATGCTTAGCACTATACATTAAACACAAAGTGAAAAATGTGAAATCGAAAATAACAGTCAGGAGCAGGATTTGAACCTGCATCTTCTGGATACCGTCCAGATGCTTTACCAATTCAGCCATCCTGACAATTGCTCCTGACTGCTAATTTCGATAACACATCATACTTAACGTCTTTGGGTGACGCCTGCGCCATCTGTCGGACGTATTTTCATACATTATACCGACCAGGTAAACTTAATTTTACAATTAAGATTTTTACCTAATAATGACGCAAACCCTATAAATATTTATATATATTTGTAGCATTTGACATGCTTAGCACTATACATTAAACACAAAGTGAAAAATGTGAAATCGAAAATATATATGACCGCAAGGTAGTAAATAGGAAGGGACGCAGGTTCGATTCCCGCTCGTACTAAAGTTCTCTTTTTCCTCATTTACAAATAATAATTTGTAAGTACTTTGATCGACTTGGACTTAGCCTTGATTGATAAAATTTACACTTCAATAAATACAGTAGGCGAGTAACACCTTCTGTTATGTTGATGGTTCGCAGAAACCAAAGCATTATATAAATTAAAAAGAAAAGTTCTGTGGACCGTGTGGACGTCACATAATACCTTAGACGGACACAATACCTACACACACTTGTAGACGTCACTGTCACTACACTACTGTCAACAGTGTCAACTGTCACTCAGCTCAGGCCTCTTGAGTAATATTGTTCTGTGGCTCAGGCTCAGTCCGAGCCGATGTAGTGAAATTTCCGAAATTATTAGAATTTAAAATATCAATTCTAAGTATATTTTAATCATTTCAAAAACTATGACTAAGCCTCGTCCATGTGGATGCAAAGGCTGTCGAACATGTTTGGTTTGCGAGACGCAATATGGAGCTAATTGTTTTAAACTGCAACTAGAATTGGACAAAAGTAAAGGTTATGTTTACTGCCCATTTTGCAACAAGGCATGGCAAGGATGGGATATGGACTCGTACCAGCAACACCCTAATCATGTAGGAGTGTTTATTGATTATCCAGGCGTATACATACAGCTAGATTTCATAACAGAAGATGAAGAAAAAGAACTTGTTAAACACATAGATGAAATGCCCTGGGATATTTCACAAAGTGGCAGGAGGAAGCAGAATTTTGGTCCGAAAACTAACTTTAAAAAGAAAAAAGTGGTCCCTGGTCAATTTAGCGGCTTTCCAGAATTTTCGAGATATTTACAGGAGAGATTCAATACATTGGATTTGTTAAAAAGCTATGACGTTATAGAACAGTGTTCCTTAGAGTATGATCCTAATAAAGGGGCTTCTATTGATCCTCATATTGACGACTGTTGGATTTGGGGTGAGAGAATAGTTACAGTAAACTGTTTATCAGATTCTGTCTTAACTATGGTTCGCTATAAAGGTGACACAAAGAAGTACAATTTAGACTGTTCTCGGGAATTTCAATCAGTTGTCAGAAAAGACGGCAGTATTATAATGTTTGAAGAAGCCCAGAAAGGGCCATCTGCTTATGACGTTAGTAAACCATCATTGGAATCAGATGTTATAGTTAGAATACCAATGCCTAGGTAATATTCGTTAATATATTTTTTAACTTAAGTAATTACCTCCCCTTTATATTTTTGTGTGAGCAGTGGATTTTCATTACCATGTAAACTATGTACGTCAATGGAATACTTCATTAGCCTTATATATTTCTATAATTTTCAGTTTATTCATGAATTTACTGCAGTATGTGACAGGATTTCAACTGCTTACCATGACGTCCTACCAAAAACTCCCCATTATAATGCATTTCTAATGCAATATTGTAGTATTAACATATATAAATATTGATTTATTGTAAATTGTTAGAGTCTTCTCACAATTTTGTCTGTGTGAACTTCAGAATATAAATACTTGGCCCTATGGCACACTATTGATCTCTTTACAAAAATTACTATTACATAGGAATCATCAGTTTTTCCAAAATAAAAGTATGCATCATGCTGACTGGTACAAAAGTTATGGTGTGAAAGTATAACAAATAAACAAACTCTCTTTCACATTTACAATATTACTATAGCATATCATAAGAACGACGGGCCTCGTGGCATAGTCGGTAGTGTAACCAACTTCCATGCACGAGGTTGTGGGTTTGATCCCCACTTAGGACAATTATTTGTGTGATGAACACAGATATTTGTGCTGCATCTGGGTGTTTTCTATATATTATACGTACGTATTTACAAAAAAAAAGGAATATATTTATATCCGTAATCTGGTACCTATAGCACAAGCGTTAAGCTTACTTTGAGACCTTTTATTTAAAAAAAAAGAGTTTTATATTACATAGACTTAAAGAATGTCTTGTTTTAAATATACAAAGGTTTAATATCTCTTCTAGCCTTTGCCTGTGGAGTCAAAGGCTAATATAAAAACATACACCAGTTTTTAAGTCAAAGCTAAAGTAATCAAACAAAAAAGCTTTAATTAATTCTGTTAAGTTTTTTTTTTTTTGCATGGTATGCAAACAAACAAACAGATGGAATTCCTAAAAAATAATGTTTTGTATTCAGTAACGCTGAAATAGTGATTTTCTTCTTATATATCTTAAATAGACATACTACTCTGTCAAGAAAGTACCGGGAAAAGATCAATAATACACAAAATTTTTGTTATTCATCCAAATTTATTTTATCACCTTCAAAGTATGCTATGATGCACAAATGAAACAAATTGCACAAAGTGGTAATTTGAGTTTAGGAAAAAGAAAGAAGCCAGCTGGAGTCATATCTGGTGAATATAGTGTTTGCTCGACGGTATTTGTTGAGTGTTTAAACAAAACTTCATTCACAAAGATGGCCTTGTGCGAAAGCGCATTTTCGTAGTGCAAAATCCAAGAATTTTGTTTCGACAAATCTGTCCTTTTTCGTCGAATTTGCTCTCTTATACGCCGCATAACGCTCAAATAATATTCTTTATTTACCGTTTGACCTTCTGGTAAGAATTCCGAGTGCACAACACCGCGATAGTCAAAGAAATTTTGATCGACTTTGGCGTGGTTTTTTCGGTTTCGGTTCAGTTGGAAGTCGCCACTCCGAAGCTTATTGACATGCAAACGCATGTCAAACTCGTAAACCCACGTCTCGTCACCAGTAACAATGCGTTTCATGAATGTTGGGTCGGAATTGACTCGTTTTAGCATGTCCTCAGCGACTCTCATGCAATTGAGTTTTTGGAGAAAATTCAGGTCTTTTGGGACTAGCTGAGCGGAATCATGTTTCATACCCAAGTGATTATTTAAAATGGTACCTACGGATCGACTCGTGAGACACAAAGTTCGGCGGTTATCTCTCTCAAAGTTGAATGAGGATTTTCAGGCACTACCTATTTCCTTCACTTTTGCAATGTTAACTTCAGTTCTAGACGTTGATGGCCTACCAGAGCGAGGCAAATCTTCCATCACATCTCGACCGCTTTTAAACGCTTTGTACCACTCATAAGCACGTGTGTTTGATAAAGTCGACTCACCGTAAGCCTTCTGTAACATTTTCAGTGACTCCGAACACGAAATTCCATTGGCGATGCAAAATTTAAACTCTGTTCGATGTTTTTGTCCATTATGAATAGGATTCGCAATACACACTAGATATGATATAACTAAACCAGCACTGTATTTAATATAAATAACAGATGCAACTCAAACTCCTTGCCAAAATGGATAACAGTCGTGCCAATCTAACAACAACAAAAAAAAAAATTTGAATTTGGAACTATAAACAAATCATCCATTCCCGGTACTTTCCTGACTGAATGTAGGTCTGTTACAGCTTTATAACAACAATGATAGACTTTCTTATATATTATGTTAATACACATACAGCTATTAATATTTTAATTTGATTTTTCAGGAGATCATTACTAGTTATATATGGGGAACCTCGATACCACTGGGAACACTGCATCCTCCGTGAAGATATTATATCAAGAAGAGTGTGCATAGCTTACAGAGAATTTACACCACCTTATTTAGTTAATGGAGAGCATCAAGAAATAGGTGATATTATTAGAAACAAAGCTAAGATATTTTGGGATCACAGGAATAAATTAACTAATGAGGTAAAAGCTTGAGTGGCTAACGATCCAAAGGTGGGGTCCAGATTCAATATTCACATCATGGATATGAGGTTTCGTTTAAGAACTTATTTCCGAAGAAAAATAACTATATGGTTGTCTGTAAAGTCGGTTTATGGACGATAATTTTATGTGATAACGTATATGTTTTCTGAGAGTTTCACAAACAATCATCATTCATTGCATCGGTCGCCATACATATTTCGGAACGTGACACTTTTTCGTGCTTGCAGCCAGCGTTCATCGATTTATATGACGTTCGACGTCAAAGACTGATGTGATGGTTTAAGATGAATTAAAGTTTAATTATGAAACTTTTTTAATTCATGGTTAGTAGATTTTTTTGACGCTTGTGTGGAATGGAACGTTGTGGTGAGATGGCACTTTTTTTTTCTGTCACAGGTAAAAGTTCAAATGTAAAGAAAAGCATTTAATTTTTATTTACAAAATATTTAATGATCTATTAGCTAACGTTAGAGAACTCATTAAGTGTTAATATATAAAATTGTATCTGAAAATAAAGAAAATGTTTAAATACCATTTTTGTTACCTATATTATTTTTATATCTGCAATACAGTTTAATGTTATTTTTAATAAAGTTAAGCCAAGCTAGCAGCTTGGTGGTCGATGTACACATGGTTTTGTTCTTTTTTGTGGATTTCTTCAGCCTGTCGCGCCATGATCATCTGCTCTTTAATCTTCCATGCCATCAACGCCTTCTCACTTTTCATCTTGCGAATGCAGCGAGCCAGGAGCAGTGCAAATATAATGCCCAGTAGCTGGAAAAGTTGCGTGTCTTTAACTAACTTTGATTTATACTTATTTTTAAAACTTAATTTTAACACAAAGTGAAAATGTGAAATCGAAAATAACATTCACAAGCAGGATTTGAACCTGCATCTCCTGGAATACCGTCCTAAATCTTGGTAGGCGTCATCCAAAACGTTGAGTGAATGTGTTATCGAAATTGGAAGTCCCGAGCAAATTGTTTACTGAATTGGCAAAACATCTGGGATGGTGTTCCAGGAGATGCATTCAAGTCCTGCTCGTGACTGTTATTTTCGATTTCACACTTTGTGTATATGGCTAAGCATGTCAAATGCTAAAAAATATATATAAAAATATCAATAACTCAATATTTTTATTCAAAGCCAGCACCATGGTGGTCTTATTTCACAATTTAACTGATGGTTCCGTTTCTTATTAAGCTAAACTCGATTTCAGAAGAATTCTTTATAGCAAACGGGAATAATAAAATTGTATACTTAGATGCTCAAACACAATGCACTAACAAATGGACAAAATTAGATTATTGTTAAGTATTTTGTATGAAGTATTGTTGCTGGTCTGTGGCAGCCCTCGAAATAACATGGCAGACTGCAAAAACTGGGGTAGTCACTTATCAACCATAAGAACACATATATATATATATATACTAGCTGACCCGGCAAACGTTGTTTTGCCATATGAATTATTTCTGGAGTATGAAAATATTATTAAGTATATCTTTTTAAACCTAACTTTTAAAATATATTTGAAAAATTGCGCTCGACGATACTTGCTATTATGCTGCTCCCAAGCGGAGGAGTTTGGCAAAAGGGAACCCCATTGAACAGCTATCGACCGGGGTTAAAAAAAAAAAGTTGGGGTTGGTGGTAGGAGGGTAAACATTTAGGACTAAATGTATTTTTAATGCCACACCATAAAAAATAACAAAAAACATTGTAGTGAGTTACCCTTAACACTTGAGGTATAAAAATTAGTTATAAACCTATTCTCATATCTACTGAATATACACATAAAATTTCATTAAAATCGGTCAAGCCGTTTCGGAGGAGTATAAACACTAAAACTGTGACACAAGAATTTTATATATTAGATTATCAAAAACAAATTAACAATAATTTAATGTCGTCCGTTTGAGTGCATTGTGTTTGACCATCTATACAATTTTATTATTCCCGTTTGCTATAAGGAATTCTTCTCGAATCGAGTTTGCGGACGAAACGGGATGACATCCTTAGAGACCTCTCAAGTGGGGTGTCAGCATATCGGATAGGTATTCAAAATAACTTTGAAAAACTTTAATTTTAGCGAAATAACGACCTTCTAATAATCACAAGTAGGTACGTTCCTAACAGAAAAAAATATTTGACGTATTTATGCAAATTGCATGTTATAGTATTTATCAAAAATTAAAATACAAATGATTTGTGAACACATTCAGTCACAACAGTGCGATAGCTTAGCGACTTAGCGACTTCCCTGGATTTGACGGACGCAGTTTCGAATCCTGCACTAAAGTTGTCATTTCCAAATTAAAAAATAATTTGTACTTTAAAGTAGCTGAGCATGTTAAGTACTAAAATACAGATCAAAAATTAAAATACTTACGTTAATAAACATCACTGATACTCCTAGTACGCCAATAACTGTAGCATTTTGCACCATCACATTAACCAACGCATCTTTACATCCTAAAGACCACATCCTTGTGCAGAATTCCTCCCCTACATTGACACAGCAGCTGGCTGGTAACACCACTGATACCATATCACCATCGATAACCTTGGTTACTACTGTGGTGGACATGTTGGCGGGGAAGTTCATGCCCATGTAATCTTTGTAGTCGTTGCTGCCGCAGCATCCAAGCTGTAAGTATCATAACATATAATATCTATAATATAATAGAGGTCTGGCGTTAGGCGCACGTCACGGGAAAAATACTGGATATATTTCAAATAATCTTTCAAAATTAGGTACCTAGGTATCTAAAAATAATGATTGCCATATCTTCATTTATTATAAAGTTACTAGTGTTAAGAAACAACGATTTTTATAAGCATTAGGTACGTGTTTTATGTTACCTACTTAATATAATAAGTAACGCAGACAAAGTCGCGGGCATCAGCTAGTAAAAAATATTAGGTAGCTATATCTTGCGGCAAGCGATCCGTAGTACCTACACGAACGAAGGTATTTAGTAAGCGCCTTGAACTTTATACTACACGCAGACAGCCAAGTCGCTATCGACATACTCTGGTATTAGCTTTTGATTATAAAAGTAACCATCTCTAGCCAAATAGGCAGTGGCATAACTATACCATCTGAGGCCCGTGGCACATTCATTGGATGGGGCCCCTCAGTAAATATCGTCACTTTGTAATTTGCTTTTTAACCGACTTCGAAAAAGGAGGAGGTTGTCAATTCGGATAACACCTAATAAAGGCTATTTTAAAAAAATCAACAAATATTATAAGAATCTATACATTAATGATATTTTTTCGCTTGCTCTGAAACCTCGCTATCTCATTGGAGCAGTGTGTTTAGTTGGCGTACCCATATTAAATATTAAGCCTTTCTTCACGGTCTTGGGTCTGGACTCTATTTCTTTCTCTATCACGCTCAACTTTGTCACTCTCAGACTCCAGTGCTCGACGCTTTCTCATAAGAGATGCACCCAGGGCCGAATTTAAACTTAATGCCGCCCCTGGGCACCCGAAAAAAGTTTAATCTCCAAAGAAATAAATTGATTAAATCATTTTGATTATTAATTTTTACCAAAAGTGCCAAAATTATAATTCACAAATAATGGATGAATTGAATTTCTTGAATTATCAATTTAACAGAAAATGATTAATTAATACAATTAATTAATTATATTGAGCAATCTTGAAAAGACTAAAAAAAAATTTTTTCACTCAAAATTTTGCCGCCCTAAAAAATTTGCCGCCCTGGGCACTTTCCCCGACTGCCCCTATTGTAAATCCACCGCTGGATGCACCCAAGGAAGGCCTTCCCATGATGTGCCACCTACCCACTCAATAATATCTCCAACCTTTAGATCTTATTTTATTCATTCCGACGGCTAACAACTCCGAGATTTATTCACCTCCCGCCAGAAGAGTTAGGTGTTAAAATTTCTTCTGAGGTTGCCTCTCGTGTCGGGGGCCCTCATCGGTCGGGGGCCCGTGGCATTTTGCCAGCCCTGCCACCCTATAGTTATGTCACTGCAAATAGGTGCGTCACCTTCGGACACAAAAATAATCTCTAAACAAAAATAGCCATCTTACGGAACCCGCACTATTTCCGAGATACACAGTAACTTATGTTCTTCTCTTTACTACAAACTAAAAATTTCGTGATGATTGATTCAATAGTTGCGGTGTCAAGGACGAAACATACCTACACACTTTCCCACTCTAATATTAATAAGGATTCGGAGTCTGCGCTAATTCATAACAAATGCGTACCTAAACTTTAGCAGGATACTAACCGTAGTTTGTATGAAATCAACTTCAGCTTCGATTTCAGGATCATATACACCCCATACAGGTATGTCTAGGCTGTTCCATAGCATTTCACTGTTCAAGGTAAACGCCAAACATACCACTATTAGTTTAAAGATGAAAACTAAGATCAAGATGAACGCATACTGAAATATAAAAAAAAATTATTTAAAAATCTTAATAATAAAAAATAAGTAGGCCTACCTACTTACCTAAGTAATAATATTAGAATTAATAAAATATTCTATTAAAATAACAGGAGCCAACTCGCAGACCGGTACTAAATTATGGTCCATGATCATAAAATACATAGGTACATAGCATAGCATATAAAATACATGATTCGTAGAGGAATAGGCAGAAACAACGTATTTCCATCTGCAATGATCTTTGCCCAACTCTTTAACCATCTTAGCGTTCCTTTTTCAATCGATGTCACTATATATCTTCTTTCAATCCACAACGTTCTCTCACTACTAATCTTACCTTATCTTCTTCAAAGTCACACCACATATAAGTACCTACTTTTGAAATCATCACTGCATTTATTCTACTTTCGTGCTTTCATGGCTTCATGGCAGATAAGGATGACAATAATTGTGATAATAATGTAGTTATATACGACATCATGACTAGCTGTCAAAAGTATGAAATCAGGAAAGTCATTGTGATATAATGATAGGACTGAAATGCTGAAGACTGGATAGAGCATCTCATAGCGAATCAGTGGCACCGCCTCTTCAACATGCAAATCTGTCATGTCATCGTACCCATTTACGAAGGGAAATGCTCACGGTAAGACTGGAAAGAAAGACTAGTTTGCATGCAATGCAATGCTTTAAAAGAAACTAACAAATGTGATATCTAATTTAACCATCATCCTATAGAATTTGATTGTAAGTAAATAACGCTTCTTCAAACTACATTAATTTGAATACGAACAATCGGAGCAATAGCACGAAAAGTATACTTAGTAATTATCAAGTACATTTGCCTGAATAAAACATAATAAATTCTAAACGTTGAAAAATCTCACGCCTGCAACGCTCCCTGATGGTCTACGGCGATAAAAGGTGTTTAAGACCCTGCTCTGACATGATACATTTTAAATGCAAAAAAAAAAGGCAAAGAAATCAGTACTGTAATTTTCAGAGAAAATAGTTACATATATACATACAAACAACATCTGACCCAAACGCATATATCACCTCCATTCCGTTGCATCCGTCGTGGGTTATGAGCATACTAATGACATAGCCGCTGTCTTGATAGAATTATTTGAGAAATGTGCAAATGCAAGCTCTAATTATTCAATAATTGCATAACGGTACAAGAACTTTAAGCTGCGTAGAACTTCAATGCGTAGAAGACTAGCATCGAGTGCGACAGAGATCCAGGCCTTTATACCGTAAGATTTTCTGGGATGAGCATTCCGGGCAGTGATCAGCAAACGTTTATTTCAGACATCTAATTTATGTCGCAAGGATTTCATATCGACGAACTTCAGATGAAAAGTACAAATCTTACCTTTTACTCTCTTAAACTGTTTACTCACCAAATTGACCATGCAGGTGCTCTTCCTGAGGCTTCCAAAGAACCCTAACACAGAGATGACCAATAACGCCATGCCGAGGAACACGCAGAGCGCAGAGGGTGTGATGTACCTTCCCACGTACCCACTTTCATAGAAGAAAGCATAATTGTGATAATGCCCATACACACTGTTGCCCAAGACTATCAGCAGCAGAGCTATAGCCTGAAATTAATACAAAATTAGCGAACTCCGATCGGGTATTAAAGCTACGGGCCTCGTGGTGTAGTCGGTAGTGTAACCGACTTCCATACACAAGGTCGTGGGTTCGATTCCCACTCAGGAAAACTATTTGTATGATGAACACAGATATTTGTACTGCGTCTGGGTGTTTTCTATCTATTATATCTGGTACCCACAGCACAAGCATTAAGCTTAGTTTGGGACCAGAGGACGTTGCGTGAAAATGTCCGTGAATATTTATTTATTTATTTAATTATTACGTTAAGATTCATACCAAACATCTGGGACGGTATTCAAGGAAATGCAGGTCCAAATTTTGCTTGTGACTGTTATTTTCGATATCACATTTTGGGATTTTGTATTCATTAATATAATATAGATATTCAAACTCAAATTCAAAATTATCTTTATTTCATAAGCCTATTATAAAGCACTTAAAATCGTCAAGAATTCACTATCAATTAACACGATAGATATACTTATGGTATAAATATATATAGTACCTATAAATAGATATCGACACGCAGTGGCGTGTAAAGCCAAGTTCAAGCTAAAGAATTGGCGAGTACCGTCTGTAATATTACACAAACCATTTGAAGCCACTTTTTACCCCCTCATAACCCAAACACTATTTTATATAAATATGTTAAAATTGACTCATATATTGAGATACACATGTGCTCCAAATTTCATAAACACACCTCAAACAGTTATTTAGATATTAACGTCCAAAAATCGACATTGTTATCACTGACTGACTTATAGATCAAAACTCTAACACAGCTCCAGATGACCTAGAAAGTTCAAATTTGGCATCCAGATAGGTAGTTGAGTGAATACAAAGGAATAAATCAGAAACTAGTATATTTTTATAATTTTATTACCATTTTTCAATTAATTGATTCTATTAGGAACACTTACTTATAGCCAATTTAAGTCAGACCTTAGGCTTCAATATATTATCCAAGTTATAAGAAGAAATTATATTTTATGTTGTTATAAAATATTTTATGTTGATATAAATAACTTTCAGGACTGACCATTAAACTTGGCACCCATTCGGATCTCACTTGTTTTGTCGTTGAAGTCAACAACCAAGGCATATATCATAATGTTGAACTTGGCTCTCATTTAGATCTCACTTATTTTGTCGTTAATGTCAATAACCAAAGCATATATCATAATATTGAACTTGGCTCTCATTTCAAATTTATGTTTTTGATGGAATAGTAATATAATAGATCTCGGGTTCTATCCCCGGGTCGGGCAGTTAGTATTTGAGCTAGTTATTGAGCTTTTGCGGAAAAATAAAAATTCTCAGTAGCAGCCCGGAGTTTGGAAATGTGCCCGGTAGACGGCAATAGGCTCGCCCCCTGCTACGTGGGACTTCAACATAGCTGGCGAATCGTGGGTGTGTAATACACCTATGCCTACCCCTTCGGAGAATACAGGCGTGATGCTATGTGTTTAGTATAAAGTAGCTATTCGCGTCTGGTTGTTTGTCGGTTTTCTTCTTCTAAACCTATCTTTCGCTTAAATAATTTTCTAAGAAAAGTTTAAATAAAAGCATTTCTAATACTTCCTTGTCAATAGAGAAATTAAATATTTTTAATGAAGCTAATTTGCGGCATATGCTGGCTATAGCCAGTATAGTATACTCCTTAAAATATCTAGTTTAAATAAAGTATTGAACACATAGATTTATCATCCGACGTTATATCTCAATGGTTTAGGAGCGCACAGAGCTCGCATACGCACACATTATATTCTATATACATATAACAATCATTAGATAATAGTACTATGACTAAAAACGGAGAAAGAAGAGAAAAAGCAATAAATTATGTGTGTTTGTTCACAAATTATCACTGCCTGGTGAAAGAAAACCTTGTGAGGAAACCTTGCCTGATAGATTATCTCGATGGCATGCGAAGTCTACCAACCCTTAGGTACTGGGTGGGCATGGTGCACAATTCCCAAAAGCACTCACTCGGAGACTGGCCTAATTGTGGGGGTAATGGGTTGTGTAAAAAAGGTCATCGATTACATGCAATAAAATAGGTATCGGTATTAATTAATACCTAAGACCTACCAGCAAGAACGTAGGTATCTATTTAGAATTTTATATAAAAAAAACAAATTTTAGTACACCTGATTATCTATGATAAGCAAACATTTTGCTACTACTCGTATTACAATTGACAATTTAACGACTAGATTTTATAGTTGCAAAGCAATATACTTTACGATTTTAGTAGTTAGCCGTGTATATCTACTAAAGCTATTTCTAGAAAATAATGGTGCAATATAAAACAACTCTTAGTCAATGTTCACTTAAAAACGACAAAATTTCTGCCATTATCTGTCAAAATTAAAGGAGAGTGTATACACCGAGAAATTTTGATGGTTGATTTATCGTGATACAGTTTTTTGAAATATAAAGTTAAAATTAAAATATTAGGTTTGTTTTCAAATAATTTAAAAAGAAAAACATCAACTCGAAAGCGAAACAAAAGTTACACCTCGGCAATATCGACAATACACAGACAGCTGCCGCACGCGCCGTCGTTACACCGCAGAGCAAAATGAGTTCTCGCGTCTAGTGATACGGCATAACTAGCCCAGTAGGGAGAGCAAAAGCCATGCGGCCACGCCTCGCCTCGGTTGGATCAAAACAAAAACGAATGCATCGTGCTTTCATCAGTTCAGAAGGTTCATAAGGAAACAAAAAATAAGAATATTGCGCAGATATATTGGAAAATTTCAAACAACTTAACGACTATTTTAACTTTGCTCATTTGACAGTTCGCAAGTAATTAAATATACATAACTTACTTACTTACTTATTATCACGCTATTTCCCTTGCAGGGTAGGCAGAGAGAACAGATTGCCGAGAGGCTCTATTCTTGCATACATCTCTCGCTTCCTCAACATTCATAACTCTCTTCATACACGCTCGCCGGTTTCGGAGACTCCTGACTTCACCTTCCTTCAATACATAACCGATTTGGTCTAGGTAGGTGAGTCTCGGTCTCCCCCTGTACCTACACCCTTCCACTTTCGCATTGTATATCTTCTTAACCAGTCGCTCGTCCGGCATTCTTTCCACATGTCCGAACCATCGGAGTATTCCCTTTCGCATCTTTACACCAATATTCTCTTTCATACCCACTCGCTCTCTCGCTTGCTACATAGCTAAGACCATAAATATAGTATCAGTTATATGGCAAAGACAGGACAACGTCTGCCGGGTCAGTTAGTAGTAAAATCACTAATATTAGGGCAACAAAAATGATTGTAAATAAGCTGATTCCAATTTTAAATACGCCTTAATTACTTTATTATCTATAGTTGTTGTGATAGGTTATTGTTTTTTTATGACCGACCAACTTGGTCTAGAGTATTGACCTCGAGATGACTAACAATATTAAATCATACAGTACTTATTACTTTCGCTATTGCCTAATTCAATTTCTTTTTTCTAGGATAATAAACGTAATACAAAAAGTATATATGGCGGTGGTCTTAAGCCCGTAAAAGTACAAAGGAAAATCGGAATAACTTTTCCAGTAGCTATTGTTTAAGGTTAACGATCGCTATCAGCTGTTTCTTTGGCCCTTGTAGGGAGTATACTATTCGTCCGAAGTGTTTTTCGAGTTATGTTTTCACATTTCTAAAACTGGAATATATAGATTATGATAAAAATGATTTTATAAATCGATTCTATTACTAAGACAAAATCATTACGCCTTTTTTTCTGTTAAGGCGGGAGAAAATGTACGTAAACGCACACCCCGTTGGTCGGGGCAACAAACAGGGTAGTGTGGGACTCTCAACCACTAAATAAACCCGCCGTCTCCGCCTGTATTGGCGAACCACTGGAACTGTGTTACATTACTTCAGTGGTGGGTTGTATAAGCACCTACCTTTTTTTTTTTGTTAAGGCGGGAAAAAATGTTCCTAACCGCACACCCCGTCGTTCGAAGCAGCCGTGCCCCGACAGCACCTGTATGTATAAGCACCTACCTTACCTACTACTAAAATACACCTTTCTATTTTCAGTGTAAAACTAACTACTTAGCTCAAATGAGGTGTAGTCTACCCCTGTCCACATCAGCGCAATATTACATAACGATAGGTATTCCATTGCGTACCACGAAGGAATGTAATATAGTTTCGGTGGCCCGCCAATAAAGGCGGAGAGATGGCACACGGCGGGTTTCTTTAGTGGGTGAGGGTCCCACACTACCCTGTTCGTTGCCCCGTACGACGGGGTGTGTGGTTAGGAACATTTTTTTCCGCCTTAACAAAAAAAAGGTATTCCATTGCGTTACGTCCTGTGAGTGACAGCGTCAAGGGGCTAGTGACGCTTACACTCACCAGACCGCCTATCCCTCTCCTTCCTATATGGCAATTGCGAATGATGCCCCTGGTGCTACTAGTATTTGTAGACTTTGTTTTTGTATTTTTTTTTTATATTCTCACCAGCAGTGTTCCGCTTATACAGCCGGAAAGATACGAAAAATATAAGAAGGTAACTAAACGGTGCGTGTTTTCCATCGATGTGGTATAAAAAGTAAAAAAAAAACGAATCATGTTTTCAGTTAAAAATAGCACAGCAGCACGTAGCCCAACGTCCATCAATAAGCAGAACTACTAGTTTGTAGGAAGTTAACAGCGGTGTATTGGCTGTATGGTTGTCGGAGTGCTTTTCTTCTGAGTCTTATAAGTTCAATTCTCACATAGGATAATTTTTTTGTGTGATAAACGGTTGTTTTTAGTCTGGGTGTACTTTGTGTCCGTGGAAATGTATGTTTGTCTAGTAGATATTATTGAGTTTTTTCGTAAAAAGAAAAATTTTCAGTAGCAGTCTGAAGTTTGGAAATGTGCCCGGTAGATGGCAATAGGCTCGCCCCTATTACGAGGAATTTAAACATAGCTGGCGAACCGTGGATGTATTCTTCTGCCTACCCCTTCGGGGTATACATACATGATGTTAAGTTTATTACAGCACTTTTAGAAAAAAATTATATACAAAGATATTATCAGTTCCTGCTATCATTAGTTAACACATATACATGTTTTCAGTGTATCTATCATAACTATGACGTGGTTGTACATAGGGATTTTTAATAGATTAGATAAAGGATTATCTAAAAAGATAGCCATGTATACTTGCATCGTTAAATCTGTTAGAATGAATATAGTATTAAATATTTTCAATATACAATGTGGGATATCACTTGCGGCAATGTTTTATCGCTACTGGCAATTAGGGACCCATATTTCACTTACCTATATAAAGGTAAGTTACTGAATTTATTTATACTTATCTATAGATTATAGACAGCTAATTTCAGTAGGCTCAGTTAGAGTTATGTCATATAGTTCCAGTAGTCCGCTAATACAGAAAGAGACGAGAGAGTCTCTCTCTCTCACACACATACACACACACACACACACACACACACACACACACACACACACACACACACACATACACACACACAGGTGAATACAGCAAAAATAAGCAGTTTCTGGGACGAAATAGAAAAGAGGTTACATGAAATATAGCCACGTTAGATATCAAAAATGCATTCAACTCGGCAAAATGGGAGGTCATCATGGAATCACTGAACATGCTAAATGTACCTGCATATTTGCGCAAAATGGTTGCTAGCTACTTCTCTAATAAGGTTCTAACGTACATTATGCAAAGCGGATCAAAGGAATACAAAGTCACTGGAGGCGTACCCCAAGGATCAGTTCTAGGGCCGCTCTTATGGAACGTCATGTACGATGGACTGCTGAAGAAATACCTACCCAGCGAAGCCAAACTCGTGGCATTTGCAGATGACTTAGCGGTAATAATCGTGGCTAAATACCTGGAAGAGGTGAATTGGGCATTCGATAGAACGTCTCACTCATTAACTAGTGGATGAAGTCTGACAGACTGGAACTTGCGGAGCAGAAAACGGAGGCGGTCTTGATCACCGACAGGAAAATTGCGGTGACCGTCACGCTCTACGTTGGTAACTGCGAGATCATAACACAACCCTACATACGATACCTAGGTGTACTGCTGGACTGCAGGCTAAGCTTTAAAGAGCACGTAGAGCGTGACCCAGACCTCAAGCCGGCTGAACTTCGGAAAAAGGGAAGATGGAGGAGCCTGCAACTGTGGCAATCGCTCTGGGATAGTTCAACGAAAGGAAGATGGACACACAGGCTACCACCTGACTTGATGATATGGGTAAACCGGGATCATGGAGAACTGAACTACTATCTGACCCAGATCATCTCCGACCACGGTTGTTACCGGGAGTACCTCCACAAGTTCAAATATGAGGATTCTCCTGACTGCCCCGACTGTCTCGGTATCGCTGAAAATGCGGAGCATGTATTTTTTGTCTGTCCTCGATACAAAGAAGCGAGAAGTTCCTGGGAAAGAGATGTAGGATGCAGAATCTATCCCGAAACACTGATAGCAACAATGCTATCCTCGTCTTCGGCCTGGGAAGTAACCAGCGCGTATGCTACATCTGAGCTGAAGGACCTCCGGAAAAGAGAGCAAGAGCGGAAGAAACTGGCCTGATCAGATTCTATAGCAGGAAAAGCTGCGGCTAAATCTCCCCCCCGCGAAGTAATGCCTAATGGCCATGCCGTGGGTGACCATGACCCCACGAAGGGAGTCAGAAGAAAGAGGATTGTTTTTAGTCGCTATGGGTCTTCACATATGGGTACCGAGCCCGACATAGGGGCTGCCAAGAACAGACCCTACGATACGTAAATGGATTTTTAAACCTCTGCATTAAAAAAAAAACACACACGCACACACACATACATGCAGACATACGGACTTCATCGCGGAAACATTCGGGGAAGCTTCCTAGGACCTCAAAACGTCAACATCCGTTGAAAACTCGATTTTCGAAAAACGGGGTAAATCCAATAACTTCTCAACTTTTGAAAATTTTAAATTTTCTTAGCGGGAAGTTATAAAATTGAGTAAATATATTATATATTTAGATATTTTTATATATATTTTTAGCATTTGACATGCTTAGCACTATACATTAAACACAAAGTGAAATTTCACATTTTTCACTTTGTGTTTAAAATATATTATATTTAATTTCAATAGGACATACCTCACGACTTCACGAGTGAGAGGTGGCTTAGAATCATTATGTATGGAACCCCGATTCCAAGGCTTTTGTTCAGGACACAAAATATGGCCGATAATAATAATAATCATTATCCCAATGTTCTAGAACTACCTAACTATTAAAGCGTGTTTTTTTAGTTCTTTAAACTATAATTTATGTAGAAATATATCAGATCGTAGATAGTCAACATAATTTAAAATCCTTTAAACCACATTGTTCTTTCGAACTGTGTACAAAGCGGACTGAAGGACAATAAACGTAGAATAAGCTAAGATACATGTTGTTATGTGTACATAGTGTAGCCGTGACAGCCAAGGACTGCAAAAACAATGGTATCGAGTTCGATCCCCAGTCCAAGGGCACGGCATAAAACTCTGACTTTAAAGTACAAATTATTTGTGAATGAGGAGAAAGATATCTTTAGTGCGAGCGGGAATTGAACCTGCGTCCCTTCCTATCCGGGGAAGCGCTTTTAGCCGCTGAGATATCGCACCTTAGGCCATACCCAATCTCCTCAACGCATTTGTCTTTACGACTGGCTTAGAGCACTTCCCCGGATAGGAAGGGACGCAGGTTCGATTCCCGCTCGCACTAAAGTTCTCTTTTTATCCCTCATTCACAAATAATTTGTACTATAAAGTAGCTGAGCATGTCAAGTGCTAAAATACAGATAAAATTGTTAAAAAAATCTGTCTTTTTTTTAAAATATAGAATAAGTAAGTTTATTTCTTTAAAAATTTTCACTGTTCGGTGAAGGAAAACTTCGTGAGATAACCTGCAAGCCTGAAAGACCAGAGAGAAAACTACCAGTCTACCCTCTCACAGAATGTCAACATGAAATGCTTACTGTTGTGTTTTGTTCGGTGAATGGCCGCTCGGCTCACTCCATCACCTTGCCCAACCAACCCTTCCTTCATCTTTTCTTTGCACCTCCACATCTTTTATATCTAGTATCCCTAACCATTAGGGTTTGGTTAAAAAAACATAGCAATAGATATTTTAACTATGTACTCGTACGTAGGTAGTGTGAGCACGTTCTCCTTTTTAATGACACTAAATATAACACTTATCTTTTATTACAAATGTCTGTCATTATTTTACGTGAATGTAGAACGAGGCCAATGAAATGCTGTATTTACCTGTGTTTATATCGAACGTTTTCGGACTAAAAATCGTGTTCCTACATCATTCTAAGAGCAGGCATAAAGAATGAGTAATAACGTTCTTTAATGAATGTCAGGATCATAATAGGTAATCATTTAAATATATTTTGGGAAATAGGGTTAGATCAGTTCAAGTTACCTGAAACTAGGGACACAGCCATACTGTTGAGTGCTGCCTACTTTTATGGGACGACGCACCACTCTACTACCATATACATAGAAGACTTTCATATCTGTGAAATGAAATGGTGAGCAGCGGCTTGGCAATGCTTTCGGTATAGTTGAGTCCATGAGCGACGGTTGTTGGGGTTTGGGGTAACCAACTAGGGAAAGTTCTCGAATCTACCAGTAAAATGTTATGCCGAAACCAGCGTAAAAATAATTGTTAAAACAAAATATTCAAGAAACACAACATAGCATCACGCCTGTATTCCCCGAAGGGGTAGGCAGAGGTGTATACACACCCACGATTCGCCAGCTATGTTTAAGTCCCTGACGTAAGCGAGGGCGAGTCTATTGCCGTCTACCGGGCACATTTCCAAAATCCGAGCTGCTTCAGGAAATTTTTCTTTTTGCGATAAATCTCAATAAACTGCCCGACCCGGGGATCAAACCCGAGACCTCATGTTCAGCAGTCGCTTACACTACCGTTGCACCACCGATGCAGTTAAAAACAAAAGTTATGTCTGAACAAACGTATAAAACCTAAACAAAGAACGTAAAACTTATTGATATTAGGCATAATTGCACAATATTTAATAAATAAAAACTAATATATAGATATAATAAATACTCACAATAAACATAGCCGTAATTGTCAACAACAGAAATCTGATGGATTTCATGTTGTGTTCTGTTTCAGTTTTCGTGAAATTTATCTTTGGGTTATTCACTTCAGCCGCCATTTTGATAACACACAAAACGACTACACGGTCGCGAGCTCAAAGCCTGTATGCTGCCTTTATCTTATAGATAAGTCGAGTCCGATCTGATAACTAATTGTTTTGTATTGTATTATCAACCTAGTCCTTATTTATAGTAACACAAACATAATTTTATTAGTTTCCAAACAATATGGTAGCATCTCGTAGGTCAACATACAAAATCGCACTATAGTCTCTCGAAGAATTATATATAAACTAAATTCTGCCCGTGACTTCATTTCTTTCATTCAGACTATAATATTATGTCTGCAAAATTTCATAACGATTATTGGTTGAGTAGGTATGGCATGAAAGGATAACAAACAAATAAACTCACATTCGGATTTATAACATTAGTTCGGATAAGGAAGCAAAGATAAAAATTTTGTACCTACCGTTAAGTGATGTCCTAATTAACGTGGCGATGTCACCACGCCAATTTATTTAATTGATTTTAACGATTATCTGTTGACAAAAGCATCTAACTAGGAAATATAATGTAAATCAATAAACCAATAATAGTTTTAATTCGTCTATGGATAACGAGAGGGCGCTTACCAATAATTTTATTACTCAAACATTTTTTGCAGAAAGAAACAAAATCGACGTTTTATGTACTACTAATTTCCCAAAATGACCACAGTAAATAATAATGATAACCAGGATGAAGACACACTTTCCGACTGATGTTCAAATTTTCGGCGACTAGTGAACTCTGCCCACTCGCACTGTTTGACTTGCAAACCAATTGCAAACTCTACACACTTTGAGAGCACACCCGAGCCCCCAGTACCCAGTACACACCCCAATACATAAATTTATAAAAAAATGTAAGTTAAAAAAATTAATTTTAAAAACTGTAATTCGACTACGGAAATAAAAAAGTAATCTAAAAAGTTCGAATACGAGTAATTTAGACAGAAATCAAGAAATGCATAGATACAAAAATGGTCAAGGTAGAGCCAAGGACTGCTAAAATCATAAATAACCCTTCCATTTGGCCGTACTCGGGTGTAAATATCCTTTTGCTTTTTTTTACCATCTTATCTGAGCAATTGTGTACCTTTTTTTTTTGAGGCGGGAAAAAATTTCCTAGCCGCACACCCTATCGTTCGGGGCAACGACCAGGGTAGTGTGGGGCCTGCACCCACTAAAGAAACCCGCCGTGTGCCGTCTCTCCGCCTTTGTTGGCGGGCCACTGGGACTATGTTACATTCCTTCAGTGGTGAGCAATTGTGTACCTACGCAGAATTATTTACCTATGCATTACTTATTGTAGTTGCTGATAACTTAACAGTATGTGTCAACGTCCTCCTAATCTATAATTAAAGAAGCTATCTATGACTTTATTTTATACTGAGAGGTTGGAAAACAAGCATACGTCCTACCCGTTGGTAAGCGGTTACCGTAACTTGTACACACTGGCAACACCAGAGGTATAACTCCCGTCTCTCCAACTCAAAGGAAAGGCATAGGAGGTGGATGAGGAAAAGTTATAAGGATTGCATGAGAACCTCTGACACTCTCACTCATTGTATTAACAGTGTACAACAGTTGGAGTTGTTTCACAAGGATCTTCTGTGAGGGACTGGTACTTCCAGACGGGTAATCCGCTCTAGGTACAACAACCAATATCACATTGCTCTAGTTGCACCGAAATCCCTACGGTTCTTACGTGACACCTTTGTGGAGGCCTCAGAAACTCACATTATGGTCATTTGACACGATTTTTAATACATTGTATATTACATATTTATTTATTATTTGTCTGTGTGTTCGTTCGCGCATCACGCAAAAACTACTGAACTTATTTTAATTCATAGCTTTTGATTAGTCCTACATAAAACTGGTATAGGTACATTTTATCCCGCTACTATATCGGGAACCTGAGATATAATCTAAGAACTAGGGCAAAGGCTTGTAAAATAAACTTTCAACTGAGCAAATTGTGAATAAGTGTGTTATACTTAAATGTTGTTGTACGTTGTACGTAATTAGTTTGAAATTCGCGATAGAATCACGGATAAGCGGTACATAGGTATATGTAGTATTTATCATATCACTTTTGATATACATTATGCAGGTACCGCTTTCTTTAACTGCCCCGGTGGTCTAGCGGTAGTGTATGCGGCTGCGTATCGTGAGGCCTCGGGTTTGATTTTCGAGTCGGATCAATAAAAAGTTATTGGGATTTTCCTTTAAAAAAAGACGGGATTTGAAAGTTTAGAAAGTTGTTTCTCCCATCAGAAAGCACGTAAAGCCGTTGTATTTGTATATTGTGCCCATTGTTCTTGCGCCTATCTCTCTCTCAGATCATGTCGAAATGCCATGGGATTATGACAGAGAGTGCACTCGTATTTGCGCAAACACTCGTGAACTTATAATATTTCCTGCCATGCCCACACGGCTGCATGCGTGTCTGTTGACATTGGGCACCGTGACTGAAATTATGAGATCAATCATTATTATTATTAGTAGTATCATACAATATCACTAAAATATGCACGGACGTTCGTAAACGCTTATCTTTTATACCCTATCACTGTTATCTCTAGAATACCTAATGTATTTCCTTTGTCTTTTCAATAGAACTACATTCCTTATACATTAAACACAAAGTGGAAAATGTGAAATCGAAAATAACACTCACGAGCAGGATTTCATTCCTTATGATTACATATTATGAGCAGCTCAAGACTTACTCATATATGTATGAGCGACAAACCCATTGTATATAGAAATCGTAAACTAAAGATTTTTTGATCTATATTTTAGCACTTGACATGCTCCGCTACTCTTAAGTACAAAATCATAATTTGTGAATAAGGAAAAAGAGTATTTTAGTACAGGCGGGAAACGAACCTGCGTCCCTTCCTATCCGGGGAAGTGCTCTAATCCACTGAGCTACAGTACTATCTTTTAGACATACCCAATCTCCTTATCACATTTGTCTTAACGACCAACGCCCTCTATCGGAACGCATTTACATGCATCCAATATTGTAAGTTTAATTTTGCAATTAAAATTCATATTAGAGTATTGCAGGCTAAAATACTCTTTTTCCTTATTCACAAATTATGATTTGTACTTTAAGAGTAGCGGAGCATGTCAAGTGCTAAAATATAGATCAAAATGTTTAAAAAAATCACGCCATCAAATAGTATGAATTTTAATTGCAAAATTAAACTTACTATATTGGATGCATGTAAATGCGTTCCGATAGAGGGCGTTGGTCGTTAAGACAAATGTGATAAGGAGATTGGGTATATCTAAAAGATCGTAAACTAAAGATTAAAAATGAAATGTCATTGTGCTCATTTAGAATCGGGGGGACTAGTACCTATTCTGTGGTCAGGGCCACTATAGCCGCTCAGATGAATTCTTGGAATTAATATTTATATACATAGATATTACGTCCATGGATGAATTATACCTTGTAATAGCCTTGCCTTTTAGGATTCAAACATACAAGCTCTCAGACTAAATCATGTACCTATCATACAACATGAACTAAATTCAAAATAATAAAAATAACAATAATATGTATTTAGTCTGTGTACAGGCTGTATAGTAACGCGATGTTACTACTCTCAGTAGTCTGAGCTGGAGTCTGTGTATAGTGACAGGCTAGAAATACGAGTAATAAGTGTCACCACCCCATTGTTTCCCGCGCGTGTCGAACGAAGATACTGAGGAACATAAGCAATTATTTATCATATTTTGATCTTATCTTAGTACTTGCTCAGCTAATTTTAAAGAACAAATTGTTGGTAAGGCTCTCTTTTTCGACTTTCGCAATTATTTGTTATTTAATTATTTATAACCCATTACATTACTAGCAGGGTTGGGTACCAAACAGGAGTACTCAGCGGCTCGAGCGGGTTGGTGACACCGTCTCCATTGTGACTGGACATGAAGCACCTCGTATTGTTTTGATTTTTTGGGGAATATGAGATCCGTTCTTTCATTTATTTTACTCTTAGTATAGTTAAGTCGATGAGCGACGGTTACCACATACCATCAGGTAGGCTGTCTGCCATCATAAGCAATACACGAAAATCCGTGTCTTATTTGAAGGAGCTTCCAGAAAACAAGCGTGTTACCATCATGGGCCAGCTTCTGCTAGGGACCAAGAGATCGGAGATATTAAGCGCCCAGAAGACCTAAAAATCGTTATCCTAATATATAATTGAATCATAAATATTTATAAGTTAAATTACTATTTTTATGATTTTCCATCTTAATTTTGTTTGTAAACCCAGATTTCATTGTAAGCCGTGTGGTGACGGATTAAGAATACAAGTGTCACCACCCCATTATTTCCCATGGGTGTCGTATGAGGCGACTGAGGGAAGTAAGCAATTATCATCCATTGCACGACTGGTGGTAGGGCTGGGTTCCAAGTGGGAGTACTCACTTGGTATCCAGCCCGAGCGCGTTGTTACCACCACCTCCCGTGTGACCGGCCATGAAGCACATTGTTGCGTTTTGGCTGTAGCAGGAGATAGCCGTTTATATTTCATTTCATCTGTGAAATTAATTGGTGCGCAGCGGCTTGACAATACTCTTGGTATAGTCGAGTCCATGGGCGACGGTTACCATTTACCATCAGATGGACCGTGGCTCGTCTGCCACTACATGCAATAAAAAAAAAATCATTAAAAAAGGGAACCATATATAAATATATTGGCTATTGATCGAATGGCTGACTTGTATCAAGCCAATAGTTAAACGGTGCCGTTTATTCAATAGAAAGAAATCCCTTGATATAGAGCAGACTACGAGTATTTAGTTTTATTCGTTTTTTTATTATAAAGACACCCGTAGCAAAGCCTACCTGCATCTTGATATTAGGAGATATTAATTAAAGTACTTAGGTACAAATATCAAAACGAACATACAAATTATCACATTGCTCATTTTTGCTCAGAACGAATCGTGGTGGATACATATACTATCCTATATGGCAATAGGATTTCTTTTATACTACATTGGTGGCGAACAAGCATACCTGATGGTATGCGGTTTCTGTAGCCTATAGATGCTAGCAACACCAGAGGTATCACTCGCGTGTCACCATCTCCAAGGAAAGGGATAGGAGATGGATAGGAATCATAATAAGAAGAGGATAAGTAGAATACTAAGGAGAGGATAGGAAGGATAATAAGGAGGGGCTTGGGCCTCCGGCGCCTCTACTACCGTTGTGAGAGGGTGGTACTTCCCCGATTCGTGCTGGGATAAGCAGGGCTCTACCATTAGAAAACTACAATACTCATCACAGATCTGAAGATATACCATCCAGGAAGTAAGCAGTTATCACCCATCGCTTTACTGGTAGTAGGGTTGTGTACCGACCACCGAAGGAATGTAACATAGTTCCAGTGGCTGCCAATAAAGACGGAGAGACGGCATACGGCGGGTTTCTTTAGTGGGTGAAGGCTCCACACTACCCTGTTCGTTGCCCCGAACAACGGGGTGTGCGGTTAGGAACATTTTCTCCCTCCTTAACAAAAAATAAATAAAAGTTTGTGTACCGAGTGGGAATATTCTTTTCATCGAGCCTAAGTGGGTCAATACCAATCAACTGCCCCGTGTGACCGTACTGAACTATAAATAATTGAGTATTTAGTAGGTATTGACCGACCCTGATGCACCTCAGGGTGTTTTGGTTATCACTGAAGTAATGTAACATGGTTCCAATGGCCTGCCAATACAGGCGGAGAGACGGCACACGACGGGCTTATTTAGTGGGTGAGGGCCCCACACTACCCTGTTCGTTGCCCCAAACGATGGGGTGTTCGGTTAGGTACATTGTTTCCCACCTAAACAAAAAAAAAGTGGGCTTGGCAGTATTCTTAGCATTGCTAAGTCCATAAGCAGCGGTTACCACTTACCATCAGGTGAGCGTCTGCCACTATAAGCAATAAAAAGAAGTAACACGTATGAAAGCAATCTATAAGTTAAAAAAAAAAAATACTCGTAATTATTGTATAAATAAAAATATATCTTTGCAATACTCTTTGTAATACTTATTGTTAGGAATATTTATAAACTTAACACATTATTTAATTTTCTAAATCGTGATTTTAATGTAAATTCTCACAGTTAAAACTCGTAGGTACATTAAAAACTGAATCCAGTAAAATATTATCGACAATTATTTATACATATAAACCTACTTTAAACTTAAACTACTTATCTAAGTTTAAAGTTTCTTTAATAAAATTATTATAACGGAAAAGAATAGTAAGAAAGTATTTAAAGTAAATTATGAAACAATTAAGTTTTTGTCGAGATATGATATTATTTTTATAAAAAATAATGCTTTATTAACAGCCTATGAGGTATTGTATATCTCAAATACTATAATTATGTATTGTTCCTTCCACCTTAAGTATATTCTCAAAATTAAAAAAATATTGACATTGAGCCAGTGACTACAATTACTTCTGGTTATATTCTCTTTGACAATTACATAATTAATATTATACTTGTTACTACGTAGGCAAATGTCTAGTTTGATTTTGTACCTCTGAAACTACATAACGAAATTAAGTCTCAATTCAATTTTACAGTGGAATGGTAATCGTTACACCCTATTTCTTTTTTATAATAAAGTGTGTACCCTATAGATTCTTACACGTGCCTAAAATACAAACAAACTTAATCTTGCAACAGTTTCAAATAAGTTACGCCAGGCTAGGATAGGCAAATAACTTTTTAAACTTTATCAAGACCAAGATATTCTTCTTTCAGTTTAAGCGGTGGTTTGTCCATGGAACGGGACATAGACAACGGGTGCTTTTTTCTCATCACTAGGGTTCAGTGAGGTGTAAGCATTGATCATTCTCTCTTGTATCTCCCACCGCCTGCGTTCACGTTCAGACTTGGCTTTGCGGATAGAGCCGGCCAACGAAAACGAAAAGACGATGCCGATTATCTGAAAATTATAGTTATTATGGATAATTTTTATCATTACTTTAATGTTTTTACATGTTTTTTGAGGATTTGACATGCTTAGCAATACATCAATGTGCTTAGCCATATACCTAAATTAACACAAAGTATGAAAATGTGAAATCGAAAATAACTTAATAAAGTCACGAGCAGATGTTTCGCCAATTCAGCCATCGTAACAAATACTCGGGACTGCAAAGCTCAATAACACATTTATTCCCAATGTGTTGGGTGATGCCTGCGCTATTTGTCGGAATAATGTATGAAAATACTTCCGAATTAGCAAAGCATCTGTGACGATATTCAAGGAGAAGGAGGTTCGAATTCTGCTCGTGACTGCTATTATCGATTTCACATTGTCATACTTTGTGTTAATATTTTTATCAATATAAATCATAGACTAGACAAAAAACAAACATCATCTCGCCTGTATTCCCCGAAGGGATAGGCAAAGGAGTATTACACATCCACGGTTCGCCAGCTATCTGTAAGTCCTATGTAATAGAGGGTGAGCCTATTGCCAGTTCAACTAAAGCCAATTTTTATCTTCAAGATAATCTAAAACTTAAAGTACAAATTATAATTTGTGATCAAAGACTATTTTAGTACGAGCGAGAAATGAACCTGCGTCCCTTCCTATCCGGGGAAGTGCTCTAATCCACTGAGCTACCGTACTATTTGTTAGAAATACCCAATCTCCTTACCACATTTGTCTTAACGACCTGCCCGCTTGTACTAAAATACTCTTTTTCCTTATTCACAAATTGTAATTTGTACTTTAAGAGTAGCTGAGCATGTCAACTGCTAAAATATAGATCAAAAAAATCTAAAACTGTCTTATAATCTTTATTAGAAATTCCTACATTTTACAACTTTCTTTAAACTTATTTATTGGCATATTTCGGATGTCTTCGGGTCGTGTCTGCAGTGGAAAGTATGTACATTTACTACCTCAATACATAACCTTTTGTCACCAGACACCCGCCAGAATTAAACGACAAATTATCACAAAGTGCGAAAGGGGCATGATATTCAGCAGGCATCTATCATCCATCATACCCTGTGTGCACACCTACTTTCTTCTATTAGACATGGGTGAAAATTCATTACTTAACCTCTTTAGCCCAATATCATTCTCAACTCCGTCGAAAACATTTTTAGGCATGCTTGTTTTACCACTGAAGGAATGTAATATGGTTCCGATGGCCCTCCAATAAAGGCGGAGAGACGGCACACGGCGGGTTTCTTTAGTGGGTGAGGGCTCCATACTACTCTGTTCGTTGCCCCGAACGACAGGGTATGCGGTTAGGAACATATTTTCCCGTCTTGACTAAAAATAAAGCATGCTTGTTTTGGCCGCTAAGCAGGTATATGATCCGTCTGGGCGGGAAGTGACCACACAGTGCGACAGCGACCTAGTCTCTGCCCAACACACGCTCGCTGAGTGCCCTGCATGGGAGTCCAAGCGGCGAGTCCTTGTTGCCTGTTTTGGGCCGGATCTCTCCCCAGCGGCCTTTGCATGTTAGCGAGAGAGGCAAGGTGGAATGCTGCAGTCTCTTTCTGCGAAGTAGTCATGCTTCGAAAGGAGGCTGCCGAGCGGGATCGTGAACGAACTGATCCCGCTCACCAGAGCCACTAGCCTGACGACTCCTTGGGGTCATGAGCAGTCAGAGAGGGTGATCTGACGGTCTCACCAAGAGTGACCACGGGAGGCTGTTCCGACGCAGAACCACTGTGCCATAATGGCTCTTGCTGGCGAAAAAGGGAGAGCTTTTATTGTTGCCCTCCTCGTGATAGCGTTTCGGTAGGGAGAGACGCGTTGGGGACACTGGAGCTGCTATACCCGAGTTCCCGGTGTCCCTTATTTTACCAAAAATAATATTTCGGATTAAATACTACTCAAACACATTAAAAAATGGTTGGCAGTGTAGGCTATGAACATTTTATATGAAACTAACCTGAATGAAAGCAATAGTCATAGCTCCAGCACCTAGCAGCCCAGCGCTCTGGTAGACCAAGTAAAATACCCTGGGGAGACATCCGTTAGCGTAAAGTTTTACGCACTCTTCGACCTCCAAATCTCCGACAATCTCTGTGCGGATCTCCGCGCAGCAAGAGTTGGGTACTGTGATGTTGTTAATTGAGATTCCAGAGGCGCTGGATGGAGGGCTCACGATACCCCAGTCCATGTAGCCGTCGACACCACAGCAGTTCAGCTGGGAAACACAGAATTTATTACTAAATTGAGAGGATTGTTCTGCATATGGTGTAGTTTAATGTTTATTTATCTATTTATTTATTAATTAAGGTACATCAACAATATACATATATAATTTTCACAGGATTTATAGGCAACATATTTTTCTAGTATGCATATCTGTTAAAGGCGTACACAACATTCATTTTTTAACTACACAAATGGTTTTACAATTAAAGATTAGTTGTTAAAAAAGAAGAGACATACAAACAAGGTTAGGAAAAATATTGTACAAAAAACAAAATTACAAAGAGCTCAAAGAATTACAACGAACCATTGAAATGTTTTAATGTTGACGTATTGCCATAATCTGAGGCTAAGTATACAAATAGTTTATATACTATACTATACTACTATACTGTTTATATAGGTACTTTTTAATGCAGAAGGATGATATGTACCTATACTTAGTATAAATTACAAAAACTAAAAACTATTCGAAAGAGTTTTAGCTATGATTAAAAAAATTCCTGAAACATTTGAAGACTATTAGCTTTTTTACACCAACTTACAATAGTAGTATCCTGTTTGCTATCAGAAAATAATTGCTATAGATCAAGGGATCAAGATAGGGTGGAATAGTGAATGCGGCCAATATATTTCAATTTTTAAACTTACTCTGCTCTGTATGAAGTCAAATGCATCTTCAACTTCTTCGTTCTCATAGTAATATGGCAGAGTAACTCTGAGATTCTCATCTAGCATGCCAGTGACCTGGCCACGCAGGCTGTAAGCCGCAATGGCAGCTGCAATCTCCAAGATGAACACCAGACTGAGGATTACTGCAAACTAAACAAAATAAAGTTTATTACAAATCTATAAAGAAATAGATAAAGCCTAACTAACATCAACAACATAGCATGTTATGGAATCACCTAAATAAAGAGATAAGGTCTGACAAGTTTTATCTAACCGGGATAAAATATATTCTAGATAGGTATATCCAGGCCATAATTTATCTGTATTTTTGTTAAGTTCCATCCATCCATCCATCAGCGTTTTAACGTCCACTGCTGGACATAGGCCTCCCCAAGAATGGGGGATAGTTCCGTAATCGCCACGCTTGGCAGGCGGGTTGGCGATCGCAGTGGATATTGTTAATACTCGAAGTAGTGCTGCTGCCCACTCCCCCGGTATTCCCTTAGTCGGCTCTTACGACTCCCATGGGTGGAGAGGGGTGGGACAATTCTAAAGCCGGCCCCACACGGCTTGTTAAGTTCATATGCCAAAAATAGCTACCCTACATAAAAAATACCCTAAATGTTAATCCAATCCGTTCAGTCGTATAAGCGCTATTGACGGACTAAGAATACAAGTGTCACCACCCCATTCTTTCCCACGGGTGTCCTACGAGGCGATTAAGGGAAGTAAGCTATTATCATCCATTGCATTACTGGCGGTAGGGCTTGGTACCAAGTGGGAGTACTCACTTGCTATCGGGCCCGAGTGGGTTGGTACCATCATCTCCCGTGTGACTCATAGGCCATGATACACATCGTTGTGTTTTGGTTATAGCAGGAGATAGCTGTTTAATCTTTCATTTCATATCTTAAAAATGAAATGGTGAGCAGCGGTTTGACAATACTCTCGGTATAGTTGAGTCCATGAGCGACGGTTACCATTTACCATCAGATGGGCCGCGGCTCGTCTGCCACAACATGCAATAAATAAAAAACATCCTCAAACAAACCGCATTAATATTAGTAAGATTATTAGACATTTCAAAAACATTGTTCTTGATTTTGGAATTTCCTTTCTATACTAAATAATTATAGAATAGAATATATGTATGCACTTTCATTGCTTATTCTTATCATACTCGTAAGTAAAACATATATTTGCGTTGATACGATTACGAATGTTTCTGCTTTATGTCCAATAACAATGAAATGGAATGTGCAATGAGTGAGTTGATGATGAGAAAAATATGCAAGAATTGTAATGAAGAGATAAGTGGAAAATAAATATTATTATAACAGCGTGTGAAAAACGTAACACAATATCATAATACTATGTGACTTTCAGCATTAAACTACTAGGTACTACGACCCGTGTGACCGATCGTGAGTGCTTCATGTGTAACACCTCGGAGTGTTAGTTGTAGGATCAGATATATATACCCTCCTTCATTTCATGTCCCCGAATTTTAATGGAGAGCAGTGGCTTGACAGTAAATCTTAACTTAGTTGAGACCATGAGGCAGTCGCCACTTACCATCAGGGCTCGGACCGTGGCCTATCATTAGCAATAAAATACATTTAAAAAATATACTTACGATGTTTACGAGACAGGTGCTCTCTTTTAATGCGCCGATGCATCCGAAGAGGCTGATGAACAGCATCATGATGCCAATAACGATGACGAAGGTAGCCGGGGAGAAGAAATGGTCTTCCAGGAAGTATGAGACATCGTGGTAGATCGCGTATATTGTCGTGCCTACAGAAATTATTAGCGCTGAAGTTAACTGGAACAAAGGAAGAATTGATTGAGATTATTATAATAAAGCTATAATTCTATCGTATAAAATATGATATCCGATTATGAGGTCAAATCTTTGCAAGCCACTTAAGTGTCACTTCTATTGAGCTTTTTCATAAAAATAAAAATTCTCAGTAACCCGGAGTTTGGAAATTTGCGGTAGACGGCAATAGGGTTACCTCCTATTACTTCTCAGATTCTAAAAATATATTTATTTGATCATGAAATATCTGCCTGGTGTAGAAAAACGTCATGAGGCATGTGTGACAAATTCTTGTTGACTTGTGATCTCAGGCCATGCGTATTACTTGTCCAGCATGGCAGGCTAAAGCTTGAATTTCTGTCATTCATTTTACATCAGTACATTATGGTTAAGAAAATAATTTACACGTCAGTACTACTATGAATCCTGGTCTTACAAAAAGCATTATTGGGTTCCCGATCTGGAATTCTTCAGCAGAAGCACAGGAATTATGCCTTTTTGATCTATATTTTTAGCACTTGACATGCTCAGCTACTTTTAAAGTACAAATTATTATTTGTGAATGAGGAAAAAGTGAACTTTAGTCCGAGCGGGAATCGAACCTGCGTCCCTTCTTTTCCGGGGAAGTGCTCTAATCCACTGAGCTATCGTACTCCCTTGCGGTCATACCCAATTTGCTCATCACATTTGTCTTAACGACCAACGCCACCTATCGGAACGCATTTACATGCATTAATCCAATATAGTAAGTTTAATTTTGCAATTAAAATTCATACTATTTGATGGCGTAATTTTTTGAACATTTTGATCTATATTTTGCAAGGAGTACGATAGCTCAGTGGATTAGAGCACTTCCCCGGAAAGGAAGGGACGCAGGTTTGATTCCCGCTCGTACTAAAGTTCTCTTTTTCCTCATTCACAAATAATAATAGGAATTATGCCTGTTAGTTTTTCAGTTAGACCCATAATATTTAGGTAGTTTTACAAAAAACCAGCCTTTGCCCGCGGCTCCACCGCAGCCAAAAGCTAGTTTTTGGGTTATATCTCAGGTTCCCGGTATGGTAGCGGGATAAAATGTATACCAGTTTTTAAGTCTAATCGAGAGCTATCAATTAAAAAAATTGCATCAAAATCCGTTTAGTAGTTTTTGTGTGGTACGCGAACAAACAAACCGATAAAAACAAAGAGACAAAAATCTAAAAAAATTGTTTTGTGTTTAGACACGCCTATATAGCCTATTACAGTCATTTTTTCTCAAATATTTAAAATCACAGCGATACGCAATGCCAAACGCCGCCATATTCTTGAAAATATAGCTTGTTTTTCTGCTTCCACAGTGTGGAGATTTCTAGGTAGTTTGGGTATTGGTAGGTCGCGTCGGTTGGCTTCTGGTGTGCCTATTGATTTGGATGATTTAAATACATATTTCTCCACTTCAGTTCCTTTTGATCACCAAACCAAGTGTCGCACTTTGAATTATTTGGCTCGGCTGCCTCAGCCCAATATTGAACCCTTTCACTTTTCTCCGGTGCCATTGGCTGAGGTCAAAAGGTTATCCTATCCATTAAATCAAATGCAGTCGGCTGCGATAACATCAGCCGACGCATGATCATCTCTATCCTAGATCACCTTCTCCCAGCTAACACTCATATTATTAACTGCTCGCTAGATTCCGGACTTTTCCCGTCCCAATGGCGTAAAGCTTATGTCGTTCCTTTATCTAAAATTCCTAATCTTCAGTAGCTAATCATTTCCGTCCTATATCTATACTCCCTTTCCTCTCCAAGGTGCTTGAGGCCTGCGCACACAAACTGTTCTCTGATTTCGTGATCTGTAATGATCTTTTAAGCCTGTATCAATCGGGATTCAGACCAGGCCACAGCACCGTTTCCGCTAAGTAAAGTTCCGTAAAGTTACTGGCGATATTGCATTTCTTAATTTCTGTCTAAATTATTTTTTGTTTCATACTTTTTAGATTCCATCCATCCATCACGATTTTGATTTCGACGGGTTGGCGATCGCAGTGGATGTTGTTAATACTCGAGGGAGTGCTGCTGCCCACTCCCCCGATATTCCCTCAGTCGGCTCTTACAACTCCCATGGGTGGAGAGGGGTGTGACAATTCTAAAGCCGGCCCCACACGGCACTTTTTAGATTACATTTGTATTTCCGTAATCGGGTTACAGTTTTTATTAAAGTAATAATTCAGAAGAATGGAACTATTCAAGTTACAACAAATATGTACGTACTTTAAGTTATTTGGTCAGTTTAAATACTACTTTAAGTTATTTTGTCATTTTAAATACTTACTTTTATCAAACAGACCTCCTGGTCCATTGTGAATGTAGATAATATAGTGTATTCGATACAGTAGTACAATATGTGTCTGTTGGTTTTTTTGTGGGTCAATGACGTCTTATCTTAATGTACCTACATACGAATATGCGTAAATTCTCTGGTATAATTTGTGTTTGGCCGGGATAAAAATGTGTTACAATATTACAAACCAATGTTATTAGTAGAAAACATTCCACCAGTCCCAACAAACCCATTTATCCCATCTTTCATAATCGATATTTCCGTCCATTACAATAGATAAGTGCGAGATTTAGTAAGCTACGCCACGCCTATTACCTTTTTTTTTGATAAGGGGGGGAAAAAAGTTCCTAACCGCTCACCCCCTCATTTGGGGCAATGAACAGGGAAGTGTGGGTCCACCCACTAAATAAAGCCGCCGTGTGCCGACTCTTCGCTTTTATTGACGGGCCACTGGAACTATGTTACATTACTTCAGTGTAAGGCCTATTACCCTGACCTGTTATCATTATTAGGAACCGAATTTTGGATTTATGACTTGACGATAGTTTTAGATATAAGCTAATAGGGATGTTATGGATATCCGTAACCGTAACTACCGGATATCCGAAATAAAAACTTATCCGTAACACCGATATAAAAATTTCGGTTAGGTAGGGGTGGAGTCTACCACCGAAGGAATGTAACATAGTTCCAGTGGCCCGCCAATAAAGGCGGAGAGACGGCACACGGCGGGTTTCTTTAGTGGGTGAGGGCCCCACACTACCCTGTTCGTTGCCCCCGAACGACGGGGTGTGCGGTTAGGTACATTTTTTCACGACTAAACAAAAAAAAAATAAGTAGGGGTGGAGTCTAAATGGTATAAATGTGTTATGGCAGGTTTTTAGTTTTGCTCAACTGAGCCTACACACGAGCCACACGCGGCCCCTGCATTGGTAATATTTTTATTGCTTAGTCATAACTAGTTAATGCGATTACATTACAATTTAACATTTAGAGATTTTGAATTTTACTTTTATAATCCTTTACAATCTAATATCCGGAACTACGCGAACTTGGTGGATAATCCGAAATAATTTAATTTCCATGACCGTATGCGAAACCAGTATAATATTATTCCTATATTCGTATCCGTATCCAGATCCGAAATTTCATATCCATAATATCCCTAGCTCACACAATAGGAGGCATGTTACAAAAGTGATACCTATTTTATTTCAAACATAACAAACTAAATTATTTTTTCATTACTCATACTTGGAAAGTAGGTTTGAAGTTACCTGAGGAGCGGGTTGAAAGTAATACTTTTCAGCCCTAGGGAGAATCGTTTTCAACTGACAGCTGTCAAATTACTAAAAAAAAACTAGTATTATTTTCACATTTCTATTGAACCTTATTCTAACTTACTACAGCCACTCAATCACAGCGCGATGTTTAATTGAAATAACAAATATTTAGATATTTTTATATATCTTTTTAGCATTTTACATGCTTATCACTATACATTAAACACAAAGTGAAAAATGTGAAATCGAAAATGACAGTCACGAGCAGGATTTGAACCTGCATCGCCTGGATACCGTCCAGATGCTTTGCCAATTCAGCCATCGTGACAATTGCTCCTGGCTGCTAATTTCGGTAACACATTCATACTTAACGTTTGGGTGACGTCTGCACCATCTGTCGGAAGTATTTTCATTTTTCACTTTGTGTTTAATGAAATAACAAAGTTAAGTATTAAATAAAGATTTTTTTAACGACCACCTATTATAATTTACTTACTTTCAAATATTTCTTTAAAGTAATATAGATGTGGGTAAAATATTTTACCATTTTTTCAATATTGAAAATGACCAATAATGTATGTTATGCTGGCCGGCCACAAAAAAAAACTTTAAATAAATAATTATCTCAGCAGTTGATGTAAATTAAAATTCACTAATTTTTGCATATATTATAATTTGTGAATAAGGAAAAAGAGTATTTTAGTACAGACGGCCCTCGTTCCCGCCTGTACTAAAGTTAAGTAGTAAAGTTCGAGGGGGTTACTTTCACCCCTAGGGTAACAATTTACTAGTAATTTATTTGAAACGTAACAGCAATAAGTTTTTATAACTATATACAATAGTGGGGGCCAAGTGTTCCCAGTTTCCCATCAGTGTGGTAAAAGAGCATGTGTTCCCGCCTGAGGGTATGCGGCAATTGGAGCATTGGAGATTCAATCTGAGTGGTGACGGACTAAGAATACAAGTGTCACCACCTCATTCTTTACCACGGGTGTCGTATGAGGCGACTAAGGGAAGTAAGCAATTATCATCCATTGCATGACTGGTGGTAGGGCTGGGTACCGAGTGGGAGTACTCACTTGGTATCGGGCCCGAGCGGGTTGGTACCACCATCTCCAGTGTGACCGGCCATGAAGCACATCGTTGCATTTTGGCTGTAGCAGGAGATAGCCGTTTATTTTTTCATTTCATATCGGTGAAATGAAATGGTGAGCAGCGGTTTGACAATACTTTCGGTATAGTTGAGTCCATAAGCGATGGTTACCATTTACCATCAGATGGGCCATGGCTCGTCTGACACTAAATGCAATAAAAAAAAGAGCCTATAGGATGCTAACAATACCGGAGGCCTCACTAACCTTTGCCAACCTCAGCGGAAAGTAAAGTAACAGAGATTACGAGTATATCAAAAGAAAAATATAATTAATAAGTAAATACCGTAGACAGAGGATATTATATAGACACGTTCTCAGCGCATGCAGTGTCGAGATAGCAATAGTTTGACATAATATGATAACTGGAATAATTTTAAAAGATAACTATGATTATAACGTTGTAGACTAAAAATGTACTACCTGTTTTAGCCGGATACAAGAATGACAAGACAAAAGAAATTGTAGTTATGCCTATATTTTGCTTAAAATGTATTAGAACTAGAACGTGTAACATTAGCGTATATAACGTGATTTGTGAATGTTTTCTTTACGTAAATATAAAAACACAGCTTACATACCGATAATGGGGATGATTGGGTCCCAACAAAAATAACGCATACGCGAAAAGGATAAAAAACATATGCATGTGTCTTGCTCACTCTTGCTAAGACCTAATATGTGCATCCTTTTCTTCATACTTAGTATTAAAATAGTAGCGAGTCTATAGTATACTTAGGCTAAGGTAAATACTTATTAGGTGAATCTTGAAATTGGACAAACCTCGCACATTTATAAACCACAGAGTATTAAAAATTATAATGCCTATTGGGTTGAATGTTCCACACATTCCACACATTTGCCGTGTGGGGCTGGCTTTAGAATTGTCCCACCCCTCTCCACCCATGGGAGCCGTAAGAGCCGACTGAGGGCATAGCGGGGGAGCGGGCAGCAGCACTCCTTCGAGTATTAACAACATCCACTGCTATCGCCAACCAGCCTACCAAGCGTAGCGACAACGGCACTATCCCCATTCTTGGGGAGGCCTATGTCCAGCAGTGGACTTTAAAAGGCTGATGGATGGTTCCACACAAGTAGAAGTAAATTTCGAGAAACTAACATAAATAATAATACACATTGATCTGCTCATAACCTTGACTTCGAACACTTTAGAATCGATTTTCACGTCATGGAAGTGTTTAACGGCTGCTTTATATGTATATAAACCTCAACCTCAGAATAACTGCTGGTAGATAGTCCAAACTATTTGTATGGAAATCAAACGCTTGACACTGGACGTGGAACGTTTTTTTTTTGCATGTAGTGGCAGACGAGCCACGGCCCATCTGATGGTAAATGGTAACCGTTGCGCATGGACTCAACTATAGCTACTGATAGTATTGTCAAGCCGCTGCTCACCTTTACATTTCACCGATATGAAATGAAAGAATAAACAGCTATCTCCTGTTACAGCCAAAACGCAACGATGTGCTTCATGGCCGGCCACAAGAGAGATGGTGGTACCAACCCGCTCGGGCCCGATACCATGTGAGTACTCCCACTTGGTACCCGGCCCTACCACCAGTCATGCAATGGATGATATTTGCTTACTACCCTTAGTTGCCTCATACGACACCCGTGGGAAAGAATGGGGTGGTGACACTTATATTCTTAGTCCGTCACCACACGGCATTTTGGTATGTTATTGCCAACACTAGCAGGTTGGATCTAGTGGTAGAGCCTTGCTTATCAATCCCTATCCTCTCCTTATTATCCTTTTGATCCTCTTCTTAGTGTCCTACCTAACATCTCCTTTATATACTTCCTATCCACCTCCTATACCTTTCCTCGGAGATGGCGACGTGCGAGTAAAGCCTTTGGCTTTGCTAGCATCTATAGATTACGGTAATCCTTTACCATCAGGTGGGCCGTATTGCTTGTTTGCCGCTCACATAGTGTATAAATAAAAAACCTGTAACCCGTTTATGCAATGCTACAGAATCGTTTCCATTAAAATTCATTACGCCCTAAATTCCAAACAGATCAGCGTATCCCGCCTGATAAACTTTTCATTAGCCCTTATTTTTTATCATTGTCTCTCTTTTAGGTGCAGACCTCTCAGGAGACGGGTATACAAGATTTGGAGCAGACATGTTTTGGAGGAGATAATCTGTGGGCCACAGATTACCTTCTCTATGGACTTAAAAAAACATTCTTAATATTCTTCGTCTAAGATTCTTATAGTTACTAAACTGTTCGTAAAGAGGCTACTAGGCGTGTATGCATTCCGACTGGTGCAGGTGCTGTCGGGGCAGGGTTGCTTCGGCAGATATCTACACATAGTCGCAAGGAGGGAAGCGACTCCGAGCTGTCACCACTGCGGCTGTGACGAGGACATGGCGCGGCACACGCTCGAGTCATGCCCGTCTTGGGCCGAGCAGCGCTGTGAAGTCGTCGCGGAAATAGGAGGGGACCTCTCGCTGCCGAGCGTCGTCAGAGCGATGCTTGGCAGCGACAGGAATTGGGCCGCGGTCGCTGCCTTCTGCGAGAAGGTTATCTCGCGGAAGGAAGCGGCGGAGAGGGCCAGGGAGAGGATTCTTCCGCTGTCCTAAACCGCCGCCAGCGACCGGGGCGGCGCAGGCGCAGGTACTTGCGCCTCATGCCGCCCTAACTGAGGCTGCGGGTGAATGGACCGGGAAACGTCCACCACATGAACCCGCATCCACCGAATGTAGCATAGTTCCAGTGGCCCGCCAATAAAGGCGGAGAGACGGCACACGGCGGGTTTCTTTAGTGGGTGAGGGCCCCACACTACCCTGTTCGTTGCCCCGAACGACGGGGTGTATGGTTAAGAAAACTTTTTCCCGCCTTAACAAAAAAAAACTAGACGTCGCGGGACGTCTAGCAGATGTGAAAATATCTAAATTAAATTATAGAAATAAAATTATCATAACTGGAAAAAGTACTCCTCAAGACGAATCAAACGAGTATACACTCGATAGGGCTGCGTCGTTTCATTACAGAGTTACTGTGGCCACCTTCCAGCTCCATTGTCAGATCCTGGATACCATCTAGAGACAAAGTACTCGTCAAGACAAATCATACGAGCCCAAACTCCATGGAGTTATGTCGTTTTATAACGGAGTTCCCATGGCCACCTTCTAGCTCCATCATCAGACCCTGGATCCCATCTAAAGACAAAGTGCTCATAAAAACTAACAAACGTGTCCAAACTCGACAGGGTTGCGTTGTTTCATTATAGAGTTACTGTGGCCACCTACCAGCTTCATCATCAGCCCCTGGATATTATATATATATGGATATTATTTAGACACAAAGTACCTACTCGGCAAGACGAATCATACGAGCCCAAACTCGATCGGGTTGCGCCATTTCATTATAGAGTTCCTATGTCCACCTTCCAGCTCCATCATCAGATCAGCTCCATGTCATCATAATATTGCTTGTCGCGCAATATACACATGCTTGTAAAATTTCAGCTTAACCGGAAACCGGGAAATTTTTCAAATTTAACTTGCAAGATTTGAACGGGTTAAGTAAAATAAAAGCGTCGCCACGCTAACAGCCCATTTTACCCTCCTTCCGCAATAGATGTTTCACATCAAAAATAAGAGGCGTGTATGCATGCCTATCACATTTCAGTTACATAACATAGTTAGAAATCTCAGACTAAATTTAGAAATCAATAAAAAATATAAATGTTACGGAATAATGTATATAGTCACATAGGTTCTTTACCTGAGAGTCACATGGTTAGTAACGTTATTTTTCATTTTCTTTGCATGACAACTAGGTACGTAAGATGTAAGATCTATTACTTAATATGTATGCTAGTACTTATACAATAGTGTTAGTTTATTTTTGTAGCTTTTTTTAGTTTTTGTCTGATGGAACGTGCTTATCTTTAGAATTATCTGTCAGAACTGAAATTCCGCTTCTTTTTATTACACGTGGGTGGCAATTTGGCAAACAAGCATACGAGCCACCTGATGGTAAGGCGGTTACCGTACCCTATAGATATTAGCCTATAGACGCTAGTTACACCAGAGGCATCACTCGCGCGGACCCATCTCCAAGGAAAGAGACAGAAAGTGGATAGGAACGATATTAAGGAGAGGATATGTAGGATACTAGAGAGAGCACTACTACTAAATAAAAGTAGTTGGGCTTTGGACTAGCCTACATCGGTTTTGAGCTCTTAGTCATATATTAACACACCCTCAAACATTGTTTATTAATGTCCTACTCGTTACAGTCCGTATTTGTTATACGTGACAGCTGTGGTCATTCCCACTTCACGACACGCTAGCGAGGGCGAAAGGTCACCAAAATCGAAGCTTGAGGTAAGCTAGAATGTGATTGCGTGCATGACCACTCATAGTAACATTAAAATAGCTGTCGCATGTTTGAAGTCATAAAATATACAACTGTATTTTGAATTTTAATAATTTCTGTTACGCCCAGTTAAACAAAAAGGTGCGGTGATTCAGTCAAAACGATTATTAAATCCTTTAACGGGTCTCCGGGAGAAATTTATCCTGTAATTACTGGGGACATGGGAATATTTGGACAACAATAAGAAGAAAGAAGAAGAGAGAATCATGTTGTTACATACATTTTAAAATAAAATAAGCAGTACCTAACATAATTACTGTGCATTATTTTATTATTCGTGAAATATATTTTTAAATGCCTCTGTGGTGCAGCGGTAGTGTGAGCGACTGCTGATCATGAGGTCTCAGGTTCGATCCCCGGATCGGGCAAAGCTATTGAGCATTTTCCTCAAAAAAAGTTCTCAGTAGCAGCCCGGAGTTTGGAAATGTGCCCGGTAGACAGCAATAGGCTCGCCCCCCGTTACGTGAGACTTAAACGTAGCTTGCGAACCGTGGGTCTGTAATACACCTCTGCCTACCCCTTTGGGAATACAGACGTGATGCTATGTTATGTTTAATATACTTTTTATTACAATCACGGATTTGTCCCCTAAAAGAAAAGCATAAAGTGCCTGCTACACGGTTGTAAACCAAGGCCCCTAACAGAGGTGACCTTGGTTAGCGGCCGATTGTCTGGTTGCAAACCGCTGTCTACAGTCTACACGGTTGTAATCTAGTTCATCTCTGTTAGGGCGTTGGTTTAGAACCGTGTAGCAGGCACTTAAGTGAAATAGGTATATTCATATTCTGACTGAAAAAAAAATAATGCCATGTAATATAAGTGAACCTATATATTTTTTCCGGCCACCGTTCCAGACTAGTCCCCAGACTAGAGCTTCCAAGTTTTAGAATTTCCTGACGGAGAAATCCAGTATCGCTCCCAGAACCAATCCCGGCACTTTATGGTCAGACGTTGCATACATATGCCACGTATTGACAAGGTCGTTGTTATCTATGCCTATAGTAAATTAATTTCATTTCAATTGATTAAACAAAGCGTATCGCCAAACGTAGGAACTATATCAGATATTTTTCTGTTTTTAAAGCGGCGTAAGCATAGTTTTCTAGTATTGCTAGGTCTATAAATAATAATAATAATAATAAAACTTTAGCGGGTTAGCAGACTTCAGAATCGATCGAGAGAATCACTCAGGCATGCAGGTTTTCTCAAGATATTTCTCTACTTCACAAAGCGGTGATAAATTGTAAACAAAGACACACATAATTTCGTCTGGTACTCGATATCATTGTTTTTGCATTCATTGGTTTTACCGGCTATCACTAATATATTTATTCTATACATAGTACAAAGTAAGTTCTACATTGGCGTCTGTCTGTTTGTTCGCTTTCTTCTTCTAAACTACATAATAGATATTTAAAGGACTTTAACTGAAGGTATAACTAGCTACTATGTAGTTGCACATTGCTATCCACGTGGGATATATTTTTATATGCGGAACTGTTTCTCCAAAATAACAGTAGCCTAAATTACTTCTTATACTATCAGTATCTGTCAGTGAAAGTACCGTCCAAATCGGTCCAGCCCTTCCGGATATTATCCGGAACAAATAGACAAAATTTTTAAAAATTGCTATTTTACCTCGGCCATATAGGTGGATATCATAGTGCGGTTCAAATCCTGCTCGTGACTATTCTTTTCGATTTTACATTTTCGCATTACATATTGTTTTGGTAAATGACAGGGTCATGTCAAGTGCTTAAAATATAGGTAAGTACATAAAACTCTCAGTAGCATTAAACACAAAGTGAAAAATGTGAAATCGAAAATAACAGTCACGAGCAGGTTTCGAACCTGCATCTCCTGGATACCGTCCAGATGCTTTGCCAATTCAGCTGAATTGGCAAAGCATCTGTCTCTTATTTTCGATTTCACATTTTTCACTTTGTGTTTAATGTATAGTGTAGCATGTAAAACGCTAAAAATATATATAAAAATATCTAAATATTCTCAGTAGCAGCCCGAAGTTTGGACTTGTGCCCGGTAGACGGCAATAGGCTCGCCCCCTATTACGTGGGACTTAAACATAGCTGGCGAATCGTGGGTGTGTAATACACCTCTGCCTACCCCTTCGGGGAATACAGGCGTGATGCTATGTTTTAAATACACAAAAATATTAAAAAATTGCTATTTTCTTATAGGTAAAGTATATACTTTCTTATAGTAAAAAGCTGTTATTTAGACATTACGAACAACCACTTCAATTTTATTTATTTGTTAGCCTAATTACTTATTAGATGGAAAATTAATATGCAGCATACGCTGGCTACACCTCATATATTTTAAAGTATTGTAATAGAGAGTGGGACCTTAGATCAGAGACTACTCTCTGATCTAAGGTCCTACTCTCTTCTTCAAGTATCCTAAAGATTAGTCAAATTGTATCCTTGCGCCGCGTGGGAGGATCATTCGTTTTTTTTTTATTGCATGTATTGGCAGACGAGCCACGGTCCATCTGATAGTAAATGGTAACCATTGCCCATGGACTCGACTATACCAAGAGTATTGTCACGCCGCTGCTCACCAATTCATTTCACAAACGGTTATCTCCTGCTACAGCCAAAACGCAACAATGTGCTTCATGGCCGGTCACACGGGAGATGGTGGTACCAACCCACTCGAGCCCGATACCAAGTGAGTACCTACTCTCACTTGGTACTCAGCCCTACCACAAGTCATGCTATGGATATGATAATTGCTTACTTCCCTTAGTCGCCTCATACGACACCCGTGGGAAAGAATGGGGTGGTGACACTTGTATTCTTAGTCCATCATCACACGGACTAAGTTAAAAAAGTGAATCAATAGATGCAGAAATATCGCGAAGCAAATTTTGCACTGCAAACAATATCTTATCTATAACTAGCGCATATCATATTCATTAATTGTGTCAGGGGTATCCAGCATCCCATTTGATATGCAACTGTAATGCGGTGTGGGTTTTTTAGATATTTTACTTATTGAAAAAAGAAAAAATGCGATGGCCAGGGTAACTTTACGTAAATAAAGAATTAAAGTCACATATTTACTAGAGTGAATAGAGTTTCTTTCTTTCTCTTGACTGTGTGCTAGGTAAGACGTGTTTTATTTCCAAAAGGTAGGAAATTAAAATACATACATATATTTTATAACTATAACCCTGTGTTTAGTCTCATAACCTCCTATAGAATAGGATTTAGATAAACTAAAATAATCCATTTAGAAATATTCCTTAACCTTTAGTAGGTAGAACCTTGCTTGTCTCAGCATGAATGGGCCGGATCGATCGGGGAAATACCACCCCCACAGATCAGCATAAAACAACGATAGTTACTACTACAATTGCATTTCGTGTGTTAGGTGTTAGATATGTTATCCATCCATCCATCAGCCTTTCAACGTCCACTCTGCTGGACATAGGCCTCCCCAAGAGAACGCCACAACGAGCGTTCCCGTCATGGGGGATAATGCCGTAAGCACCACGCTTGGCAGGCCGGTTGGCGATCGCAGTGGATGTTGTTAATACTCGAGGGAGTGCTGCTGCCCACTCCCCCGGTACGGCTCTTACGACTCCCGTGAGTAGAGAGGGGTGGGACAATTCTAAAGCCGGCCCTACACGGCACGGGGTATGGATGTATGATGTATGCTCTTGGCATGCACTGCTGTGTTATGTGAGTGAGATCGTTGGATGCAAAACTCCCTCCTATTCCTCCATTTCCTTAGTGATTGGTACATATCAAAGCAATTTGGATAGCTCATATTTGAGTTACATTTGTCAGCGAATATAGTAGACCAGTAGACATGGTATAATGTTTGTGATGTGAATGTATATCACAGTAAAACCTTTTATCGGTCGTACTAATCTGTATTTGTGCGTCATAATTTTTATCATGATCAATGTACTACAATATCATACTAAAATGATACATATTCGGGTCCGAAGCATTATTATGTTAACTCTATTGTTGTATATTGTATGTAAACGTGTTATAGGAATAATATTATGAATATTTTTATTTGTTTAGACATTTTACCAGCTATGAAATCGTTTTGTCCCCTCAGTGAATATACCTATTTCTGTAGATGAATTTATGTACCTATATAAATGTATATCTCCAAACACCCGCGTCTGTCTTTTTCCCCGCCTAATGGATGCCATGGATTTTTATACGTTTTTCATATTCGAATACCTATAAATTTTTGAAGATCTGTGTGTCATATGCCTTAATTTTTAATCTTTATAACTAGAAAATCATCAATATTTAACCGACTTCAAAAAGGAGAAGGTTCTCAATTCTACTGTATGCACCGACTAGATATCTAGCACGGAAATCGTATGTAAATACCAATTATTTGTTGGTTTTTAGTTCCTGGGTGTCTTTTGAAGGCGGGTTTTTTTATTTAAAAATAATTTATTTGTTAGTCAAGTCGGGATGGCTTCAATTTTCATTATGCTGAATGTGACATTAATTTTAGTTCTTCAGTAATCATAGAAATTTTTTTCATTAGTAAATCTAACTCTGTCTGTCCTAAAAAATACCACAAGAAAAGTTCTATTTAAACTTAGATAGATTTTAGATTTGAACTTTGTAATTTCGATCTATACCTTTTGGGACGTGTATCCATGCCATGGAAATCTCTCCATTCCACGGTCGCAGAAAGAAAACGTAGCAGTTAAATAACTGTGAATTATATTTTGTTAACCATAGAAAATATATTTACGTAACATCAAAAACCATAAGAAAACATTACATAATGTGGACTGTGTGATTTACAAAAAAATATCTGCACCTGGTCCACACACCAGGCCCAGAACATTTATTATAGTTCTACTACGTATGGAAATTGAACCCAAAACATTCCGCACGGAAAGTCCCCACCAACTCACTACGCTGTATCTGCAGATAAACTAGTAATCAAAGTAAACCTTCTAGAATAACCTAATGAAACCTATAAAATATAGACAGCTTATGAAAAGTAGCAGATAAGCCGCTTACATACATAGTTACCTTTGTAAAGTACGTATAACTATGTACAGGTACATCATTTATCGCATCAACATGGCAGCCCCGATAATTAGCCTTCAACGTTATCATTCCGACGTTAATTGTACCGTTTAACGTTAATTAGGATGGTTTTAAGTCTAACCAAAAATAGAAATTCACTTTAAAATAAAATATTATTGGTTGTATTTAAATTCTAATAATTCGCTTTTTTTACATACATGTCAGGGAAATATAATGGTGTACAGCACAAACGCTTCCCGGTAGACTCCGAATTCAAATATGTATTATAGTTTTTCCTTTGCTTTTTCCTAACTCAAATAAATAAAAAAAAACAGTTGACAACTGCTTTTTTTTATTAGCGATGTTGAAAGATTAATCATAGATAAGAGACTGCGCACAATAAATATGTCGCAATTTAGTCGTAGCTATACAATACTGCAGTATACCATTTAAAAAAAATTACTCACCACAAAAATTGCTGTAATACACAGCAGCATGTATTTTATGCACTTCATTCCCACTTCTAGATTATTCTTCACCATTTTTTTTTCGTTAACGACACTAGTTATACTACCAAGTCGGTAATCAGTAATGTACTGAAAAAGGTTTTTCAATCTCTTATCGCTTGATAAGGCAGCGTTCGCTGTGTACGTCCAACTATGACTGTTCGATATTATTACGGAAGGCAAGAAAAACGCGACGTTTTTCCTTTCAACCAATTAGCTCGTCGGGTTTTAACGACGACTAATGTAATAGCAAATAATGTATATGTCATGCCGCCATCATTCTTAAAATGTGTAGTGTATGGAGTTGTTATAATTCAAATGTTTGCTTTTGTTTTCTAACAATTGCTATGGTCATAATATGCTACGTTTTAATTATCATATATGTGTAATTTGTATTATTGTGGTTTTAGAGCTGGTAGTATCTATACAATTACCTACTGAGTATATATATATAATTATTTGTACATATAGTATGTTATTAGCTTTGCCTGTATCCTGGAATCTATGAACATGAATTTCACCCTCTTCAAAATGTTGGTGACTGCATACTTGTCAAGGATAGGTGACAATGCGACAATTTAAGTTTGACCGTTTCTTTCGTTTTTTTGACGTGACAACGTCTTATAAATTGGTTTGCCGGGTGACACTTCAAGAAACTGCGTTACGCTCCGCTCACGTTATGCGCTCACAATGAGAGCGAGTGAGAGGCACGCGACCCTTCCACTCGGGCATGGTTAGCCCGCCTAAGAGCGAGAGAGACGAAGAAATAAAATTTTGTTAATATGAAATTCAGTGCGAGATTCTTTGTATAAATTAATGTTTTAAATATAATTCTTTGTATAAATAAATGTTTTAAATTGTTACTATTATTTCATCCTTCTTCCTACTATACGAATGAATATTCACATTAAAATTATTTTACCACTTAAGTCGTTGTCACGTAAAACTTTCGCCCGTATACCGACTTTACAGGCAACCAATTTTTTTTTAATTAAAAACCGGCAGGTATGTTCTATAATCGTGCGTCGTGTACCTCTCGTGTGCAGTCTCACCACCTGTACTGATACTGACCACTGGAACGGTGTGACATTACTTCAGTGGTACTATCGCCACACCTGTGATAGTACCACTGAAGTGCGACATTACTTCAGTGGTACTATCGCCACACCTGCGATAGTACCACTGAAGTAATGTCGCACTGCATAAAAATAAATACTTGTGGTCTTTTAAATAAAAGTATTTCTGATGTTGTTTTGATACTAAAAAATACACAGATGGTGGAGTGGTTGAGATACCGACTTCCAAGCTCGAGTGTTGATCAGGTAAATAATGTCAGAAACTTGCTTTTAAAACAATAAATAGCATATTTTTAGCACTTGACATGCTCAACTACTTTAAAATACAAATTATTTATGAATGTGGAAGAGGTCGTAAAGACAAAATGTGATGTGGTGATTGGGTATGGCCGAAGGTCAGTGCGATAGCTCATCGGCTTAGAGCACTTCCCTGGATTGGAAGGGACGCAGGTTCATTTCCCACTCGCACTAAAGTTGTCTTTTTCCACATTCACAAATAATTTGTAGGTACAATAAATAGCATAGTTCACCCGCTCCCACTAAAGTCCTCTTTTTCCACATTCCCAAATAATTTGTACAATAAATAGCATAGTTCAGGTAACATAGAATCACGCCTGTATTCCCCGAAGGGGTAGGCAGAGGTGTATTACAAACCCTCGACTCGCCAGCTATGTTTAAGTCCCACGTAATAGGGGGCGAGCCTATTGACGTCTACCGGGCACATTTCCAAATTCCGGGCTGCTACTGAGAATTTTTCTTTTTGGAGACGTTTTCGAGACCTCATGATTAGCAGTCGCATACACTACCGCTACACCACCAAGGCAGGTAGATGGTGATAATCGGCACGGGACAGGGGAACGCATGCTCAAAGCGTATACCTCGCGTCTGGATGAAGGTTATATATAGTACCTATACATGTCGTAGCCAGATCATAGAATCATATAATGTTATCTAAGTATTTATTATGAATTGTTTTTGTTACTTTTGGACTTGGCACCGGCTTCAAACACATCAGTAGGTGTCTAGCACGGAAATCGTATCTAAATACCAATTATTTATTGCTTTTTAGTTCCTGAGTGCATTTGAAGGCGGTTTTCTTTTTTTTTTTAATGTTTTATTTAGTGCTTTTTAGTGTTTTTTTATAAAATAGGTTAGAGTAGGTCGTACATGATGAGGAGGCCTCCTTAAACGAAAAAAATCAGACAACGAAAAAATATATCATTGATATATTTATATATATAATTTTTTTTAGATTTTTATTGATTTTTAAAAAACTACCGCACCGATTTCGATAAAATTTAAATGGGACCATTTCGAAATAAACCCCTTTCAAACAAAAAGAAAATTTTGCAAATCTGTCAACATATGACAGAGTTATGCACGAACATACATACAAAAAAAAATATAAACATCCGAATTGATAACCTCCATTTTTGAAGTCGGTTAATCCATTGAGTTTTGACAACCCAACTGTGTTAAAGAAGTTTTTAAAAACATAGAACCTCACTAAAGGATTTAATTTAGACAGCGCTAGATTTACAGTAGGTATAGTTTCCAAGGGCTGCAAATTCCCAAGGTAAGCCAAATTCTTGGTTTGAGAAATGTAGTATATAGGTTTTGATGCTTCAATTTATTATAAATTATCTTTTTTTTAATGCGTTTAATAGCAGACGAGCCACGGCCCACCTGATGGTAAATGGTAACCGTTGCTCATGGACTCAATTATACCGGGAGTATTATCAAGCCGCTGCTTAATACATTGCACACATATGAAATGAAATAATTAACGGCTATGTCCTGCTACAACCAAAACACACCAACGTGCTTCATGGTGGTACCAATCCGAACGGACCTGATAGCAAGTGAGCACTCCCACTTGCTACTTGCATTACCCAGCCCTACTACCAGTAATGCAATGAATTGCTTACTTTCCTTGGTCGCCTTATACGACACCCGTGAGAAAGAATGGAGTGGTAACATTGTATTCTTAGTCCGTCATCACACGACACGGACAAATTTTTTTGTAACTAAGCACCTAACGATTACTTGGCGATTACGGCATTATCCCCCATGACGGGACCGCTTGTTGTGGCGTTCTCTTGGGGAGGCCTATGTCCAGCAGTGGACGTTGAAAGGCTGATGGATGGATGGATGGATGAAGCACTTAACACCTTGAATACTCTTTTTATGAACTGATTTAAATATGGTAACACAAAAATTAATGAGCGATTATAAATCAGTAGAGCATAGTGAGTTTTTTTTTCTGGACCATAATGAAAAGCTTGAACGGGATCCAGCCACTTTAAGTTACTTGTAGATCACCAGATCCTTTAAACAATTAAAGGTCTGCATTGAAAGAAGGAACGTAAGACTGGAACAAAGCCGCGAAGGAACTTTTAATGAAATCGTACATCCCAAAACGAGCATTTAGGCTCGTTGTGTGTTTCACATCAAAAACTTTGTTTTTGTTTTTAAAGACAATAGCTTGGCAACAAACAGTGATGCTTTTATAAGCTTTGGTTGTTGTAACACTTACAACATATAACCTTGTGACCCAGGAAGTGGTACCTAAACACTGCTAAATACTTACTAAAACCAAAAATACCTAACTAGCGAAGAAAACTGTGCGTATCTTGAAGGTCTAACGGTCTACTACTGGAAATAGGATCGCCTGTACGCCTAAAGACCGACTTCAAGGCTGGTTAAAACGGCCAAGATATAGATTCGAGGTTAAGAAGTGAATTATCTGACTTGCACCAGATATTGCCGTTTCTATCTTACCGCACTACGAGACGAATCCGTCGTAAATAGTCGTATTAGATGTTTTCCTAAGTTTGAACCATAGAGTGAATCCGCTTCGCATTGTTACCAATAATAATTCAATAATATTTTGCAAAGATGAATATGATGTAATTTTATTAAAGGCATGGCCCGTTTAATTCGTGATGAAATACTATGGTAAAATAGTTACTTCCTTAACTTTCCGGCTAGTAACAATTGTAGTTACAAGCAATAATATCATGCATTTTCATAGTACTTATTATGCTTCAAATTTTTCTTTTACCAGATTGGTTTATATAGTCTTATCAGTATGTACACAGTATTATTCGCTGATAGTAGTAGTAGAACTCACCTATCCTCTTTAAAACTCAGAGGAAGTACCAAGTTTATCTGTCGAGTATCTAGCGAAAAATTGTCGCATGTTCTTTCTTCTACGTACCACGTATGGCCATACAACAGTTTTTGGTTGGCACGGAGTTTAGTTTTCTGTTTAAATGGCTTTCGTAGTCTATCCTTTCCCTGCGAAATGAAATGATACATGTCTATACTATTATAAATCCGTAACAGAGCTATGTCTGTACATTTAAGATATTTGAGAAAAATTAATGTTAATACATTAGGCGTCTCTGAACAATTTATTTTGTCTATTTGTTTGTTCGGGCATCACGTAAAAATTTTTTTTGTTGTCTGGTATCTCTATTAGACATAAAAACTAGTATACATTTTATACTGCTATGGATTCTGAAATATAACCTAAAAAGTGGCTTTTAGTAGTGGTGGAGCGGTGGCCGAAGGCTGATAAACTATATATCTTGCTTTGATGCTAAAACATGCAAAAAATATTTTCGCCTTAAGTAGGTACTAGGTGTAATACAAACGATGACAGCACAGTGGTTTTTTCGTTTATTGTGATGATAGTTAACTCTTTGGTTCTTATCAAACTATTGTAATATAATGACCAGTGATAGCTGCCGTGACTATCCGCAGTTGCTGCTTAGTTAACCGAAGTAACTGTTTAGTGATTCGGCTGTCTAACAGTGGTAATGCTTCCTTGGCCTGTCTACACTCACCGTGACTCGACCAATAGAGTTGACGATGGTCCCTAGTTCTTTCCCTTACCAGAGTCCGAAGCTTGGCAAAGGACAAAGTTATGATGGGTTCCGGTCCGACAGCAGCCATGTCAGAACCTCTTCTAGCCAGCTCATCTGCTGTATCATTGCCTCTGGAGCCACTGTGTCCCTTGAGCCATTGTAGGGTTATGTTATTGAAGTTGCCTACCTGATTTAGTCTTTGGTGGCATTCGTGTATGAGTCCAGATGTGACCGTATGGCTGTTCAGCGCCTGAAGCACTGCCATACTGTCTGACAGTATTTGGAGATTCTTACCCTTTATCTCTCTGGATGTGATTGCAGATGCTGCTAGGGTTGTTCTGAGAAGACTCCGGCTCCAGTGCCTGTACCTGTTTTTGATCCATCTATGAAGATGCGGAGTTCGTTCGATGGCAATAGATTCCGTAAACGTAGTTTTATTTCAAAATGTGTAACGTTCGTGTAAATATCAGAAAGTATTATAAAAAAAAACATAGCATCACGCCTGTATTCCCCGAAGGAGTAGGCAGAGGTGTATTACACACCCACGATTCGTCAGCTATGTTTATGTCCCACGTAATAGGGGGCGAGCCTATTGACGTCTACCGGGCACGAAAAAAGTATTATACTTCTCTTTCCTCATTCACAAATAATTTGTACTCCTACAGTTTTGTTTCGTATGTTGAATGAGAGCGCCAGAGACCTACACCCCTTCCTCATGCTCCATCGTTATTATCCTTCCCCTCTACCTCCCATCCCTTTTCTTGGAGTTGGCAACGGGTGATCAGGCAATCAGGTGAGCCGTATGCTTGTTTGCCACTCACGTATCAAAAAAACATGTCAGCTACACCCACAGTCACTCCCATCTTTAGTAAAACACTATTTACGATTTTTTTTTATTGTTTGTGGCAACAGACGTGCCACAGCCTGTTGTGACCGCTCAAAGAGTTACGAATACTAAGAATACTGACAAGCTTGCTCACCATTTCGCTTCATAGAAATTAATTATGGGGACGGCTTTTTTCCGCTACAACCAAAACTCGCCGAAGACCGGCCGGTCACAGGGCAGATGGTGGTAAGAATACAGTTCTTAAAAGATCTTGAGGATATTACATTCATAAAACACAAAGTGAAAAATGTGAAATCGAAAATAACAGTCACGAGCAGGATTTGAACCTGCATCTCCTGGATACAGTCCAGATGCTTTTCCAATTCAGCCATCGTGATAATTGCTCCTGACTGCTAATTTCGATAACACATTCATACTTAACGTGTTTGGGTGACGCAAATCCTGCTCGTGGCTGTTATTTTCGATTTCACATTTTTCACTTTGTACTTAATGTATAGTGCTAAGCATGTCAAATGCTAAAAATATATATATAAATATCTAGATATTATATTCGTTTAAATATTTGTAATTATCTTTCAAACTATGGCTATGCCCTACGTGATCGAATCAGTAATCCGTAGTAGATCCGTAGGAGAACGAGAGTGACCCACATAGCCCGCCGGGTTGCCATGCTGAAGTGGCAATGGGCAGGCCACATCGCTCGACGAACCGGCAACCGTTGGGGAAGAAAGGTTCTCGAGTGGTGACGACGTATCGGACGGCACAGCGTAGGACGGCCGAGAGGAGCCGTTGGATGCGGTCGGCGCAGAACCACTGGTTATGGCGTTCTCTTGGGGAGACCTATGTCCAGCAGTGGACGTTGAAAGGCTGATGGATGGACGGATGGATGGATCTTTCAAACAATTGCTTACTATAGCTATAACTTAATTATTTAATGTAATTTATGCAGCCATTGGTTGTTTATATCTACGTGCATAGTTTACGACCCAGTAAATCGGCACAATATAATTAATTTAATGAGATAGTATTCGCAATAAATAAACATATGCTTACACACACAATAAGAATATAAACAACTTTATTTCTATAAGTTACACTTATACTTAAACACGAACTACAACAAAAACACATAAATAAATAAAATTTAACAAATTTAAACTTTCAAACATTCGTTAAATATTCCAGTTTGTTTATACTTTAAAGGAAATAACTATCTTATTATCTACTCGTATCTACATTAAAAATTAGGCCCTTTGACCTTGTAAATGCTCAAATGAACACCTTTTTACATCAGACACATTGTGTGCACGGTTCACACAGATACATATAATAATAGATATTATGTTCCTAACGTATATTATGTATTGTTTATTTTTTAATCTTATCCTCTTGTACTATAGATATTAATGTAGTCACGAACCTATACATAAATAAACATTTATTTTCCTTTATCGTTTGTTATCTGTCTGTTTACACTTGTTCTATATTTTTAATAAGAATATGCACATATATAGAGCTCGCATAATAAAATATTGACTTAGTAACCATAAATTTGCACTCAAAAATAATTATTGCTAATAGCACTTGGTCAAAAAGAACATTCAATGTAAAATATAACTCAATATTCGCTTTTTATACTTCAAATTTAGTAACTATAATAAGATCGATTAGTACCTATTTGATTTTCTTTTTATAACTACTACTCACACATAATTTAACGCAGACAACAAATTAGTCTTGTTACTAATAAATTTAAATAGAAATTTATTTACTTGCTGGAAATATTACAGTATTTTTATGGACATAGCTACGAAAATTAACAGATTTTGCCTTGATTAACGTTTGATGAATGTGACACTAGACAATATTGAAATAAAGTAAATAACATTTTAGACACCAACATAACAAAGTGCACACATGCGCTTGTACTAAACGCAACGTACAAACGTTAATTTGTTCCTAATTAATATTGATGTTCCTCTTTGAAGTAATAACAATACAATACTTTAAGGGTAGGCTCCATGTTCTTCTCTTGATATTTTTGCCATCCACAATGCTCCTGCGACAGCCAGAGCCTAAAACACAATGACAAGTTTCTTATAATCTTCTATGTATTTTCATTCCACTCCTTAGCGTATTTTGTATTAAGCCAGCAGAGTCTTTATGCCCCTGGTATTGCAGTCCAATACCTGGTAGTTCTTAAACAAGGCTACCATTTACCATCCGGTGAGTCATGGCATCTCTGCCACTGGTATCAATGAAAACAGATGAGACTTTACAACAAAGATGTTGCCCGAGATGCTGTCTGTGTTACTTTTCAGATTTTACAACATCCAGGATTAATATACTGATGACGGATTAAAGAATACAAGTGTGGGAAAGAATAGGTCTTTCCCGCCGGTGTCATACGAGGCGACTAAGATAAAAAGCAATTGTGACTCATTGCATTACTGGAGGTAAAGTTAGATACCAAGTGGGAGTACTTACTCACTTGCAACCTGGTCTATGACGATTCCTTGTACGGAATCTACTGACTAATATATCCGGGAGATAGCCGTTCCATTATAGAAGTAAGGCTACAAAAACTCATGTGGCACACCCGGCTATCTCTCTAGTTATTATGATGATTTTGTCTGTTTCAGACATAATCCTCACACAATCTTCTCCTACAATCCTTCGCATACTTTATACCTGTACCTACACTCTTCATTCTATATACAATCTATCTATTCTTCTTTGGAACGCTCTCCCTCTCGAAATCACGTTGTGTGTGAGGAAGTCGTAATATATTTAATAATAATAATATAATAATATTCACGGACATTTCACACAAAATTCTCTGGTCTCAAACTAAGCTTAACGCTTGTGCTATGGGTACCAGTATACGGATATTACTACTTTCTTTTTGTAAATACATACATATAATACATAGAAAACACCCAGACGCAGCACAAAGATATGTGTTCATCACACAAATAATTGTCCTGAGTGGGAATAGAACCCACGAACTCGTGCATTGAAGTCGGTTACAGTACCGACTACGCCACGAGGCCCGTTACCAAACGACAGTTGAAGAATCAGCATAAACTCTTATTTAAGTAATTTTAATATACTAGCGGCCCGTCCCGGTATCGCACGGGGGACATTTAATTTTTAAACATTTTGGGATAAACACAGAGTAGTTATTTTTTTTAAATTACTATTTATAGCAATAAATATCTATCTAGTAATAAATATAGCGTATGTCATTTATATATATTATATACAAAAATACAAATATTTCCTCTTTATAATATTAGTAATAAATAAAGCCTATATTACCCAGGGATAATGTATCAATGGTGAAAGAATTTTTTAAATCAGTCTTGTAGTTGAGTTTATTCGTTACAAACATACACCAAATATACAAATCTTTCTTCTTTATAATATTAGTATAATTACATAGCATGCTATATAATGGCGTAACATGTGACTCCTGTATTCCCCGAAGAGGTAGGCAGAGGTGTATTACACACCCACGATTCGCCAGCTATGTTTAAGTCCCACGTAATACGGGGCGAGCCTATTGTCGTCTACCGGGCACAATTACAAACTCCGGACTGCTACTGGGAATTTTTCTTTTTACCAAAAAGCTCAATAACACTGCCTGAACCAGGGATCGAACCCGATACCTCATGATCAGCCAGTCGCTCACACTACCGCTGCACCACAGAGGCAGTTACTAGTATCTATTCTGTGGTTAATAAATTAGTATAGATATGTAAATGTTTACTGTATTTTTATAAAAAATAAAGGTTAACTGTCTAAAGGCCTAAAGGTTGATTGGCAGAGAATGCTTTTCGCATTAAGCCTTTGTATATAATGTTGTCATGAAGTTATAACAGATAAATAAAAGTTATATTTTTGAATATAGTTCTCACCTGCATTATAACAAGACAAACTCCAGCACCACCAATCCCAGCTGCATGTGATTGCACCCAGTTGCCGAAGGAATCTGAACATCCGGTGTTATAGGCGACAGAGACCGTACAGTTAAAGGTCTGAACTGTCCCATACACATGGCTGCAACAGCTGACAGGAAGGCCGGTAGTCTCCTGTGTCCCAAGGGGTATTAGCCAATCACTCGCGTTTACGACACCGCAGCATTCAAACTGGGGAAAATAAAAAATATTATGGCCAACCTGACTATAGACGTTGCAATTTATCCGAAACTATAGGTTACGAGGAGGGATCAAAAAGTAGTGAGAACAACATACTCCTTGGTAAGAAAAAAAATAAATACTGGCAGGCATAGCTCTGATACATAATATATTTGTAATATTAAAAAAGAAAAAAATATTCGATTATCTTTTGTTTTTTTCTGAATGTAGTCATTTGTTTGCTTCGTGTCGGAACGTGTTCTCGAAAATGGAGAAAAACTAAGTGCGAGCCGTTATTAAATACCTCTGTTTAAAAAAGTTAACGACGCAAGAGATTCATTGCGATTTGGAGGCAACATTAGGAGAGCCTGCTCCGCCGTATTCCACTGTTGCAAGGTGGGCTTCTCAATTTCGAGTAGGGAGAACGAGCACGGAAGACGAACATCGTTGCGGCCGTCCATCGACGTCAGTCACCCAAGAAAATGTTGCGAAAGTTAAGAAAATTGTATTGAGCGATCGAAGAGCTACCATCCGATACTTAATTCAAGAAACGGGCATTTCATATGGAAGTATTCAATCCATATTGAAACAATCTTTGAATATGAGAAAAGTCTCCGCAAGATGGGTGCCGAGAATGTTAACCGACAGTCAGCAACAAAATCGACTTGACATTTTGAAGATACTGTTGGACAAGTTTCAAGAAGATTCTGAAAACTTTTTGTCTCGTTTCGTAACAATGGACGAAACATGGGTCCATCATTTTGATACCGAGACAAAACAGCAATCTTCGTAATGGAAACGGCCATCATGACCGACCCCGAAGAAATTTCGTGCTGTGGCATCGGCTGGCAAGGTTATGGCCTCAATATTTTGGGACTCAGAAGGGATATTGTTGATTGATTACCTGGAGCATGGAACCACTATTACAGGCCAATATTATGCAGCTTTAGTTCCCAAGTTGAGGAATGCTATCAAAGAGAAAAGCAGAGGGAAACTTCGAAGTGGCGTGCTGTTTCATCACGACAACGCACTCGCGCACAGGTCAGCAGTTGCGATGGCTGCCATTCAGCAAGCTGGCTTCGAATTGGTTGACCACCCCCCTTATTTACCAGATCTGGCGCCTACCAATTTTTATCTGTTCCCCAAATTGAAAGAATACTTAAGGGGAAACAGGTACGAAGATAACGAGGTGATGGATGCCGTGGAGAGCTTTTTGCAGGACCAAGGCAAAACTTTTTTCTTGAAAGGGATTGAAGCCTTGGAAAAGCGCTGGACTCGGTGTGCAGAGAGACTCGGAGACTATGTATAAAAATAAATTATTAAGTATTCAACAGTCATTATATTCTATCTCATTCTCGCTACTTTTTGATCCCTCCTCGTAGTAGAAAACCATAGATTAAATATAGAGAACATATTCGAAATATCAGCACCATCCATCAGCCCTTCGAAGTCCACTGCTGGACATAGGCCTCCCCAAGAGAACGCCACAACATGTGTTTCGCTCATATGGGGATAGTGCCGTAATCGCCACGCTTGGCAGGCGGGTTGGCGCAGTGGATGTTGTTAATACTCGAGGGAGTGCTGCTGCTCACTCCCCCGGCATTCCCTCAGTTGGCTCCTACGACTCCCATGGGTGGAGAGGGGTGGGACAATTCTAAAGTCGGCCCCACACGGCATATATCAGTACAATATCAGCACAGTCCTTATCTATTTAGATAAAATTATTTCTGCGTAAATATTGTGGAACAACACGATCAACATTTATTAGACGCAACGTTTTTCTGGTTTTTCTTAGTCATCGATAAATGAAGGACGTCAGTCATATTAACGACTGTTTTTTTTGAAAAAGGCTTATACTCTAGTTTAGAAAAAAAATATGTTGCAATTCAGCCTCATTTCCGTATTCTCCAATTTCTAATGCTTACTTACACTGGTTATTAGGATAATAGCTAATTTCCTCTATAAAATATGAATAAAACAATATTCAGTTGCTTCTCAGAGACTTACGCATTTCTTATTAATTTTGTCCTAAAGACAAAATAAAAATAAAGCACCATACGTGTCGATGACTGAATAATCACTGAATTAAATACTAATAATTTATAAGATAAAACAGGCTTTTTTACAAAAAATAATTAAATCATTTATAATACCGGCTGGCTGGTATGACCTTGTCATCATAACATTAACTTATACAATGAATTAACTAAGCATAATATTTTTATAACTACATTTTCCTTATCAGCGAATCTTGACAATGGCTGTTGTATTATATTCTAAGCAAGGAATATATAATTTATTATGAATGATGCTGAATAGGATTCTTATACATATACATGCCACCCTTAGAATTCTTATATTTATTCTTATATAAATACTTGCTTAGCTTTTGTAATAGCTAATTGTACCAAAATCCGTTCAGTAGTTTTTGCGTGATGTGCATACAAACAAACAGACAAAAATTCTAAAAAAAAATATTTTATGCCTAACACAGATTCTCAAAAGGGAACTGTCACGGGTGTCAACTTGTATTCACTTGATTTCCTGGGCGTGTAGATTAAAGGGTTGAATAATATTAAAACTGTTGCTATTTTAAAACCAAGTTAAATAAACACGTACTACAACCGTCGTAAAACACTAAATCCTTTTAGAAGAATTTTACTAAAATAGACAAATACAATTGCAAGTAGTATTCGAACCGGAGCCTACTAAGAGTACCTGCCGAAGCTTTTACTCACATCTACTTTTTATTGGACAAATAGCTGAACATATCAAGAACTTAAAAAATAATAAAAATTAATGCAAAGCCTCTCACAATACTGGACCGAATGTTTTCGATATCTATGTATCATAGTTTGGATATCCAAATTGTAAAGACAGTCTGGGCCCATAGAATGTAACTCACTAAATCGTATCGACATTATATCGTCTCGCTTGTGATTGGTAGAGAAACCGACTCGTGATGTCTCAATAATCCCTCAGCCAATCACGGTGATCTCTCAACCAATCACAATGACACGATGCGATGTCGATATGATTTAGTGAGATACATTCTAACCCCAAAAAATATCTCTATATTTTATTTTGTTTTAACACTGATGTTCAATTCTTATAGTGTATAATGTTTAATGGTCGAATCAATTATAAGACCGGTTTTAATTTTCATCGTGCGCGTTATCAGTCCAATTCGAATACAAAAGTATATCGTAAAGTTAATTATTGCTTATTGCATAGTTTTGTGTATCATCATTTTGAAATACTTACATTATGTTTTTACTTTGGAGTTTACACATTTAAAGATTTTCTTTAATAAATATGACACACAACAGCAATACATTTAGCAATAAACATATAGTTTCCTTATCGCACCTACTAATTTTATAAACCAGCCTTTAGCCCGTGGCTTCGCCGCAGCCAAAAGCTAGTTTTTAGGTTATATAATAGGAATAAAATGTATACCAGTTTTTAATTATAATCAAGAGCCATCAAATAAAAAAAATTTGCATCGCAATGCGTTTAGTAGTTTTCACGGGATTTGCAAACAAATAAACAGACTATAAATCTAAAAGAAATGTTCAGATTTAATAATATTATAAATATGAAAGTTAGTTTCTTTGTTCCCGTAAATCTGAAAGTTTTGCATAAGTATATTTAGCCCGAAGCTCAGAAAATATAGACTTTTTATCCAGGGCTAAACAGATGGTTCCTGTAAACAATTGTTTTCCATATAGAAAATGATTTGTCGCATCATGGCGTATTTAAATTACTTGTATATTGACCTAATATAGAATTGGGTCCAGTCCACCCAGAAAAAGTCGCAGGCCGAATTTAGTACCTATGCAAAATAATGCATTTGCAGATGACTTGGTATTTTATTTCAGGTTTAGGAAACCACTATATGGAAAATACTTTAGATTTCTTAGACAGATAAAATAAAAACATCGGAAACGTAGAAGAATTTCACATCTCCTTTAACTCAGCCATATAATATTTATATTATAATATATAAAATTCTTATGTCACAGTTTTAGTGTTTATACTCCCCCGAAACGGCTTGACCGATATTGATGAAATTTTATATGCATATTCAGTAGGTACGAGAATAGGTTTCTAACAAATTTTTATACCCCTAAGTGTTAAGGATAGCTCACCCCAAAAATTTTTATTTTAATTTTTTAGACATACTTTTTTTTGCTTATTTTTTATGGTGTGGCATTAAAAAATACATTTAGCCCTAAATGTTTACCCTCCTACCGCCAATCCCTACTTTTTAATAACATTTTGTATTTTTTAACCCCGGTCGATAGCTGATCAATGGGGTTCCGTGTTGCCAAACTCCTCCGCTTGGGAGCAGCATAATAGCAAGTTTGGTCGAGCGCATTTTTTCAAATACATTTCATAAGTAAAGATTAAAAAGATATAATAATATTTTCATACTCTAGAAATAATTCATATGGCAAAACAACGTTTGCCGGGTCAGCTAGTCTCTCTATAAATAACTATAAATATCACTCATCTAATTATGTGCTCTTGTAAAGTCATGAAAGTGTTTGTCAATGCAACTACGCCTAGTCCCCAACTTATCAAGAGGCGAAAACGTCTAACTGAATTGCTGTAACATCCCAAAAAAATCCTCTGCGCCAATTTGTTTACATACTTATAATCTATAAATAGCGATCAACTAAAAACATTACTAAAATGGCGCCATCTGTCCGCTTCTTTGTTGATGAGACGATCTGTTCGCGATAAACAATCAACATATACCTCGGGCACATCATCACTTGTTTGCTTTACATAAATGAAAAGACTTTTCTGTGCAGATTGAGGCGAGGCTAGACTAGGCTAGTCATAACTTTTGGGGAAATACATCCATCCATCAGCCTTTCGACGTCCACTGCTGGACATTGGCCTCCTCAAGGAATGGGGGATAGTGCCGTAATCGCCACGCTTGGCAGGTGGGTTGGCGATCGCAGTGGATGTTGTTAATACTCGAGGGAGTGCTGCTGCCCACTCCCCCGATATTCCCTCAGTCGGCTCTTACGACTCCCATGGGTGGAGAGGGGTGGGTCAATTCTACAGCCGGCCCCACACGGCTTGGGGAAATACAACCTCTTTTTATTCTACAGTAATTATGTTTATATGTGATATTCTGCCTTCGCTATCAACATTATGTATCTCAAAGAGATTGATTCGGAATATTAAGGTCACAATCTCATCTAGAAACAAAACAAATATTATCTCAGTTTAGTATAAGTACCTAATATACTAGCTTAGACTACTGGACCTGGTCATTAAAATCTATGGCTTCTGCGCTACTTACATCTTCCTGGACTTGGTCCCAAAGTTTGGTGACCTCAACACTCTTGCCGGCGCCGTACAGCTCCATGGTAGACATGAGCTGTTGCTGCACCAGCGCCACAGTGTTACTCCTCAACGCATAACCCGCAATGCATGCAGATAGTTGGAACACGAACATCAGTAGCATTGCACCAACAAACTGAAAAGTTTTTTAAACATATGCAATTTAGAATAGCATTTGGATTCCTTAATGCATTCAGAGCCTGCACAATACTACTATCGAGATAGGTTAGCCAAAGTTTTACCTACTTAAAAGGAAGAGCTATATATAAATTTTGCATCTTTATCTAAGTTTCAAACTAGCCCATATCAAAAACTAGTGTTTATATATAACCCATACGTATGTGTATACTACTAATCCTTACTACTCGTAATATTATAAATATGATAACGAGAATGTTTGTTTTATAAATCTTGACGTAACTACTTCACCGATCCCTACAAAATTTGCCATGCAAATAGTTCGGAGTACAGAGACACACATAGGCTACTGCTTATCCTGATGGTTAATTTTGTGTAGAGATTATTTTTTGTGCCACAGGGTGACGTATTTCAATTAGAGGGGGCTAGCTTTTGCCAAGCTATATAAGTTAGTATTAATACAATGTAGCAAATTGGTATCGTTCGGTAATTATTTGACAGTTAAAGAACTAACACATTATCTTTTCTATGAAATCTTAAAGAAAAACATCTAGAGGAAACAATCACGTCAAAAAAATTTTTTTCACCGCATAGAAAACACTCGTGCCCAAAAACTTCTAAATACTCTGGTTTACACCAGAGACAAAGAAAATTTAATTCTAATTAATTCAGATTTAGGCTTGCGTTGTCATAATGTTGTTCTGAAACGAGCTAAAATGGCTATGATTTTGAGATCCAACCACTAACGTGGCGAAATCGTGGATAGCACCTAGATGTTGTTGAAGTCTGAAACCATCTCCAAATCTCCTCCTTATGTTCCTCTATATGTACCTCCTAATCTCCTATAGATATAGAAGAGTAATAAACTCTTCCTGTTCACCTCCTATTCCTTGCCCTGTAGTTGGCAACCCATGAGTAATCTCTGACGTTGTTAGCGTCTATAGAAAACGGTTACCGCTTACCATCGCAGCGATTCTTGTACTTGTTTAGTATACAAATAAAAAAAATGTAGGTTAAAATACATAATAATCTTACAAAATTACTGTTTTTAAAGAGTTATTGATGGCCATCGACTATAGATTAGATCATTTAAGAGGGAAAATTCAAAGGTCTCCGAATTTAACAATTATAATAGGTACCGGTTTACCGAAACCGCTTTATTATTAAAAGGTTTATTTATAAAAATTTTAGCGGTCATAGCAAATATAACAACACTTATACCGCGATTGCAATTTGTCCCAAGCGATTACATTCCGTAGTGCCTATAGTTTTTCATGAGAAGAACCTGATAAGAATGTTCAAGATTTATTGTTTAAGGTTATGGTTATACATACATATCTATATATATAAAAATACAGTGTTTGCCCGCGAAAAACTCTGAAAGTACTTACCGATTTTTAACGTTTTTTTTTTCAATATATTTATAGTTTGTTTCAACTTAGAATAGTTTCTATCCCAATTATTTCATTTTTTTTTCATTGCAAGTTTAACGAATGAATGTGTGCCATGAACGTGTTGCTGGGTCTGCTAGTACGAGTATGTATATATTTAGTAAGTACAATTATGTAGACTGCGGAAAATCTGTTTTAGATAAACACAAGTCTTTTTAATTTTGAATCTAGCAAATATTGATATAACCTTTAATGAATAAACACACTCAGTAAATTATATTATGTAGGTATTTACATATATTTGAGCAGGGTGTGCTATAAACTTCGATAAAAAATGCAATAGATTTCTCGTCGACCTGAAAAATACGTCTCGGCAAATAAGAGCACTTGAGAAGTGAGCTCTTATTGTGTTTAATTCAAAAAGTACTTTATTTGTTGCTATTTAAGCTTGATTTCACAGTAAATTTTATTTGTCTTTTCACTTGGATGATCGAAGGCTATTAGCATGAAGCATGTATACAAGGAGTGAAAAAAACATATTTTTCCGTTCTTCGTTTTTTACTTTAAAAGCCTTCTGTGCAATAAAACAGCGTAGCGGTATATAGCCGTGTGGTGCTGGCATTTTGGCTATTGTCCCACCCCCCTCCACCCATGGGAGTCGTAAGAGCCGACTGAGGGAATATCGGGGGAGTGGGCAGCAGCACTCCTTTGAGTGTTAACAACATCCACTGCGATCGCCAACCCGCCTGCCAAGCGTGGCGATTACGGCACTATCCCCCATTCTTGGGGAGGCCTATGTCCAGCAGTGGACTTTAAAAGGCTGATGGATGGATGGAATGGTATAGATGCCGATATTTTGTGCCAGGTGTTTTAAGGTACAATTACTTGTGTGAAGTAACTGCACAACACAATAACTTGTGTGATTCACAAATGGTTGTTCTAAATATGGGAATATTTCGTGTCCTTTAACTTTCTACTGTAAATTCCCCCATGAAATCTCCAATTCTAGCCAAATTTTAAATAAATAACCTTACATTTAGAAGACAAAACCGACGCACTTTAACGAACCCTCATATCGTGGGATCCTTTATAGACTAAGTACCTACAAACATCTAAACTTATACAAGTTGTCTCTACAGCTGCATATGGATACATTCTCAGCTAATGACTACCTGTAATATTTAATGTATCCAAACGTGCTCTCAGTATAATTTTTAAATTACACATTTCTCATGTAATTAATTACGGTGATTATTTTTCATCATTTAAGATCTGGAAAATTATTGCTACGAGTAAAAATGAGAATTCTCTGGGACGATGTCATGTCAATAGAATGGCGCGAAAATAGGGCACTCGTACTTACAAACGAACTACCTACTAGGCTAATTCCGTACATCCCGGAGCAGACGCATGCCGTGTATATTGTAATCGACAAATCACATATTGTATTAAAAGTTTTCTAGCAATCGCGATAATTGTGTTTACTTTTAACTTGACGTGCTATAAATATTCATATAGGTCTACTCAGTCACATCTTTGTCGCGGCGTCTACTATAGTCGAGATAATAAGCCTAAATGACCTAGATATTGAACTTTATAGATTATTTTAATATATGTCAAATGATAATGGAACTATCGATATTTTGGTGGCTGACAATGCTACATTCGATGATCATGAATCACATGTTAACAGCTCCAATTAACATCAATAGGTAACTATGATTTTCGGCTATCAGAACTTCACTATGAGATAATATGCTTCATGGCCACGAGTGACGCTTAGATAAATAAAATGTTTTACTTACCGCCATATTCATAAAGTAGTTCTCCATGAAGGCTCCATAGAATCCGAAAAATGATATCAGGAATATAATAACACCAGTCGCGATACAGAACGCTGGTAATGAAAAGAATCTCTCAGACAGGAACGGATGGTAGCCATTGTAAGCCGATTGTACCGAAGCGCCAACTGACAGTACTATAATACCAGTTATCTAAAAATTAAACGCGGTACTAAGATATGTTATATTTTATTATGGAGAACAGAACATTACTCTACGTAGATACTCACCAAGAATAGAAAATTGACAGTCACTAATATATATTTCACAGTAGTAAACAGTTTGGACCACATTTTAGCTTTAATTTATTCAAACTACGTATTCGTACACACTCGTGACACCTTACACAAGTAAAACTAATGCGAGATATTTTTATCACTATAGGTAGGTACATTAATCTTGATAAGGAAAATAAGCTGATTTATCTCAAGTAAACTAATATCTCGTTCACTCGCTAGCACACTACATCACAGACTGTATAATGGAGTTATTTCGGTGTAGTCGTAACGATATTATACACGTTTTTATCTAATTAACAGAAGAACTGTTTAAAAACACGAAGTTTCGTGTGTATTTAACTGACGATATATAAAATGTGTTAATTTTAAACCAGCTCGATGCTCGCGTTGTTACATCGTTTAGTGATAAGAAAGTCAGTTCATGGTTCTAAAGCATAATTTCCATTGATAACTGAGTAGTATAATTTATTTGCAAGTTTAAATACAACTAGCTCCAATGAGGGTTGACGAGAAAATTAGAGACAATCCTTTATTAGAATCTACTTCACAGTATTGAATAAACAAAACGTATTAATTCACATTATTTTTCTATATATACACTTAACTAAATAATCTAAAAAACATCGCATCACGTCTGTATTCCCCGAAGGGGTAGGCAGAGATGTATTACACACCCACGATTCGCCAGCTATGTTTTAAGTACCACGTGATAGGGGGCGACCCTATTACCGTCTACCGGGCACATTTCCAAACTCCGGGCTGCTACTGAAAATTTTTCTTTTTACGAAAAAGCCCAATATCACCACTAAATAATCTCTTCTATACTATTTTATAAGCCGTGTGGGGCCGGCTTTAGAATTGTCCCACTCTCTCTACCCACGGGAGTCGTAAGAGCCGACTGAGGGAATACCGGAGGAGTGGGCAGCAGCACTTCCTCGAGTATTAACAAAATCCACTGCGATCGCCAACCCGTCTGCCAAGCGTGGCGATTACGGCATTATTCCCCATTTCTTGGGGAGGCCTATGTCCAACAGTGGACGTTGAAAGGCTGATGGATGGATGGATACTATTTTAAAAGCTGTAACAAAGCTATGACTTTACATTTTTCCGCGTGGTAACGTGTCACTTACCACCTTTTTTTACAGCGAGTGACGTTACGAAGCGAGTAAGGGAAGGTAGCAATTATCACCCATTACACTACTGATGGTAGGGTTTCGTACCAAGTGGGAGTACTCACTCGTCGTTACCACCGTCTCTCGTGTGATCGACCTTGACACCTCAGTGTATTTTGGCTGTAGGAAATAGTCATCCATTCATTTACTTCCTAGAATTTCCGGAATTTTCTTGAAATGGTGAGCAGCAGTTTTCTCAGTATTGTTAAGTCCTTGTGTGGCGGTTACCACTTCACATCAGGAAGGCTGTGGCGTTGTCTTGGCGTATCGTCTCGAACGTTCGTTTCCCGCTCGCACTAAAGTTCTCTTTTTCCTCATTCACAAATAATGTGTACTTTAAAAGTAGCTGAGCATGTCAAGTGCTAAAATATAGATCAAAAACGATTTCTGCAATTTTAATTTTACGTAAACTTTCAGTTATCTACATAACATTTATTTGAATAAGAAAGAAATTTTGTTAGTTTTGGTGAGTACAGGTATAAGAAATATATTCTGGTGAGAAACAAATATATTTTGTTATTTAACGACTAATTTATTATTTTAATTATTTTACAGATTCAGAGTTTTTTTTAGAAGAGTATTAATTTGTATCGATCAAATAAAGTTTCTAAACATTAATAAGCTATTGAATATCAAGCCAGCCGACGGCAACGGGCAACGGCCGTTTTTTTAAGTGTTTTCTTTGATATTTATTACATTTGGTTTTTTTTTATATAATACATAGTACCCCACACCTGTTGGTAACCACAGGCTACAGACGCTAGCGACACCAGAGGCATCATTCGCGCGTCGTCAACTCCAATAAAGGGAGAAGAGGTGGAGAGGAAGGATAATAAGGAGAGGATAATGGGGAAGTAGATGTTTGGACCTCCGGCACTCTCAATCACCATACGAAACACAGCTGTAGGAGTACCTAAAGTTGTTTCATATGTGAGAGGGTGGTACCGATCGTTTAACATCTTGTTCCCAATACAAGGTTTACGACTGCGGCCGCGGGGGACCTTAGTCGTAAACGAGAAGGTGCGACGCTCCGTGGGCGGATGCGTCGCTCTGTAGAGGGTACCCGAAAGGATAAGCCCACAGAAGGAATGTAACATAGTTCCAGTGGCCCGCCAACAAAGGCGGAGAGACGGCACACGGCGGGTTTCTTTAGTGGGTGCAGGCCCCACACTACCCTGTTCGTTGCCCCGAACGACGGGGTGTGCGGTTAGGAACATTTTTTCCCGCCTAAAAAAAAATAAAAAGAGGGTGGTAGCGATCGAGCCGGCCCGTTATATGCTAGGGATAAACAAGACTACCATTAGACTATATTTTTACTTTCTAATGAAAAATTATAACAATAGTATTAAGTAATGATAATAATAAAATTAATACTATTTTTATCATGTTCTGTATTGATTTTTACGCACTTTACGCTCACCGGTTGAACAGCTAAAGATCGTAGCGGTCAACACCAGTATTAAAATAATAAATTCATTAAATTATAATATTTATTTAGGACTCAAGTTCAACTTCTTCAAATTTCGACTTCCATGCCAGGTAACCACCGATTACAATTAACAGCACCTGCCAAAAAAAAAAACAGATTAATTCTTATGACGCCCATTCTTAGATACTTACTTTATTTTAATAAATATTATACTAGCTCACCCGGCGAACTTCGTACCGCCAGATTTTTTTTTAGTGAATATTTTGCAATGAAAATTATTAAAGTATATCGCTATTAAAAAATAGAGGTGAAAATTTAGGGTTGTATGCATTTTTAATGCCGAATGTCGAATCGTAATAAAATAAAAATAAAAAAAGTTGTCCAAAAAATAAATTAAAATATTTAGGGGTGGGTAGGCCCTTACCATTTAGGGGTATGAAAAATAGATGTTGGCCGATTCTCAGACCTACCCGATATGCACTCAAAATTTCATACAAATCGGTCCAGACGTTTCGGAGGAGTTTGGTGAGAATTTTATATATTAGATATCTTATTTTTGATAAGGCCTAGTATTTATATAACTATACCTAGTGTATATAGTAACTAGATCTGCTGAAGTATTTAAAGGGTTTTTAGATTTGTTAAGAGGTAATAAAATATTGACACTATAGGTGAGTACTAAGCAAGGGTTTTACGCAAATCCTATCCAAAATTGACATACACTACAACGACCCACAATACACAGGACATCATGATGACGCGAGCGAAGCTGCGGGTAATGTGTAATTTATGATATATAGAAATATTTAGATATTTTTATATACTTTTTTAGCATTTGACATGCTTTAGCCATATAAATAAACACAAAGTGTGAAAATGTGAAATCGAAAATAACAGTCACGAGCAGGATTTGAACCTGCATCTCCTGGATACCGGATCCATCCAGATGCTTTGCCAATTCAGCTATCGTGACAATTGCTCCTGACTGCTAATTTCGATAACACATTCATTCTTAACGTCTTGGGTGACGCCTGCGCCATCTGTCCGAAGTATTTTCATACATTATACCGACCAGGTACACTTAATTTTACAATTAAGATTTTTATCAAATAAAATGTAATTTTATATACCTATTTTTTTAGCATTTGACATGCTTTAGCCATATCCATCCATCCATCCATCCATCAGCCTTTTAAAGTCCACTGCTGGACATAGGCCTCCCCAAGAATGAGGGATAGTACCGTAATCGCCACGCTTAGCAGGCGGGTTGGCAATCGCAGTGGATGTTGTTAATACTGGAAGGAGTGCTGCTGCCCACTCCCCCGGAATTCCCTCAGTCGGCTCTTACGACTCCCATGTGTGGAGAGGGGTGGGACAATTCTAAAGCCGGTCCCACACGGCTATTATAGTAGTGTTTATTTATATGGCTATTAGCCATATAAATAAATACAATACTTTGTGTTTATGATATATAGAAGTTTAGTGCGAGCGGAATTCGAAACTGCGTCCCTTCCAATCCATCCAATCCAGGTTCGAATCCCGCTCGCACTAAACTTCTCTTTTCCCACATTCACAAATAATTTGTTCTTCAATGGTAGCACCTACTACCATATAAGCCTGTATTACTTACTTACTTACTTATCATCACGCCATTTCCCTTGCGGGGTAGGCAGAGAGAAGAGTGCCAAGAGGCTCTATTCTTGCATACATCTCTCGCTTCTTCAACATTCATAACTCTCCTCATAAGCCTGTATTACATAGACGAAATATATACTTACTACCTAATATAATAAAGCTGGAGAGTTTGTGTTTTGCTTAAATGTTAACCTCAGAGTCTTGTTGGTTTTAAAAATATATTTTTGCATTTATTAGCATTATTTTTCAGGTCCTTAGGATTAAAAGACAGTTAAAGCCGCGGGACACAGCTAATATGAGTATATTACGATGAATGTAAAGTGTAAGATACAAAGTTTAAGATATACTCCTGCATATTACCAATAAACAAGTAGCGACGAGGGCGCTGACGGCGATGACAAACGCCTGGTTTGCCAAATACTCTCCTAATGCGCTGGCGCATCCCACCACGTACGCGTTCGCAGTGTTGCACTCGAACGGCGAAATTGTCCCGTAGTCGATATGGCAACAGCTGACTGGAATCTGATTGGATATCCAGTCGAAACGTCCAGATACACCGCAACATTCAAACTGCAAACATACGTTTGTTTTGTTATAATTTACCATTTAGTGGTAAGATCTACAATTGAGTGAGGCGTCGAGTTTGACCTCTAATCTGACGTTGAGGCTTCGCAGGGTACACAATATGTAGGTACCACTGAAGTAATGTAACATAGTTCCAGTGGCCCGCCAATACAGGCGGAGAGACGGCACACGGCGGGTTTTTTTAGTGGGTGAGGGCCCCACACTACCCTGTTCGTTGCCCCGAACGACGGGGTGTGCGGTTAGGAACATTTTATCCCGCCTGATCATTCGGGCACCCTCTCTTGTGCGACGCCCCGCGCACGTGGGCGTCACACCTTCGCGGTAGGCTTCCGCGGACGGCAAGGCAATCGAGAGTAGTACCCACCTCAACGCTTCGCTTATGAGGCGTGCAATAGGTAAAAAGAATAACGATAAATATAAAACTATATAATAATAATTGATACTCACTCCCATCTGTAAATCGTCCCAGGTCTTGGTAACATCTAATCTAGCTCCATAAAGCTGAAGCGTTTGCACCATTGAAGACTTAATTTCTGATTCTGCATCATTGGTGAGCGCGAAACTAGCAACCACTATTGATATCTCGAACACCAAAACTATGAGTAGAAGAACTACGTACTGTAAAAAAAGCATTGTAATTGGCTCTATAAATAAACCTCTTTGCTAATATTAGTACTGCGTTGGTTGGTGGCATCCATCAGCCCATTAACGTCCACTGCTGGACATAGGCCTCCCCAAGAATGGGGGATAGTGCCGTAATCGCCACGCCTGGCGGGCGGGTTGGCGATCGCAGTAGATGTTGTCAATACTCGAAGGAGTGCTGCTGCCCACTTCCCCGGAATTCCCTCAGTCGGCTCTTACGACTCCCAAGGGTTGAGAGGGGTGGGACAATTCTAAAGCCAGCCCCACACGGCTATTCTGCCAGGCGTAAGTATAATCTGTCCCTATAAAATACGAGTCGTAAGTGAATTGACTGACAGTTTGCAACTGACGGATGGGTAGCCGTTATACAATGACGATTCGTTGAATATAGGAACCGGGCATTAAAGGTTCTATACCATAGATAAATAACTATACTGGGAATTCTATACTTTACAAGCCTTTGCCCGCGGCTTCGCCACAGCCTAAAGCAAGATTTTGGGTTATATCTCAGGTTCCCGATATAGTAGCGGGATAAAATGTATACCAGTTGTTAAGTCTAATCAAGAGCTATCAAATAAAAAAAGTTGCATCAAAATCCGTTCGGTTATTTTTGCGCGATGCGTGAACATACAAACAGATAAACACTTTTCACTTTGTGTTTAATGTATAGTGCTAAGCATGTCAAATGCTAAAAATATATATAAATATTTATAGGGTTTGCGTCATTATTAGGTAAAAATCTTAATTGTAAAATTAAGTTTACCTGGTCGGTATAATGTATGAAAATACGTCCGACAGATGGCGCAGGCGTCACCCAAAGACGTTAAGTATGATGTGTTATCGAAATTAGCAGTCAGGAGCAATTGTCAGGATGGCTGAATTGGTAAAGCATCTGGACGGTATCCAGGAGATGCAGGTTCAAATCCTGCTCCTGACTGTTATTTTCGATTTCACATTTTTCACTTTGTGTTTAATGTATAGTGCTAAGCATGTCAAATGCTAAAAATATATATAAATAAATAGATAAACAGACAAAAAATCTAAAAAAATCATTTTGTGTTTAGAAACGCCTATACATATAGCCTAATACAGTCATTTTTTTCTCAAATATCTTAAATCTACAGACATAGCTCTGTTACAGCTGTAGGTATAGATTTACGGAGCTGTAAGACAACATGTTACGCAAGTTGCCTACACTAGAACTGCTGATCCATAGACTCGTGCATCAATACCAACTTCCACCTATATCGAAATCTCAATCAGCAATGTAGGCGCCTCGTGCCGCCCTACATTGGACAAGGTCCACCGATGTCGAAACTCCACATCAGCCAAAGTGCCTCGTGTCAGAACCGCTGACTCCATGGAAAGTGCTAATGCCCATTTTCATTTTTTATTATTGCATTGTATAGTTTATAGATTCACTTCGGTACTAGCATCGTCCGAGTATAGAGTATAAGCCTTAATTGTATCTTTTATAATTCTAATAAATTTATTTTAATGAATTTCGTTTTTTTTTTAAGTCCTCCGGCTGTCGTAATCATAATTGGCGCAGTCGGTAGGATATTTGAGGCAGTGTGCGGCGCGGTATAATACATTAAAAATACAAATGTTTTTTTTTTATTATATATAGAATACCATAAAATACTACTACTCACTCCAGTCACAAAATAGAATTGTTGCGAAATAGCGGCATAAAATCCGAGTACAGATCCCAACAATATTATGATTCCTGTTGCTAGGACGAAACCGGAGATTGTGAAAAACCTCCTCGTGATCAGTGCGTCATATTCGGAATATTTCACCAGGACGGTGATCCCAACGAGAAGAAGGAGAAGTCCTGTAAGCTGCAAAAATAGGTTTCTTTTGTTCTGGCATCCGATTAATATAAAACGTTAAAGATTTGCGAATTATACACACATTTAAAATAACATAAACGAGTCTTTTTTCGCGTATAAATTAGGTGAAATTTCAACGTTGTCCCGTGACCACGGCTGCAACGCAGTTGAAACGTCGGGTAAAAGGTAGTTAATAATTTCACCTAATTTATACGCGAAAAAAGACCCGTTTATGTTACTTTAAATAAATATATTTTTTTATTATCATTGCATGTAGTGGCAGACGAGCCACGGCCCATCTGATGGTAAATGGTAACCGTCGCTCATGGACTCATCTGTACCGAGAGTATTGTCAAGCCGCCGCTCACCATTTCATTTCACCGATATGAAATAAAAGAATAAACGGCTATCTCCTGCTACAGCCAAAACGCAACGGTGTGCTTCATGGCCGGTCACACGTGAGATGGTGGTACCAACCCGCTCGGGTCCGATACCAAGTGAGTTCTCCCACTTGGTACCCAGCCCTACCATCAGTCATGCAATGGATAATAATTACTTCCCTTAGTCGCCTCATACGACACTTGTATTCTTAAACCGTCACCACACGGACAAAACGTTTTCCGAAATCTAGAGATTGAGAAATAAAATTACTTTAAAAAAATCTATCTTGTTTACTTGATTTTCTACAATCACGACGCGATGTTTCGAATATTTTACAGCATTTATGGTCATAAGGGGACTAAGATGTTAGACGTCCAATCAGTCCTGGATTAGCCGATAAGCAATATAAGCAATTGCTTAGGGCATCCCGTCTAGGGACGAGCCAGAGACGAGCGAAAAAAAAAACGAACATACGAAAGTTAATAAGCAATTTCAAAATTCACGTGTTTCATTCATTATGCTATAAAAAACCTCAAAAAGTAACCTAACTCATGTAGAATTATATAGAAATTTACACGACGATAAATTAGAATCAGCATTTCCAAATGTCGTTAATGTTAAAAAAAACCGTAAAGCTATGCGCCGTACGTATTTTTTTAACATTAATGATCACCAACTGTACTGCAAAAAGATCTTTTTCAAAACTAAAAATTATTAGTGGGTCATAGTCCGGAGCGTGCTCGTCGCGATCCCTGCCAGCCTAGCACAGACTGCAATCCGGCTCGAATGTGTACGGTCGGGTTAGGGCGTGCCCCGGAGGCGACGCGTACCGACCTGCCTCTGTCGGTACGAACAAAGGCAGATACGTCGACGGGGACCGCCACCCATCACGTCTTGCACAGTTTGGCGAGTCGAGGGGAGCAGTGTGTCTAGTAGAATGTAAGAGGTGGTGTGGAAGGCAAGTTACACGAGCTGGTAACTGTCATGTCGGACAGACAACTTGGTGTGCTCCGTGTAACAGATACTAAGCGAAAGGGCAGCGACGCCTGTGATCTTCCTGGTGGCGGGATGGCTCTGTGGTCCGTGGAGCGATCGGGCCAGCATGAGGGTAGGGATGTTGCTGTCCGCTCGCTTAGCCTCAGGTGTGAAAGACTACTGGATGTTCGATCCCAGACTTCTATGGGTCCGAATAAAACTTGATGTCACCAGGGTCTTTATGGTCGTAGTTTATGCTCCCGTAGGCTCCTCGGTAGCATCGGATCTAGAGAAGTTCTGAGTTAAACTTAGGGAAGTTCTGGATTTGGCAAAAGCCATTGAACGCGTGATCGTATGCGGAGACTTGAATGGATGGGTGGGGACCAAGCGTCCAGACTTCGAGGACGTGCTTGGTTCATTTGGTGATAAGAGAGTGAATGACGCAGGTAGTCTCAATGCGGATGCATGTATGGGGAAAAACCTTATTGTGTCAAACACATTTTTTCAACATAAGAACATCCATATGTATACATGGAGAAGGAATGAACAGAGAAGTATGTTAGATTAGTAGACAGTCACCTCCAAAGTAAAATTCTGGATGAATAGTTATGAATGGCTCCGAAGTAAAATTCTGGATGGAATGCCTACAGGTTCCCACTGTCGACACGGACCACTATCTTGTTATTGCGAGATTTAGTGGTCTGTTTAGAAAGTGGAGACATTGGCGAGAGCGTGTCCACTTCGGAGGGCTTGAAAGAATAAAGATTGAAGAGTTGCAAGAAGAAAGTGTAAGAGCAAAGTATGCAGAGGGTGTCCGTGAACGGCTGACAATGGCAAGTCAGTCGGAATCGGACATAGAAGAATGCTGGAGAGTATTGAAAGATAGTATGGTAGATACAGCGAATGATGCTCAAAGAAACATAGGAAACTATTTAGATATTTTCATATATATTTTTAGCATTTGACATGCTTAGAACTATGCATTAAAATAACAGTCACGAGCAGGATTTGAATCTACAAGCCCTTTTTTTTTTTTTTGTTATGCCGTGAAAAAATTTTCCTAACCCACACCCTATCGTTCGGGGCAACGACTAGGGTTGTGTGGGGCCTGCACCCACTAAAGAAACCCGCCGTGTGTCGTCTCTCCGCCTTTATTGGCGGGCCATTGGAACCATGCTACATTCCTTCGGTGGTCCGCCGGCGGGAACCTGCATCTCCTGGATACCGTCCAAATGCTTTGCCAATTCAGCCATCGTGACAATTGCTTCTGACTGCTAATTTCGATGACACATTTATACTTAACGTCTTTGGGTGACGCCTGCGCCATCTGTCGGCAGTAGTCGTTATAATGTATGAAAATACTGCCGACAGACGATGGCTGAATTGGCAAAGCATTTGGACGGTATCCAGGAGATGCAGGTTCAAATCCTGCTCGTGACTGTTATTTTCGATTTCACATTTTTCACTTTGTGTTTAAACATAGGAAAGAGAAAGGTGACGCATGGTGGGATATGGAAGTAGCAGCTTCCGTATATATTCCATATATATGCCACAAGGGTTCACGTTATGACTGTGCACACTACAGAGCCATAAGCTTGACCTGACCAGTTTGGCAGCTAAAGTGTATGGTAAGATTATCGAAAGGAGAATGAGGAGGATGTCTGATGAATCTCTATGTGAGGCACAAGGAGGTTTCAGGTGTGGAAGACGATGCATGGATCACGTGTTTTCTCTGCGCAACATTTTGGAGAAGCATCTGGCTATACGTCAGAAGTATTTCTGCAGTTTAGTGGATTTGTAAAAAGCATTTGACACAGTTGTACGAAAGGAGCTTTGGGGCATTTTGTTAGAGTATGGTATTAACGGTAGACTGCTGCAAGCGGTGCAGTCCAACTACATGGACTCCAGAGCTTGTGTGCGGCTGGATGGTGGAATGTCGTCGTCCTGGTTTAATGTAAATATCGGCGTTAAACAGAACAGATGTCAAAGTATCGGTTGGCAATAGTGTGCTAGAAACAAGTGGATGAATTTGTATATCTTGGATGTGGATTCATTCGGGATGGATGGTACACCACTCATATAGAACGAAGAGTAAATGCGGAAAATAGAGTTTACAGAGCATTTGGACGACGTAAGAGAGCGAGTAGGTATGAAAGAGAGTATTGGTGTAAAGATGCGAAAGGGAATACTCCGATGGTTCGGACATGTGGAAAGAATGCTGGATGAGCGACGGGTTAAGAAGATATACAATGCGAAAGTGGAAGGATGTAGGTACAAGGGGAGACCGAGGCTCACCTACCTAGACCAAATCGGTTATGTATTGAAGGAAGATAGAGTCAGGAGTCTCCGAAACCGACCGAACCGTGTATGAAGAGAATTATGAATGTTAAGGAAGCGAGAGATGTATGCAAGAATAGAGCCTCTTGGCACTCTTTTCTCTCTGCATACCCTGCAAGGGAAATGGCGTGATGATAAGTAAGTAAAAAATATAAAAAATGAAAAAAGAACAACCATGGGTCAAAAACATTAGATGCATTGTCTTTAATATATATCGAATTATGCTCAAATCGCTAGACGACTATTTACCATGAATTTAATATCTGAAAAAAAGCAAATCACATTTAATAAATAAATAAAAATGTTTTGGTTTCAAACAATAATTAATTAATTACTCTATTCCTACTCTACCTACACATCTTTTTCGTCCTTCATATATATAATGTATAAATATTCTGGGAAGCCCGTTGGCGTATTTGGTAGTGACCCTGCCTTCAACGCCTGGGGTCGTGTGTTCTATTCCAACCCATGGTCAATGTGACGAACACATAATATGTTGGCTGTGTAAGATGTTCCCGAGGTGAGTTGAAATCAGGTAGACAGTCGATCGGAAAAATATAGCCGAATAGGACAATATGTGAAATCACGTTGTGTGAAATCAATATTTTGGCAGCTCTTTTTCTCTATTTCTTGGACACGGGTCCCCTCTCACAGTGAGAAGGATTTAGGTCTTAGTCCACCACGCTGGCTGTGGTCCGACGATACAGGCACATAGATGGCACATGGCGGGGATATTTAGTGGGTGATGGCCCCACATTACTTCAGTGGTAGCCCCACATTACTTCAGTGGTGGCCCCACATTACTTCAGTGGTGGCCCCACATTACTTCAGTGGTGGCCCCACACTAACCTGGTCCTTGCCCCGAAGGACAGTGTGTGCGGTTAGATGCATTTTATTCAGGTTTCCTCAACAAGCAATGATAATTTGTAAGCAAATATACCCATCGTTTAGGAAAATCTCTACCGTACGAGGAGCTCGGGCTGAGGATCAAACTCATCACCACGGTCTTTACTGTCCATGGTTTTACCACTCTGAACTTAATCATATATCTATATTGCGTTATATTGACGAATAACCAACGTACACAGAACTATGATCACGAGATTATCATAAGAACAGCTCTCGAATTTAAGATAAACAACCTGAAATCTCAAACTGCATATGCAATTGACAATGATTAATACCGAGGTCGTCTTATCAAACTCACCAAAAACACACCATTCACCGCGGCCAAAGAATATCTCACCGATTTAAAAAAACTTGGCACTCTAAACTTTATATTCATAGCCATCATATTTTTTTTTAAACATAAAGTTATGTACGTAGACACTCGCTGAAAATGATAACTTGACTAAGAATTACATGAGTCTATTTATCAATAACTGAACCAGTATCTGTTTATCTCGACACATTCATCTAATCTCCAAATATAAAACGGTAACATACAAGATCTCGTAGAAGTAGATCAAAGAAGTACATTACAAGATACATAATAATATATTATATTACTAGATATATATTTTGATTTGACATTACTAGATATAATATATATAAATATATCATACTAAGTAAAAAAAATCTGGAAAGTGGTTGACCCTAAACTAAAGGCCATCCCTGCAACTTCCCGCTAAGCGCTCAAAATTGCATTTATTACGTTTTTGAGCTCTTCGGGCTTAAAAGTATAATTTTCGTGTCATTTTAAGCTCTTGGAGCTCAAAAGTCTGATAGAGATTTAATAAAACACTATTTGTTGAATATTCAAATTGCAATAACTTTTGAATTAATGCACCGATTTTCTCGTTGTTTACGGCATTCAACGCAGCTTTTTGAGCTGTTTGAAGAATCTTAAATTTGAACTGATCAGACTAAAAATTTCATAGAAATTCTGAAAAAAACATTTTTTTCAATTTTTTTCGACAACGATAGCTCACGAACGAATCAACCGATTTTGACCGGACTGGCGGCGATCGACGTGGTTTTTTGATGTTAAATGATTGATTAGTTTTTGGAATCGATCGGTAAGTAAACCGTTTAAAAGTTATTACAAAAAAAAACACATTAGTAAAAAAATATGTAGATTTTTGAGATTTCTCAAGATCTACCGGTTCGAATCGGTCCTAATTTTATTCAAAATCTAAGTTTGGTCGAGTCACACACACACACACGCACGCACGTACGCACGCACGCACGAACGCACGCACGCACGCACGCACACACACACACACACACACACACACACACACACACACACATCGCGGAAACATTCGGGGAAGCTTGCTAGGACCTCAAAACGTCAACATCTGTTGAAAACATTTCCCAAAGGGGTAGGTAGAGGTGTATTATACACCCATGATTCGCCAGCTATATTTAAGTCCAACGTAATAGGCGGCAAGCTTATTGCCGTCTCCATCCATCCATCCATCAGCCCTTTAAGGTCCACTGCTGGACATAGGCCTCCCCGAGAATGGGGGATATTGCCGTAATCGCCTCGCTTGGCAGGCGGGTTGGCGATCGCAGTGGATGTTATTAATACTCGAAGGAGTGCTGCTGCCCACTCCCTCGGTATTCCCTCAGTCGGCTCTTACGACTCCCATGGGTGGAGAAGGGTGGGATAATTCTAAAGCTGGCCCCACACGGCCCATTTTCATTTATTGCCGTCTACCGGGCACATTTCCAAACTCCGGGTTGGTACTGAGAATTTTTCTTTTTACGAAATAGCTTAATAACACTGCTCAACCCGGGGCTTGAACATGAGATCTCATCATCTGCAGTCGCTCACACTACCACTGCACCACAGAGACAGATTGATTTTTGCATGATTTTATATTTTTAAATTTTACATTTTTTTTTTCTGTATGCACTTGACATGCTCAACTACTTTAAAGAACAATTTAATTGTGTAAGTGGAAAAGGGAACTTTACTGCAATCAGGATTTGAACCTGCGTCCCATCCAATCAGGGGAATTTATCTGGACCGCTAAGCTATGAATTTCCCTTTTTCCAGTTTTACAAACAATTTGATCTTCACATATTTTTCATTATTCAAAACAGTTATCACCTATTTTTTTAATGGCTGGGGCCCTGGGCTATAGCCCAAAAAGCCCTTAGGTAGATCCGCCCCTGCGTATGAGTCGACTAAGGGAAGTAATAAAAGAAGTCGACTAAGGTATAACTTTCAAACGGTTTAATCAATCGATTCGAAAACTACTATTCAGCTCTTCAAAAAACCACGTCGATCGCCGCCATTCCGGTCAAAATCGGTTGATTCGTTCGTGAGATATCTTTGTCAAAATATTTTTTTTCCGTGTGGTGACGGATTAAGAATGCAAGTGTCACCACCCCATTCTTTCCCACGGGTGTCGTATGAGGCGACTAAGGGAAGTAAGCAATTATCATCCATTGCATGACTGGTGGCAGGGCTGGGTACCAAGTGGGAGTACTCACTTGGTATCCAGCCCGAGCGGGTTGGTACCACCTGAAACGGAAGGTTAGCTCAGGTAATGTTTTTAAAATGGGGTGCTAATTTGTCCGGTTTACCTCCTAGTGGTGCACCCCGGGCAACGTCGGCAGTCGCCGGCGGCTAAAATTCCGGACAGGACGGGTCTTCGCGTGTCCCTCTGACTCAGCAGAGGGCACGGCGGATAGACCAGGCGTCGGAGTCGGTGGGGCCAGACTGGCTCACCGGGCTCTGGAGAGGGGCGACAGTGGGGCCACAGCGGCCCCCCCCGTCCCAAATCGTAAACCTGAGCGCGTGTCTGTGGTTACGTCTCGCGGGCATACAGGAACGAGGGTCTTGGCTTAATCGCCCGGACCGCGAGGAAGACAACCTCTATAAAAAATTACCCCGAATCTCAAGTTCTGGCGCGCGGCGAGGAGATGCATGGCTGATGGGTAGTTCAGTCTCGAGCGCGCCCCCAGCCAGGGTACCTGCGGTCCCCCTGTGTTGGGTTACAAATGTACGCTTACCCGGGTACTGGGAGCTCTGCCCGGGTGGACCTCTTTTCTCCCTTATGGATTTTAAAAATTTAAAAAACAAAATTTCGACGGAGTTGGGTGCGACACCTGACACCTCAGCCGATAGGGGTCCGGCAAAAACTACTGCCCCTACCAATGCATCCGCGCGTAAATCGCGCGGCGGCAGAAAGGCCCGCAAGGGCAAGAAGATGGGAGAGTCCCAATCTTCAAGGGATGGCTCGGCGACGGGCAGCTCGGTTTGTACTTCAGCTGCCGAGATGTCTGCCGCTGAAGAGAGCGGCCCAAGTAAGGATGCCACAGCTCAGTCACCGCGGCAAACAGAAGTTGCGGTCCAGGTGGAACCACTACCGTCGAGATTCTGGCGCAAGCGTACCCTGTCTCAGGGGGGTGTTGCGTCGGAGTCCGACGGGGGTTCAGTAGATATGCCTTCCCCTAAAATCGCCACAGCGGTTAGGGGTAGAGGCACTAATCGGCCGGGGACGCCAATCCCCCGCAATGTCTCGGCCAAAAGGGCTGAGACAATGAATTTAAAGAGGACGGAGGCGGAGCAAACCGCGGAGGAACGCCTGGCGCTACTCTCAGACAAGCTCCGCCTCCCAATTGACCAAGACGGACCACCCACAGCAGCCCGTATAGCCGAAAGAGCCTCGGACAGCGTGGCCATAATCACAACGGTGGCTACGGGCTCAAAAAATTTAAAGGGCACCTTTATAAGGTGCCTAAAGAATGCCGCCACGGAGCTGTCCGACGTGGTGGAGCGGCTGGTGGCACACAATGAGCGCCTAGAGGCGGAGGTGGCTGAGCTCGGGGTGCGGAACCAGCGCCTCGAGGCTAATGTGGAGGAAATGCGCCGCGGGATGGCCAATATGAGAGCCGAGCTAGGGCTCCCTGAGGCCGTCCCAAGGGCCTCGGCTGCCACTTCAGGTGCTCCCGCGCCACCAGTCGATGCGTCGGAGGAGCTAGTCCGCCACTTGATTGACCGCGTCGAAGCAGTATTCGGCCCGCGTATTAGCGCCCTCAACGCCCGGCTTCCGCCAGAGCCACGCGTACGTCCGCCGCTTGCCGCGGACAAGAGGAGTGTCACGACACCTTCGGCGCCAGCGCCACTTCCTTGTCAGGGTGGTCGCGTTGCATCGTATTCCTCGAAAGCGGTGGTGCCTGCACCAGCACGCATCCCTAAAGGGAAGAAGGGCGCCACGGCTGGGAAGTCAACCCTGGCCCAGCCTCAAAAGTCTCAGAGTCGGGAGGAATTCCCGGCCCTACCCGGCGCTGCCGGACCCTTGCAGGCCCGAGCAGCTGTACCCCGGGACCCAACTCCTGCCTCCCGCACTCCTATGCCCTCTGATGAGGAATGGCAAACTGTGGATGGTGGACGAAAGGCCCGGGGTAAGAAACGCAAGGGCGCCGCAGCCCGAGATGCGGCGCCTCATGTAACTCCTAGGGATGCCATCGGTGATGGAAAAAATAAAAAGAAAAGGTCGCGCAAGCCGCGCAAATTAACAGTGCCGAAGACAGCAGCAGTTGTCATCACGCTGCTGCCTGAGGCCAAAGCAAAGGGCCTGACCTACGAGGCCGTCTTGAAGCGTGCCCGGCGGGAGATAAACGTTTCTGACCTTGGAGACGTTTCCGCTCGCTCCCGCCAAGCCCGAACAGGAGCTCGAATTTTCGAGTACCTGGGGCCAGAGGGCACCAAGACGGCCGACGCAATGGCCGCGAGGCTGCTGGGCCTGTTCCCGGCTGAGAGTGGTGTCCGGGTCGCCAGACCCGTGAAGTGCGCCGAACTGCGCATTTCCGGGCTGGACGACTCTGTGACGGCGGAAGAGATCCGGGAGGCAATTGCCTCGAAAACCGGGTCTCCCAGTAGCGCCGTCCGGGTGGGCACCATTCGCCCAGGTCCAGGTGGTGTGGGTGCCGTCTGAGTCTCGTGCCCTGTCGCGGCGGCCAAGGATTTGGCCGCCGCCGGTAGACTTCTGGTGGGCTGGAGCGCCGTGCGGGTAATCGCGTTGGAGCCCCGGCCTGCCAGGTGCTACAAATGCATGGCTGTCGGTCACACCCGGCCGCTGTGCACCAACTGCTTCGACTGCAGCGGGCTTTGCTTCCGCTGCGGTCAGGCAGGGCACCAGGCGGCGACCTGTACTGCCGCCCCACACTGCCCCGCATGTGCGGCGGGCAACCGCCCCGCCAACCACTGCATGGGGCGGGTGGGGTGCAGGCCTCCGGCCAAGTCAGGCCCTAAGAGGGGGGTGGGCAGCCAATCGGCCCCGGCTGCCCAACCCAGCGCGGCTGGACCGCCGCAGCGCATGGAGGAGGATGTCGTGGTCTAGTTTATGGACCACGACTCTATCCTCCTCCAAGGGAATCTCGGCCGCTCCGCCAGGGCGCAGGACCTCTTCCTGCAATCCATGGCGGAGCGGTCGATCGGTGTTGCCGTAGTCGCGGAGCCCTATATAGTCCCTGATCGCCCCAATTGGGCGGGTAGCGGGGATGGCTCCGTGGCGGTCGTCGGGTCGGCGGCGCCGCATTCCCCGCCCTTGTCAGTCAAAGACAAGGGCACGGGATATGTGGCGGCTGAATGGGGAGGGGTCACGCTGTATGGCGTGTACTTCTCCCCCAATCGTAGTCTGGCGGCTTTCGAGGTCTTCCTGCACAGCCTGGAGACCTCGATACGGCGTATGGCACCGAGCCCTGTGCTGGTGCTGGGGGACTTCAACGCCAAATCAACGGCGTGGGGGTCCCCCAGGACGGACGCCCGAGGTGCGGCGGTCCAAGAGTGGGCGGAAGCGGCGGACCTCGTGTTGCTAAACCGAGGGTCCGCCCTAACGTCCGTGCGGCGCGGGGGCGGGTCGATAGTGGACCTTTCGTTCGCTAGCCCCGGTGTCGCCGCACGTGTAAGGAGCTGGCGAGTCCTGGAGGAGGTCGAGACCCTATCTGACCACAGATACATTCAGATAGAGGTCTCCCGGACCCTTCAGGGCGCCAGCAGGGGTCACGTGGCGGACAGAACTCCCGCTTTTCCGCGTTGGGCTGTGGGTAGGCTCGACCGGGAGCTGCTGGTGGAGGCGGCCATCTTTCAATCTTGGCTGCCTCCCCCCCTGACGGAAGACGTGGGCGCCGAGGCTGGCCGCATACGCGGCATGCTTACGCAGATCTGCGATGCGGCCATGCCCCGTGTGCGGCGCCCGCCCCGACGGAAGGGGGTCTACTGGTGGTCCCCGGAGCTGGCGGACCTCCGTGCGGCCTGTATTCGTGCCCGGAGGTCCTACACCCGCAGCCGCCGTCGCCGAATCCGTGACGAAGAGCGGGAGGGCCGGCTGTATGCGGCGTACAGCAGTGCGCGCGCCGCGTTAAAGCTGGCCATCTGTCGCGCCAAAGACGCGAAAAGGCAGGAGATGCTGGAGGGTCTCGAGCGTGACCCCTGGGGACGCCCGTACCGCGCGGCGCTCAACAAGCTCCGCGCCCAGGGCCCCCCCCTTACGGAGACCCTCCAGCCGGGCTTCCTCTCTGAGGTGGTTGAGGGACTGTTCCCTTCACGGGCGGTGCACACGCCCCCGGTCATGGCTCCGCCAGATGACGACCGGGAGGCCGACGACGGGGAGGTACCGCCCGTGACGACGACGGAAATGGGGGCGGCGGCGGCGCGTATGCGGAGAAGCGCCGCCCCCGGGCCAGACGGGGTTTCCGCCCGAGTGCTGGCCCTGGTCCTCGACCACCTAGAGCCCCGCCTCAGGGGACTGTTCGACGCTTGCCTGGTGTCCGGACGGTTCCCTGACTGCTGGAAGGAGGGGAAGCTCGTGCTCCTGCCGAAGCCGGGACGGTCTCCGAATACCGTCGCGGCCTTCAGGCCCATCGTGTTGCTGGATGAGGCGGGCAAACTGCTCGAGCGGGTTGTCGCTGCCCGCATCGTCCGGCACCTAGGTGCGGTCGGCCCCGACCTGTCCGATGCCCAGTTCGGATTTCGGGCGGGTCGGTCTACGGTCGACGCCATCCTGCGCTTGAAGGCCGCGACTGCGGAGGCCGTCACCTCGAGGGAAGTGCTGTTGGCGGTGTCGCTCGACATCGCCAACGCCTTCAATAGTCTGCCATTCGGCTGCATCAAGGAGGCACTCCGGTACCATGGAGTGTCCCTCTACCTAAGGCGGCTGGTGGCGGACTACCTCGACGGCCGCAGCGTCCTCTTCGTGGACCGGGAAGGGGACGTTGTAAGGAGGGCTATGTCGTGCGGCGTCCCGCAGGGTTCGGTTCTAGGGCCGCTCCTGTGGGACATCGGCTACGACTGGGTCCTCCGTGGCCGGCTCTCCCCCGGGCTGGGCGTAATTTGCTACGCAGACGATACGCTCGTCACAGCCCGGGGCGGGACCCTCGAGGAGGCGGCAACGCTGGCCACCTCAGGAACCGCGGAGGTGGTCAGGCGGATCGAGGCGCTGGGGCTTAGGGTGGCCCTTGAAAAGTCGGAGGCCCTACTGTTCCATGGGCCCCGACGCGGCCCACCCGCCGGCGCCTCGATAACGGTCAACGGTGTGGGCTTTCCAATCCAGGCCCACATCAAGTACCTGGGCCTGGTATTGGATGGACGGTGGCACTTTGACGAGCACTTCCGCCGTCTTGCGCCAAAGCTCGTCGGCACGGCGTCCGCCCTCGGGTGACTGATGCCGAATTTGGGCGGACCGAGTCTCGCGTGTCGACGACTCTACGCGGGGGTAGTACGGTCAATGGCACTGTACGGTGCGCCCGTGTGGGCGGAGTCCCTGGCCGCTCGCAATAGGGCCCTTCTGTGGTGTCCACAGAGGGTCGTAGCGGTCAGGGCAATACGCGGGTACCGCACGGTCTCGTGCGATGCAGCCTGCGCGTTGGCCGGAACCCCCCCGTGGGATCTGGAGGCGGAAGTGCTCGCCGACGTTTATCGGCGGGCGTCGACGGCGCGGGCGGGGGGCAGCCGCCCCTCGCCAAGCGCAATCTCAGCGTGGCGGGAAGATGCCCGCCGCGCCACCGTCCTAAAGAGAAGGTCTCGGCTGGAGGCGCCCCGGGCTGGTCTCTGGACCGTGGGGGCGCTCCAGCCGATCTTGGAAGAATGGGCAGGGTGGCATCACGGGGTCCTCACCTTCCAATTGGTGCAGGTTTTGTCGGGGCACGGTTGCCTCGGCAAATACCTGCACACGATCGCTAGGAGGGAGACGACCCCAGGCTGTCACCACTGCGACTGCGACGAGGACTCGGCGCAGCACACGCTCGAGTCGTACCCGGCCTGTGATGTGCAGCGCCGGGAACTCGCTGCAGTCATAGGCGTGGACCTGTCGCTGCCGGCCGTTGCGCGAGCGATGGTTGGCAGTGACAGGGCCTGGACCGCGGTCGCCGCCTTCTGCGAGGCTGTCATCTCGCGGAAGGAGGCGGCGGAGAGGGCCCGGGAGGAATCCTCCTTCGCGGACCCGATTCGCCGCCGGCGCGCGGGGCGGCGTGCGCGCGCTTACCTGCGCCTGATACCGCCCTAGCCGAGGCTGCGGACGGTGGGGTCGGGGAGTACCCTGCCGTCCGCGGAAGCCTACTGCGAAGGTGTGACGCCCAAGTGCGCGGGGCGTCGCACAAGAGAGGGTGCCCGAAGGGGCTGCCGCCTGCGGATCGCGGAGAAACGACGCGGTTCCCGTGATCCGCCGTAGCAAGGGCGGGTGAGGGCGCACGGTGGGTTTTTAGTGGGTGAGAGCCCCACACTACCCCGTTGTCTCCCCGGGCAGCGGGGTGTGCGGTAGGACATTTTTGCCCACCTAAAATAAAAATAAAAAAAAAAATAAAAAAAAAAAAAGGTAATGTTTAAAATGAAAAGCTGCGGTATCCGTTAAAGCAAATTTGTAATGTGCTCTGTTACAATGATGTGAGGGCAATGAATATTTCTTAGCTTAACAGAGAGAACTTATTACTAGCATGCACACTTATATGCGCAAGCGTCTTGCGATGAAAAGTTTAACAGGCACTTCGCGAACATGCCCCCGGGCTTTGGAAGCTTGCCTTTCAAACCAAAACAAAAAAAGAATCACGGCGAAACTTCAGGTAGTGGGCAGATCTTGCTGAAAGCTCTTCGTAATATCCCATTGCTGGTTTTAATATCAGCAACACGGTTGACCCCATCAGAACCAGGGTGCACTGCGATGACTCATCCCAGACGCCACTTCAATGGTGGAAGATTGTCCTCCTTCACAACAACTAGGGAATTCAATCTCAGCGAATTATCGTTCAATCGCCACTTGGTTCGCTGTTGCAGCTCAGCAACATATTCTTTGCTCCATCGAAGCCAAAAGTGATGACGAAGTTGTGCAATTCGTTGGAAACGTGTAAGCATTTATAAGAGCTTTTTCATAGCTCGGCTCTGGCAGCGCGGTGAGTGATCGCCCGATGAGAAAATGGCCGGGAGTGAGATGTGTCAAGTCATCAGGGTCAGTTGAAATTGGCGTAAGTGGTCGAGAATTTAAAATAGCCTCGATCTGTATCAAAGTGGAATTTAACTCTTCATACGTAAGATGACAATTTCCCAACACTCTGACTAAATGGTATTTTGTGGACTTAACACCTGCCTCCCAGAGTCCTCCAAAATGTGGTGAATATGCCGGGATGAAATGGAACCGTATTCCTTAGTTGGCCAAACTTTCAACTAATGAGTTGTGATTACACTTTAAAAATTTAGATAACTCATTGTATGCTCCTACAAAAGAAGTCCCATTATCTGAGTAAATATCCTGCGGCTTACCACGACGTGAAATAAAACGTCGTAACGCTAAAATATAATTATGGCTCGTCAAATCACCCACCAATTCTAAATGAACAGCTTTAGTGGCGAAACATATAAAAATAGCCACATAAACCTTAACAACGCGAGAACCACGTCCCTGCCTACTAATAGCTGCCAGAGGACCAGCATAGTCGACGCCTACGCAGTCAAAGGGATAACCTCCCGAGGAAACACGTTTCTGAGGTAAATTTCCCATCAGAGGTGCGATTACTTGAGCCTTTAAGCGACTACAGCGTACGCATTGGTGGCAACATTTTTTGATAAATTACGATCACCGATAGGCCAATACCTCTCCTTAATAGACGCTAGCAGTAGCTGAGGACCTGCATGCATTAAAACTTTATGTTCATGTTTGAATAATAAATTAGTAAAACGATGTGTGGACTGTAAAACTATAGGATGTTTCTTATCATAACAATAATCTGAATTTTCTAGACGCCCCCCTACACGCATAATATTATTTTTATCTAAAAATACGCTAAATTTGAGTAATGGGCTCTTTTTTGGTAAATTATGTTTTTGCAATAATAAATTGTATTCGGGAAAAGATTCTGATTGTGAAATTTTAATAATTAAATTAAAGAATTTTCTAATTCACTGTGCGTTAAGTACGTTTCAGCTACAGGACAACGTTTACACCGATTAATAAATCTTAAAACGTAAGCGACAGTACGATTTAATCTCAAAAAATTAGAAAACCTATCGAAATTAATTAAACCTGTAGACGAGGTTTCACAAATGCTAACCTTCAAAGTAACTTGTCGTGTCTCGGGTAAATTTTCATTCCTAATAACACTGACAGGCCAATGAACTGAATTTAATTTTAAAAACTTGGGCCCTGACCACCAAACATCAAGGGATTGAATAGACTCAAAGTCAACCCCGCGCGTTATGTAATCAGCTGGATTCATATCTGTCGTAATATGTCGCTAAGTGTGAGCACTTGTTTTTTCTAAAATATCTGCAACTCTATTACGAACAAATGGTTGTAACTTGCTGGGTAGCATCTTTAACCAACCTAACACAATGGTTGAGTCTGTCCAGAAGATTACACTTTTAATCTTAATCCTTAGCGAACTAATAACCTTCTCGTACAGTCGCACGCCTACTAACGCCCCGCATAATTCCAACCTCGGCACGGTAGTAGGTTTTAATGGAGCTACACGGCTTTTTGCCAACAAAAGGTTAACTTCACAAACCCCTGACTCACTAACACTACGTAGGTACAGACAAGCACCGTACACTCCCTCTGATGCATCGGAGAAAATATGCATTTCAATATATTTAAAGTCTTGGCAAATTACATGCCGTGGCGCACGAATTTTATTTAATAATGGTAAACTACTAACAATGTCAGCCCAAAGTGTACTGATTTCCGGCGGTAGCTTATCATCCCATGATATTTTTTCGAGCCATAGTTTTTGTAAAACTAACTTCATCCTTATTACACATGGCGCTAACATACCTAACGGGTCAAAAATCTGTGCAATTACAGAAAGTATGCTGCGTTTAGACTCACATTTAGAAATTGTACCAATGGGAAAATATATTTGATCGGGCTCAGTCAACCAACCAAGGCCTAACGTTTTACTAGGCTCGGTAGTGCCGATATTAAGATCAACCGAGGACTCATCCATAGTAGTTGATAATCGCGTATCATTCGACTTCCACTTCCTTAATCTCATACACGCAGAGGCTATAATACTAGTGACCCTATCGCGAATATCTAAGACCTCTTGTATTTCAGAACCGCCTGAGATTAAATCATCAACGAAAAAATCTCTAATAATAATTTCGGCGATTTTAGGATCCTTGCATTCCAGACCCAATTGTTTAAGGCATCTAGTCGCCAAAAATGGAGCACTCGCCGTACCATATGTAACGGTATTCAACGTATATGTTTGTAATGTCTCCACTGAATTGAAACGCCACATCGGGATGTACCACCACCTGTCGGTACATCTTTTCTACATCTGCCGCTAAAACATACCTATGCTGTCTAAAATATAAAAGTAGGTATAGATAAAAGGTCATCTTGAACCTGTGGTCCTACCATCTGAATATTGTTCAGGGAAACTCCTGAGGTGGTCGGACTACTGGCGTTAAACACAGCCCTTAACTTAGTAGTAGTACTGGTTTCCCGCAAGACGCCATGATGTGGTATGTAATGTAAGTCAGGTCTAATATCCGTACATTCCGACATATGACCTAATAATTTGTATTCTAACATGAAGTCAGAGTACATCTTTCCTAAGATAGGTTGAGCCTTATTTCTACGCTCTAAAGAAAGGAAACAATGCTTAGCTCTTATAAATGAATTACCTAACAATTTAGGGTCTTTTTTAATGGGTATTCTTACGCAAAAGCGACCGTCTTCTAACCGAAAAGTATTTTTAATAAAATGTTCCTCACATAAGCGTTCTTCTACAGAATAATTATACTTAGGGCAGACTTCTTCTAGCTGCCAAAAACGCGCTAATTGGTTTTGTAAATCATAATTGACAAAAGAATCGCTAAAATCATTCTTTGCGAAGTTACATTTAATTCGGTTAAAAGAGTGTGTGATAAACTCACTATTTATCGGACCTGATACTAACCACCCTAAATGGCTTTCATACAAAATACCTTTACCTAAATATATTTTTTGAGAGCCTAAAATGTCCCAGAAAACATCCGCGCCAATAATTAAGTCTACGTCAGCAGGTGAATGAAAGCTGGGATCCGCTAACATGATGTCCGACGGTATATTTAACTGTGATAAATTTATATTACAGCTTGGAACTCTGTCGGTTATTGACGGCAGAACAAAACACTTAATATTATTTGAATAATGATTATCTAATGACTTAATATACAAATCACACATCTTTTGGATATGTATAACTACATTATTTACACCTAACACAGATTTGTTTATACTCATAGCAGGCACATTCAACTTAGTAAACATCTTCTCTGTAATTAAGCATGACGTACTGCCACTGTCCAGTACAGCGCGCGCGATATGTTCTCGCTTATTTGTGTCGATTATCTTAATTAATGCACTCGACAATAACACCTCTCGTGCGCCGCTGCCGCGACTGGAGTGAGCGAAGTTTGCCGCTAACGTCAGATTGGATAGCGATGCAACTGTGTTAAGCCCTGATGCAGTGGCTGGCATATTATTACTAACGCGATCAGCTGTTTGTAATGCTAGACTATTTGTAGTGGATTTCTGTGCAGTCGTAAAATCAGTTACGTATATCATAGTATGATGTTTACGTTTGCAAACCTTACAGCCCTGTCGTTTACAACGATTTGCGAAGTGTCCACTGCTAAAACAATTAAAACAAACTTTAAATGCCGGCAATAATTGCAACCGTGCCTTGTTATCTAGTGCTATGAATTGCGAACAAGTGTTTAGGTTGTGATCGTGACTTTTACACATGGGACAAGTTTTAATTGATTGAATAGAACTAGTACTATAATTATTGCTACTATTCTGCATTGTAACCATAGATTTATGTTTAATTTGGTGTTTAGTAGGAAAATGACTGTGCTCTTGATTAGAATTTCGTGATAGATCCAGTGTTTCACATAAATCATCTCGGTTACGCAAAAAAGTGTTAAAACACTCTTAAGTTAATCACATCATTTTTATTCATACGACCTTTGAACTCTTCCCACTCACGGAAAGTTTTTAAATCTAATTTATTTGCGAAAATGTGGATAAGAAGAGTATCCCAATGCATAACTGGTTCTCCAAGAGATTCCAGTGCTCGTAAATTCTTATTTAACGAATCAATTAGACGCTTTATATTAATTGATGATTCTTTCGTGATTGGTTCGACATTTAACAAAGCCGAAACATGATTTTGTATTAACAACCGTTTGTTATCGAATCTATCGCAAAGAAGTTTCCATGCAACCTCATAATTTTTTGCAGAAAATTCGATTGATTTTATAACTAATGCCGCCGTACCCTCAAGTGAGCCTCTCAAATAATGGAATTTATTTATATCATCTATTTCACTGTTAGAGTTGATTAGGCTAGAAAATGTGTCATGAAACTCCAACCATTGTTCATAAGAGCCACTAAATTTGGGTAATTGAATGGTGGGCAGTTTGACGATTTTATGTTTACCATAACTACTTGCTTCACTCATGCTATCTTTATCCGCAGAATATTTATTCAATATTTCCTGTGCCTTTGCAAGGAGTTTATAATAAGACGACTCAAACTCATTTCTCTCAGCATGTTGTACATCTAAGTTATCGACAATGCATTCGAGTTTTATCTGTACTTCGTCATATTGATCGAATAAAGATTTTTTATTTTACCTATGCGTAATCCCAACTCAGTGATGTCGGTAGGGCTCAACGAAGAAATATTGATTGTATTTAAATAAATGGAAAAAGCTGTCAGACGACCTTTGTAACTGCCTCTTTTCTTAATGAATTCTTTTTCATCAGACATTCTGGGAAGCAAGTGTTTCGTCAACCTGTAACGTTATACAATGATGCAAGTAAATCGTTATGTTATCACTAAGCAACTGGTTATTGTTCTATTTATTTGCCCTGTGTAATACAAATACAAATAATTAACTAAGCTAAAAGGGTTTAAATTTCCTTATAAAAATACAAATTTGCAATAACTTTAGTACTCAATAACTTTAAACAATATCTAACTACTTTAGCAAAACTACTACTTATAACAATTTGCTGATTTTACGAGTCTATTTAGTTATATAATATTAATAAACAGTCGTAATAAAGACAAAAAATAACTAAATAAAACAATAATAATTCGTAAAACAACAAAAAAGTATGCTACTTAATGAAAGCTTAAATAAGTAGGTAGGTTGAGGACGAACTTTAAGCAAAAGTTGCGATTAAAAAGAACAATTTAAGTATTAACCTTAATTATCAGGCAGCTTTTACCTACTAAATTTATCTGACTAGAGTGAAGGGTGGAAATTATGGCTTTTACCACTAAATAATTCTATATCGAGACTCCTTGATCCGTAAACTTTGACTCGACACAAGCCCGTATTTTCCACAACGATATCTCTTCCTTTTTTATTTTTGAATAATTCCACAGTGCTTCAATTCTTTAAATCCGGTTCGATCGAGGACCAAATGATACGGAAGGTTAGCTCAGGTAATGTTTAAAATGAAAAGCTGCGGTATCCGTTAAAGCAAATTTGTAATGTGCTCTGTTACAATGATGTGAGTGCAATGAATATTTCTTAGCTTAACAGAGAGAACTTATTACTAGCATGCACACTTATATGCGCAAGCGTCTTGCGATGAAAAGTTTATCAGGCGCTTCGCGAACACCACCATCTCCCGTGTGACCGGCCATGAAGCACATCGTTGCGTTTTGGTTGTAGCAGGAGATAGCCGTTTATATTTCATTTCATCTGTGAAATTAGTTGGTGAGCAGCGGCTTGACAATACTCTCGGTATAGTCGAGTCCATGGGCGACGGTTACCATTTACCATCAGATGGACCGTGGCTCGTATGCCACTACAAGCAATAAAAAAAAATCAGAATATCTATGAAATTATCAGTCTGACCAGCTTTAAGATTCTTGAAAGAGCTCAAAAATCTGCGTTGAATGCCGTAAACTACGAGAACATCGGTTCATTCATTTAAAAGTTATTGCGAATTGAAAATTCAACGAATAGTGTTTTCTTAAATCTCTGTCAGACTTTTGAGCTCAAAGAGCTCAAAGGCATTGACACGAAAATTATACTTTTGAGCTCTTCGAGCACACGAAAATTATACTTTTGAGTTCTTCGAGCACACGCAAATTATACTTTTGAGCTCTTCGAGCACACGCAAATTATACTTTTGAGCTCATCGAGCACACGCAAATTATACTTCTGAGCTCTTCGAGCACACGAAAATTATACTTTTGAGCTCTTAGAGCTAAAACAATTATACTCTTGGGCTCGAAGAGCTCAAAAGTATAATTTTCGTGTCGTTGTTCGTTGTTGTCGTTGTCGTGTCGTTGCTCGAAGAACTCAAACTTTGATAAAACTTAAGCTTAAGCAGTTGTATCAAATTAGCGGGAAGTTGCAGGGATGGCCTTTAGGGTCAACCGTATTCCAGATTTTTTTTCTTCTGTTAAGGCGGGAAACATGTACCTAACCGCACACCCCGTTGTTCGGGGCAATGAACAGGGTAGTGTTGTGGGGTCCTCAGCCACTGCCGTATGCTGTCTCTTCGCCTATATTGATGGATCACTGGAACTGTGTTACATTGCTTCAGTGGTACGCCGGTGACTTACCCTTTCGGGCACCCTCTACTGAGCGACGCATCCACACACAGAGCGTCGCACCTTCGCGAGAGGCCTTGCGGATGACGAACGTTCCCCGGTCCAGCCACCCGTAGCCTCAGCTAGGGCGGCATCAGGTATTTGCGGTTGCGAAGTCCCAGTCGCTGGCGGGAGTTTGGGTCTGCGGAAGAATCCTCCTCCCTGGCCCTCTCCACCGCTTCCTTCTGCGAGATGACTTCCTCGCAGAAGGCAGCGACCACGGCCCAATTCATGTCACTGCCAAGCATCGCTCTGACGACGCTCGGCAGCGAGAGGTCTCCCCCTATGGCAATTCATACACTGCTCCGCGCTCCGTCGCCTGGCGCGGAGTGGCAGATTTTAATATTGTATGCAAGTACATCGATTTGTATAGAAAACATGCCAGGTCCAACACACCAAAAACGCGCCACGGCGCGGGAGCGCATCCCGCTAGCACATTCTGCCGCCAGGCGCGGAGGCGCGGGGCGGACCGCAGCAGTAACACACTGCGCTCCGCAGTATCGCGCCTGTTTTCGTGCTAAGGACTTGTTCACTATGGATCTGGACACGGATTGCTCAATAAATAGTCAAAAGATGCAGTTGACATTCGTGTAAAGTTATAAAACTTGTCTTCATGTTTTCTTATGTCCATATAATTCAGTACAAATAAACCATTTCTCGATCTATTTCGTAAAAAAGAATGTATCCAATATCTTCTATTAGGTCTACTTATTTGCTTATACAAAAACCATATTGCTAAAACAATTTCGTCTTGAATGAGTTCAGTATTGCCCATTGTAACGTAACTAACACCACGACGACCAAATGTAAAGTGACCTTTAGTTTGCATCGCATACAAAGCCGTCAGGCGAGAAGGCGCGGTAAAATCTGCTCCAAGAGGCAGATCTGCTCCTCCGTCGCCGCGCGCGGGATCTGCTGCTCCGCGCCTCCGCGCCTGGGCGTGTCGCCAATGGGTGAATCGCCTATTTCCATTCCACGATGAGTTCACGGCCTCGTAGAGTAAAAATGTTCTGTGTTCACGGCGCTACTCGGCCCAAGCTGGACACGATTCAGGCGTGTGCCGTTCCTGTAGTATTACTTTACTTTTTGGTGTGCCGCGCCGTGTCCTCGTTGCAGCCAAGATTGGCAACTCTGACATCAATCAACCATACGGGTTCCGATCATCCGATGTATGCGCTCAGATGAAATAAACAAGTTAAGATGGTACTCTGCGAACAAAGAAGTGAGGCCGGTAAAAACTACGCCTTGCCGTGTACATGTACATACACAATTACGCACACACGTATAACGAAGCTACGCCTTGAATTGTCGGATTTGTCAGTCAAGCTTTCGCAGCGCGTCGATTAAAACGTCATCAAAAATATCATAATTTAGAAAGTAAAAATGCCGAATTGTGTTGTGAAAGGGTGTAAAAACCAAACTACAAGAGATAAAAAGCAGGATGGAATCACATTTCACACGTAAGTAAATTTGGAAACCAGTATTTTCAATATCAAAATAAAATTTTAGTTTATCGCTTCAATTGCTTGAATATTATAAAAGTTGCTCTATGGCTTGAAACATACAAATGTTGCCATTATAAACTATTATAGTTTACCCTATTTTTGGGAAATGTGACTCGTTTTTTTTACCCCCCACACAAAAAGGGGGTGTTATATTATATAGTGTAATTTTCTTAACTTGTCCTAAGACGTAAACAAACCGGACTGGGTACGAAAATCATGAGTTTTCATCAATCAGAAACTGTACCTAAGTTATGAGCGTCTTGATTATTACACTTGATATTACACACACATTACACTAAAAATTGCTAAAAATTAACTATTCAAACACAATAATTTTCATAAAATGTTTAAAATATCAGAATCCATTTCAACAGATAAAAAATGATCATCTTCATTTGACATTTCTAAATCCTAGATTGTCTTTGGATCGTAGGGATGCGAGAAGCCACTGAATTATTCTGACCAGTGAGTGAATTGTAACTATCATTTATAGAACATTATAAAAATAATATTATAAAATTTACCTGACTAATAAATCAGATTTTATTTTTATTGTATTGTTATAGTATTGTAGTATTGGAATTATTTAGATAACAAATCCCAACCATAGACTAAAACTATTATTTGATAAATAAATTTTTTTGCCGGTTTACTGGCGGAAACTTCCTGTCACGCCAAAATTTTGTGGATGAGATGGAAGCCCGCAAAAATATTATTGTCTTATGCCTGCCGCCTTATAATTGCGAATTAAACCCAATAGAAGTTATATGGGCACAGTTTTTTAACTGTGTTTTATTATTTTTGTGCTTTATTATTTTTGCAAACATAAGTTTTTACTTATGTTGGCAAAAATAACAGATCTTTTAAAATGGCTGAACTCAAGGAGTTAATTAAAGAAGGCTTAGGCCAAATTGGTAAGGTGTCTTGGAACAATTGCGTTAGTCACGTAATAAAAGAAGATGATAAAATGATGCAGCTTGACGGATTAATAGATGCTGCAACAGATGCACCGACCTCGAGTTTTATAATACACGTCGGATCAGAATTGGAAGACTCCTCTAGTGAAGGAACTAATGACTCAAATTAATAAAAGAAAATAATAATAACTTGTCGTTTTAGGCAAAGATGATTTTCAGAAATTATTTCTTTAATCATGATAGCGAAGCAGCATACTACATAAAAGAAATTATAAATGCTATTTATTCGCAGGGTTCCATTCCCAACTAAAATGAATTCTGAGGAAATCCTACATTATGAAAAACAGTCACAAACTTTATTTGTTCACTCATTCATTCGATAATGCCCCAACGCTATCAATTGTCTTTGGTTACCATGACGCCATTTCTGTTTACGTAATAAGACAAGTTAAGAAAAATACACTATAAGTTTGACCTGTCCGTTTGCTGTCTGTGTGCGTGAATGTCTGTCTGTGGCATCTTGACTCCTAAACGAATGGACCGATTATTATGCAGTTTTTTTTATTTAAAAGCTGACGTGATCGATTCAAACGATCGGTCTATTTATGTAGAAAATATTTCGGTAGATACAAAGAAAAAGAGAACTTTAGTACGAGCGGGAATCGAACCTGCGTCCCTTCCTTTCCGGGGAAGTGCTCTAATCCACTGAGCTATCGTACTCCCTTGCGGTCGTACCGAATTTCCTCATCACATTTGTCTTAACGATCACGTACGTTAACGACCACGTACGTGGGGTTTATTTCATGTCACAGATATGAAATGAAAGAATAAACGGCATCTTCTGTCACAACCAAAACACACTGATGTGCTTTTTACCAACCCGTTCGGGCCCGATAGTAATTACGGGTACTCCCAATTGGTTCCCAGACCTACGACCAGTAATGCAATGGGTGATAATTACTTACTTACCTTAGTCACGTGGTAAAGAATGGGATCGTGAGTCACAACTTATAACACTACAAGTGTTCTTAGTCCGTCAGCACACGGACAAAATTGTTAATTTATGTTATTACTTCAAAGAATATTTGTAATACAGGTACATAACTTTGTTCGCTTTTATTATTTTTTATTGCATATAGTGGCAGACGAGCCCCGGGCCCATCTGATAGTAAATGGTAACCGTCGCTCATGGACTCAACTATACCGAGAGTATTGTCAAACCGCTACTCACCATTTCATTTCACCGATATGAAATGAAAGAATTAACCGCTATCTCTTCCTACAGCCAAAATGCAACGATGTGCTTCATGGCCGGTCACACGGGAGATGGTGGTATCAACCCGCTCGGGCCCGATATCAAGTGAGTACTCTCACTTGGTACCCAGCCCTACCACCAGTCATGCAATGGATGATAATTGCTTACTTCCCTTAGTCGCCTCATACGACCCCCGTGGGAAAGAATGGGATGGGGACATATTCTTAGTCCGTTACCACACGGAATACAATCGCTTGTCGTAATAGTTGCCCCAAGGAGTGGCAAAACACGTGTAGAGAACGGTATAAATGTATTATTGGTGTGTGTTGTTGCGTCGCTTTAGCGCACTTGACTGTCTTTTAAAGCATACCATCATTTGTGTGAAAGTAGCTATTATTATAGCTATTATATATAGTATTTCTAGCTCTATATTATAGTTAGTATTTCTAGGAATAAGTAATCGTATACTTACTTACCACTTTACGTGTTTTTTAGATTTCCGAATAGAGATAAAAACATTAAAGAGAAATGGATTGCAGTCATTCGTGATAGTCGGAAGGAACCATCGTGGCAACCGACTAGCCGCAGTGTAGTTTGTTCAGCTCATTTTATAAGCGACGATTTTTACTACACAAAGAAAGGGTTACGTCGTGTGTTAAAAAACGGATATCCAAAGGTTAACTTCTATTAATTAACATTTTCGACACTAGTATGATACATTCATGTTAATGGCATTAATGCAACACTGACTTGTTTTTTCCATCAGATTTTACCAAACATAGTTAAAGGATCAGATAATGTGGACCTAAGCCAACCTCCCAGTGCTGTGAGTATTTATACAAATACATAAATTAATATAAAATAGGTTCTCCTATTTGATATTCTTCTGTTTATTCTTTTCCAGAAAGAAGAGCCTGCCGCACCAGATCTGTCAAATGATTTAAATCTAAGCCAGCCTTCTTCTTCATGTGCTGTAAGTGAAATAGTTACATACTTTCGGAAATATTCTCACACAAATAAGTCTAATTTTGATATCTCTTTGTAATATTACTTATTGTTTTCTTTTAGGTTCAAGCAGTACAATCAAATTCGTCAATTTTCGAGACCTCCAGGAAACACAAGCTACGGCAAAGAGTCTTATTGCTAGAAAATGCACTAAAAAAAGATAAAAGGAAAATAAAAACCTTAAACCAAAAAATTAGGCGTCTTCGCAAGAGAAACAAATCTTTAATAGAAATATTAGATAATCTGAAGAAGCAAAGCTATATAGATACAGACTTATTTAATGCATTAAACGGCAATATTGCTGTCGTTGACATTTCTAATGCAATAAACCGAAAAAAATAGAAAAAAAATATCATATATACACCTGCCATGAAAAAATATTGCCTCACTTTAAACTATCACTCACTTATGAGCCTCAGATATAAAGCCTATGAGTATGTTACAGCTACGTTCAATACGTGCCTTCCGCACCCCAAAACGTTAGCCAAGTGGTATGGGCACATAAAAGGAGAGCCTGGGTTCACGGAAAAGTCATTCCAAGCATTGAAAGCCAAATCCGAAATCAGCGATCATAAACCAATATGCAACTTAGTCTTTGACGAGGTGGCTACCCGGTCTCAAAAATTGTGGGATAGAAAGAAGTATATTGGCTTTGTGGATATGGGAACTGGTTCAGAAGAAACTGCTCCTTAGGCCTCTCAGTCATTAGTGTTTTTATTAGTCGGAATTTGGGATTTGGGGATCTTCCCATGTCCTTTCCACTACCGCCACTACTTTTTACATACACTTCGAGTCCGAATGGCTGATAGAACACTTGTTCTATCGTGTTTTAACATTTAATAATTAGTAACATTATTTTAAGGGCGGTGCTGCAGTCCCTTCAGCGGTGCCAAATTGACTATCGGTACATGGAAGTGTTGAAGGGCTTGTATAGAAACGCCACTATGTCGGTCCGAGTTCAGGACAAGAGCACAAAACCGATCAAACTGCAGAACAGGAGCAGCACAGGACCTGTGCCGCCTGCGTTCAACGACTGCCTGCGACTTTGACTAGGTCATCGGTCCACCTGGTGGGAGGCCGTCCTACGCTGTGCCGTCCGATACGCGGTCGTCACTCGAGAACCTTTGTTCCCCAACATTAGTCGTTTCGTCGAGCGATGTGGCCTACCCATTGCCACTTCAGCATGCTGCCCGGCGGGCTATGTCAGTTACTCCCGTTCTCCTACGGATTTCCGTATTACGAATCTTATCACGTAGAGAGATCTCAAGCATAGCCCGCTCCATGGCACGCTGAGTGACTTTGAGCCTTGATATAAGGCCAACATTAGGAGACCACGCCTCTGTTTCGTAAGTCATCACCACACACTGGTCGTAGACAATCTTCAGAGTTTCGGGGACATGACGTCTCCCTATCTAATGCCTTTCTGAAGTCGGATAGGTTTTGTACTCTTGTCTTGAACTCAGAAAGACATAGCACTGGCGTTTCTTTACAAGCACTTCAACACTTCGATGTACCGATAGTCAATTTGGCTGCTGAAGGCACCGCACAGGGCAATAAGCAGGAGCAGCACAGGACCGTGAAGAGATTGCAGCACCGCCCAAGTTTCGACCGAATTGAATGCTTTCTCATAATCCACAAACGCTAGACACAAATAATTTGTACCTACTTTAAAAGGGGCTGAACATGTCAAATGCTAAAAAATACAGATCAAAAATGTTTAAAAAACCGCGCCATCAAATAGTATGAATTTTAATTGCAAAATTAAACTTACTACAAGTATATTGGATTAATGCATGTAAATGCATTCCGATAAATGGCGTTGGTCGTTAAGACAAATGTGATGAGGTGATTGGGATGGCCAAAATGTCAGTCAGGCTTAGAGCACTTCCCCGGATTGGAAGCGACGCGGGTTTGATTCCCGCTCGCACTAAAGTTCTCTTTTTCCTCATTCACAAATAATTTGTATTTTATAAACTACGTTATAATTTTTTTATCTTGCCACTATATCGGAAACCTGAAATATATTTTAAAATCTAGGCTAGGCATTGCTAAATATCTAAATTATGTTTAAATAGTTATTTTCAATATATAATTTTAAAAACAATTTAAACTTTTTTTTTTAATGGTAAATATTTTTAGAGGTTGGTAACCTTGGATGGATGCCTAGGGGATGGAGTTGGAACTTGGAACTTATATTTTGATGTGGTAACACAGACATTTACTGATTTTGGTAGTTGTTGCACGTCGTTTCAGTTTTGTTTTGCACAAGTATAATAATATATTGGCGGTAAGTAAGCTTTATTTTGTTTTGTTGTTATTTGCATTTTTGTAAATATATGAAATCACTTATTTAAACTGAATATGAAATTTCAAAAGTTGGGTGTAAACAAATAATTCACTATTTCGCAACGTTCGTCAACTACGACTCCAATCGATGTTTACCTCGCTTCGCTCTTCTGTGCGTAGTAGTAACTAAAAAACGAATGATGTATATTTTTTTTGTTACAGATCTAATTTGTTTTGTTAGATTATTAACCAAGAACTCAAAATGGCTCTTGGAGGTGGAATGTCGTGCGTAAAATACCTTCTATTTTGCTTCAACCTTTTATTCGCGGTAAGTACATTTTTTTAAAAAATTGCAATTATAGTCACTTTTGAGTACTGTCTAAACAGCGTCCTATTTTATTAGTGTTTAGATAAATATAATTTATTATTATTTGGTTAATAGTTTATATAACGCAGTTATGTGGGTACCTCCCTATAAGTTGTGACTCATAAAGACAGTTTAAAATCGATTGCACAACTTTAGCATTGTAGGACAACATATTCTTAAAAATTTGTTAAATATAATAATGTCCAGTAATTAATCATAGTAATATCTACTATACTATAATAAATTCCTATATATACTCAGTCCTAAAGTATGTGTCTCATATCTATATTTTTTTAAATCCAAGCGAATAGTATTTAAAAAAGAAGAACAGTGTTGACAAGAATTTATAAGAGAATTTTATTTTCTAGCTCACTGGTTTAATTATCCTGATTGCGGGCATAAAAGCCGAGATCAATTCTTCACCATACATTGACCTGACCGACTCCAACTTCTACACATCTGGTCCTGTTGTCCTTATCATTGTTGGAGTGATTGTATTCATTGTGGCCTTCTTTGGTTGCTGTGGTGCTGTTAAGGAGAACCATTGCATGATAGTTACGGTGAGTCTTTAAAATTTTGCTTCAATGTAAGTAGTCACAACGGACCTTTGTGTCTCTGAAGTTGGCTTCAAGATACTGCGCAGCAGCTATTTTTGTGTCGCAAGGCATGTGCGTCTTCTACACTTTACATTAATCAAAAAATGTTAGATTATAATCAAACAATTGTAATTGATAATCATATTATTTATCAATCATATAAAAAATGTGGACTCTTCTATATCTAGATTAAAGTTTATTCACTAAAATTGCTTATATATTTTTTATTATATATAAATATAAAAATAATAATAGAAACAAAACAATTAGATATGAAAACATGATCTCATTCAATTGTTTTGTTAATCAGGTAATAACATTGCAATTGGGCAGCACTAATCGTATGATTCTGTCACAAATCCCACTTCTTGCTCTGTGCCTAACTTCAGACACAAATATCCATTGTGACTACTATGTGTATTTATATTTTTTCAAATTTAGTCCTATGTATTATTTTTTTCTACTAGGAACTTCTTGCAGCATTTTTGTTTTTTTTTTGTTAAGACAAGAAATTATTTAGTTGGCTGCTAGCTAACAGTCTGTGATCCACAAGAGTTATTTAAAAACCTTAGTTTGATAGTGCTTAATTTTCTCCTAGCTACAACATAGCATAGACTACTATAAAAGTATACATATTTCTCCCAGACTTTTACCTCTTTGCTGAATGAGTCTTGTGGAGTCATTCTGTTTGTTAAAATTAATATCAAATGCAATAATTTAATTATTGTCAATAATCACATAATCAAAGCAGCATTTATGAATTCTGTTAATAACTGTAATGACTTTTTAATTATTATGGAATATATATTTTCTGAATTTCTGTCAAATTATGATTTAGTTATCTACAGTTTGAAGTCGATAATAATAATTTTTGTTTCTTGTCTTAATTTTTAGTTTAAACTGGCCTTTTCACGTGGGTTGGCCGCAGTGTTTTGGTTATATCTAATATAATAATCTAATCAAGATCTATCAAATAAAAAAGTTTTATCAAAATCCGTGTTAGTTTTGCGTGATTCGCGAACAAACATACAGACAGACACCAAACAAAACTCCTAAAAGTTATTGCTATGGCTTCTGTTGCTGTTACATTCAATGTGTCATAAATATGTCAGTACTTTCCTTCTGTTACAATTTTATTACACAGAGTAGATTATTAGAACCTACTTGTAATTTAGAATACATCAGATGCAAATATAGCCATACAGGGAAATATGCTATTAATATGTATAATTAATATCTTCAAAACAAAGGTATTAATATCTTCAAAAAAAAAGGTATTCTTTATTTACAAATTTTGATTAACCAACTGCTGCTGTAAAGAAACAAAAAAAAAAGCTGCTGTAAGAAAAGTATTGTGTTTAGGATGAGTGTCCCCTTTCATGAGTCACATTGTAAAAACCGACACACGGTTCACACAAACACGCATGTTTTATAAATATCGTATCAATCCAGAGATAAGCATGAGTCGTTATGATACTACATACTATTCCACAGTAACGCTTAAATTAAAATACCTCTGATGGTATATTCCGACCACGGTTTATTGTTAGGCTTATTATTTATGTCATAAAGCACTCATTACCTAGTTGCACCTAATAATGAAAAGTAGGTACTTTAATTATTAGTTATATTAGGATACTGACCTCACATTCCAAGTGTGCGTTCGATTTCAAAGCAGGACAAGGGTTTACATTGTGTCTATGAAATTGTATATTTCTTAGTTTCCTGTGATACAGGGATCGTTGCCTAGTGCTAGGAGTTTAAAAGAACAATTTTTTTTTATTGCATTTAGTGGCAGACGAGCCACGGCCCATCTGATGGTAAATGGTAACCGTCGGTCATGGACTCAACTATACCGAAAGTATTGTCAAGCCGCTGCTCACCATTTCATTTCACAGATATGAAATGAAAGCATAAACGGCTATCTCCTGCTACAGAAAAAACGCAACGATGTGCTTTATGGCCCCGGTCACAGTGGTGGTACCAACACGCTAGGGCCCGATACCAAGTGAGTACTCCCACTTGGTACCGAAATTTTAAATGGTTATGAAGGTAGACGAGCGACAGCCCCTCTGACAGTAGGTACCTAAGTGGTAGCCGCCGCTCATGGACTCCACAATACTAAGAATGCTGCTCGCTGTTTTATTTCGCGTAGGGACAATGAATTAATACTATATATTATATGACTATCTCCCGTTACAACCAAAACACCGAGATGCAACACAATTCGTTACTCTGCATACGGTGTTATAACTCAAAACTGAAAAGTAAGTCGCAATTGAAACTGTCGGCTCTTTTCTGTAACATCATATACATTTCAAAAAGGTGAGTCTTCTGAATTTTATACACGCGTTTACACTTAAGTGCTCTAGCCAGTATATTTATTATAGCCTTAAAAAGTGCACATGAATGTGTTCTGTAGTGAAATCCTGCCCTCAAAATCATCTAGAAACCTTTATAATAACACACAAATAAAGTAATTTTAAAATAATATACTAATATTGTGTGTATCAGTATTATGTAGTGTATGTTCTCATTAAATACATGTTTTGAAAGTCTTCCTCTATGCAAAGTATTTTTTCAGGACGTGTTTTATATTTTATACCGACCCTCTCGTAGTGTGTACGTAATCCCACTTGGTACCCAACAATACCACCAGTAAAGCAATGGTTTTAGTCCATCTCCACACAGAATATATGTCGTACTTACAATGTCTAAAAAGCCAACTTGTGTAAAAAATGTAATATACATAGCTAGTTACGTTGTTTGTTTTATAATTTGTTCATACCCTAACACGGATTTGTTATCGGATAGCGTCTCATTGTCCGGCATAATCAAATCAAACACGCACAATTTTTTATCATCTTTTCTATCTAACGGTTACGACGTATTCCCCTATGTACATATCCAAATGTATGACTAAGTATTTCCATCGAATTTAGTAGAATGTTATTCTGTCAATATTTGTATAAATTTTACAGATATGAAAACTAGCCAAGTCACACCTCAGGCTTCAATATATTAACTTAGGAATATTTTTTTCCTAAGTTATAAGAAGAAATGATAATATTTTAAGTTGTTATAAAATATTTTATGTTGTTATAAATTAATTTCAGAACTGATCATTGAACTTGGCACCCAATTAGATCTCACTTGTTTTGTCGTTGAAGTCAACAACCAAGGCATATATCATAATATTGAACATGGCCTCATTTCACATTTATGTTTTTGATGGGATTTTAATTACTATATAAGTATATATAATGTCATGTATGTGTAAACTAATTTATGTTTCTTGTTAAACGTGATCAATTTGCTTACGCGAGATATTTATAATTAGTAAGCAAATCGCAATATTAATAAACGAGCAACATACGTGAGAATTTAACTTTTGTTGTATTAGAAATATAATTGAAATAGCCGGGTAGGTTACCAGAAGCGAGCTATTTACATACATCATCGCGAAGGTAACATTTTGTTATTGATTGAATAATTTGCGTTATTTTTACTACTTCCTTACGTGGAGCTCAAAATTTGATTTATAGAGTCGTTTAGGTATATCCCACAGGGACAAGATAAAACATATTTTATACATTTGTCCAGGCTCTCTTTTATCTGTATACATAATTTCGTAAAAACCCCTTTATTTGTCAAGTCTATGTGCCATAAATAGTTATCCTACGGGAACTATTCATATTTCCGGGGAGAAAAGTATCCTATGTTAATCCAGAGTCTCATATCTAATTGCCAAACTTTATCTAAATACGCTCAGTTCACACAACATCTTATCGGTTATATCGCACCTTGCATTTTTTACACAGACAAGCGTTTAAACCTTCCTCTGAATGCATTCTTTCATAGTGCAAAATTTGATTGAAATTTGCGTTAGATTTAGACATGAAAATCTAACTAACAGACGGTTACGTTTACATTTATAATATTAACATGGGATGGGTAATTGTTACTGAGTTGAGTTAGATATGAGTATACATTTATAAAACAAAGTCCTTAGTGAAATTTTATTCAAATTGTATCACTGAGTGCTATATAACATTGCTGACGTATTAATCTAGCTTAACTATGCATATAAAAAGTATATAAGTACATACGTAAACTAATTTTAATATTTATGTAATCTCAAAAAGTGCTGGGTGAACAATTGTGTCGTAGAAATCTTTGTATTCTATTCAAGCAAATAATTATGTTCTGCTAATCTTCAATCTATAACTGTCCCATTAGGAACAAGTTGAAACTATGAAATTCCTCGTGGTTCAGCTTGAACTTCACACCACATAATAAGGTCTAAAGGAAGACTTAATTATGTCATCGTAATAATCGAACTTTCTATGAAAGCTTGTAACTTGTTTCAGATCGAGCGACGTCTTTTCTATTTAGTTGGTATTTATAGTAACAAATACCTAATGAAAACGAAAGTTCGTCTAACGTTTCGTTTTTCACTCTAAGGGGTATACTATCCTTTCCTTATTGTCCTTCATCTTCCCTACCCTTATCGTTGGAGTTGGCGACGCGCGAGTGATGTGTCTGGAATTGCTAGCATAGTGATACGTGTAGTGTGTTTAATATGAATTCGAATAGAACCAAATTGTCAAAAGGTAACGGGCGTCATCAAATACGCCGTTAATGTCAACCCTAAGATTATCTTTATTATGGAATTCATTTAAATTTGGAAAGTACAGATATGTGAATTCTTAATAATTAAAATCAACATACTTTTGTGCAAATAAAATCTGCGCTCTTTCGTGAAAATAGTGCAACACATACCTACATTATTATCCCAAACTCATAGTTAGAACTCTTTAAACGCCGTCTGTTCTTGTAACCAGACACGTTCAATGTTTCCCCGTTTCAAATATCTGGAAATCAATATTTCAACCGCAAAGCTACTCTACTTAGTTGGTGAAATTAAAATGAAATTAAGCGACAGGAAAGAGTTTTCTACAGTTTCATATAAGTGCGACCTTTAGCAGAACGGAGCATCGTGAAGAGATGACCCAGAGAATACTTGGCCACGATTCGTGTTTCGCCGTAACAAAGCGCCGCTAAAGTCACCTCCTTGACCCACATTTCCAAAAATATAATATCTTACCCTTGTTACTTTTGCTTGTTAATTTTCTGTTATCGAGGTTCCCTGCAAAATGAAAGAATGTTTTTCAAACAGGATTCTCTTTAAGACGAATTTCCTGTGACCTTAGAAATTTCGTAAAAATGATGCATTTGTAAATGGCGTTTTTTATAACCGGATATTCGCTCTGAGCTGTTTAAGTTACAACAAGTTTGAAAATAATCTTCTTGTTTCTTTCAAGTCATTCTTATTTAAGTAGTTTTTTATTTTCCTGTATGTATATTTTTACCTGTAGGATATCAATATAGCTTCAGTAGTCGTAATATGCAATCTAAAGTGCAAAATAAAGACTTGTAGATAGCTACAAGTCTTTATTTTGGACATGAGATCTGATAATCTGAGTGTGAATACAGAAAGCAGTGTGCATAGAGTAAGTATAATAAAGTGTATAGCAGTGTGAATGCAGAACCCAACCGGTCGTGTCCTTACATCATCAGCTCCAGGGACGATTAACGCTCCATCATTTCTTTAATGAGTTTTGTTGTGATATTGCTTGTTGTAATGGACCTTTACTACTGTTTTAAAGTCGTAGTGGTAGTGTGAGTGGCGACCGCGTATGTATAGACATACGGTTACACCTAATTAAATATAAAAGCGTTGATCACGACGACGTGACGTGCGAATGAGACATTATAGATATTCAATTATTTTAAAACTAGTAGTGCTGCTAGAACTAGTATCAACCGCGTCTTGGTCTGCGTTGCTCACTAAACACGATAAAAATTATTAAAATCTTTGTTTCTTAAAACTTTAATAACGTTATATTAAATAAGGTTATAGCAGTATTCTTTTGGATTTTAGTCTATCCAGTAGTTATTTGATGCGCGGACAACGGCTGACCTACCTACCATTTTAATTATACAAGATATAATGGAAAGGAATACAACATGGCGATTTTAACCGTTAATGTCGTCGTTCACTCGATTAAACCAGTTCCGAGTGTATCCTTTCAATTAATTGAACAGCTTTTGATATTGTATTTTGCAGAATTGTACCATATTTTTTAAATGTGTACCTACAAATTTGATTCACAATGTTACTACCTACTAGTATGTAATCAATCAGACCCTCTTTAGGCATTGTAGCATCAGATCATATACGAGACTAGATTTACAGTAATATTAAAGGGTGGAAATGCGAAATCGAAAATAATAGTCACGAGCAGGATTCACCTGCATCTCCTGGAAACCCGTCCAGATGCTTTGCCAATTCAGTCATCGTGACAACTGCTTAGGCCTACGAATTTCGATAACACACTTCTTCTTAATGTCACTGGGTGACGTCTACGTCATCCGTCGTATGTATTGGCATACATTTTACATTAAACACAAAGTGAAAAATGTGAAATCGAAAATAACTTTTTTTCACTTTGTGTTTAATGTATAGTGCTAAGCATGTCAAATGCTAAAATATATATAAAAATATCTAAATACATTTTAGATTTCACACTTTCGCACTCTGTGTTCATTTGTATGGCTAAGCATGTCAAATGCTTAAAACATATATAAATATTAAGATATAGGGCTGCGTTGTTTGCTATGAATCTTAATTTTAGTTCTGAGAAGTTGTCACAATGGCTTAATTCTCAAAGCATCTGGGACGGTTTGCCAGGAGATGCAGTTTCAAACTAATCCTGCTCGTGACTATTATTTTCTATTTCACATTTTCACACTTGGTGTTTAGCCAAGCATGTCAAATGGTTAAAAAATATCAAAATACTAAAAGGGATCAGAGTGAGAAAGATTTAGGCCGTAGACCGCCAAGCTGGCCCATCGAGTATTGGCAGTCTTCACAAGCCGTTGTAAATAATTTCTAAAACATACGAGTTTTCTCATGGTGGTCTGTTTTTTGTATACTACATGGGTGACAACAAGCATATGGTCGAACTTATGGCGCACATCATTTCGAATGTTCAGTAGTGTGCTCTGCGAGGTCTGGACAGTCTGGGGATCGAAATCGATACCACTGTCTTTGCACTCCTTGCTTTTACTGCTAGGCTATCACTGCAAACTAACAATACAGTCCTCTATTTGATCTTAGTCACCGAATTCATATAATTGTTTTGTCACTCTAACCACTCTACCTAAATTTTAATAATTCGTTGTTGTTTTATTAAAAGCTTTTTTTATTGGGGGCCGTGTGGGGCCTGCTTTAGAATTGTCGCACTCCTTCTCCACCCATGGGAGTCGTAAGAGCCGACTGAGGGAATACCGAGAGAGTGGGCAGCAACACTCCCCCGAGTATTAAAAACATCCACTGCGATCGCCAACCCGCCTGCCAAGCGTGGCGATTACGGCACTATCCCCCATATGAGTGAAACAGCACAGGACTGCTCTTTGTGGCGTTCTCTTGAGGACGCATATGTCCAGCAGTGGACGTCGAAAGGCTGATGGATAAACGCTTTGTGATCTCACCATTGGTTTTGTCAATAGATTTTGTTAATAGATGCCACTGCTTTTAATAGACTTATTCTTATTATTAATATAAGACATACGTCATTTTGAATTAAAATAATGAAGTAATTAATCTTTATTATATATAGAAAATGAATAGTTAAAATATTTTTTGAAACACGTAAAAATTTAATAGAGCTGGATGGGGCGTTGGAAATACGCAACTCTAGGATTATAATCCAACTGAATTGAAAATTATTACAAGAGGTAGTAAAACATCAATCTACTGTCATATGTCATACGTAAACTGATCCATTTACATTCAAGCTTCATTGTTATAAGTTCCAGCTCATGCCCTCAAAATCAGACCGTATTTGTAATAGTATGATTTTCCAGCTAGTCCGCTAATAAATGATAATTCTATGGGAATTCAGTAATGTTTTAATTCAACACATGATTTAGTTATCAGGTTTTTTCATGGCAAACTATGTATGGACGCAGAGCATTGTCCTGTTAATACATTGTTGTGAAAAATACGAGCTAACTTATCATAGTCAAACAAGTAATTGAGCACTAGTCATAACAACAATAATCGCGATTATTTATAAAAAATACGACCTGTTTATCAAAGTTCATTTAACAATAATAAAATTTGTCCCCACGGTATCATAGTATGATAATCAAGTTTTAGCTCTCAGCTCGTTGAGGTTAAGATGAACAAAGGGCTGTAAAGGACAAACGCATGTATTTATGAGCCCTTTACTTATTCAATTAATGGGAACAGATATTAGGATAAATAATTGATTGCGAAAAAACAAAAGTTGTTGTGGGTGGAATGCGAACCCCCGATTTATGGAAATCTGTTTGCTTAGTTACCGTACCAGCATTTACGTATTCGTAATTATCGATTTGTAATAACATGTGTATACATGTGTATTGGGAGACTCCCACGTCATCAATCGAATGTATGTTCATACAAGTTCATAACAAGTGCTCATAACTAAACGATGTCCTGTATTGTAATTTTAATAAAAAGTTATGTTATTACATACATTTTAGAATATGTTCAACTGAAAGACCTGTAATTTGCATTGTCTTTCTCTCGGTTGATACGTTAAAATCGATATTTAGACGTGTCGTCAATGAACTCCACTAACCATCGCCAGCATGGCAATGTTGGCTCGTCTCGCCAATTTAATATTCGAGTACGATGTTGGTACGATTTACGTATACTTATATTTTTGGGCGTATTTAAAATATTGAGTCTGTATCAATAACGTGCTCCTCACGTTTTGCTTGTGTTTATTATGTTTTGAAGTTCTACTTGATATTATATATTAATGTTAAGTACGTAATACCTATTTATTTTGTAAATAAAATAAGGCAAACGAGAATAATAACATATTAATAAAGGGATTGTCATAAACGCTTGTAGAACAGTGGGTCTAGCCAAGTTGCATTCTATGATCGTTAACGCTATAAAAAACTATTTAAATGTGTAGAAATTTGACATCTTTAACAATATCTATAACGGTAAGTCACTTAGTGGCTTAACGTTAGAGATGTCAAATTTCCATACATTTTAATAGTTTTCTATTAGCGTTAGCGATTATAGAATGCAACTTGGCTAGGCCCACTGAATCAAATAATCAATGTATTAGATTGGCATAAAAAGGCTACGACATCGTAAGCGTAACCGACTGTTAATCCCATATATTGATTATTCTATTATATTTCTATTCTATTCTACAACCTTTATGCAACTTGACTAGGGGGGCTGGTAATACTAAGTTACAAAAAATAAGGACAACGCTAGTTTGCATCTAAACGAATAACCGCAACGAAGCTGCTGATTGTCAGCCGCTCTTTGTAATATATGTTAATACCTAACATACAGTTGACAATTGTCCATACAATATATAATAGATACATCAATACCGTTATAGATACATTGTTCAAATTAGAACTGACAGAATAGTTAGCAGCCTTGAGATATTGACGATACAAGAGAGCATTTAGACAGTTTACACAACTAAAATCAACTTGTTGTTGATAGTCAAGAGATAGTACAACCAAGCCACTGCCCACCTAGAAGAATTGACACTATGCTCATTGTTCAATACTTAAGTGGAAATCTTCTGCCGTCTATGTCATACATAGAGAAAGGAGGATAATCTATACAGTAGAATTATTTTTGAAGTAACGGCATCTTTAGCGTCGTTGTGACTGTGTTTCCTACTATATAAGCAAAAATATTATATAAAGCAATTTTTTTATAATTGCACTAAATCCATGCTGAATTTAAAAGTAAAATAATATATAGAAACTAGGTATTTGTATTTAGATTGGGTGCAGTTCAAAATTCATAAATCGAATTGCCTTTTGGAAACAAAGACTTAACGTTTTCATTTTATGTTTAAGTAATAATAACTTAAGTACATCTTACATTGACCACCCATGGATGGTAATGATACCAGACGCCTGACAAACATGGCGACTACTTACGTCACTAACAAGTAGGTACTCAGTATCACATAATATACTTTTTGATCTGTAGTCTAGCACTTGACACGTTCAGCTACTTAAAGAACAAATTATTTGTGAGTGTGGAAAAAGATAAGTTTAGTACGAGCTCCACATCACATTTGCTGTAAAGACAAATGTATTGTGGAGATTGGGAACGGCCGTCGGTCAGTGCGATGGCTTAGCGGTCAAGAGCACTTCCCCGGATTGGTAGGGACGCAGGTTCGCAGCCCGCTCGCACTAAACTTCTCTTTTTCCACATTCACAAATAACATAATATTCTTTCGGGAAAGTGATGTTTTTGAAGGCATGACGTCATAGCACAAACAAGATTATAATATTATGGGCCTACTCCCTCGTATTCGACAGTCAGTTCAGTCGTCATTACACCACACATCCGGTTGTTTATGATGTGATTCTGATAATTTTTAATGCTTCAGTTCTCTGTCTCTGTATGTCGATTCATCATTACTGAAGGTCGCTACTTCCAACACTAGGGTTCTCCTCTTGTCCAAAAACCGCCGACTTCGCCCCTTTTTTTTTGTTAAGGCGGGATAAATGTAGTGTACATTGTCGGGCCTTACCCACTAAAAAATCCCGCCGTCTTTTCGCCTGTATTGGCGGCCCTGCTTAATTTATTTTTACTAGTAGTACCTACTACCTACTCTAATGGTAGATAGAGCCTTGCTTATCCCAGCACGAATGTGCCGACTCGATCGATACCTTGGTGTTGCTAGAGTCTAGGATAATAATCGCTTACCATCAGTTGGGCCGTATGGATTTTGTTCGCCATCCATGGAGTATAAAAAAAATATGCGTTTACAAAATCTCTATATTCAAGTCCACTTTACTTGATTAATCTATTTGATCATATCGTCTTATATCCATTATTTTGATATTTCTTGATTAATTAGTCGCTGTTTAACCAAATTTCACTAACATTTTACAACACAGCTTAAGATAGCGTCATTATTTAATAAACTCATCAAACATGAGCAATTGACCGCGATGAAGCTAACTTGCCACCTTTGACACATGCCGTATTCTGCCGTCTCCCGGCTAAATGGTTACATCCTTTTCTACTTAAAACGACAAGTAAAGATGCTCGTTCGTATCACAACAATGGACTAATATTTCAAAGTAAAGAATCTGCTATTTGTAGGTATATATTGAACATGCACCGGTAAGTACGACATTGTATAATATATGTCATCACCTAAGCGGCTCATTCCCAGAATGTCTCATGACGAAATTATAAATTAACCTATTTAGTTGGCATGATTATACCTTCCTTCATTAATCCAAGTCTGTGTTATTATAGGTATTTAGTTAGCTGCTCAGAACTATTCATACACAAGATTTTATCTTAGTAAGTATAGATAAACTAGAAAAATCTTTACTAATGTCATAAGTGCGAAGATGCTCTTGTTTAGATTTTTTTTATATATTTTTAGCATTTGACATTTACATTATACACAAAGTGGAAAATGTGAAATCGAAAATAACAGTAACAACATCCACTGCGATCGCCAACCCGCCTGCCAAGCGTGGCGATTACGGCACTATCCCCCATTCTTGGGGAGGCCTATGTCCAGCAGTGGACTTTAAAAGGCTGATGGATGGATGGATAGATGCAGGTTCCAAATCCTGCTCGTGACAGTTATTTTCGATTTCACATTTTCCACTTTGAGTTTTATGCTCTTGTTTGTTACGCTTTCACGTCATTACTTTTCAACCTGTCATCATGAAATTTGGCAAAGGTACATAAAGCATATTGGCATACAGAAAGGCCATCTTTTGCCCGAAAAAACGTATAGTTCTTATGGGGTAGCAATTTTTGCATACAAATCATAAGACCGTGTCATGTGCCTTGCAGTAACGCATTTATAACGTGAAATCGACGCGGACGAATTCGTGGTCAGAAACTATGTAGTACTGTCCCGCGGACAGTAACTACTACTTTCCGTATAAATAATTGTATTAGGTACTTAACTACCAAGTATTTAGAATATACTTGCATATTACCTAATACCTACTAACACTTTGTTAGATTCAAGACGAAATTAATTCTATCATACACCACAAGAAGAGTACATACCAGAAACTGGGTTAGCCCTTCATATATACAAATGTACCTATACGTATAATATACGTGTGGGAAAGAATGAGTTGGTTTATTTTATCAATGAATATGTGTCCAAAATAAGCACATAAACTAACACTAAAACTCCACTCGCTAAGTCAACATTTATTTCATAGAGGTATCTACTTTCATATAAAACTACATATTTCAGTATAAATATTATCTATTAAGTAACGAAACGTTACACCACTGAGTTAGATAATTTTATAATATATGCATAATTATATTGTTTTCTTCGTGAGACGAGCAAAGTAATTGTCGTAAAAGAGGTCACGTACTAGCGTTTTTAGCGAAGAAGAAATAGCCTGCACGACCCACCACACGGTCCTCTCGCGTAGAACATTTGCATTAGAGGTGGTCGTTCAATCAATAAACTTCATTCGTCAACGAGTTAACTGTTAATCATCAATGAAAAAACAGGTTGAAAATATTAGCTGTTAATTTACATCAACGCCCAAGACTATCATTATTTTATTCAGTTTAAAAAAAACAGTTGTAAATATAAATTTGCATACCTGCTAAAAAAAACTGTCATCTCAACATTTACATGACATGCCAATAGTCATAATGGTTAGTACATTATTAGGGCGTCATCAGCGTTTCATTCCAGAGACTAATAATTATGTAATTAAATTCGTGAATGGAATAGTCTTATGTTTTTTTATGTCTGGACTCTAAAGATGGAAGATACTTCCATAAGGTACATAAGTAAAAATACTATTTTTATTATAATAAATTAATGAAATCACCCATTCTTAAATATATTAATCACCAACATTCAGCTCTTATGAAGCTGTAAGGTATTCGAAAAGTCTTCGGAATAATTGAACATTAAATTAACGCGATAGATTCCGTTGAAGTGGTTTTATTTCTTAAGTAAAAAGAGGTTGTTTTTCTTAACCATAATGACAGTATTCCTTAAGCCTAACCTAAATGCGGTGGCAACATTGAAAGATTCAAACAAAATGTTAGTTCATTCAAGAAAGTTGTACTTGTTCTTCGTTACACAGAACTTATAATTGGCCAAGTTAAACGTTCCAAAAAGGGCCATTGTACTGAGTACACAATAAAAACGAAAGACCCGTGCAAACACAGGTCCCTCTTAAATTACACAACTATACTGCTATGTGTTTCGGTGGCGACTAATAACGGCACTCACCAGGTTTCACATCTGACAAAATAATAAAATGATGAAGTATACAACCTGTATTTCTAAATAAGTAATTCTCTGTCAGTTTTACAGAATAATCTACGTATGCACATGGCAATTTTATATGAACAGTAGTATTGTTTAACAACCACAGCTAAAATAGTACCTACTTATTTGATAAACTTAATTCAGTTAAATGATTAAACCTCGTTCGGACGTGATAGCATATTACAGTCAAACTCAACGCTGTGGGCGAGTGGAATTTCCTGTTACGTCATAATCACAACCATTAAAAAATGTATGTAATTAAATTCGTGTTTTGTCCTACGCTATCCGCAACTCACTTAGTGCAGCCGTAAATTGACCACTCGCCACCTTCACTTTTATGCACTTACTAGCGTATTACCAGCGGCTTTGCACGTGTCATAGTGAAAAATCCATTTAAAATTTTTGTTTCAACTCTTTTTCCGTCCCACTATTGGGCACGGGTCTCCTCTCATGGTGAGAGGGATTAGATCATAGTTCACCAAGCTGACCCAATGCGGGTTGGCAGACTTAAAAAGCGTTCGTGTAAATCTCTCAGGCATGGAGGTTTTTTTTTAAAATGGCCGTGTGGGGCCGGCTTTATAATTGTCCCACCCCTCTCTACCCACGGGAGTCGTAAGAACCGACTGAGGGAATACCGGGGGAGTGTGCAGCAGCACTCCCTCGTGTATTAACAACATCCACTGCGATCGCCAACCCGCCTGCCAAGCGTGGCGATTACGGCATTAACACCCATGACGAGACCGCTCGTTGTGGCGTTCTCTTGGGAAGGCCTATGTCCAGCAGTGGACGTTGAAAGGCTGGATGGATGGATGGATGCAGGTTTCGTCAAAATGTTTTCCTTCACCGAGCAGAGATAAATTGTAAAAAAAAACACAGGTACTTACTTCGAAAAATCAAAGGTGTGTTACGAGGTCTGGTCCTGGACTGGGGATCAAACTCCATACCAGTCATACCAGTATCTTTGCAGTCTTTGGTTTTACTATATATATGTATATCACTGCTCTATATCTCTATAATATTTTCTTGCTTACCTAAAGAAATCCATATGATTACGTAAACTTTCACGGTCCTCTAGAGCCCCAAAAGTTTGGGCTGTATGTTGATATATCAAGTCAATCTGTATATATTAATGGGTGTCGCTGGCTTGGGAGGCCTATGACCAGCAGTGAACGATGATAGGCTGACGAATTATAATATGTTTGTTTCATGTATGATTAACGTAAATCTGAGTCATTTTTATTATAAGTAACCTATCGCTTGAATTTCTATATTTTTTCCGCATGTGGGAATTTCACATATTAAATCTTCGCCGTAGGTAAATTTACTTCACCACAACTGAAAATACCTACCCTTGCTAACCTGGTAGGGATGATGGATTATTGGTGTTTGAGCAGCATTTATGTGTATAAACAATATTGAACAAAGTTGGGGTTGCTAAATGTGCAGGATACGCCTACTAGAAAGGAAAAGCTTAATTTTGTAACACTCTTCAATTTATAACCCAAGCAAGATTACCTCTCTATTATTTATTTAAAAAAATGGCAATAATTGTCAGCCCAGTGGCAGTCATCTCAATTTTGGCTGGCTGTGCGTTCTATCTTGCCATCATCGCATCGTTTATAGTTATAACTACTAACGTGGCTAACAATGAGTGCACATTATGGGTGCCGTAAACTTAATAAAGTGCGTTAAAGTACCTATGAAGGTAACGAATAATTATTTCCTGTTAATGAGATCAGCATGAGAAACTGAAACTGACACGTTAATTTTGAGCACAAAATACTCATAAGTAGGTACCTTCTGATCACGCCTTTTAAATATGTTGTCCACTAGGTGCCGTTTATTTGTATAGATTTCATCGATAAAACGTAAAGGTCACGCGGGCGTGCCATACAAAGAACACCCGATCTCTCGTTTTTGTTAATAGTTGCGCGTTTTCCAAATTATAATTTACTGTGCTAATACTGCCAATTTGAAACGGTGGATTGGTTATCATGCGAATATAAAATAGGCATTTTTATCATCTATACTTATCATTATATCTTTTATTATTATTTTATATTAGAAAATGCAAATCTGCATAAATGATTTACGTGGCACACGTACAAATACACAACACACAGAGCGGTGACAAAGCACACACCAAGGCTTCGGATAACTTACACATATTTTGTAGAGCACATTATTCTAACCAACAATGGTCAAAATGTGATGCCGCTTCGATTTTTGTTTTTTTTGCTTTGATGCGCCTTTAACCTTGTCGCTCGAGCTATCAACAAGCAATTTTGCAAACTTTGTTTACAAATTTTCACTGCTCGATGAAGGACAACATCATGAGAATACTCGCATGACTAAGAGATTTTCTCGACGGCTTATAATGTCGGCTAGGCCAAAGACATAATGGTGGACCACAAATATTTCCCACTCACTCTGAGAAAAGACCCGAACATAACATAAAACATTGATAAAGTTGAGAAAATAATTATAAATACAAAAAACAGCATAATTATTTTATTTGTATCTTGGATGAGTCAATCGCTATCTATAACCAGAGTGGGTTCAATATAATTTCATACGAGGTCATAAATGTTCAACCTCATAATTTGTGTCATCGAACATGACTTATTAGATTCAATCATATTGCACGGTCGACTGGAAAGTGTCAGATCACCTTGAATTCTCCTGATAACAAAGAGATGTACACGCCCGTATTTAAATCTATTCATTTGCATTAACCTGCTTTTAAATAAATTTAAAGGATAGTCTTTCCAGTTCTTAATTATGTTTGTTCACACAAAAAGTGAAAGTAACCCCAAATATTAATAATAATTATATGCCTACCTAAGTGTATAATTATGTCGTTTTAGTTGTTGGTCGACGCGTGATGAATTAGCTGGCTGTGGTTGAAATAAAAGACTTTAGACACGTGGTCGTCTATTTATTAGACATTTAGCAGACTTGACCAAGAACGTGTTATCAAGGACTTTTTCTTGAGAGCATATATGCTGCTTACTGGCTTTAATATCTACTAAACATATTTTATTTTAATAAGCTGTATGGTTCATTGGATTGGACAGAACTAAAGGGTTATGCCATCTAAAGTAGATATGACATGAAATAGATACTTAAAGATATTTAATTTTTCATCCATCAGCCTTTCAACGTCCACTGCTAGGCATAGGCCTACTTCAATATAGGTGCATTTTTTAGTTTTTTAATTAATCATTTAACTATGTTAATAAGTGCCATAGTATTAAAATACATACTATTTTTTAGTAAGTTTCTATGTGTAGAGACATGGTTCTGTTACAGCTTTACAATAGTATGGATAACTTCAGTATTTCGCTGTCAGGTACCTCAACTGTTAAGTTTATAGAAAAATGGGTCACGAGGGCAAAAGACTTACTAGACAAATGAGCCACAGCATGTAATGTAACTAAGGATCGATACCGGTTCATATTCTATACCGGATATTGTCCGGTGACTTAGGTAGCAAATTGGGTGAGTTACTTCATTTTCGACTCTATTATAATGCAGTGACAGCACATTTTGCTTTTACCATAAAAAGTTATTACTAATTCACTGCTCAATAGACATTTTTTAAATCCCTCTCACTTTGAGGGAAGTCTTGCTCAATGTATTTATATTGGTATAGTATCAATGAGGTACAAATTATTTGTGAATAAGGAAAAAAGAGATTTTTTGTACGAGCGGGAAACGAACCCGCGTCTTTTCCAATCCAGGGAAGTGCTCTAAGCCACTGAGCCATCGTACAGATCTTTCGATCATCCCAATCTCCTTATCACATTTGTCCTTACGACCAACTCCATCTATCGGAATGCATTTACATGCATTAAACCAATATAGTAAGTTTAATTTTGCAATTAAAATTCATACTATTTGATGACGCGATTATTCAAACATTTTTGATTTATATTTTTAGCATTTCGACATGCTCTCTCTTTTGTACGAGCGGGAAAAAAATCTCTTTTTCCTTATTTACAAATAATTTGAACTTTAGAGGGTGGTGGAGCATGTTAAGGGCTAAAAAATATAGATCAATGATAATTGTACAATATCATTGGATAGTATTGGGTTGTACACAACGTACACAATAGGGTACACCCTATTTTGGTTTGTAAACATAACTAACACCATGTTTGTGTTAATTATTTGGACCGGCAGAATTATTTTCTTTATCAAGCTACTTCACAGAACTTAATTTACACACAGCCTAAAGTGCCCATTGAGACGAACGATATCTTATAAGTACACAACAATATTTCGATGCATTGAACCAATGTCGCCAGATCTGACGTCAGCTCAAATTTTATTTTGCAAAAACTAGATAACTCCTATGATAAAACTAGGACAATATGATTAAATATATCCGGCTTATGTCGCCGTCAAATTAGAAATGGGATAACAATAGGATTGCTATAAATAGTTTCGTGACTAGTCTTATTGTTTGTGCATTTTATTGTGTTTAAAAATAAATGTATGTTGGTATTCGAATACTTCGGCCGCAGCGGCCAAAGCCAACGCAACTTAACTATCCGATGCACTCACATAGGTACCTACTCCGATGATGTGATAATCCAACATGGTCGGAAAGAGATTAGGCCTAGAACCAAACATGATTTCAGAAAGAGAATTGTGATTGAATTCTATTAAATTTAAATGGTTATTAATCTGTAAGTTAAATCGTGAGATCACTTAACTCGGACTATGAACTAGGGTTTCGGTGGCTTGAACCGAACTTCGGCATTCGGCCGAAGTTCGGTTTAAATGCCGAACATTCGGTATAAGAAAAAGGTAGTCACATATACCAATACTCTAGAATAATTGAATCATGGTCAGTTGGAGGTACGTTAAACTATAATTATTATAGATAAATTAAAATGTATCTATGAATAGTTTTTTTTGCAATCCAGGAGTCTATGAATCAATAAACCCAATAATTTGAAATAATGTTGTCACTGACTGTTTTTCATTGTTTTACCGACGATGTCTTTCATAAAAAAATACACGCGAAACCAGACAAGTTACTCCCGAGAAAGCACACCGAAGTTCGGCCGAACTTCGTATTCGGTTAAAATCACATTCGGCCCATCTTTACTAAGAACACAAGTTAGTGCTACCCCCCATCCTTTCCCGCGGCGACTAAGGGAAGTAAGCAATTATCACCCATTGCATTACTGGTGGTCGGGCTGGGTACCAAATGAGAGTACTCACTTGCTATCGGGCCCGAACGGGTCGGTACCACCGTCTGTGTGACCGGTCATGAAGCACGTCGGTGTGTTTTGGCTGTAGCAGCAGATAGCCGTTTATTCTTTAATTTCATCTTAGAAATGATATGGTGCGTAGCGGCTTGACAATACTCTATATCGTATAATAAATTCCGTGAGCGACGGTTACCACTTACCATCAGGTGGGCCGTGGCGAGTCTGCCATCATCAGCAATAAAAAAAAACTTATCTAGTGAACACACCAGGCTTTGATCATACAATATATTTGTACTCAGTATAATGTTCTCTTGTTTGCATTACGTTACGAAATACGCGACGATAAGCTCCCGCCACGCAGCACGAAATCTGTAATATTTTAGAACATAACGTTTCTAGTACAAGACTAAACAATTCTAATTTCAAATCATTTTTCTACTACAGTTCTCAGTGTTTCTTCTCATCATCTTTGTGGCTGAAGTCGCCGTTGGTATCGCAGCCTACATAAAGCAACAGGACTTGGAGAACTCTATAGTGAACCATCTGAACAAGACTATCACTCAGTACCCGACCGATAAGGAAGTTGCCAGAACCTTCGACATCCTCCAAACTGACGTAAGTATCATTATAGTAACTTTTTTTAAATATAATGAACGATACCACGTTCTCTTCTCGTCTGTAAGCCGTGCCAGAAATTTCAATTTGTTCATACCATTTTTTTTTTGTTTAAATTTGTTCATACTTAAGATGGCAGTTATAGCCTAGCGGTAAAACCCAGGACTGCAAAAACAGTGGTATCTAATTTAATTTGATTCCCCAGTATGAGGCCGATACCTACCTTTCAAGCCACGCCTCTGGTTTTACGAAATTTTGTGTATTTCTTGCAATGAGCCGGCGTAGTGGACAACGAATTCATCTCAAGTTTTAGTGTTCTTCTATCTACCAATTGCTGCTGCTTGTTTGCTTTAAGGATAAGGATAATTAGGGCATGTCTTAATTAAAAAAAAAACACGAATCTAAGCGTTCATGAAGAGAATTATGAATGTTGAGGAAGCGAGAGATGTATGCAAGAATATACCTTTTGGCACAATGTACTCTCTTCCTACCCCGTAAGGGAGATGGCGTGATGATAAGTAAGTACATGCTCTAATCAAACCACGACGTACGGGCGGGCAGTTAAAAAGGAACACTGAATCTTCTTTACGTATAGTAGTCACAGTGGATCTTTGTGTCTCTAAAGTTAGGCACAGAGCAAGAAGTGGGCATTGTGACGGAAACTTACGATTAGTGCTGACCAATTCAAATGTTATTACTTGATCAACAAAACAATCGAATAAGATCGTAGTGTTTTCATATCTAATTGGGTTCTATTTATTATTTTTATAATTAATAAAAAGTACCTATATGGAGCGGTTTGAGTGAATAAGCTTTAAACTAGGTATAGAAGAGTCATATTTTAGTACAATCGATAAATAATATGATTATCGATTACAATTGTTAAATTAAAAACATTTTTCGATTAATGTAAACTGTAGAAGTCGCACATGCCTTGCGACAGTAAAATGGCTACTGCTGCGTCTTGCAGCTAACTTCAGACACAAAAATCCGTTGTGGCTACTGTAATATGTGTATAGTTGACGAAGGCCCTGTAGTGTGGGGTAGCCGTTATTTCTTACGATGGGGTGAACGGTTTAGGTGCATTTTATTATCTACTAACAAATACTATAATACAATTTTCCTGACTTCTAGCTGCAATGCTGTGGTATCAACAGCCCCGCTGACTGGACAAACAACAAAATCCCCATACCGAACTCCTGCTGCGCAGTCCAAGAGATCGCTGGTAACAGCACTGTGTCTTGTACCCCTGAATCGGAACACTTCCACAAGGATGGTTGCCTTGACAAACTGGTATCATACTTCAAGGACATTGCCGTAGTACTCAGCGGTGTGGGACTAGGAGTTGCTGTCGTACAGGTAATACTCATCTCATGTATATGATCTCATGGTATTTGATTTTGTCAACACTGTAAATCAATGTAAAGGTTGAAAACCGCACAGCTTCGATCATTCTGTCAGCAGAACTGTAGGGATGTATACGCTATGGAAATGCATGTATTATTTTATACTTGAAGTACAGAAAAAGAAGAAGAAACAGATAATTTTGGGTACATCCTATACTTTCGGAGAGATCACTGAAAGGACAGTTCCATATTAAACATTCAATTCTGAGACTAAATATCCTGAATTTTTTTTCTTATTTTATAAAATGTGTTACTACATTTAATGAGATCCTATACATTTTAAGACCTGCTTTGACACATTCAGAAACAACAATGAGGAAGAAGTAGATATCATAAATTGCTGGTCTGTTCTGTACTTCTTGTATTAACATCGATACATCAATCTCTGGCGCCATGGTGATATACCGCAAATGTTACTAACGAGTGCAGATTGCAGACATTATATACTGTTTGTTGCAGACTAAAGTGTGCGCCGTCTGCGTTAGGACCCGTTGAAGCAAACTTTCCATTTTTTTCGCGTACTTTATACGGGGCGTGGCGCGGCGCGGTCTGCCAGTAATACGCGGATTATTTGTACGCCGGACTTTTTGCGCGTCGTATGCGTTACTAGCTTATTTAGAAGAAATTATTTATAAATCACATAAAATAGTAAACTATTAACTCCGAAAAAGTTGTTAGATAATTATTAACAATTTTACATACAATTACAGCATGTAATATGTATGCATATGTACACAATTCTTGATATGAACCGACTCGGAAGGTCTTCAAAACATTTTGTTGCATTCAAAAATTTCACAACGAACACATAATATAACGCTTTTAGCACATTCTACACACATTTGTCAAAATATTACAACTATTTATTTACGGCTATTGCTTCCACGACATTTTTACAAATATTTTTCTCTCACACTTCTCACACACTGCTACTACAAAATAGCGCGAACGAGTTGAGAGTGCCTGAGGCCCAAACCCCCTTCCTATCTTCTCCTTGTTATCCTTCCTATCCTCTCTTTCGTACCCTATCTATCCTCTCCTTATTATTCTTCCTATCCCTTAGAGATAGCGTGTTGCTTGCGTCTGTAGCTACGGTAACCGCTTACCATCAGATGGGCCGTATGCTTGTTTCTTCAGAATATGCAGTGTTGTAATAGCGATAGTTCGATGATGAAATTTTAGAAGATAACTATGATTATAACTTTGTACACTAAAAATGCACTACCTGTTTTAGCCGGATAACTACAAAAGAAATTCCAGAAACACATACGCAAAAAGGATAAAAAAGATTGTACATGTGTCTCGCTCACTCTTGCTATGTATGAACGAATATGTGCATCCTTTTCTTCATCCTTAGTAATAAAATAGTAGCGAGTCTATTATAATCCTCTGTCTACGCGTCCCAGGCTTGTATACATAGTATGTTTCGGTAGAAATTAAATCCGCTAGAAATTGAATGTTACTACTAGGTACGTCGTCCATACCGATAGAGAAATTATTTTACTGAACGTTACTTCCGTCCGAAAAAAGATCGAGTTACTTTCAAGTCGCAGTAAAGTAGTTTTACTTCAAAGTGTAAAATTTTGTTATTATCGACTTTCTCTCGTTTTCTTGTGTGGTAAATGTATGCCTCATCACTTATTCCGAGTGGTATAATATGAAAATGTATATGGCCCAGCAATACATAATATTTCTATAACGTCGCTAACTTATGCCGTAATTTATATTACAGTACATAAAATAAATATATAATTATTATAGCTATGTGTTTGACGAACTTAAAAATAACAATGATATATTTTCCTGGATATGGCATTGGTTTTGGTTTTTTTTTTTATTATTGCATATAGTGGCGGACGAGCCACGTCCCATCTGATGATAAATGATAACCGTCGCTCATGGATTTAACTATACCGAGAGTATTGTCAAGTCGCTGCTCACCATTTCATTTCACTGATATGAAATAAAAGAATAAACGGCTATCTCCTGCTACAGCCAAAACGCAACGATGTGCCCGCTCAGGCTCGATAGCAAGTGAGTACTCCCACTTGGTACCCAGCCCTACCACCAGTCATGCAATGGATGATAATTGCTTACTTCCCTTAGTCGCCTCATACGACACCCGTGGGAAAGAATGGGGTGGTGACACTTGTATTCTTAATCCGTCACCACACGGATAAAATCTCATGTTCAAGTTACATATATGACGTATAGAGAAATTCCAACCCCCAGGACAAAAAAGACGCGTAATAAAATTGGTTCTTACTATAAGTATTGACATAACCAGACTTGTTAGGCACTGTAACTTAGCCTTTTTTCCTTAAGATGGTCAATTTTCCAAGAAGTTTACTCACTTGCTTTCAAACTTCAGAGGCGTATTTGCAAAAATAAATGTTCATTCTTAGTAGCCTTACATGTTGTGTGTTATGAACAGTGATACAAAGATTTTTTAAGTCTACTTGCAGTTTGAACAAGAACCACTGTAGGACTGTGATGCAGTCTTGTCACGTTGTATATACGATATTTTCTTTATTTCTAGCTCCTGGGAGTAATATTCGCATGCTGTCTCGCTCGCTCCATCCGCAGTCAATACGAGACCGTCTAAACATCACAATACTTTTGTAATCTCTTAATATTAAATAGCGGTGTCCAATATTTTTTAAATGTTTTGAACTAATTTGTGATTTAAGTACAGTTCTACATTTTTTATGTATATTTTGAAATAATTTATTTTTAATGTTATTTCAATTTTTATTTTAAGATTTATCGTATATTAAATTATATTTCATAAGTGCTGTAATAAGTATCTTTCAGAAGCTCCTAGTGTCAACTTGAAATATGTAGAATATCGCCATATTTGCAAACAGTAGAATGATAACACAAAGCACAGACTCATAGTTTCTCAAGCGTGCTCAGTGTAAAGACTGATTTTTCGAATAGAATGATATTTCCCAAACAAACCAATTAATGAAATTTGCGTACTTTTTGTATTTTAATACTTCTCAATGTAACCATTAGTATTAAATTTTCATACTATTACTGTTATGTCAATGTAGGTGTGATGCACATTATATTAAAATAATATTACATTTTTACAGTTTGTTGATTAGACAGTGTTACACGATTAGGTCTCATTGATACTAACTGCTAAAGATATATATTCGCATCTAAATTAACAACGGAAATACTTTTAATGTTTTTGAAACTGTTTTAGGTCATGTATATTGATAATAAAGTCTGCAATATCTAATTTGAGTTTTATTGCTGAATATTATTTTAATGAAACACCACTCAGTGTCCTAGTTACACACATTTTTATTTTCCTATTTTATACCATTATATAAATTGTAACAAAGGATGGTTATTAGTTATCATTTGAGTTTCGAGGAACATTTAAATACAGCTGTTGTCTTGCAAGCAACACATTTCAACTCACAGTATAAAATAATTAAAAATTAGAAATCAAATTATAACCAGTCCTGAATACAGTATCAGTTTTCATCTCTCTGGCGTATGTCGCATGCATTTGAATCTCACAGCACCAAATTCGACTCAATGAAACAATTAGAAAACTTATAACCTCGAAGTTATCACCAAAACATTCATATACGAGCGACATACATTAGCTAAAAACATTACAATGCTAAGAATCTATAGTTCTAGGATTAAGACATACTTTATCTAGACAATAAAATAACTTACATCTAAATGTTTACATACTAAACGGAATATTTTAGAATGGATTGAGATGTCAGACTGGGAGTGGAGGCGATTATGCCAGAGTTTTGGCACTAACATCAAGTTAACATATCAGTCAGATACAAGGTATTAATTTTGTAGTAATTTTGATATGTGTTGCATAAAGAGCAAAACATCGAACCCATAACCACTGCTGTTACTGGCTTCACTTAAATATTGTCCAATCAATTCACACCAACATATAACAATTACAATTCACGAAAACTTACCAATAGCACAGCACAGTACACATGTATACCTTCACAAATTTTATATTATCAAAATAAATAGGATATCATACCAAACCTATTCTATGCAAGTTATAAAAATGATAATGCAAAAATATAACTAGATTTCACATCAAACCCCATTCAATTGCACATAAAACAACAAAACCCTGGATATTTAGTCACGAAATTCTATAAATTTCAAATAATTTGTCTTAATCTTAAACCTTTTAATTTTCAGTCAGTCAGCGCACTAATTTGGCTCTCTAAATAAATCCCAAATCAAAATTGATTAATGTTGCAATAAATATAATACATTGTACTCAATTCAAAGTATCAGCTGATCTTTACTACAATATCAATGTTACCCAACTTACATTTCATTGATTGAACATCTCATCTCATCTTAGTGTAAATTTGCCTAGTGAAAAACCTAGTCTAAGTTTCAAGTTCATCTGATTTTTATTAAAATATGATTGTTTAATTAGAGGAATATGTTACCACAGGGTTGTCTATAAAAATATGGCAGCATGATAATTTTAACAAAAGGGTTGTTATTTCTCTTAATAATGGAGTGTCTTTTCAGGAGAGGGGCTTATTTCGTCAAGAATGTTTTAAAGGCAAAAAAAACAGAACGCCTATTTAACGTGAAATCGCATGCCGTTTTTGTAGATAATAAGTTTAGCAACATAGTATCATTTAAAATCGTTAAGAATGTGGAGCTGAGATCAAGTTGCACGAAATAAGCCCTTTTGAATATGGAGTACATATCAACTTATAATCAATAAAGAAAACTTCAACAAAATGAGGACATTTATACTCGACAATCAAAATCAAACATGGAGATGCGGGCATCCTAATTTTCCTATTATGATTTTTAAAAAAACAAGTGATCGCACGTATTTCTATATGGGTCCTCGCAAGCCGCTTGTATGTTATTCTACATTACATAGGATATAATTATAATTTCTGTTTGTAAATGTAATGGTAAAATTACTGTGTCCCATATTTTTATAATTACGCCGCGGAAACCTATTGATCTTAATTAAAAATGCTTTTTGAATAGATAAGCGTATTAATCTCGTTGATATTGTACCAATAGTTAAATTCAGGAAACTATAGACCATTTATTTGTACTTATCAACAGTGCTGCCAGTTCTATCAAACCTTATCCAGGACATATTACTACATTCATCAATAAATTATTTAGAAGACATACTGATATATTGATGGGATCAAAATTTTATGAATACCATTGCATTAGAAGTGAAAAACATTTGTGCTTTTCTGCACAATTATAGTTAAGTGTATGTAAATGGTTTTGAGAAAACTACTATCAATATTATAGTTGATGATGATTAGGAAACATTTCACTCCACTTATATAGTAAATGGATATTAGTTATATATTACATTCCAGTTTTAACATAGTAAATAACTGTTTCATGTTTAAGTGGAGTTACCTACAGCAGATAAATATTGTGGTAAACCATTATTACCTACTAGCCTGAAATCAAAAACATTTTTATGACAATATGCGATTTATTCCAAATGTATATAATAATAGGTATCGCAATAGTCCAGTATACTTACACATAAGTAGTTACAGAAGTGCATGAGATCATCGCAATATAACAGGCAAAATTGACTCAAATTCACTGGTTATTCACTACAATACACTTTCGTTAGTCAACTTATCACTGTATTTATATAACACAGCTAGAAACATCAACAGAAATCATAACTCGTAACTAAACCTTTTGTCTCTCTAATATTATACAATTCAATTCAGACTGTCTCAAGCGCTTGACATCACATTAATTGCAACTAAATATTAATAAGCTGTAAAACATTAAACACTTTGTGTGATACATTTGATGTTTGATGAGTTAAAAGAAATGTTCACACATAGTGTTGCTGTCTGTGTATATATAAGCTTACATTTACGTGAACAGGATGGATTTAGAACAGAATGGTATTGAGTATGATACTGCAGGTTGTTCCTTGGCAGGCGAGCGGCGGCAGACGAATCATGTCGCATAACGTTTGGTCCAGAGGCGCGCGATACGATCGTGCTCCTCTCTGTTTTGAAGATACTGTGTCGCAATACTGCCTACCAAAGGATCCGCTGGAAAGAATGAATAAACATTAACATTTTAACACAGTACTTGATAACAGTAATGTTAATGCTTCATATAGGGTTCTACCCACATTCAGCATTTTGGCAACAAGGCTTGGACTAAATAAAATGCAGTTGAAGTTTCTCGGTTAATGGTTGACATATCTGTCATTAAGACAAATCTGATGAGGAGATTGGGTATGGCCGAACGGTAATGCGATCAATCCATCCATCCATCAGCCTTTTAACGTCCACTGCTGGACATAGGCCTCCCCATGAATGGGGGATAGTGCCGTAATCGCCACGCTTGGCAGGCGGGTTGGCGATCACAGTGGATGTTGTTAATACTCGAAGGAGTGCTGCTGCCCACTCCCTCGGTATTCCCTCAGTCGGCTCTTACGACTCCCACGGGTGGAGAGGAGTGGGACAATTCTAAGGCCAGCCCCACACGGCCAGGTAATGCGATAGCTCAGTGTATTAGAGCACTTCCCCGCATTGGACGGGACGCAGGTTCGGTTCCCGCCCGCACTAGTTCTCTTTTTCCTCATTCACAAATAATAATTTTTACTTTGAAGTTGTCATATCCATCAAAGATCAGTTTGAGATCTGGAAATGAAACCCAAAGTGGATCCCAAAGAACTGGGCATTCTAAACAAAGCCAAGGTATTGTACGCCGAGCCAGCAGTGTATTTCGTACAGCACATGCCTTAGCATGTTCTGAACCAAATACAGGTGTTGCCCACACTTGGAATTCTGCTCACATCTCCTGAGTAGCCGCATCAACTCTTTAACTATTTTATTCCCTGCTATAAATAGTTTTCAGGATTTTGACCACTTGTAATGATTGCCAGAATATTATTGGACCGACGGAAGCTATTGCTTAACGTGCTTTCCGAAGCATCTTTGCTTCGCTTGCGGCGGTCAGGTGTTCATAAATGGGTAAAACTTATGGCTAAAAAGTTTTCTGATGCCTACTGAGCATAATAAGCTGTGACTTCCAATTGATTATCAAAACCAAAATAATATAAACTGGTATACTGAATGGATTTACTAAAATTTAAAATGTCGCAGACGGCGCGTGACGTATTAGCATCGTTGCCGAATGAATAAAACGAACCTAAGGGCGAAAGGACGGGAGTGCTTTGACCTCTCGACGAGTCAACCTATGTTATTAGAAAATGTATTCGTAAGGTCTAGGCATCGACATAATACATGTATTGGTATTTTATTTTCATTCAAAGAAACGTTAGTAACGAAGATATCCCTGTGTGCGACGCATAGACACAATGCGCCCAGTACTTTGTATTGACTCAGTATAATTAGTTGTAAATTGCACAAAGAAGAATACACATCCAGTTTCGGAAATGCACTGCACAAGGGGTCGCCACCGGTCTATTAGGGTTTTATACTTGTGGGTTACCGATTTGAAAGTTCAAAATTCAAGGTAGAAGAACATGTAAATAGTATATACATATTAAATATGCACATTAATGTTAAGATGATTTTTTCTGTAATTTCCCTTCCACATATGTTAAAGTAAAATGCTTTGTTCACGTCCGTCGCTTTAGTTAAACACTGGCATACTACTTAGCAAACATGGTACATTATTTGTGCAGTGATTGTAGACTGAAAGGGACTATCGTTAATTTCTACCTAGGCAGAATTATATTTTCTACTATTTTGGATGTGAACTTTTAATATATATATATATATATATATAGTGCGTGGAGAATTTAATCCATACAGTCGTTAAGGAGGTCCTACAGGAATTCCTTCTGGGGTAAAAAGACCATAATATTACCAGCTTAGTTGCCAGAACTTAATTGCCAGACTAATATCCAAACAACTCACAAACTTTCATAAAATTTATTATTAGGAAGTAGGATGAGGAATGAAATATATGGGCGATATAACAGAATATTAAGACACGACGATTGGCCGATGATATTACAATATCTTATACAGTAGTCACAACGGATCTTTGTGTCTCTGAAGTTGGCTGCAAAACACTGCGCAGTAGCCGTTTTTGTGTCGCAAGGCATATGCGTATTCTACTCGTACTAAAAGATGTGGACTCTTCTAAATCTAGATTAAAGCTTATTCACTCAAATCGCTCGTATACTTTTTATTGAATATAAAAAAAAATAGAACCTAAACACTTAGAAATGAAAACATTATGATCTCATTCAATTGTATTGTTAATCAAGTCAAAATGTCTGTCAAAATCCCCACTTCGCGCTATGTGCCTCACATCAGAGACACAAAGATTCGTTGTGACTACTATAGGTACGTGATGTTGTTTAACGGCATATATACTTTTATAAACAAATAGCACCCGGTGCTTCGCCCACTTGGAAATCCGGATTATGAGAAAAAAACGATGTGCAGCTATTTTATAATAGTACATAATATGATGTCTGATTGACATAAATGTGAAGATTGCTAAGCCTACTAGTTCGACCCACTTGACTTCCTGCGTGCTATTCGAATTTGATGATCCCAATCTCGCGGATGGACTAGTCCTTGGAACGGCCAGAGACTTCGAAGAGTGCTCAGGAACTGTATGAGGTGGTACCAACGAGACTTCTTAGGATTCAACCATACTACCTTGGCAGCGGCTTAGCTGTGCCCTGCCTAAGTACATGAGCGGCGGTTACCACTTACTATCAGATGGGCCGTTTGATCGTCTGCCACCGTTAGCAATAAAAACACTTGTCAAACTACTGAAATGAATAATATGTACACAATTTGTCCTCTTTTATTCCCGTGGCGGTTGAAGTAAAACACAACTCAATCTTTTTTGAGATTCAGGACCAGATTTCATGCATATCGGTTCAGTAATTTAGCTATGAAAGAGTAACAAGTGATAACGAATATCTGTCTGAATATAACTTTTTCGTGTCTTCACATGATCTCTAAGAATTAAAACGTTTAACCGAGGGTTTAGACTGCATAATTGTAGACCTTACTATTGCCAATTTCAATCAGGTAAATGGTAACCGCTGAAAATAGAAAACTTCTACTGTTTCGTATGGGAAATGCGAGGCTTAAGCCCCTTCTCTTACTCCTCTCCTCCTTATTATTCCTCCTCTCCAACGCACACCACGCGCGAGTAATCGAGCCTCTGGTGTTGCTATCGTCTATAGGCTCCGGTAACCGCTTACCAACATGTGAGCCGCATAATGGTTTGCTAACCTCGTAGTGTAAAAAAAAATACTCGTCTATAAATATATTCCTTACCTGGATTACAATCCGTGAGTAGTGAACATATTGACAGTAAAACTTTTGATATAGTCAGTGCTGGCGACCAGTTGTCTTTGAGGATATCCAGACATATCACGCCCTGGCTGTTGATGTTACAGTGATATATTCTAGTTCGGAATGTTACCTGAAACACAGATACAGCTACAATTTAGTATGAGATAAAATGTTTTTTTGTACAATTAAAGGGGATCAGACTATCCCAGGTTTTGGTATGTTGGAGCGGTTTGGTAATTATGTTTTAAAATTAATTTCATGTATTAATTTTCTTAAAAGCATGTTTACAGTTTTCAGGATTAATAATATTTTTTGATGCACAAGAAACGAATGTACTACATGAAGTATTTTGTTGCTTTCGTAACTCCGAAGTAATAACAATGGTTTACTTAACACAGAAACAAACGCATTCAAATTCATTGTAGTACACTGATCCGTGGCCATGGGGGAGGGAGTAGAATGTAAAACACAAAACACTGTGCGATATAGTATCGTTTCATTGTGATTGTCGTCATTGGTTGAGAGACCGACGTCACAAAAAATCCTCCATCAATCACAATGAATCGATTCGATATCGTCTTTTTTTGTATAGATATTCTAATCACACAGATAAACCCTATTTTCACTCTTGACAGGATATATGCGGCAGTCGTGCATGTGGATGCATAGACACTGTCAAAAGCCAACCTGTTGTGTGCACTTCAACAATGGTAGAGGCTGGCTGCCCCTAAAGGGGGCTCTCTCAGTCTCTAAATCGACGCCACCCTTTTTTTTGTGATTAAAACATTTTTAGCACCGACTTCAAACACGTCAGTAGGTTTCTAGCACGGAAATCCTATGTAAATACCAAATTTTAGTTCCTTGGTGTTTTTTGAAGGCGTTTTCTTTTTTTTTCACTTTAAAAGAGAATTGCGCGCTGAGCACTTTTTGGGTGAACAAAAATCATAGAACTCGCGTCATCGTCACCGCACGCTCCGATAGAAGTGAAAACTAAGTAACTTGTGAATTGTATCGTCGAGCTATTAGATTATTATTTTTTAATTATTTTTGGTTTGTAAGTAAAAAAATTATAGAACGTATAAAATAAATACTTATAACGAGTGCTGTCAAAGTAGGTACATTACCGTTAACATTAATTTTCATTAATTTATTGAATGATGCATAAGGTTAATATATGTATACATATATATATATATAAAAGACAAAGCAGAGCTGTCCTAAAAATTCTACAAGTATTCCATCCATCAGCCTTTCGAAGTCCACTGCTGGACAAGAGAACGCCACAACATGTGTTTCGCTCATATGGGGGATAGTGCCGTAATCGCCACGCTTGGCAGGCGGGTTGGCGATCGCAGTGGATGTTTTTAATACTCGAGGAAGTGCTGCTGCCCACTCCACCGGTATTCCCTTAGTCGGCTCTTACGACTCCCATGGGTGGAGAGGGGTGGGACAATTCTAAAGCCGGCCCCACACGGCTACACACTAAACTAAGTAGTAGTAACTATTTATATTCCGCAGTTTCATCGACTCATCTCCCCAGTCTCGTTTGATTGATAAATTGTGCCATCGCATGTGTATCCGTATCTATGGAGCCGATCGACTTGGTACAAAGGTCATGTCACATTTCGATTGAAGGGAAAGATAATTTACTGCCATTCGTCCGAAAATATAAGCAGGCTTGATTGTGGTCCAGACATTGTTAAAAATGTTAAAATCCGCGAGCCGCGGTTACCACCTGCCGGTGGGCTGTGGCTTGTTTGCAACCAACAGATGACGGATGACGAGTATGACTTATGTTTTATATAATATTTTATATAGGATAAGATCAAGAATGTAACTAATACAAGGCTATTAGCTAAATAAAAAGTATTTTCTTTCTTTTTTTCCTTATATCACAGGTTTCAGATATAGTAGCGAGATAAAATGTATACCAGTTTAATTCTAATCAATAATTATCAAACAAAAAGTTTCAACAGAATCGGTTCAGAAGTTTTAGCCAAACAAACGGACAAAGTGAAGAAATTCTAAAAAAATATTATGATTTCAGAGACCAATTAATTAGCTTAATACCATCTTCTTTTATCTATTGTACAGAGATAGGTGTTACAATTTTGTAACAGCATAGATAGTTGGAACGAAATATTCGTATTTGAAGACACGGCTTGCGTGTAAACAAAAAATCTTTACATTTACTTCTTTTTTGCGCATGTAGTGGCAGGCGAGCCACGGTCCATCTGATGGTAAATGGTAACCGTCGCCCATGGGCTCGACTATACCGAGAGTATTGTATGGCCAGTCACACGGGAGATGGTGGTACCAACGCGCTTGGGCCGGATACCAAGTGAGTACTTCCACTTGGTACCCAGCCCTACCACCAGTCGTGCAATGGTTGATAATTGCTTACTTCCCTTAGTCGCCTCATACGCCACCCGTGGGAAAGAATGGGGTGGTGACACTTGTATTCTTAATCCGTCACCACACGGATAAAACTTAATATTATATGTATTGATAACGTAAGTCATACGACAAAAAGAACGCGGGCAAAATAAACTATACCAAGAAAAAGGACACGCAGGTAGTCTTCGTGACGTCATCGCATTTTAAAACACGTTAGTTCTATATAGCTTATAGACCTATGGGTCTACTCTGACCACAATTTATTTAGGTATATCTTTATGTGCCTAATGATAGGAGCGCTCCCTAGTGGCGAGACTCCAGGCATACTATTACTTTTCAAGTGTCACTGCTCCATAGGTCAGGCCAAAGGCGAAAGGCCACTTAAGACAGGGCCGTATTGTGACAAAATACCAAGTATAAATTACAAATTGAAAATCCCTAAACCTGACTCATCGAACATTGTCAACCTTTCAAACAAAAAACAATTAAATTCCATTGGAAGCTTTATAGCTTCTGCTAGCATTATTGCTAGAGACAGATGCAGATAAACTTGAACTTAAGTTTACGTCGGTAGTGGGATAAAAATGCAAAATATCACCTCTATTCATCATAACAGATGATATAAAAGGCGGTTAAGTCAAAAATAGCATCACCAATAGGTTATCAAACCATTTTGCTTTTCGTATAAGCGATCTTATTTACATCAAACTGGGAAAACATAAACTATTTATATAGCAACAAAGAAGGACACAGCACAGAACCCCAAACTTCCGAGAATCACGCTTTAGTTGTTACCGACACTGCAAAAACTGGGATCCAATAAAAAGGCTAGTTTTTGTTCTAACTAGTATAAAGGGTCTAAGTTTTTTGCTATCGATCAACAGTAAATAGCACAAAGCCAATATTCTTTAACTTATTCTTATAGACAAGAATGTCGTGATCAGAAGATAAAGAGGTAACGAGATTGCGATAAAGCAATAAGCATCTGAACATAATGCTCATCATCTGCAATATTCCACGAATGAATTTCTTTACCATCATAGATGAGATAGCAATCCGACATGACCTTCCTATCGTCAAATTGATTTCATGAGTTATGATTCGCGACAGTGATTGATGTCATGCGCCCGCTCAGTATTTTTAGTGAACCGTCCTCGGCCTAAATTACTAACCCGAAAGCTTTTAGCACATTACGAATCAATGCAAGGAACATAATTTTAATTTCAAACGAAAGCGTTTCTAATTGTTTGATAGCCTGTACCAACATATATTAATACTAAAATTTTGGTTTTCTGACCCTCGATTTATTTACCCGTAAGTTCTATGTAATCATATTAAATTCCGTTCAGTTATTTCAGAGACGCAAAGCGATATAAAATGTTCCATTATTTACATTTCTTTTGTCACCCCCTTTGCAATTTTGAGACAGACCTTTAATGGGTTTTACTCTTCGATCATCAATACCAACAAGATACAATGTCACGAACAAAATCAAGCTAAAAACTGTCCGTGTGATTATATACTTACACAGCTACATTTGTTTACTAACGAACTGAGACAAAGGTTTTAAAACAGTTTTAAGTTCAACCTAATTACAATCATGGCACTTAGTAATAAAGTCACAAATCTTTAAAATACTATCTTACATTTACGGTAATTCGTCACAAAAAACGAGCAAAGCAATAATTTACTACTGCTACTTAAAAGTGAAAAGACAAATAACATTTACTGTGAAATCAAGCTTAAATAGCAACAAATAAAGTACTTTTTGAACTAAACAAAATAAGCTCACTTCTCAAGTGCGCTGTTATTTACCGCGACGGATTTTTTGGGCCGGCGCGATATCTATTGCATTATTGATCGAAAGTTTTACTGTTTTATTTATATAGACTTACAAATAGAGTGCAACGCCTGATATCAAGGTCGCAATCAGAACTCTAGATAAATGGTTACTCCTTTAACATTAAAGTGAACTCCATGTGACCTCTAGACAACCTTTAATAGGCATAAGTGGAAAACCTTTGCAATCCTTACTAATTTCTTACTATTTAATAATATAATAAATGCGAAAGTAAGTTTGTTCACTACATATAAATATTATAAATGCAAAAAATCTGTTTAGATTCTCCCATATGTTATATTCTGTTATTGTAGAAAAAAGATCAACTAATAGAAATGCTTGCATTTATAGTATTTTTCTTTATCTCTAAAATGATTGTTGCTTACATTTAATCTATTTAATTAGTCTTACCAAATATGCAGCATATCTATTGCTGTCTATAAGGCACAATTCCAGATTCCATGAAACTCCTTTTGTAAGACTTTAAATTTGAAACAGCAACAATGCCGTTAGCAGCAGCAACTTTCTACTGCTAGAACTTTGAAGTTAAAGTTTAAGGTAATAGAACCTAACAATTAAGACTCTGTTCTAGTTGACCGATATGTCCATAAGGTAGTTTGATTAAGTTTTAAAATATAAGAAAAAGTTCAAATCCTAAGGAGGATTTATGGTTCATCAGGATGATGATAATTGAAATTAAAAAGTTAACATGTATTATAAAAAAGTTAAATGTACACAAATTGAAATGGAAAGGAGCTATGTTTAGTAATTATCTACGCTGAAGTGGCAATAGAGCAATGATGTGGCAACATTGCTCGATGAACCAGAAACCTTTGGGAATAAAAGGTTCTCAAGTGGCAGCTACAAAGTTGTAGGCAACGGTTGGGCGGCAGCAGCACAGGGTCGTTCAGTGGTGCACTTTTGAGGAGACCTATATCCAGCCATGGACTATATACACAAATTTGATGATACCAATTTTAAATTTGTTAAGTTTTAGTGAATATTTATATACTTACCTGAGTGCAATATTCTTAAACTATCATATAATAGCTAATTTACAGGTAAATATATAAGATTATTACCTTAGGAGGCTTGAACGGATATTCTGGTGAGAAGTGGATGTCAAGAAAGAAAACGCCACCTTCATACACTGATCCCGGAGGTCCTAGAATGGTGGAGACCCACTCATAAAGATTATCTCCTTTTGGCCCCGCGCTGCAGTTTGGTGGGGGGTCCAGTGTAATTTCTGCAAGCTCCTTCTGAATCCTCTTTGCCGATGTTCCTAATGCCTTTGACATTTTTGGGTTTGGTTTATTTTCCTTTGTTTCAGGTTTGCTCTCAGTAACTCCTCCACTAGAGCTTGCACCTCCTCTGCCACGTCCCGTTCCACTCCCTGATGAACCAGATGCACCGGACATTATCTAAAAGCACCAAATTACTCATTCCGCTAAACAAAAAAGCAAGCAAATTAGCTCATGAACAATGAAAAGTGACATCTATTAAAATAGTGCATAAATGCATGCTCCCATGAGGATCAATGAACAAGTCTTTGTTTGAAATGGTATGTGAATATTCTTGGAATAATGCATCCCAAAATAAACAGGTTTGATGACACCAGTATGTTGTGAGCAAGAAACTAAGTGCAATGACATGATAGTGAATAGTGATGAATGATTACGACATCGAATGATTATCTGTGATTACAGTAACTTCAACCACCTAATAAAAAAAAAATAACATTTAGTAGCAAATTTACAAAAGGCGTACTGAATTTTTATTCCAAGCATGAACTATCTCTAGAACAAAGACATTCCTAATAACAATAACTAAGAGGACATCTGTATTAAACAAATATAACATTAGCTACTTGTAATGGCTAATATATAAGCTAAATTAATAAATATTTAGTGAAGATAATGATTGGAAAGATTTATTTGTACCTTACGAATAACAGTCGGCCATCTTGTGGGCTGGCGTTATCCGATATTTAGTATGAATTTTGTGATTCACCAGTACTACTCAATGTAAATAAAGCCTCCCGATACCCAATTGACAGAATACAAAAAAAATCATCCACATTTAAGTATAACTTTTGTGCAACTCTATCAATGGGAACTCCCGTGTTAGATGCTCCGCACTGCAAAGCGTAAATGGGCAGCCTGTTACTTTCGGCAACTTTACTATATAACTAAGTATAAGAGCTACAAAACTATACCTTTTATATGAAAAAAAACTTGAATATGCTGTTTTCTAAGGTCTCAAAACTTGAATCCACTTCTACCACATTTCATCCTCTGTCAGTCACCTTCACGAACACAAACAACCACCAAATGAAAATTCACAATGTGCACACACAAGCTGTTTTTAAAATAAAAAAAATTACAAAATTTCGATGTCTCAATACTTACAGAATACTAAATGTAACTAATTAAGCTAGTTTTCTTTATTACATACGCTATAATTAAATGTAAAAGAACTAATGAGAAATTACACGAAGCACAACCATTTTCCGACCGACCGACATTTTTTTTTTTAACGTTTTGTTGTTAGACATAGATGTTAGAGGTGTCGTTGAATCAATAAACTGTTTTTTTCAACGGCTTTTCATTCGTCAACGAGTTAACTGTTAATCATCAATGAAAAAACTGGTTGAAAATATTAGCTGTTAATTTACGTTAACGCCCAAGACTATAATTATTTTATTCAGTTAAAAAAAACAGTTGAAAATATAAACTATTAATTTACGTCAACGGCTCAACCACAGAACAATACTACTTGGGCTCAATGGAATAAATTGACGTTGAAAATTCAAAACCTGTTATTAATTTAACAGATTTTTTTAACCTGTTGACCATTTGTCAATGATTGAAATTGAAAACGTTGACATAAAATTGACACTGAACATGCAAAACCTGTTATTTATTTAACAGTTTTTTTTAACCTGTTAACCATTGATGATTAACAGTTAAATTACATTAACGAAAATATCGTCAACGACCCATGCCTAGTAGACGTAAGTCAAATAAGCTAGTTTTCCTTGACCATGAATACAAGTTTCATTGGTGAATACTCCAAATATTTTATGAAATAAAATATATTTTGGTACAAATTAATAATCTGTAATATTTCACTTAGTGGCTTTGACCAAAAACGCCAAAAGCCTTTAAGGATCATAGTGCCACTTGCCAGCTTGACGATTTCTTCGATTTTTGTGCGAATCGGCTATCGCCACATGCTTCACCCGAACTTAACGGTGAACCGAAGCCAAAATCTTAAAAATTGTTATTCGCCAAATAAAATGGTGAGCAGTACCTTGACAGTATCTTCTATTGCTGAGTCCGTGAGCAGCCATTACTGCTCACCATCAGGTTGGCCGTGGTGTGGTTCATCTGCCACTATTAGCAATAAAAATTAAAATATAATAGCAACAGAATTAATGTATCAAAACGGGTTTTCTTGATATAAGTCAGTATTGCCATAATCAAAGTTATAGCTTTTACGGTTGTCACTTCTTTGATGAGTTAAATGTGGGTTGACTTTATAATTTATGGGATGATCTCAGTCTGAGGGGATGATGATAAAAAGTTACCATTTTAGGTTATCCTCTGATGCGAGATTGAAATGGGTGGATGCTATGGGAAAACGAGCCAACCCACGAAATACCCAAAATATGTTTCATGATATTTTGTTGATGTTTCATTATACATATTATGAAAATAGTAACGTTGGGGGCAAAATCATCGCCAGTGAATATGTTCATGTAAGCATAGCTTAAGTTTTTGTAACTTCAACTTTGTAAGTTACTCTCAATTCTAGATTATGACAACCGCTAGTCATAATCTAGAATTGAGAGAAACTGATTTGCTCTAAGTTCTTATTCAATTAATTAAATCAGCGATGGAAGGGTGATCATTCTTTACATATTTGACCCAGAATAAAAGATAATATACTATTAATTATTATTTTCACACACAGGCAACTTCGCACGTTTAGATTTTTAAAACTTTTTGTAAAATAAAGTACTTCCATTTACATACTTCCGTCTACCCCACCTTATCGATGTCGGCCGGCCCGAGCCTCATTCTTTTTAGAGACTGTAAATCAAGTCTACCTAGCAAAACTTAAGGGATTAGGGTGGGTGGCTGATTATATCTTCAAATGAAGCGACTCATATAATATTGATCGAACTTCACTCGAGAAGATCGTTTGATCATATATTATATTTCTTCGCTTCATTCTTCAGATATAATTAACCAGGTAGATGTTCAGAGATTAATAGCTTTATTATTGTGCACATTAAGAAAAGAATGATACGTTTCTGTATAGATATATTGCTGCAGCGGCTAATGCTTCCAAGCCCATCTCGAAAAACGTAAAGATCACAACTGAATATCGCCATCGTGTAGTTGCGTTTCAACCATCGCATGTCCATCTCGCTGGGCCAGCGCTGGCCCATCATGTAGAAGAAAGAAGAAGATCATCATCATTATCCATAAGAAACTAATAGACGGAGCCACGGCGTGGCCGCACTTGAAAAACCAATATTTTTTTTTAAATGTTGCTAGATTAACAAATATTTAACTATATTTGGGCAAATTAAACTATAGTTGAAATGAGGTCTGTAACTCTTCGTAACAAATATTTTATTGAAAATCACAACGTTTATAAAAATTATTATTTAAAATTAAATTTACCACCCCTTCTATTCATCCAACTATCAGTCTTGAAACCCACTGCTGGACATTGGCCTCCCCAAGAGAGTACCAAAACCAGCGAGCTTATGCTGACTGTATCCAACGGCTCCCCGCAGCTTTGACCATATATTTGGTCCATCTGGTGGGAGGCCATATTAAGCTGCGCTCTCCGATACGTTGCCGCCACTCGAGAACTTTTTCCCCCAACGGTTGTCAGTTCGTCGAGCGATATGACCTGCCCATCGCCACTTCAGCATGCAAACCCGGCGGGCTATGTCGATCATTCCCGTTCTACGGACCAAGACTTTGAGTCTAGATGCAAGTTAACTATTGCTGCTCCATAAATTGCCGTTCTGTTCGATATATCATCTGGTAAATATAATAATGTTAAACTACCTGGTTAATTATATCTTCGAATGAAGCGACTCATATAATATTGATCGAACCTCACTCGAGAAGTTCGTTTGATCATATATTATTTATTACACGTAAACACGCGTTGGCTCGCGAATGTTGACTTTATTTAATTTAAGTATAAAATATTAATTATTTAAAATTAGTTGTAATAAAAAGAAATGGAAAAAGAAAACTTCCCGCGTAAGGATTTAAACGAGTACTTCTTGAAAAGTGGCGCACTCTACTGGCAAAAGTTCTGTCCCCTAAATTGAGACCATTCGTTCAACATTACGTTCGAACTCCTTGTATCTATACTTAGTGCTTATATGTATGCCTGCGAAAAAAGTCAACGAAAATAAAATTGGCATGCTGCTTACCTTAGATAAAGAACCAATATATGTAGCCATCGCGTGGCCACTCATGAGACAGCAATATTATACTTCAATGCGGCTATTACGTACAATTCGCCCTAAATGTGGCAAAAATTAAATAAAGATCGCGATATTATTATTACCACTATCTAAATAAATCACTAATTGGGTAATAATATCGATAACTTATTATCTTGATTAATTATTAGATATTAAAATGACGGCACTGTCATTTGATCACAAGATGAGATCTTGAGAGAGGTTCACCAGTTCTATGGACAGTTGTACAGATCCCAGAGTCCTGTTGTCGGCTTGGTCCAAGATCCCAGATCCAAGCATTCTCGGCACTTTACCGAAGATATCCCGGACGTCAGCCTGTACGAAATCAGAATGGCTCTCAAACAGCTAAAAGACGGAAAGGCACCGGGTGACAACGGAATTACTTTAGAGTTTCTGAAGGCAGGCGGAAAGCCCTCAAAGCCCTCCAGAGGCTATTCAATTCCGTCGTTCTCGGAGGCGACGTTCCAGAGTCGTGGACCAGAAGCGTGGTGGTGCTGTTTTTCAAGAAAGGTGACAGAACCCTCTTGAAGAACTATAGACCCATCTAGCTCTTGAGCCTCGTCTATAAGTTGTTTTCGAGGGTCATTACAAATCGACTCACGTGCAGGCTTGACGACTTCCAGCTAGCGATAGGTGATTATTACGGAAATTAATCGGATTAGTCGACCGTTCAGTTTAGTCGATAACAATTGAGGTTAGTCGATTATCATCGACTAATAGCGCCCGGCGGTGACAATGATGATTGACACGGTTACTAATTTGTCGCGCAGCGCCATACGCAGCGCAGTTATTACTATACTCGTACTACTAAATAGGTAAGTTATTGCGAAAGATAACGCGCAGCGTTTGGCACTTCACTACAAATCAGTAGTCCGTTTGCTAATACTTACGACTGCAGTTATTTAAGCAATTGGCACTTGCAAAAAATCTCACACTAACTATCTTTTAGGCATTGCGTCAGGCGGTCATAAGTCACAACACGCGCGCGTGATCTTGCGCTAAAGAAGTCAAAGAGCAATTACTAATACTACTATCAAGTAATACTAGTAATAGGTACTTAGAAACAAAACAACCATCGCAACCCCGTCCCGCGCGCGCATCGCCCCGCGTCCTCTCACCGCAAAGCGCAATGCATTGTAGGACGCAAAGACTACAATTGGTTAAATGTATAGGTAGGTACTGGGTAAAGTGCATTGGTATTTGTTAGAAGTTCAGTTAGTAGTTTGTCGATTGTTATTCGAAAGATCATAGCGAAGAACTATTAAATCAACAATCGAATGAGCAATGGCACAATTTCCGATTCAGTCGATTGTTTTTTTTTTTGCAACAATTGCCCATCGCTGCTTCCAGCCGAACAAGCCGGTTTCCGAAAAGGCTAGTACCATAGACCACATCCATACGCTACGTCAGATTATACAGAAGACCGAGGAATATAATCGGCCTCTGTCTGGCGTTTGCGGACTATGAGAAAGCCTTGGATTTGATCAAAACTTGGGCGGTGCTGCAGTCCCTTCAGCGGTGCCAAATTGACTATCGGTACATCGAAGTATTGAAGTGCTTGTATAGAAACGCCATCATGTCAGTTCGTGTTCAAGACAGGAGTACGAAACCAATCCAACTGCAGAGAGGTGTTAGACAGGGAGACGTTATGTCCCCGGAACTCTTCACCGCTGCATTGGAAGATGTCTTCAAGCCCTTGGACTGGACCAGATTCAGCATCAACATCAATGGCGAATACATCACTCACCTTCGACATGCCGACGACATCGTAATCATGACAGAATCGCTGTGAAGTTCAACTTCACTAAATTTGTCGAATGCATCATCATCATAATATCTTAAAGTACAAATTATAATTTGTGAATAAGGAAAAAGAGTATTTAAGTACGAGCGGGAAACGAACCTGCGTCCCTTCCTTTCCGGGGAAGTGCTCTAATCCATTGAGCTATCGTACCATTTCTAGAAATACCGAATTTCCTCATCACATTTGTCTTAACGACCAACGCCATCTATCGGCAAAGCATTTACATGCATTCATCCAATGTAGTAAGTTTAATTATGCAATTAAAATTCATACTATTTGATGGCGTGATTTTTCAAACATTTTGATCTATATTTTAGCACTTGACATGCTCGGCTACTCTTAAAGTACAAATTATAATTTGTGAATAAGCAAAAAAGAGTATTTTAGTACGAGCGGGAAATGGACCTGCGTCCTTTCCTTTCCGGGGAAGTGCTCTAATCCATTGAGCTATCGTACCATTTCTAGAAATACCGAAATTCCTCATCACATTTCTCTTATTACTCATCATCATTACTCTTTTTTTTGTGAATAAGGAAAAAGAGTACTCTTTTTCCTTATTCACAAATTATAATTTGTACTTTAAGAGTAGCCGAGCATGTCAAGTGCTAAAATATAGATCAAAATGATCATAATATCTGTTTCATATCACTGATACTTATTTCTTATACTTCTTATGTCAAATAATATTTTGAGCTATCTTTCATATAATCTAACACTTGTTTGGATGGTTTAAAATAAGTACAATTGCTTTCGCTACCTATATTGCTGGATACCTATATTGTTTTGCCAATAATATGTTGGTGATGGTCAAAGTAATAATTTTGGACTGGACTTTGTCTTGATTGTATTTACTATTTAAATTATTAAAAATTCTTTCGTATTCTGCGATAGCATGAAGTTGGGACAAAATGTTTATTATATTCTACTAAACTTAAATAGTGAATACGATTAACGGATGGTGTTATAGATAATATAAAATTTCGTTGTGGACTAGCTGTTGCCTGCGAGTTAATGCGCGTGCATGATAAGTGTGCTCCAATTGCCGTGTTTTAGGAAAGTGTTTTTACGTGTTTACTTTTTAATTTTCTAGCTGTAAGTATTTTTATAAATATGACAATCTTAATTGTGAAAGGCAGTGTGCCTTTTCACGCCTTTACGAGTATTTCATACATTTAATATATCACAATATACGATGTTAAATTACTATATTGACTAATAACTACGTAATATTGCAGGATTTTAGTGTTGAACATAAAAAATAAAACCTTTTTTAAATAGTTACGTCAAAATTTTGCGAGAGTTTATTATCTCTAAACTCTCACCTAATTTGGCATTCACAAAATTAATTAGGATAATAAGTGATCGATATTAATGTATTTCAATAAGTTATTTATTTAGTAAGTGGTAATAATTATATCTCGATCTTCATTTGGTTTTTGCCAGATTTAGGGCAAATTGTACGTAATAGCCACATTGAAGTGTAATATTGCTGTCTCATGAGTGGCCACGCGATGGCTACATCTATAGGTTCTTTATATAAGGATATAGTATATACTGAGGTACTATGCTTACATCATATGAAATTGGTGTTTTGTCAAACTGGCCACTTTGATCAATTCGATCCTCAGACTAATGGCTCCTCTACATGATGGACCATCGCGATGGTCCACTATGATGGGCCAGCGTGTGGAGGGCATAGTGGTTTCGGATGGCTTATGGTGCGTGCGATGGTCGTGGAAAGGCGTCGGTGTTGGTTTTTCGGCCGCATTTCAAAGGGAGTGGGCCAGGGATGGCGGTACGCATCTACACATGGCCCATTCCACAGTGCGTGCTCGAACGCGTTTGAATGTGGACCTTCACGCTTTATTTACAAATTTTTTAAATGATGACTACGTGGCCCCATTAGTGAAATATTAAAGTTTTTAGAATTATATATGGAATCCTTTACGCTGCTTCTTTTTAAGTTTTGCTAAGAGTGGTAAAAAAAAATCTTATGAGTATGTACTACTTAAGACAAACGTTATCTTCAAAAACGATAAATGTTTATTATAAAACTATATAACTGAATAAGGAGCGATGGCAACTTATATAGTCACTCATGATGATGTAATGAAGTACTTATATTAATAAATAACTTATTTACATCTATAGGTATTTTAAATTCAAAATTATAAGTATATAAATATAATAGTAAGAACACTGTTCTAGCAATTCTGTGCTATCTGACGCTGACAAAATTTGGCAAATATTTGGGAAAGTGAAACCAACTGGTGGCCTTCCTAATTATGTCTAAAAAATTATATCTCAATTTTTTTGTTGCGATATTTAATCGCCTATAACAATATCTGGATAGATAGTAAGGTTGACAGAAAAAGGTTAGGTTACGATTGGTTGGTCACGACCGGGGTGCTAATTTGTCCGGTTTACCTCCTAGGGGTGCACCCCGGGCAACGTCGGCAGTCGCTGGCGCCTAAAATTCCGGACAGGACGGGTCTCCGCGTGTCCCTCTGGCTCAGCAGAGGGCACGGCGGATAGACCAGGCGTCGGAGTCGGTGGGGCCAGACTGGCTCCCTGGGTACTGGAGAGGGGGGACAGTGGGGCCACAGCGGTCCCCCCCGTCCCAGATCGTAAACCTGAACACGTGTCTGTGGCTACGTCTCGCGGGCATAGAGGAACGAGGGTCTTGGCTTAATCGCCCGGACCGCGAGGAAGACAACCTCTATAAAAAATTACCCCGAATCTCAAGTTCTGGCGTGCGGCGAGGAGATGCATGGCTGATGGGTAGTTCAGTCTCGAGCGCGCCCCCAGCCAGGGTACCTGCGGTCCCCCTGTGTTGGGTTACAAATGTACGCTTACCCGGGTAATGGGAGCTCTGCCCGGGTGGACCTCCTTTCTCCCACACTCGTGGGAACAAAATGGTAAATCATTTAAATAAAAATAATTTTAATTCGACGGAATCGGGCGCGGAAAGAGGAAGGAAGGAGCTTCGGCGACGGACAGCTCGGCAGCTAATTCGGCTTCCGAGATGTCCGCCGCTGAGGAAGGTGATGGTGCCCTAAGCAGGGCAAATAGTAAAAGGACCGGCAGCTCAACATCCTTGGCTGCTGTGGACATCTGTGTGGGGCATATTCAGGTGGATCACCCATCTCGAAAACGCACCATATCCAGGGATGGCGTGGCGTCGGAGTTGGAGGGCTGCTCTGCTGAGTTGTCTCCCCCGAAAGCGCAATACAGTGCTAGGGGTCGAGGCATCAGTAGACCGGTGGCACCCCCTCAGCGTGCCCTATCTGCCAGTAGAGCAGAGGCTTTAGGCCTTAAAAGACTGGAAGCGGAGCAGAACGCCGAGGAGCGCCTGGCGCTCCTAACGGAGAAGCTCCGCCTCCCAGACGAGGGCCATATTGGGACGACCCAGGCTGAGGAGAGGGCCCTGAACAACGTGGCCATAGTGGAGACGGTAGCTGCTGGTTCGCGGAAGCTCAAGGGGAACTTCGTGCGTGGCCTTAAAGACGCTGCGCAAGATATCACGCTGTCGGTCCAGCGCTTGGCGGAACAAAATAAGCGCCTTGAGGCTCAGAACGCTCGTCTTGAGGCGCAGAATCAGCGCCTCGACGAAGCTAACCGCTGCCTCGAGGCACGGATGGCGGAGTTGGAGCAGGGACAGGCCGGACTGCGGGTTGAGCTTGGGCTCCCCGCGGCTGCCCCGGGTCCGTCCACCGCCCAGCCAAGCGTTGGACCGGAGCTAGAGGACGAGGCGGTCCGCGTGATCATTGACCGCGTTGCTGCGGTCTTTGGTCCGCGGTTCGAAGCTTTAGCCGCGAGGCTGCCACCGCAGCCACGACTGCGGCCACCGCTAGCGGCAGATAAGAGGAACAGCACAATGGCCTCAGCACCAACAGCCCTGCCATGCCAAGAGGGCCATGTGTCTTTCGCTGCAGCAGCGGCAAGGCCACCAGCACCAGGAGCACCAACTCCTGCAGTCCAAAAAAAACGGCACAGAAAGAAAGGCAAGGCGGGACAAGCCTCGAGGGGTCAGCTCCGAGAGGAGTTCCCGCCTCTATCAAGCGCCGCTGCGCCTCCGCGCGCTGCTGTGCCGTGACAGACTGCCGAACCACCGCGGGCTGCGGTGATCACGCCCCGGGCTTCTGCTCCCGGGCCTGCCGTTGCTACGTCCTCAGTTGGAGACTGGCAGGTGGTGGAGCCCCGGCGATCCCGGGCCAAACGTCGCAGCGTTGCTGCGGAGTGCGAGGCGGCGCCCATGTCTGAGAGGGGGGAGGCTCCAAAGGCGCCCCGAAAAAAAAAGGTCGCGATAACTCAAGGTACCGAAGGCAGCCGCGGTGGTGATCACCGTGCTGCCTGAAGGAAAAGAAAAGGGCCTGACGTACGAGGCCGTCTTGAAGCGTGCCCGGCGGGAAATAAACGTCTCCAATCTCGGGGACGTCTCCGCTCGCTCCCGCCAAGCCCGGACAGGTGCTCGGATTTTCGAGTACCTAGGGCCAGAGAGCGCCAAGACGGTCCACGCGATGGCCGCGAGGCTGCTGGGCCTGTTCCCGGCTGAGAGTGGTGTCCGGGTCGCCAGACCTGTGAAGTGCGCTGAACTGCGCATTTCCGGGCTGGACGATTCCGTGACGGCGGAAGAGATCCGGAAGGCAATCACCTCGAAAATCGGGTCTCCCAGCAGCGCCGTCCGGGTGGGCACCATTCACCCAGGTCCAGGTGGTGTGGGTGCCGTCTGGGTATCGTGCCCTGTCGCGGCGCCCAAAGATTTGGTCGCCGCCGGTAGACTTCTGGTGGGCTGGAGCGCCGCGCGGGTAACCGCGTTGGAGCCCCGGCCTGCCAGGTGCCACAAGTGCATGCCTGTCGGTCACACCCGGCCGCTGTACACCAACTGCTTTGACTGCAGCGGGCTTTGCTTCCGCTGCGGTCAGGCAGGGCACCAGGCGGCGACCTGTACTGCCACCCCACACTGCCCCGCATGTGCAGCGGGCAACCGCCCCGCCAACCACTGCATGGGGCGGTTGGGGTGCAGGCCTCCAGCCAAGTCAGGCCCTAAGAGGGGGGTGGGCAGCCAATCGGCCCCGGCTGCCCAACCCAGCACGGCTGGACCACCGCAGCGCATGGAGGGGGATATCGTGGTCTAGTTTATGGATCACGACTCTATCCTCCTCCAAGGGAATCTCGGCCGCTCCGCCAGAGCGCAGGACCTCTTCCTGCAATCCATGACGGAGCGGTCGATCGGTGTTGCCGTAGCCGCGGAGCCCTACATGTCCCCGATCGCCCCAATTGGGCGGGTAGCGGGGATGGCTCCGTGGCGGTCGTCGGGTCGGTGGCGCCGCATTCCCCGCCCTTGTCAGTCAAGGACAAGGGCACGGGATATGTGGCAGCTGAATGGGGAGGGGTCACGCTGTATGGCGTGTACTTCTCCCCCAATCGTAGTCTGGCGGTTTTCTAGGTCTTCCTGCCTGCGGACCTCGTGTCGCTAAACCGCGGGTCCGCCCTAACGTGCGTGCGGCGCGGGGGGCCTTTCGTTCGCTAGCCCCAGTGTTGCCGCACGTGTAAGGAGCTGGCGAGTCCTGGAAGAGGTCGAGACCCTATCTGACCACAGATACATTCAGATAGAGGTCTCCCGGACCCTTCAGGGCGCCAGCAGGGGTCGCGCGGCGGACAGAACTCCCGCTTTTCCGCAATGGGCTGTGGGTAGGCTCGACCGGGAGCTGCTGGTGGAGGCGGCCATTTTTCAATCTTGGCTGCCTCCCCCCCTGACGGAAGACGTGGGCGCCGAGGCTGGCCGCATTCGTGGTATGCTTACGCAGATCTGCAATGCGGCCATGCCCCACGTGCGGCGCCCGCCCCAACGGAAGGGGGTCTACTGGTGGTCCCCGGAGCTGGCGGACCTCCGTGCGGCCTGTATTCGTGCCCGGAGGCAGCCAACGTCGCCGAATCCGTGACGAAGAATGGGAGGGCTGGCTGTATGCGGCGTACGATAGTGCGTGCGCCACCTTTAAGCTGGCCATCTGTCGCGCCAAAGACGCGAAAAGGCAGGATATGCTGGAGGGTCTCGCGCGTGACCCCTGGGGACGCCCGTACCGCGCCGCGCTGAGCAAGGAGGCACTCCAGTACCATGGAGTGCCCCTCTACCTAAGGCGGCTGGTGGCGGACTACCTCGACGGCCGCAGCGTCCTCTTCGTGGACCGGGAAGGGGACGTTGTAAGGAGGGTTATGTCGTGCGGCGTCACGCAGGGTTCGGTTCTAGGGCCGCTCCTGTGGGACATCGGCTACGACTGGGTCCTCCGTGGCCGGCTCCCCCCCGGGCTGGGCGTAATTTGCTACGCAGATGATACGCTCGTCACAGCCCGGGGCGGGACCCTCGAGGAGGCGGCAACGATGGCCACCTCAGGAACCGCGGAGGTGGTCAGGCGGATCGAGGCGCTGGGGCTTAGGGTGGCCCTTGAAAAGTCGGAGGCCCTACTCTTCCATGGGCCCCGACGTGGCCCACTCGCCGGCGCCTCGATAACGGTCAACGGTGTGGGCTTTCCAATCCAGGCCCACATCAAATACCTGGGCCTGGTATTGGATGGACGGTGGCACTTTAAACAGCTACTCGCCGAGAAACTCCAGCTAAATCTCTGGAGTTAATGTTAGCCTCTGTTTCTAAAAACACATTAAGTACAACTATATGGAGTGTAACTTTAAAACTTTGGTGGACATAGGCATCGCATAGACCACAATGTTGATTATCTTCATAATTCCAATCCATTCGGGCTAACTTTTTTTAATACATTAGTTTGCTAAGGGCGTGTCCTATGCAACACATTATACACACCGTTTTGCCCTGTCTCATAACACACGTTCAAACGTCCTCGGTTTATAATTGCGCAATGGGTCTATAACAACCCCGGCCATTAGGATCTCGATTCCAGACTTAAGACCTTCCCCTGGTCGTGGCCAACCATTTTTTTTTTATTTATTTTTTTATTTTAGGTGGGCAAAAATGTCCTACCGCACACCCAGCTGCCCGGGGAGACAACGGGGTAGTGTAGGGCTCTCACCCACTAAAAACCCACCGTGCGCCCTCACCCGCCCTTGCTACGGTGGTTCACGGGAACCGCGTCGTTTCTCCGCGATCCGCAGGCGGCAGCCCCTTCGGGCACCCTCTCTTTTGCGACGCTCCGCGCACTTGGGCGTCACACCTTCGCGGTAGGCTTCTGCGGACGGCAGGGTAGTCCCCAACTCCACCGTCCGCAGCCTCGGATAGGGCGGCATCAGGCGCAGGTAAGCGCGCGCACGCCGCCCCTCCCGCTGGCGGCGAATCGGGTCCGCGAAAGAGGATTCCTCCCGGGCCATCTCCGCCGCCTCCTTCCGCGAGATGGCAGCCTCGCAGAAGGCGGCGACCGCGGTCCAGGCCCTGTCACTGCCAACCATCGCTCGCGCAACGGCCGGCAGCGACAGGTCCACGCCTATGACTGCAGCGAGTTCCCGGCGCTGCACATCCCAGGCCGGGCACGACTCGAGCGTGTGCTGCGCCGAGTCCTCGCCGCAGTCGCAGTGGTGGTCATTTGACATGGTTGTACAAATGGAACTTTGGGACATTTTGCCGGAATATGGTATTAACGGTAGACTGCTACAAGCGGTGCAGTCCAACTAAAAAGCAAAAATAATGGTTTTTGAAAGAGAAGAAGCCAGAACAGATGTTAGAGTAGCAATAGGTCATGGTGTGCTCGGCAGTCATCACCTCAGCCAGAGGGCACGTGTCGCAATACACAACGCGGTGCTTGTCCCAACGTTATTATATGGAAGCGAGAGTTGGGTATGAAAAAAGGAGCATGAGAGTAAAATCATTGCAGTCAAAATGCGATCTCTGCGGAGAATCTGTGGAGTGAGGCTGACTGACCGCATTCGTAACGACGACGTAAGAGAGCGAGTAGGTATGAAAGAGAGTATTGGTGTAAAGATGCGAAAGGGAATGCTCCGATGGTACGGACATGTGGAAGGAATGCCGGACGAGCGACTGGTTAAGAAAATATATAAAATGCGGAAGTGGAAGGATGTAGGTACTGGGGGAGACCGAGACTCACCTACCTAGACCAAATCGGTCATGTATTGAAGAAAGGTGGAGTCAGGAGTCTCCGAAACCGGCGAGCGTGTATGAAGAGAGTTATGAATGTTGAGGAAGCGAGAGATGTATGCAAGAATAGAGCCTATTGGCACTCTGTTCTCTCTGCCTAACCCGCAAAGGAAATGGCGTGATGATAAGTTAGTTAGTTAGTTGCCTAACCGTTAGGTCTTGACATTTTTCATACAACTTAGTTGTAGAAATTCTGTACGGGCTAAAGGTCATGACTTTTAAGATAGCATAAATATGTCTATATTTTAAGGTTGGCTCCTTATAACCTTTTCTTTATGCTAACCCAATTTGTTCTAAAATAATGGATTGTTTGAGAAGGTGTTTTTATAAACATGATATTAATCCTTATCCAATTATTTACGTTATTCATCACAAGTATTTAATTTAAAACAAAAGTGCCCTTTACATCATTCGATTTCAATGAATATCTTAGGAGATATATCGCAGTTTTAATAATAACATCGCAGCAAAATAATGATCAAGTACTGCGCGCATTAATGATGCGCAAGGCCGGCGGGCAGTCATGAGGAAGAAGGGCGGTGGCCCCAGTTAGTGTTAGCCAAATTTCCACGCGGACGAAGACACGGACAGAAGCTAGTCTATTATAAATCCTGCTATTAAATTAGTTGGCTAAACTACTTATTTTTTTTTTCAGTAACGCCTCTGGCATCATAGCTCGGTCTCCGAGAATATTTCAGAATTCAAAGCGAATATGTGTGTGGATAATAGAGTCGTGGTCTGGGACGAGAGAGACAGACCTCTTGCCGGGAAAGGCTGACGAGGAGGGAAGAGTTGCTGTAAGGAAGAAGGTGATAAAAAAGAGATCAAGTGCTGTAAAGCTTTGTGTTATTCTTAAAATTATATAAGTACAGACAGTTAACTTCAAAAAGGTGGACTCCATTCTTGAGATTTTTTTGTAGTTATTTGTGGCAAACGAAAAAAGTATAAGGGATCTCCGATTTTTAGCGGCTATCGTAACCTAAGTGCGTCAGCAACACCAGAAGGAATGCCACCACAGATATTGGGCAGGGCTGTAAAAGAAATACCAATAAAATCCGATTTATGAATTGGTTGAATCACATAGCATCACGAAGGAGTAGCAGGCACAGTTCTGTATTACAAACCCATGGCTTGCCAGTTATGTTTAAAATCCCACGTAATAAGGGGACGAGCCTATTGCCGTCTACCGAGCACAATTCCAAACTCGATATGACATAAGAAGTAGTAAAAATAAGTATAGACGGTCCTCGTGGCGTAGTCAGTAGGGTAACCGACTTCCGTGCGTGTGGTCGTGGGCTCGATTCCCACTCAGGGCAAAAAAAAGTTAGCATAGCACAAGCGTTAAGCTTAGTTTGAGACTAGAGGACGTTGTTTTTTTTTTATATTGCATGTATTGGCAGACGAGCCACAGTCTATCTGATGGTAAATGGTAACAGTCACCCATGGACTCTACTATACCGAGAGTATTGTTAAGCCGCTGCTCACCAATTACTTTCACAGATATGAAATGAAATATAAACGGCTATCTCCTGCTAAAGCCAAAACGCAACGATGTGCTTCATGGTCGGTCACACGGGAGATGGTGGTAGCAACCCACTCGGGCCGCATGCCAAGTGAGTACTCCCACTTGGTACCCTACCATCAGTCATGCAATGGATGATAATTGCTTACTTCCCTGTGTCGCCTCATAAGACACCCGTGGGAAAGAATAGGGTGGTGACTAAGTTTTATTTTTGGCTGAATAGGAAACTTAGTTGCTGTCATAAAAAAATAAAAATAAAAAACAATTGTTACAGACTGAAATAGGATACTGACAGTGCGACTCTGTGCAGCTGTCATATTCAATAGTTGCGTCTAAAGTAGAATTTTTTGTTAGGAGTGCGCTGAAGTAGTATAGTAGTCTGTGGTGAAATACGTTACGTCACGGGAGAGTTTTGGCGGGAACACGAAGAAGATCATGTCGTCACTCTGCATTATTTTCCTAAACTTGTGTTATTTCATGTATTAATGTGTAAAAGTGGTGGCCTTTTGCTTATCAACTATTTGTGTATGTGCATAAGTGTTGGCAAGTGATGTAATGCGACATTACGTGTTTTTTCCTGTTGTCTCCAAAACTCCATAGAAGCTTCAGTAAGATCGCTATCGTCTTACTGGAGTGGGACTTTGACTTGACTGACTTATTTTATATGACTGACTTCGACTATGACTTGTTTTATGAACTAAACTTACATGTGATGAGAGAATAAAGATGTTTATGTTACTGTTAGGCTGATGGTTCTTACAATGCCTTAAACAAACAAAAAAAGAAAGTTACGTCACGACTAACTGTCAGTGTCATTTTTAAGTTCTGTGGTTCTAGCGATCACCAAAAATATTATTTATTTTGTTTATTGTTGGAAATCTGATTTAAAACTATTATCAAAGAAAATAATAAGTGTATAAAATAATTTTGCAATTGTCCCTAAGGAATTTAATGTAATACTGACCGTCTATAAAACTATTTTGAAATAGTCTATAAAACTACATAAACATGGGGAAAAGACAACATCAGAAAGATAAAATGTGAGATATTCGTAAATATAAATTTATCGCGTTAGATTTCGATACCTACTTTACATATTCGGTTAGATTTCTTAATTTTGATTCTTATTTTTAGGTACTTGACGTACACGGAGTGGACAACGTTATATGGAGGCAAACGATCTGGCACCAAAACTGAGGAAGATACTAGTTTTAAACGTTTGCCTTTTGATCATTGCTGCTTATGTCTACAGCCATTTGAAGATCCATATTGTGACTCTGATGGCAATATATTCGAATTACAAGCTGTAATTGATTTCTTGAAGAAATTTAAAGTTAACCCTGTCACCGGCAAGGTAAATTTAAGCTTTTAATATTTGCAAACAATCAGTTGCATTTTTGAACTCTTGGGTATGTGAAAGAAAAGCTGAAAAAATCCTATTGTAAATGGCTTTTGTGATTTCTGTACTTATAATTTAATAGGCTACTTTTCTTATTCCATTTAAAACATAAAATTTTGCAGAAACTAGATATCAAATCATTAACAAAATTAAATTTCTTTAAAAATGCTCAAGAAGATTACCACTGTCCAGTGCTATTTAAACAATTCACAAAGAACTCGCACATTGTTGCTATCAAGACCAGCGGTAATGTCTACTCAAATGAAGCAGTGGAACAACTTAATATCAAAGGAAAGAACTGGAAGGATCTCATCAATGATACACCGTTTACAAGATCTGATATCATTACTATTCAAGATCCCAACAATCTGAATAAATTTAACATATCTACTTTTCATCATGTGAAAAACAATTTAAGAGTTGAAACTGAAGGTGATTATATGATTGACCAATTATTTTTTTGTTGTCATGTGGGGCCGGCTCCAAGAATAGCTCCACCCCGTCTCATACTATGGGAGTCGTAAAAGCCGACTATGGGATTACGGTAAAACCTCCATATTGGGAAGGCCTATGTCCAGCAGTGGACGATGAAAGGCTGATGGATGGATGGGATTATTTTTTTTATATACTACTGTTGACTAGCAATCATATGGCCTACCAGATGGTAAAAGGTTACCATAGCCTATAGCTGCTAGCTACACCAAAGGTATCACTTGCGCATTGCAAACTTGAAGGAAAGGGATAGGAGATGGAGAGTAAGAAAACTAAGGAGAGGATGGAGGATCAGAAGGAGGATGGGGCCTCCAGTGCTCTCACTCACCATATGAAACACAACTGTACAATTACCTAACGTTGTTTCACACTGATGTTCTGTGAGAGGTTTTCTCTTCCTCAGCCAAACTGGCCCATACATGCTGGGACAAGCAAGGCCTAACTAATAATAATCTATACTAATATATATAGCTGAAGAGTTTGTGTGCTTGAACGCGCTAATCTCAGGAACTACTGGTCCGATTTGAAAAATTCCTTCAGTGTTAGATAGCCCATTTATGGAGGAAGGCTATAGGCTTCCTCGATATATCATCACGCTAAGGCCAATAGGAGTGGAGCACCAATGAAGAATGTTTCAAAATCGGGGGTTTTTTTTTCCTTGTGAGCCCAAAGTAACTATTCCATGCGGACAAAGTTGTGGGCAGAAGCTAGTAAAAAATGAAGTTGCTGTCTGCATTTCTCTGATTCTCCACTTATTTCAATATCCAAACCATGTAACAGATTTTTAAATCATTTGCACTATTGTTTAGATATATTTTCAAGGAAAGTTTGTATAATGTATAACAAATACATAAAATATTTACAAAATTTTATATCACACTGCAAAGCTATTGTGGATTGCTAGGATCTTTAAAAAGCCTGGTCTATTGTTCAGATTGGGGATTATTGTATTTGCTAAGATAACTCATTTTGAATCTGTTTGTGTCTGGTGAGTTTTCCTCCTAAATGTGATACCATAGATAATAAAATGGACTTCAGCCTAGTGTCTCAGTATACCATCAGTTGTATCAATAAAACTATGTCAAAGGTTTCCTCTCTATTTCTATGTTTCTTATCTCCACATGGTATGTCCACAGAGGAAATTGCATTAAAGAAGGATCCTCATGCAAGACTAAAACATGTATCTGCTGAAACAAAAGACATCTTGCAAGAGCTGGAGAAAGAATACAAGGCTCCAGAGAAGCAAGAAGTTAAGAAAGAAGTTGGTATCTTTGCTTATCAGTAAAACGGTTAACTCTAGTTCTGTATCTGATGTATGATTGGTGTTTGCGTGCTTTATAATTATTTAGCCTACTCTTATTAATCTGAGACTACCAATCCCAAAAAAAAATCTATACTCAACCATCAGTTACAGTTCAATACCATCTGTTAATTTACCTCACGCAATATAGTGACACATTACACGGTAAATTAATTATAACACATTTAACGGATCTATACACGCATTAAACTTCTCAATATACTATTATTTTGACTAACCTCGACGTTTCGGCTGAGTTGCACCAGCCGTGTTCACGAGTAGCATTACTTTAATGCGTGTATAGACCTGTTAAATATGTTATAATGAAAATAAAACGCGCAAGCTTAAAAAGTACTATGGTAAATTAAGATTGTATAAGTAAAGTATTGTATTGTATTGTAAACGTGGGCTATTTTTTCCGCAACTCGACGTCGTAAGTGCGCCTATTTTGCGTGACGGGTTGCTGGCACTACTCTTGCCAACCCAGCATCACCAGAAAGCCTAGCAGACCCTTGACGTTGCCGACGACTTCTGGGAGCGACCTCGGAGAGCCGAGGTATAGTGCCCGGTATTCTGCCACCCTCGGACATTCAAGGATGACGTGGGCGGCCGTTTGGTCTGCCTCCATGCAAGCTCTGCAAAGAGGGCTGTCTGTAACACTGTAAATAAGTGTTTATTCCATAAAGCATGTCCAGTAATGGCTCCCATTAGGAGCCGGAGTTGAGGCCTCTTCAAACGCCGTAGCTTTAGTGACAATCCGGGGTAGATTGTCGGAAGGGCCTCTCTGGCTTGCCTGCATGTACCTAAGTTAGACCAGTATTCTTGGTGTTCTACCTTGGTGTTTTGTCGTAGTGTGTTTCGGAGCCAAGCGAACGGCAGGGGTAGAATGGGCTCTGGTCCTTCCACTATCATCTCTGAACCCCTCTTGCCAATTCATCGGCAGCGTCATTACCGCGTGAGTTGCTGTGTCCTTTGATCCACTGTAGGGTTATATCGTTGTCGATACTTACCTGTGACAGGGCTCTATGACACTCGTATATAAGACCCGAGGTTACAGTGTACCTTTGAAGGCCCTGTAGGACTGATCGGCTGTCAGAGAGTATACGGATTTGGTGGTTCTTTACCTTTCTAGAGTCGATTGCATACGCTGCCATTAAGATGCCCACACATTCTGCCTGGAAGACTGTGTTATGAGCCCCTAATGGTGTAGATATCTGTATGTTCAGGTCCTCGGAGAATACACCCGCACCAGTACCTGACCTTATTTTAGATCCATCTGTAAAGATTCTCATCTCTCGTGGGTTAAGACCTTCACCCGGTTGTTCTTGCAGTTGTATCTTGTACTTTTTATCAAATACGAATTGCTTGGGTATCCTGTCGGTCACCGCTGCCATGAGCGGCTCCTTACCTGTTACCTCACTGAGGATCTCGGTGTGCGGTACCCTTGCTAGTCTCCAGAGACTCAGGTTTTTAAACCGTACCGCTGTAGCTGCTGCCTCTTGTTTTATGAAGAGATGCAGTGGCGGCAGGCCAAGAATAGCTTCCAGGGCAGCAGTTGGAGTTGTCCTCATGCATCCCGTGGCCGCCATACAGGCCAATCTCTGGAGTCGTTGTAATTTAGCTACGACAGTGGATAATTCGGTCCGTGGCCACCACACCACCGCACCGTAGCTAATCATTGGTCAGATTACTACCTGGTATAGCCATAGCACGATTTTAGGGTCTCGGCCCCGCCTTTTACCTATCATTCTGCGGCATTGCCAGAATGCGACTGTAGCTTTATCTATTTTATAATAAGTAAAGGATATTCGGTAACAAAATAAAATGAAGGACTCTCTCAGTCGGTCCCTCATGTCTGAGGATCGTGATCAGCATCAGGGTTGCATCTGGAGCGGATAATCTGCCTCCACCGGTTTCTGTCCAGCGCATCCCTTACGACCGTGTAAAATTTGGAGGACGACGAGTCTTACTTACATGAACGACCGCGCGATCTTTTGCCTTCGGTGTTCCCAACCACAATCAGTCTTTCCAGATTCTCGTCGCCTCTGCGCATTGTGTGGCCGAAAATGAAGGTAATATTCTGAAATTGTACAATATTTCAGGTTGCAGATAAGTTCAATGCAGCTCATTATTCCACGGGTATGGTGGCAGCTAGCTTCACATCCACTGCTATGGTGCCCGAGACAGTGCACGAAGCTGCTATCATTTGCGAGGATGAAGTCAAGTATGAAAGAGTGAAGAAAAAAGGTTTGCAGTTGTTATTATTTATCAGACCTTAGGACAAATCCTAGGACCGCAGAGACACTGGTTGTGGGGTGGTTCAGAACTCACCCGGCATACACCTCTGACGTTTTGTAACTATGTATGTATTTGGTTGTAAGTTATCACTGCTCAGTGCAGGAAAATATTGTGCATGCCTGAGAGATTTTCTCGATGGCTTGTACAGCCCGCCAACGACACTGAAACGAAGTGGACTAGGGCCTAAATCACCCTCACTATGAGAAGAAACCCCTGTGCCTAACAGCAGGACAGTAAAAGGGTTGAAAAAAGGCAAACTGTAGTTTCTTTACACTTTACAAAAGATAAATTACCAGCTTTCAATAATTATTATTGTATATAAGTGTCATGTCAATCTGTCCATTGTTTTGACTTTTGAGTGCTGTATTATTTTAGTACCTAATTTGCTGCTAAGACACAATAAATTGTATAAATATTAGACTCGAAAATGCTTAAATAATACGCACGAAATAAAGCAATAAAAACGAGTGAGACTTTACAGTGAAGTAATTCCTACGAAATACATTTCCTTTTTTCGGTAGTTAGGGGATATGTCAACTCATGATAATTTCAATTCAAAAAAAGTATATGTATTCTATACTACAACTGCTTTGGAATGTTGAAGAAACACATTATTCGTTTGTTTTTTCTTATAGGACAATTAATGATAATTTAAATTCAAAAAAGGAATATTCCATACTACAAGTACCTAGGTACTTTGGAATGTTGAAAAAACAATAATTTTTTTTTTTTCTTATAGGATATGTGAGGCTAGTGACGAACGTGGGACCTCTAAACTTTGAATTGTACTGCGACATGACTCCAAAAGCTTGCGACAACTTTATGAGGCATTGCAATAGTGGTTACTACAATGGCACCAAGTTTCACAGATCAATACGTAATTTTATGGTATGTTTATTGATCAACATATAAATGTTGCACATGCACTGTGCGCTCGCCTCATGTAGACATTTCGCTGGCCAAATGTTGGCCGGTCACGCAAACCAAGGACTACGTAGAGTCGTAGACGATGGTATCGAGTTCGATACCCAGTCAAAAGTCACGGCACACACCTCTGACTTCGAGTGTTTTCGTGGAACCGCACTGGGCCAGAGCGTGGTGGAATACAGCCTGAATTCCACTCGCTCTTAGAGATCTGTCCGTGTGGTGACGGACTAAGAATACAAGTATCACCACCCCATTCTTTCCCACTGGTGTCGTACGAGGCGACTAAGCAATTATCACCCTTTGCATTACTGGTGGTAGGGCTGGGTTCCAAGTGGGAGTACTCACTTGCTATCGGGCCAGAGCTGGTTAGTACCTACCACTACCTCCCGTGTGACCGGCCATGAAGCACATCGTTGTGTTTTGGTTGTAGCAGGAGATAGCCGTTAATTCTTTCATTTCATATAAATCTGTGAAATGAAATGGTGAGCAGCGGCTTGATAATACTCTCGATATAGTTGAGTCTATGAGCGACGGTTACCACTTACCATCAGGTGGGTCGTGGCTCGTCTGCCATCAAAGCAGAAAAAAACCCGTGCCCAATAGTAGGACGGTAATGAAAAAAAAAACAGAGTATCGGATGTAAAAATTAAAAAGTATTTTTTTTTTAATTTTGTTGCATTGCAGCTGGGTAATGATATCCTACAAAACCTAATCATTTTGGAAATGCGCCCGGTAGACGCCAATAGGATCGCCCCGTGTTACGTGGTACTTAAACATAGCTGGCGAACCGTGGGTGTGCAACACACCTCTGCCTACTCCTTCGGGGAATACAGGCGTGATGCTTCTTTATGTTTTTCCTAATAGTGCTGAGAAGTTCATTCCGATAGAAATATCCCAATTGGGTCATAGCTATTCCTATTTTGAATTAGATTTATGTCTAATAATGAGACGTAAATGGATTGTAAAAAGCGGCCTTTTTAAAAGCCAACCCCAAAAAAACTTACTAACCGCTGTTCGGGGCAAAGTACAAGGCGGTGCGGGCCTCACCTTCTAAAAAAACTTGCAGTGTGTCATCCCTGTCTGTATTAGTAAACCACTGGAATTGTGTAACAATACTTCAATAAGTAAAAACTAGGGCCTCTAAAACCCCACTAGCACTTATTTTAAATGTCAGATATTATCAAATCGCTATATTTTAGATACAAGGTGGAGACCCAACCGGCACAGGATTGGGTGGCGAGTCCGTTTGGAAAAAACCTTTTGAAGATGAAATTAAACCCAATTTGCATCACACAGGTAGAGGTGTATTGTCCATGGCAAATTCTGGACCCAATACGAATGGATCGCAGTTGTAAGTATATCCTCGCTTTTTGAACCATTTTGAAATCGAATTACTGTACCAATAAATTGCTCATTTGAATGTAACATGAAATTTTTATGATTATATTAGCAAGATTTAAAAAAAAACATTTTTATATGTAGATTATGTTAATGGGAAAACTTTACACGCTCAGAGACCCGTAGTACTACTAAAAACGTAAAATCTGTATGGGGAAGTGATTCTTCCATGGTGTGAAAATATGAACGTAAGATGTCGTGGTGCATCCGACAGAAGTGAAGCTTAACTCAATATTTTATTGCTTTTCCTCTTTTTAAAGTACAAATTATTTGTGAATAAGGAAATAGAGATTTTTTGTACTAGCGGGAATCGAACCCGCGTCTTTTCTAATCCGGGGAACTGCTCTAAGCCACTGAGCTATAGTACAGATCTTTCGATCATCCCAATCTCCTTATCACATTTGTCTTTACGATTTTTTTCTTTATTCACAAATAATTTGTACTTTAAAAAGTGGCGTAGCATGTCAAATGCTAAAAAATATAGATCAAAAATGCTTTTCCTCTTTTTTGATCTCCTATTTCCTAGTTCCATTCCGGTATGACTTGCGTAATCTCTGAGCGTATGTTGCAATGACTTTCTGGAATTGCAAAGGAGTTTTCACGAACTTTTATTTTTGATAGAAACACTGTTTTGGCTCCATTTAACATTATCTTCAAAATTAATTATTTTTAACAAAGGAAATACGGAGCGCATTAAGTTTCCGGAATGAATGAGAAAATAATACTATGAAAGGTCATAGATGAATTTGAATCAATTTTGAAAACTTTTATTGTTATTCCTTCGTGGTGACCTCGGAAACATGATTTTGATACTCTTCGATAGGCTCTTCTGCTGATAAGTCATTTACGCGTAACTGGTTTTTAATTTTTCGTATTTCATCGTCCACTGCTGGACATAGGCCTCCCCAAGAGAACGCCACAGCGAAGGGTCCTGTGCCGCCTGCATCCAACGAATGCCTACGCTATTAGTAAAAATCTGTTATTTATACATTACAAAGAGATATTTTTTTCTAAGAATCAAGAAATTCCGAAATAAAACCTAACACTCCGCCTATCATGTAGCTCGGCCGAGCGTTCGCTTAACGTGTATGTATATGGTACGACTGTACGAAGTAAACGTAGTGTTATATGCTCTTTGGTACGAAGCTCGCACGGATCGAGACGAGCTGCTCCGAAATCGGACGAATACGTAAGCAGCTGTTTGTGAGAAAGTATACATATAGGTATCTATCATATCTTTATAATGCCACACTCACCGCATGTGCGCCCCCGTAAGTATACATGTAGGTATATATGTATACATAGGTGTACCTATGTACAACAGTGAATAGCAGTTGCTGGTGAATAGCTGTACGCGTAAAAAAATATTTTAAACGATAATAACTTCTCATTTATTCAATAAAAGAAAAAAAGTATCGGTCACCACGCTCAAAAAGTGTAACTTGAATTAATATCAAAGAAAAAACTTGAATTAATATAGAAGAAAAAAAATACTGCGTAAATAAAAAATAAATAAAAAATTATAATTGCATAAGTTGATAAAAAATGCTATGCAATAGCTTTACCGCGGCAGTCCCCGAGTGCCACACGTTTTTTTATTTGCATAAATGTAAGTAGCAAGTTCCGGAATTTTACAGTGCGCCCTGTGTGTAACCCACCGACAAAATAATGCTTTTATGAAATAAATTATTTCTTACCTAAACCTTGATTCTGCCTGCGATTTCAAAATATAAATACCTACGTCATTCTCGGGCATTATCCCTATGTCCAAATAATAGTTATTTTGACATAGGGAAGTTATTTTGACATAGGGACACTTCCTGTGTGCCCATACATTTTATGGGATACATTTTATGATGATAGGTTCAGTAAATTAATACATTGCGAAAATTTGAAATCATAAATATAACAGTTACTTACGAGCACGATTTCACATTTTCGCGCTTTATTTTCGATTACACATTTTCGCAATGCTTGTGTTAATTTACATGGCTAAGCATGTCAAATGTTTAAATATATATAAAGATATCAAGATAGGTACAGTAGGTCGGGTGTGAAAGCGTAACAAACGAACACTCAATTTCACATTTATAATATTCGTTAGTATCACAAATAATAGAGATTCTTAGACTAGTCCTTGTGCCGTGTGGGGCCGGCTTTAGAATTGTCTCACCCCTCTCTACCCACGGGCGTCGTAAGAGCCGACTGAGGGAATACCGAAGGGGTGGGCAGCAGCACTCCCTCGAGTATTACAACATCCACTGCGATCGCCAACCCGCCTGCCAAGCGTGGCGATTACGGCATTATCCCCCATGACGGAACCGCTCGTTGTGGCGTTCTCTTGGGGAGGCCTATGTCCAGCAGTGGACGTTGAAAGGCTGATGGTTGGATGGATGGATGATACTAGCCCTATATGAGGATGATCAATAATTCTGACTTCACAAAAATTTGTTTACAGTTTTATAACGTTCCGTTCTTGTAAGCAGCTGGATGGCAAACACACAATATTTGGGAAACTAGTCGGCGGAATGGATACACTCACAGCTATGGAACGTATAGAAGTTGATAACAAAGATAGACCGATAGAAGATATTGTTATAGAGGTAGCGCAAGTTTTCGTCGATCCTTTTGCGGAAGCTGAGGAAGAGGTAATATTTAATTGTTTACAATCAAATCATGACATAGGAAAAAGATCACTACAGATGGAATTTCATCGCGAGATTTTGTGGTAGGTGCTCCGAGCAACACCACTGAAGGAATGTAACATAGTTCCAGTGGCCCGCCAACAAAGGCGGAGAGATGGCACACGGCGGGTTTCTTTAGTGGGTGCAGGCCCCACACTACCCTGGTCGTTGTCCCGAACGACAGGGTGTGCGGTTAGGAACATTTTTTCCCGCCTTAACACCATAGCAAACTAAACCATTACCAGCTTCATGGAATCTTTGAGTCTGGAAAACCAGCTTTTTATCGTCTTCCTGAAATTATTGTTATTACTTACGTTTGGTAATGGACACAGAATACACAGTGTCACCATCTTATTCATTTCCATGTATAAAGATGTACTTATGTAAATTATTACTCATAAATAAAGGTTAATTACCCCGCTTGATGTGAGGCTTATTCAATTTATGAGAATTAAAACTATATATATATAAGCTGTCTGGGTAGCATTGCATAATATGCTACCCCGTTCCATCAATGGTAGCGGGGGCTCATATTTAAAATAAATATAAAACTCGTCGGATTAGTTATACCATTTATAACTCAAGAATAGCTGGACATATATTATTAAACTTATAAAGATTCGTGAATTGTACACATATTTAAAGTAACATAAACGAGCCTTTTTTCGCGTATAAACTAGACGCGTATGAATTATTAACTACCTCGGCTGCTGCAACGAAGTTGAAACGTCGGGCTAAATGTAGTTAATAATTTCACCTAATTTATACTCGAAAAAAGACCCGTTTATGTTACTTTAAATATTTATTATTTAAATTGAAAAATTCACGAGAATGTATGGAACAGCTTTTTTAATGAAATCTCAAGAACGGATTGACGCATTTCGATAATTTTTTTCGATGGGCTCTGATTTGCTATTATTATTTGTTTTTCGGATTTGCTAGTTCCTAGTAATTTTAAATATATTAAATTTTAACAGCACTCCCTCGAGTAGGTATTGACAACATCCACTGCGATCGCCAACCCGCCTGCCAAGCGTGGCGATTACAGCACTATCCCCCATATGAGCGAAACACGTGTTGTGGCGTTCTCTTGGGGAGGCCTGTGTCCAGCAGTGAACGTCGAAAGGCTGATGAATGAATGGATGGATGGATATAAAATCTTATGATCTCTGTCGATTCTGAGTGGCTTTTTCTTTATTTCTTATGTTGACAGATAAGGAGCTACGGCCCACCTGATGGTAAGTGGTAGCTGCCGCTCATGGACTAAACAATATTAAGAATATCTACTGTCGAGTTGCTGCTTACCATTACATTGACGGATGGGAAATACTGCTACAACCAAACTCACAGAGGTGCTTCAGTCGGTCATACGTGTCCGTGTGGTGACGGACTAAGGATACAAGTGTCACCACCCCATTAATTCCTACGGGTGTCGTATGAGGCGACTAAGGGAAGTAAGCAATTATCATCCATTGCATTACTGGTAGTAGGGCTGGGTACCGAGTGGGAGTGAACGTGGTATAGACACGCTCGGATATAAGTGCATAATCCCATATGCACATAACCCTACCACCAGTAATGCAATGGGTGATGATTGCTTACGCCTTCTTAGTGGAGACTCGTATGATACCATCTGGAAAGTGAGGTGGTGACATTTCTATTCTTAGTCCACATGTATAAAAACTTATCTGTTCAGCTAGTGATAATATGATTCATTATTAAACAAATTATTTGTGAAATGTGGAAAAAGAGAACCTTCCAATTCGGGGAAGTGCTCTAACAAGCGGTTAGAGCACTTCCCTTCACTAAAGTTCTCTTTTTCCACATTTCTCAAATAATTTGTTCTTTAAAGTGGCTGAGCATGTCAAGTGCAAAATACAGATGAAAATGATTAATTATTTTTTAATTTTGCTTATAGCTTGTAAAAGAAAGAGCTGAAGAATTGAAAAAGAAAGCAGAATCTGACGGTGCAGGTGCCAAGCCAAAAAAGGCGAAACAACCTTTGAAAGTATTTCGAGACGGAGTGGGTAAATACCTCAATTTACAAGAAATATCTACAGCTAGTAAACCCCAATCTAAAGCGCAAGAAGTTCCCGCGAAAAAGCCGAAAAAGGAGGGTGGTTATGGTTTTGGCGGTTTTAACAACTGGTAACTTGTGATATTGATTGGTTTAATGTGTAAATAAAGTAATAGTTTATCTAATAATGTTATTATGTGTAGTTTTTTTTATTCATTGCCACTGGGCAGAACCTCCCCTATACATTCTTTCAATCCATCTCCAGGAGACATGATTAGTACAATAGCTAGACAAACATTCATTAGGCCCATGCACCTTTCGTTTTTTTTTTTTGTAGATTTAATATTAACTTGCGAAAATACATGGGATATCCAGCATGGAATGAAATATTAGTAAAAACAAATAAATATTGCATTTAGACTTATTTATTATTTTCTAAAATACTGATAAATTTAATAAACCTATGATAACAATTTTTAACACAATAATAAATTCAATATCTAACTAACAAACATGATCATAGATATCAGTGCAATGTGTTATTAGGTTTTTCAGTCATAAAGTTCTTAGCAGCAGCATAATCTAGTCAATAGATTTGCTGCTATTACTTGAGGCATTCATAGATAAGCTAATAAATTGTTCTCGGAATAAAGATCTAAGCCTATAAACTGAACAATGCATTTTCATTTTATATTAAACTAGCAGACCCGGCCACACGTTGCTGTGGGACACTTGTGTTTATTGTGGATCAACATCGTGACATGGGAATTTTATATATGATATAACATTTCACTAGTTATAAATAACATAACTATATTAATTATGTTGTATATGCATACAGCGTGAAGTTACGGGAGTACTCGATTCCAAACAAAAATCTTAGATGAATTCATTTGAAACATACTTTATGCACTTTCTCTACACTTTCACTTTTAGAAATGACTAAAACATTTGTTAAATTTTCCTTAAATTAAATTGAAATTACATGATAATTAAACCAATCTAAAATCACAGTAAACTATAATTATATTATATAGTTATGTGCTTAGATATATTAATACTCAATATTCAATCTACCAAATATGGAATTGAATGCGTTTGAATCATTTAACTGGCAGACAATTCACAGCCCACCTGACGGTTATTGGTACTGCCACTGCTGGACCCCAACTATATTAAGAATACTGCCAAGCCATAGCTCACAATTTCATTATGCAAAAAGGAAATGAAAGACAAACTTTTTTTTATAATGCATACCATTAATAGGAAGCCAACACTTCATTCATAATTGGAATTCTAGATTTTTCACATAAAAGTGTTCATTATGTATTCATATCAGATCATTACATGTCCCTTGTATAATAATCTGTATGTAAAATGTATATAGATGATTCTAACAATTTAATTGTTTACAAATGTTTTAGACCATTAATTGTAGTTCTGACGACGTCTTCCTGTGCGTTGCTTGTCAAATCTCATTTCCATTTCTTCTAAGACCTTTGGAGTGTACCTAACCACCAGTTTAACGGAACCAACAGCTTGTTTCAATAATTCAACAGCCTTCTCATGGTTTTCACCTTCCACTGATACCCCATTAACTGACAGCAGCTGGTCCCCTCTTTTGAGTCCTCCATGTCGGTCAGCAACACCTCCTGGTATGATTCTTGATATATAAATAGGTGAGTTTTGCTCTTTACCACCCATTACGTTGAACCCTAGGCCTTCTTCAGTTTTGGGAAGCTCAACAACCCTTGGGTGTGCGTGACCTTCAGCTGCAGCGAACGCAGCTACCGTGGCCTTAGCTGTGGCTGAAGCGCGTATATCAGCAGAGCCTTGGATATCAACAGTTTCGTATACATGCTCGTATACCTCACGAACAGCGTTCAAAAAATCACTCTGAAGTACTTTCTGTAAAGCAGCAAGTTTTGTTGCAGGAACTTCGCCACTTTGCTGTAGTTTCTCAAGCAATTCGATAGCTCTTTTAATGTCTCTTGCCAAGGTAAGTTGTTCTCCTGAATTACTCATAGTGGCTCAATTTGAATTATCTAGATCTACGAATAAAAGGGCGTAAGTAGGTATGAAATGAAATGTCAAACGAAAGAATAGAATCTGATTGAATTGAATCGTGCGACGTCAAATTAGTCAAAATCAATATCAAGCTAAACTACACTGACCTCTAAATCCTCTAATATTTTTCTGAACCAAGGATCCTCTGTATATGGCAATTATACGTTAATGTGTCCGTTACTCAAAAAAAATTGGTTGCCTGTAAAGTCGGTATACGGGCGAAAGTTTTACGTGACAACGACTTTGAGTGGTAAAATAATTTTAATGTGAATATTCATTCGTATAGTAGGAAGAAGGATGAAATAATAGTAACAATTTAAAACATTTATTTATACAAAGAATTATATTTAAAACATTAATTTATACAAAGAATCTCGCACTGAATTTCATATTAACAAAATTTTATTTCTTCGTCTCTCTCGCTCTTAGGCGGGCTAACCATGCCCGAGTGGAAGGGACGCGTGCCTCTCACTCGCTCTCATTGTGAGCGCATAACGTGAGCGGAGCGTAACGCAGTTTCTTGAAGTGTCACCCGGCAAACCAATTTATAAGACGTTGTCACGTCAAAAGGCATCATATTAAGGTGGAGCACTACAGTAGTTCAGTGTAAAATGTGTAAATTTTGAAGAGAACACCTAAAGCACTGCAAATATGGATGACCAAAAGTAAAATTAGAGAAATAATTAAGGACAGAAAACCTGGTTTGTTATGGTAAACTTTTAGTACGAAACCAAATAGGAATAAAATATTATTTAAATTACAAAAAAGGTATTAATCGTTTTCCAAGTAATGTAATTCCTAGGTGGTACCTACCAGCAGTTGCACGGCTGCTCCAAGTTAGTAAAAAGATAAATATTTAACTTTATAATACTATTTTTAATGTAGTTATCAAAAAAAACCACACTCCTTTTCTTCTTAAAATGTGTAAATCCAAAAATCCACTAGAATTTCACTAAATTTAATACAAAATACAAATTTTTAGCTCTTTCAACTCGTTCCTCATATTCCTTGTAAGTACTTTAAACTCCATACTATGAGGCTGTGAAAAAATTTAAAATCGTCGACTCGAATACAATAGATACTAGATAATTTATGTGACCACGTTGAAAAATCAAAACAAGCGTATAGCTAGCTTAACTACCAACTTCCAGAATGTAATCTAAACAATGACAAACAGATAAATTGACGAATATCTTTTTTTTTGAGAAGCGAAGATGTGGAACAAGCCAATAAAATAACACTTTTTAATTAAACTTTTGAGTATTAATTTTGAAATACACCATTTGTTCATTATTGTAAATAAGATCATCGAGCACGCTATACTAAATGTGAAAAAGAAAAATACGATTTTCACGTTTAACTGGGAAAGTTCTCAAATTTTTCGAATATTTGAAAAAAGCTACCTAACTTGGTCCAAACGTGTTCGAGTTTTGCGCTTTGCGCTTATAAAACACATCCAAACACATCTTACAAAACATTTTCATTTATGCCCTCAGACTATATTATTAGACTTAGTTTCTTCTTTAATCTGAATTTATGCCTATAGATTTTGTCAATTCGTTTAGAAACGAAGAAATTTTGACAAGTTTTCAATGGCACCAACATTTACCCGAAAATAGTGTCTGACTGTTCGACGGAGCTGAGCAAAATCTAAGATTTCTGGAATTTCTAACTAAATTACTTTAAGTTTAAGTGACAATCTATTTATGCAGTATTTTATTTTCTCAAGACTATATTTAGTGAAGTGCAAGTGAATATTGAGATTTGTAACTTGGAAATATCAGACAATGGATGATTTAGGTGAGTTTAGTGTTTTTATAACCTGTTTGGTAACTATGTACACATTATGACGTGTTCTGCTAAAATAACTTGTTAATTTGCATACTGAGCGACTTCAGGAAACTTCCCGTATTTCCTATAAGATGTAGCTACAATTTTGTAGGAAGTTAGAAATGACAACATATTATTTTATTGCTTATTATTCAAATTCAAATATTTTGTTTTGAAAAATATATTTGTTATTTAGTTCTTTGATTAAGCTATATAAAGTGAATATATACATTATTTTGAAGCACACAACATAAAAAGGCAAGCAGCAACAAGTTGCGTAATTTTTTTTTTGTTTACCTGTAGGTGTATTATCAAAAATAAATAGTTTGATATAGTTACTGCTAAGTCAATGACCCTTGGAGTTTTTCCGTCTTATCTCTTAAATGTGATCAAAATCAGAATTAGTAAACATGAGGACAGTATTATGCTAGTACTAAAAATTTGTTGAACTTTATAATTTACATAAGAATAAACAAACAATGATGTATTATGTGTCTACAAGAAAATTATAAAGGAATATTAAGAATGCCTGGGTTGCATTATTATAGCATCTATGTAATAATTATTGCAATCTAGTTTATAATTTATTACCATAAATTTGATGAAAAGAAGGTTATGATTTTGCTCTGTTTAGATTTGTTCTACATAGTTCTTGCTAAACAAGTTTTTATGATACAATATCCTATTTCATTAATTGATTAGTTGAATTAGTTGCTTGCCATATGTGGCTAACACATAATTATCTTAAAGTAATATACCTAATTAATTAAAATATAAAAATCTCTGGTCAAGCATTGTCAATATAAATATGTAATAAATTGTCTATATCATTGTTTAGTTTTCATTTTGACTTTATTTTTACTGAGAACAGATATCGCACTATCCTGCTTCTTAATAAATTTGAATAGGTATAAAACATAATTATGTTTACAAGTTACATTAAGATGAGACACCTAACAATTTTGTGCTAATACCCCACTAAGATGATTAATTAACAACACTATCTCCTCTCAGAAAAAAGTTTGGTTACTTATGATAGTTATCAAGAAAACTTCACAAAAATGCAGGTTTTGTCTTATTATTTTTTGTCACTGCAATCAATAAATATATTTAAAAGGATCCATGAAGTCATTATGTAGTTACAATTACTCATATACATAATAATAACACAAAAATAATGTGTTTCAACATATCTATCTTTTAAGACATTATAATGCAAAGCAACTTATAACTATATTGAATCAAGCAAAGAGTGAGTCACTAATATACAAGTGAGTCACATACTTGTTCACACTAAGATGGTCTTAGTGGCCGTTTTTCAAAACAGCATTGCAATGAAGCACATTGTTGTGTTTTGGTTGTAGCAGGAAGATAGCTGTAAATTCTTTCAGTTCATATCTGAAATGAAATGGTGAGCAGTGGCTTGATAATACTCTCGTTATAGTTGAGTCCATTAGCGACGGTTAACATTTACCATCAAGTGGGCCGTGGCTCGACTGCCAAAAACCCAATAAAAAAAAAATAGTGCGTGGAGTCCCTTCGCGCGGAAGAAGTGAAACTTCGTAATGTGGAAATTGGACGCTACTCGTTGCTAACGCTAGCGCTGGCCTGTAACAGGTATACTACGCGCATGCGTTCGAGTGCCACGCATTCACTCTCGCTCTGTCTCTTTCTATTCTCCCTCCCCAGAAGCGTTGAACGTTTAACGCAACAGTGCTTTCATACCCCCTCCATGGTAGCGTTAAACGTTTAACGCAACCTTGCTGGATGTCGCATTAGAAATTTCATTTCAAAAATAAAAAAACGGGAGAAAGTGAGGAGGAGGAGTCATAGGGAGAGGAGTCATAGGGAGAGGATAGGAAATATACTAAGGAGAGGACATTAAAGATAATAAGGCGAGTATAGCAATCAGTGCGTCAGTGCAGTCAGTGCGGGATCATTCGTTGTGGTGCATCTGGGAGAGTCCTATAATCAGTAGTGGATGACAAAATGCTGATGCATGCATTAGCGATGGGCGATTATTACTGAAATTAATCGAATTAGTCAATTGTTCAGTTTAGTCGATAAAAGTCGATAACAATCGAGGTTAGTCGATTGTCATCGACTAATAGTGCCTGGCGGTGACAATGATGATTGACACGGTTACTATGTCAACTATAACTACTAATTTGTCGCGCAGCGCCATACGCAGCGCAGTTATTACTATACTCGTGCTACTAAATAGGTAAGTAATTACAAAAGATAACGCGCCGGCGTTTGGCGCTGTGAAACAAATCAGTAGTCCGTGTGCCAATACTTACGACTGCAGTTATTAAGCAATTGATACTAATAGATTATTCTATCAACTGTCTAGTAATTAATCCATCGATCATGGGAACGCCCATTCGTAGTGTGAGTTAGATGATACTCCTACACTTAGGTAAAAACTAAAAGACTAGAATAAGAATTAAGTAAAAAAGTTATAATTCTACGAATTATGTTTTATACAATATACTTATATTGTTCATGGGTTTGGTAGAACTTAAAAAAATAATACAGTATAAAATATGAAACTAAAAGCAATTATTTTCTTACATTTATCTATCAGTCTTTGTCATTGTCTTTCTATACTGTAATAAGGCACGCTTTTGGTTAAACTTAAAGTCAAAGACAAATAAATCAAAATTTAACTAGAAATCTAGCGATGAATATACATAATCTTCTCACTAACTTTTTATAATCTAACTTACATTATAATACCTATGTTTGGTACATTTTTTATTTGACAAGGTCAATTATACATTGCTGTAAAAATAATATTTAAAGTTTAAAAATATTCGTATTTGTTCACTGTACACAATGTAAACAAAACTTACACTTAACTTTTTCAATACGTCCATCTTTGATTTTTTCAAAAATATCCCACACTAACGATCTTTTAGGCATTGCGTCAAGCGGTCATAAGTCATAACACGCGCGCGTGACCTTGTGCAAAAAAGGTCAAAGACCAACTACTATCAAGTAATACTAGTAAACCTATTACTTACTTAAAAACAAAAAGCGCAATGCATTGTAAGACGCAAAGACTACAATTAAATGTATACTGGGTAAAGCGCATTGTTATTTGTTAGTAGTTTGTCGATTATTATTCGAAAGATCATAGCGAGGAACTACTAAATCGACAATCGAATGCGCAATGGCACAATTTTCGATTCAGTCGATTGTTTTTTTTGCAACAATCGCCCATCGCTGGCATGTACTCGTATTGCTTGCTGGGAGGCACGTTAAGTGTTAAATCAATATCAATGTTTTTTTTGTTATGGTACTACAAATTTGTATAAATTTTATTTTTCATTCCAAAGAACAGGTCTACACCTGTTCTTTGGAATGTTGTAGAACTACCCAATTTACGAGACATTATTAGAATATTAATATTAAGATAAACTTAATTCATTGCCTTTTAATTAATATCTAAACGTTTAGGACACCTTCATATTGTAGCTAACACGTGTCGTGTCTGTCGCGCGTTTCAGTCTCACGCGCTTCTATAATAAATAAGAGCTTTTTACATTAAGCGAACAAACATCAATATAAATCTGGCTGCTTTTTTTATCTCTGGAAAGTTTTAGATTAGTGGCAAAAAAATATTTGCGGCGCTTTAGTAAGCTTTTATAAACGGTAGTGATATTAAGCAGTAAGTAAATTCTAGAACTTAATCATTTTGTAGAATAAAGTTATCAGACAAGACTACCAACTCTTATCATTGAACTAGGTGTAGCGTCAAATACAGGATGCGTCACGCATTAACAGTTAAAGCGGACGTCGCATCGCATCCCCACGAATGAGATTTCGAGATTAAATACATAAAAATTTACTTAACACAATTCACCCAAGAATAGGGCTTAGGGTGCTAAAATTAATTGTTGATTTTCTAATATCCCGACGTATTGGATACTTTACAGCAGCCATTCTCAAAATGTGCTCCGCGGAACCCTAGGGCTGTGTAGTCTCTGTGCGAGCTTCGTAAAAATATTAGCCACAGCGAAAAAACAATGCCAAAGAGAAATATTTTAACGTTAGGAAAAAAATTGGACTAAAGGACTACAATTCATGAAAAAATAATAAACAGTAAATGTAAAAAAAAAGTTGTCGTTACTGCAAAAGATTGAGAACCGTGGTTCACATCTCCAGATAGATTCAGTTAAAGTACATTTACTTCAAAATACGATATTCGCGTAAAAGTATTATAGATCGGAAATATATAGGTAAAACTAGACCAGTTTATTCGTTTATAATATAAATAAAACGAAAGTAAATTTGTTTGTTTGGTCTTATTCACGCAGGAACCGATTAATAGATCTATATGACTTTTTACACGTAAGAGTGACATTGGATTTAATACTGTTTATTATCCCGATAAATACTAAGCTTTGAAATGTAAATATGTAGGTATAATAAAGTACGTAGGATATTTTCGAGCATGTAGATGAAATTGATGAAAAATAAAATATATTTCGGTATATGTTTTCGGGTATATAATATACCTTTTATAACATTGGTAGGTTAGTAGCGGTCACGCTGAACAAGCTCCAAAATCAGCCTCCCCCCCCTCACTGAGACCCTTCAGCCCAGCCGGTCATGGCACCGCCAGGTAGCGACCGGGAGGCCGACCTCAGTGTACCGCACGTCACCACGTCGGAAATGGGGGCGTCTGTTTCACGGATTCGTTTCAAGAGTACCGCCCCTGGCCCAGATGGGATACCCGCCCGGGTGCTGGCCCTGGCTCTGGACCACCTGGAGCCCCGCCTCAGGGGACTGTTTGACGCGTGCCTGGCGTCCGGACGGTTCCCTGACTGCTGGAAGTGGGGGAGGCTGGTGCTCCTGCCGAAACCGGGGCGAACGCCGGATTCGGCTGGGGCCTTGAGGCCGAAGCCGGAGCGAATGCCGGATTCGGCCGGGGCCTTCAGGCCCATCGTGCTGCTGGACGAGGCGGGTAAGCTGCTGGAGAGAATTCTCGCTGCCCGCATCGTCCATCACCTGCGCGACGTCGGACCCGACTTGTCGGACGCCCAGTTCGGTTTTCGAGCTGGTCGTTTAACGGTCGGCGCGATCATGCGCCTGAGGGCCGCGGCCGCGGCGGTCGTCGCTGGCGGTGGAGTGCTGTTGGCGGTGTCGCTTGACATCGCCAACGCATTCAATAGTCTGCCATTCAGCTGCATCAGTGAGGCGCTCCGGTATCACGGGGTGCCTGCATACCTGAGGCGGCTAGTGGCAGACTATCTTGAGGGCCGCAGCGTTCTGTATGAGAGCCGCATAGGGGACCTTGTGAGGAGACCCATGTCGTGCGATGTCCCACAGGGTTCGGTTCTAGGGCCGCTGCTGTGGGACATCGGTTACGACTGGGTGCTACGCTGTCGGCTTCCCCCCGGGCTGGCGGTCATCTGCTATGCAGATTACACGCTGGTCGTGGCCCGGGGCGGAAACTTCGAGGAAGTGGCGTTCCTGGCCACCTTAGGGACCTCGGAGGTGGTCAGGAGGATCGAGGCGCTGGGACTTAGGGCGGCCTTGGATAAGTCGGAGGCCCTACTTTCCATTTTCCAAACATACAATTTCATGGACACAAAGTACCTACATTTAGATGTGTCTAGACTCGGAACAACCATTTGTTCTGCGTGGAGTCGAACCCAGGCATGGGAGATCGGTATCTGAACCACTTTGCTATCAGACCCCCTAGCCAAGTTACATAAACGGTGTAGAATAGAATACTCAATGTATGGGGATTGACAGTCGGTTACGCTTACGTTGTCGTAGCCCTATGTCTATCTCATACATTGATTATTCTATTCTATTTTACTAGCGTTTATGTCCCTGTGCAGTCTGTGCAAAAGCTGTTTCCGTAATTATTCGTAAACAATAAAATTAAAATTACGAAATATTACATCATTGTCATTTATACCTATCTCCGTATGTGCTTACGTAGTGTACGCGATTTCTCATTAATATCCAATCAACTTTAAGTGGTCGAACCATATTTTAACAAGCTTATAATAATACTGACTTCTGTGTACGTATTCTAAAAATACACCAGCAACAGGATTAATTAGGGATTCGAGAACTATCTTATGGGAATGTAAGAAATCTGTTGCATGTCAGTGTGGAATGTCCATGTGTTCCGGCACTTCAATAAATACGATTCTCGAGTTTGTTTACGAGATGGATTGAACGAAAATAATCGATTAATTAACCTGTGTCGGGCGGTGGTGTTTCTGATGTATTTTAAATGTGTTTTACTAGTACTTATAAGTTTTTTTTTGTTTGTTGATACATGACATTTTTTTATACTTTTGGTGTAGAATACGAAATTGATTGAAGCGACATTGCATTGTGTTACTAAGGGCAAGCATGATGTATATAGAAATATTTCATTGAAGATTACTTTTAACGAAAAATGCTTTTTTTGCTCATCAGTTGCAGTTAAGACAAGAAAACGATAGCATAAGCTCTGATTTTTATTATTGTATATAGATTTAGCCGTGTGGGGTCGGCTTTAAAATTGTCCCACCCCTCTCCACCCATGGGAGTCGTAAGAGCCGACTGAGGTAATACCGGGGGAGTGGGCAGCAGCACTCCCTCGAGTATTAACAACATCCACTGCGATCGCCAACCCGCCTGCCAAGCGTGGCGATTACGGCACTATCCACCCCCCATATGAGCCCACAGGACCGCTCGTTGTGGCGTTCTCTTGGGGAGGCCTATGTCCAGCAGTGGACGTCGAAAGGCTGATGGACTGGACTGGACTGGATATAGATTTAAAAATTAGATCTTTTAGGTGTATAACTTAAACTCTGGGTTGTTTTATGCGCCAATAAACAGATTCCGATTTGAATAAAACTCCTTAATCGACGGATAAACTTCTTATTGCAAAATTATAATTATTTGTCTTGTACAGTAAAGATCTAGGGTAGCCTAGTGTTAAGACCGAGCCTAAGTTCGGTTTCCATTATGAGTTTCCACGCATGCCCATTTTAATTAGGCGTTTGAATTTGATTATTAATGTTAATTACTAATCCGTTGAAGAGACAGTACTCAAATACATTGTGAACCTTCAAGATTTTTTAGACGATTCATGAAGTCTGGAAACTCGCATTTAGTCAGTGTGATGGCATATATCTATAATCTCTTTCAATCTGAGTGGAGACATGTGTCTCACAGCGGGACAGTAATGGATTATGAAATAAAAATTAACCCTCACATTGTTCCCATATTTTTGTAATCAGCTAAAATGCTATGTCTCTGCCCCTCGTGGTTACAAATAAACGCGCTACACTGCTGACACGCTTAATGTACTGTTAGTTCTGCGTCCTTAATTAATTTAATTAGTCGTAATGCGTAGGGCATGTCGTTATAGGACACACCTACTTCTGTACGAACGCACGTACGTTATCAAGTTGCGTCAAAAAAGTTGGGTATTTTCTGAGAACCACTGAAGTAATGTAACATAGTTCCAGTGGCCCCCCAATAAAGGCGAAGAGACGGTTCACGGCGAGTTGATTTAGTGGCCACACACTATCTTGTTCGTTGCCCTCACCGACGGGGTGTGCGGTTAGGTACATTTCTTCTCGCCTTAGTAGAAAAAAGATCAACATTAGAGTGTGTCAGTTTAGTTGTAACCTAGTGGCCGTCAAGTATTCCATGTAAACCTTGGAACGTTTGAGTCATTTTGTTATTATATTACTATAATGTGTGCATCATTTGTGGTTGTTCTTATATGTTAATAAAATCGTGATTTCAGCTTCGTTCAAGGTTATGATGTAAGAATTGCGGGGAAATCAGCACAGCTCTGAACTCACTTTGGTTAAACAGGCTTATGTACTGAGTATATCTCAGTAGTATCGATGAACTAAATTCTCCCTACTTGACCTATATCGAGGCCAGTGCGGTGTGTGGTTGTTAAGGCCTTAAATATGTGGTTTGTGACGTCACCACCCCGTCACCGGCGTCGATGAGTTGCGTGTTACGGCATTCCCGACAACTGTCAGTTCAACGCGCGGTACCACTCCTAACGTACTGGTTGGAAAAGAACTGAATATTCAAAGAAAAAAAATCAAGCTTAAAAAAAAAAAAATTGTAGATTATTGCAGTTAAAATACATATTATATATAGTAATAGTAATTTTCCTTTTGTTTAGAGTAGGTACTTTATTAATGCGAATTTTATCAATGGACGCGATTTCCTCAATAGCTGACTGTGACTGTGTCTATATCATTCAAGTTTTGTAATTGTGCTTTCATTAATGTTCTTTTACTATTTTCGTTACGTCGTACCCTTGGCAGTTAAAACGATAGTTTTTGGCTTCGATTCAAAAATGAATACCTAGATTTTAGGCCTGTAAGTTCAAGATGTATCAAGGTTGCACAAACGTATAAAACCTCTACAAACACTTACTTGCCCATAACATTGTGGTTTTTCTTAGTACAATGTTTGCTTAGAAATTTTAAGCATTTGAATAATTGAATATTACGTTTGCAGTGTTGTTCAAGTATGTGAAAACCGCAACTTTCTATAGGCGCAAAGCTCGAGTCAACAGGCAAGTCGTTGAACGCCGAACTCTATGAGTTTGTCCGATAGTTCCTCAAACAGTTAGCACCGCGTACTGTTCAGATATTAACTTCCTTATTAGAAGTCAGCCAGAACAATAGAACAGTTAGTCTGATCGTAAAATTTGTGAATTATGTAGAAAACCAACGAGCTGTATATCATGTGAAATGCACTTTACAGTTTACACACGAACAAGCACGAACTCTATATTATGTCGCACATTGTGTAGTATTTCTATGACAGCGATATACAAAGGAACGTGGTCTATCTATCGCATACATAATAGGTATCTGGTAAATACATATTATCTATTCTATGGTTACTCGGTGGTGCATCAGTAGTGTGAGCAACTGCTGATCATGAGTCTCGGGTACGATCCCCGGGTCGGGCGGGCTTATTGAGATTTTTCGCAAAAAGAAAAGTTCTTAGTAGCAGCTCGGAGTTTGGAAAAAGTGATTGGTAGACGGCAATAGGCTCGCCCCCTATTATGTAGGACACATAACATATACATCATACATACATCAGGAGGACATAGTTGGCGAACCGTGGGTGCGTAATACATCTCTACCTACCTATCTTCGGGGATACAGGCGTGACACATATTATGTGTATTATAATTGATTTTAAAAACTTAAATTCTCCTAATAAACGAGTAGTTTGACCCTACATGGCAATCTAGTCAGTAATTATTTGGAAAAGTTTTTTTAATAGCCCATTCTTTCAGAACACATCAAAGAGGTAATTTACCTTCTGCCTAATGACAATCGTAAAATCATAGTGAAGTGTGTTGGGAGTGGAATGATGAGCCGGATGTTGTAAGTCAAGAGACGTTCGCTTCGTATGTCCCGGATGTGGTACGGACGCTGTGAAATTTGGCGGTAACTGTACCGAATTAGAATTTTTCCTGCTAGGGAACACGTGATGGATTGCTTTTTCAGTAGTTCGCTGACAACTCTACCAGAATTAATGAAATGGATTCAGAATGTATGGCTACATTATCGTTCCTTAAATTTAGACGTTTCTTTTGATCAGAATCTCTTAGCTTGATTAATGATTGCTTAACCATTGATATGGCCGACTTTAAAACGACTTGAATTCTTTGAATAAATTGTAAACTAACCTTGTTTGAAAATAACAATCAAATACAAAAATCTTATAATAATCTACCATTTGTTTTATATTTTTCTTATCCCATCGAATTCGTCAAAAGAATTGATTTGTAGATGTCCCTGTGTATAAATAGGTAATACTATTGTGAAGCCGGTACGGCTGCGCCGGCGCCGGTCGACTCCACGACACTTTAGTAGTGACTCCGCCGCGTTGATGAATACTCTACTCGGAGCACCGCGACCTAGCCCCGTGACATTGCGTTATCACTTATCACTATTTATCGGTAAAAGCCAAATCATCGATATTAGGACCGTTGCAAAAGGTATTGTTGATAACATTTATACGGTTCTCGTCCTTGTGATAACACATTTTCTAAACGTACCTCTACAATGTTTACTATAAAGTTTGCATAGTAAAATTATTTTAATACAACTTCATGACTACGTAATTGATTTATGCATTTTCTTTGCGTAGGACGTCTTTTATGCGAATGCAGCGTAGGTTGTGATTATGGTGTGCTGACGTTTGTGTAGTTCCTGTGGGTGTTTTAATTGTAATAGACAGCTGTGATTGGTCGAAGAATGGATCGGACAATGTATGGCAAGGTGCTGCCAGGCACTTACTATCCGTTCCGCTGCGCTATGAAGGAGAACGGAATATCTCCCGGCTGTGAGTATATTAAATTAATTTATTATTTGTTTCGATGAATCCGTTCGGTAGTGTTTATTTACAATTAAGACACGTGTGTACGGGAATATTTGTGTATCGGACAGCAACTGTAACCGTCCGGTATTATCATGTGTTTGTTGTTTCTGAGTGCATCTTTTAACAGTGATCTCGGATTGTTTAAATCAAGTAGATAACAGAAACATTGAGATGTTTCTTTGCCTTAACAAATTTAGATATCTAGGTAATACGCGATGTGTTTAAATCCAGGTAATGTGTCTACGTTTTCATAATTTGTGATGTACATAGTGCTGTATTACGCGAGAATGCTAAGAACAGGGTAATGTTTAAATTTTATTTTGTTAGATGTCTTAACCACATTAATTGCTCGTATAAATTAAGTATCTATATTACATTAGCAATAGCAGTGATAGTCTAGTAGTAAAACCAAGGACTGAGTTGTATCCAGTTCGATCCTCAGTCCAAGGTCACGGCACACACCTCTGACTTTTCGAGATTTTTCGAGAATATGTGTGTTTTTGTTTACAAATTGTTACTGCTTAGTGAAGGAAGACGAAGACATCGTGAGGAAATCTGCATGTTTGGGGGTTTTTTTGGCGGCTTGTAAAGTCTGCCAACCCGCACTGGGTTGTGGACTGCAGCCCAAATCCCACTCGCTTTGAGAGGAAACCCGTGCTCAATAGTAGGATAGTACTGAAACGAATAAAATTGCATTAAATGGTGAAATGTTACCTAGTGTTTCAAAATTAACTAACTTTAATATTTGCCATGTAAAGTTCTGTATATTGCTTTGTGTGCCGATAGCAACAATTGCAGTGCGTCACATAATAAAATTGTCTGTTTGTTAGCTCTCAATTCAATTATCTTCAACGATGTTTTACAGCGTACTTCTAGGTGTGAAGTCATCTCATTTGTTTGGAAGTCGGTTAATTTGGTTTCATTAGCATCAGTTGACTAGATTGCGGTTTTGTTCCGTTCTTTTATGAGTTGACGGTCGTTTCTATTCCTGGAAGACCTCGTGGGCGGTGACCAAATTGTTCGATGTTTTAACTGTCTAATAGTTGTTTTATAGTCCATTTTGAAGGTGATCTGACGTAAACAAGATGTCTAAACACTTGACGTTTTAATCCAAATATTTTCTTAGTAGCTAGGTCTAGTTTGCCAACCACCGAAGGAATGTAACATAGTTCCAGTGGCCCGCCAATAAAGGCGGAGACACGGCACACGGCGGGTTTCTTTAGTGGGTGCAGGCCCCACACTACCCTGTTCGTTGCCCCGAACGACGGGGTGTGCGGTGACGAACATTTTGTCCCGCCTTAACAAAAAAGAAGGTCTAGATTGCCAAACTAGGCTTGTTAGAAATGTCGTGTTTTCATGATAAGTACTTAAATTTACCGCATTCATTGCTCAGGCTCCTTCTTGACTTGCAACTTGCAACTTGTTGTTATTGAGCCACGGCCTAGAGATAAACCAGTAAATGTTTTGTCACTGGAGCAAAGCATTAAGTGGTGTGACATTGTAAGGTCGCTAATAATTTGCGGAATTATGACGTAGTTTGACATTCAATGCTACGAAATGCACTTGATAAATAATTATGATTGTGATTAACTTGAAGGATTATTGGAACTTCACAAATTTTAATACAATGAAACATTAACGTTAAGAAAATAGTTAATCAGTTAACAGTCATTAAGTGTTGATATTTTTTTGGTTGTTATAGGAGCGCCACTGGATTATAGATTATGTAAGCATTTTAGTGTTATTTATAATCAATTATTTATGTAAAGAAGCTTCGTATATTGTGTTTGTGCGGTATCGCAACATGTTTTATAACTACATAATATGTAGTGAGAAAAATATTATTTTTCTATCAACTAACATGAGTTGACCAGAACATCAAACTGTTGACTTTATGGCTAATTTGAAGGCTTAATTCGCTTAGAAATAAATTTGATTCATTCATAACTAGAAATAAGTTATAAATTACACATATATATGTGCGTATTTTAGACTGTTATATTGCAACACATTATATTATTCACAATATCGGAATGATCGATTACTTGATAGTTTTATTTAGTGATTCAAATTAATAGCAGATTATTTCGTGTAAAATAAATATTTACTTCTAGATGTTTTTTTTAAATGTGTAAGCTAAAAAGCCTTTATATTATAGCTATCTATTTATCACTGTTCTGATGCCAGTCACTGTGAATAAAATCTTGATATCAACATTGAAGACGAGTATGGGTGGGTGTACGTGAGTTTTTGAACTACGAATGACATAGTCTCGATAATATGTTGTTTATTGTATAGTGATGAATCAAGGTCGTGACAGCCATACTAATTACATAAGCGTTTAGCTAAGCCATATGGCGTTACAGTAGTAATGACTGAATACATTTAATCAAATAATACAAAAACATTAGTATAACTTCGGGACGCAATATGTGCTATTATTGTCCATTCTATCCCAAGTCGATATTTGTACTTTGTAGGTAAGTACTTAGAAGATTAATTAAAATTACATATATCTAATAAATATATCTAATTGCTTGCTTACGAACCTTTTTCTAGTTTCTCGTTTAACAAATGAGGGTAGTGACCATCTATGTAAGTTAGAGACGTACAATCAATGATAGTGACGCTTATTTTTTTTTTGACGTGATAACGTCTTATTAATCTATTAACGACGGCTGCACACACGAAAAAGTGTCACGTTCCGCCTGAGCCGAGCGTGCAAGCGAGAGCGCGGAACAAGCGATAGAGAATAGTTCGGCTTGTGACGCATCTATCGGCATATACATAATATGACGTTATCACGTAATATTATCGTACGTAAACCGATGTTTACAGACAACCATATACCTACATAGTTTTCATTAATTTAGTCGACCGAGACTCCACAAAAAATACTTTATAATATTTTATACTTATTAATATTTTTACAGAATTGTAATAATTATAACATAGTTGTCATTCTATAAAACTTTCTTCCAAATTGTCAATACTTTTTGTTACTGCGTAATGAATGGATCCGAATGCTAAGCGACGAAAGTGATAGAGAAAGAATATGCAGCAGAGATGAGAATGTTGAGATAAATTTTTGGAGTGACGTGAAAAGATAGGATCAGAAATGAACGTTTTAAAGTACGATTAGCAGTACGTGCAAGTGATGATGAGGGATGAATCTCATATGTGTCAAAAAATTTTAGGCATGTACATGAAGGTGGATGGATTGAAAGCGGTTGATAGGCCAAAGAAAAGATGGCTGGATTTTATGAATGAGATCATGTTAATAAAATAAAAAAAAAACATGTAGTGCAGACCCAACATAAAGTGGTCAAAAGGCTGGAAAAGGAGAAGACATAAAATAACATTTTCATTGATTTTTTTTAGATGATAGACGAGCCACGGCCTGCCTATGGTATGCAGTAACCGTCTGTCATGGATTTAACAATGCCAGGGTTAGAACCAAACCACTGTTTATCACAAAAATACACGCACACTGGCCACTGCCAAAAAATAATAAATCTTGCTTGGGTATCTTTCTATTGTCCATAGAAATTAACGCAGTGTGAAAATGAGAAATTGAAAATATCATTCACGAGCAGGATTTGAACCTGCATCTCCTGAAATACCGTCCCAGATGCTTTGCCAACTAAGCCATCGTGACGACTGCTCGGGACTACGAATTTCGACAACACATTCATTCTTAACGTCTTGGGTGACTGTTATTTTCGATTTCACTCTTTGTGTTAATTTATATGGCTAAGCATGTCAAATGCTAAAAATATTATATTAAAATATTCTCCATAGGCTTCAGAGTCCGTGATCACATGGACAAGTCTACCACCATATGGAAATTATTCAATTTCGTTTTTGTACTTACAAATAAGGAGTTGTGCTTCTATGGGTCAGTGAGGACATCTATAGTCAGTGTGATTATGAATGGTCCATAATATGCGTCATCGTGCACGTGTTTAGTAATGAATAGTTATATTTTAATTAGTTAGATCTATTTCAATAAGTATATCTTTTCCGCTTATAGAATTGGTCTTAGTCATTGTTTCTTGTGAAGGTTTAGCTGATTTTGACGTCCATAATATTCATACTGCTTATCCCAGCGTGAATGGGCCAGTTCTATCGGGGAACTACCATCCTCTCACAAAAGATCAACGTGAAATAACTGTAGGTACTCCTACCTGTTGCGTCTGGTGAGTGAGAGCGCCGTAGGCCCAATCTCTGTCCCTATCCTACCTGCCTACCTCCTATCCTTTTCCTTGGAGATGGGGACGCGCGAGTGATGCTTTTGATGTTGCTAACGTCGGGCTGCTACTGAGCTCAATAATACTGTTCACCCGGGGATCGAACCCGAGACCTCATGATCAGCAGTCGCTCACACTATCGCTACACCACAGTGGCAGTATCAGTACGCAGTAAAAACTTAAGTTCATATACCCATATGCGAGTGCTTTGTAACTATTACCAAACCTAACGATGAAATCACCAGAATGAGTATTTAAAACAACAACTTATTTGTTAAATAAAAATTGGGTGTTTAATTTCAGCAGGAAAACCCATCGCTTTCGAACAATATATATTGTTCTCAATGTTAAGTTACCCTGTAACACTTAATCAGCGATAATATTGTTATATTTTTTCAAGAAAAGTTAATTTAAGGATATCCTTATAGTAATTGGCTTTAAATTATGATTAATCGACCTTGACACACTCCCGTGTTGAAATCGAAAAGATCAAGAACGAACAAGTTTTCATTGAACAAGTATGTACTTACATGCACAAACATACAGATGTATGGGATGATCCTAAAAAATTGTCTTATTTTTAAGAATTACAATTTTACTTATAGCATAATTTAGATTTTCTTAGCCGGTTTATGGACCTCTATGGAGTCCGTGGCATAAGTAGAGTAGATATTAAGATACTTAATACAATATTCGACATCATTCATTTTTAGTTATCTACATTTTACATATTCGATCACTCGCTGGAGAGGGACTGATCGATATTTGAATTTGAAAAAGGTTCCTAGAAGTAATTTTGTATACGATGCTGCAGATTTCCAAAATTCAATGTACGTATTTCGAAAATATTCACATCAGCTACTACAATGCTCTTATCGTTATACCAATCTGTGTCAGTTTTTTAAGAACTTCCTTCCGTCTACGCTTGCATGGCAGAAGACCTAGCCTAGCCTAGCCTCTTGCATGTGAACCCTCCTGAGGAATTTAATTATTGCCCAAAGTAACAGGTAGCTCTACCTCGCTAATCTCTGGAAGTAGTACCGGTCAGAATTTCTCGCATTTTCTAGCTCATTTACTGTAGAAAGTTAAAGATTATAAAAACATCACGCACTGGCAATGAAGACAAAAAATAAAATTACGATTTGTTGCGAAGGAAATACGGGTATTTAAATAGTGCTTGTATAAATGGCGTAAACTCACCTCGACATCGACCCTTGCGAGGTCATGTGCGCTTACATAAATGGAAACCCTTGTGGGGCACTTATCCTGTCTGACATCTGGTCGCTAATATGTTGTTAGCATTGGTGAAGTCCTTGTTTGGGGTTCAGGAAGGTGGACAATACCTACAACTACATAATAGAAGTTTATCTTAAATTTCACTAGCTTCTGTCCGCGGCTCTTCGTGCAAAAACTAGTTTTGGGTTATATCTCTGGATATAATATAACGAAATGTAACGTATACCACCTTTTAAGAGGTTAGACGAAAACGTCACTATATACACTATATTTATATCCGTGTGGTGACGGACTAAGAATACAAGTGTCACCACCCCATTTTTCCCACGGGTGTCGTAAGAGGCTACTAAGGAAAGTAAGCAATTATCATCCATAGCATGACTGGTGGTAGGGCTGGGTAGCAAGTGGGAGTACTCACTTGGTATTGGGCCCGAGCGGGTTGGTATCACCATCTCCCGTGAGACCGGCTATGAAGCACATCGTTGCGTTTTGGCTGTAGCAGGAGATAGCTGTTTATTTTTTCGTTTCATACAAATTTATGAAATGAAATGGTGAGCAGCGGATTGACAATAATCTCGGTATAGTTGAGTCCATGAGTGACGGTTACCACTTACCATCAGGTGGGTCGTGGCTCGTCTGCCACCAAATGCAATAAAAAAAAATATGGTTTCATATTGTGTGTGTGTGCTTTTATTTTGTGATACCGAGTACCTAGTTATCCTAAAAATGCAAAACTGTTGTAGCAATTGTTTATATAAGACTGTTTATAACCTATTATAACGTAGATATTTAATGATTTATTTGTTCATAAATTTTACAGCATGAAATAAACGTCCAATACAATATGATACAAAACGATATGATAATAAAATCTAAGTTATACAGAATAAATATATTTCAGTATAAAATATCCCAAAATACATAAGTTGATATTGCGAACCGTGGGTATGTAATAAATCACCACCGAAGGAATGTAACAATAGTTCCAGTGGCCCGCCAATAAAGGCGTAGAGACGGCACACGGCGGGTTTCTTTAGTGGGTGAGGGCCCACACTACCCTGTTCGTTGCCCTGAACGACGGGGTGTGCGGTTAGGAACATGTTTTCCCGCCGTAACAAAAAAAAAAGGTGTATGTAATATATCTTTGTGTACCCCTTCGGAGAATACAGGCGTAATGCTATGCTGTTTTTCCACAGAGCCACACTACGCGGCAAACCTAAAAAATACAGATAGCGTTAGAGATCATAAATGTAATATTTTCCGATACCTGGCGAAAACGTTTCGTCACCACTATTTTGATTACACGATATTTTTTTTTAATACACGTTTTTGATAATAGTTGATAATAGTCCTAATATGGCTAATAGGTGAAGCTACGGAACTTTCTGTGTGTTAACGTTATTAGTATTGTTGTATAATCAAGCCGTTCAGGAATTAATTAGTGCATCTGAGCTTGCTCGTGCTCCAATTCCATCCATCCATCCATCCATCAGCCTTTCGACGTCCACTGCTGGACATTTTCCTCCCCAAAACAACGCCACAACATGTGTTTCGCTCATATGGGGGATAGTGCCGTAATCGCCACGCTTGGCAGGCGGGTTGGCGATCGCAGTGGATGTTGTTAATACTCGAGGGAGTGCTGCTGCTCACTCCCCCGGTATTCCCTCAGTCGGCTCTTACGAGTCCCATGGCTGGAGAGGGGTGGGATAATTCTAAAGCCGGCCCCACACGGCAGCTCGAATTCTTATTATGTAAACTAGATATGTAGCTCAAATTTTTGATTGAAGTTCCTGCAGCCGTTTTATTTATCAAAACAAATGAGTCAACTTGTAATTGTATTCAATTATTGGCCATTTTAATTACGAAGACTACGATGAGGATGGTTTGTTTGCTACAGAGCTGCTGATGTTTCATTTCTAGTAGTGATTGTTGTATATAACGCTAGAGTTAATATTATTATAAAATATAGCAAAATGTATTTTAAGAACACACATTTAATATTATGGCTTGATTTTTTGACGTGATAACGTCTTATAAATCGATGAAAAATATCGTCTGTAAACCGACTGTACAGACAACCATTTTTTTTTTGAACTTACCATGCCGTTTGGCTGATTTCAAAATAATCATTAGCTGCTTCCTCTATGCATAAGTTCAAAGTTTTGCTTGCAAGTGTTGCCGTGTGGGGCCGGCTTTAGAATTGTCCCACCCTTCTCCACCCATGGGAGTCGTAAGAGCCGACTAAGGGAATACCGAGGGAGTGGGCAGCAGCACTCCCTAGAGTATTGACAACATCCACTGCGATCGCCAACCGGTCTGCCAAGCGTGGCGATTACGGCACTATCTCCCATATGAGCGAAACACATGTTGTGACGTTCTCTTGGGGAGGCCTATGTCCAGCAGTGGACTTCGAAAGGCTGATGGATGGATGGATGGACGTAACCTTGTGTCTTCCTTATGGAAAGCATTTTTACGTTACAGTAGTTAATTAGTCCTATTAAAGTTGAACGTATTTAAATTTTACGAACTGTATCTTTGTTTTAATAATATAACACCTATAACTATTCGCGGTAATACATTTCATGGCTTAATAATTTATTTTAAAATCCCGCTTACAAATACTGTTAAGCTCTCAATATCTCAATAAGCCAGCTATCGGAATGCATGTAAATGCATTCCGATAGATGGCGTTGGTCATAAAGACAAATGTGATAAGAAGATTGGGATGATCGAAAGATCTGTACGATAGCTCAGTGGCTTAGAGCACTTCTCCGGATTCGAAAAGACGCGGGTTCGATTCCCGCTCGTACAAAAAGTCTGTTTTTCCTTATTCACAAATAATTTTTACTTTAAAAAGAGGTGGAGCATGTCAAATGCTAAAAAATATAGATTAAAAAAGCTCTCAAATGTTTATAGCTACAGCATAAGAAGAAGGTATGTAATGTGGGTGTGTAATACACCTCTGCCTACCCCTTCGGGGAATACAGTCGTGATGCTGTATTTTTTTTTTTTATAAGAAGAAATAAATATGAAGATTAGGATTAATATAGAAATCTTTGATTATTTCTTTAATAATTTTAATTATAGTCAAGCTCTTAATTTTCCGATTTATTATTTATTTATTTAATTAGATTCTGTCTGCGATTTCAGAATTTGGTAATAATATAAATACGTTATTTAATACGTTATGCGAAAATTGCTATTCCACAGAAAGCGTCTATTTTTGCGGCCTATATCTTTTTATGTGTATGTATGCTAAATTAATAAAAACACAAACGTATTTTCGCACTAACGAATAATCCCTGTACCATGGGGACTTTTACAAATAATTTTAAAGACACAAATTACATTCAGACAAAGAGCCACCAAATTGAACCCAGTACACTCGGCGCGAGAGCTCGGTATCGCAACCATTCCACCATTTATAGTATTAGTAGGAGTAAGAATGCACTAGATACTGTTGTATAAGCATGAAACTCATTCATTCCCGAAGCTCTCAATACAATAAACCAGCAGTATTCGATTTGTTATCATCTTATTATATTATAGTAGCTGCTACCCGCGTCCACGTCCGTATGTTATTTTCTTTTTTAGTGCAGAATCCTAGCTACTTTTCCCAAAATAAAAGTTTCAGAGATTAGCCGGCACCAACAGACAGATAAAAACTTTAAAAATTGGTTTAAGTAATGTATATAGTATCGTATGCATTTAGTACAAAAGGTGTTATTTAGACTTCAATATTATTTAGTAGTATCACTTGTACAATAAAACTTAGCAGACTTGTAATCTCGTTTACTATCGAATTCATCTAATCTAGTCTACTAACTCTACTAGGAAACCGCCCACGGTGCAATTTACTAATATCTCTAGTATTTGAAGAACTACAAGTCCTAGTACATTATTTGACCCACTTCTTAAGACCTTGCCAGCCATTTAGTTTTTTTACTTAAAGAAATAGGATGTATTATAGTTAAATATAAACATTCTTTGTAAAATTACCTAAACGACTGTGATAGAAAACCGTTTCAAAGTTTGCTGTGTAGTTTAGATTATGAAAGCGAAAAAGCGCATACGCGGATAGCGATTTTATACTATGTAAAGATAAAGTTGTTGCCGTGTGGGGCCGGCTTGAGAATTGTCCCACCCCTCTCCACCCATGGGAGTCGTAAGACTGAGGGAGTATCGGGGGAGTGGGCAGCAGCACTCCTTCAAGTATTAACATCATCCACTGCGATCGCCAACCCGCCTGCCAAGCGTGGCAATTACGGCACTATCCCCCATTTTTGGGGAGGCCTATGTCCAGCAGTGGACGTTAAAAGGCTGATGGATTGGATTGGATTGGAAAGATAAAGTTGGTGGACGTTGGTTGTTTCGTAGTTATTCAACTGCTCTTCTGACATTCATTATCACTCATAATGAACTGTTCATTCGTAAATATGTTCCAAGGTTTCACGTAGACTATACCTAATTTAGTATAACTTTATCAGCGACAATAATAAACCAAACAATACTATTTATAGCTTCGATCAACGCAAGTTGCTCGAAGATTTATAGCCTAATTCTCTATCCCATAGATAACATTTCATTATTTGCTCCATATTGTCTATTATCCAATTTCCTTCAGCTTTCATAACCTATTTTATCGCCCGTAAATAAAAAAGCTTGTGGTAATCAGACTAATAGGATTTTGTGGCAGCCTTGGGCCAACCCAGCTTTGATAATGAATGTCAGGCAGCTATTACTTGATATTGACAAACTAGCTGTGTTTCCGCGACAAACCTTTGAACCGTGATGTCATTGACGCCTCCTCGGTTTTCTTGCTATTGACTAAATTAAGCTTTATCTTTGAAGAGTGACTAAAAAAACGAATGACTTGTGTTAAGTATGATTTGTAGAAAGCAATGAAATATGTCAAAACATAGCGACACCATAGTATGATCCGGGTGAAGGCAGGACTCATTTACCTATCAATTAGGGAGAAGGGGGTAATTAAATAATCTTAACGATTATTGTAATAAAAACAAAGGCAAAAAATCAATACTTATTTATTTCTACGTTTTATCTCAAGTCTATGATCAATTTTAATGATTCTGGCAATGTGTGAAAATGTGTAGTTGAAAATAACCGCGAGCGACCAGAAGACCGCTGGTTATCCATGTCTTTTTCACATTTTTTAACTGCCTCGGTGGTGTAGCGGTTGTGTATGCGACTGCTAATCATGAGGTCTCGGGTTCGATCCCCGGGTCGGGCAATGTTATTGAGCTTTTTCCTAAAAAGAAAAATTCTCAGTAGCAGCCTGGAGTTTGGAAATGTGCCCGGTAGACGTCAATAGGCTCGCCCCTATTACGTGGGACTTAAACATAGCTGGCGAGTCGTGGGTGTGTAATACACCTCTGCCTACCCCTTCGGGGAATACAGGCGTGATGCTATATGTTATGTTTTTCACATTTTCACACTATTTATTCAAGTAAACGGCTGAACTACTTTATATAAAAATTTAATAATTAAGATTACCAAAAAACAAGGTGTTTTGGTAATCAATCTTTAATTAGTTAAAAAGTGGAAAGCATTTCCACTTTGTTCTTACATGCCGACAATCACACACACCTATTGTAAAATCAGGGTTCCCTTTATTTTGTCTAATGGCGTAGAAGTTAAAATTGTAGCGTGATGCTTCTTTCGCGTCTGTTCTTTATAATACGTGATCCATTTCGAGGTTCCCTACTTTTTTAAAGAAAAAAACAGAAAATTCAATTTTAATGGAGAATGTTTATTATTATTTTAAAGAACATTCTTTGGCATTTATTTTTTGAAGATTATGTCCATCAAATGTTGGCCGTTGCTACGTCGCAGATGGTCCATCCGTTGAGTCCAATTTTCGATGACTCGTTCGAGCATTTCGACTGGTAACTGGCGAATGACACGCGTGATGTTTTCCTCCAAGGCCTGAATCGAAGCGGGTTTGTCCGCATAAACTTTAGACTTTACATATCCGCACAGGAAAAAATCTAACGGTGTGATATCACACGATCTTGGTGGCCAATCGACCGGCCCAAAACGTGAAATGATGTGCTCACCGAAATGTTCTCTCAATAAATCCATATGTCGCCGAGATCACGAGCTTCAATTTCAGGCATCAAATAGTCGGTTATCATGGCACGATAACGGTCGCCATTGACGGTTACGTTCGCATCGGCATCATTTTTAAAGAAATATGGACCGATGATTCCACCTGTCCACAAACCACACCAAACTGTTGTTTTTTCTGGATGAAGTGGCAGTTCTTGAATCTCTTCAGGTTGCTCTTCGTCCCAAATGCGGCAATTTTGTTTGTTTACATACCTATTGAGCCAGAAATGGGCCTCATCGCTAAACAAAATTTGCCTCGAAAACGTCGGATATTCTTGGAACTTTTCAAGAGCCCGTAGAGCGAAGCGATCTCGCTTGGGAAGGTCGAGTGGTTTCAGTTGTTGCACAAGCTGTATTTTGTACGCTTTCAATTTAAGATCTTGACGTAAAATGCGCTAAGTCGTTCCATACGTCAGTCCGAGTTGCTGCGAACGGCGCCGAATCGACTCTCCACGGTCTTCGTGTACACTCTCAGCTACGGCCGCTATATTTTCTTCACAGCGTGCTGGACGTGGTCTACTCGGTCGAATATTATCCAATAACGAATGCTAGGTCTCAAAATGGGTGTTGGTGTTGCGAATAGTACGCTCAGTAGGCCGATTATGTTGACCATAAGTTGAGCGAAGTGCACGAAACACATTCCTCACAGAACGTGAATTTTCATAATAAAGTTGAATGATTTGTAAACGTTGTTCAGGCGTAAGTCTTTCCATTATGAAATGCCAAACAATATTAAACAAAAATAACATGACAGTATGACACGACTGACACGTGATTTGTCAAAAAAAGTCTATTGAAAAAAGTATCTCTACTTGAATTACCTGTTATACTCGTATATATGATTTCTTTTTGTATTACTAAAAATATAACATAAATAAATAAATATTCACGGACATTTCACACAACGTCTTCTGGTCCCAAACTAAACGTTTGTGCTATGGGTACCAGATTACGGATATAATACATTATATTTTTTTTATGTAAATACATACATATAAGATAGAAAACACCCAACATCAATGTTTTTTGTTTGTAATCAAAAATTTAGATTGGCGCGATTAAATACAGCTGTTACAACGAAACGCGCGACGCTAGATCAACAGTCTAATATAGTGCAACCGCTTGTTGTTATCATCAGTGTATCACGACAGGCTTAGTACCTCAGTTGTATGGGTGATCACGGTAGTCTGCTAATCACTGTTCACTGTTCTACAATATCAGATTAGGTTATAGGGCCGTGACGTTTCTATGACGTTCATCAACCTACTACATTATACGTCTTCTAAAGAAAAAAAAATATTAGCTAGTAATGTTTAAAGACATTTTTTTGTAAGCCAGAAGAGTTGTTACTTGGCAAACCACGCTCATATGGATATATGTATGTATATTATATGTATAAATCTTATAGGCTGGAAGTAAAGAGATTTCTTTTGTGATATAATTGCTTCTAGAAATAAGTTGTGTTTATTTAAAATTTCTCTGTTGCTGAGCATTAGTTGGAAACCTACTTTCGTTTCAAATTCACGCGCATTTTCAAGTGTAATCATAAGTTGTTTGTCGGTGGGTTCCGTTGTTAAGCTGTGGTCATTATTGTCATTAAGCATGGTTTCTAATAAACCTGGTGACAGTCTAAAGCATTATCACATATCCATAGTGCGTTTACAACCTAAAAATACATGATATTTCTGCGATACATAATAATAGAATTACATTCAAGCAAAAACTCTGCAATCTATTTAAAAAATAGTTATTTTCAGCAAAATAAATATCAGTGAACAGCCTCATTAGTCGTTAAATTGTTGTTTCTAAACTGAATGTTCATCTGAAAACCTTTATTTTTCTCGCAACATTTCAACATGTCTAATAATAAATTCGTGAAAATAAGCGATTTGTCAAATTTCTAGACGTTTTCTTTTTTAATGATGACAAATAAAAGAGTTGTTTTTGCTCAAGAATGTCTAAGGGTCAATTTATCATAAGTTGTAAAATATATTTTCTGTAATATAAAAGGTTTCTTAACATACACCCATACACATCGTGACGTCGCTCGTTGCAGCGGCGAGTGTGGGTCAGTGTCTGGCGTTTGTGGACTATGAGAAAGCCTTCGATTCGATCGAAACTTGGGTGATGCTGCAGTCCCTTCAGCGGTGTCAAATTGACTATCGGTACATCGAAGTGCTGAAGTGCTTGTATAGAAACACCACCATTTCAGCCCTTGTTCAGGACAGGAGTACAAAACCGATCCAACTGCAAAGAGGTGTTAGACAGGGAGACGTTATGTCCCCGAAACTCTTCACCACTGCATTGAAAGATGCCTTCACCTTTGATATGCCGACGACATCGTAGTCATGGCAGAATCGCTGGAGGACCAAGCTCAATGATATTAGCGGGGTTTCCCGACTAGTGGGTCCCAAAATGAACATGGACAAGATGAAAGTCATGTCTAATGTCCATGTCATTTCAGCACTGGTCCTAGTCGGGAGTGTGCTTCTCGAAGTTGTCGACCACTATGTCTACCTGGGACAAAAAGTCCAGTTAGGTAACTTCGAGAACGAGGTCAATCGACGAATCCAACTCGGCTGGGCAGCGTTCGGGAAGCTAAGGAAGATCTTCTCGTCTAATATTCCGCAGTGTCTGAAAACGAAGGTCTACGAACAGTGTGTATTACCAGTGATGACATATGGAACAGAGACGTGGTCTCTGAATGTTGGCCTTGTATCAAGGCTCAAAGTCGCTCAGCGGGCCATGGAACGGGCTATGCTTGGTATTTCCCTACGTGATCGAATCCGTAATATGTAGATCCGTAGGAGAACGAGAGTGACTGACATAGCCCGCCGGGTTGGCATGCTGAAGTGGCAATGGGCAGGCCACATCTCTCGACGAACCGCCAACCGTTGGGGAAGAAAGGTTCTCGAGTGGCGATCACGTATCGGACAGCGCAGCGTAGGACGACCCCCACCAGATGGACCGACGATCTGGTCAAAGCCGCGGGGAGCCGTTGGATGCGGTCGGCGCAGGCAGGTTCGCTCGTTGTGTCGTTCTCTTGGGGAGGCCTATCTCCAGCAGTGAACGATGAAACGCAAAAATGAAATTTTCTATGTTTAGATATTTTTATATATATTTTTAGCATTTGACATGCTTAGCACTATACATTAAACACAAAGTGAAAAATGTGAAATCGAAAATAACAGTCACGAGCAGGATTTGAACCTGCACCTCCTGGATACCGTCCAGATGCTTTAGATTCACATTTGGAGTTGGACCCGGTAGGTGGAGCCACGATAGTACGAAGTTCGCCTGGTCAGCTAGTATAATATTACATCAATGACGCGCGGCAACAAAATAGGCGAAGACGTAGTAGTAGAGTACCCAGTAATCATTAAAGAATCTAATACTACCTACCTAGCTACCTACGTTAGTGTACAAATTCAATTTATTGACATTATACAAGATAAAAAATTAAAGACGTTCTGGTTAAATACGCTATAAATAGGTAGTTTAAATGATATAATTATGTAATATATCAGTCTGACACTTGTGTTCTTTGTCCGTGTGTTGACGGACTAAGAATACAAGTATAGCCACCCCATTCTTTCCCACGGGTGTCGCAGGTACGAGGTGATTAAGGGAAGTAAGCAATTGTCAGTTATCTATCACCCATTGCATGACTGGTGGTAGGGCTGGGTACCAAGCGGGAGTACTCACTTGCTATCGGGCCCGAACGGGTTGATTGCACCATCTCCCGTGTGACCGGCCACAAAGCACATGAGTGTTTGGTTGTAGCAGGAGATAGCCGTTTATTCTTTCATTTCATATCTGTGAAATGAAATGGTGAGCGTCGGTTTGACATTACTCTCTGTCGTCTCGGTATAGATGAGTCCATGAGAGAAGGGACCCATTTACCATCAGGTGGGCCGTACAAGTCTGCCACTACGCTAACAAAAAATCTTTGACCTACACACTGGTCAAATACAAAAATGCTACGTCTACACGCCATCTATCGGAGAGTTATAAAAGTATAGGAAAACTGTATAGAAATCTTAAAGTAATGGTGCGATTGCCGTACTCTGGATTCGTAGTTCTTATAATATATACTAGATGGCGCTTATGTAAATGTATCTTCTACCATTAAATATTCTATTTATAAAATAAATAGAGTTATTTATTGTGTTACTTTCGTGTTTAAGTAATGTACCTAATACATAATTCATCATTTAATAAATTCTTCAAACACAATTTGAGGTTTTGGAAAGTTTTAGAATCAGTAATGAGAGTATGTTGACAGTTTGTTGTAGTTGGTATCGATCCTCAATTCCTCACATTGCACCGTCGCGGCGCGGCGTCGTCACGGGTGCAATAACCGATAGGTACAATGCATCGCGATCGCGACGCATGATGTGCGAAGGTGCGAAACGCCCGCCCACATTCTCGAGAAAACTGCAATGTCACTTGCGAATCCTTGAACCAGTCGAATCTGCAATTCAGTTTGATTAGAAACTGTACCTGTTACGCGTACTGTTTATGTTTAGACAAACCACTATAAATTGTTGTGTAAATTATCAAAATGTTTTAGCGCATTTTCGGTTAGTTTTATTTACTGTTTCGACAAATATCAAACTGACTTTTTTGAAATGCCTGGCCCTGTGTATGGTACCTACCTACCCACATAACTATAAGATTGTATTAGGCAGTGTTTACACATAATTTTCATAATTGAGGCTATATGTGGCTTCTTTCGGTTATTTTCTTAACGAATGGAATCATTTTATATGACTTGTGAGATTTTAACTTTATAGTCGACCTACGCATTTCAATAAAATATACCTACCTAACTATAACACGGCCTGTTGCCGATACTAGTTTACCGATTTCAACGAAACATCTGTCGGGAATCAGCATTCCTGTGAACATTCTGAAATAACGCAGTTCTCTTATGATCTTCGTGGAAAAGCCTGTGTGTGTGTGTATTAAGAGTTCTAAATTTTAAATAAGGAACGAGTGACGTCATTAAAATGGCGGGTAAGTAATGTTTTTTGTAATAATTAAATTATCAATGTTAACTATTAGTAAATAAATAGTAACTTTAATAAAATAAATAGATTTTCAAACAGTGAGACAGTAAAAGATTTAAAATAAATATGATTATGTAATAAGTGACTGTACCTAAAGTTACTGTTCTGTCAAGCATGAAAGGGCTTAAGTAACATCGTTGTTACCGAATTCATTAGCATGTCGCTTATTAGGTGCTTAGAATGCGTGAAATTAAATGAAATCCAACACACGTAATCATATATCCCTTGGAGCAGTGATAGTTGGGTGCTTTGACCTACGTTAAATGGGGACTTATTATGTAGGTTCCTAGTCCTACCAAGCTAGCTTTATTTATAATTTACTAGATAGCCCGCAAATTTTTACGAGTGAACCTCGGTGCCTCGGTGGCGTAGCGGTAGTGTATGCGACTGCTAATCATGAGGTCTCGGGTTCGATCCCCGGGTCGGGCAAAGTTATTGAGCTTTTTCCTAAAAAGAAAATTTCTCAGTAGCAGCCCGGGGTTTGGAAATGTGCCCGGTAGACGTCAATAGGCTCGCCCCCTATTACGTGGGACTCAAACATAGCTGGCGAGTCGTGGGTGTATAATACACCTCTACCTACTCCTTCGGGGAATACAGGCGTGATTCTATGTGTGTGTATGTGTAACTTAGTATATGTATATGTAGGTAGGTACTTACATAGTACCTACGTCCATGGCACCATTAGGGTGAAACAACTATTTTAATATTTTTTGTCTGTTTGTCTGTTTATCTGTTTGGTTGTTCGCGCATCACGCATAAACTACTGAACGGATTTTGATGCAACTATAGCTATCGATTAGACTTGACAACCGGTAGGTATACATATTATCCCGCTACTATATCTGGAACCTGAAATATAAGCTAAAAACTAGTGTTTGGCGAAATTTTGCATACCATGTAGGTACTTACTCACTTATCATCACGCCATTTCCCTTGCGGGGTTGGCAAAGAGAATAATAATAATATTAATTAATAATATAATGCATACATTGCATACCATGTGGAGCAAGAGAAAAGATGATAGGCTATTTTTCATTCCAGGAAAATTAATGGTTGTTGTGGGATACCTAATTTTACATAAAGATAATTAGTGTGCCGTAGAGAAGATCTAGTTTAATATAAAGTTGTTAAAGTTCAAGGAAACAGCGATTTATATAAGCATAATAATATGATAAGCAACGCAGATGAAGTCGCGGATATTAGCTAGTTACTTTTTTATTTTTATTTATAGATTATAAGTAAGTACATTTTTCTATATTTAACTGGCAATAGTCACATTGCTGGATCATACAAGATAATGATATTATACTAATAAATAAATGTCTGTCATAGCGGTAAGTCCGCTTTGAGAAATGACAGCAATCGGAGCGTCAAACGCGTCAAATTGCCCCTTGGATCCAAGTATGGGTGCGCAGGCGCAGCTCGCGGGAAACGCGCTCATTACTTCAACTCCTTCAAAGGCTACAATTCCTCCGTTATATTTAATTAGATTCTGTCCGTAACTCCGTCCGCGCGTACATATTTCGGTCAAAAAATGTAAATACTTTGGAAAATCCAAAAGTGCACGCCTCATAATCTTCATTTTTCACAATAAAATTGATTATTTGATAAGTAACTAATAATGTATTGGTCTTACTAAGTAGTTTTCAATCAATGACATAGATAGCGCTAATTTCAAAAAGTACTGTGGTATTCATGTCTTATACGCCATCTAGCGCTAATTTTAAGAAGTACATACTTCTATATTGGTCTATAGAAATAGTTCTCACGAAATAAGGATAGCACTGGTTTTAGTGTCGCGTCGAGCGTAAATATTCACTATTTTTTTGTTTATTTAATAACAATTAAACCATATCGAATCAGACCGTGAAAAGTGATAGGGCTCTATTCGTAGTTATACTGTATCATAAAAGAAAAAAAATACTGGATTAGTAAAGTATTTCGGTCGTTATCGTGTTAACATACATTACCTACAACCCAACACACGGATGTCCAAGACAGAACTTTTTTAAACAAAAATGGCATCAAAAATATCGTGAGTGTTAATAATTGTGTTTTTTCTTGATATGTGTGTGTATATATTATTTTACAAGTGCAATATATGTTAAAATGAGAGATTTTAAGTTTGAAAAATCAGTTGTTCTGTGTGAAACGAGAGCAATACCCACCTCAACGCTTCGCTTATGAGGCGTGCAATACATGATTCCACGTGTTTTGTAATATGCAAAAATTGATATCCCACAGGAATCATCAATTTTTCCGGGATATTATGTCCTTTTTTTGTTAAGACGGGAAAAAATGTATCTAACCACACACTCCGTAGTTCGGGCAACGAACAGAGTAGTGCGCGGCCCTCACCCACTAAATAAACCCGCCGTGTGCCGTATCTCCGCCTGTGTTGAGGGGCCACTGGAACTGTGTTACATTACTTCTGGGGTGGGATAAAAAGTCCTGCATCAATATAATATTCTATTTTGATATTTTTTTAAGCATTTGACATGTTTAGCTATTATAAATTAACACGAAGTGCGAATATATGAAATTGAAAATAACATTCACGAGCTAGCGACACGAGTACAATATGAGTAAGCTGAGCGGAGGCGGAAGTGTCCGCCAATACTCACCATGACAGGTTTCCATCCAATTTGTACTCGGCCAACTTTGATTAGATAAAAACACTTTCATATCCCAAGTACCTGGACTGGCTAGATCATGATCATATTTGGTGTTCATTAATTTTGTATCGGTTTTTTGTAAGCTTCTAACCGATTGAAAGTTTAGATGAAATAAAATTGTTAGATCGTTATTTTAGATAGGTAGGTGTGTATGTCGAATGATGCATAGATTTATAGGGTTGACACTTTCTGTAATAATACCTATATTATACTGACCATATTTGCTTAGATACAAGCATAGGAGTAAAGTGTCAAACTTAAAAGTGTCTCAGTCTCTGAATATTGGTACCCACTGATTCGTACTTATTGGCGTGGTCAGTCTGTAGATAAATTACCGTTTCACTTGATATCAACCCCACCTAATAACTAAATATTTTTCGATCGTGTGGGATTGCAGTCCCATCAGGCCTGTACATATACGCCAGGATCAAGTTAATAAGGATGCGCCTGTGTCAATTCTTGTACGTACTCGTAGGTATTAACGGTGCACAACTGAAGCAATGTAACATAGTTCCAGTGGCCCGCCAATAAAGACGGAGAGGTTTATTTAGTGGGTGAGGGCCCCACACTTAGGGTTGCCAACTTTTTTTGGAAAAAATAACGTATCATATTTTTAAGCAAAAAAAATAAAGTATTTGGAACAAGAAAAATGTATTTAAAAAAAATATTTTTTTTTTTTTTTAATCATAGTTTTATTTACAGTTTTTATTGTCCTTGAATTTTTGGAAACTATCTACACAATTCCAATTGACATGAACAAATTACTATTTTTTTTTTAAATTTTTATAACTTTTTTTTGTAAAATTGATAAAAAAATATTATCTATACTATTATTATAAAGAGGTAACGTTTGTGAGTTTGTGACGTTGTAAGGGGTAATCTCTGGATCTACTGAACCGATTTTCAAAATTCTTTCACCAATAGAAAGCTACGTTATATAATAATAATTTCCAAAATTAATTACGCATCTTTACTTAAACTTGAATAATGTAATCCAAGTTGTAAAAAAAATGCTTTCATCGCGTGCGCTGCGTAAACTATTGAGGATAGAACAAAACAATCTACTATAATTAAACACAAAGTGAAAAATGTGAAATAAAAAATAACAGTCAGGAGCAGGATTTGAACCTGCATCTCCTGGATACCGTCCAGATGCTTTGCCAATTCAGCCACCCTGACAATTGCTGCTGACTGCTAATTTCGATAACACATCATACTTAACGTCTTTGGGTGACGCCTGCGCCATCTGTCGGAAGTATTTTCATACATTATACCGACCAGGTAAACTTAATTTTACAATTAAGATTTTTACCTAATAACGACGCAAACCCTATAAATATTTAGATATTTTTATATATATTTTTAGCATTTGACATGCTTAGCACTATACATTAAACACAAAGTGAAAAATGTATATAGGTAGTATATAGAGAAGTTTTGAACAATTAAAATAAGTAAACATGATGTATTTATTTATTTATTATGGACATCCAACAAAAGATACACACAGATAAATTACAATTAACATTAAAAAATAACGAGGTATTGTTTATGTGCGCTCTCTTAATTATAGGATATCACAACTTGCCTTATCTTTAAAGTAAACACAAATTAAACTAGTTATACAATGAATAAATGAAAACAATCAGTGATGATGATAAGTAATGAACAAATTAAATTGAATATGGTTTAGTTAACATTTCTAAACATTTCTTAAATTAAGTATTTATGTATACAGTGTATATTAACATCAAGTAATAAAAATAACAACAAAAAATAGTAACATATAAACAAAACATACAAAAACGAATAAAAAAAACAAAAAACTAAAAAAAAGCAAAAAACCAAATAAAAAAAATCTTTATCATCATAATTTTTATTTATCCAGAACTTTTAACCTGAAGTATTACGCGGGACAAACGGGCCGGGGCAAAAATATTTCTAACGCGGAACGGAGTCCGCGGGCGCTGCTAGTATTGAAATAATTTTCTTTACATAGGGCATCAGATGCATTTGTAATTTTATATTGCCATTTGTCAATAGATTTTTTTCTGAAAATTCTTTATTGTTAGTAGAATTCTTAAATAATAATAATAAATAAATAAATTCACGGACATTTTTTTTTTTCACACAACGTCCTCTGGTCCCAAACTAAGCTTAACGCTTGTGCTATGGGTATCAGATTACGGATATAATACATATACTACTTTTTTTTTTGTAAATACATACATATAATAGATAGAAAACACCCAGACGCAATATCTGTGTTCATTACACAAATAATTGTCCCGAGTGGGAATCGAACCCACGACCTCGTGCATGGAAGTCGGTTACAGTACCGACTACGCCACGAGGAAAATATTCAATCTATCTTGTAAATAGTGTTTTAAATCGTGTATGCCTTCGCGTTCTTTTTCAGCTTAAAAGTATGGATAATAGTTCAGCTATTTAAATAAGTGTTTCATTTTATGCATCACAGTAAAGATATATATATATAGAAGAATGAATAGAGTGAATGAATAGAATGATGTGAATGAATAGAGTAGCTTTACATACTTTATTTTTATGCAAAAGTATAAAGTATATTTACCAAAAATAAAGTAGGATACGTATTATAAAGTATAGTTGGCAACTCAACTAAAAAAAGATTACAATCAACTAAAGTACCCTTTAGTTGATTGTAATCTCTTCCAAGAGGACTTAGATAGACTATCTATTTGCTGTGAACGTAATAACCTACAACCAAGTAGGTATACCCAAATGTAACAGCATTAGCTTTACAAAGAACAGAAACGTAATAAACTTCACATATAAGTTAAATAATTCGCAACTCACAAAAGTGACATCTCTGCGAGATCTGGGCATTCATTTAGATTATAAGTTAGGTATCTTAACACTCATCTCATATAGAAATTATCGTAAGCAAAGCGTTGCAAGTACATGGATTCGTAATGAGGGCAAGTAAAGACTTTAAAAAAAAGCACATTTATAATCCTTTACAAGACTATTATTAGACCACAATTAGAATATGCCTGTAGTATTTGGAATCCCATATACAGCAAATATGTGAACCAGATCGAAAAAGTTCAACGTAAATTCCTCCGATCTCTATACTACCGCTTCCACCGCAGACGCCTAGAATATCAACAATTATTAAATTTATATACCATCTTTAAAATCTAGGCGGATTCAATTAGGAGCATCGTTGCTCTATAAAATATGTAATAATTATATCGATAGCACAGAAATGGTAAGCAAATTTTGCTACTTAGTTCTAACTATATATCGTAGTGAAGTGAAGACCAAGACATTATTTGCACTTGGAACATGCAGAACTAATGCGGGATTACGCTCTCCCATACTTATGCTAGTAGAACAATATAATATTATACTTGTTGATGTTGATTTTTTCGCACTGACTGTAAGTCAATTTAAAAATAAAGTTTTTAAAGTGCTTAGTGAATACGTGGATGATGATGCAACACATACACATTCAGTTCAACAGCTGTTTTAATGTTTTTCTTTATTTTTATCTTTTAGCATTTTTTTATTTTTTTTTAAATCTATTAAATATTCTCTTTAATTTATTATTAATAAGATATACGTTATGTTAAATTTCAACATAGAATAGTTTTTTTTCTCTCCTGTTTGCATTATCATAATTCATTTTCATAATTTTCTTTCTTTTAGGTATACCTAGTATCTAGTTAACATTATAATATTAATAAGGGGAAAACGGTGTTGATTGTACATTTTTTTTAACTATTTTTTATTTCCATTACTAGCAATGTACAATTGTTAATTTTCCTGAATAAATAAATAAATAAACCCTACCCACACTACCGTGTTCGTTACCCCGAACGACGGGGTGTGCGCTTAGGATTTTTTTCCCGCCTTAACAAAAAAAAGGTATGTACGGTGTAGAGATTGCAACTCGGTATGTTTCTCAACCCGGCCGGGCCCGATCGCTTTCGTCGCCAACCCGGCCGGGTCCGCCGGGCCCGGCCGGGTTGTGTGTTAGCAATGAAACTTTTAAAGTATTTTATGAAACATGTCTATATATGAATGGAAAAAGACAATGATTCAAGGTTAATATTTATTTCAAACTGGCTTATATGAACAATTATCACAATAATCAGTCTCACAAGTGAAAAAATGAAAGAAAGTAAAATCACACTTAATACGGAATTGATAACTTTTACTTCCATCCATCCATCCATCAGCCTTTCAAAGTCCACTGCTGGACATAGCCCTCCCTAAGAGAACGCCACAACGAGCGGTCCCGTCATGAGGGGAGATAATGCCGTAATCGCCACGCTTGGCAGGCGGGTTGGCGATCGCAGTCGATGTTGTTAATACTCGAGGGAGTGCTGCTGCCCACTCCTCAGGTATTCCCTCAGTCGACTCTTACGACTCCCGAGGGTAGAGAGGGGTGGGACAATTCTAAAGCCGGCCCCACACGGCCAACTTACTTATGGACGGAAAAGTAACATTAGTAAGTACCTATTAGTAATCATTCATTTTTATAAGTATAAACAAGCAGGTCTTTCTCTTTACTCCTTATAGTGACTATTTGAAAACATAGTATTAAAATAAGAAACTAATTGCTACTACTAGCTTAAAGTACTACACGTGTCATAACAACTTAGATTAGATAGATAAACTGGTAGCTTTGGTAAACACAAAACAAATTCTTATTTATTTATATATATTTTTAGCATTTGACATGCTTAGCACTATACATTAAACACAAAGTGAAAAATGTGAAATCGAAAATAACAGTCACGAGCAGGATTTGAACCTGCATCTCCTGGATACCGTCCAGATGCTTTGCCAATTCAGCCATTGTGACAATTGCTCCTGACTGCTAATAAATTAAAATAATAACCCTAAGACGTTAAGTATGAATGTATTATCGAGATTAGCAGTCTCTCTCGTGCTCGTGACTGTTATTTTCGATTTCACATTTTTCACTTTTGGTTTAAAATTCTTATTTGCTAAAAGTAAAGCAAGTATTATGTTTTTTCTTAAACTTTGGCTAAAGTGTTACTATTACTAATTGAGCAAATAGCGAAATATTTTGTGCTATGCTGTACTGTAAAACTTGTATAATTTATAAGAATGGCCGGGCTCGGTTTGCTATCTCTAGTACGGTGCACATTACTGATCTCTGTCACATTGGCCGCTCGCTGTTATTTAGTCTCCATTAGGTAGCCTACATTAGTTAATCACAAATAATTTGAGTCGTTCCATAAATCATCAAGAACCATTAGGTAACAACGTTCCACCATAGGCCTAGTTTATGGCCATTTTAATTTTACTTCTCTACATTATATTATAGCTCAATGAAAGAGTTCAGTTCACCTCTTTACTTATATACTTATGTCATGCAGGGTAGTGTTATTTAGGTATTATATGGTAGTCGTGGCAAGCATTAGACAAGCCTGTTTTCATAATATATTTATTATCTAAAAAAAATTACATTTAATCATGTAAGAAAAATATTCCTTACTTTATCCAGTACAGCAGTAGCGACTAGTAACTTCCGTTCTCCATTAAGGATTATAAATTAAGCTAAGAAATAATCGTATTTGAACGAACAATTGTCTATAAATTGTGTTTTACTTGAAGTTACAATATATTCGCAGCTCTGTGAATGGAGTTAAGTATTATAGTGTCAGTCTAACCAAGAGTATTTATAATTAAGTGGAGGTATTCAGTTAATTAATCATGGTCTTAATACCTACCTTAATTTCCATATTGACTTGTGATTGTCTCTTGTCTTTTTTCATTCTCTTCTTTGTCTTCTGCTAAAATAATCGGTCACTACTCTCCAGTAGTTTAAGCTGGCAACTGTAAGACTGTCTTCTATGCAGATGAGTTGGGAGTCCCATCAACTGGTTCTCTTCCAGTTTTTGCCGTTCCTTTACATAGAAAAACATGTAATACGAAACAGTTTTAGGCCTTTAAACCTAAAGAGAATATGTTCCTACGACGCGAAGATAAACCAATTTACCGTTCCTCAAGGTTCATCAGACCAAAAATCGGTAATCCAATCAATACCGCCGCGTTCGAGCACACGTAACTGTCACCGGGTATCGCATCCCAAAGAGAGTAAATAATATGATACCACACAAATGCTTATTTATGTCGATTTGAAATAATTAGGAAATGCTCACGTAATAAAACTTATATTATCACGTTTCACTAAGTAATTACAAGAACCAGTATTATAATTTTTCAAATTTTAGTCCCAAATATTCTGCTTCTATTGCAGTTTAATGTTTATAATGTAATATTTTAAGTGCTACAGACGATATCAACGGAAATGCTCGTAAAGATTATCTTGTAATGACTATGAATTGGAGATTTTGGAACAAATTGCTTTCTACATCTGACCTTCTTACGGCTTTTAACAATAATAATTTGTAGATAAATAAATCAACATTGTGGAGTGTTATCATTTGGTGTTTTAGATATAATATCACTTTGTTCTTAATACATATATAAATATAAAAGGTGCAACGGTTATAATTTTCTCATTATTACAATCAGACGTTGAAATGTGGGTGTAACACCATGATTTATTGCTGGTAGGGATTATATTATGCTTAACGGTTAAACATGAATTTTATTTGTTAAAGTATTCGTACATCCATTGTAATCGACTTTCTTCCTTACATCCTGTATACGAGTGCGTGTCCTACTACAATTTGTCCCAAGCCTCCTGTGCAATAGAAAGGGTAATTGTTGCTTTATACTGTCCAGAAGGATTGACGTTTTTTTATGGGATTTTGTGTCAATAACCTAGTAGGTACCTATATTGTTTCTTGCGACTTCAGTGGAGTAGCATAGGTTGGCAACACTTGAATAATCTCGTGCTGTTAAAAATATTTGAATTTGAACGATAATGAATTCTTGAACAATAATCTTAATGCATGCCTAACTATGTTACTCCCCCGCATCGTAAAAGTAATCGCGTTATCGGTTAACATTACAGATTTTATAAATCAAAGCTAGTAATTAAGCTATGTCAAATGCATGTTGCAAGCTTTAGGTATTTGACAATTTCGCACTTTCATGTTAAAATGTTTCAAGTTTAACACGCTGTGCACAATATTATGAGTCTATGACAAAAGTACTCGTTGGTGACCAACAATTTCTAGCATGTAGTTTGTGTTTGTCTATAGTTATTTTACATATCCATCATTGTTTCGCCATTAACCGCGCCATTATGTTTTTTTTTTAATCTTAATCATAAAGAAGTCCCATATAATTATGATACGTTACCAAGACTGGATAACAATCTCATTGGTCATAACTACGCTCTACAATCTACGCAGCTAGTGAACAGTCTAAGACAAGTTACCAAAAACAGCCGGCACCCACTCGGCCAGGAAACGATACAACTTCATTAGAGGCATTGATGTATATGTACTACTAACTCCATGATTATATGTATGTGTTTTCATACCCAATTAGTGTTTTGGAATTTGATGAGGCGCCGCCGCCGCGCCTGGGGGACTGCGTGATTTGTATGTCTCTCTCATTATATACGGATTTCTTAAATTTTAAAACTGATACGTAGAAGAATTCATACGCAGAAGTACAGTTGGATTTAAAAATCACGGCACCAAGATTCTCCTTTATAACGCTCTTGTGCGCAGCAATCTCGAATACGCTAGTGTGGCACGGTCTCCATTCTATGCTGTTCACTCCCAACGGATTGAGAGTTTACAACGAACTTTCACTAGACATATAGCATTCTCATGTAGTGGTTTTTCTCATAGGAATCCCTATGATCAGCGTTTGATTAAGTTCAATATGACCACACTTCGTGCTCGAAGATGCGTTCTTGACTTAAGTTTCCTATACAAGCTAGTTAATAATAAAATACAGTGCAGTCATCTATTAAATAGAATATCCCTAGCTATTCCTTATTCCTACCCTAGATATAAAATAAAAAAAATATTTCATACACCCTTTGCCAGAACGAATTTGGGTCTTCAATCCCCCCTAAATAGAATTGTTGACGAATATAATTGTATTCAAGCTAGTAGTAACGTAGACATTGATATTTTTCATGATACATTCAGTAACTTCAAAAGAATCCTGCATGTCTCGTGTAACAAACTAATGTTTTAAATTAATATCTTTATTTTATTACTTACATTTTCATTACATTCATAAGTTTTTAAAATACGATCTTGTTTTGTATTTTTTTTTGCCAATGCTATGTTCACCGTAAGTGTCATACATATCAGATAATTAAACCTTTAGTGTATTATAAGAAATAATGTAATTATATGTATGATGTGGTTGTACTTATAAAATAAATAAATAAAACTATTCTATCAGGGTTGGCAATTATTTTGAATAATTTATTTTTGGAAGGTATGTTTGATATCTTCATTAAAAAACTAAGTACTTGGGAAATTTGGTCCACGTCGTGTGAGTTCGCAAACAATATACCTACTTATGTTTGCCTTTACACTCACGCGTCATTATTTAAAAGAAAAAACTTTTGCTTGGTCAAGAGACAGTAAGACAGTGGTTCATGAAATTAAAGTGTATTTACAGAATTAAGTAATATGTGCTAAGAAATATATGCAAATTTCCATGAATTCATAATTAAATTAACATCTTACCCAGCTTTATTATCTTATCTTACTTTCGGCATGTAAATATTATGTATAAGCGACACGTGGTTATGTTACACCTCTACACCTCCATATTTGCGAATAAAGGCGTCAGATTATCAATTATCATTGATTTATAAATTATGATTTATATTGAGTTTGGAAATGTGCCCGGTAGACGTCAATAGGCTCGCCCCCTATTACGTGGGACTCAAACATAGCCGGCGAGTCGTGGGTGTGTAATACACCTCTGCCTACCCCTTCGGCTATATGCTATGTTTTATAAATTAAGAATACACAATTGTGAATAGAAATCGTGGTAAAGGTGAATATCTAACTTAAATGTATAGCATTCAATTGGCATTAATTTTATAAAATATGTAGTAATAACTTTTAACTGCGTGCGTGAGTGTAATGACACTATTCAGAAAGAACGACAGTAAAAGGGACAGTCAATGAGTTTATAAGGAGACTAGCCTTTGCCAGCGTCTTCGTCGCAGCCAAAAGCTAGTTTTTCGGTTATATCTCAGGTTCCCGATATAGTAGCGGGATAAAATGTCTACCAGTTTTGAAGTCAAACGAAGGCCTTTCAAATAAAAAAATATTGCATCAAAATCCGTCTAGTAGTTCTATTAAATAAATTCTAAAAAAAAATCTAGTTTAAATAATTTTCTAGTTTTTCGGTTATATCTCAGGTTCCCGATATAGTAGCGAGATAAAATGTATACCAGTTTTTAAGTCTAATCAAGGCCTTTCAAATAAAGTTGCATCAAAATTCGTTCAGTAGTTTCTGTGTGATGCGCGAACAAACAAACAGACAAAAATTCTAAAAATAATTGTTTTGTGTTTAGACAAAACGCCTATATAGCCTATTACAGTCATTTTTTCTCAAATATCTTAAATGTACAGATACAGCTCTGTTACAGCTTTATAATAGTATAGATTTCAGTATTATTAGGCATGTAGATACAATGCGGTGGCTCGCGAGTCGAAACACAACTAAATGAAATGATGCACTCATTAGCTCATTAGGAAAGCGTAATCTGCACTCATTTATAGTGGGCACTTTTAGTGCCTAATTGTGGATCTTCTCTTTTTATAGGTCAATGGAGATTATAATAATTATACATAATATACAACTCGTATAGTGTTACATATTTTTTGTAAGTCGATTTATATTAGCGTCGCCTGTATCTATGTAACAGAATATTTGGACATAATTTTCATCAACTTGATAGCGTTGGATTAAATTGAAATTTGCACTCTTATCAAGTACCAACGACAGTATAATAATTTAAGTTTGCCCCTTTTTTATACAAACCGATATATCGCCACACACAGGACGATAACAAAAAAATTGAGTGTTTTAAACCGAATTACTTTTGATGGTATTTTGAGACCATCAAAAAAATAATAATAAGAAGAAAATAATATAATAATAATGATTGTAAAAAAGCGTGGGGATTTTTTTCAACAAATTTATTTCAAAACGGAAGCGTCCTTCAAAGCAAACATCATTACGTATTTAAAGGCAAAACAAAGTTTTTTTATGTATATAACTGTTGAACGATAATCAATGTTGTTTCGGTATAAAAGTTTAACCAATTTTTACTAGGATCTAGGTCTTCGTTCATGAAACACTACAATAATTATCGACATATTGATGTTAGCCTTTAGTTTGTTTTCAAGGTTCTTGCAAGATTTACTGCAAACGTTTAACTTAGTTACAGCGTGCTGTCTGACGTCAACTCTCCTTGGGAATGTAATATTTTACCAGACATCATTGTGTGGGATTCAAACTAGGTGAAGGTGAACTCTTGGGTGCTTATCCATCAGGGATATGCTGCTCTACCAATAGAATTGCTTCATTTTCTAAGCCTGTTTATTTTTCTCCCTTTTACTAGCTAATTCATAAAATTTATTTTATTTGCGGATCCCAAACCGTGACGTATTGTACCTATATTATCTAAATCCTCTTTTCTAATATTACCTAAATCCTTCTTTTCTAAATAGATTACAAATGATAGGCCTCAAATAAAGAAAACATTTATTTTAAAATTCAAAAGTCTGAACCTCGAACAGTCAAGTTCGAAGAACTGGAAGGTACACATAGCAGAAGATTCTGATTCATTCTAGACTCAGGCATGGTCCTGTAAACATAGCAGAAGATTCTGATTCATTCTAGACTCGGGCATGGTCCTGTAAATATAGCAGAAGATTCTGATTCATTCTAGACTCGGGCATGGTCCTGTAAACATAGCAGAAGATTCTGATTCAATCTAGACTCAGGCATGGTCCTGTAAACATAGCAGAAGATTCTGATTCATTCTAGACTCGGGCATGGTCCTGTAAACAACTCTAGATTCTGGACTCGGACGTGGTCCTATTGAGATAGCTGTCAATGCTGCGAATTGCCTTAAAGTTTCTTGAAGAGTTTTCAAGGTTCTTCTGAAGATTGTCTTGAAGTTTTGGTTCTTCACTGGAGGCCGTTTCAGATATTTCAGGTGTGATCTGTTGGACCTCAAGGTCTGGTTCTGAGACCGGGCCTGGCCTTCTAGAACGGAAGGGATTGTACGGAATGCTAAAGGGAGTGGACCTTTGTACAAGAACATCTTTTGAGGTATCCAAGTGTTGCTGTGAATAAATCTCTAGGTAAAGACAGTAATAACTCTATTACTACTTAGTGCATACAAAATTCTTCCTAATTAACGTGTTTTGTTATTTATTAAAATTTATTTCAATCTGTTTATTTAATTTCTTTTAAGCCTTCACGCCACAGTATCACAACTCGTTGAAACGCACCTTTAACTTGCCTTTTGCCTGTAAATTTGGGGTGATGGTTTTTGTGATTTGATGTTTACTTGATGAACAAAGAATAGACTTGATGCGGCATGCGGAGAATCTGTCATTGAAGCATAAATTTATTCTGAAGGACTTAATTATACCACTGCTGGACTTTGATTGCCTGAATAATTGTCTGATTTCACTGATTGATTCGTGATCGGTACTCACGTTGAAAGAAAACATTTTCTCGACAAAAAATATTGACTTACGCATTTATGTTTAGACATTATAAGAAATAACGTTAAAAAACTACATGTAGCCATATTTTTGCAGCAAATACAATTCATCGCTGTTTTACTATAACTATAATGCTCTATTTCTTTGAAATAAATTTTTTTGTTTCTTGCCTTCTTATGTAGATACCACAAGACAATAATGTTTTGCCGTTCGGTGCTTTACGCTCAGTTGAGTTTGCCATGAATGGCATTGACCACGCGATTCGATATGGTCGTACCTTGTCATAGTCGTTAGTTGTCTTTTGTTAGATGTTTCAGTTTGCGTTTAAACTGTAACTTGTTTTCTTTTATGGTATTGGGGCGGGGTTATATTAAACGAATATCATGAGCTTTCAAAGTTTCTTTGTTGTTAAAGTTTATTATTATAGTTAGTAGTATAAATATATTTAAAGCTCAATAATTCCGTCAATAATTCGTGCTAATGAATATACACAGAGTTCTAGAATGAAAAACTTTACTTCTTATAGGAAATCATATTAACTAACTTATCATCACGCCATTTCCCTTGCGGGGTAGGCAGAGAGAACAGAGTGCCTGGAGGCTCTATTCTTGCATACATTTCTCGCTTCCTCAACATTCATAACTCTCTTCATACACGCTCGCCGGTTTCGGAGACTCCACGTTCCTTCAATACATGACCGATTTGGTCTATAGGTAGGTGAGTCTCGGTCTCCCCCTATACCTACATCCTTCCACTTTCGCATTGTATATCTTCTTAACCAGTAAATAATAAAAAAAATATTAATAAATAAATTAATAAATAATTCTCAGGAAATCATATTCATTAGTCTAAACATGCCATAAGGAGCATTTAAAATGAATATATTAAATAACTCCGTTAAATAGGTAACGTAAAATGCAATTCTTCAATTGAAAACAACTAAAAAAACTAGACGTCGCGGGACGTCTACCAGATGTGAAAACATCGAAATTATTTTGTAGAAATAAAATGATGATAACTTGACCAAGTACTCCTCAAGACGAATCAAACGAATATAAACTCGATAGGGTTGCGTCGGTTCATTACTGAGTTACTGTGACCACCTTCCAGCTCCATCGTCAGACGCTGAAACGCTCAAAGTACTCGTCAAGACAAATCATCGGAGCCCAACTCGATGGAGTTATGTCGTTTTATAACGGAGTTCCTACGGCCACCTTCTAGCTCCATCATCAGACCCTGGATACCATCTAAAGACAAAGTACTCGTCAAGACGAATCAAACGATTCCAAACTCGATGGGGTTGCGTCTTTTCACTACAGAGTTACTGTGGCCACCTTCCAGCTTCATCATCAGCCCCTGGATACGATTTAGAGACAAAGTACTCGTCAAAACGAATCATACCAGCCCAATCTCGATGGGGTTGTGCCGTTTGATTATAGAGTTCCTATGTCCACCTTCCAGTTCCATCATCAGATCAGCTCTATGTCATCATAATATTGCATTGTCACGCGATTTACACATGCGTGTAAAATTTCAGCTCAATCGGAAACCGGGAAGTGTGTCAAATCTAACTAGCAAGTGAATGGGACAAATAAAATAAAAGCGTCGCCACGCTAACAGCCGATTTAACCCTCCCTCCGCATTAGATGTTTCACATCAAAAATCATAAAAATTCGCCGCCGGGCCGATCAAAAATACTACGCAGGCATGAATCCGTTTACATATACATCAAAATCAAGACAAGACAATATACAAGACCAAAAAATATATATATATATTTTGCATAAAGATAAGATATGTGAAATATTTGTATTTATTGACCTTATATTTTTAAACTTATATTGTATATTTTAAGTATTTGATATACTAAGCCATATAAATTAACAAAAAATCAGAAATTGTGAAATTGAAAATAACCGTCACGAGCAGGATTTCAACCTGCATTTCCTGGAATACCGTCCCAGATGCTTGGCCAATTAATGAATTTCACATTTTCGCACTTTGCGTTAATTTATTGAACTTATACTGCAGTCCGCGTGCACGAAATCACGGGCAGATAATCTTAATGCTAATGTCAATCTGCATAATTATGCTCGCGTATCTTAGAAATCAATTTGCACAATCCCGTAAGATCCCGCTCCGGTCGACCGCGTCCTGCTTTACCATCTCGGTGGCGTTTTCTTGGAACACTGATCCGCTATGTCTCCAAAGCCCATACTAGGCACCATAGACCTCAGTGAGTTATCATACCGTCGCCTACATGTGCCCATTATAAGCTCAGCACACCACAATGAAACCAAGATCATTAGCCACTGTGCCAATGCCGTGTCTTAAGACATCGAGTTGTCAGTCGGTACCAAGACATCTATCCGATCAAACCGTTTGTTGCGGGCGTACACATATTTTATTCACGACACTTGAATGTCTACTAGTTGGTAACACCGCGTTTTTAAATAATACGTTTCACCGTTTTCGCGGTCTGTGAATCGATTTGTGACGCTTGTGTGTGAGACTAATTCGGTAACGGCTATTGTTTGTGCGTTGTGCTGTGAGCTGGCGACCCTCTAAAAGTCAATTTAATCTAACAAAGAAGTAATTAGAGCGTGGATTTAAAAATGAATGCGCCCATCGTAACTTATGTCTCTATTTTACGTTAATTATAACGCAAACGCAGCGGAACTATGTTTTAGAACCTGCTCATTATCTATCGGACGAATATTTTTTTCGAACTCAAAACCGTTCAGGGTTTCCTGGTTTAATATCTTTTTGGCTCTTTGTCTATATGAATAGCTGGATCAGCTCGACTTTGCGCGGCTAAATCTTATTCTATACTTATGAACTAAAAATAAGCAAGTAGAAATCAATTTTCTTTCAGTGATACAGAATAGGGCTACATATATTATAGTATATAATGGACCATGGGAACACCAACGATTGGTGGCACCTTAATATGTGACAAAATTTCCAAAATAGCATAATTAAGGTTGTACATGGAAACATGTACAACCCTAATTATGCTGTTTTGGAAATTTTTCGCTGAACATAATTGACATGACCATAATTCCGAAAAGTTTTTTTTTAATACTTTGTTTTCAATAACTAAAGTTCAAAAAACTGAGGTAGTATAATTCAGAGGTAATGGATTTATGATCTTATTCATTATTTTTTAAATACCTTAAAGACATAATTAATGATGTACCTGTATTTTAAGAAGTGTTTATAAAGTACGATAATCCTGTCCAGTGACCTCCAGTTAGGCCCTCTGTATGTCTCGTACCTAGTACTTACATATTAATGAGTTATAAAGAACGAAGAACTGTTGTTATTTTTCGATTTATGTATTAGGTATCATAGATAAATGACTTCAATTATTGTTTGGTTCTGTCGAACTGGTAAGTTTTGTTAGCGGTTGTTGAACCACTATCAAACATTCCGTCTCTTAATATGTCAACAGTCTATCAAATGGACACGAACGAAGCCTTTGAGTACAGAGCATTCGGTGTTAATTGCCTATAAATAAACAGAGCCATCGTATCCAATCTATATAGAGTATAGACCCGTGTTTATACACTTTGATAGCAAAAACACATGCATTTTCGTAGAATTTGTACTATTAATACGATTCAAGCTTTATTAGTGAGACTAATAGAAGTGCTTCCGGGATTCGGTATTTAGCGACTTCGATCATCTTATGTTTGCTGAACTAATTGTAACGATGTATGTTTCGTGATTAAATATCTAAGGTTGTAAATATATTTGAGCTTTTCGAAATGTGGTCATAGTTTGACTATATTCCATTTGATAGTAATCTATGTATCCATGAGCCTTTTGTCGTCTAATGCTAGGAAATGACCTCCCTTAGAGAGGGCCACATCGTGTGGTCCTACACCGATGGTGTAAAACACGATATAATTTTGGGACGTGAAGCAAACAGGATTAAAAATTTAAAAACCTATCCACTATTTACTTTAAGAGACATTGTAATTGGAAACGGTATACTTACTGTTGCTGAAAAATTATTTCATTCGGTTGCACTGTTATGAAAGATAATTAATGTAAGACGTTAACTTTGCGAAAACCGTATTTCCCGTGATTACAATAACACTCCGAAACAACGGTCTCAAAAATAGTAAACAATAACATTTGCTGTGTATTTCCCTGTTCTTATTCTTGGATATTATCACTTGTATAAATAAAATGCTAGCTATTATCAGGCAATATCTACTATTTATAAGTTTTATATTAATAATGTTGCATGCTTTTAAAGTTTAAACGTCATTCCATGTCATATTGATTTATTAATACAATACTTACTGGTGTAATATGCAATACTGAATTAGTTTTGACCGTGAGTTGTCAATTGTTATTTCTTGTGACCGCTGACATGACAAACGTCGTAAGAAACTATGTTGTACATCAATATATTGATTAGAAAAGGAGCTTGTAATATTGTCTACACTGTTTTGGTGGGCGGTCGGTCCGTATAATGTTCAATGTACAATTTTGTTACATTTTATAAAAGTTATGTTCGAAAGTGGAAGGATATAGGCACAGGGGGAGACCGAGACTCACCTACCTAGACCAAATCGGTCATATATTGAAGGAAGGTGGAGTCAAGAGTTTCCGAAACCGGCGAGCGTGTATGAAGAGAATTATAAATGTTGAGGAAGCGAGAGATGTATGCAAGACTAAAGCCTTTTGCACTCTGTTTTCTCTGCCTACCCCGCAAGCGAGATGATAAGTAAGTATCATAAGAGTTATTATTGAAACATACAGCTTATAACTGAGACAATCTTGATACCTCATTTGCAGCACCTTTCATAGCTACGAATTCTTAAAAAATATAGTAATAATTTTTGGTAATTGAAAAGAGTAGTAGAATAGATAATAAAAAAACAAAACGAATGTATCTATGACGCGACAAGTTCCTTGACTGTACTTACTACTTACGAGTATCACTTGTGCAGTGTTTTAAAAAAAATCTAAAATACTAAATTTTAAATTTTTTTTAAATCTTGTGCGTGAATGACATCTGAGTTTTTTTCACAGAACTCCGAAAAATAAGTTAGATTTCTGTGATTTAGCCACTAGCTGCGAGACGTTAGGATATCGAACACACAAATAGAAAAAAAATATCAAAAAAAAAATTGTTTTGTGTTCAGACACAGCTACATAGCCTAATACAGTAACTTTTTCTTTATCTTAAATGTACAGAGACACATTTCTGTCACTGCTTTATAATAGTTAGGACTAGTATTTTGGTTATAGTATTCAATGTGGTTAAGTATTATAATGTATTAAAATATTCGCGATTACAATTCAACGTTATAAATACGTCAAGCAACTATTGTATTTAAGTATTGACTATAAACATTTTAGCCTCAGGCGGAGACACCACTATTGCTCTTAGACATGGTTATCTGTGAATTGATTCCTTTTGCTTCCCACAACTTTACACACACAAGTGTTCGATAGTTTTTAAAATAGTTTCTTTTGTTAACCCCCGGCACAAAAAGAGGGGTGTTATAAGTTTGACGTCGATGTCTGTCCGTGTGTGGTGTGTGTCTGTGGCATCGTAGCTCTCAAACGGATGGACCGATTTCGATGCGGTTTTTTTAATTTGAAAGCCAGTTTTCTTGCGGTGGTTCTTCGCTATTTATGATAATAGCGCGTTTTCTCGTGCTCAGATCGAGCACAAACTGACTACACGGAAGTGTTAATACTAGCCTCCCATGGAGAGATGTGGGCTTCCATCCATCCATCAGCCTTTCAACGTCCACTGCTGGACTATGTCCTCCCCAAGAGAACGCCACAACGAGCGGTCCCGTCATGGGGGATAATGCCGTAATCGCCACGCTTGGAAGGCGGGTTGGCGATCGCAGTGTATGAGTCCTCCGAGATGCGGATATTATAACCTACCGTGGCATATTATCTGTTAAAATGCCACAAATGTTGTAGATAACTAATAAAATATTGGTGGTAGGGCTGGGTACCAAGTGGAAGTGTTCACTTACTATCGGGCCCAAACGGATTGGTACCACCATCTCCCGTGTGACCGGTCATGGAGCACATCGGTGTATTTTGGTTGTGAGATAGCCATTAACTCGTTCATTTCATACATGAGAAATGAAATGGTGAGCAGTGGCTTGACAATACTCCCGGTATAGTTGAGTCCATGAGCGACATTTACCATCAGGTGGCCGTGGCTCGTCTGCAATGCAATAAAAAAAAAAATACAAGACTACAAACTATCACTCATCTGCTTACTACTCTTTGTTACCCAATATTAATTACTAATCAGAGAATTCAATAAGCTATGAAGTTATGAACTTCAAGGGTGAACGCATATTTTTTACTCACAAATTAAAAGATCACTTTACTAAATCACGCCGCGGCTGTCAGAAGACTGTCTGCTATTTATTGATTAGAAATCGTCTTAGCTCACCAAACACGTCGACCTATAAGTCGTGGACGTCGATCAGAATTAAAATATAAGTTAGCAGCAGTCCTAAGAGAATATTGGAAATTACTTAAGAAATATTTTCAAGGTACTAAACGGACACAATTTGCATTCAGAGACTTGGAATTACATTTCAAAGGAATCCAAAGCCCACAGTCCACAACCGTGAGTTTACTGACATTAGGAAAATATTTGTGTGTTTGTGGAGTGTGAATGTGATTTATCTCCGTTAATTATAGTGTTAAGTCTCGCGTAACACAGAGGAACCTGTTTCATGGTGTGCAGTGTTGTTTTTTAATTATCTACCCGATTATATATAGAAAGTGGAAAAGTTGCTCAAGTGTTGAAAAAGGGATCGAATTCCTGAAATGCGCAATCTAACTTTTTTGATTTATATGTGTTGTGTAAGCGATACCATTTATAATATTGATCCGCGTATAATCTTATCTATTATCTGTTCCTGTTCTATATTATTATATTTAGTTAATGTATTTATTGTGTTAATTTTATGTTTAGCATAACTATATTACACTGAACTCTCAATTACAAGTACAGTAATCTAATCTAAGACTATTCTTAGAGCGTCTTAAAACGGTCGCCTTCAAGTATAGGCTTATTATATTTCTGCAGGTATTTAAACTTTCGACGTCAGGGTATTAGTTATTCAATATATTAATAGCTGAAAAAAAACTTTGTACCCCTTTTTTAGCACATTGCGCGCACCGGGTAGTGTGAGATTTGGCACAGTTAAAGTTTAAATGGAGCAGGAGTGCAAAAATATAATATTTTTATATGTAATATAAGTAAAAGACAACTTTAGTGCGAGAGGTAAAGTTCTCTTTTTCCACATTTCACAAATAATTTGTTCTATAGTAGCTGAGCATGTCAAGTGCTAAAATACAGATCAAAAGTAATTCAATAAAAATACATTTTATAGGATTGATTGTATGTACGGTCGGTGTATGGTCGAATATTGACCACTGGACGACCACTAGTACTAATAAATGTGCTATTCGAAGATGGCTAATGTGAATTTAATATCGCTTATTGGTCATCGTGTAAAATATCTCCTCTCTGGAACATGACCAACGATTGCCAAATGTAATTAACATCCAATAACCGCACTTCTGTACCTAATTGGTAGTAATTGTAAGAGTTAATCATTAGAGTCCAATAACTTATGCCCCCTTTTGAGCGTAATGCGTGAACCACTTGTACGTCGTGAATTGACCGCTCATGGATTTTGCACGTTTAAGTTGCCATGATGCGTATATTATTGAAATAATAGTGTATGACTTGATTAAAACATTACGGTGAATAACTAAGTATATAGTATACCTAGAAATTAGAAATCATTAGTAAAAATAGAAATATATTATTTTAAAATGCTTAACGAAGTAATTACGTGTGGGTTTAAAAGGTTCTAAAGTACTAAACGAGTTGCCCAGCGCCCACCAGCGCCATAGTAACCTACATATGTGTAATACCTTACAAATGAAGGTAAAAGTTACGAAAATGCATCTTTGTGTTTTGGTAAATTTTAAATTTTAGTTCAGTTGAAAGTTCTCGAATTCATAGTTTTTTGATTTGGATTTAATTCTTAGTTTGTATAAATGTTGTTAATGTTATATATATTTTAAGCACTTGACATGCTCTGCCATTAAATACAACACAAAAAATGTGAATTCGAAATGATTACTTATTTTTGATCTATATTTTTTAGCATTTGACATGCTCAGCTACTTTTAAAGTACAAATTTATTTGTAAATGAGGAAAAAGATATTTTTAGTACGAGCGGGAATCAAACCCGCTTCCCTTCCAACCCGGGGAAGTGCTCTAAGCCACTGAGCTACCGTACTGACCCTACGGTCATCCCAATTTCCTTATCACATTTGTCTTTACGACCAACGCCATCTATCGGAATGCATTTATATGCAATAATCCAATATAGTAAGTTTAATTTGGCAATTAAAATTCATAGTGTTTGATGGCTGCTTGTACTAAAAATCTCTATTTTCTCATTCACAAATAAAAATGATCACTTATTTTTTCTAATATATGTATTATATCCTGTACCCTTGTATAGTGATAGAGCCTTACTTGTCCTAGAGATCAGCGTGAAACGATGATAGATAATCCTACTGTTGTGTTTCGATTAGTGAGTGAGGGTGCCATGCAGTGGCCTTAACTCCTTCCTTATTTTTTCTATATTATCCTGCCTCTCAACCCCCTATCCCCTTCCTTGGAGATGGCGACGCGCGAGTAATGCCTCTGATGTTGCTAGCGTCTATAAGCTACGTTAATCGCTTACCAATGTATGCTTGTTTGCCACCCTCGTAGTATAAAAAAACTACTACGAAGGCTATTGAACGGTGATCAATCCGCTTGTATTTATCATTTTTATTTCACATTTTCACACACTATGTTATACATATAAACATCTCAAGGTCTAGTGAATAAACTTTTGCTCATTCATACATTTTTATTTGGCAAACTAAAATTTATCGAGTATTGTCCCCTTCCTTAAATTAAGCAATTTTTCAATTACTACTTCAGTTGTTGGAGTGCTCGCATGAAGAATCCCGAATTAACTAATTCGAGCAACAATTTGACTAAATCCGTAGTAGAAACAATTTGTATCTATGGAGGACAATTTTATTACATGATGGACATTGTCTCGCACCAAAAAATGTTGGCTTAGTAAAACAAACTAAATTATCTTGCAGCTAACCGCGTTTATCGAGCATATCCATAACCTTCAATACGTACTTATATGGGTACATAACGCGGATGGGTGGCACCCACACGACGTCTCAGACAATGAATTGTGAACCGACTTAGATGATGTACTCTTGAGACGTTTTTTGTTTATGCTGAGGTCCTCTGGGATACTTGGGCTATTTAAATTAATTTTCAGTTTGTATATGTGAACTAATGTTTTAGTCGAGATGACATTAGGTAAATATACATTTATATATACATTTCACGGGAGCAGGTTATTGGAATAAAATCATTAAGTCACTAACCCGTTGTCTTAGGTGAGCGACGCGACGCGATGCTACGCAATGCCATGTATTGCAGCTAATACTTTAACCGCTTTGCGTCGCATTCAAATTAGGCGACAACGTAGGCCAAAAGTACATACTACCTCTATTTGATATTATCGTGTCGCGTCCTATTGACGCGTTTGTCGCTCACCTAGGACAACGCGTAACCCGTTCGCCTAGGTGAGCGACGCGACGCGATGCTACGCGTTGCTACGCGATGCGACGTATTGCGGCTAATAATTTAACCGCTAAGCGTCGCATTCAAATTAGGCGACAACGTAGGCCATAAGTACATACAACCTCTATTTCATATTATCGTGTCGCGTCCTATAGACGCGTTTGTCGCTCACCTAGGACAACGCGTAACCCGTTCGCCTAGGTGAGCGACGCGACGCGATGCTACGCGTTGCTACGCGATGCGACGTATTGCGGCTAATAATTTAACCGCTAAGCGTCGCATTCAAATTAGGCGACAACGTAGGCCATAAGTACATACTACCTCTATTTGATATTATCGTGTCGCGTCCTATTGACGCGTTTGTCGCTCACCTAGGACAACGCGTAACCCGTTCGCCTAGTTGAGCGACGCGACGCGATGCTACGCGTTGCTACGCGATGCGACGTATTGCGGCTAATAATTTAACCGCTAAGCGTCGCATTCAAATTAGGCGACAACGTAGGCCATAAGTACATACTACCTCTATTTGATATTATCGTGTCGCGTCCTATTGACGCGTTTGTCGCTCACCTAGGACAACGCGTAACCCGTTCGCCTAGGTGAGCGACGCGACGCGATGCTACGCGTTGCTACGCGATGCGACGTATTGCGGCTAATAATTTAACCGCTAAGCGTCGCATTCAAATTAGGCGACAACGTAGGCCATAAGTACATACAACCTCTATTTGATATTATCGTGTCGCGTCCTTTAGACGCGTTTGTCGCTCACCTAGGACAACGCGTAACCCGTTCGCCTAGGTGAGCGACGCGACGCGATGCTACGCGTTGCTACGCGATGCGACGTATTGCGGCTAATAATTTAACCGCTAAGCGTCGCATTCAAATTAGGCGACAACGTAGGCCATAAGTACATACTACCTCTATTTGATATTATCGTGTCGCGTCCTATTGACGCGTTTGTCGCTCACCTATGACAACGCGTAACCCGTTCGCCTAGGTGAGCGACGCGACGCGATGCTACGCGTTGCTACGCGATGCGACGTATTGCGGCTAATAATTTAACCGCTAAGCGTCGCATTCAAATTAGGCGACAACGTAGGCCATAAGTACATACAACCTCTATTTGATATTATCGTGTCGCGTCCTATTGACGCATTTGTCGCTCACCTAGGACAACGCGTAACCCGTTCGCCTAGGTGAGCGACGCGATGCGATGCTACGCGTTGCTACGCGATGCGACGTATTGCGGCTAATAATTTAACCGCTAAGCGTCGCATTCAAATTAGGCGACAACGTAGGCCATAAGTACATACTACCTCTATTTGATATTATCGTGTCGCGTCCTATTGACGCGTTTGTCGCTCACCTAGGACAACGCGTAACCCGTTCGCCCAGGTGAGCGACGCGACGCGATGCTACGCGTTGCTACGCGATGCGACGTATTGCGGCTAATAATTTAACCGCTAAGCGTCGCATTCAAATTAGGCGACAACGTAGGCCATAAGTACATACAACCTCTATTTGATATTTTACGCGTTTGTCGCTCACCTAGGACAACAGGTTAGGCTGTGGTACTAGAAAGTACTTCATGAACATATCCAAGTAACCATGCTGAACAGCTATCAAAGTTCCTATAAGCATTAATTTATTATGTCCTTTTTCGTTATTTTATGCTGTTCTCTAGTTATTGAACAATTAATGATAATTTATCGATAGTAGTCAGCGACACATTGAATGGTTTTTTGGTTAGGTTTGAGGACACTTAGCCATTGCTATATCCGTTTGATTTTTCTTCTATTATTTTTTTAGTTGAAAAAACTAATCTTTAGTGTCATAAAGAAGTTTATTATATTATTATTAGAAAAAGTATTTTTATAAACGATTTATTCAGGAAAGCCATTGTCAAGGGCGACGACTATACGATGACTTCTATATTTGAATTTTCGATAAGGGTGGTGGTAGGGCTTTTGGATGAAATATTGTGGCTATATGTTACATTTCAACAAAATTGGTAGATCCGTTTTTGAGATTTTGCAATGATCATAAAAGTTTCTATAGTTAACGTTAACGTCGTCACGTCCCTATAAATGCATTACAATGGTACACGTGTAATTACTATATAATGTCGACCCAGTTCCCTCTAAAGCCCACACTGAAGCGTAACATCATTATACGTAATGTACTTAGGTATGTAATTTTCAGTAATCATCACATAATTGAGCCTATATATATTATAATGATTCAGTCTAATGAGCCATTTGATGACGTTATTTCCATTTGTGCCGCCTATAAAAGTTAAATACAACGTAGAACAGTGGTATTAATGCTGAATTCAACATTTGATATATTGTAATCTATAACAATATTTATATCATCTATGGACCATTGATCTAAGTAGCTACGCCTGTTGTGTTCGACTGTCGACAGTCGAACACAACATCTTAAATCGACGATTTACGGGGATTTACGTACTTTCGATATTCGAATTTCGAAAGTGTTATGTTAGAAAACTACTTAATGGTCACCCATTTATGAACTGACAACCCCTTACTAAGTTATGGATGAGTGAATTCAAGTAGGAATAAACGTCACACCAAACTTTAATTTGTTCAGTTTATTATCTTGAGAATATAAACCAAAAAACGGATACTGTGTGATTTAAATTTAATTGTAGGGGAGATAGTAGAACATCAAGACAAGATGATGGATTCCGCTAAAATGGTGTTTATGTTTTTAATTTGTAATTTTCGCGTAAGTATTTGTTTATATTGTATACTCGCTCCGACCACGTGAGTCTCCGACATTGTAGGGCGCCGCCCGCCCACGCTAGACTGGCTGTTACATATCTACCAGTATCAGTACGTCTCCCTACGCACATCTAATATTATTCTTCACGCTTTTTACAAAGAGGTTAATGAAGTCCAACGGTTGCGAAACACGCAGCGGAAACGTCCACCTGGCGGGAATAGAGACGCGTAGTTCTGTCGCCAGCCTCACAGTGTGACCGCGCTATCACTCAGCGTTGCCCGCGCTGTAGATAACCCCCCATCACACCAAAAATAAACCAGTCTACTCCTAGCCGCGGTCCAGCCACGACTGCCTGACAATTGCACTCGTCCCGTCTTATATACCGACAAGAGGGATGGCTTCCGTGCGTACGCGCTCTGCATCCCCCAAATCCGTATCCTTCTCCCCGATTTTGGAGCGAAAATATACTGCTGAACGTGGCCCTTCGATCCCGCCGGAACTGAAGTCTTCGGACTGGAGGAAATATTTTACAGATTTCAGTGCATACCTTGGTAAGTCGAACGAGTGAGGTGTTGGGATTGATTCGTGACTGAGTCAGGTCGTTTTTATTGTACGGCCTTGTGCTATATCTGTTGCGTGTTAGTGGAGCGTTCGGGACCGCCTCGGTAAACAAATCTTGCGTAATCCCGTCTAATTATTTTTGTAGAAGTTTCGGTTCAGTTTTTGTCATTTGCCTTCACATTATTCAGTAATGGCACATTATTGCTCTGAATATAAAAACGTAACGAATCTGTATACAAATTATAAGCGTCAATGTAAGGAAAGTATTGTGAGTAAACAAAAGCTCCAAGCCTGAGATATATTCTCACATTAGGCTCAGTAACTATTCTTCTGTAATTCCGGGAGACCAGTTTTAATGTCGGAAAATCGGTTGTGTTTTTGATAAAAAAATTCGGCCAATATATTTAGATCACATTTGTGATGTTCCTGGAGGATTTCTCCCTACTATGGGGTTTGGGTTACATGCTTTGTACTAAGCTCCCAGGTTGTAAGCAGTAGGAGTACATCGTAAGCCCTTGCCGTGTGCAATTTCGCAAGTTCTAATGCAACTTTTGAGTTAATTGGATTTTCATAATAAGTTCAAAATAATACTAAGTTCCTTTCATAGAATAATTGAAAGTATAGGTATTCGATATCAGTTGACCAAGGCGAGGTGTCAACTGTCAGATAACCTTGCGGTCTGTACCGCAAAATGCTCTATCGGCCATTGGATATTCCCGTCATTGGTATTACAGCATTTTTATTTATAGTAATAAGTATTGTTAATACCGAGATAAATTTTATTTTAACACAGCTGAACTTCAGTTTTTTCGTCAATACCTAAAGCCGTTTTATACAAAATGTATGAGAAAAATATTTTTCTTTATTAACTTTTTTTTCATGTATTTTCCATTGTTTTAATAGTTATTCTGCTATTCCGGGCAAATCCAACAAATCAAAAATCATATGTGGCCGGTAGACGGCAATAGGCTCCCCTATTACGTGGGATTAAACATAGTTGGCGAATCGCGGGTGTGTAATACAACTCTGCCTACCCCTTCGGGGATACAGGCAAAATGCTATGTTATGTAGAGACAATAAAAGTCAGTCCAGCAGTTCAGTTGAAGGTGTAACTAACCCGACTTTGTTTATGATACTTAATTGATGTAGCGCCTGTCTGTAGAGCCATAGCAGCATTTTCAATGCAACATTTTATACGACTAGTGTCGTAGGCGCTCTACGGGTTTATAAATAACTAGCAGTTGCCGGCGATATTTTTTTTACGTTTTAAATTCTGTTCTCAGGCTGGACTTACGTAAGTAAAACAATAACTTTTTTTATACTTGTGGGGGGCTCCCAAGACATGAGTTATTTATACTGCCATAGAAAGAAATAAATTGGAAATATTGTGACTAGTCACGTTATTCACACATACACCTATATACTAAATTATCTAACAATAAAAATAAATATAGTAGGTAGTTTATCCATCCATCCATCAGCCTTTTAAAGTCCACTGCTGGACATAGGCCTCCCCAAGAATGGGGGATAATGCCGTAAGCGCCACGCTTGGTAGGCGGGTTGGCGATCGCAGTGGATGTTGTTAATACTCGAAGAAGTGCTGCTGCCCACTCCCTCGGTATTCCTTCAGTCGGCTCTTACGACTCCCATGGGTGGAGAGGGGTGGGACAATTCTAAAGCCGGCCCCAGACAGCAAGGCATATATAGGTAGTTAATAATATTAGATAACAGACAGAACATATTAAATAATGATAATACGAGAATATGACCTTAAGTGTAAACGCAAGGGGAGGAGATCTGGCTACCTGAAATACAGGCCAACAAGTCTAGTTAGGTACCAGTCTCGCACAATACTATGCTCTAAGCTACGCAACTGGGTACGTATTAAGCACAGACAACTTGAGTTGTCTGTGGTATTTAGTCATTATTGTCAATATGCAATGTGTGAGAGATTAAATTATTAATTATTATTATTCCCTGTTTTATGCCCTTGAGATACATAAGACTTTGTAAATCATTGAAACACATTTAACTGCCTCTGTGGTGCAGCGGTAGTTAGAGCGACTGCTGATCATGAGGTCTCGGGTTCGATCCCCGGGTCCGACAGTGTTATTGAGCTTTTTCGTAAAAACAAAAATTCTTAGTAGCAGCCCAGAGTTTGGAAATGTGTCCGGTCGACGACGGCTCGCCCCCTATTACGTGGCACTTAAACATAGCTGGCGAATCGTGGGTGTGTAATACACCTCTGCCTAACCTTTCGGGAAATACAGGCGTGTTGCTGTTTTTTTTTTATTTTTGGTCAGAAACTAGTTATTTATTTATCGTATGGTGAGATGGAGAGTTCCGGAGGTGCAAACCCCCTGCCTATCCTCTCCTTAGCATCATATCTATCTATCCGCTCCTTAATATCTTTACTACCCACCTCCTATCCCTTTCTTTGGAGATAACAACGCGTGAGTGATGCCTCTGGTGTTGCTAGCGTAAAAAAAACAAACTTCAACTATATTACTCGAGACTAACTAAAAATATAGACTGAGCATTACGAACAATCCACTGAAGCCATATAAAACCATACCAAACTGGTGATTACACGCGCTCACGCACACAAATACAAACAAAACCATGCCAAAACGAAGTGTCATAAACCACGAGTGTTACCATACGTCGTCAGCGCCATAATATTCCCTATATAAACTTACTTTATGTTTTTAATCTATATTTTTTAGCATTTGACATGCTCCGCTACTTTTTAAATTGAGAGAAATTGATTTAAGGAAAAAGAGATTTTTTGTACGAGCGGGAATCGAACCCGCGTCTTTTCCAATTACTTTATGTTTTTACTTCCTTTATGTTAAAACTTTAAAACTTAAAAATTTACCCAAATTATAGAGATTATTTCTTTCCGGTGACAACACTTTTACGCACACATGCAATATTCAAAAAGTGGCTTCACTTCGTTTCGTCTTTACTTTTTAGTTAGTCTGAGCTTTATTATTACTATAAATATTCGTGTGAATACGTTTATATCAAACCGACATCCATTTTATACATAGATTATGATATAAAAGCAACATTTTAACTTGGTAAACGTGGATCATTTATTTTATATCCTTGTTTTATTATATTACTATACAGGGAAAAATTATTGTATATATAAACTACTTAACACAAGTGTGCTTCTCTCGGGTCTATTACGTTTTGAGTACACTATATATATCAGAGGTGGCCAACCGATCGCGATTGACTGGTCGATCATGGCTACTAGTCGAGTCGATCGCGGCAGGGCAAAATATATAAAGAACTGACTGCGCAAATTGGTCAGAATACTACATATACTCGTATGTATATTGCTAACTGCACTATAAAAATTTAAATAAGTATAATTGGTAGATCGCACAGGTTATATAAGTAAAAACTAGATCTTGGGTCTAATCTAGTTGGCCACCTCTGTTAATATGATAGAAACTACTAAGCTATTTGGCCTAATATGTCATTAGTGCAGCTTTTCACTTATAGCGATACTAGCAGTTAGCCGAGATATTGTCTGCGATAATAAAAAAAATGTAAATGGGAGAATTTGAATCAGCAAGTCACAACCAAACACAAAATTTGTGATAATTAAAGAAATTAAGGACAGAATTTACAGATTTATGTTGAAGTAAAACGTATAGATAAACACTAAATATAATTCCAATTTATAGTCCTATCTTTAAAAAATACGCAACTGTGTCCTCTACTGTGAAAATCCAAAAACTCTTTAGCATGATTTTATTTATTTCTGATAAATAGATACAATACCAATTACTACTTATGATACAACCGATGCTCGAAAATAAAGCTTAACCCACCATTTCCCCCCTAATAATGTGTGAATATGCATAAAGCTTAAGCGTGCCAATATTTATTAATACTCAGTACCTGTTTACATATTGACATGTTTTTATCTAATGAAACCATGCATGTTGGGTTTAGACATTTCAGAAAAATGCAAAACTATATATATTATCCTATAGCATTTGAGTGTAGCAATGAAATCATACTCGTAGTATTCCGTCTTCATTAAAATTTACTTTAGAATGATAACTTATTTTAATAACCACAGCATCGGTTGCTATGACAACAAATTGTCATCATGAGTTGAAGTTTGGATGTCTGAGAGCTGAAGGATGTTAAATAGATAAACAAACATATTTTGCATAGGAGTTTCGTAAAACCTTTAGTGAACTTCTATATATAAAAAAAAACAATTATGTAAAATTTCAAGTCAATAAGCTTATTAATCTTATACCCTTCAACAACATTAATAGAGCAACCAGACAAATTCTTCAGTGCACGCGTCACCGTTTAAGACGCCTTATACCCATTAATAATGCGGCGTCAGCGAGATCATTGATAGAATGCACCCAAGCACATTTAGCGCTGCATTTCACAAAACTTTAATTTTATACTATCACTTAACTAACGGATTATATGTAATGTCCAAATACGTGACGGACATGACCAAAATAGTAATTTGTGACCTCATCTCTCGCTGACGTTATTACAAATACGGACTAATAAAGAATCGCAAATATTTATGTGAACAATGTGTTAAGCTGAGAGCGATTTTTGCGGTGAGCGCTTGGCTTGCCGAGGTGAATCAGTATAGCATTAGTTCATAAGAGAATCGCTCGCGCCTGTATGCACGAGGGCAAAGGAAGATATATTTAAATTTAGAAGCCCTTCTGCCCTTGAGGCGATTTTTTTTTGCTTTTTTAATGGCGACTCGCGAATTCATCGGCCAGTTTGTTGTGAACAAAAAATAATTTGTGTTTAACCAAAAAGGTTTTAGTTTATGGTTTTAAAAATGTCTCATAGTCATTATAAAGTGAATGATGCTATTTACGGGAAGATCCTGAAACCTCATAGGAACCCATCCCCCGTGGAGTGTGATTATGAAGTAATTGAAGCTTGCAATGGATTGGGTACTTTAGTTTACAATAACACTTATTATGAACTAAATTTTTTCAAGAATTTTTCTATTTATTTACCTGTGGGTTTTTATTTACAACTACTTATTTTTTTATTTACTTAAATGTAGCATAATTTTGCTAGATTTAAATTCGATACGGAAAGTTAAAATTGCTCCACTGTAGAGGCATTTTTATCAGGTCATACATAAAGCTTATATTGTAGTAAGACGTTGTAAATTTGCTTACCTTTATAATAGGCAATTTGCGCAACTTGAATGATAAGGGGTTATGAAATTAATACCTAGCTTCGTTAGCATATATTTTTATATAGTATTCTTTGAACTGGCTTTAGAAAGCGTTGAACTCCAAAAAGCAAACTAGTTTCTGACAAATGGGTCCTGTATTGTATCGCCTGGTGCACTTGCGGAGAGAAATGTGCCAATGTTTAATTATATAAACAATTCAATTCAATTGTTTAAAATACTGCGAGTAATTAAGCTTTGCATAATTATGTGATAGAGAAGAATTCCCAGCTACTCTTATGTCTAGGCGTGAAACTAGTAAAAATAAAATGCTATACAAACAGATTGAAATAAATAAATAATGTATAAAGAATTTAATAGCGGTATTATCAATATAGTATGCTAATAATAATAGCTATCAATTTAAGTGTTTTCTTCCTGTCTGAAACGTCCATATTTTTTAAACATACATATTTTATGTTACAATATGCATATTTAGACATCCTTTCGTATTTCTATAATATTAATAACAATTAACTTGTCATTTTGTGGTGTTAATGATTAACTTATGCTGAATAATAATGTTAATACTCGTAATGTACGACACAGCAATAATCATTTCATTCGATTAAAAGGACCTCAGTCTGTTTCCACAAGCATGATGTCACAATTGCAACATGCTTTATTAGTTTGAATTGAGCATTCTACTCGTACTTATTTTTTTATAAACAAGGATAACCTTATTATCACTATTATAAAAAGGCAGGTCTTAATTATTAAATCGATTATGTTCATAAAGGTTTTATTCTAAGTTACTACTGTAGAACCATTCTACTAGAGCTGATTCTCTGACAGGTCTACCTGTAAGCATTAAATACTTTGTTTCGATAACAATATGGTTATCTCTATCCTCTTTCATTTCTTTCAGTAGAGATTTGCTAGGTGTTATACATAAGTAGCGGTCACTCACTGCAGATGCTGTCCTGCTCGACCGTTGGCTTGTTTGCTTATTGTGGCTCCAGATCTTATTTACCGAATTGACCAGCAACCTACCTGAAAATGACCAGTTTCTGGAGAGTACAATTGTAAATTTAAACCAAACACTTATACAAAAAAAAATCATCAATATAGGTCCAGCCGCATAGGAGTTCACACGTACAGAACAATCATTTGAGACTAGATTCTGCCCGCGACTTTGCCCGCGTGGACTTCAGCATTGGGTCAATAATATAAATCCCGTCACTCTGAGGAGCATCAATTATATTAAACAAAACAAATCCCACATGAACCATTTTGCTGGGATAATAAGCTCCGGACTGTATTATACAAAATTTTATGTCGATTGGTTAATTAGTTACGACGTAAAAGCGTAACAGACAAACGCACTTTCACTTATATTATAATACTAGCCTTTGCCCGCGGCTCTGCCACAGCCAAAAGCTAGTTTTTTGGTTATACCTCAGGTTCCCGATATAGTAGCGGGATAAAATGTTTATCAGTTACTAAGTCTACTCAAAAGCTATCTAAACAAATATGTTGCATCAAAATTCGTTCAGTAGTTTATGCGCGATGCGCGAACAAAAAAACACAAAAAATCTAAAAAAAAAAAACGTTTTGTGTTTAGACACGCCTATATAGCATTTTTTTCTGAAATATCTTAAATGTACAGACACAGCTCTGTTACAGCTTTATAATAGTATAGATTAGTAAAGACGTCATATGTATGAGAAATTACTTCTTATTAATCATCAACATCCTCTCGTTAATGACCTGCTGTTAGACCTCTCCTATCAGAATGTGAGGCGAGTAGGTCATGGTTTACTGCGACGGGAGTTTTCGCACTATCCAGCTACTTATATTTGTTTTTTATACATTGACGTTGCGTATTATTATACATTATAGAGTATGTTTCCATCCATCCATCCATCCATCAGCCTATCAACGTCCACTGCTGGACATAGGCCTCCCCAGCAGAACAACGAGCGGTCCCGTCATGGGGGATAATGCTGTAATCGCCACGCTTGGCAGGCGGGTTGGCGATCGCAGTTGATTTTGTTAATACTCGAGGGAGTGCTTTTGCCCACTCCCTCAGTCGGCTCTTACGACTACCGTGGGTAGAGAGGGGTGGGACAATTCTAAAGCCGGCCCCACACGGCCAGAGAGTATGTTTACCCTTGGTTAAAAATAATTTTATTAGTTATCTGGTACAGACCACAGGCAATATATATAACAAGAGATCATAAAATGATGTTGTGATGACCACTTCAGCATCTGTTTCTGATTCTGAAGTGGATATAATTTTGTAAGCTATCCCCCCTTACCAATGCTATCTTATTGTGGACGATAATCTACACAGTAACACATTCATTGGATTTATGTTCGTCTAAATTTTTTTATATTATCTTCAGTACATAAGCGTTTTATTTTAATAATCTGTTATTGTGACGTCAATCAAAGATTCTGCTTTTTATCAAGCAGTAATATCCAAATTAACTTTAGTATTTAAGTCGAATAACATTTCTCTAGTTCATTCGATGTGATGAATCCATGTGTCGTATGTAACATAAAGAATATTTATTTGTATTACACTTTTAGTGCATAAACTTTATATTAATAAAAATATCAATATTCAATTAGAAATTCACTTGATTTCAGATGCCTTGCTTGCCGACCTTCAGAATTCTATCAACCCAGGCGCCCGAGTCGGCAGTCCGGGTGGTAGAAGCTCCCCAGGCGGACGGACTGCATCCCCTGGCCGAACCAGTTCACCACTGGGCAGAGGCAGCTCACCAGGGCGTCTAAGCTCGCCGGGAGGCAGCCTTAACTCACCATCTTCAACCGGATATGGGTCCATCAATGGGTCGAGGAATATTTCGTCAGAATACACAAAACCGGCTTCGGTGAGTTTTATTGCAATTAAAAGAAACTTCTACAAAGTAGTATAAATATCGACCTGTCGTGTCGAATATTGTGGCTACTATTCATAACCAGCCCCCTTAGAATTTGATACATAAAATCGTATCCACATCGTGTCGGCAATCACGGTGGTTCCTCAACCAATCACACATGATGCGAATAACGATAATTTGGTTTTGTTCAGGCGGAAAAAATGTACCCCGTCGCTCAGGGCAACTAACAGGGTAGTGTGGGACCCTCCATCCATCCATCCATCAGCCTTTCGACGTCCACTGCTGGACACAGGCCTCCCCAAGACAACGCTACAACATGTGTTTCGCTCATATGGGGGATAGTGCCGTAATCGCCACGATTGGCAGGCGGGTTGGCGATCGCAGTGGATGTTGTTAATACTCGAGGGAGTGCTGCTGCCCACTCCCGCGGTATTCCCTCAGTCGGCTCTTACGACTCCCATGGATGGAGAATTCTAAAGCCGGCCCCACACGGCGACACGGCAGATTTATTACGGAGGGTTTAGCCGCCCGTGGCCCGTGTGGGGCCCACACCCACTATATAATCCTGCCGTGTGCCTCTCCGCCTGTATTGCCAGGCCACTGGAACTGTGTTACATTACTTCAGTGGTCAGCGGCCCTTTCGGATACCGTCTACTGAGCAACGCATCTGTACACTGAGCATCGCACCTTCGTTAGGGCGACATCAGGCGCAGGTTCTCGCGCTTGCGCCACCCTAGACGCTGGCGGCGATTCAGTCGGCGAGAGCTCCCCCCCCCCCTGCCGCTCGTCACAGCTGCAATGGTGAGAGCACGGAGTCGCCCCCTTCTCGCGACTATGTGCAGGAATCTGCCGAAGCAACCGTGCCCTGATAACACCTGCACCAGTCGGAAGGTAACGACTCCGTGTCGTCGCTCTGCCCACTCCTCCAGCACCGGCTAGAGCGCCCCTACTGTCCAAAGATCGGTCCGGGGTTCCGGGGCGCCCTTAGCCATGCCCTAACTGGCCATGGCAGCTTGGCGGGCGTCGCCCTGCCACCTGGCCAACTCGCTGGATAGAGGACGACCGCTCCCTACCCAGCGAGGTACTAACTGACTCACTATTTAAGCTAAAAAATATACATATCTATTTAATAGGCCTATTATATGTAAATGAAAAATGTGGCAAGTGCATCCGAAACAATAATGTGGCGAAAGCAATCGCCGGGTTCCCTTGCCTTTCATGAGAAAAACCCAGCAAGAAACTTATGATCCACTATTTATTATTATTCTACTAGTCGCAGCTCGATATAGGTATATCGAATCCGATTCAATATCTATCGAAAAATCGATGCATCCATTAAAGGACCTCTTATTCGATGATTTTAAATCTCGAATTTAGGAGAAGCGGTAATTTTTTAGTGTGTGTGTTTATTTTTCACATTATACCGAGTTTATTTAATTATACATTATAGTTAGTATTACCGACCAGGTAAACTTAATTTTACAGATTTTGAATTTTTTACTAATTAATGATGCAGCCCTTTAAATATTTTCGGTATAATGTATGAAAATACTTCCGACAGATGGTGCAGGCGTCACCCAAAGACGTTAAGTATGAATGTGTCATCGAGATTAGCAGTCAGGAGCAAGGGTCACGATGGCTGAATTGGCAAAGCATCTGGACGGTATCCAGGAGATGCAGGTTCGAATCCTGCTCGTGACTGTTATTTTCGGTTTCACATTTTTCACTTTGTGTTTAATGTATGTTGCTAAGCATGTCAAATGCTAAAAATATATATAAAAATATCTAAATATATTTTTTTATTAAATGAAAAGCCTTTAGTTCATCTTCAATGAGATTTACTTCTTAATGTTTTTGTTCGGTCATTTCACATAAATATTAATGGAAAAATAAGGCCTTTTTTAAAAGACAATCCATAATTGGTCTCTGATATAGTACTTAAAAAATAATATGGGGGTCTCTGATCCCCTTGACTTTTTTTTCTCACGGCGGACAATCTCGATAGACTTGCCAACCACGCAGGGCATATTACAGTGCTCAACTATGCACGTAAACAGTGCACCTATACCCTCACTCCCATCCTGTGGGACAGCAATCTGGCACAACGGGAAAGAGGTCACACCAAAGATCCAAAACTTTGGGTGATCATCCGAAGTGTGGGGTTAAGTGTATTACACCACCAACTGTTCTTACTCTCGATAACTTACGAAAGGAACAATAATGAAAAGCAAATGCTTGAACCGGAATTCGAACCCATGACCGGTTAAAAGTCACTAGGCAGTCATATATTGTTGTTATAATTTTATTCATCCAGCTACGTAATATTTTATCTCTATTTGTTACTATGACTGGTACGTACTAACATTACGTAAATAAATAAGCGATTACCGATTGTGATTTTCCTTAAACAACAATTTTAATTTAATTAACATAATTATATTCAAACACTTCTATCGGGCGGTTACCGCTTAGCTGCTTCATCATACTTCATATTATTCCTTCCATGTTTTCATTAGTCATTCATGGTTGATTAGTCAACCTGGTGGTTGACTCAACCTGTCAATATATTACTGAAATCATCTTCCTTTCGGGATAAGAACAAGATTAATTTCAATTTGTTGTCTTTATTCATGCTTTTAAAATTAATTCAATTTTTTTTTATACTATGAGAGTGGCGAACAAGCATACGGCCTACTTGATGGTAAGCGGTTATCGTAGCGTATAGACGCTTGCAACACCAGAGGCGTCACGTGCGCGTCGCCATCTCCAAGGAAAGGGATAGGACCCACCCTATAATAAGGAGAGGATAGGTAGGATACTAAGGAGAGGATAAGAAGCATAATAAGGAGAGGATAGGGAGGGGGTTTGGGCCTTCGGCGCTCTCACTCACTATACGAAACACAACGGTAAGATTAACTACCGTTGTTACACGCTGGTCTTTTGTAAGAGAGGTGGTACTTCCCCGATCGAGCTGGGCCATTCACGCTGGGTTAAGCAAGGCTCTAACCACTAGGTAGAAATGTTATGATTAATGAAGTGTTTGTTTTTGTATTGTGGAACTTGAAAGAATATTTAGCGTATAGAGAACTAAAAGCTACTAGGAGTGGTGCAACTAACGGGCTAGTATCGGTGGTCAGAATTATTGAAAAGTGAATACCTACTATGATTTTTCTTAGTAAAAAAAAGTAAGCGATTGAAACCGCTGGCTATACTCTAGAATAAGCTAAATTAGGAAATTAAAACTAATATAATTTACGTGCTCTTTTCGCATAGTTACGTAGCACATTTGTGGTGGTCTAAAGCTACACTTTCACCAGCTTCTGTAGGCTAAAATGTTGATCTTGTATTCTGTTCTTAGCCTTAGCCCAAACCCGACTGTCTATCTGACCTCCACGAAACAACTAGTGGAACAACTGGCGACTATTGGATCGTTGTCAGGTTTTTATTTAGATTTCTGCCAGAAAGTTATTTGACAGTCGGGTACCGCTGTTTAACTTGCCTTCCGAAACACGAAGGAGGTTCGGTGTTTACAAATAGGCGCCACATTTGGTCGAACATCTTATGCCGGCCGGGTGGAAGTTCCTTACTCTAGGGGTTGGGATTAAGTGTACAACTAGTTTTCATAATCAATCTTCTATCGCGTAAATTCTAAAATGGCTGAACGAATTTTGATGAGATTATTGTGTTTGTTTTAGTAGGTCCTTGGATGATTTATAAGATCCAGAATTGGACTTGGTAGATGGATCGTATACCAGGACTCTTATTATCAGTTTTTTTTTTATAATTCTCTTATGATTTTTCGCATAGGTATAAGAACATATAGTTAAAAAATTACACACCAAACCCATTCGGGTAGCGTCTGGCGGGCTCAGCAAATTTTTATATATGTATAAAAATTTCGTTTCACGTTGTTTGTCCGTGATAAACTCCGAAACTACCGAACCGATCTACAACTTTTTTCAAAATGTGTAATTTGTTCCAAGTTAAAAGATAGGATAGTGTTTTGCAAAATTAACGATAACTTAATGTGTGCTACAGCAATGCGTGGCCCGCTGCTAGTAATTATAATATAGGTAATACACATCACAAGAACAAATATATTGTCAGCTTAACCTACAAGCTGTGGCCCCTGCGCCCTATTTCAAGATCAACAAGTAATCATTGAGCCGCCGATACGTAAGGAATGTTTGTAATGTACATTGTGACATTGGTTGATCAAATAAAAACAAGTCTTATTTTTTAATAACTGTTAAAGGCTTTTTAGGCATTTCTAAACCTAAAACAATTTATCTCAGAATGTTTGTCATAAGTACCTACTTCATTCTGGTGTTAATCTATTTGCTTGTTCGCACATCACGCTAAAACTATTGAATGGGTGTTGTTTTTTTGTTTTCATTTGATAGTTTTGGACTTAGACTTTTAAAATCATTAAAAACCGGAACTCTATCTTTTTTATTTATTTAACCAGTATAAAACTATAATAACGCTTCACCGTTGTTTTAATACTTGGCTATAACGCCCTCTTTTGTCGTTTAAAGAAAACTGATAGGACTTGGAACGCTTCCAACGTATAACCTCACAAACTTATTAGATGTCACTACTTACAAAATATGCATGCACACAAAATATTGTGACGGACTAAGAATACAATTGTCACCACCCCATTCTTTCCCATGGGTGTGGTACGAGGCGACTAAGGGAAGTAAGCAATTGTCACCCATTGCATTACTGGTGGTAGGGCTGAGTACCAATTGGGAGTACTCACTTGCTATCAAGCCCGAGCGGGTTGGTACCACCATCTCCTGTGTGACCGGTCATGAAGCACATTGGTGTGTTTTGGTTGTAGCAGGAGATAGCAGTTATTCATTTCATATATTGTGAAATAAAATGGTGAGTAGCGGCTTGACAGTACTCTCTGTATAGTTGAGTCCATGAGCGACGGTTACGGTTTACCATCAGGTGGGCTGCTCAATGCGTGCATGTAAGCAAACCAATACTTGTTTTTTAGTAATGTGTGATTTAAAGAAATGTCCGATACGTGGTTGCCACTCGAGAACCTTTTTTTCCCCAACGGTTGTCGCTTCATCGAGCGATGTGGCGTGCCCATTTCCGCTTCAACGTGCTGACCTGGCGGGCTATGTCGGTTACTTTTGTTCTGCTACAGATTTCAAACAAGGCCAACATTAATATTAACATGGGCTCAACGCCTCTGTTCCGTAAGTCATCATCGGTAACACAAGCTGGTCATAGACGATTGTTTTTTGATACTGAAATATCGAAAAAGAAGATCTTCCTCAGCTTCCCGAGCACTGTCCAGCCGACTAGGACTACTGTTGAAGTGACATGGTTACAGACTTTCTGTCTATGTTCATTTATAGGCACAATAGTCAGGTAACCCTGCTAAGGTCGTTGAGCATGTTCCCAACGTCTTCCAGAGATTCTGCCATAACCACGATATCATCTGCAAATCAAAGGTGAGTGATGTATTCACTATCAATGTTGATGTCGAATCCAGTCCAATTCAAGAGCTTTAAAACATCTTCCAATGCAGCGGTGAAGAGTTTTGGGAACACGAATTCTCCCTGTCTAACAACTTTCTGCAATTGGATCAGTTTGACATGGTGGCATATCTATAAAGGCACTTAAACACGTCGATGCACCCATAGATAGTTAATATGGCAGCGGTGCTGAAGTGACTTCATTCTTTGTTCTCCAAGGAAAGGGGTAGGGCGATATTAAGGAGAGGATAGGTAGGATACTAAAGAGAATATAGGAGGGATAATGAGGGGGTATAGACCTACGGCGCTCTTACTCGCCATATGAAACACAGCGGTATAAGTACTTACCGTTGTTTCACGCTGATCTTTTGTGAGAGGCTGGTACTTCCCCGATCGAGCCGGTCCATTTATGCCGGGATAAGCAAGGCTCTACCACTGTATACTTTAACATCGCCCAAGTTTCGATCGATTGGAAGGCTTTCTAATACTACACAACGCAGAAACCGATTATACTTGTAGCGTCACCTATCTCGCCACATACGAACTAAAAACCCTACATCGCGTTATTAAAGTTATCTGAGCGATTGAACATATATACAAGAACCCGACAACAACCGTCGGGCAGTAGCCAACCAGACACAACACCTGTCTGACAGGATCCTCCCTTTTCAATGGTGGATGAGGAACTTTACACCCTGTTCCTATCACTCCCAAATACTCTTCAGTCTTCTGTACAATCTGGCACAGAGTATGTTTGTGGGCATATGGTTTATTCTACTATAGCCTTTTTGCGAATGAGCTTTTTCGGGAGGCTGAACATCGTCTTGCTTGCGCGCGAGTTGGTTCTTAATGACCATGGAATAAAACTTATAGATATGGCTCATGAGTGAAATGGGTATATACTTCTTAAAAAGGCTTCTGTTACCCTTCTTGAGGAACAGCACCACCACGCTCTGTGGTTCCCTAATCCATATTCCCCCACTTTCAGGTCGTCGTCCCTCCTTATGCTTAGTTTCGCGTTGAAGTCTCCTATAACCACATTGAAGTGAGTTTTAGACGGATGGGTGGCTTTCGAGATGTCCTCGTATAAGGCTTCTGCTTCATCGTCTGAATGTGTCGAGGTCGATACGTAAAGCATTATGACCTTCAGCGACTGCTGTTTGGTTATTCTGAGTATAAAGTGTCTTACTCGACACACTTAATCCTCTTCACGTTACCTATGAGAGACCTGCGATAAAGTGGTACTGGGATTATTCTCTAGTATGGGGTGTTGTGCAACATGTTTGGTAAACATTAGAAAATGTATATTCTAACGAATTCCTTTATTATAAAAACTAGCTATAAGCTCCGCCATAGGCAGTAGTAGTTATAAGGTCATGCTTAGATTTTCCTGTATTGTAGCATTATAAAACGTAGGTATACGAGTCTTATTATTGTTCTAATCAAAGAAAGCTTGACAGCCGCAGCCAAAAGCTAATTTTTAGGTTATATCTCTGGTTCCGAATATAGTTAGTAGCGGGATAAAATAGATTCCTACCAGTTTTTAAGTCTAATCAAGAGCTATCAAATAAAAAAAATTGCATAAAAATCTGTTCAGTAGTTTTTGCGTGATGCGCGAACAAACAGACAAAACATCTAAAGAAAAATTGTTTTGCATTTAAACACGCCTATACAGCCTAATACAGTATTTTTCTCAAAGATCTTAAATGTACAGACACAGCTTTGATAGTATAGACTAGTCTGACCGTTTATAATAGTATAGACTAGACTGACCGCCACAGTTTTTTATGTTTTAAATTCAACTGACAAAATTAACTTACAACTTGTTGTCCGTGTGGTGACAGACTAAGAATACAAGTGTCACCACCCCATTCTTGCCCACGGGAGTCGTACGTGGCAACTAAGGGAAGTAAGCAATTACCACCCATTGCATTACTGGTGGTAGCGCTGGGTACTAAGTGAGAGTACTCATTTGCTATCGGACCCGAGCGGGTTGAAGCACTTCAGTGTGTTTTGGTTGTAGCAGGAGAGAGCCATTTATTCTTTGATTTCATCTGTGAAATGAAATGGTGAACAGTGATTTGGCAATACTCTCGGTATAATTGAGTCCATGAGCGTTTTTTTAAATACAGAGTAGGTATACAGATGTTCCGCTGGATAATGTTGTAAACTGCAGAAAAAAGCTATAAATACTCTTTACCTTGTGTAGTTCTATACGAGTTGTTGCTCAGCAGATCTGTCACAACAAATAGGTCGTAAATCATGTTGGATGTATCTTACATTTTATGATCCTGACGTCATGTTTGAACGGGATTAATTAAATATATCTTTATATAAGACCTTTGCCAATTCTCGTTATACGTTTGTATCGCATTCGTATCTTATTTGTTATGTTTTAAAAAGAGTTTTTAATCTATTATTTTTAACTATTAATATATATAATTCTCGTGTCACGTTGTTGCTCAAGATGAACTCCGAAACTATCTAACCAAATTTTGCGTTTTTTTAATGTGTTTTGCTGGCATGCCTAAGATAGGATAGTTATATCACGTATTTTTTATTAATTAATTGCAAAATATTCACGAAATAAAAATATGGCGGTACGAAGTTCGCCGGGTCAGCTAGTATATTATAAGCGTTTTCGATAACTAGCTACGAAGATTACCTACGAACATAAATTTACGCTGCGACAAATCATCTTCCTAGACTTTCACAAACATTGTTGATTGGTTGATAGTGATTCTGTATGAAAATTGGATATAATGTTTCAGGACAGGTTCATTTTAAGTTTTCGGGATAAACCCTTCATGGGGTTTTCCGCCAATTTCAGAACAAATGTGCATTCTTGTTTTCCTTGTAAATCAGCTCCTCGTCATCCTACGGGGCAGTTACCCGGTATTTTTTGTTTAGATTCTACAATTTATGCCATATGACTTTTTCGCCTGACATCGACCGTTCGCGTATCACTGAAACAATCCTGACTGAAGACTGATTGATGAATACAACCGATTTTTAGTGGATAGAATTTCAATTATTCAATACTAGCTGACCCGGCAAACGTTCTTTTGCCATGTAAATTACAAAAAATCATTATTTCTAAGTAAAAAATATATATATATACCAACATATCATATACTAAAACCTTCTCCGAAACACGCTGCCTCTTATGGTATAAGTATTATTCCGATTGGTTCAGTAGTTTTCACAGTATAACCAAACAAAAAAACCGGCTCCATTTATTAGAATAGATTCATACACAATATAATGTATGAAATACGTATGTATTGATTAGTGTGGGATTCGGAACAAATGTTCTGTTAATTATTTAAAGGACTTTTTAAGGAAACGCCGGTATTGTAAACAGCGGTTAATTCTCCTATTCACCCTATGGTGTAAAGACTATCAAAAATTTGAAACTAGATATTAGTGAATACGTCACAGAGAAACTATTTTTTAATTCTAGTTTGTGTATCCACATATTTGAGAACATTCTAGAAGTAAGATACAGGCCGTATATCTAACTAGATCTAAAGTATAAATAAATATTGTGACAAATGTTGAACCCGGCAGACATTATGATATTATTTTATGATATCTGATAATTTTTGCGATGAAGGCAGGGGCTTGGGGTGCACCACTGAAGTAATGTCACATAGTTATAGTGGTCTGCCAGTACAAGCGGGGAGAGAGCACACGGCGAGTTTATTTAGTGGATGAGGTCCAGGAGGTACATTTGTTTCCGCCTTAACAAAAAAAGGGTTAACTAGGAGTGCCATTTTATGGTTACTAAATTAATAAAAAAACAAATTTTCGACTTAAAATTGATTATAAAAATCAATTGCGTACACGATCGCGGCGATCTACCGAGTCCAATTATGAATTCTAACTCTCAAATACACACAATGTCCAGCCGTTATTGTGAGACTAACGTATGGCGTTTGATTTTATATAGGTAGGTACTTGAACTATGACCTGAACAGCTTTCATGCTGAGACTTATTCCCAGTTATGGCCTTAACCACCTACTATTTGACGGAATGTTGAAATTCATCTGATTATCCTTCTTTTAATAGTAATAATGTTAATTTCCTTTGTCCATCAGCCCACCTACCAGAATACATCAGCGTTCCACGAGAAGATTGTGCCAACGAAATACAGCAACTCACAAACGAGCTACGGTGGCCACACGCCCAGCTACAACACTCCACAGGCTGGTTATGGCAGGGCAGGCGGGAGACCGCACCTCACAGAACTGGACACCCTACTCGATGATTTGAGCAACGCGAGATACGGCAACTATGTTGAGAAGACGTCTTACAATGATAGGACTGGTGAGTGTATAATGTTAATTTTTTTTTAATGGTTATGGTGGCAGACGAACCACGACTCACCTGATGGTAAATGGTTACCGCCAGGCCGCTGGTCACCATTTAATTTCTCAGATGAGAATAGAATTAATAGACGGCTGTAAAATATAAGGAAGGGTGCTTATCGGCTACTTCGCATTGGAACTGTGTGAGGAATTTTTGGCGTCTGTTTGTTTGTTCGCACCTCACGCTCACGTAACACGTTAGCCAGATTTAGATGAAACTTTTTGCTTACTAGCTCTGATTAAACTTAAAATCCTATATATATTAACCTAACTGCTATATATATAACCTAAATACTAGTTTTATGCTGCGGTGGAGGCAAAGTAAAGGTTAGTAATGATATAAAACACTGAAAAAAAATCTGGTCTTACGAATCGTTATCATGAATACTATGACGTATTTGAAACGTTTTGATAGTAGAAAAAAACTAAACATGATAGATTCTTCGAAAATAATTTTACTTCATTATGTATAATATATATATATATATATACGGGCCTCGTGGCGTAGTCGGTAGTGTAACCGACTTCCGTGCACGAGGTCGTGGGTTAGATTCCCACTCAGGACAATTATTTGTGTGATGAACACAGATATTTGTACTGCGTCTGGGTGTTTTCTATGTATTATATGTATGTATCTCAGGCATGCAGGTTTCCTCACTATGTTTTCCTTCACCGAGCTGTGATAAATTGTAAACAAATACACACATAATTTCGAAAAATCTCGGAAAAGTCGGTGGTGTGTGCCGTACGAGGTATGAACGAGGGATCAAACTAGATACCACTGTCTTTGCAATCCTTGGCTTTACCGCGTGATGCGCGAACAAACAAACAGATAAACAGACAAAAATTCTAAAAAAATTGTTTTGGGTTTAGACACGCTTATATAGCCTATTACAGTAATTTCTCCTCAAATATCTTAAATGGACAGACATAGCTATGTTACAGGTTTATAATAGTATAGATTATAATTCATATACGAAGTCAGGATTACTAGTAGCTTAAAAATATCGTTGTTTATAACATTGATTGCCAAATGTTCGTAGCAAGGTCTCCATTTCCATCCCATGGTTTAAAAATAGAGCGTCTCTGTTCAGACTTGTTTAAATTTCTAATCTCTATGAAAATAACTTTCCTAATGATCTATTTGCCTTTCATAGCGTTACCAATACCGGTCGGTCATGTTGCATGCAATATTACAAAGACACAATGTAATTTGTCTAATAAACTAAGATTACACGCTAATTAACGAATTTTGGCATCGCTCTACATTAGATACGGCTTGATATACGAGTACCTGCTGTATCACATATTGTGAGACATATAAGGTAATGTACTCGTAAGTTTGGCTTTTATCGTAGATGTATCTATTACATTCACAATGCTCTAATATTGTAGAAATCATATCGATTTAATTTTTCCTTATAATTTTGGCGGAAATTCCTATTAACAAACAGAGAAAATTAAATTTTCTACCAGATGTATTAAAATACTAAACACATGAAAACGTCTTCCGGGAAATCGATATCACATATATCATGAAAAATATGGCGGGCAATTATTCGTATTTTCCAGAAATCGTAATACTTTGCTGCTGTGCCTGGCAATTTTTTTATACCACGTGGGGGGCAAATAAGCGTACGTCCCACCTGTTAGTAAGCGGTTACCTTAGCCTATAGGCGATAGCGACACCAGAGGCATCACTCGCACGTCGCCATCTCCAAGGAATGGGATTGAAGGTAGATAGGTACGATAAGGAGAGATTAGGAAGTATAATAAAGAGAGGATAGGGAGGGCTCTCACTCGCCATACGAAACACAATGGTAGGAGTACCTACCATTGTTTCACGCTGATCTGTGAGAAGGTGGTACTTCCTCGATCGAGCCGATCCATTCATGCTGATATAAGAAAGGCTCTACCTCTCTTATTTATTGCACGCCTCATAAGCGAAGCGTTGAGGTGTGTACTACTCTCGTCTCACGCAGAACAACTAATTTTTCAAACTTAATATGTCTCTATTTATCATATATTGCACTTGTAATAACAATGTATATACACACATGTCTAGAATAAACACTATTTTTAACACTTATGATATTTTTGATGCCTTTTTGGTTATTTAAACTAGTTAAAAAACTGTTTAAAAAAGTTCTGTCTGTGTTCTTTTACGATTCAGTATAATTAAGAATAGAGCCCTATCACTTTTCAGTCTGATTCGATGTGGTTTAATTATTATTAAATAAACAAAAAAAAATATAGTGAATATTTACGCGCGGCTCGACACTAAAACCAGCGCTATATCTTATTTCGTGAGAACTACTTCTATATACCAATATAATACTTCTTAAAATTAGCGCTAGGTGGCGTATAAACATGAGAACCACATTAATAGGTACTTTTTGAAATTAGCGCTATCTATATGATTTATTTAAAACTACTTAGTAAGACCAATACATTATTGGTTACTTATCAAATAATCAATTTTATTATGAAAAATGAAGATTATGAGGCGTGCACTTTTGGATTTTCCAAAGTATTTAAGTTTTTGTTCTTACTCTAAGAAATCCTTTATATACCCACCATTCGTGAGGTCTGTAATTGTTACACGTGTATTCTTAGTTCATCACTATATAAAACTATATACAGTGTTGCAAAGCCAATGAAGGTCTATTCTCATGCTAATTAGCTTTTGTTTTTTTTTTAAGACGATTTCTATTAACCTAAGAGTGCCCCTACGTCGCTTACGTTCGTTCCGTGTTCAGCCCACACGTGACTTTGATCTTCAAACGCGTTGAATGTTTCAAACCTCGTCCATGTATCATCACTGTCATCTTTCATCACGTTATTACCAAATTTGTTTTAACTATTATATCATTCTCCATTCCGAATCCAGGGTCATCAAAATGTAAATAAAATGACAGCTCGAATGAATTAACTTGCTGTGTTTACTATAAAACATTCTGTTGTAGCTTTATTTATTTATGCGCTATTCACAAATAAAACTTTATCCTTGTGGTGACGAATTAAGAATATAAGTGTCACCACCTCATTCTTCCACTCTCCCGCTCGTACTAAAGTTCTCTTTTTCCACATTTCACAAATAATTTGTTCTTTAAAAAGTAGCTGAGCATGTCAAGTGCTAAAATAGAGATCAAAATATTTATCATGTTAGTAGTTTATTAGAATTAAATTTGAAGGTAACCCTGAATTAATAATGTATATATATTATAATGTATTAATGACCCTGAATTAATAGGGTAAAAGCAAATTACTTAGTTTCATGAAAGTTGGCAGCTAACACATGCCATATACTGTGTGTTGCCGTCTATCATAATGAACATTATATGTATTATGCACACGTCCTAAAATGACATCCTACGGACATTATAAAGGTAAAAGTTTGTACGTTTGGAGGTTTATTGCTAAATCACGCACAAACCGCTGAACAAATTCCAGTGAAATTTGACACACGCATATTGTTTAACCTTTCTTTTTATCCCGGTAAAATGTTAGGTGAGATCACAATTATTAATTAACTATCCTTTGCCCGCGGCTACCACGCAGCCAAAAGCTAGTTTTTAGGTAGTATCTCAGGTTCCCGATATAGTAGCGGGATAAAATATATACCAGTTGTTAAGTCTTATCAAGAGCTATCAAACAAAAAAGTTGCATCAAAATCCGTTCGGAAGTTTATGCGTGATGCGCTAACAAACAAACAGACACAGACAAACAGACAAAAAATCTAAAAAAATCGTTTTGTGTTTAGACACGCCTATATAGCCTAATTCAGTATATTTTTCTCAAATATCTTAAATGTACAGACACAGCTTTGTTACAGCTTTATAATAGCACTAGCCTTTGCCCGCGGCTTTGCCGCAGCCAAAAGCTAGTTTTTGGGCTATATCTCAGGTTCCCGATATAGTAGCGGGATAAAATGTATACCAGTTGTTAAGTCTAATCAAGAGCTATCAAACAAAAAAATTTGCATCAAAATCCGTTCAGTAGTTTTAGCGTGATGCGCGAACAAATAAACAGATAAACAGACAAAAAATCTAAAAAAAATCGTTTGGTGCTTAGACACGCCTATATAGCCTAAATCAGTATTTTCTTCTCAAATATCTTAAATGTACAGACATAGCTTTGTTACAGCTTTATAATACTATAATAGTATAGATAGAATATAGAATAGGTATATATTATTGAATTTTAATCATATGTATCAAAATTGCAATTGTGTGTCCTATATAATAAGGAGACGATTGGTAGGATACTAAGGAGGGGATAGGGAGGGTGTTTGGGTCTCCGGCACTCTCTCTCACCATACGGTAAATAACGGTACCTACCGTTGTTACACGCTGATCTTATGTGAGAGGGTGGTACGAGTACTTCCCCGGTCTAGCCGGCCCTTTCGTACTGGGATAAGCAAGGCTCTACGACAAAAAATCCCAGAATCGTGATGAGATTATAAAGTGGGATTAACTTACAGCAAGTGCCGCTGCATCTTACAGTTAGTCTTTCAGGGCTACATAATTATACCATAACTTGGGTTATTTAGCGGGTGAGGGCTACATACCTACTACCCGTTCTTAATTACAACGGGGTGTACGGTTATGTAATTTTTTGCCGCCCTAACAAGAAAAGGGCTATATTATCATAAACAATATAATTATGTAGGCGTTAATTTGTTCGTTTCTCGCAACAAAAGAAATATTTTTAGTCGTACTGTTTATTTATTTTAAAGCAAAATCATAACTGTTGTGAATTATGAGTGTTAACATTGTTTGTAAATCATAAGTGATTAGCGCTTAATGAAATTACAGACATTATTTTTAAATGTTTCGTGTTTCGTTGCCAGAAAATTGGTTGGTCCGCATCGTCTGAAACACGTGCGTTGAGTTGAAATCTCTAAACGTAATTTATTGTTGAGAGGAAATACTAATAATATACCTACACCTTTTTATTAAAGTGAGAAAAACTGTAAGTCGTCTGCCGTCTCTCCTGTTGTGTTCGCGGATCACTGGAACTGTATGACACTAGTTCAGGGGTCCACCGGCTTTCGGGTACCCTCTCTGAGCGACGCGTCCGCACACCGGAGCGTTGCACCTTCGCGGGAGGCATTGCGGGTGGCGGTTCTTCTATAAACTATTAATATAATCTATATTCTGTTAATCATCATCAAAACTATTAATATTATTCAGCAGTGAAGATATTGCTGATATGCGAAACGTCAAACAGGCACACGTCGATTTTATAGCCGGCTTCCGCTTTTTTATACTTTCCGATCTAATAAAATCTTCTTATTTTTAAGACATGCACTACTTGCGTTTCTTACTGGGAAATCTATTGAAATATTCTGTTAGCGTTAATAATTCCATTCATCCATCCATCAGCCTTTCAACGTCCACTGCCGGACATAGGCCTCCCCAAGAGAACGCCTCAACGAGCCGTCCCGTCATGGGGGATAATGCCGTAATCGCCACGCTTGGCTGGCGGGTTGGCGATCGCATTGGATGTCGAATACTCGAGGGAGTGCTGCTGCCCACTCCCCCGGTATTGCATCAGTCGGCTCTTACGACTCCCGTGGGTAGAAAGGGGTGGGACAATTCTAAAGCGGGCCTCACACGGCCTTAATAATTACAGACGGGCAATACCTACCAGAGGCAGATATAATAAGCCCGCTAACCGCTACTACTTTCAAGAGAGTACTGAAATTAACATAAGCTCTATTCCCTTGACCAATCATGTTACTTAATATATTTTTCTGTCATCGTAGGCAGCTATCCTCGCACCAATGGCGCAGCAAGTCCGGCTTCATCCCGACCTACAGTGGACTCCCTCCTGGACCAGCTTAGTGCAGACATACCTAATGGGTAAGTGAATAATCTAATACGACTTAATAAGTTCGTCTGATTAAACATCATCTTTGGAAGAAGAAATCAGTACATAGTATACTTTTAAAATTTTTAAAATAGCGTTTTATAACCACATAAAATCATTCTTAACGCGTAATATGTTTTGGTGTAATACTAGATATACGTTTTTACCCAAATATTAATAGAATTAAGGAATTCAAGAACTTTACAATATTTACATAACTACGTTAGTTATAGAAAATTGAGTAGAAGTAACGAACTTATTTAGCGTGATAAAATCCGTACTAAATAGTTTTATTTCGTAATAATTATTTAGATACTCGATAATGTATTTAAAACGAAAGACCGGCATCACATCTTCAAATCATTTTGTTTTTTAAATATTCACGGTCATTTTCACACAACGTACTCTGGTCCCAAACTAAGCTTAACGCTTGTGTTATGGGTACCAGATTACGGATATAATACATAATATATTACTTTTTTTTTGTAAATACATACATATAATACATAGAAAACACCCAGACGCAGTACAAATATCTGTGTTCATCACACAAATACTTGTCATGAGTGGGGATCGAACCCACGACCTCGTGCACTGAAGTTGGTTACACTACCGACTACGTCGCGAGGCCCGTCGTATTAAATACAAATATTCTTGTACATATATATTATGTATTATAATATAAGTAGTATATTTAATCATAAATGTAGTATATTCAGTATATTGGTATTATGTAATTTAATATCGTATTATGTAGGTATGTTAGGTATTTTCTTCTCATATGTACTACCTGCATCTTCAGAAAATGCATCACCTTCTATTTTCTCTGCATCACCCGTGGTTGACTGGTATAGAATGCCAGGCATTAATTACACTCATTTGTTGCATAGAGTTTAAAGAAATAAATAAATATTTTTATTGAATACATTAAAGGTGTGTCCTTAGAGTATTATTACAGTAAACTATTTTTTCAAAACTCTCGTAAACCGTGATTTTATAGTCTATATTTTTTTTCAAAACTGTTTTTTAACAGATACTTATTCGAGAGCCCCGCGAATATGTCGAATTCGTAATTGAAACTCAACTGAACAAAACGTAAATACCTAACTCTGTCCAAAATAAAATAATGGGTGCCTTCGTCTTTGAAGTGTATAAACAAATAAACGAGCACGTTTCATGGTTCTAAATAACAGCACTGCGGTTGTTAAACTGAGCTACAAACATAAAGTACTAATTTAATCAGCCACTAGTGTTAAAATGTACAGCGAAACGATACAAAATAACAATAAAATGATTTTATTATAAAACAGCTTTTAAGAAACGACCATCATAATACTGTAGTTAAACTACTTTAGATATATGGGTAAGTTTGTTTTGACGGGTGGATCGGCAATGGGGGTGGAAGGTATCTGCTTAATGGCTGATGAGCCACCGCCAACCTGATGGTAAGTAGTATCTGCCACTTATGTATTCGTGCAATACCAAAAGGACAGTCAACCAGCTGCTAAGAAGTTTGGAGATAGGATATTTTACCATATCGTACGACGTTATGTACTTATTTTATTATTATACTATAATTGTCTATACAAGATTGCCCAAACAGCTCTGTTACAGCTTTATAATAAAGCTGTAACAGAGCTGTTTGGGCAATTTTTTTTAGATTTTTTGTCTGTTTATCTGTTTGTTCGTTCGCGCATCACGCAAAAAACTACTGAACGGATTTTGATGCAGCTTTTTTATTTGATAGCTCTTGATTAGACTTAAAAACTTAAATACTTACATTTTATCCCGCTACTATACCGGGAACCTGATATATAACCTAAAACGCGGGCAAATGCTAGTTTGTCAATAAATTTAAAAAAATTAACTGACTGACTTACATAGCAATACAATGCCCAAACTACTGGAGTTAGGATAGTGAAATATGTAGTGTAGGTTAGCACTTATAAAGAATTTTATGCAAATCCTATCCAAAATAACCTTTCACTGGTTCGGTTGTATTACAAAGAAAAAATGGGCCATAAAAACACATATAGAACTACACTATGACGCGAGCGAAGCCGCAGGTAATACGCTAGTAGGCCCAGATCAAGTATCTGGGCCTGGTGCTGGATGGGCGGTGGCGCTTTCGCGAGCACTTCCGCCAACTGTCCCCGAGGCTAGTCGGCGCAGCGTCCGCCCTTGCACGGCTTCTGCCGAATATGGGCGGACCCAACAATGCGTGCCGACGGCTTTATGCGGGGGTAGTCCGGTCGATGGCGCTGTACGGTGCACCTGTGTGGGCGGAGTGCCTGGACGTGCCGAACAGGGCTCTTCTGTGGAGACCACAAAGAGTCGTCGCGTCCAGGCTCATACGTGGATACCGCACGGTGTCGACGGAAGCGGCCTGCGCGTTGGCCGGAACCCCCCCGTGGGACTTGGAGGCGGAGGTGCTCGCCGAAGTGTATCGGCGGACGTCGCAAGAGCGAGAGGTGGGTGGTCGTCCCCCACCCAGGGAGGTGGCCAGGTGGCATGGCGATGCCCGCCGTGCTGCCATGGCCAGATGGAGGACACGGCTGGAAGCGCCCCGAGCCGGTCTCTGGACCGTAGGGGCGCTCCAGCCTGTGCTGGAGGAGTGGGCGGGGCGACGGCACGGAGTCCTTACCTTCCGACTGGTGCAGGTGCTGTCGGGGCATGGTTGCTTCGGCAGATATCTGCACATAGTTGCAAGGAGGGAAGCGACTCCGGGCTGTCACCATTGTGGCTGCGACGAGAACACGGCGCAGCACACGCTCGAGTCGTGCCCGGCTTGGGGCGGGCAGCGCCGTGATCTCGTCGAAGCAATAGGGGGGGACCTCTCGCTGCCGAGCGTCGTTAGAGCGATGCTTGGCAGCGACAGGAATTGGGCCGCGGTCGCTGCCTTCTGCGACGAGGTCATCTCGCGGAAGGAAGCGGCGGAAAGGGCCAGGGAGGCTGATCCTTCCGCAGACCCGAACCGCCGCCAGCGACTGGGGCGGCGCAGGCGTGAGTATTTGCGCCTAATGCCGCCCTAGCTGAGGCTGCGGGTGGTTGGACCGGGGAACGTCCGCCACCCGCAAGGCCTCCCGCGAAGGTGCGATGCTCCGTGTGTGGGTGCGTCGCTCAGTAGAGGGTACCCGAAAGGATAAGCCGCCGGCGGACCACCGAAGGAATGTAACATAGTTCCAGTGGCCCGCCAATAAAGGCGGAGAGACGGCACACGGCGGGTTTCTTTAGTGGGTGAGGGCCCCACACTACCCTGTTCGTTGCCCCGAACGACGGGGTGTGCGGTTAGGTACATTTTTTCCCGCCTAAACAAAAAAAAAAAAAGGTAATACGCTAGTATTTTAATAAATATTATATGTATTATGTAATACTGTTAGATTAGACATATAGAAAAATTATGTATTATAGTGTTACAAATAATGTACAAAATAATGACGAAGACTAGATAGAGGCACTATGGGCCGCAATGAGCCGCGTGAAAACTGGTGCCTATTTCTGTATGGTTCGGGAATAGCTCGCGGTGACGTCACGGTGATGTTTTGTTGTTATAATCGCCGCAACTAACCGCACTTTGGCCACTCACGAGTACTGTCTTGTGGCGAAATCTTCTAAACAAACATTATCTGATGTTCCCGCGGTTTTTTTTTCACTAATACAGTGCGGTGCAGTGGATTCTTTGAATATACAATTTCCTTTTTTTAATTTATGACAGTTACTGTTCGCTGTTGGCCATATATCCCTTGTGCACTGGTACGGATGGTACGAAGTCAGTTACCACGTCTCACAATCCTTGGAAATATCGTATTTTCCTTCACATTTTTAATATAACGATAGTTTATGTTAAAAAAAAGACGAATGATCCGATTTGAATGGCTTGGTGGCCCTCCTCCTAATCTTCTTTCTTCTTCTAAACAAACGTTATTATATCCACGAAATGACATGTTGAGCTCCTGCTCAGTCGGTTGAGGAGCTTATATAGCATACTCCATTTTTGTCAGTGTCAAGTTTCTTGTTGCATCAAGTAAGTTTAGTAAAATGTACACAGCCAAAGTCATCCACAGTTAGGCATAATCAGGTCAGTCGTGCCTTAGTAAAGTAATGGTGACTTTACTGGAAGCTGCTGGGAAGGTTTGGAGACAACACGAGAATACACGTTACGTCCCATTATATCACTTGCTACTACTTATGCTCATACTTCCAAAAATATTTAATTAGGTACTAAAATGCCACCATTGTTGCATATTAATACTTAAAATAACACAAGTTTTGGAAAATAATGTAGAGCGACGAAATGATTCTTTCATTCTCCCGACAAAACTCCCAATATTCCTTTAAATTTGGAAAATCCAAAAGTGCACGCCTCATAATCTTCATTTTTTCACAATAATTGGTTATTTGAAAAGTAACAAATAATGTATTGGTCTAAGTAGTTTTCAATAAATCACATAGATAGCGCTAATTTCAAAAAGTACTGTGGTTTTCATGTCTCATACGCCATCTAGCGCAAATTTTTAGAAGTAATATTGGTCTATATAAATAGTTCTCTCGAAACAAGGAAAGCGCTGGTTTTAGTGTCGAATAAGTACTCTGTGTGTCGTATCGAGCGTAAATATTCATTATTATTTTGTTTATTTAATAACAATTAAACCACATCGAATTAGGCCGTGAAAAGTGATAGGGCTCTATTCGTAGTTATACTGAATCGTAAACGAAAAAAAATACTTGATTAGTAAAGTATTTCGGTCGTTATCATACATTACCTACAACACACGGACGTCCACGACAGAACGTTTTTAAACAGTTTTTTAACTAGTTTATATAACAAAGATGGCATCAAAAATATCATGAGTGTTAAAAATAGTCTTTTTCTGTGTATATATTATTTAAAGTACAAATTATTTGCGAATAAGGAAAAAGATATTTTTTGTACTAGCGGGAATCGAACCCGCGTCTTTTCCAATCCGGTAAGCCACTGAGCTACAGTACAGGTCCTTCGACCATCCCAATCTCCTTATCACATTTGTCTTTACGACCAACGCCATCTATCGCAAGCATTTACATGCATTAAACCGATATAGTAAGTTTAATTTTGCAATTAAAATTCATACTATTTGATGGCGCGATTTTATTAACATTTTTGATCTATATTTTTTAGCATTTGACATGCTCCGCCACTTTTTAAAGTACAAATTATTTGCGTATAAGGAAAAAGAGATTTTTTGTACTAGCGGGAATCGAACCCGCATCATTTCCAATCCGGGAAGTGCTCTAAGCCACTGAGCTACAGTATTAAACCGATTTAATGAAAGATGATACGAGTAGGTATCATCTCTCTGGTTCGTTTCAAAAAAACAAAAACAAAAAAAAACTTAGCATCACGCCTGTATTCCTCGAAGGGGTAGGCAGAGGTGTATTACACACCCACGACTCGCCAGCTATGTTTAAGTCCCACGTTCGTCTCACTCTTAGCGAAATGGAACATTTATGCACTGGTATAGGAAAAATTGTAATGATATACCAGTTTTAGAATACTTCGCTGGTTTTGTTACTATTGTGTGATATCGAATCCAGTGTTACACGTTCAATTAATTAATGGACAAAGAGGTAACCCAGAATCACGAACTACTACGAAGCTACGATAGGGGGCGAGCCTATTGCCGTCTACCGGGCACATTTCCAAACTCCAGGCTCCTACTGAGAATTTTTCTTTTTACAAAATTATAAGAACTCGAGACCTCATGATCAGCAGTCGCTCACACTACCGCTGCACCACAGAGGCAGTTGAAGTATTACTACTAAGACAATATACAGCTCCAACAATTGGCCTTGGCACTAACGAGTGAATTTGTTTTCGTTTGATAATTAGTGTGTATGTATTTGAAGAGTTTGCTAAAATTAGGCTAAGCACTACGAGAGAAGGAAAACTAACAACTGGTGCCACCCTGTCTGGCCAACATGCAGGAAACCATCGCCCATAATAGTAGATTCATTCCTAACAGTGGAGCATAAAATACTTTAGAAAATCCAAAAGTGCACGCCTCATAATCTTCATTATTCACAATAAAATTGATTATTTGATAAGTAACTAATAATGTATTGGTCTCCAAGTAGTTTTCAATCAATCACATAGATAGTGCTAATTTCATGGTTTACTGTATTGTAAAAGAAAAAAAAATACTCGATTAGTAAAGTATTTCGGTCGTTATCGTGTTAACATACATTACTTACAACAAACGGACGTCCAAGACAGAACTTTTTTAAACAGTTTTATAACTAGTTTAAATAACAAAAATGGCATAAATATTATCAGGAGTGTTAAAAATAGTGTTTTTTCTTGATATGTGTGTGTATATATTATTTTACAAGTGCAATATATTATTTGTGAATAAAGAAAAAGAGTTTTTTAGTAGGAGGAGCATCTTTTCCAATCCGGGGAAGTGCTCTAAGCCACTAAGCTATCCTACTGATCTTTCGATCATCTCAATTTCTTAATCACATTTGTCTTACGACCAAAAGTAATTTGTACTTTAAATAGTAGCGGAGCATGTCAATTGCTAAAAGAAATAGATCTAAAAAGTGCAATATATGATAAATAGATACATTTTTAGTTTGAAAAATCAGTTGTTCTGCATGAAACGAGAGCAATACCCACCGCAACGCTTCGCTTACGAGGCGTGCAATAATATGTTATGAAGAAAATAAGGAAGGCACGCTTATTTATGACAGGCATTGGCTTAGATGCACCCCTGACAATGCGGAGCCTCTTAGTTTCGAATATCATATAGTTGCCCGTAGGTTTCTCCTTCACCATCAATATTAATGACGAATTTAGACTCTCTCTTATAGTATTGTTACATTTTATTTATATTTTTTCCTCAACCCGTAATGTCCCACTGCTGGGCACGGCTCTCCTCTCGGAGTGAGGGATTTATTCCGTAATCTACCACGCTAACGCGGTGCGTGTTGGCAGATTTCACAAGCCGTCTAGAAAACTCACAATACATGTTTACTCACGATGTTTTCTTTCAAAAATCAAATACACATATGATGTTGAAAAATGTTAATACGTCAGAGGTGTGCGCTGTGGGAGATCCGCACCACGGACTGGAGGTCGATTTCGATGACATTATCTTTCGAAGTTCTTGGATTTACCAATAGCCTACCACTGCATATTAAATGCCCCACTTTTGGCTTTCTGCACAGTAAATTCCATGTTCTGTGGCCAGATGGCACAGGAGATTGCTTCGAAGGGATGTTCTTTTGACTCATACATCCAATCATCAGCCTTTCATCGTCCACTGCTGGACATAGGCCTTCCGAAAATAGGGGTTTTACCATAATCGCCACGCTTGGTAGGCGGGTTGGCGATCGCAGTGGATGTTTTTAGTATACAGGGGAACGCTGCGGCCCGGTGCCCCGGTAATCCCTTAGTCGGCTTTTACGACTCCCATAGAAAGAGACGGGGTGGAGCTATTCTTGGTGCCGGCCCACACGGCAATTCTTTTGTCTACTTAATTTTATTTCCTTTAACACAAAGTGCGCAGTCCGAGCAATTGTCACGATGGCTGAATTGGCAAAGCATTTGGGACGGGATTCCAGGAAATGCAGGTTCTTACTCGTGACTGTTATTTTAGATTTCACATTTTCACACTTTGTGTTAATTTATATGGCAAGCTCAAAAAATACACAATAATATCAAAATATGTATTTCCTTTGTTGATTATTCCAATACCAGTGGAAGGGAATGATGTCACCATGTACAACACCACCATAATTATCTAAATCAGTTCCATTTAATACTAATACACAAGTTATATAGTGCTTTGCCAAATACGCTTGTTCGCCTGTTACAGTTGCTTATATATGAGTGTATGACAAAGATGTACAGCAAATTATAATGTTGTTCGAAGGACACATGGTTATTTAGTGTATTGAGACGCAATACAGCTAAGAGCCAAAATCACTAATTACGGTTCACTGAGGTATTATAAATAATTGTTACATAGGCAGCCGTGTCAAGAACATCTCTAAATCGAACTAGGCCATTTTTGAATAAATCTAAGTGGTCTACGCTACGCTTTTACACAGCTGCCCTCGATGCCCCTTAAGGACGCCCCTGGAGCGTAATATGGACGCGCTACAAAGCCGGATCGGGGATGCTCTTGTGTTTATCTGCATAGAAGACCAGACTCCCAATATGCAACTTACGTCTTATGGCGAAATCTTCTAATAAATATTAAAATATAATATTCTCTGGTTTCTTATTTTATACTCGGTGCGACGACGACATGATTTCTTTGAATATACAGCTTCCTGTTTCATTCAGACTTTATGATAGTGACTGTTAGATACGATCTACTAGGCACAGGACGGGTCCAGGAAGTAATTTACCACTCTGGCTCAAAGCCATTTGCCGCACTTCATAAACTGTACAGAAAAATCTACGGTGTCGGTTTTATCAGCTTTTACTTTTAGCTAATTACTGAATATTTGTGACTAAATCTTGTTAACATATAAACCACAAAACTGATTCGGATTAAATTTGGTACCAAGATAGATGATACACTGGATTAACATTAGGGTGCTTTTTTATCCCAGAAAATGAATAGTCAGCTAACCTAAGGGGTATAATTAGTTATAACTCGCAGTGAACTGTGATAACCGGTTACCGTAGCCTACAGACGCTAATAACACCAGAGGCATCACTCGCGCGTTGCCATCTCCATGGCAAGGGATAGGAGGTATATAGGAAGAATACTAAAGAGAGGATAGGAAGGGGGTTTGGGCCTCTGCTCTCACTCACCCTACGAATCACAACGGTAGGAGTAACTACAGTTGTTTCACGTGGACTTTTTGTGAGAGGGTGGTACTACCCTGGCATATTATAAGGAAGGCTCTACCACATTTTACATGGTTACAAGTATGCTGTTGTCAACACTGGGAGTCATAAAGGCGGCGAAGAAGATATACCTATTATAAATAAACGTCATAAGTCACTGACTACTCTAAGTAATCGTGACAATTAAAAAGATATTCTTACGACTAAGAGCATTCACAAAAAAAGGCAAAACATTTTACTCAATTTATTTCTATTGTAAACAGTCGCGCTTCAATCTCACCGGTCCCACCGTCCTCAACCGGCGGAACCCTGCCACGGCCTGGCACCAAGCAGGTCACTGTAACAGTGCAGGAGACAGTGGTGGAACCGGCTCAATCCCAGCAGCAACCGCCGCCTACTGTCGCTACCAACGTCGTACGACATCAGCATCACGCTTCCAACGCCACTAAGGAACTTGACGACTTAATGGCATCGCTTTCGGACTTTAAAGTAAGTATAAACTAGTGAGCCGCCATCGATACGCGTGGGTTCAAATGACCAATAAAAATAACTTTTATTGCTTATGGTATACCAGTAAGCGAGCCATTGCCTACCTGATGGTATAGGATAACCGCATTATACTGAGTGTACTGTCAAGCCGCTGCTCACGAAAGAATTCTCCCGTTACGAGCAAAATCTACCATCATTTTTAGGATTTATGAAGAACTGCAACTCTCTTAGTATATCTCTTAAGGTCTAGTCAGGGTATAAAATTGATTTATTCCCAACTTGGTTGACGTATACCTGTAAATTGATCTCAACGACAATGAAAACTGTTTCAAAGTCCGTTACGTGACAAGAAGAAAGTGGAGAGAGAGAGACAGGAGCGGATAGCGAGTTTATACTATGTATATTATGATTATCATTATCATCATCATCATCGGCGACGAGATTCGCCACCGGTCATGTCTCGTTCCCATGGGTGAAAAGTGAAACGCGGAAGGCCGTTTTATGATAAGTGGTAATCCGCTGTCTCCCTCTGCCTACCCCTCTGAGAAAAAGGCGTGAGTCTATTTATATTTGTATAGGTTATTGTTTGCATAAGTACTTACGTATCAACATTTTGAAACAACTACTCAGCTGCAGCTTTACCCCAGATAACCGCTTAAGTACCATCAGATGGGCCGTATGCTTGTTTACCACTCATGTAGTACGGTTAGTACTAAAAAAATGACGTTACTACAGCAATAAGATTAAAAAAAAAACAGACGCGAATTGTCATCAAATATGTGGTCCATGTGCATCGATCGGTCTGTCATGTCATGCCAACTGAATTTGGTGCTCTGATAAATTATTGACCTCACGAGACTATGGATACTGGAAGATATCAAGTTTTGGTTATAGAAAATCATTTATTCGCGATAGATTACGTAAATATAATATGATCTTTTTTTAATTCACTAAGCATCTGTTTTTTAAAATCCAATTTGCCAATGCGTAGAAAATCAAAACAAATTCATGGAAACGCCTGTAGATTCTTATATGTTTTTATTGTGTAACCCATGTGTTTATGTTGTATTTTAAAATGAGTGCTATTATCTACCAAAACTCCATCTGGCTGTGGTTCCTATAATCAAATCAAAGCTTTTAGTGTAAACGTTTTCATTAAACAAAAACATCTTAAATTTCTATACTCTGCTTCACACGGCATTGACTGCAAAGTTGTCAGTGTCTCATGGATAAATTGCCAATATGATATTAGAGCATGATGGTGTCGTATTCTATTCGAATCATTATTATTTTTAATTCATTAACAACAAGTTACAAAATTCAGATCATATTTTCAAATATCGATAGTGTAATATTCTTTTAGCCCTAAGGTCTAATATCGATCAGCATGTGTCAGGGCCACCTCGGCACACTGCACTACTGTCTACTCTTTTCCGTTTATTATAATATTTACAAGTCGCCTTTCTTGGTCCACGGCTATTTCCAGCCTCGCAGCCGACTCTCCAGTGCTCGAGTCGTCTCGCTCGCACGCACGCCGTACTCCCGGCTAAAGATAGTTCCCAGCGTTACATCATAGGCGTGGTGGGGAAGCGAGCTTATAATACTAGAGTGCATAGACAAATATTTTACTCGCACAGCATTCGCCCCCATCCACCTAGTGCAGGCGGGCTGTCCTCTGTACGTTGGAAACACGAACACGCGATCTTACACTTAGACTTTATAAACTCGCTCAACGACGATATATTCAGTCTAAGTTGAAGATAGCATTCGAACTCCAAACTAAATTCTAGCCTCTATTCTGCCATATAGCAAAACAGTATTTGCAATGACAGTTTAGACACTAGGTATGTACTAATCTGGTTTTAATATTACAGGTGAGCGGCACAGGAGGTGAAGCCGGAACCCACGTTTATCGCGAAAAGCGTGCGTGGCAGGAACACTACCGCAGCAACCCGCGGCAACCCGAATCCGCCTCTCTCGAACATATGCTCGGTTCTTTACGGGCAGACATGAGCCGCCAAGGAGTACAGACCCCCCAGAAGGGATGCTGCAACGCTTGCGATAAGCCCATTGTCGGACAGGTGGATATCTGAAGAAAGATCAACCTAGTGCAGTGATTTAAATGAAGTGACTGACGAACTGTTTGTGTGGTACAGGTCATCACGGCGTTGGGTCGCACGTGGCACCCTGAGCACTTCACCTGCGCTCATTGCAACCAGGAGCTGGGGACAAGGAACTTCTTCGAGCGTGACGGCAGGCCTTACTGCGAGCCTGACTACCACAATCTATTCTCTCCAAGATGCGCTTACTGCAACGGCCCAATCCTCGATGTTAGTGTTGCCTAGATCGTTGGAATTGATTAATATTGAAATTTTACTCACGGTGCTAAGGTGTATTTCTCGTTTCAGAAATGCGTAACAGCGTTGGAAAAGACTTGGCATACAGAGCACTTTTTCTGTGCCCAATGCGGGCAGCAGTTTGGTGAAGATGGCTTCCACGAAAGAGATGGGAAACCATACTGCCGCGCTGACTATTTCGATATGTTCGCACCGAAATGCGGTGGTTGCAATAAGCCCATCATGGAGAATTACATCTCAGCACTGAACACACAATGGCATCCAGACTGCTTCGTATGCAAGGTCAGTATGGGTCTATATCACAGGTTCCATTCACCAGGTCAGATTGAACAAACCGCGACTTAAGAGGTCAGGTATAGTATTAAATTAATCTCCAAATCTTCAATAACTAGAAGATTCTTAAATATTAGAAGCAAATTCTAATATTTAATTTACTCAATACAGGACTGTGAAAAACCCGTGAAAGGCAAATCTTTCTATGCCATGGAAGGGAAGCCGGTATGCCCCAAATGCGTCGGAGTCGATGAGGATGAATAAAGAATGATGTAAATGCCCCCCATCAAATGATGCCCTCCCCAATTTTCTTTTACAGCTATGCTCGTCGTTATGAAACCAAATGGAATGAACCACAAACCAACACACATGTTATTTACACACACATACACATAAAATCTAAACAAAGCTAGTCTATTACTGGTACTTACATGTTAGGTAAAATGTAATATATTTTTGTAATATTATTGTAATGCTAAGGTTTATAATAAAGAGAACAAAAATAAAAAATAAAACAAAAAAACACAAAATAAAAACAAAACATTATTATTATATTTGAGACGGACGTGCCCTAGGCATCAAGGTCAAGTGCGTAAGCGCGACAATGACCTTTTATCGAGCCTATGAGAGAAAATGGCAACAAAATTGTGATAGATACTGTATAGAGTTTCCTTGGTCTTAAAGTTTCTATTAATATCCGTAGGACGTCACGGGCACGTCTGCAGCCACACCGGCTGTTTATATTCAGGCCGTCTTGTTTATGGGCCATTTGATAAACTATTTTTAAAATTGGAACGTTCTATTTTTATACAAAATAGGTTTTTATGATACAAAAACGCTTCCAAAACAGTAATAATTTGTTTTGTTTTTATTCTATATCTACAATTTAAGACAAATTCAAAGACGTCCCAAGTCTATTGCGTAATGTTACTGTTTAGGAAGGTTTAGATTATCGTCATTTGTTATCCTAACTTGTTTCTGTTAACCGATAAAATATTTACGGCATATGTAATGCTGGCTCTAACAAACAGGTGCCTATCTCACCACACAATAATATCCAGATGGGTAATTTCACTTGATCACAATATTAATCGTTATTGACGATTACATGAAAATCAGTATATATCACCTCGATTAATCTAGTCCATTCACTATTACACTTTAATTTGAATAACAAGATGCAAGATTCACAATACTGTTAAAAAACATATTTTTCAAAAAATATATACTCACAGAGTTTGAAGTTACTCAAAAAGGAGACGACAAAAAATCCGGGTTACGAGATATTTTGATCTCTATTTTAATACTTGACATGCTCAGCTACTTAGATACAATTATATTTGTGAAATTGAAATTAGAGAGCTTTACTGCGAGCAGGATTCGAACCTACGTCTCTTCCAATCCGGAGAAGTGATCTGGACCGCTAAACTATCGCAGTCACCTAATGATGAGACCCAATCTCCACCTCACATTTGTCTTAGATGTGTTTACGACCCATTCCACCACCTATCGGATGCGGGAAAAATGTATCTAACCGCACACTGGAACTGGAAGTCATTACTTACTTCAGTTGTCCGCCGACGGTATCAGTACCTGCCAACGTATTTTTAACTGTGTTTACTTTACCAGAAATTAACTAAAGAAAATGGTACAACGTTGGACATCTCCATTTTTCACAACATAACACCTTTATTTTTTCTCATTAATGTGACACTGTCATGGATTCCCGCCAAATTGTCCAGTAGTAGTAGCTAATGAAAATAACACTCAATGTCAATATTTCATTCGTGATGTAAGCTATCATAGAACTTAGAGACGACTTTATACAGCATTCGTGTAATACAAAGTTGAACTTTTAAAAAATATCAGTATAACTTTTTCCCACTCAATTTGAAGTGAAATAAAATTCAACAGTATTACTAGAGAAATAGAAGTTTCACATCTTCCATCGTCAATTTTTAGTTAGTGACATTTGTGAGAAAATTATGTTATGACTTACGAATGTAAATTGGGGTATCGAATGAATACATAATAAGTTACACTTCCTTTGTGAGAAACTTCAGCATAACTTCCACCTTGAGAGCATACCTCCGTCCTAAAGCCAGTAGGGTTATGAAAAAAACCTCAATTTGAAACCTTTTACAAATCTATCTATAGTATATCCCAGCTATTACGTACTAGCTGACTTTGCCTGCGTTGCTTATTAGATGTGCTCATGGTTTCTTAAAACTTTAATAACTTTATATTAAACTAGCCTTTGCCCCCGGCTCTGCCGCAGCCAAAAGCTAGTTTTTAGGTTATATCTCAGGTTCCCGACATACTAGCGGGATAAAATGTATGTACCAGTTTTTAAGGGTAATCAAGACTTAGAGTATATAAACTATAGAGCGCGCGTATCGCTTCGGTTCAGTTGTGCCAATCGTAAGCAAATGTGTTATAGGTACTTAACTATGGTATAGCGTTTTTATAGTGACGTTCCATGCGTGACGTAATTTCTGCAAATATATCGATTTTTTGCCGGGAATATACGTGTTAGGAATTAATTAATTATATGTTCAATATTCTAATAAATAGCGAAGTGGTAAAACCAAGGACTTCAAAAACAGTTTTATCGAGTTCAATCTCCAGCCCGAGGTTTTGTAAGGCATACTCCTCTGACTTTCCGAAGTTATGTGTGTATTTGTTTACAAGTTATTACTGCTCGGTGAGGGAAAACATCGTGAGGACCTGCACGCCTAAGATTTACTCCACGGCTACGTGCTTGTGAAGTCTGCTAACCCGCACTGGGCCAGCATGGTAAACTACGGCCTAAATTGCTCTCAATCTGAGTAAATAGGGTTGGAAGAATAAATTTGTCGGTTTGATATGATAGGTATAATTAATACTTACAAATAATTTAGAAAACGTAGGTATCATTTATTAAATTTTAAAATTATAATCCTTGACTTTTTTCTGAATTAACAAACTCAGATCATAGGTAGATCATTATTGCCCCTTAACCCTTTAACAGCGTTAATTATTATATTATATTTACATAAGTATTTTGTTGTTACGTCTATATATTTTTTCACTACTGCACGTATCAAATTAATAATATAATAGCATACATGTAGGTAGGTAGGTACCTATATCTATATTATATAATCACCAGATTATTTATTAGACAGAAATAATATTTTTATATAAAATTACACTATTAATAATATATCGTATAAAAATAAATGCGGTATAATACTATCTCATCGTGAAGAAAAAATGACGGTTTATAGCGAGCCGGGACGATCCGCTCCGCGTGTCCCGCGTACCCCTCTAAGACCCTTCAGAAATTTGCTAAAACAAGTGATTTAGTAACTAAATTCTACTTATTGATGAAAATAAATGTTACTATTCCTTTTATTTTGCTGCCGGGAATCGTTTTTACAACCTGGCACAGTACATTTCACCATTTTTATCAAAAAATAAATAAAATATTGCTCTCCGACTTAATATAAACCGTATTGTTTTGCTACTGATTGAGCGTTTCAACGACGTGCGATACTGTTCATACTTGTGCTTACGGTTCATACTCAGTAAGGCACGCTCTATAGTATTTATACTCTAAGAATCAAGAGCTACTAAATAAAAGTTGCATCAAAATCGGTTCAGTAGTTTTTGCGTGATGCGCGACGAACATGGTTTGTGGTAAAAAAAATGTTTTGTGTTTAGACACTCCTATATAGCCTGATACAGTCATTTTTTCTCAAATATCTTAAATGTAAAGACACAGCTTGCAGCAATGTTACAGCTTAATAATAGTGTAGATGAAGATATCGATAAAAAATATTTTTATTAAGTAGAGAAATTAAATGTTTGTATTCATGCCGCGGAAAAATCTATTTGAAGATCACGCTAGCATAATCTTAGGGTCAAAATAATTCCCGCCTAAACAAAAAAAAGGGTCAAAATAATGAACTAGAAAGTTGAAGTTGTTCAAAAATCTTAATACTTATTTAGTAAAATGCGCTCATGCGAATCGCGCACGTGTCTCTAGTAATGTATAATCCCAAGATCCCAACGAACAAATAGCCTTGCAACAGTAATGTTTAGGTATATCATAAATGTTCATTATGCACATCTGTTTTTTATCTGGCAACATTGACGGTATGCAATGCAAGTTGCAAACTAGATCACGGTTATATATTTTGATTGTAATTGAATAATGTCTCGTTACTAACTCGTGACTCATTGTTGGAACTTTTAAATGTGAGCAAATATATTTCAAAAAAATACTTGCGTCAGTTTTTTTTTTTAAGAAACACGAGTCCTTTCGATCTTGTCGTGTAAGTAGGTACGTATGTGTGCTGTAAAAATTGAAATGAAAAGAATTTTTACATTTTATGTATCTTTTTCAATTACACAATTCGATTCATAAACCACAATTCAATTCATAGCGATTTTTCACGGCAATGAAGATTAAAATCGATCGATTATTACTAATATTCCACCCTTATTTGTTAAATTAAGACTTGTTAATATAAGTGAACGTCAGTTTGGTACCATTGGATTAGATCAAACCTGTGTGACATTATTTTAATGGCCAGATTGCCACTTTATATTTTATTCTTAATAGTTAACTGATTATTAAAATAGGAATTTTATGAAAAGACGATGAGCCATGAAGTTTCTACAATCGACTCGGAGATTACATCATCGTACCTGGTGGGTTAGACGGAATATCATAGCTCACATGTCGATCGCATCGTGACCACTGTGATTGGTTGCGAAACCGACGCGTACGATCGCATGTGAGATATGAGATTCTGCTTAACCTTGCTTGATTCTGCTTCTTATGTATTACTTCAACACAAATATATAATACTTTCTGATATTTACGCGAATGTTACACATTTTGAAATAAAACTTCATTTACGGAATCTATCGCGTTTACTTGATTTTACTACTATCCCGACGTTTCGAATACTTTACAGCATTCATGATGACGGGTGGACTTAGATGATAGACGTCCAAGGCTGATATGTTATTTCAACGGTTTCATCTACCCACAGTATATGATTTTACAAAATTTTTGGTTTATTTACCACCAACCACCCAATATTCGCTTAGAAACTAACCCACCTAATATTCGTTTAGAAACTAACCCACCTAATATTCGTTTAGAAACACAGTGAAAATATCTTATTCAAATTTTTATGCTTACAATGTATGAAACTTTAAGTTAGTATATTAAAATGAGTATAATACTCCTCTTTAAATTGTAAAATTTTTGTTTTTATTTAGTGCTCAAAAAATAAACCAAAAATTTTGTAAAATCATTTACTGTGGGTAGATGAAACCGTTGAAATAACATATCAGCCTTGGACGTCTATCATCTAAGTCCACCCGTCATCATGAATGCTGTAAAGTATTCGAAATTTCGGGATAGTAGTAAAATCAAGTAATCGCGATAGATTCCGTAATCGTAGTTTTATTTCAAAACAAATATATATATATATATATATAAATAATACAAATATATATAATTAGCCGTGGGGCCGGCTTTAGAATTGTCCCACCCCTCCACCTATGGGAGTCGTAAGAGCCGACTGAGGGAATACCGGAGGAGTGGGCAGCAGCACTCCCTCAAGTATTAACAACATCCACTGCGATCGCCAACCCCATCCCCATATGAGCGAAACACATGTTGTGGCGTTCTCTTGGGGAGGCCTATGTCCAGCAGTGGACTTCGAATGGCTGATGGATGGATATATATATATTTTAAAGACACTCCTGCACTAAGGAATAATGCTTGTATCGCGGGGGACTTTACAAACATCCAATTTCACGGACACAAAGTATAGAACGACCATTTGTGGATCACACAAAGAGATGTCCTGTGTGGGAATCGAACCCACAACATTCGGTCGGGAGGCCGGTATCAAAACCACTCCGCCATCTGTGCAGTCATATATTTAGAATGTCACATATCAACTTCACTTCTTTGCTCTTGTTACAGGAGTGTCGTGAACCCTTCCACGGTGGGTCTTTCTTCGAGCACGAAGGTCAACCGTACTGCGAGACCCACTACCACGGGAAACGGGGTTCTCTATGCGCTGGGTGCCACAAACCCATAGCCGGCCGATGCATCACAGCTATGTTCAGGAAATTCCATCCAGAACATTTCGTATGCGCTTTCTGTCTTAGACAATTGAACAAGGGTACATTTAAGGAACAGAATGATAAGCCTTATTGTCATACGTGCTTTGATAAGCTTTTTGGTTAACGTGTCCTTAGTATTTATGGATTCATTCGGTGAGGTCAGTTTTGAGGTTTTAACTTTATGGAGTGAATTTAGTCGGTTGAATTAAGCCGATTGACTTCAATTATTATTTAGTTCCGTTCTATCACTTTAGGTTACTTTAAATTAGTCGATTAGATTCACTCTGTTTAGTCGATTAAAGTAAGCTTGTTTTCAGTCGATTAATTCGAATAAACATTTGTAACTGAAGATATATTAACATATATCTCTATTGTAAGCATGAAATCAGCAAAAAAAAAATAGTTGTTTAGAGGAAAATTTTATTGAGATTCGGACGTCGTTTATTAATTATGTTAATTGAGTGGACTATTTAATAATATTATAGTATATTATAGAAATAAAATGTGCTGTGATTAGATCGAGACATCGATTTATTGCAGTATTCTCTTGTTAATAATATAATAGAATATCGATTGGTACTAATTAATTTAGTATTTACGTTGACTATAAGTCGCAAAGGTGCCATATTGTGACGATAACTATTTCTATGTATCTACATAAAAAAAATAAACACCGTTATTTTTATAATTCTAATGGCTAACCGCCACTTAAATTTTAGTGACTGTTAACGGCTTATTGTGTGTGTAAAGGTATCTTCTACTAAGTTTTTTAATGTAGAAAACACTGGTGTAACTATCCATTCATTCATCAGCCTTTTAACGTTCACTGCTGGACATAGGCCTTCCCAAGAGATCGCCACAACGAGCGGTCTTGTGCTGATTGCATCCAACGGCTCCCTGCAGCTTTGACCAGATCGTACGTCCATCTGGTGAACCAGAGGTCGTTGTTTATGGTAGCAGTGAATGGGACCCATTATGGGTTGCGTTTGAGGGATAGTGCCATAATCGCCACGCTTGGTAGGCGGGCTGCCGATTGCAGTGGATGTTGTTAATACCCGAGGCAGTGTTGCTGACCACTCGCCCCGTATACACTCAGTCGGCTCTTACGACTCCCATGGGTGGAGCGAGGTAGAACAATTCTAAAGGCCCCACTCGGCAAAAATGTGTAAATAACACACAAGTGACATTTCTAAAAGGAGGTAGGCAGGGGTGATCGCGTCCTATATACTGTAAGTGGAAGGGAGGAAGCGTAGTTTTCCTACATTCCTACTGTGTTAATAAAAAAAGAGATTGATTAATAGGGTGAATAATATATTTAAAACAAAATTATTAATTAACACAAAGTGTGAAAATGTGAAATCGAAAATAACAGTCAGCAGTATTTGAAGATGCATCTCCTGGAATACCGATGCTGAATTGGCAAAGTATCTAGGACGGTATTTCAGGATTTTCACACTTTGTGTTAATTTATATGGCTAAGCATATCAAATGCTAAAAAAATATATAAAAATACAGAATTATTAGTCAAGAAAAAAATATATTTAGTGTGGTATATTATTTTAAACATATTAGGGATTCTAATATTATTTTCCAGAATAAAATAAATGTAAAATTAATCAAACTTAAATTCAAGGTCAGTAGAATTATAACCGGTAAATATGACTTTATCAGTTGATAAAGCCAATTGTATAAACAAAATGCTTTGTCAAGATTAAAGGAAAATACGCTAAACGGAAAATACGTTGCTATCTCACAAGAAGGTATTTTTTTTTTTAAATAAAATTATAATTTTCTACAATTTAATAATGATTTTGTGTGGGTGATTATGCTCTTAGAATCATTTAAGTTTTAATCATTCGTCAATTTGTTGTAAGGATTAAATTTCTAAAGTTGTGTAATAACTATATAGTGCATGTGATTTAAACTAATTAAGTATAGTATTTATACATATTAAAATTATAGATGGTAACATCCTTGAAATAATCGCGATTAGCGCGCGTCGACGCAGATGTTTCAGACATTGTTTAGTTGATAAGGTGTGGCCGTTATCATGGCGTATACTACACGGTGGAATTTTCATTAAAAACTATAATACCTATATGTTGATAATTTCAGATTTACTGTATTTGTAGGTGCTGTTTATTTGGAGCTATGCTGTACAACTCAATTGAAATTTTAGTTTGTCAAATGATTTCTAGGTTTTTTTACGAACCTTGTATCAAACGATAAATAATAATTACAATTTTTCCAGAGGGCTTATTTGGTCAAGCATTTTCAACAGACAAAAACAGAAAGTAATTCTTGGATACAATAGTTTTCAAAAAGAAATGTGCTATAAACCTTCATAATATCATTGAAAATAATTTATCATGTCTTGCTGGGACCGAATTGCAAAAAATTTTTTTATTTTTTTTCAATATAGAAATAACCCCTTTGGAAAGACTCTGATTGATATACTACGGACGAATAAGCAGACCTTCATCTCTGATTAGATATGCTAAACGAATTTCGTGAGATAACCGATATAAGGTGGCTTGGCATTTCAAAAAGTGGATTATTCATATATTCAAATGAAATTCTGCCGTGTATTAAAAAAAAATCTAATTAGTAACAGATTAATTTTGTATGTGTATCTTATTTATGTTTCGCTTTCAATATTATTAATTAGAATCGACTCAATTAAGTTTAAGTTGTGTATCTTCCATTAGCGTTATTGTAAAGAACTTGCTAAGTTGTTATTTTGTTACTCAATTTATTTCTGTATTATTTATCGCTTACAATTAGGAGTGTCTTTTGAAAAGGACTTCTGTCTCAATTTGCAAAAATATAATAATTAATTAGTGCATTCTCTCCCAAGCCAAACACCACATTTTTTAATGATTTTCTATTATATTATAATGGTTTTGACAGCTTATTAGCTACATAAAACATTCTGTTCAGCGTTAAAGAGAACGAAAGACGGATTAAGCCCTTTTGAATAGACACTTCATTATAGTGACTTGTACTTGATGAGTTAGATACTAGTGCCAAGTTTACTATCTATATAGCTGGTGAAAAGATTATGCTTTCTGAAGTTTACGGCAATATTGTCTTGCTGAAATAAAATAGTTTGATTGGATGATTGATGTCACATCTGTTAGGACGTTGGTTTACAACCGTGTAGCAGGCTCTTAAAGCTTATCGTGCCGGCTAATGATCCAAAAATGTGCCGTTTCTCTTAAATTTGAGATTTAAAATATCTAAAAAGAGGTCCTTTATAAAATAAATGTTTAAACAAACAGGTTATTTGCTTAGTTTTGACGAAGTTTTTACATGCATACCTAAAGTATGATATCTTGTGAATTGTAATAAAATAATTTAACGAAATTCAAAAACGCTTACAATATTTTGTTACAATATTAAATTACAAATGGTTTTTTAAACATCAAAATACCTAATATAAATTGAAATAGGTACAAACAACGCCAATACAATCTCATATCTCTACAAATGTGAGTAACTGTGTTGGCTCGTGTGCGTTCGTCATTAGTGTTATCGCTTGGGTAGTTTGATTACATGGTAACGAGAGTTGGTTACATTAACCGCGAGTTAAAAAATATTCGTAGTTGTATTGTATGTAATCTGTAAAACATGAGTTTATTGAATCTGTAATATTTTAACAAATATATTTAATGTTTTTTTGTCTGTTGTTTTATTTAATAGCAACTAAGTATATCAGATATGTTTTTCAAGTAAAAATAATCTTTCTTTCATAGGCCTTTTTAAACTTTCGCGTTTTATATTCATTATAACACATTTAACGGGTCTATACGCGCATTAAACTTATCAAAAATCAAATAATAGTATTTTGATAAGTTTAATGCGCGTATAGACCCGTTAAATGTGTTATAATTTCATAGGCCTGTTGTATAATATAGCTTCAAGCAAGGGCAAGCGCCCCAACGATTTTTTTGTTAAAGCGTGTTTTTTTAGTTTTTAAACTGTAATTTTACCGCATGTGCCGCTACACTAAGCATAATCTTTTTTTTTTTGTTAAGGCGGGAAAAATCTTCCTAAACGCACACCCCGTCGTTCGAGGCAACGAACAGGGTAGTGTGGGGCCCTCACCCACTAAAGAAACCCGCCGTGTGCCGTCTCTCCGCCTCATGGCGGGCAACTGTGGTACTATGTTACATTGCTTCAGCAATCCTAAGTATGAAAAGCTGATATAAAGTCAATACGCCAGCATCTGCATATTATAGGCTTAACTAATAACTAACGTTCCTTTTCTATACATTTTATATTTATACCTATTATATAAGTAAACTGTATCAACGTCGATTGGTTTCGTCATCAAATAACACCTGTACAAATTGGTGTACATAAAATGGCGTTTATTGATTGATTTTGTCCTTGGAATATTCTAGTTCCTTTCTTTTCAAGTGATGAATATTTAAACAGAGAATTGTTAGCGTTTATAACATGCCAAGAAATATTATCAACAGGTTTCATTCAGCTCCGTAGCTTCTTATTTTGACAGTTGTTATAATTATATGTTTTATAGATACCTACTTACCTACTTAACTACTTATATAAATTTTCCGATCGGCATATTGATGCAGGTATAGATCAATAGATTGGCAAGATCAAGATCATTGCACGAACAAATAATTTTTATCCTTGATTTTTCATTATTCATAACGTATTTGAATGGAAAATGGTAGGAGAATGGAGTTTCTGATTTACGCATCTGTTCCTAAAGGTCAAGTCCAAGACGGACTGCAACCGCAAACTGCAAGTGAAACTACTAGTTTCTATTTTTTTTCACCAGTGGTGACGCGGACTGGAGACGTCTTCACGCGTCGCGCATGAAGTTATTAAAACTACTGATAGCCACTCTCTAGTTATATGTTCTTTGATAGCCACAACATGTGCAGTTTGCAGTGCGTCTCGGTCGGAATAGCAAAGGCCGCGACCGCAGGCAATAATGCTGTCAACTGCAGCCGCGGAGCACAATTTTTTTTTAAAAGACAACACTGCTCTAAAGAATAATCCTTGTATCGCGGGGGACTTAGCAAATATACAATTTCACGGACACAAAGTACACCCAGACTAGAACAACCATTTGTGGATCACACAAGGCTTGTCCTGTGTGGGAATCGAACCCACAACACCCTGACTCCGCCATCTGTGCAGTCACTCAGTCTCATAAAACTATTGATTATCTAATATAATTTGTTATATAAAATACTACTAAGTAGTATTCGTAATAATTTGACGAAGATAAACAAAAATAGCATTATTAATTAGTTTATCAGTTAAGTGCCTACGTACTTACGTAGTGGATATATAATTATAATCCATCAATTACATTTTAAGGTTTTATCGCTGTACTATTGTTATTGTAACTAGAAGTTTCTATTACGGCATGACATTTTTTACTGTTTATGGTGGCAGACAGGGTGGCCTGTCCCTGTGGGCCGTGGGGCCCACCTGATGGTAAGTGGTAACCGTCGCTTATGGACTCAACTAGGTAACTATATTAAAAGTACGCCGTTTCTCGCGTATATGTATTAAACATCTTTTTTCTTTTTATAGCATACGGTCGTACGTTGGTACACGAGCCAAGGCCCACCTGGGAAATGGTAACCGTCGCTCAGGGACTCAACTATACCGACAGTATTGTCAAGCCGCTGCTCACCATTTCATGTCACAGATATATTATTATATGAAATGAAATAATTAACAACTTTAAAAAATTAACAAATTACATACAACTAAAACACACCGATGTGCTTCATGGCCGGTCACACGGGAGATGGTGGTACCAACCCGCTCGAGCCCGATAGCAAGTGAGTTCTTCTCAGTGGGATATATAAATTACTCTATGGTGAGTACTCCCACTTGGTACCCAGCCCCTGCCACCAGCGTATATGTATAATTAAAGTAGGTATTATAATAAGCGTATAGGTAGTATAATTACAAGGCCACGGCAACTAAATAATAATGTAATCATAATCGTGTTATCGATTAATAATTTGTTACGACACCGGTAAAGGAAAGCTGTAAGTATAATAATACTTATATACTTACTCCAATTTAGGTACGTCGCACCGAATTATTCATAATGATGCAAAATGAAAACTCGTTAACTAATAAGGTTAACTTTTAATCACTCTTAGATGAAACTTAGTCTTAGGAGTGTATGTAAGTTAAATCAGAAACAGAATAGTGATTCATTCATCTGATGTAATATAGGCCATGATTACTCATTAGGTGCGACCCACAGTTATTTATGTTGAAAACATCCGTTTCATTGTGCAACAAAATATAATTACCTACTAACAGATTGTCAAAGTAGGCACGGAATGTTACATTTATATGTCAAAATTATAACCGTTTTTTTTATTGTTAATGATGGCAGACAAGCCATTGCCCATCTCATTGTAAGTGGTAACCGTCGCTTGTGGACTCAACTATATCGAGAGTATTGGCAAGCCGTTGCGCACTATTTCATTTCTCAGATATGAAATGAAAGATTTAAAAAAAAACGCGCTTCATGACCGATCACACAGAAGATGGTGGTACCGACCCGTTCGGGCCCGATAGCAAGCGCACTTGGTACCCAGCCCTACCACCAGTAATGCAATGGGTGATAATTGCTTGGTCGCCTTGTACGACACCCGCGTGAAAGGATGGAATGGTGACACTTATATTCTTAGTCCGTCACCACACGGACGTTAGCAGCGATTTTAATGGAAACCTTTCTATTTCTATATACTAACTCCTGTTAAATTGAATGGAATATGAGAATATGACTTGTTGCAATCCCACGCCGTCTGACTGGCGTTGTGGAGCACATCCATGAGAAATGTGGTTGAGGTGGCAACCATCAGTAATTAACTTGTCAGCCAGTAGTAACAATTATAATAATTAGTCATTAAGCTCATCTAACCTACGGCACTGATTATACACCCACACAAAAACCCATACAAAATGTGTAACATTCTGAAAAAGAGTTTTCCCACTTTCATGCCTAGGTATCTACAAATAAAAATCAAAAATATACAAGACATTATTTATTTCAAGCCTATGTGCATCCTAACTAACACTTATAGAATAGTTTTTATATATTAAAATCCATTCACTTATAAATAAAATTCATTAAATTAACATCAATAACATTGTCATTACTCAACTTACATTTATTACTAATTTCCTAACAAACTTAAGTAATCAGTCTTTGGTGGGATCAACATGCAGAAGCATTCTACGCTAGTCCGGGGAATAATTCTGAATATGATTCACACCAAAAATCGCAGTAGAAGTCTGAAAGGGACATTGGGTCTGATTCACTGAGTGGTGAGGCCAGTGACTCATATCCAAGGTCAGAGCTCAAGTTTGTATGTGAAGGGGATAGACCAAGGTTCTCCTCTGTACAGCCGGATGACATTGTCATTGGTGACAACATCTTCATGTCACACTCTATTGTGAGTCCCGAGTCTGTCAGACAGTTTAAATCTGTCTCGATATGTAATGGTTCATCCACAATGTGATCTTCACATGGCACTTCAATCCCGTCACTGGCTTCATCGCAGCTGGCATAAAACATGTCGCCTTTGTCATTATTATCTTCTTTGATTAGCTCTTCAGTAGGTTCAGTGATGACAATCTCAGGTTTGTATGGATGCGCATAGGAGTGTTGTGATAATATCCTGTCAACATCATGCTTTATGTCAATCACTGCACCTTCATTGGATTCCAGGTGCTCTGCCGTGGTCCCCACCATTTGAGTTCTTTCAAGGCACTCTCCAGTGTCCCTGACTGGCTCCTGTAAATCATATATTTTTAAGGTTGTAAAACATATTTTTAGTGGAAGTAATGACTATGGTTATCAAATGTTACTATATGGGCTATCTAAATAACATGAGATAAAATATTATTAAAATTGCATCATACCACTTTTGTTGGTGCATTTGTTTTTTTTTTTAATTTTGCGTAGGTACATTCATTATGAGCGATGAGACAAAATTGGGTTTTATTAGTTTTCCATGTGTGATGTTATTTTTGTACCTGTTATATACTCTACTAGTACAATAAGGAAATTATGTCAGTCTGATACCTGAATACAAGATTTTTCATGTAGGTGTATAGTATATTATAAAACTTACATTTTGAGTCGTTCCTGCAGAACTTGCATCAATTTCTTTGAGGAGGGATTCTGCAAGTTGATTGAGAGTGGTAAGGTATTCTTCTGAGTCAAATTGAGCGAGGAGGTCTGTGAGAGGAGACACATCGCCAGCAGTAGGCGCGCCGCGCGGATCGCCGGCGGGGGCCCTTCCTTCTGCTGAGGTTCAGACTCTGCCGGTCTGGGGGCTCCCGCGACGGTCCGCGCCGCCGCCTCGCTGCGAAGCGTTGCATTCTCACTCAACAAACGCTCGTTCAAAGCCTTCAAGCTCTCAACTTCGCTAGTAAGACGCTCGTTCATGTCCATGAAATACTTTATTCTTGACTCCATCTCATCCATTTTAGCCTTTTTCCTGTCGCGTGACGTCTGTGCTGCCACGCGGTTTTTCAATTTCCTGATAAACAACGAACTTCTGATAAATCAATCAAATATGCGAACTTACGCTTATTGAATGTTCTAAATATCGATTATCGTTTCTGTACTTAAACGGGCGAAAAGGTCAATAGTCTTTGTTATAACCATGGACGTATATAACATTGTATTCTGAATAATAGTGTATCATAAAATTAGTCTTCAGATATAGTGTTTACATATCCATGACAACAGGAAATTTCTAAACGTTGCATTCGGAAGTCCAACATATCTTGAGCTTTCAAAGATAAGTAAAATGACACGTAGTAAAAAGAACAATATAAGTTTTTACAGAACAATCACTCACTTTCTTTGCATTTTTTCCTCCCATGATAAATGGTCCAGGCGGCGTTTTCTTGACGGAGCTGGAGAGGTCACATCGACCACCACCTTTGATTCCATCTCCATCCCGTCCATCGCCAGATAATTATTCGGCACCCTGATGATTATTGGAGCACTCATATTGATCTTTCTAAGCGCAACTAAGAAAACACTCCACTCTTGCTTCACGAACTAATGTCTCGTCACCATGCTATTCCAAATATTTGGTAGCAATATCAGCTATTTGTTAGAGCAATTTTATATTATGATAATTCCTCGCATGCGAGCTTAGAACGATTGCGTCGTACATGCTGGAGTTCATAACGCGTAATAAATAATTTTCTAGACTCTCGAAAATGTGTATGTGGTGCTTTCGGATTGGTGAATAATTTCATAGGGGCGGTAATGACGCGACGGTGACTGCATGCGTAAAAAAGACAACATGGGTAAATCTCGTGAGCAAGACAGAGACAGTGTCACCAAAAAGCTAGTCACCGTCACCAAGTGAGATAGCACTATATACCCGTTTACTATTTATTGGTATAAAATAAATAAGGAAAATTTGGTTCATGAAAGTAGGGTGGGGTCGATGGGAGAACTAATATTTTTATAAGGGTAAGAAACCCTGATATTGCAGATGCATGTATTTTTGTGGGCATAAAAATCTAAAACAAATTGTGTCAGCCATCTATGAATTTACATAAACTCATAGGTAACTATTTCACCATAGTACCATTGATGACTTTTTTGCCGGTGGTATATAGGTACCTACCTAGTATTTAGCCATCATTATAACGTAGTTAGCCATATATGATGCAAGATCTGTGAAAAGTGTGTAATGGAATAATGAATGAGTATTGATAAACTATTGTATTATTTGTATTACTAATACTATTGAGTACGACCTGTACGACATTCTCGACGAGTGGTGAGGGAAATAACGAGGGAAGTGGTAGTGGGCAGAGACGTAGTATGGCTACTATGGTTCAACATAACCATAGTAAAAGGAAACAAGTACACTGACTCAGACCACGGGGTCTGATAATTACCTACGCACGCTGAGCGGGTCACTTTTAGTTTATTTAATCGTCATAAATACAGAGCTAGTTTTTATATACACAATTAAAATAATTTATCTTTAAACTTGTTTCTCAGTCGTTACGTGCGCACCAATATTCAATGTACTTTGTGGGGCGCACCTTTAGCAGTTTTCAATTTTGTTATTGTGTGCGTACGGCGACTCGTAGGTACTAGCACGCACCCATGCAAACCGCGCTCAGTTCGTTTGTATGAAGATAACTTACTTCTTTCCTTTTACTATGAACAAACAGGCCTTAAAACGGGCCATTCGCGTTGCAAGTGTTGCAATAGTCCTAAGCATAATGTGCGTGCCGTGTGGGGCCGGCTGTGCCGTGTGGGGCCGGCTTTAGAATTGTCCCACCCCTCTCCACCCATGGGAGTCGTAAGAGCCGACTGAGGGAATACCGAGGGAGTGGGCAGCAGCACTCCCTCAAGTATTAACAACATCCACTGCGATCGCCAACCCGCCTGCCAAGCGTGGCGATTACGGCACTATCCCCCATTCTTGGGGAGGCCTATGTCCAGCAGTGGATTTTAGAAGGCTGATGGATGGAAGCATAATATACATGGATTTTGATCTGTATTTTAGCAATTTACATGCTCTGCTACTGAAAAAATTATTAATGAAAGTGGAAAATGAGAGCTTCACTGTGAGCAGGATACGAACCTGCGTCCCATCTAATCCAGGGAAGTGCTCTAGATCGCTAAGTTATCGCAGTCACCTACTGACGACACCCAATTTCCACTTCACATTTGTTTTAGATGTCTTTAGGACGCACGCTACATATCGAAAATTCATATTACCCGATGGCACGATTTTTTTAAATATTTGGATCTGTAATTTAGCACTAGACATGCTCAGCCAAACCCATTTATTCTAAGGATTATGCTCGGCCACACTAACGAAAAACGCCCTTAATTATCGTTATTATGTATGTTTGACGTTGTGTAGAAGCCTTAATGTGAGAACTACATTCACATTGCATTTGATGATAGGCGATAACTCCCGTGGCGGCACATTATAGAGATAAGCTGAAAAATAACGCGTTGAAGCGGCCACACTACGTTTATCAATGTATTCCGTGAGCTATCTTTTGAGTATTAATGTTCTGTGCTCTCGCCACTAGTAGACTGGGTGCGTTTTAGTTTCTCTGTCTACGACTGGCTGCGAGGTTAGCTTCTCTGTGGGTTAGCTTGTGAAACTCTTTTATCCTCGGACCGGTAGTATACTTAGTCTATGCTTTTATCTGTTCTGTGCTGTGAAGTAATAGTGGTTAAAATAGCACATAGCATCTTATTTGTACTCAATGAAAAGCGCATGCTTTAAAGATTCTCACTTGGTGCTAAAAATAGCACCCTACTAACGCGAACTAACGAACGATAACAAAGCATGCTGTAAGCTGTGCAAGTGAGTACCGAGTGCTAGCGAGCTACGCGAGCAAATAGTTAATTAGCAAATACCATAGTCAGTCAGTCAGTCAGTCATCGCGTGCTAGTCTTTAGTAATATACTCTTTGCGTGCTAGCGCTCGTTGTAAGATGCATGCGATTTCATGCGTTACGCGCTATTTTCGCTGGTACACACGAGTTCCTTATTTCTGATTCTCCCAGTCGCATGCTAATACACCTCTGCCTACCTCTTCGGGAAATACAGGCGTGATGCTATGTTTTTTTTTTACTGTGCTATCAATATAGCTGATTTGAATACTGTGAACGCCATAGATGAACGCACTCCGCACAGCTAACTACATGAATCAATAGATATTTGCATCACTTATGATCAACTGAATGAATAACGTCGTTCGTAACCAAAGATTTAAAAGAGTTAAAGATTTAAAAGAGTGATTTAAATCTTTCGAAGAAAAGGATTTATAAATCCCTTTTCTCATTGGTGATTTAGTTTGCGCATCTCTGGTGTCAATAGATCTTTTTTTTTTAATTTGTTTAAAGGCATTGGCAGAACCATCAGCCTAACAGTAACATAAACATTATTCTCTGATCACAGGTAAGTTTAATTCATAGAACAAGTCGTAGTCGAAGTCAGTCATATAAAATTTGTCAGTCAAGTCAAAGTCCCACTCCAGTAAGACGATGGCGACCTTACTGAAGCTTCTAAGAAGTTTTGGAGACAACAGGAAAAAACACGTTATGTCGCACTACATCACTTGCCAACACTTATGCACATACACAAATAGTTAATAAGCAAAAGGCCACCACTTTTACACATTAATACTTGAAATAATACAAATTTAGGAAAATAATGCAGAGCAACGACATGATCTTCTTCGTGTTCCCGCCAAAACTCAGTCAATAGTCAGCTGTCAGCACAGACTAGGAAGGCTGTCAATATCACTGTCAATGTCAAACTTGTACAGAAATGTCAGAAATGTGATTGTGAGGTTTGTTTTTGAGTACCTGCAAAAAAATCTGCATTCTGCAATTCGGTTTTTGGTATTATAAAATAAAATCTTGTTTGTTATCGATATTCGATAATCGACGCATAGGCTTGAAGAAGTATAAGTGTATTACTATTGTTTACTGATTTGCTTTAGTGCAGAATGGCGTCTACAAGTGCTGACTCGCAGTCGTCTATCGCCCAGAAGACTTGGACCATGGCAAATAATATAGAGACTGTATCTAGTGTTGATGAGATATATCGTTATGATAAAAAGCAGCAACAAGATATTCTTGCTGCTAAGCCATGGGACAAGGAGTAAGTTACTGTTAGTCAGTTGTCGAAGTGAGAGTGAGGGCATTGCAATTTTAAACAAAGAATTAACGATTATTATTGTTTCAGCCCACATTTTTTCAAAGATATAAAAATATCTGCTTTAGCATTATTGAAAATGGTAATGCACGCTCGTTCTGGAGGTACTCTAGAAGTTATGGGTTTACTTTTAGGTATTATTAATAATTTATTATAATATAAATACATAGGTACCTGTTTTAGTTATTGCTATAATCGTTGCTTTTATATAAGTAAATTTTAAATTTATATTTTAATCCATATTTCAGGTAAAGTAGATGCAAATACCATGATAGTAATGGATTCATTTGCGTTACCAGTGGAGGGTACAGAAACTCGGGTGAATGCTCAAGCACAGGCATATGAATACATGACTGCATACATTGAGGCTGCTAAACAGGTAAACAGTTAAATATTCCTACAGTGCATGAAGAATTAAATCATATGCATTTAGCTAAAAATAATAAGGTACCCTATTAACATTACACTATGAGCATGTATGATACTTATTTTTCTACAGATATCTTATGCTGAACTGTAGGAAGCACAATGGATAATTAAATAACAAATCTGGTTGTTATTCTAATTTTCACTTCTGAAGGATATTGTCTTCTAAGAGGAATGCTAGTCACCATTGCTCTTTATTCATTGTTTGCTTGCCCTTATCCCTATTTAAGGCATACATACTGCCATGTTTTGTTCTCCCATTCGTCACTATTAGAAATTATGAACTAATTAGTAATAGTAAATAATTCATATTTACTCGTCCCCTGCATGTCATGTCTATAACAAGCCAGGCAATTCTATTTTTTGTGATTGGCAATACTATCAGGCTTCCCCATTTATAAACATTCTTTATCTTCTCCATTCTAAATACTCACACAATCATTTTAGTAGCATACAGTTGTTCATCTATTCCCATGTTCTTCTTTTATGGTTATGTTAACTTGGTAGATCAATCTGTTTTTGATATTTTTAATGTATAACAGCATGTTACAAACTACCATGAGATTTTAACACTGAAGGAAACCGCCTCATTAACATAGCATCACGCCTGTATTCCCCGAAGGGGTAGGCAGATGTGTATTACACACCCACTTGCCTCATTGGTGCATGATAACTAATAAATGCTACAAGAAATGTTTTATAATTATGAAAAATGAATTGGCTTCAGTGAAAAACAAATTATATGTATATTATATTATAGTAGGTATAGTATTATAGTGAAGTATCTTAGTAAAATTAAATTTTGTAAAACTAACATGTTTTATATTGAAATTTAATGTGGCTTGTACTTACAGTGAGTATGATGTTATTAAATTGAAACTACATTGTCAGGTTGGTCGTCATGAGAATGCCATTGGTTGGTACCACAGTCATCCAGGATATGGTTGCTGGCTATCTGGTATTGATGTCTCTACACAGATGCTCAATCAGAACTTCCAGGAACCTTTTGTAGCTATCGTCATAGACCCTGTGAGAACTATCTCAGCTGGCAAAGTGTGCCTAGGTGCTTTTAGGACCTATCCTAAGGTAAGTACTCTTTTTTCATACTGACCTAACTCTGAATATAAGATTATATTCCCCTTCTTTTATTGATCATAATTTGATCAGAGGTTTTTATATATAACAAATAATTTCTTGCACTTCTCTCAAAATAAGTCTATTTCACTACTAAGACTATCTGTTATGGTAGGAATTAATTAGTAACTAGAATTTTAAGAGCCTCATAAAGTGAGAAAATGAGGAATCGAAAATAATAGTCACAAACAGATGATTTCAAATTTAACACAGTATTTATTTATATGGCTAAGCCTAAGCATGTCAAATGCTTAAAAATATATTATAAAAAACTATATGGTTGTCTGTAGTCTGTTTACGGACGATAATTTTACGTGATAATATGTCGATAGATGCATCACAAGCAGGCCGGTCGTGCCTCTATCGCTTGTTCCGCGCTTTCGCTTGCACGCTCAACTCAAGCAGCTCATTACGTGGGACTTAAACATAGCTGGCGAGTCGTGGGTGTGTAATACACCTCTGCCTACCCCTTCGGGGAATACAGGCGTGATGCTATATTTGTTTGTTTTCTATTTCCCATGTTTTAGCACTACCGTCATTTAATGCAGGTATAAAAATAATAAAGAAAGTATTTCCCTTTCTGGTGCTCTAATTGTCTATGGATAGAGGCCAGGAGTGTGGTGCATTAAAGCTTACTATAAATGACAGAAATACATCTTGTCTTCATTTCAGGGTTACAAACCAGCCAACGAAGAACCATCAGAATATCAAACAATTCCTCTCAACAAAATAGAGGATTTTGGAGTGCACTGTAAACAGTATTACTCTTTAGAAGTATCTTATTTCAAGTCGTCATTAGACCGCAGACTATTGGACTCTTTGTGGAACAAATACTGGGTCAACACTCTTAGCAGTTCGAGTTTGATCACCAACGCTGACTATACCACAGGTCAGATCTATGACTTGTCTGATAAGTTGGAGCAGAGTGAGGTTTGTCTGGGTGAGTGTACAATTAATTTATATGATCTTTGTAATACTTACTGTTGACAAAAGTTACTTTCTATAAGACTAGCCTTTGCCCGCGGCTCAGCCGCAGCCAAAAGCTAGTTTTTAGGTAATATCTCAGGTTCCTGATATAGTAACGGGATACAATGTATACCACTTGTTAAGTGTAATCAAGAGCTATCAAACAAAAAAAGCTGCATCAAAATCCGTTCAGTAGTTTTTGCGTGATGCGCGAACAAACAAACAGATAAACAGACAAACGGACAAAAAATCTAAAAAAAATCGTTTTGTGTTTAGACACGCCTATATAGCTTAAATCAGACATTTTTCTCAAATATCTTAAATGGTCAGACATAACTCTGTTACAGCCATATAATAGTATAGATAATATTGAATTCGTGGCGTAGTCGGTAGTGTAACTGACTTCCGTGCTCGGTCGTGGGTTCGATTTCCACGCAGGACTTGTATGATGAACACAGATATTTGTACTGTGTCTCGGTATTTTCTATTATAATTATGTATTTACAAAAAAAAGTAACATTATGTATTATATCCGTAATCTGGTACCCATAACACAAGTGTTAAGCTTAGTTTGGGACCAGGGGCGTTGTGTGATATGTCCGTGAATATTATTACTATCAATTCGGACAGGTAGCAATATAATGTGTAGCAACGTCTCGTGAATTATAGATACAAATTCTTTGACGTGTGTCTGTTATTAGGCTGGGACTACATATTTTTCAAGCCCAACAATATCTGATCCATTAAAACGCGTATATTTACTTTCATACCGAGCAGGTCGTGGTGGCTTCATCGTGGCAGGTACGGATCCACACGAGAAGCGCACAGAGGACAAGTTGGGCAAGGCTACGAAGGACGCGTGCAAAACAACCATCGAAGTGATACACGGTCTCATGGCGCAGATGATCAAAGATCGACTTTTTAATAGCGTCAGCGGAAAGCCTGCACCACCAACGCCCATGATCGAGTGATTGTACTTCAAATGCTAATCAATTTTTCTGTAACTTAATATTACAAAATAAACTATAAATATAAATGCTATATTGTGTCAATATTATCATATTCACAAAAATGAAACCAAAAATTGATTATATAAACATTCTCAAATATTTATTAACCAATTTACATAAATCATTATAATCATTATGTACATGTTTCACATAGCTTTAGTTATACACAAAATCAAACATCTCATATTGTGGAGGGCCTTCTATTTAATTAGATACAGTAAAATGAAGCACCAAATTGACGATATAATATTTTGCCAAGCTCTTTCTTTACATAGTCAAAAATAAAATATGTGCATTCAATAACTGTGAACATGAATGCCTCGGTAAATATAAAACTGCTAGAGCATGTGCAACTATACTTTCAGTGACTTCTGAAATACTATTACATCTAAATTTGCATACTCCCTAGAATAATTATGTTGGTTAGTCAATAACCTAAATATAAATAGGACGAAAATAATATAATAATAACTAATATCTAAGTTAGGTGTATCAGCGACGCCGTAACAACGAAATTATCCATGATTTGCGTAACTATGGTGTGGGTATGGATTTCTTACAATATAAGAAACTAGTATAAATTTTGAAATTTGAAATACATTCGATCTCAACAAATACATTATTGTAATGGTTTAAGAATGGTCTAGCTATAAAACTTATTGGAAATTAAATAATGTTTTCAAATACAATGGCGAGCAGAAAATCAAGGCACGAATTCAAAAACAATTTATACAAACTTGAAATGACTTACAGGTTATCATGCGTGTGACTAGATGTTTCAGCTCGACAATGTATTTTTACTACCTTTGTACCTACAAAACCATTGTTCGGCAAGTACGCTTAGTGCAATATCACACGAAAATTATCATAGTAGTGATTTTTATATTTTATTAAGTACATTCCATACAGCCCTCCAATTCACAGTTTGCTTAATACAAATCGTTTATACACACCATCTGGATTAATGTACAGTAACGTCAAGTTGATTTACAATTAATAAAATCTCAATGGAATTTTGGGAAATATTCGACTCAAGACATGAATACATATACTGAGAAAGCCTCGGAAGTTAATCGAGTTCTGTTCGTATTTATCACAATAGTAATACAATTAATTGCTATTATAATACTGACGCACTGTGTCCAGACTTCAATTAAATATATATGTAATTTAAGAACCACTATAGCAAGCTGTATACCATTTTTATTTGATATAAATATGATCAAAAGTAATCCAATACAGTTTTACTGAAACCTATTTAAGTATATAAAAAAAATATATATATGTATTCGGTTTAACTGTGAAGTTTCTATACTTTAATAATTTCATATTAATATTAGACTGTTGACTCCAGCTCATTTAAATAAGATTGACTATACTGATGATTAACTCTAAGATATGCATCACCATACATCACTTAATATAGGCCTTAAAAAAACAAAATATAACAAGCTAATTTCTGACAATAACAAACAGTCCAAACAACAATTCAAACAGTACTTGCATACAAGATTTATAACACTAAAACATTGGAATGTTCCATGAATCTCAAATAAACAAACTATGTCTCCATATGATAGGCTATTTATAGTCCAATAGTTGAAAATCACAACATTTTTAGTATATCAGTGGGTTCATAGACGCCGATGTCCACATAGTAACACACATACATTATTATTTAGTCCTAATGCAATAGCGGTGATGTCCATCCCTATCTACCAGACCCACATTCCACTGGAAAGTGTCTGATACAAATCTAAGGCTTTATGGTTCAATATCTACGTCACTAGGCAGATCAGGTAAGAACAGCAGAACTGTTCTAGTGGCTTAATGGCCAGGATCTGAGGGAAAATTAGTGGTACACATATCCAGGGGCCGGCTTAATAACAATATATATATATTATATATATAGGTACATAAATGAATCCCTATTTCCCTTGCTCGACCCTACCGTACCGATTTCATTAGTTTTTTTTTTTAAGTTTTCTAATATTTTATTGAAGGTTCTTACGGAAAAGAAAAATTTCAGAAAATCTATCTATTTTAACTTCGCGCGTCTTACAGTCTTCATGTAATTGAATATTCATAGCTAAGACAGGACAACGTCTCTTGGGTCAGCTATAATAATAATTTAACAATATTTATACCAGCCCTGGATAGGAGGATTTCGATGTGATGGCTCACCAGATGGTAAGCGGTTACCGTAGCATATAGACGCTAGCAACATCAGAGGAAAGGTGAAGGTGAAGAATAATAAAGGAAATGATTTTAATGCTGATGTTTGTTTAGCTTCGCATAACAGTATGCCGATTTTGTAGTTGTCTTGTAGACATACTTTTATGCATTAAAGAGGCTGACTTTTTCTCGTTTTTGTCCCTTCAATGTACTTAAATATTCTTGATAAAAAAAGCCCTTTAGAAAAGGCACACAATAAATATAGAGTAGGTGGAAAATTTACAATGAGCTTGTTTATAAGTTCATATCAATTTTATGCAGTGATACCATTTGTATACTAAATTTTATTTTCTGATATTTTGATAAGGACTGACTATTTGGTCAGTCTTTATGGGTAAAATCACCGTCATTTGTGATACAATGTGATCACTGATTGTGGATAAAAATAATATATAAATTAACTAGTTGGTGGTACGTCATAAAATATTGATTCATTTACCCTTCCCGAAATGCAATACTTTGAACGGTGTCCAATGGCGAATGGGGGAAGATTGGTTTGACACGACATGCGCTAATTTAACAATCTTGTAGTGAGCAGGTAAGGCTTAACAAAAAAAAGCCGGTCGACCAAACTGAAGATCAACAACGGCACTGTCATTACATCCAAAGATGAGATCTTGGGAGACGCCCCGTAGGTTCTACAACAGACAGCTATACAAATCGAAAGAATCCTGTTGTCAAATTGGTCCGAAACCCCGAAGACAGTTCACATTTTTGTCCATTGATTATAAGGTTCAGGTCATTAATTGTTCGAAAAATAATTATACTCTACTAGTGGAGCTGTCTATAGAAACAGGAATGCAGAAGTTATAGTAAACGGGATTACATCCCGTTTACTATAATTTCTGCACAATGTCTGTTTCTTGGCGGTCCAATATAATGAATAAAGTATATGATGCACTTTAATCCTTATTTTCTTGAGCTATTTGTAAACATAATCACTTAATTTCTTCTTGATTGATATATAACACACAATCAATGACCGAGATCAGCACTTCACTACATTCAAACAAGTGTTATTCGAAATGGTTAGTCTAGGTAGTTCATGTCCATTTATAACCCACTTGTCGGTGTTGCCCACTGTTGGTGTGTTGCCCACTAGTAAGCGCGCGTGGACAGCTATAGGCAGTAGCCGGGCGGTATGGCCACTCGTCAGTTGAACAGGTCGGGTGGAAAGTTGTTCACTTCCGCTTGCTCAAGTACTGGGGAACCGTCGACGTTGTATGAAACTCGTATCCGCAGTCGCAATGGCGTCTGTAAAAGTATAAAAAGGTAATATTTTATTGTATGTTGGTACAGAAGAATGAATGGCCCACTTTTACTGAAAACTCTGCTACTCTCTACTCACCCTGGATGGATTAGCAATCTTGAGCACTTGTGTGATTTCACCCTGTGGCGGTAGTACTGTTCCTGATGGTGACATCATGTCTAACTGTAAAGCCTGTAACATAAAAGTAAATATATATATATATTCACCAGATTACGGATATAATACACATATTACTTTTTTTTTTGTAAATACATACATATAATACATAGAAAACACCCAGACGCAGTACAAATATCTGTGTTCATCACACAAATAAATGATATAACTATATAATCATGATTTCAGTAACTTACATAGTATAAAACAAAGTCAACTTCTAAAACACTCAACAAATAATTTATTTTTGAAGGATTTTATGTATTATACATGCATTTTACACAGCACCCGTAAGCCGAAACGGATTACTAGTATTCTTTAAATGTTGGACATTATCAATCTATCGACACACTTCAATCAGTAGCAGCTATGATCCAGAAGCTGCATAGGATGGACTAAGAATTTAGAGTAGCAACAAGCAAGTAGCACGCAGTACAGGACGATTTGTTGTAACAATTGTTTAAACAAGTATACTGACCCTAGGTACAGCAGCCTGGAACAAGAACTCGTTGAGAGTGGACGTGGCTGTGGAAGTGGCTCGCATGGTCAGGGTAACATTGTCACCTCCGCGCTGGACCCCAAATACAATCCGGAGACCATTCTTGTCTAACGCCGTTATTGTTGGGAGGTCTGCAATAAAAAAAAAATGATGTGAGATGTCGTGGTACGCCAGACAGAAGTGAAGCTTACAATTTGTATGAATATTTATTATAACTGCTTATGGCGGTAGACACGGCCCACCTCATGGTACGTGGTAACTGCCGCACATGAAGTCAATAACGCTCACGCATTGCATTTCATTTCTGAAATGGGAATTCATTTAAATGGACGGCAGACAGCCGTGAGCCGTGTGCCGGAGAACCCGCTACAACCAAAACACACAAGCTATTTCAGGGTCACACGGCAGACCACCGAAGGAATGTAACATAGTTCCAGTGGCCCGCCAATAAAGGCGGAGAAACGGCACACGGCCGGTTTCTTAAGTGGGTGAAGGCCCCACACTACCCTGTTCGTTGCCCCGAACGACGGGGTGTGCGGCTAGGAACATTTTTTCCCGCCTTAACAAAAAAAAATGGTCACACGGCAGACGGTGGTACCGATCTGCTCGGACCCGATATCAAAGGAGTACTCGCACTTGGTAGCTAATCCTACCACCAGTAAGTATTAGAAGGAGGTTAAGGAAGAGGCAATCTATTCTCCAGAGACATTAGTAAACCTTAAAGAACAAATTATTTGTAAGTGGAGCAAAAAAGCTTTCAAAAAAGGCGAGTAGGATTCAAACCTGTCCCATACAATTCGGGGAAATGATCTGGACCGCTAAGCTATCGCAGTCTCTTAACGGCGACTCCAAATCTCCACTTCACATTTATTTAAGATGTCTTTATCTTTACGACCTCACGCCACCTATCGGATGCATTTACATACAATATTCCACTTTCACAAATAACTTGTTCTTTAAAGTAGCTGAGCATGTCAAATATGTCAATTGGTAAAATACAGATCAACTTACTTACTTATCATCACGCCATTTCCCGTGCGGGGTAGGCATAGAGAACAGAATGTCAAGAGGCTCTATTCTTGCATACATCTCTCACATCCTCAACATTCATAACTCTCTTCATAGAATAGCTGTTACGTACGGCTTTGCCAGTAGCTACACAGAGTACTTTTCTCAATGCGTCGGGAGTGACGTAATCGATATAGGTAAAAAAAAAAAAATAGTAGCAGCTAGATTGTGAATCAGAATTAATTTATTAGAGATTCTTACCTTCTGTGGCGGGTACTTGCGCCAGTGCAGGCGCAGAGAACAAGTCGTCGAGTAGGAGGGTGGAGGGTGGTTGTGCAGCGAGGGTGGGCGTGGGTGCCATGCCCAAGTTATTGTTGAGGTTGGACACGGGGGCGCTCGGCGTTAGTTCCAGTCCACTCAGGAGGTCCAGTATGTCCTGTTGAATTGACATCTCCAGTATTTTTTTTTTTGTTCTTATCTAGTTGGACTAGTCTAGGACCTAGACGTAAACAGTAACTGTTGTTCATGGGCAATCGGGCATAGCCGTGCAACTGTTTACCGTAAATTTATATAGTACTAGCCTTTGCCCGCGGGTCCGCCTCCGCCAAAAGCTAATTTTTGTATCTCAGGTTTCTGATATAGTAGCGGGATAAAAAGTATACCAGTTTTTAAGTCTAATCATGAGCTATGAAATAAAAAAGTAGCAGCAAAATTCGTTCAGTAGTTTTTGCGTGATGCGCGAACGAACAAGCAGACAAAAAATCTAAAAAAAATTGTTTCGTGTTTATTCACGCCTATACAGCCTAATACAGTATTTTTTTCGTAAATATCGTAAATGTACAGACGCAGCTCTGTTACAGATTTATAATAAAAATATGTGTGATCAACAAAATACTTCCTTTTTTGTTTTTTAACACTTTTACGGTCCCACTATTTGGTACAGGCCTCCTCTCATAGTGATTGGAATTTAGGGCTACCACTATGACCGAGTGCGAGTTGGCAGATTTTGTAAGCCGTCGAGAAAATCTGTCATTTTTTTTACCACGTAAAGTGCTGACGGTAGATCATAAGGTTACACAGAAAACCACATACGAATTATAAAAATTAATACACTCACATTGCTGGTAGTATTGTTGTTGCTAGGGGGTGGTAGCGACTGTTTGTGGTCTACGTCGCCGTTCGTTAGGGAATCCGAGCCAATAATTAAATCCAATAGCGCATCCTGTCAATAAATATATAAACATGAAATTACATATTTAACAAAAACTAGTAAAAGTGCCCGAATTATTTGATTATAATATCAGGTTTTGTCAGGTTGTCACGTACATCCTTCTACCAAAAATAGTCGCCTTTTACGACACCCGCGGGAAATTATGGGGTGGGTACACTTGTATTCTTATCTTTCACCACACGGAATAATGTTTCTGTAATACCGAGCTGATATCTGTCCGAAAACGTCGGATTGTTATCTCATCGGATGACATAGTGGGAACAGTAAGCGCGCTTGTTTGCGATTTTTTGCAATACAGAGATGACAAAAAAGCGATTGGCTCATCTGATGGTAAGCGGTCACTATAGCCTATAAATGCTGGCAATATTACGGGCACCACTCGGAGGTTTGGGCGTCTGGCGTGTTGTATAGATTTTTTTTTTTGCCGTGTGGTGCCGGCTTTAGAATTGTCCCACCATCCACGGGAGTCGTAAGAGCCGACTGAGGGAATACCGGTGGAGAGGGCAGCAGCACTCCCTCGAGTATTAACAACATCCACTGCGATCGCCGTTCGACGTTGAAAGGCTGATGGATGGATGGATGGTATAGATTTTACACTGTAGCTAGGTAGGATACAGACCTGGTCGGGTTTACTGTGCTCGGGACTGGAGTCTGACAGCGCGTCCCTGTCGAGGTCGTCGGGCGCGTCGCTCACGCCCGTCGCCTCCATGGGCGGCATGCGCTCTAACAACGCAGGTCGAAGATGCGCGTAGTTCCTGAAGATGTACATAATACAAAAAGTTAATTCGTCTAATGGCGACAAGAATTTTACAGAAGCTATGATAATACCTGTTTAGAGCTATGGAAACGAGAGGAACGTGAGTTATACTAGACAAGTTCTAACCTGTACAATTGTGACAATTCCACACCTCGCTGCTGCAGTTCTATGTGAATGTGAGACCCGAATGTGTCGATGATCACTCTTATTTTGCTGAAACAAAGACCAAATTTATTAAAAACGCTGTTTATTTTTAATTCCATCCATCCATCCATCCATCAGCCTTTCAATGTCCACTGTTGGACATAGGCCTCCCCAAGAGAACGCCACAACGAGCGGTCTCGTCATGGGGGATAATGCCGTAATCGCCACGCTTGGCAGGGGTTGGCGATCGCAGTGGATGTTGTTAATACTCGAGGGAGTGCTGCTGCCCACTCCCCCGGTATTCCCTTAGTCGGCTCTTACGACTCCCGTGGGTAGAGAGGGGTGGGACAATTCTAAAGCCGCTACGTTATTTAGGTATTTAAACTTATAATTTGGCACTCCTATTTATGTGATGCATGCAGTGGACAAGAGAATATGGGTTGCATCCGGTATGAAAAAAAAAGGTATACAAGATTTAACAAGTGCGGACTCACTCCTGGCTCGGCTGCGTGGTGAATCTCGTGGACAGTTTAGCCAACGACAGCAGCAGATACTCCTTGGTGGTGATAGACAGTTGCGTCGACCACAACAGCTTCTGGTATACGTCGATCACGTATTCTTCCGTAGGGCGCACAAAGTCATCTGTAATAATTAAGGGTTCTTCATCAGGATATTGTAATTCATTAGTTAGCATTTTTCTTCCTAAAGCACTTTCTGAAAAAATACCACCATCACTGAATCGTCATTTTGAACCCACATCTACGAGCCACATTTCGTATCACCCTAAAACTTACGTGTAGTGTAAGCTACCGCCAGGAACACAATGGAAGATGTGTGTTTGTGATTAAAATAATCAGATCGAGAATTAGGTGTGCCTGATAGGCAACTAACATATCTATAGTAGCAGCAGAATGGTCCTCTGATGAACTATCAATTAAATCCAATAACAATGTACTTGTTGAATATTTATACATATTTTAGCATTTGACATGCTTAGCACTCTATATTTTTTTTTTAAGTATGAATGTGTTATCGAAATTAGCAGTCAGGAGCAATTGTCACGATGGCTGAATTGGCAAAGCATCTGGACGGTCCAGGAGATGCAGGTTCAAATCCTGCTCGTGACTGTTATTTTCGATTTCACATTTTTCTCTTTGTGTTTAATGTATAGAGCTAAGCATGTCAAATGCTAAAAATATATATAAATATTTATAGGGTTTGCGTGATTATTAGGTAAAAATCTTAATTGTAAAATTAAGTTTACCTGGTCGGTATAATGTATGAAAATACTTCCGACAGATGGCGCAGGCGTCACTCAAAGACGTTAAGTATGAATGTGTTATCGAAATTAGCAGTCAGGAGCAATTGTCACGATGACTGAATTGGCAAAGCATCTGGACGGTCCAGGAGATGCAGGTTCAAATCCTGCTCGTGACTGTCATTTTCGATTTCACATATTTCACTATGTGTTTAATGTACTTGTTGAATTCATAATAATTCAAGTTTCGAAATTGATAGTCCCGAGCACACGTCACGATGGCTTAATTGGCAAAGCGCCTGGAGATCCAGGAGAAGCAAGTTCAAATCCCACTTGCGGCTACCATTTCCGATTTCCCATGTGAGGGTATATTTATATGGCTAAGCAAGTCAAATGCTTAAAAAATATATAGAATTAATAACAATTCCACATTGTTTAATCAAATGTGATCCTGTTAAATATATAGGTATTAAGCTCACCGACGCCATCTTCATCGACCATTGATATAGCATTGCTGGCTTCCGAGACTAATAGGTCACCGTATTCACCGATAGTCCACGTAGCAACCTGCGAACAGACGGTCATTGTAAAAATTCTGGATGGGTTGCAGGTTTAAATTTTATTCGCAGAGTGAGGAAATCTATACGCCCACGAGACTTTATAGAAGATAATTGTATATTATTATACTAGGCGGAAATCAGTTTCCAATCACAAATATGGAGTGGGATAAGTGGGATTATAAGAACTTATACAAAAACGAAATTATGTATCCAATAGTTTATACACAAGATACAAGATCTTATTTATACACACTCTATGAAGCTCTTCCATTTTCTACTCCTAATTTAAAGTGACCACAGTGGAAAATAAACTGTCACACTTTGTCACACTTGCCACAGGGTTTTGTTTAGTTTGCATTTTGCCTTCCAAATTGATACTGGTTGCTTAATTAAAAGTTAAGTAGTTAGAAATTGGATTACAGTATATCTTTTTAGTTCATTACAACGGTCAGTCTCGAAAAGATTATCCACAATAAGAAAGTTACTAGTTATTACTAAGACAAAATTTGCGGAAATAAAAAAGATTACTGCTAGCGTGATTTGAAGTCAACTCGTGAAAGTTCATTCATTATCAGGTTATACAGCCCCTGATCGGTCGCCTGAATCACGCGTCGAAATCTCGACTAATCAGGAATCACGCGTCCGAGTTGAATGTCGTCGGAGTAGAATGTCGTAAGATGATCTTCCGGCGCCCCACTAATAGGCATGGAAGCTGCTGTGCGCTGTGGTTTTGTGGGTATTCCGGGCGCTGTGGTTTTGTGGGTATTCCGGGGAATCACGCGTCCGACTGTTTATCAATCAAAATGACTCGAAACCAAAGTTCGTCTAACATTTAGTTTTTCATTCTAACCAGGTTGTAGCCACAGTGATTAATTTCTATATCACATAGTTTTTATTATCTTATTGAGAGATTTCACGTCATTTATCGAATCTATTTGCATACATTGTTCCGTAGATTTAAAAAAACATAGCATCACACCTGTATTCCCCGAAGGGGTAGGCGGAGGTGTATTGCACACCCAAGAGGAGTCGAGCCTATTGCCGTCTACCGGGCACATTTCCAAACTCCTGGCTGCTACTGAGAATTATTCTTTATACGAAAAATCTCAATAGCACCGCCCGACCCGGAGATCGAAACCGAGACCTCCATGATCAGCAGTCGTTCACACTACCGCTGCACCACAGAGGTAGTTAATAGTTAACTTAAGTTTTCAGTAATTGTAATTGGACGACAACATAAGACATAAGTATAAGGACCTGTATGAGCGGCTGTTTCTCAGTTGCGTCTCCGGATACGGCAGAACGCTCCAACGAGCTCCAAAGGCGCATGGCCGCGTACGCCTGTCTCTCGGCCGCCGCGCCTGATATGATCTGCAGTGTGCTTGACACAGTGTCGTCGCGAAGGTAATTGCCCGCCTGTAATACAAAGAAAAACGTCAGACGTCATCTTACTGTCTAAGGAACGTATAAGTCCGTGTGGTGACAGACTAAGAATACAAGTGTCACCACCCCATTCTTTCCCACGGGTATCGTATGAGGCGACTAAGGGAAGTAAGCAATTATCATCCATTGCACGACTGGTGGTAGGGCTGGGTACCAAATGGGAGTACTCACTTGGTATCAGGTCCGAGCGGGTTGGTACCACCATCTCACGTGTGACCGGCCATGAAGCACATCGTTGCGTTTTGGCTGTAGCAGGAGATAGCCGTTTATTATTTCATTTCATATCTGTGAAATGAAATGGTGAGCAGCGGCTTGACAATACTCTTAGTATAGTTGAGTCCATGAGCGACGGTTACCATTTACTATCAGATGGGCCGTGGCTGGCGGCCACTACATGCAATAAAAAAAAAACAAGCAAATTAAGAGATTTCTTCGCGCGATAAAAATGATCGTGCGATGGTCCGACAGATGTTCTAATGAGTAGAGGTTTAGAAAGTACTTTAATTCCTTGTACAACATGGTAGCCCAGGCTTTCAAATAAAAAAATCAAATATTTAGAAAGTAAAACGAGAGCGATATCAATATGTTTTACTGTTTATCTCACCTTCAGCAAGACCCTAAACAATGTATCGAGATGCCACTTGAGATTGGGCGCGTATCTTTCAGCCGCGAGAACCATGGCGCTCGAGCAGTGCGCTTTAAACTCCGCGTCTGACCGCTCCAGGAACGCAAGCAATTCCTTCATCATACTCCGAATATTCTGGCCGTTGATTAGAGCAAAAGATAACTCCATTGCGCGGCGTCGGATGGACACATCTGGATCCTGAAAATTAAACAAAGCAATTAGAAAGTTTGCCTATTGTCTCTAGACTAAGTTTGCAACTTAGAATTGTAAGGTCCAGAATTCTAGATTTTTCCATCAGGAAATAATCAATAGCAGTTCAGCAGACTCCGTTGTCTGGAACTGCATAAGATTAAAATGCATTTAATGTAAAAAATATCATGATCCAGTCTTTGCTTTGCAACTCGTTCTGCATTCGAAATAATAGCAGTACTTATAGTAGGTCTGAGATGGAACTACCGAAAATACGAAAAAGAGCTAATTTTTTATCGTTTAGGTGTAAAAATTCTACCAATAAAGTAAAGTTCAACAGTTCCAGTGGTCTGGCAAAACAGGCGGAGACTGCACACGGCGGGTTATTTTAGTGGGACCTGCACTACCCTGCTCCTTGCCCAGAACGACAGGTTGTGCGGTTAGTATCATTTTTACCCGCCTCTACATACATCTATATGAAACACAAATTATATTAAGTACCTTTAAACACTCCAAAATGGTGGTTCTGTGCCTCTGCACAGCCGAAGTGTCAACATGCACGGTCCTCAGCAACGTATTCAAGGCAACATATCTGATATTCTTATCATTATTCAGCAGAAACCTTCCCAGTATGTTGATGGCGAGCACCCTCAAACTGCTCTCAGACTTGATATCCATAATGGACAGTACTGTTTCGTAGAGTATTGTGTTGCCAACGTTCTTGCTGGTCTCTGTATTAGTGGCCACTTGGGCGAGGATGTCGTTCATTGCTTCAGATGCCTCCGCGTCATTTTTGCCCAGTATTCGGAGTAGGCGCAGAATTTTAACCTAGAATTTTCGTTATAATTATTTTTTTCTAATTATGGAATATTGGTGAAGGAAAACATTGTGAAGAAAATTGTGCCTGAGATATTTTCTCAACAGCTTGTGAAGTTTGCCAACCCGTACTGGGCCAGCATGGTGGACTATGGCCTAATCCCTCTTACTATGAGAGCAGACACGTGCCCAACAGTGGGACAAAAAAATGAATGGAAAAAAATGGAACATAATTAATATTCAAAATATTACTGAAGAAGTTTCTAATATTACACAGGGAGTTGTAAAACTAATTATATTATACTTTACCTGTAGGAATGGATCAGACACACCGCTAACGTCATGTTCAGGAGAGTACCCCGCCAATATTAAGTTCTTCAATATTCTCACCAAATTCGGTACAATCTAAAAACAAACTCAAACCTCTTAATATTTGAACTGTCTAAATATAATATGTCGCTCAAGGCACATAAAGTATTGCAAAGCGATTCAAAATAATAGTAAAATTATTACACTCTGTTTCAAAAGAAAGTGTCCGATCCATACACAAAAAATATATAATGTTGGGCTGCTACATGAATATCAATAAAATGTAGAATAGTGGTATCTTCTTTAAGAGGTTATATAATTTTGAAAATCAAATGCCGTATCTTGTTGAATACTGCTCAATATTTTAAATCTTTGCTTATTGTTACCATATTTTATTAGTGAATCTTTGAATTTGTATATGACTGTTCTATACCTCATTTCAAGTTACAATGTTCAATTAAATACCTGTTTCAGGAGCGTAGAGAAATATTTCAACCTTAGAACGTCTCGCATACGATTTTGTATAGCGGTACGAGAACATCTACCCACTTAAGGCGCTCGTGAGGTTAAGTGCATAAGTCCCTATTATTCTGAATCCCTTTCGTGACTAAAAATTGTCGATAATGGGTTATATAATTATGATATAAAAGGCCTAAGTCTGTCAAGCCCTTCATTTGAAACGGAGTGTAATGTATCAGGCATTCTAAGTACTTTCGAATTTCAATAATATTAAAATAATTTTACAGGCTCACGACCACGATACGACAGCGATTACACAATACTTTACATCGAAATATTAAAATCAATATTTATATAAAAAGGCCGACATAAAACTAAATGTATATTAGTCACTTTAATTCTCAAGTGCTCAAATCATAGTATGGTGTGTATGAAAAGTTAGTTAAGGTAAATTGACTTGTTCTAGGTGGGTAGCCTGTATATTTTTATTTTTTTCATCAATTTTCTAATTTAATATTGTGTTCGAATGTTCATCTTCAACCTTCCCTAGATCCGGGCCTATTCGTAACCAGCGGCAATATTTTATTAGTATGTAGTGTTTATATTTAATTAGTAGTCGTAATTTTCCCAGAAATAGAGACCAGTAAGTGAATATTATCATTAGCGACATCCTTACATAGAAATACTTAGCCGGTACCCACCCAAATTTTGGATATTTGGTTATTTAACACTAGCTATATTTAACATTCCACAAAATTCGGAGTGTTCGGGACTGCTTAACAATGATGTTACTGAACGCTCCCGGCTATTCCCACAACATCCTGGAACATTCTGGAATGCTCTCGAATACACTCGAAAATTGCTCAATCTTTAACAACAAATTAAAACATTTTGTTTAATCTCAAAACAAAAAAGAACATGCGTTAGACCACAACATAGACCACCCACTTAGACTGCCCATAAAGTTAAAGATATAATATGTAAATAAGGAATTCATAAAGGAAAATATTTTAAAATAAGGATTCAAAAATAATATATTTTAAAATAACGATTCATAAAGATAAAGGATTCTCATGTTACTGAACTACCATATTACATTTTTATTTTTGTTATATACTAACTACAATGATCTCAATTGTATAATATTTAAATAATTGAAATATATATTTATAATGAAATTTCACAATAACTGCTATTATATGTGTAAAGTAAATGGGAAATGTTTTGAACTCTATCTACCTGCGATATATCGTCTGTTTTTGTAAGACGTTTTATTATTACTATGATGGTAAAACCTTGATGATTTGTCCCACGAAACATGGGAAAGCCTTAATGTTTGCAACTTGGGGTGTAACCAAAACTAATAAACATCATTTTAGAGGAGAACTGATACCTGGGTCAGTATGACCTAGTATCTAAAACGTTAAGGCTTCCCGAAGTGTACATAACCCAAATATATATACGGTTATATACCCAACACAATAACATAACAATCATGCTTGTTTTTGCGGTCTGATTACATCATACTTGATATTATCTGAATATTTTATCAGTTAACTTGTGTTGATATAAATATGTATTTTATTTAAAAGAAGTTTGTTTTTCTAGTTCAGACGCCCCAACGGCCCACTTGAAGTCGAAGAACAAACCATTTGGATATTTTTGCGAAACATACTAGCTCTTGAGCGTGTGTTATCATAAAATAGCATATTTTACTTTATTATGAGTTTGAATTTTTCCGTTCTACCACCCATTTGTTTAAGTGTTGAGGACGGGTCTTCCTTCAAAGTGAGAAGGGTTAGGCTGTAGTCCAATACGCAAGACTAATTCATGAAGGATTCTTGGAGAAGTTTCCCTTCACAAAACAGTGATAACTTGTAAACAAATACACACATAATATCTGTATAGATATGTGCCGTGCTAGGACTGGTAAATTGAGCTAGCCACTGTCTTTGCAGTCCTTAGTTAACCGTTGATCCGGGTTGGCAAACATCACAATCCGTAGAGAAAATCAAACGAAACGATCAAAATTCGTTGACTGGTGAGAGGTGTGTGCCGTGCGAGGTCTGAAGGAACCTCAGGCCTTGGACTGGGGATCAAACACGATACCACTGTCTTTGCAGTCCTTGGTTTTACCACTAGGCTACTGCACCGTCCACTGAAGGAATGTAATATGGTTCCGGTAGCCCACCAATAAACGCGGAGAGACGGCACACGGCAGTTTTCTTTAGTGGGTGAGACACTACCCCGTTCGCTGCCCCGAACGATGGGGTGTGCGGTTAGGAACATTATTGCCCGCCTTAACAAAAAAAAAATAAGGCTACTGCACCGTTTGTGTTAATGCTGACCTAGAAAGCTTTATTTCTGTTTAAGGTTGTACAGCCTGTCCCACTATTGAGCAAAGCCTCCTTTGTTAAAACTGTAAGTGTTAAATAATCAAGTGAAAGTGTGTTTCGTACGATGTAGTCAGACTGCAAATATTATAAAGTGCATGGATCAGCGTTTGTATGTTACCTCGCGCTGACCGCTCTCCTACGGGACAACACAAACAATAAATTAGTTATTATAGTACTATATTTCATACAAATAAATAAGTTATGACGTCACAAGATGCGTTACGATATTGATTATTTAAAGAATTTGTACTCTACTTCCACATTTGCGTTTAATGATGCCTTGTACTATGTACAAGATTGCTACATGGACGAAGTTTCAGTATAACCATATTGGCCGTTAAGTTTTCTCTCCGTTATTGCAAATAGACATTTTCTTTACGAAACAAATCGAATATAATTAGTGTTGTCGTTATTCCACTGGTACATCACTATAACTTAAACCGAAAAGTCATGAGTGTATTTAGAAAAATGGCGACACAACGCTATATTTTAACAAAGGCAATGGAATAGACTAGTATTTACAGGACCGGACTATACAAATAGATAGGCATATAAAAGCAATGGACTGCAATGGTGTGATCTTTTCTTGAAAAACACGTAAATAAAATTGATTTGTATTTTAGCACTTGACACGCTCAGCTACTTTAAAGTATCATATGCATCAGATAGGTGGCGTGGGTCGTACAGACAAATGTGATATGGAGATTGAGTATAGCCGTTGGTCAGTGCGATAGCTTAACGGCTTAGAGCACTTTCCCGGATTGGAAGGGATGCAGTTTCGTATCCCGCTCGCACTAAAGTTATCTTTTTCCACATTCACAAATAATTTGTACTTTAACACGTAAATAAACCAAGAAATTAGCACAAAGATTACAATAGAACTGAAGTTAGTATAACTATATAAATAGTGATACTACTGTACCACTTGTGTAGTCGAATTTAATATATCTATTAATCAATATATACTGACAGTATGCCATCGACTTATGAGATGAGATACCTACAAGATAGTGTGTGGTTCTATAAAGGCTCGTCTATCTGTGATCAGAATCTATGACATATACCATGTGGTAAATTTGTGGGGATTAAAGCAGTATGTTTCTACCTGCTACGTAAAATGCTATGTAGGCTAACAGACCGTGTACACATTTGCTATTGATATGATAAGAGTTGCGATAAGCGCTATGTGACAAGCCATGTGAATACATATAATGAATTTATAGCATAAACACGTTAAAATTTGTTCACAAGATAACGTAAAAAATATGTGCCGAATGCCAAGCATGCATTTTTACACGACACATTTCTTTACACCCACTTAAGGACACAACAACCAACCACTTAAGGAATAACACCGCAGTAATTTTCGTTTTAGTGCGTTAACTCGTTTTGATATCGTTTACTTTTTTTTTTGACGTGACAACGTCTTATAAATCGATAAACGCCGGCAGCACGCAAGAGAAAGTCCCACGTTCTCAAAAAATATATGGCGATCGATGCATTGTTTGATGTTCGCGCCCACAAGAGAGCCGCGGCCTGAGGAGCGTCTGCGGAAGGGAGGCGGACGGCCACGCTGCCGACCGACATCACATTCTTCGCCCGAACGCGTCTCGGGCAACACGCGTATCTCAAATATTGTATAGCAGCACGCCCGATCGTACATTTTTATATATACCATTCAATTTCTATCAGTATTACGTTTTGTGAAACTCTCAGAAAACATATATGACGTTATCACGTAAAATTATCGTCCGTTAACCAACTTTGCAGATAACCATATATTTATATTTTTAATATATTTTAAGCACTTGACATACATGATCATTTACCGAATACAGTGCTTAAATATGAAATCGAAAATGATAGGCAAGGATGGCAAACAAACATACGGTCCACCCGATGGACATTAGAAACGTACTCGTACGTAAGCATTAGTTCGGTATGTTTCATCCGTTTTTTTATTAAATTCATGCGTAATATCTGTATCGTCAGTGAACTCGTTACGTGGTGAGGAGAAAATGTTTTTTTACAAACAGGTTTAATGAACCGATCAAGTAAATTGGTGTCACAACTTATCGCGACGTTATAACATCATTATTTATTTTGTGTAAGTGTAACTATTATACGATATTAATTTATATTTAACTGTCGGATAACAAGTAATTACTACGAAATTATGCAGCCGGTGAATAGCATAAAATAGTAGAAGTTACACCCTTTAGGTATAAAATGTTAGCCAGAACAACATTTTATGGATCGTAATATATATATGCCTTGTTTTAAGATTGAACCTATAATACCAGGCGGCACTGGAGGTCTCCGCTCAAACCACTGACTACCGAAATCTTGTTTTTAAATAAATATCGTGTAGCACCTACCGTAGAGAGAAATTATTATAAATTGACAATTATTTCTATATTTACGGTTACGGCCCTAACGTATTCTGTATGAAAAAAAAACAACTTTTGTATAAAAACTACAAATACAAATATTGCTAACTTGACAACCCCTGCTTATGGATATAGATAACTTAAATACTCTTAACTTAAGTTAAATATTATGTTAGAAATATATAACCGGATATAACTCACGTTGTGGATCGATTTTGTCGTGCCCGCCGGGCCACTCTTTGAGACCGCTGCGCGCCTGATGATAAGCATCGAATATGCTCGAAACCCGGGTCGGAGTTATATCCGGTTATATATTTCTAATATGTATCAATCTCACGATAGTTTCAATACAATGAAATATTATGCATACATTATGTACAGTTAGACATTAAACGACGCCTTAATATGGTGAACGAGTTTATACTCGCTACTCTACATACTCACTAATATTTTTACAGTCGAGATAATCATGTTTCAGCAGTAAATTAAGTTATCGACTAAGCCGTTAATTAAATGACAAAGGGCAACATTTGGGGGACTGGCGCACTGCGGCCGATGTTAAGGCCCATTAGCTAATTATGCAGGTAATATTATAACTAGTGCACGAATGTGTAATTCTATTAGAAGTGCACTCTCTTTTCTCTCACTCTCTTAGTCCGATGAGAAGGCATTCCTGAACAACTGGAGAGAGCTCAGTCGCAGGATTAACGGCTGTACGTGCATTCCTAGGAACGGGATGGAAACAACACTAACTTGTAATTTCGAGCTGATATTGAAGAATTTCTTGAATGAAAAACTTTATGATAGTCCGACCAGGGATATGAACCCGAGACCACGTTATAAGCAATCAAATACACTATATACCGCTAGACCGAGTTCAGTGCTATAATACTAGTAACGAATGATCAAACATATTATTCTATTAATCTAGTTCTATAAAATTGAATCTATGTAATAACAATATACGGTTTAATTTAAATTAATACGGCGTTAGTGAAAATAAATTCGCACTTTATTACGTGTAAAATTAAGATGAATCTTACCTTTTTGAAATGGTTGAGTGTATCCGGGCTATTCTCGCACATCTCCGTTATTAGGGTCACACCAGTTATCAGCACACCTGAAGAATAATATGTAGATTCGATGAAAATACTTCAAAATATTTTATAAATATATAAAATCATACAAACAATCATCAAAATCGTTTTCGCGAAGGCGTGTTTTATCTCTGGACAGTTTTTAAGTATCGTGTATCTTTAATCAGCAATATTTCTTTGCAGATCAAGAAAATCTAATTTGGAAGATGCTTAAACTATTTACGGAATATTGCTATGTAATATAGTAATATCCGTCACTCAAAGGCCAATAAAAAAAAAACACGTTATTTAATATTCGGCAGTTAGTCACATGTATGCAGGGACTTTTTTCATATTCCTAACCGCACACCCCGTCGTTCAGGGCAACGAAGAGGGTAGTGTGGGGCCCTCACCCACTAAAGAAACCCACCGTGTGCCATCTCTCCGCCTTTATTGGCGGGCCACTGGAACTATATTACATTCATTCAGTGGTATGCAGAATAGCCTAGGAGTAAAACTAAGAACTGCATTGCTTGGTGAAGCAAAACAGCGCGGGGAAAACTAGGTGACCCTTGTCCTAGGTGAACAACAAACGCGTATACGACGCGACACGAAAATATCAAATACTTCGGACGATCCAAAAGTGCACGCCTCATAACCTTCATCTTTCACAATAAAATTAATTATTTGATAAGTAACTAGTAATGTATTGGTCTTACTAAGTAGTATTCAATAAATCACATAGATAGCGCTAATTTAAAAAAATACTCATGTCTTATACGCCATCTAGCGCTAATTTTAAGAAGTACTAGTATATTGGTCTATAGAAGTAGTTCTCACGAAATAAGGTATAGCGCTGGTTTTAGTGTACCACTGTGTCATCGAGTCGAGCGTAAATATTCACTATCTTTTTGTTTATTTAATAACAATTAAAACACATCGAATTAGACCGTGAAAAGTAATAGGACTCTATTCGTAATTATACTGAAGTTAAACAGAAAAGAAAGACTCGATTAGTAAAGTATTTCGGTCGTTATCGTGTTAACATACATTATCCGAACATACCTACAACACACGGACGTCCAACACACAAAACTTTTTTAAACTGTTTTTTAACTACATAGTTTTAATAATAAAAATGGCATTATAAATATCATGAGTGTTAAAAATAGTGTTTTTTTCTTGATATGTGTATGTACGAGGAGGGATCAAAAAGTAGTGAGAATGAGATAGAATATAATGACTGTTGAATACTTAATAATTTATTTTTCTACATAGTCTCCGAGCCTCTCTGCACACCGAGTCCAGCGCTTTTGTAAGGCTTCAAATCCCTTTCAAAAAAAAGTTTTGTCTTGGTCCTGCAAAAAGCTGTCCACGGCATCCATCACCTCGTTATCGTCTTCGTACCTGTTTCCCCTTAAGTATTCTTTCAATTTGGGGAACAGATAAAAATCGCTAGGCGCCAGATCTGGTAAATAAGGGGGGTGGTCAACCAATTCGAAGCCAGCTTGTTGAATGGCAGCCATCGCAACTGTTGACCTGTGCGCGAGTGCGTTGTCGTGATGAAACAGCACGCCACTTCGAAGTTTCCCTCTGCTTTTCTCTGTGATGGCATTCCTCAACTTGGGAACTAAAACTGCATATTGGCCTGTAATAGTGGTTCCACGCTCCAGGTAATCAATCAACAATATCCCTTCTGAGTCCCAAAATATTGAGGCCATAACCTTGCCAGCCGATGCCACGGCACGAAACTTCTTCGGGGTCGGTCATGATGGCCGTTTCCATTGCGAAGATTGCTGTTTTATCTCGGTATCAAAATTATGGACCTATGTTCCCTGTTTCGTCCATTGTTACGAAACGAGACAAAAAGTTTTCAGAATCTTCTTGAAACTTGTCCAACAGTATCTTCAAAATGTCAAGTCGATTTTGTTTCTGACTGTCGGTTAACATTCTCGGCACCCATCTTGCGGAGACTTTTCTCATATTCAAAGATTGTTTCAATATGGATTGAATACTTCCATATGAAATGCCCGTTTCTTGAATTAAGTATCGGATGGCAACTCTTCGATCGCTCAATACAATTTTCTTGACTTTCGTAACATTTTCTTGGGTGACTGACGTCGATGGACGGCCGCAACGATGTTTGACTTCCGTGCTCGTTCTCCCTACTCGAAATTGAGAAGCCTACCTTGCAACAGTGGAATACAGCGAAGCAGACTCTCCTAATGTTGCCTCCAAATCGCAACGAATCTCTTGCGTCGTTAACTTTTTTAAACAGAGGTATTTAATAACGGCTCGCACTTAGATTTTCTCCATTTTCGAGAACACGTTCCGACACCAAGCAAACAAATGACTACATTCAGAAAAAAACAAAAGAGAATCGAATATTTTTTTCTTTTTTAATATTGCAAATATGTATCTGAGCTATGCCTGCCAGTATTTATTTTTTTTCTTACCAAGGAGTATATCGTTCTCACTACTTTTTGATCCCTCCTCGTATATATTATTTTACAAGTGCAATAGAATATGATAAATAGAGACATTTTAAGTTTGAAAAATCCGTTGTTCTGCAAGAAGCGAGAGTAGTACACACCTCAACGTTTCGCTTATGAGGCGTGCAATAGAGGCTGTATGTACTTATGGCCTAGGTTGTCGCCTAATATGAATGCGACGCAAAGCGGTTAAAGTATTAGCCGCAATACGGCGCATCGCATCGCTCACCTAGGACAACGGGTTAGAGAAGACCTGTGCTCAATAGTGGGACAGTACTGAGAGCAGGCCGTGCCTATTGACTACCAATGCCAGACTACTGTTGTAATACTTTTAGGTCTTCCGAAAATTCAAGTTTTCGTACTTATTCTCAATGGAAACCTGTGCTCAACAGTAATATTTTAGATACATTTTTTTGCACGCTTGGAATACTGAATTTTGGTATATAACCTTGCGTGTCTCCCAAACATTAGATGGGGGTGCGTGCTTGCTAATATTATTAGCTCCACCTATTATTGATAAACCATTGTTACAAACTAATTTGGGAGTGCTCGAGACTTTGTTAAGTGCGTGTATTAAAAGGTCACTGACTTGTGAACGCTGTAAGCATTTTATGATTTCCATTATTTTAATAACTAATAGTGCTAGAGCCTTGCTTATCCCAGCATGAATGGGCCCGCTCGATTGGGGAAGTACCACGCTCTCACAGAAGATTAGCTTGAAACAATGGTAGGTACTCCTGTCGTTGTTTCGTATGGTGAGTCTCTCCACATCCTATCTCTTTCCTTACAGATGGCGACTCGCGTGTGATGTCTCTGATGTTACTAGCGGCTAAAAGGCTAAAGCTACGGTATCCATCAGATCAGGTGGTTTTTTACCACACCACGTAGTATATAAAAAATATAACTAATATTATAAAAAGGTAAATTATCCTTAAAACTTCCCTATTTTCAATATTAAAAATACTTGTACTAATACTGTTTTCTAATAGATTTTTTCAATACAAAAACTTAGTGGTTGCGCCCTGTAGAAAGCAGTGTAATTTCACAACTTAACTTTAGGCAAGTGAAATGTGAACATGTAACAACTCTGACGTTCCCAACCGCAAGATTAGAACAGGCCTTAAAGCCTTTACTAATTAAAGTTTATAGCGTACTAAACTGATCAAATATTTGCCCTATGGTGAGGTTTGCGTTGATTAAAGACTTGCTCATTCGGAGTACGTCTATGTGGTTTAACTAATTTCCTTCAAACATCAAGAAAACCACTTAACGTAACCGTTAGTTCATTACTTATGGTAAAGGGGTCTATCCCAATGACAACATAGTATTTTGATCTTCGGAATATTTTATCAAGAAATCCTAGTGAACGGCTACTTATTGTTTAATAGGGGGTGTGCTTTACTCTGTTGTTAGCTTCGATCATCAATACCAACAAGATACAATGTCACGAACAAAATCAAGCTAAAAAGTATCCGTGTGAATATACATATACTTATACAGCTACATCTGTTTACTAACAAACCGAGAAAAAGGTTTTAAAACAGTTTTAAGTTCAACTTAATTACAACCATGGCACTTAGTACTAAAGTCACAAATCTTTAAAATATTATCTTACATTTACGATCATTCGTCACAAAAAACGAGCAAAGCAATAATTTACTACTGCCACTTAAAAATGAAAAGAGAAATAACATTTACTGTGAAATCAAGCTTAAGTAGCAACAAATAAAGTACTTTTTGAACTAAACAAAATAAGAGCTCACTTCTCAAGTGCGCTGTTATTTACAGAGATTGATTTTTTGGGCCGACGCGACGCGATATCTATTGCATTGTTGATCGAAGGTATAAGCATTATTTAGCACTAAAAGTTAATAGTGGACAGTAGTGTAATTTTAAACCATTGTTTCGTTACTCACCGTGATTCTTCTCAGTCAACAAGCTCCTAGTTGCCGGTAAGAACATTTCCATAAGATCAGGGACTCTTCTTATGATCCTAAAGGCGCACAACGCCGCCTTCTTCTTGATGTACGCGTTGGGTGATTTTATGAGACGTTCTACTTCAGAGGCCAAGTCTCGTGCCATCTCTGGTGAAGCTATTGCGCCCAGTGTGCATAATGCGAGGCCAACTACGAATTGGGTGTTGCTGTTTAAGTCACTGGAAATCAGAATGGTATTTTAAAGAAAAGTATTAAACTAAATTATAATAAAATCTGTCGTCTATTCCTAAAAGTACTAAAACTATCAAGTCCCATTTCAATGCGTCACCAATTAATAATTAAAACTTTTTGGACAAGCCCTCTATCCAGCACTTGATCTCTCTCGAGTCGGGCCGGTTTCCGATCCTATAACAATCACAGCTAGAGAGAGAGAGATTTATTGTAAAGATGAAAATTGAAGTCATATTTCGATAACTCTTGAATATTAATTTCATCCATCCATCAGCCTTTCGACGTCCACTGCTGAACATAGGCCTCCCCAAATTGGGGGTATACTGCCGTAATCGCCACGCTTGGCAGGCGGGTTGGCGACCGCAGTAGATGTTGTTAATACTCGAGGGAGTGCTGCTGCCCACTTCCCCCGGTATTCCCTCAGTCGGCTCTTACGACTCCCATGGGTGGAGAGGGGTGGGGCAATTCTAAAGCCGGCCCCATACGGCAAACGTAGTTTAAATATTAATTTAATTAGACTACGTAATTCGCACTACAATGTTTATTTTAATGAAATTTCACTTGATAGTAATAGTTTCTTCAGTAGATGAATTAGAAAGTTTAAAATATGTATTTTTAGTTTATTTATTCACACTAATCGTCTGGAGCTATAAATAAAATTAAAGAGAAATAAAGGGTACGACTAAATATAAAGAATACAGTAGGTATACATATAGCTAAGATTTACTAACTACAATAATAGATTTATTAATACAATAGATTCACTACATCACTCTAAGGCACATTAATAATCTAATAGCATAGCATCACGCCTGTATTCCCCGAAGGGCTAGGCAGAGATGTATTACACACCCACGATTCGCCAGCTATGTTTAAGTCCCACGTAATAAGGGGCGAGCCTATTGCCGTCTACCGGGCACATTTCCAAACTCCGGAATGCTACTGAGAATTTTTCTTTTTACGAAAAAGCTCAATAACATTCAGAAAAATTCTCAGTAGCAGTTCGGGAGTTTGGAAATGTGCCCAGTAAACGGCGATAGGCTCGCCCTCTATTACGCGGGACTTAAACATAGCTGGCGAACTGTGAGTGTGTAATACACCTCTGCCTAACCCCTTCGGGGAATACAGGCGAGATGCTATGTGTGTATGTTATTGGTACAGTAGTTATGGCATGAAAGCGCGTTAAACAAACTAACTCACTTTTACATTTAAATAAGGATAATATTACTAATGTTATGCATTTTATTTGTATCGATTAGTGAATTACATGGTTGTAGCAGCGATGTCAATGACACTCAGTCGACTCGAGCATATATATGACAGGTGTACGTTATCATTATCAGCTAATTTATGCTGTTGTGTAATTGCTGTTGGTGCACTGCATTCAAGTTGACACGACGTAATTATTGCCCTCGTAATAAGCCGTCGTTTGTTTGTACACAGCTAGAAAGAGGAGTAATACTTTCGCGATAAGCAACGGCTTGACAATTTAAATGGAATCTAGAACATATTACATATGAGGGGATACAGATTTCCTCACAATATTTTCCTTCACAGAACAATGATAAAGCTGGGATTGAATTTGATACACTGTATTTGCAATCTTTAGTTTTAATTCACCGCTGGGTTATCCATATAGCCGGAATAGGAGAGTCACTAAATCTTATTAATGACGACCAGGGGTCGAAACAATCCAAGCGTTTATCGGCGGTTATGAATGCACTGACTGACATTTTGTTTTTACGGGAGAAAACCCTAAATAGATACTTCCGTCGGGTAGATATGCGTTATGCTGGACTCCCGCGTGAACTTGTAATAGTGCTCACAACTTAGTGCATTGTTGTATCAAACAGTGTATGCTTGAAGCTTTGGTATTCGTTCGTAAACTTTAGTTACAATCCAGGTATGTACTCCGTGTATGAATTCCTCTACCCTCGTCTAATCTTGGCACCTAAGCATTCCCCATTGAGAATCGCTAGAGAGATATTCACCTAGCAGATAGAATACATCCAGTATAGTTGGTATGCATAATAAAAATGATACAACAATTATATAAATTTCTTTTATGATAGTTATTTCTTTATATTAAACAATCAGTAATGTTTTTCTCTCGTTCAACACTGTCTATTCATCAAACAGACATTACGTATAATGTACATAGCTATTATTACGCTCTAATACATACGAATGAATAGAGCCAACGCCTGCTATACAATGTCGTTTTAAATTCGCGATTGTTATCGATATAAAAAGTATGGCATCTGTTCTTTGTATTATTTCAATCCGATATAATAGTAAAAAAAAAACAAATTGAATTCATCTCTAAAATAAAAGGTATCTTCAATAGTCCTTATTAAAAGTCTGAGAGATTGTTGGGTTACTTCTTGAAGGCGTAACTACTAAGCCGATCATAATGAAATTTGGCATACATAATAGTCCAGACTAGAAAGACAAGCTACTTTTAATTCCAGGAAAATGGAGATTTCTGTGGGAAGGTTATTTTTGTATACGGATTATTTGTGTGTTAGCTAGAAACATATTCAACTATACACTAGCAAAAAGCTGAGCTTTGTGAGGGCTCGCGAAGTTTTCTACTTAATTTATAATTTTCGACAGATGGCGTTAGGAATACTACTAATTAATAAAAATTGTTATATTTTTTTATATGTATAAAATACTATGTTATGATAGATGACACATCTAGAAATAAATTGAAATTATTATGTCAAAGCCAAAATCTGAAAGTGTGATAGTTTCTCAGTAAAGTGTACCACAATATGCATAGATTGTGGGATAGTGATAATAATTACAAGGTTTTTATAGGGCATAAACTAGTTTCATTATAAAATACTATTTATTAAAGGAGGAAATACGACGTATTTGAACTATGATGGACGCTAACTTCTCTCGCGTAATATATTGGTTTAGTATTGTTAAATGTACGAATTGTCGCGGTGAACACGAAATTATCAAAGGTAGACCGCTACCTAAAAACATTATTAAAACTTACCGAAGTTTTAATAATATTTATTCGTGTGCCAGACCAATTTACGATATAGGTACTTACTACAAGTATTTTTTGCGTGTTAATTGTTTCAAAGTATGATTTCATTTTAACGATACAACATTTTAATAGTCCATTAACCATTTCTGTTTTAAGCTCACTTTGAATTCTTTTAACATGAAATTTGCCTGTTAAGAACTAAGAGGACGTTGAACATTTAATAGTTTGATGATGAGAGGGTGATCATATAATGATTGTAGTCGATCCAGTACTTCTCATGTATTGAGTAATCGCTGCTTATAAAAATCGACATCGCAAAGTCATCGCTAACTAAAAGACTTCTGATAGTAACTACCTTTGGAAAGAGCACACAAAATACTACATAAACTGGAATCAATGTAACTTATAGGTAATCACTATTAAGTATATTTTGATCTATATTTTTAGCACTTGACATGCTCAGCTACTTTAAAGTACAAATTATTATTTGTGAATGAGGAAAAAGAGAACTTTAGTGCGCGCGGGAAAAGAACCTGCGTCCCTTCCAATCCGGGGAAGTGATCTAATCCACTGAGCTACCGCACCACCTTTCGGCCATACCCAATCTCCTCATCACATGTGTCTTAACGACCAACGCCATCTATCGGATCGCATTTACATGCATTAATCCAATATGGTAAGTTTAATTTAGCAATTAAAATTCATACTACATATTTGATGCCGTGATTTTCTAAACATTTTGATATACATTTTTGGGTAACAGAATGTTTTGATCTGTATTTTAGCACTTGACAGCTACTTTAAAGAACAAATTATTTGTGAAATGTGGAAAATAGAACTCTTAGTGCGAGCGGGAATTGAACCTTGGCTTAGCGGTTAGAGCACTTCTTGGAAGGGAAGTCGAGGGGGTTCGATTTCCGCTCGCACTAAAAGTTATCTTTTTCCACATTTCACATATAATTTGTTCTTTAACATAGAATAGTGTTGTAACTTTTCACATCAATGCGTAGAATACAACTGTGTTATTTTCAGTTTCACCTTAAGTGATATAAATCCCTGTATAACCGTGTGGGGCTGGCTTTTAGAATTGTCCGGGGGAGTGGGCAGCAGCACTCCCTCGAGTATTAACAACATCCATTGCGATAGCCAACCCGACTGTCAAGCGTGGCGATTACAGCACTATCCCCCCATATCATCGCACAGGACCGCTCGTTGTGGCGTTCTCTTGGGGAGGCCTATGTCCAGCAGTGGACGTCGAAAGGCTGATGGATGTATGGATGGATGGATGGATATAAATCCCTATCGTGTAGTGATAACGGCCATGATTGTGAGAATATATTATGATACTAGCTGCTGTCCGCAAGTGGAACTACATAAATTAAGACGTTTCCTACAAGAACACTTAATCGGGATAAAAATATAGTTTTTTTTTTTCATATTTACATCAAATTCAAAATCTATATCAAATTATGTCATTAATAGCTATCCATTTATTTTTCTTAAGGCAGGATAAAATGTACCTAGCCACGCACCCCGTCGTTCGGGGGTTTGAACTAACGCAGAGGCAGTTAATTAATAAATTAACTGCTAATTAATAAATTAACTGCCTCGGTGGTGCAGCGGTAGTGTGAGCGACTGCTGATCATGAGGTCTCGGGTTCGATCCCCGGGTTAGGTAGTGTTATTGATCTTTTTCGTAATACACATCTGCCTACTCCTTCGGGGAATACAGGCGTGATATGTCAATTATGGTATACTTTAAGAATGACCACCTGTCTGACTGTAATTTCTGCACTTAAGTCGTATAATGGTTATTAAAGGTTGTAAAAGGAGGGATTCCTAAATACCTATTAAAAGGCTTCTGATACAGCAGTTGCTCTTATAAGCAATTAGAACCAATGATAATTGTTGACTTACTTTGTATTTGCATAACGGGTACTTACTTCTTTAAACAATTAGTGATAAGGAGGTGCACGTCTTGGCGTTCGTCTAGTAACAGCATAGCGCCGAGGTAGCCGACTCGCTTGTCCGTGAAACGCGGACTGGCGATGAGCTTGAGGCACTCCAGCTGGCCGAAGTGCGCCGGGTAGCCCAGCATATGGATGTACAGGAGCTTCGCTATGTTCCGACATCTGGGAAAATGTATTATTAAGTAATATTACTAGGTAATTATTTATGCGGCGTACCTAAATATTTGCCTTGGTTTCGAATAGGAATATATATTGCTACTTCAATAAATATTAGGTTACCTGCCCTAACTTACTAATGAAGAAAACCTTTAGGATTACTGGAGTACAACTTTTTAGTACATTATTATGATGTTTTTTTTATACTATGCGGGTGGCAAACAAGCATACCCTACCTGATTATAAACGGTTGCCGTATCCTATAGACGCTAGCAACACCAGAGGCATCACTCACGTGACATCCGCCATCAGGAAAGGGATAGCAGGTGGAGAGGAAGGATACTACGTAGAGGATAAGAAGTTTGGGCCTCCGGTATGTATCTTAAATGTAAGGTTTTTATAATGAGTCATGAATAAACACCTACACGACAATGAAAACTATTTAATAAATCTTTGCGTGGTTCAGATATAATATAAAAGTACTAATGTGGGTTTCATGTCTTATACGCTATCTAGCGCTAATTTTAAGAAGTAATTCTATATTGGTCTACCTCTCAGTTCCGGGCCGCGCGCACGCAAAGGCCACGCAAAAAAAAAAAATTTGTGTGTATTCTAGGTTATAGTTAAAATTACTCAAGCCAATATAAACTGTATCCTTGTAAAAACAAGTTGTAAAATCGCTTGCGCCCGGCCGTCAAAATGAACCGAAACGTCATTACGTCAAGGTTGACATTTCAGTGTCGTAAAAATTGTGGAATGTAAAATATGTTTTTTTCGTGTTTTTTAACGTTGTTGTGTTATTATTTACGTGTGTTTAGTGTTTTTAATTATTGTTATGGATAAAATAGTTATTATACTTGACAAATATCATCAGTTCGTCAAGCAAAGGTAAGAACTTTCTTTTAACAAAAAACAATGTAGGTACCGGCCGGGCGAACGGCGTTCTGTTGACGATAGTAAAACCACCGGTGGCTATCTGACTATGCGTACGTAAAAAGGTAGTTCTCATGAAAGGCGCTGGTTTTAGTGTCGTTTCGAGCGTAAATATTCAGTATATTTTTGTTTATTTAATAACAATTAAACCACATCTAATCAGACCGTGAAAAGTAATAGGGCTCTATTCCTAATCATAATAATTCGTAAACGAAAAAAAAAGACTCGATTAGTAAAGTATTTTGGTCGTTATCGTGTTAACATACATTACCTACAACTCACGGACGTCCAAGCAAGATTTTTTTCCAACAGTTTTTTAACTAGTTTAAATAACAAAAATGGCATCAAAAATATTAGTGTTAAAAATAGTATTTGTTCTTTATATGTGTGTGTAGATATTATTTTACAAGTGCAATATATGATAAATAGAGACATTTTAAGTTTGAAAAATGAGTTGTTCCGTGCAAAACGGGAGTAGAACCTACCTCAACGCTTCGCTTATGAGGCGTGCAATAATCAATTTGAGGTATTGACATAAGGTTCGCGACCTCGTAAGCGTAACCTTATGTCAGTCCAGTACATTGATTATTCTATTCTAATCTACTAGCGTTTGTGCCATATGTCTACAGGGCCTGGTTAAGAATCGATAGATAAATATAACAATTAGTTAATTGTCCTTTCGGCCGTGTGGGGCCGGCTTTAGAATTGTCCCACCCCTCTCCACCCATGGGAGTCGTAAAAGCCGACTGAGGGAATACCGGAGGAGTGGGTAGCAGCACTCTTTCGAGTATTAACAACATCCACTGCGATCGCCAACCCGCCTGCCAAGCGTGGCGATTACGGCACTATCCCCTATTCTTGGGGAGGCCTATGTCCAGCAGTGGACTTTAAAAGGCTGATGGATGGATGGATGGAATTGTCCTTTATTCTTTTTGGAGGAAGTTTACAACCAACATCATTGTGGTTCGTTAATAAACCTCATTAGTATTATCACCGTAAATTTTTCCAACTTAATAATATTTCATTTCAAACGAAAAGAAACAAATTATCCGGGATGGGAGTTCAAGGGAGGGTTAAACGACCCGTAAGCCATTTAATATTCAGGTAATGAAAAACTGAAGTGTTTCGCCTACAAAAGGAAAACTAATTTTAGAAACACTTAAGTCATAAGTAAATTGAATTTTTAAGAGTTACTTATCGGCACTTGACATGCTCAGCTACTCTTAAAGTACAAATTATAAAATATAGATCAAAATGTTTGAAAAATCACGCCATCAAATAGTATGAATTTTAATTGCAAAATTAAACTTACTACATTGGGTGAATGCATGTAAATGCATTGCCGATAGAGGGCGTTGGTCGTTAAAACAAATGTGATGAGGAAATTCGGTATTTCTAGAAATGGTACGATAGCTCAATGGATTAGAGCACTTCCCCGGAAAGGAAGGGACGCAGGTTCGATTCCCGCTCATACTAAAATACTCTTTTTCCTTATTCACAAATTATAATTTGTACTTTAAGAGTAGCTGAGCATGTCAAGTGCTAAAATATAGATCAAAATGTTTGAAAAATCACGCCATCAAATAGTATGAATTTTAATTGCAAAATTAAACTTACTACATACTGTGGCGGAGCCGCGGGCAAAGCTGGATATTAAAAATGCGATAGTGCGTTTGTTTGTTACGCTTTCAAGTTACAACTCCTTGACCGTCATGAAGTTTAGCAGTCAAAAAACGAGATAGGCTTTATACACTTTTTATCCCGGAAATGGACAGTTCCAGTGGGCCAGCTATTTTTGCATAAAATTCATTAGCATGCCGTAGATAGACGTATTTATATTATTTTGAAGTCCACGCGAACTAAGACAGATCTAGTCTAGGCATTTATATTTTTGTAAATACGTTGTTGTATTATATGAGTTGACTTAAGACGCAAATCAAAGAAGTGTTTTGAAATGTATCCGCTGGCATTGTAAAACCCTTGTGCAATTTTAAATACAGGTAATAAATGGTTTCATGAATATTTTCTGTGATAAGAAGAGTGAAGAAAGAAAGAAAGTATTTATTGCTAAGAACAAAATATAAACAATTTACATAACATAAATAAACAGAAAATAATGTAATGCTCGTTACAAAACGACCTCAACTCAGCATAATGCAGATCGTAAAACCAGGGTTGATTTTCTGTTGGGGCTCGCATGACGTCACGGATGTCAGTTACAGAAAAAACAAAACTAACTTATAAGTATTAAGGTCTTGTCACAACATTAATATATTTATGAAGGTCTCTCGTCGTCTTCGTCTCGTTACGTAAGAAAATAAGTATGTAGCCAAAGCAGTGAAATCAATACATATAAAACAAAAAATAAACAGAATAGGTAAGTTCATTTCGTAAAAATCAGAGATGAAAGAAAATGCTGAGTGAATCGAATTCATCCGATCAAGTATTCAAAGGAAATCAGGGTATAAAAGCTCTTAACAAAATTGATGAAAAGTGATCTTTGGGTACCATACCAACTGAACGTATTATCAAAAATATCTACGAGATATTTCTTAAATCTCCACAGTGGTATTGGGCAGCAGCTTTTCACGTCGTTATTGCTAATATATTTATTGAAAAGGGTGAGCTCTATGCTTACATATCGGCCGATTTCATATTATGAGAGGATCGGGGATCGGGGGCTTTAGGATCATTTGTTGTTAAAATAAGGCCCGCTATTTATCTTCAGACTATACAGGTGCTCTTAACTTTTAGCTCATAGTAATAAGTGTCGTTAAAAAGTCTCAATACAAATACATAACCTGATTGTTTTATTAGAAGATCTGCACTGATTGTTTTATTAGAAGAAATGATTTGTGAATTAGAAGAAAAGACAATTACTTCAAGCAGCAAATGCGGAGTGCTTTGGACCCCTTAGCTATCGCAGACACTGCTGGTGACTCACAAATTCCACTTCACATTCGTTTTTAGATGTCTTAGAAACAAATTACACAAAGCTGTCTATTTATATATACAATTATAGCACATTATCACAAACCTTTAGTGGCGTGACAAGGATTTACAATACCTTAATTGCGCAATATCTAATGCCCGTACTGTTACGTAACCTAATTCTTTCAGCGGTATTGCGATTTAGCTAAATTCTTTAATATTTTATTTATGGAATGGTAAATAACGAAACCAAAAATATGATTAGAGGGGGCAGAAACACATGGACAGAAAATAATTTAAAGTAGGTACCAGAAATATTGAAGTATAATTATGAATGTTGAGGAAACGAGAGATGTATCTAATAATCATAAGGACAATGTGTGCAAGTGAGAAAATAAACATAATGGCGATACACCTAAGAAAAAAAGGAAAACTATCAACGCCATTGTAACTTGTTTTGAATGAAAAGTCACCTAAGAAACCCTCACAGTATTTTGTATTTATTTAATATAATCGTGAATATTTTGAAGAAATAAGATACACAAATTTTATAGAAATAAAATGCATCCAATAGTTTGTGCGTGATGTGCTAACAAACAATCGGACAAAAATTGTAAAACACGTTTTCGGTTCTGAGACATGCAATACAGTTTTTTTCTAAAATATTTCGATGTACAGACACATATCTGTTACAGCTTTATAATAGTAAAGATAAACGTTACGAAAAGACTTTGCTAAACCTTAGAAATATTATGTAGCTACCTTAAATAATATAATAACTGAGAGTTTGCAACAATACGAAATATTTATGTTTAAATGCAGACACTATAATTCTAATAACAAGAAGAAATGCGCAGTACTATCTCGTAACCTACTTTAAATTCTTCCAAGTAAGCAATATTTTGCCTCTATGCCTTTGTATTATCACTAGATGTCGGGAAAGAGAATCGTTTTATCTAGTATTCTAAAATGGACCTCCCTGAACTTCAAATTATAGTACAAATCCACACACAAATTTCAAAAATATAAATCCTATATAGGAATTTTATTAAAAGCCTATAGGTATGTACTAATTACTAATTTAATAAAACTGAGGGGTTATTTTTTTTAATTCTAAACGCTCTATTCTAATCTAAGCAACTACTCGTCATCTATGAAGAATTCTTTTTGTATTTCATAGCACAACTTCTGTGGCAGGGTAGGCTATAAACTAGGTATACCGATACGCTAACTTTTTAAAGTACAAATTATTTGTGAATGCGGAAAAAGAGAACTTTAGTGCAAGCGGGAATCAAACCCGCATCCCTTCCAATCCGGGGAAGTGCTCTAAGCCAATGAGCTACCGCACCGACCTTTCGGCCATCCCAATCTCCTCATCACATTTGTCTTTACGACGAACGCCATCTATCGGAATGCATTTACATGCATTAGTAGTAATAGTAAGTTTAATTTTTTTTTAGAATTAAACTTACTATTTTTAAACACAAAGTGAAAAATGTGAAATCGAAAATAACAGTCAGGAGCAGGATTTGAACCTGCATCTCCTGGATACCGTCCAGATGCTTTACCAATTCAGCCATCCTGACAATTGCCCCTGACTGCTAATTTCGATAACACATTACACCTAACGTCTTTGGGTGACGCCTGCGCCATCCATCGGAAGTATTTTCATACATTATACCGACCAGGTAAACTTAATTTTACAATTAAGATTTTTACCTAATAATGACGCAAACCCTATAAATATTTATATATTTTTTTAGCATTTGACATGCTTAGCACTATACATTAAACACAAAGTGAAAAATGTGAAATCGAAAATAACAGTCAGGAGCAGGATTTGAACCTGCATCTCCTGGATACCGTCCAGATGCTTTACCAATTCAGCCATCCTGACAATTGCCCCTGACTGCTAATTTCGATAACACATTACACCTAACGTCTTTGGGTGACGCCTGCGCCATCCGTCGGAAGTATTTTCATACATTATACCGACCAGGTAAACTTAATTTTACAATTAAGATTTTTACCTAATAATGACGCAAACCCTATAAATATTTATATATTTTTTTAGCATTTGACATGCTTAGCACTATACATTAAACACAAAGTGAAAAATGTGAAATCGAAAATAACAGTCAGGAGCAGGATTTGAACCTGCATCTCCTGGATACCGTCCAGATGCTTTACCAATTCAGCCATCCTGACAATTGCCCCTGACTGCTAATTTCGATAACACATTACACCTAACGTCTTTGGGTGACGTCTGCGCCATCCGTCGGAAGTATTTTCATACATTATACCGACCAGGTAAACTTAATTTTACAATTAAGATTTTTACCTAATAATGACGCAAACCCTATAAATATTTATATATTTTTTTAGCATTTGACATGCTTAGCACTATACATTAAACACAAAGTGAAAAATGTGAAATCGAAAATAACAGTCAGGAGCAGGATTTGAACCTGCATCTCCTGGATACCGTCCAGATGCTTTACCAATTCAGCCATCCTGACAATTGCCCCTGACTGCTAATTTCGATAACACATTACACCTAACGTATTAAAGTATTTTCATACATTATACCTGGTCGGTATAATGTATGAAAATACTTCCGACGGATGGCGCAGGCGTCACCCAAAGACGTTAGGTGTAATGTGTTATCGAAATTAGCAGTCAGGGGCAATTGTCAGGATGGCTGAATTGGTAAAGCATCTGGACGGTATCCAGGAGATGCAGGTTCAAATCCTGCTCCTGACTGTTATTTTCGATTTCACATTTTTCACTTTGTGTTTAATGTATAGTGCTAAGCATGTCAAATGCTAAAAAAATATATAAATATTTATAGGGTTTGCGTCATTATTAGGTAAAAATCTTAATTGTAAAATTAAGTTTACCTGGTCGGTATAATGTATGAAAATACTTCCGACGGATGGCGCAGGCGTCACCCAAAGACGTTAGGTGTAATGTGTTATCGAAATTAGCAGTCAGGGGCAATTGTCAGGATGGCTGAATTGGTAAAGCATCTGGACGGTATCCAGGAGATGCAGGTTCAAATCCTGCTCCTGACTGTTATTTTCGATTTCACATTTTTCACTTTGTGTTTAATGTATAGTGCTAAGCATGTCAAATGCTAAAAAAATATATAAATATTTATAGGGTTTGCGTCATTATTAGGTAAAAATCTTAATTGTAAAATTAAGTTTACCTGGTCGGTATAATGTATGAAAATACTTCCGACGGATGGCGCAGGCGTCACCCAAAGACGTTAGGTGTAATGTGTTATCGAAATTAGCAGTCAGGGGCAATTGTCAGGATGGCTGAATTGGTAAAGCATCTGGACGGTATCCAGGAGATGCAGGTTCAAATCCTGCTCCTGACTGTTATTTTCGATTTCACATTTTTCACTTTGTGTTTAATGTATAGTGCTAAGCATGTCAAATGCTAAAAAAATATATAAATACTTACTATTTTGTATTATTAGTAGCTGAGCATGTCTAAAAAACATAGATAAACTCTTAAACGACAGAGCAAGAATAAAAAAATAAATAATCAAATAACCGCCATCTGACGCCAATAAATAAAAACGCTTTTCTAAAAAAATACCTTTATCCGCGTTAACAAATAATTTATGAATAAAGATTTCTCATAAATATAAGGCGGACGAAACCGCGATGCACAGCTATGCTACTAACAGTACGGATAATGTAAGCATTGAAATATTGATTTTATAAAATCACCTGTCAGACATGTTAAATGTGCACTTTACTGGCAACTGAGACCCTGGATTTCTAGAAGTTTATAATCAGAATATAGGCATACTGACGCTGTAGGTTTTTATATTTTGAAGGGGATCAAAAATTATAAACGATTGACCTGACATTTCCAAACCCATAAAGGTTATTCTTAATAGGGCAGGCGTAAATATAACTTGAATCTATGTTTTGACATTTTTGTACGAGCGGGTAAAAAATCTCTTTTTCCTTATTCACAAATAATTTGTACTCTAAAAAGTGGCGGAGCATGTCAAATGCTAAAAAATATAGATCAAAAATGTATTGTTCTGGCCAAACATGGCCTCATCAAATAACGAATTCTCAACGTTGTTTACTGATATCGTTCTAATCAATGCTTGTTTTGTAAAAAAAAATATAAAATAAAGGACGAAGGATGTAGGTACAGGGGGAAACCGAGACTAACCTTTTTTTTGTTTAGGCGGAAAAAGTACCAAACCGCACATCTGTCGTTCGGGGCAACGAACAGGGTAGTGTGGGGCCTTCACCCACTAAAGAAACCCGCCGTGTGCCGTCTCTCCGCCTGTGTTGACGGACCACTGGTACTGTGTTGGATAACTTCAGTGGTCCGCCGGCAACTTACCTTTTCGGGTACTCTCTACTGAGCGACGCATCCGCACACAGAGCGTCGCACCTTCGCGGGAGGCCATGCGGACATTCCCCGGTCCATCCACCGGCAGCCTTAGCTAGGGCGGCATGAGGCGTGAGTACTCGCGCCTGCGCCGCCCCAGTCGCTGGCGGTGGTTTGGGTTAGCGGAAGAATCCTTCTCTCTGGCCCTCTCCACCGCTTCCTTCCGCGAGATAGCCTACTTGCAGAAGGCAGCGACCGCGGCCTAATTCCTGTCACTGCCAAGCATCGCTCTGACGACGCTAGGCAGCGTGAGGTCTCTCCCTATTGCCGCGACGAGTTCACGGCGCTGCTCGGCCCAAGCAGAGCACGACTCGAGCGTGGACCGCACCGTGTCCTCGTCGCAGCCGCAATGGTGACAGCCCGGAGTCACTTCCCTCCTTGCGACTATATGCAGATATCTGCCGAAGCAACCGTGCCACGACAGCACCTGCACCAGTCGGAAGGTAAGGACGCCTCACAACGTCCCCTATGCGGCTCTCATAGAGAACGCTGCGGCACTCAAGATAGTCTGCCACCAGCCGCCTCAGGTATGCAGGCACCCCGTGATACCGGAGCACCTCCCTGATGCAGCTGAATGGCAGACTATTGAATGCGTTGGTGATGTCGAGCGACACCACCAACAGCACTGCGCCGCTAGCAACGACCACCGCAGCCGCGGGCCTTAGGCGCATGATCGCGCTGACTGTCGAAGACCGAACTGGGCGTCCGACAAGCCTGGCCCGACGTCGCGCAGATGCTGGACGATGCGGGAAGCGAGGATTCTCTCCGGCAGCTTCCCCGCTTCGTCTAGCAGCACGATGAGCCACGACCGAATCTGGCGGTCGCCCCGCCTTCGGCAGGAGTACTAGCCTCCCCTCCTTCCAGCAGACAGAGAACCGTCCGGACGCCAGGCACGCGTCGAACAGTCCACTGAGGCGGGGCTCCAGGTCGACCAGAGCCAGGGCCAGTACACCTGGGCGGGTATCCCATCCGGACCGGGGGCGGTATTCTTAGAACGAATCCGCGAAACCCCCATTTCCGACGCGGTGAAGGGCGTTACACTGAGGTCGGCCTCCCGGTCGCTACCTGGTGGTGCAATGACCGGGGACGTGTGCTCCGCCCTTCGTGGGAATAGGTCCTCAACCACCTCAGTGAGAAGGCTGGTATGAAGGTTCTCTGTGAGGGGGGGGACCTGAGTGCGGAGCTTGTTCAGCGCGGCACGGTACGGGCGACCGCAGGGGTCACGGTTGAGACCGTCCGTTTTGGCGCGGCAGATGGGCAACTTGAACGCGGCCCGCCAAGTGAGGTACGCCTCGTACAGCTGGCCTTCCCGCTCCCCATCGCGGTTGCGCCACCGACTGCGGGTGTAGGACCTCCGGGCACGAATGCACGCTGCACGGAGGTCCGCCAACTCCTGGGCCCACCAGTAGAGCCCCTTCCTCGGAGAAGAACGTCGCACACGGGGCATGGCCGAGTCGCACACCTGTGTAATAGCAGCGGGAAATCCGCCAGTCTCAACGTCTACCCCTTTGGTCAGGGCTGGTGAGGACAGCCACGATTGAAGGATGGCTGCGTGCAAGTAGGACCCCTTTCCGGCCTGCCCATAACCCACCACGGGAGTTCTGCGCCCCGTGTGACCCCTACTGGGCCTCTGAAGGGACCAGTAGACCTCAATCCGGATATACCGATGATCGGACAAGGTCTCAACCTCCTCAAGGTCACACTAGCTCCTCACTCGTGCTGCGACGTCGCGGTTAGCGAACGAAAGGTCAACTATTGGGCCACCCCGTCGTCGCACGCACGTGTTGACGGAGCCTCTGTTTAGTAAACAGAGGCCCGTCGACGCCGCCTACTTTACCATCGCCACTCCACGGGCGTCCGTCGCAGCGGACCCCTACACCGTGGATTTGGCGTTGAAGTCCCCCACGACTAAGACGTGGCTAGGTGCCAGTCACCGTATCGAGGTCTCTAGGCTGTTAAGCCAGACCCAAAAATTAGCCAGTCTGTGGTTGAGGGAGAAGTACACACCACACAGCGTAACTGCGGAAACAAAGACCGCTGCAGTCAAAATAGTTAAGTGTGTGCGTCGGCCGGTTGTGTCCGACCGTCATGCACTTACACCTCGCGGGCCGAGGCTCCAGCACGGTGACCCACGCTGAACTCCAGCCCACGAGGAGCCTGCCTGCGTCGGTCAAGTTTTTGGTCGCCGCGACAGGGCAACTCACCCAGACGGCACCTAGAACGCCGGGACCGGTCCAAATGGAGCCCACTCTGACGGCATTCGAGCATCCAGGCCGGAAATGCGCAGTTCAACTCACTTTACCGGTCTGGTGACGCGGACTCCACTCCCCTCCCCAAACAACCATGTAGCCTTTCGGCCACCGTGTCGGCCATCCCGGGTCCCTCCACCCCAGGGAACTCGGGAATTCGAGACCCTGTGCGAACTAGGCGGGTCCGGACGGCGACGACTCCGATGTCGGAGACGTCGATTTCCTCCCGGGCCTTCCTCAAGATGGCCTGGTACGACAGGCCCGCTTCCGCCCCCGGTAGCATTGTGATTACCACCACTGCCGCTTTTGGCGTCTGAAGCTTGCGCGGCTTATTGGGGCCGGGCTTGCTCCTCGACACAGCAGGGGGGTTAGGCAGAATCTCATATCTCGCATGTCGATCGTATCGTGTTTACTGTGATTGGTTGAGAAACTGACGCGTGATGTCACAATAATCCGTTGGCCAATCACGGTGATCTCTCAACCAATCACAGTGATCTCGATACGGTCGACACGTGACATATGACATTCTGCCTAACCCCCCAGGTTCCGCATCCCGGGCAGCAGCCTCAGACGCAGCCCCCTTGTCCACTATCTGCCAACCCTCTTCAGAGGCGCAGGGCCGGACGGCGCGGGAGGTGGGACCCGAGAATCCCGAGGCACTGTTGCCGGGCCCCGCGATGGATATTCAGCACGCGAGAGAGTAGGGAACTCCTCCCTGGGGTGGCCCTTGGGGCGCTGCCCAGCCCTCTGCACCGCTTTTGTCTTGACAGCTTTTCCCTGCCCCTTGGGCGGTGCAGCTCCGGCCGTGGAGTAACCGGCCACGCTGCCACTCTGACAGGGCAGCGGCGTTGGGCCTGAAGGCGGCGCGACCTTCTTGTCAGAGGCCAATGCTGGACGGAGTTTTGGCTCCGGCGGCACCCCAGCGCTTAAGGAGCCGATCCGTACGTCATAGACCGCGTTGACGCAATCCATGACCTGCTGGCGCATCTGCTCCTCTGTCAGACCAGGGACCGGAGGCCCCGCGCTCATCGTTGAGGCAGACGCTCTCGGCCCGGCCTTAGCGAGTTTGGCTAGCTGGCTAGCGAGCCTTCCGGAGCTCTACCACCTCCGCCTCGAGGCGCCTGCAGCAGTGCGACTCCGCTTTCCCGGTCTTCCTCGGCGCCAGGTTACGCCGGAGCGACTCCACAAGTGTTTACTACTTCGGAGGCCTTCCTGGGGGCCTCCGCGAAGTTGCCCTGAAGGCCCCGTGACCCATTAACCACCGTAGAAACGATGGTCGGAGACCTTCCGGGAAATGTGGTCCACTGAAGGTGGACCATCCTTATCTGGAGGCACCTCTTGAAGCCTCGATGTGAGGAGGGTCACCCTCTCCTCCACCGTAAGCGCCCCTCAACTATTTGTGCCACGGCCGCTCTTGGCCGATCTTCCCGGCCTTGCCGCCGGGGCATCGAATTTGAGCTGCCCTCCAACTCGCACACGTCATGCTCCCGCACTTTTGAGCGCTTCAGGAGTCGCGAGGGCCGCTTCAATGAGCCTGCCGCCCCCGGCTGAGACCCCGATGGATTCGAGGCGAGCAAGCTTGCGGCCGTTGCGCCGCCGTTTGTGTGGCCGATCCGCCATCCGCCGTAGGACTTCCCACGGGTGTGGGTTTCCTCTCACGGGTCGCCCTCCTCTTCTTCTTCCTCCCAGTCTTTCTCTCCTCTCCTTTCTCTTTGGCGTCAGTTACTCCCCCCAAAAACGTAGAGCTGACAGGGCCGGTTTTGCTACACGGCCCTGTGAGGGATTCTCCGGCAGCGTCGCTCCCGGTACCCTCTTGGGGAATCTTAGTGTTTTTTACCTTCGGCATTTTTGGTTGAGTTTAACATCCTCCGACATGCCACCCTCGCGACTGAGCCCCTCAACCATGCATCCCCTGGCCAGGCGGCAGAGCACAGGGTGGGGGTAATTTATATGGTTGATGGTACTCAGGCTGAAAGCCCCGCATTCGGGGACGGGCGGGGGGTCACTGTGGGCCCCGCTGTCCCCACCCCAGGGGCCACTGTGGCCCCGCTGAACCTCCATGGCGGACATCCGGTCTATCCACTGTGTCCTCTGCTAATCAGAGGGACACGCGGAGACCCATCCCCTGCCGGGATTCAGCCGCCGGCACTAGTGCCGACGTTGCCCGGGGTGCACCAACGCGGAGGTATCTCGACCCGCATCCCAAACCGAGACTAACCTACCTAGACAAAATCGGTCATGTATTGAAGGTAGGTGGAATCAGAAGTCTCCGAAACCAGCGAAGAGGATTATGAATGTTGAGGAAGCTAGAGATGCCTACCCCGCAAGGGAACTGGCGTGATGATAAGTAAGTACGAAACTTCTGTAATATTTTAATCAATAGTGCTTAGTAGGTAACGTCAAATCTAGTGAGCTATTATTAATACATAGCTTGTAAGCTTCTCCAAAGGATCATTCACTTTGTGAGACAATTGTGGTAAAGGACTTTTCCTTGTGAGTCGAAAGATCGACGTTCCCGATTAAATTAAAATGCTTCCTACAAATAAAATGCGATATAAAGATTGTATGTATCATGCCGTCGCTATCACGCTGTATCATGCCGTCAAATGATGAAAGTCGTGTTCCGTTATAATCCTAGATTAAACTGTATCCCGCAAGATACTACGTGTGTGTACTTTATCGCTTAAGATTGACATAGAAGTACAAAGAATATATAAGAAAGGTAGTTTATAAGCATCGTTAGTTTAAAAGGATTGAGTGTAAGACAGACAGGTCCATTACAATGATGTATCTGCATAGAAAGGTTGGGCTTTCCGCCGGGAAATGGTATGTCTAATCCGGTTGCTTCTAGACTAGCTATTAAATAATCGAATTAGACAATACATTTGCTGTGTTAGGGAGAACGCCATGATAGTGTTGTGTGACTAAGTATTTATAGTTTATAAATTGTGTTTTTTTTTATCGTTGCATGTTTACTCGTATAATAAAATATGCCATTATGATTTTGTAGGAATTTCAGACACACATGGTATAACAGGCATGCGACCACGGCTCTACGTTGAACATTTTTGTAACTAGTAATGTCTTGATTTCTGTCTAAATAGTTTTCTTGTTTCGTACTTTTTAGAACACTTTTTTTATAGCGGTAGTCGAGTTAAGTGCCTATGCTACACCGTTGTAAACCAACGCCGTAACAGAGGTGACCTTGCTAGATTACAACCGTGTAGACAGCGGTTTGCAACCAAATTTGAAAACAGACAATCGGCCGCTAGCCAAGGTCACCTCTTTTAGGGCGTTGGTTTACAACCGTGTAGCAGGCACTTTACAGTTTTAAACTTTATTTTTTATTTCATACTTTTCGTTTTAACGCTTGATAAACGTTATGACAATGTAAATGCATATCTTGTGAGCATTACGCGGGTACTGAATTCGTAGATTGAAGGTATTCTCTGAAAGATTTAGCATTTTTAGCTAAATGGCCTTTTGATGAAAAAAAAATTAAAAACCTCTTTATTTTAAACGTTTGTTGGAGTCTGTTAAAATGTTACCGTGATCATAATAACGAATCGTTTGACACCGTATTCATCAAAATCGGATGAATATTTTAGTCGCTATGGAAGAACATACAAACATACATACTCGTAACCCTTTCTTTCGACTATGCCGTAGTCGGGTAAAAATAAAATATGGCACTCCGTCCAATGCACGCAGCATAGAAGAATTCTTATAAAAATGTAGCTCCCACACCAAGTGATTGGTAAAAGGAGGATGATGATAAGGGCATCCTTACTGATACTTTAAATGTGAAACTTAGTTTGTTTATTTGTTACGATTTCACACCGTAAATACTGGACCGACCATAATGATTTTTGAAAGGATATATATTTTATTATGCTGATTTTTATCCAGAACAAAATGGACATTGCCTGTGACAAAATGGCAATAAGTAACTGTTTTTTTAGCCGTACTAAATGTATGTCAAATTTCGTGATAATCGGTTCATAGAAGACGTCAAGCGGTACCAAACAAACAATCTCACTTTCACATTTATAATATGTAAGTTAGTAAGGATTGACCCAATGATGAAATTCAGTGGACGAAGAAACCTGATTAAGATATTATTATGTATGTGCTACACAATTTTTTCAGTTGCAGTCAAATCGCATGCTATTTCGTTAGAATGTTATCTTCCGCAAACGTAACTATGTAATATTAATTATAATTTATTTTAACAAACAATGCGTAACTTTAAATATAACTTTCACGAGAATGATTATGAACTGTTAAAAGGAAATTAAATTACTATGGAAAACCATTTTTAAACTACTTACAACCATAAAACGAAAATGTGCTTATATTTTTTAAGTCAATTTAATTTTAAAATTACTCTACAAAATACAATAATTTATTTTACTGTTACTTGTAAGTATTTGGTAGAAGTAACATTTCATGTGTATAAAATTACGTACCTAACCTACATACATAAATTCTGATGCAATAAAAATAGTCTATGGAAATGTTAGAGCGAGTTGATTTTACTTCGAGAATATTTTATAAAATAAAAATACAAATTACATTATACAATAATTCTCTCTTTTCCACTTTCACAAATAGATAATTACTTCTATGCTAATAAAAAATTTTGCTGTAACAAGAACGGTTTACTTTATATTAATGCAGGACTTACTATACTGTTATTGCTATATTAAGTCAGAGCAAGCAAAGCAAATTTGGACTAAAATAAGAACAGGGATGGCGGAATATTATTAAATACAGATTCAAAACATATAATTATTAATTATATACTTATTTTGAATTTGTATAAAACTCGTGTGGATTCAGTCGGGATGGAAGGTATACCACTGATACAGAGAGAAGAGCATATTCGGGAAATAGAGTGAACGGAGCATTGGGACAACTTGTCGGTAGCCAACACCTCAGCTAGAAGGCACGTGTCGCACTGGCAATACACAACGCAGCACTATATGGAAGAGAGAGAGTTGGTTATTCAAAAAGAAGTACGAGAGTAAAATCGATGCGGTCGAAATGCAATCTCTGCGAAGAAACTGTGGAGTGAAGCTGACTGACCGCATTCGTAATGACGACGTAAAAGAACGAGTAGGTATGAAAGAGAGTATTGATGTATTGGTGTAAAGATGCGAAAGGGAATGCTCCGATGGTTCGGACATGTGGAAAGAATGCCAGACGAGCAACTCGTTAAGAAGATATACAATGCGAAAGTGGATGGATGTAGGTACAGGGGGAGATCGAGACTCACCTACCTAGACCAAATCGGTCATGTATTGAAGGAATGTGGAGTCAAGAGTCTCCGGAACCGGCGAGCGTGTATGAAAAGAATTATGAATGTTGACGAAGTGAGATGATGTATGCAAGAATAGAGCCTCTTGGCACACTGTTCTCACTGCCTACCCCGCAAGGGAAAAGCGTGAAAATAAGTAAGTATAAAACATGCATCGGTATCTGTGGCATTAAAACACAAATAAAACAATGTTGTTATTAGTTTAAAAACATTGCACATGAAATGTTTTATTTTAATGCATAACATTTTAACCAGGATTAGTCTTTAGAAAACTGCGTCCGAGCTCACGGCCTTAATTATCATAACAGAAACTTAACACTTGTATGTTGCGGTTATATTGTGGTTTCAGAACGATTCTCGCTATATTCGTTACCTTATCTGATAACTATGATAATACAAACGAATATAAGTCGCGCTGTATACAAGTTACGTCACGTATCAGTAAAATCAATGTAAAACTATGATAAGCGTTGTTTCATGAATGTTATGTTAAAACATTTAATGATTTAACCGATTTTCGCAATGACGGTGGGTGGTTGAATACCGGTTCTAATGTGTCATTGTAATCTAAGGTTGGACGGGTATTATTTCATACAGTTGATGGCACTTGCGGAATTCTTGGAAAGATTAAGGCGAACCACGGAATGATTCAGCATTCATCTGATCGATAAAAAACCTATATTAATAAAGCTGAATAGTTTAATTGTTTGATTGGAACTTGTAATCTGTCTAATGTGGAATATTAGTCGGAATTGTAAATATTTTTGCTTTTAATTGTCTATTTATTCAGAAAGACTACAAATGTATAAAATCACGTCAAGACCTTTTTCCGTGGAACGGAGCGGTTAGTAAGTTGTTGACAGTAAGCAAAGAATTATTAAAAGCTTTTGTTTTCTATCCATAATCAAAATAATCTAGAGCCTATAGAGGTACATAGTATAAAGTGTCCACGTTTCGTCTGTTTCCTCGGTTTCTACTAAATCATGCAACGAATTTTAATTTTTAACCACGTTTATTTGCAGCTTACGTTGGAGACAGCTTAAGAGATATTCTAAAATACTTTAGAGTTGTTATTTCTTCAAAAATCCTTAACATATTTAATTAGCCAAATGCACCCGCGCTAAGCGAGGTCACATAATAAGTATAATGAATTGATTCATTGTATATGAATAATATAAAATATCTGAAACAAGCCAATACTTGACACTCTTGACAGGGTTTCATCATGCATACATTTTAGGCAGATCATTACAGGAACCAATAAGGTATTGAAGTACCTGATCTAACTGATAGTTACTTTTCGAATAGTTAGTGAATATGGTGTATTGTCAATGTGAGATAGATCACTCACCTCCAAACACAATCCTCTTCTCTAAAGGTGGATCTGATATAGGCACACTCCTTGTTGACGACGCTTCTTTCTTCTGCCGTGGTCCTTGCCGCCCGGATTTGTCTAATCAAGTCCCTGAGGCGGGTCGGCGTCGGCATCCGCACTGAAACCGGCGCGACTGTTAAGACGACACACACACATAGAAAGCATTGATCAGTGCATTTGTTTAGTGTGCATTAACTTAAGCTACGAACTATCCAACGAAACCGGACAAGCGCAAACATTGCTCGTATAGGTAAACAAAAAATTATTACTAGGTACATAGCGTGGTTGATTTATGAACAGACTTAATAGAATTGATAGGGGTGCTTGTTCACGAAACCAAAAAATATTATAATAAGTATGTGTAAGACCAAAGACTATATAGACAGCGGTATCGAATTCAACCTCCATTACGGATCGGGACTGCGCAAGGGACACATCTCAGTTTTCAAAATTATGTGTGTATTTGTCCACAAATCATCACTGCCCGATGAAGAAAAATATTGCGAGGAAAACTGTGTATAGATTTACTACACGGCTTGTGAGGTTTGCAAAGTAGCACTTAATCAGCATGGTGTAGGTATTATGGTTTAAATTCTTAAGCCATAATACCTACACCATGCTTAACCCATGTAATGGGTTGTGTGAAAAAATATATCTTTCACAATATTCAATTAGTTGACCTATATTATTAATTTTGTCTCTAAATTAATGCCATGAATATTGCGGCTCAATTATTGGAAAAGTTCAGTTTGCACTTATTTTAACTAGTAAATACGGTTTGATACCTACTAAAGAATAGAAATAAATGACGATTCCGCCATCTGCAATAGAGCGTAAATATTATCAGGTTTCGGTGAATAGTCAACCTCGCAAATGAAGAAACTGTTGTCGAAATATACAGAATTAAATTGTCTACATTTTATAAAATCATTCAAGTTAATAATCCATTAAGCAAAATTCGTTTAAGAAAATTTATGAAAGGCGTATCATCAAAGGTATTTTTACTTATTTAGATATTTTTATATATATTTTTAGCATTTGACATGCTTAGCACTATACATTAAACACAAAGTGAAAAATGTGCAGGATCTTGCTCGTGACTGTTATTTTCGATTTCTCATTTTTCACTTTGTATTTAATGTCTTTTTAATTTATAATATGGATTTTTCGACATTTACTGTTTCGGCGCGCGGCGCCTTATCTAGGCACCTACGTTGAATTAATTTGATGAATATCTTTTAAAATTAATTCTGTTATGCAAAAAATACTACTAATAGTTGTCTAAAAATTAGTTATTAACACTAAAATTGGTGTTAATAGCTAATTTTTAGACAACTATTATCCTGATAAAATTATCAAGATGTGCTACGTTACCATTAATTTAAAACGGCTTAAGACACACGTCGTAAAGTATATAAACTCCTATTTATATAGATGGTTGTTGCTCCTGATGGTAAGTGGTAACCGCCACTCATGGACTTTAGCAACACTAGGGGTACAGCCATGCCGGCGCCTACCATAATTTAAGTGCTCTTCCACGCCAGAGCCTACGCGTGCATGGTAGAAAAGAACGTTGAAAACGAACTGGACGCAATCGTTTCCAGATGGTGTAGAATGGATGAACCCTACCGCGACGTCTCGTGGTTCGGTGGTAAAAAGGTTGATACCTCAGACAGCTCCTCTGAGCACCCATTATAAGGCCCATAGAGCACATAGAGAGACCCGATGTCTCTCGCTCGCTCCCACGACTGCAGAGCGTCCGTGAGACCGGGATCATGGACAATTCGAAATCGACAAACAATCCTTTCCCTGCAAAGGCGTCGAGTGTTCCATAAGATGGTAACTTCGATAGAAGGGCCTTATTCTAGACCCTGCCAAACGCCTTTTTTTATTGCATGTAGTGGCAGGCGAGCCACGGCCCATCTGATGGTAAATGATAACCGTCGCTCTTGGACTCGACTATACCGAGAGTATTGTCAAGCCGCTGCTCACCGTTTTTATTTTTTATTGCTTATGATGGCAGACGAGCCACTGCCCACCCGATGGTAAGTGGTAACCGTCGCTCGTGGAGTCAACTATACCGAAAGTATAGTCAAGCCTCCGCGCACCATTTCATTTCTCAGATGTGAAATAAAAGAATTTCACAGATATGAAATGAAAAAATAAACGGCTATCTCCTGCTACAGCCGTAACGATGTGCTTCATTGGTACCCAGCCCTACCACCAGTCATGCAATGGATGATAATTGCTTACTTCTCTTAGTCGCCTCATACGACACCCATGGGAAAGAATGGGGTGGTGACACTTGTATCCTTAGTCCATCACCACACGGACAACGACCTTCACGATATCCAGACTGAATACCAAAGCCTCACCTTCACCCTCCTAGGCCTCTGCCCAAAGATGGGTAAGATACATGAGAAGATCACCAGCAGACCGACCGTCACGAAAGCCGTATTGGTGATCATTGATTGGCTGGTGATAAGACACAAGATCCTTCTACGACAGGGATGGTGGAAGTTGCCTAGATCTACAGGTCATGTCCAAAACCCGAGTATTATAATTTGCTATCAAATAACTACCACATTTAAGCGGAAAATATCAACACTTTCCTGTAGTTACTCCGTTCAGATTTTAAATAGGCTATACTGAACTAATCGTGTGATAATATGTACAAGGAAAACAAAATTCATTAGTTATTTATACGACTCGCGCTATCATCTGCGCAGTTGTTGTGCCGGCAACACACATCCATCATCTTTGCTTAAAGGAACTTCGATTATCTTCCACAACAAAACATTTGAGTAAGAATTAAGTAGGTTACTCTAATCTTGAAATGTCTTCAAGCAATGTTGCAAATTTTGACACTGATTTCGACAACAGTTTCGCCGCAAATTTAGTACATTAATGAAAGATATTAGTCGTATGACTCGTAAGCAGTCGCAATTATTAGATAAATTGATTAATCAAGTGTACAAGGAAATCCGAAGTAATTATTATGTGCCATAAAATTTTATAAATTGGTATGTATTCCACAAAAAAGTTAATGGTACTTACTAGTTTTGTTAGCGGCATTGCTTTGTAATTAGATTGCAGTAACAAGCAAAATGAATGTATTACCTGATTAATCAATTAATTGATCAACAATGATGCCAAAATATGCGAACTGTATATACCTAATTGATTTCAATAAAATTACAGGTTTGAGATTTCTATACATAGCCAATACACGTGGGTTGGCTCATATATTTTTATATCATTACTATATTAGATGAACCGGTAAACTTCGTATCACCTACAATTTATTTTTTTAGCGATTATCAATCCTAAACAATCTGCATCGTCTAAGATTTTAGATTTTGCTAGATTATTAAATAAACCTTGCTTTTAATGCAAATTAATTAGAAAGAATGACAGTAGCTGTCGTTTTGTCGTCTGTTAGCCAAATACTTGTACTTTTTTACAGTGTTGCCCTTTTTTTTACTTTAAACCCTGTTGAGTGAACAAAAAAAAAACAATTATTCCAATCAGTCAACCCAGTTTTAAGTTTTAGCGATCCTAACGAACAGTATTTTTTTTTATATATAAATAGATCTTGGGCCGTTTTTGCTAAACAGTATTTATTGTACAAATTATTATTTGTGAATGAGGAAAAAGAGAACATTAGTACGAGCGGGAATCGGACCTGCGGCCCTTCCTATCCCGGGAAGCGCTCTAATCCACTGAGCTACCGTACTACCTGGTGGTCATACCCAATTTGCTCATCACATTTGTCCTGTTGTTGAGCGCATTTACATGCATTTATCCAATATAGTAAGTTTAATTTTGCAATTAAAATTCATACTATATTATATGGCGTGATTTTTTTAAACATTTTGATCTATATTTTTAGAGCATGTCAAATGCTCAGCTACTTTTAGAGTACAAATTATTATTTGTGAATGAGGAAAAAGAGAACATTAGTACGAGCGTTTTAATTGCAACTGCAATCTTAGCAACCTTAGCTACACATTTGTTTTTGTTCACAAGAAAATTATGAAGTAAACTATTTCGGATCTCATTTGAAGCAGACGTCACTTTTAATGACTTTGGCACATTAACACGAGGCGTCATCTAAACTTTTATCCAACATACAGAAGAATCGTGAATGATGAGATATAGTTTTAATTTAAATATTCCATTCCGTGCAAATCTAATTAAGTAGTGGAAAATAAAATATTATTTATAGGTAATAGACCTACCATATTTTTCTATGTGAAGCTGCAACATTACAATAAATATTTAAAAAAAAATTTGCTTACCTTTCTCTATGGCTTCATTTACCACCTGTTTTATGGTGGCAATGTTAAATGCGGGGTTGAATCTGGAGCAACAGAAACATTACACATTATATAAAATAATCTAATGAAATTGAGTTAATTTGTAACTTTATATTCAAGAATATTGGTTGACTCATTGTGCGAAAGGTCGTAGATATTGAATTTATATTTAAGTAAGTAGGTACTACATAGCTGCATTCGAGAGACGTTGTCCTACCCCTTGTTTTGCTGGCTGCAAGTGGCCCCTATTTTTTTTTCGATATCTGTATTTCTGAATAAGGTAGGGATAAAATGAGGAGGTTATAGCGCAATAGTGCTCGAACGATAAACAAATTTAGGTAAATTTCGCTCGGCCGGCATCAAGTGGGCCACCAAAAATTGACACCTATTTGTTGACACGTGAACTCATAAGGCTGTCAAATTACATCCTGGTAGTCGTTACACGTCACTAGGTTTTTTCGATCGTCAGATTCCATTCGTGTTCTAAGGTCGCCAGTTAGATAATTATTTGGGTCGTGTAGGTCGGATAGGCTTTCGCTCCATGTAAACACTGGTATCAACAAAAACCAAACAGATGGGAAGCAGAACAAAAAGTTTTGGTAGACTAGGCAGATCATGGTTTGAATAAATGTGGTGCTGACGGTTTGGGGTGATATTTTCAGATTATTTAACTAACTCCAAACAGAACGCTATGATAACTCTTCTGACCAGTGGTCAGATCAATTTCCTCCTTACTGTAGAAGCCAAAACAAGCTGTACTAGCTTACAATAGAACCTATGATAGCCTTAAATTAAATTATGAGGTACGTACTAAACCCTTCACGAGTCCAACGGTTTTGTACAGAACTAAGATCTACCAGTAGATCCTTCCTAAAGTTTTAAACGAAAATTGATAACAATTTTTTTCTTTAGTTAGATAAGTACGACCAGACATTAAAGATGTCAAGGATCATTTACTTCTAAATAGACAATTGACTCAAATATAAAGGTAGCTGCAGCACTCAATTAGAATCAAATACCAATTGATATGTCAACATAATCTTGTATAGGAACAGATAATTGGGCTCACTTTTAGCTATGAATTGAGGGGTCTCCTTCACGATATAAATATTTATGTAATTTCGACATGGGGCTTCCCAAGCGAGCGCCATAATGAATATAGTTTTGTGACCGCTGCCTGCATCTTTGAACAAATCATCGGCTAACCTGGTGGGAGGACCTCCTATACTGCACCATTCCTATCGATACCCGACTGGTGGTGGCCACTCGAGAACCTTTCTTCCCCAATGGATATGGGTTCGACAAGCGACGACGTGACGACTCACGGAACGCCTCTACTGATTATGTGGTAAGTGCTCAATTTACATTTCTAATTTTGAATAAGCGAATTCGCCCCAATTTATTGTATCAATTACGCATATGGTCTAGGTTACAGCACCTGCTATGTTACTTCAGTTATATAGTTATAATAAACAAAAAACAAATTGCGACCTCAGACTAACAAAAAAATAAAGACATTGCATTATCAACTAAAATGTGAAGCCACTTCTTTAAAGATGTGTGCGTGAGTGTTGTGAAAAACTCTATAATTTGGGTAATTTTTAATAAGTTTTATGTTTAAAACATAAAGGAAAAGCATAAAGTAAGTTTACAGCAAATCATATAGGAAATATTATGGCGCTGACGACGTATTCATATACCTACGTAACGTACGTACGAAATCGTCATTTGGGTTAATTTTAAATCATATTCTGGTAATACTCGTGGTTTATGACACTTCGTTTTGGCATGGTTATGTTGCACGTGTGTGCGTGAGCCATGTAATTACTAGTTTGGCATGGTTTTATATGGCTTCACTGGATTGTTCGTAATGATGCGGATTTTATCGCGTGGAAAAATACAGGTATCTTTTCCATGGCACGCTGCGCAACTTAGAACTTGTTTATAGAACCAACATTTACGGACCAAGTCTCTCTTAGATGCTATCACTAACACACGCTGATCGTAGACCAAGTTTCCGGACGCTACGCAATTGATTCCTCGATTGACCTCTTTTCCTAATTGGATTGGTAGTCATAGGGGATGGCAACTTTGAGAACCGTATTCCCGACTAGGACCGATGCTGAAATGACAAAATTAGAGCCAATAGTTAGGAAAACCTGCTGGGGTCATTGAGCACCACTGTCCTTTAGCGATTCTGCCGTGACCACGATATCATCCGTAAATCGAAGGTGAGCAATGTACGAGTATTCGCCATTGACGTTGATGCCGTCCAGGTTTTAGTTCCTTCCAGATCTTGAAGATATCTTACAATGCATTACTAAAGAGTTTTGGTTACATGAAATGACCCTGTATAACCTCTCTGCAGTTGCATAGGTTTCGTAAGTATAGTGGCGTTTCTATACAAGCACTTCCAACACTTCGGTGTATCGATAGTCAATTACACACCGCTGGAAGGACTTCAGCAACGCTCAAGTATTGATCGAGTTTAAGGCATTCTCAATTTATATAAACATTAGACATACACGACGATTATACTTTTCGGTCTTCTGTATAATCTGACAGCGTATGAGTGTAGTCTATGGTACTATAGCTTAGGAAACCGGATTGTTTCGGAGGCTCGAAGTCATCGCCCCTGCGCACGAGTCGGCATTGTAATAACGTCATATACATATATAAATTTTCACGATTCAAGCCCCGGTCGTTTAAGCCGTGCGATGATATGTCAGCTAGTCGGAAAAGTTTGTATTTCTGTATGTTTGTAACGGATAAACGCAAAGCTTAAGGATTTCAAAAATTCTTTCACCATTAGAATGTTACATTATCTAAGATAAAATTTTATTAAAAACATTGTCATTTATAGAGGTTAAACTATAAAGTATTTTATTACATGAATAAATGTTACTAGTGAGGAGAATAAAGAGGGAGTTTGTTAAGTTTTTGCACTGTAACTACTGAACTAATTATGAAGAAATTTTGGGAGCCCTGAAATGGACCAAAAAGACTCATTGCCATCTTCAAATAAAGAAAAAAAGGTTAATTTTAAGTCTATGAATATTGAAGCCTAATATAATAACAACTGACTTTCTGTCCTTTGGCTCATGAATGCAAAATGTCATCAAGGCTTTGTTTGTAATAACAAAGCTTCATAGTATAATAGGGGAGGTAGTACTATATTATTATATTACTAATAATAAAGCTGTATGTCTGTATAAATAACATTGAAGCTGTATGGTAAATTGATTTCTAAATATAGTAAATAATAGGTCATACCCAGGCCTTTTTTGTCATTTCGTTTATGGGGGCACGCTAATTCTCGAAAATTGTGTCCATAATTTTTTGTACTCCCTCCCCACCCCTTGTCACCGTGTTTCAGTCACTAAGTTCATAATTTTTTTATTGTTTTAAAACATATTTTTTCGATATTATCGAGATTTCCTTTGGCCCCGCATGCTCCCACAAAAAAGCCCTGGTCATACCTATTTATTATTTTCATCAATAATTCCAGGTTCTATGAAATTGTTTATTTTTGGTTGTTAAATAAGGCACAATTGTTATCATTGATAGAGGCTACATAATAAAAAGAAAGGATTTGGTAAGTGTTCTTCTCTTAAGTTTACAAACACTTGATTTATATTAATAGTATAACTGACATGGTATGGCTTTATGACCAAGCATTCTCATCCTATTTCAACTATAATAGCTTAGTAAGATGTTCAAGGAACCAAAAAGAAAAGATTTATATATTGTTTTTATTTTAAAAAAAGTATCAGTCTGTGACTTCATCCCCATCCATTTGGGCTGCAGCATATAAATATTTACATGCAAAAACAGCTATCCCAGAGGAATCATTTATTTTTCTGGGAAAAAAGTTGCTTATGTTTTTTTTTGTCTGGGTGGGTTTCTGGGTGGGGGTTTGGTTTTCTGGTTTCTTCAAACCCTGTATGTTTGCCAAATTTCATGGTGATTGGTTCAGTTTGTACAATGTAAAATAAATACAAATAAGGTCTCTTTCACATTTATAATATTAGTAAGGAGTTAAAAAGTAACTATGTCTGTCAATATATTGTAGATTCAAATACATGTGTAACATTGAATTTTAGATTCATGAAATGATAGGAAAATTATATATTAGGTTACCTAAACAGAATGAGTTAATAATCCAATTATTATTAGTTTTCTAAATCTATAACCAGTATTTTTTTTTCACCCTGCACAAGGAATAATCCTTATATCGCAGGGGACTTTACAAACATACAATTTCACTTACACAAAGTACATCCAAACTCAGAACAACCGTTTGTGGATCACACAGAGTTGTCCTGTATGGGATTCGAACCCACAACCCTTGGGTAGGAAGCCGGTATCTAAACCACTCCGCCATCTTTGCAGATATTGTCCATAAACCTTCAATAAAATCATACAATACTGTGATTGTGACTCAAAATAGTAGCTGGTATTCCGTGCAAACCGTCAATGCTACCTATATGTTCAATAATTTGGTAAAGTCATATATATTGTACAATTTTATGGAAGTTGGAATCTTTAAAGACCTGTGACAGTTATCAGTTATTATTGAAAAAAATATTATAACTAGCAAATAACTAACTTACTAACTGTTTACTAAAATAAGTTTCAACTTTTATTAATAGAGTCACTTTGAACTTTTCAAGAAATAAACTACAAATACTTAAATAATCAACTGTGATGTGCCTAGACAGACTTTAAAATTTGCACACACAACTTAAGTTTAAATAATGACGTCATTATCATTTAATTGAATTCGAATAACTAATTAATAAAACAATGTTTAAAATGATTACATTAGATATCCATTTGATGTGCAAATTCAGACTAACCTATATTAGTAAAGTATATATTATGAAAATTACCCAGATTCGGAGCCGTTCATCTTGTCCAATACTGGTGTCCTTACAGGTAATAACAGATGCTTTTTTTACACGAGCACAGGTAATCGTTCCTCACGGGGCCAGGTGCCAAAATGGGAAGTTCAACGACTCGGAGGAAAAAACACTCAAATACAAAAAATATCAATGAAATACTCTTAAAATCATAACGTAAGGAACTTAGAAGAACTCATACGTATTTAATTAGGCATACAAGCATTTTATTTCGTCACAAACCATAGAAATGCAAGAGAAATCGTACGCCACCTTTGACTAACTTCTGTCATATTTTCACTTCAAGCTACAACTCATAATTGGTTATATTTGTTCATAACTGTGTACACTATTCACAGAAAACTTGTGGATATAAATTATCGTATCGTTAAATTCAATAAAAAGAATTTACACAATCGCCAGCTGACATTTCCGTGGGTGCGTTGCAAGAAATCCAACATGGCCGCCGTGACTCGCACATGACGTTTGCTTATTTTTGATCAAACTACTTTCCAATTTACGATATTTTATTTACTAATATGAAATTATATATTACTTTTTTAGAATTCATATTAATGGGCAGTAAAAATTCTAATATTTAGCAATATAAATTTATTATTTCAATATTGTTTGCAAAAGTTGATAGCCCATACTAACGGTTCCTGAACGAACCTTACATGGAAACGTTCGAATGAAAACTTAAGACTTTTCCCGTTTCTAATATGTGAATTTACGATTGATGGTTGTTTACATAGTCGTGCACTTATCTACTTTGAAAAGATTTTATAGCTTGTTATCATGATCTGTGCCAACCTCATTTCATGCCATTATTCTTATCACTTACCTTCTGTTTTGTTCTGGCGGCAATACACTCCAATCAACTTCGTACATGGGGTATGCCATCATTAAAATTTAAAACGAACTGTTAATAAAAAAATTTAATATAAACATTTCACAAAATATGCCACAACATTTCACGACGTTGTAATCAGTACTGATATCAGTAATATTTTATCAGGTGCTGGGACTCTTCAATATCCAGTCATAACGTATCTTATCATACATAATAAATTTATCACTGAAAAGGATAGCAATAGAGCACCAGTTGTAGTAATGTTTTATTTTTAAATGTCAATAAGTACCGTCTGTATTCAAAACAATGCGATACGAGTCACAGCATTATCTTAATAGGAAAACTAATTATTATTCATTATACAGGTGTTGTCGTGCGTTCGGTCGTAAAACATATTACACATGCATACAACACTAGGTTTGGCCTTTATAAGTTATCGTCGTGGTTGCGTGGCGGTCGGTCGGCACTGTTTCTTTTAATGCAGTCGACTAGCCATCTGATGCCTTCGTCTACTCCATCCCTGAATAGAAAATATTTTCTCATTATTTTAACGTTATAGTTACCGATGACGGATTATAAAAACTAGTATGTACATGAAATTTAAAAAAAATACCGCGTTTAATATTCTAAGCGAGAACCAAAATAATCCTCCCATGGATATTGCAGTATCCATAAAATCAAGAGTAATCTGGCTTAGTGGTCCGCCAGCACAGGCGGAGAGAAAGCACACAGCGGGTTTATTTAGTGGCTGAGGGCACCACACTACCCTGTTCGTTGCCCCGAACGACGGGGTGTTAGGAACATTCTTTCCCGCCTTAACAAAATAAAAAAAAGGCAAATCGAATTAAGTGTTTATCTAATCGATTATTTTATCTCAATACTTTTGGTACATCCATTTACTCTGTAGGTCCATAATTAGCAAAAATTGCTATCCTAAGGGAGCTATCTACTTATCTACACCAGACAAAAACATTAAGACGTTAGTATTCACGGAGAAACATCCAAACACCTTCATGAACAACTCGGTTCACCACCCATCAATCGTCGTTCCTAGGGGGAATGAAATATGTAGATATAGCGCAGTGAATTTAACGAATCGGGACCACCGTCTCGTCAATTCCAATCTACGTCAAGGTCTCCCGATGTATTTAACTAAAAAGTATCTTTTACCTAAATAATAGCTTTTAACTGCGTCGGAGCCACGGGCAAAGGCCTGTACGAGAAAATTCATTCCCACTCTAGGAATAAGTAATAATGGATTTTCACGTTAGTATCCGGGTACATTGGTAGCAAAACTTTTAGGTGGCGCCTCTCTAAATACAAAACTTAACTGTTCCTATACTATGCAGTTGCATATTATACTGTTTTTGCAAACTATCGTCTATCATAACGAATCGGAGGGGTTAGGCAGAATCTCATATCTCACAATCGACATCGTATCGACTCGCTTGTGATAGGTAGAGAAACCGACGTATGATGTCGCAATAATTCATTGACCAATCACGGTGATCTCTCAACCAATCACAGTAATCACGATACGATATCGATTGTGAGGTACGAGATTCCATCTAACCCCCCAGAACGCGTTTAGTTTGTTTTCGGCACCCCTTACATGATGGAGCCACTGAGGTAATGTAACATAATACCAGTGGCCCGCCAATACAGGCGGAGAGACGGCACCGACGAGTTTATTTAGTGGCAACTTTTTTATTTGATAGCTCTTGATTAGACTTAAAAACTGGTATACATCTTATCCCGCTACTATATCGGGAACCTGAGATATTACCTAAAAACTAGAGCGGGTAAAGGGTAGTTTTTAAATACAAAATAATACTGCAAAATATGGACAGTATATCATATATGTGCGATTATACGAATGTCGTAGTAGATGACATGTATGAATACAAAAATACTATGCACAAAATGCTTCACCACCTACTGATTATAGCATGTTCGATTCCTGCACAGTCCATTACCATCAAAACAATACTTTTAAATAGTTACTACGTTTTTGATTGCTACTTTGTAGTTCTTCACGTCATCCTAACTATTATAAAGCTGTAACAGAGCTTAAAAACTAATTACTATATCGGGAAGCCGAGATGTAACCTAAAAGCAAGTTATTTATAAAAAATGCATAAATAGGTAGTGCATATTGCCACAATTAATTGAATATGACAGTCTTCTAAAATAACGTTTGCATTTGATAGGCCAATTTTTGAGAAATGCATGTTTAACATCACGCTGAGACACATAGTGGACAGAGCAAAAATAAAAACTAAGCGCCACCTAACGTCAAAAAATAAAACTGGTCTGTAGAACTGCTACTTTATCTATATTGTCTACTCTACACACACTATTTGTCTATATACTATTACTGGACTTTGCTAGTTTTTAGTTAGCGATGGGCGATTGTTGCAAAAAAAAACAATCGACTGAATCGAAAATTGTGCCATTGCGCATTCGATGGTCGATTTAGTAGTTCCTTGCTATGATCTTACGAATAACAATCGATAAACTACTAACTACTAAAAAATAACAATGCACTTTACCCAGTATACATTTAAACAATTGTAGTCTTTGCGTCCTACAATGCATTGCGCTGTGCGGCGAGAGGAAGCGGGGTGGTGCGCGCGCGGGACGGGGTTGCGATGGTTTGTTTTGTTTTTAAGTACCTATTACTAGTATTACTTGATAGTAGTTGGTCTTTTTTTTTTTTTGCAAGTGCCAATTGCTTAATAACTGCAGTCGTAAGTATTGGCACACGGACTACTGATTTGTTTCACAGCGCCAAACGCCGGCGCGTTATCTTTTGTAATTGCTTACCTATTTAGTAGTACGAGTAAAGTAATAACTGCGCTGCGTATGGTGCTGCGCGAAAAATTAGTAGTTATAGTTGAGTCGATGACAATCGACTAACCTCGATTGTTATCGACTTTTATCGACTAAACTGAACAATCGACTAATTCGATTATTTTCAGTAATAATCGCCCATCGCTATTTTTAGTTTATATCTCAGGTGCCCGATATAGTAGCGGGATAAAATGTATACCAGTTGTTATCAAGAGCTACCAAATGAAAAATGTTGCATCGAAATCCGTTCAGTAGTTTTTGCGTGATGCGCGAACGAACAAACAGATAAACAGACAAAATAATCTAAAAAAAATTGTTTTGTGTTTAGACACGCCTATATAACCTAATACAGTAATTTTTTCTCAAATATCTCACATAAAAGTAGTAGCTTTATAAAAGTATAGATAGATAAAGCTGTAACAGAGCTGTGTCTAATAGCTGTACATTTAAGATATTTGGGAGAAAAAATGACTGTAGTAGGCTATATAGGCGACAAAACAATTTTTTTTTTGTCTTTTTATCTGTTCGTGCATTCGCGCATCACGTAAAAACTACTGAACGGATTTTGATACAACTTTTTTTATATATATCTAATATCTTTAAACGAGCAATTCTTGTATATATATATATAATCTGAATCTCGGAAACGGCTCCAACGATTTTCATAAAATTTAGTATACAGGAGGTTTCGGGGGCGATAAATCGATCTAGCTAGGTTTCATTTTTAGAAAACGTCGTTTTATCCGGGTTTTCAGGCAATGAAAAACTGCTACAATATTATTAGAATACGAAGGTAAATTTCGCCAGCATCTACAAGGTTATAATAGCTCAGGTGGGAAAACGGGCGGTCCCAAAACCAGAAAACCCCGGTTCGAGTCTAGATGTCTCCAGTGCGACGTTTCCCCCCCTTTTTTTTCAATTCTTTCTTTTGTGAGAAAAACTCAATTTACCAAAACAAAAATACCGAGCAAAGCTCGGTCATCCAATATTATAAAAATATATAAAAAAAGTTGTATCAAATTGTATTTGTTGTATTTTTTTATATATTTATAGCTCTTGATTAGATGTTACAACTGGTATACATTTTATCCCGCTACTACATTGGGAACCTGAGATATAACCTAAAAACTAGCTTTTGGCTGCGGAGGAGCCGTGGGCAAACGCTAGTTTTTACTAATCTCACTCAATAGACATGTTACACTGAAGTCGAAGTGACTACCAAAAAGCATTGTATCTCATACGGCTGTTACTATAAAACAATCTATACTATTATAAAGCTGTAGTACGAGTAGTAAAGCAATGTTTACAGTTGAAGATATTTGAGAAAAAATATTGTTTAGGCTACTTAGGGGTGTATAAACAAGAAGACAATTTATTTTAGAATTGTTGTCTGTTTGTTTGTTCTTACATCATAACAAATTTTATAGTTTGAAAACTTTTGATTGGACTTAAAAATTGGTATGTCAGATCTCGCTACTATATCAGGCACCTGAACCTGAGAGCTTTAATAATAGTTATCCAAAAACAAACTAAATTTTGTTAACGCTATTGTGTGTCACACAATGCCCTAGATTGTTTGTAGATTCATATATTTTCATTACAAGAGTTTGTTCTCTCTTAAAAATGCGAGCCTAATAAAATGGCTCCATTGGGCAATGCGTTAAGAAAAGATTCCACAAATATTACTAGGTACAGCAGAAGAAATAAATTTGAATAACCCCTATGTGTCCATTCCTATTATGGAGCCAGCTTGTGGCTCATGAGGGACATGTCTTACCGCAAACTGTTCAAAAATCATAATATAATCACCCAGTAAGAGCAGATATGGCCATCAGCATTATATCTCTGGCACCAATGAGATGGGCGTTCTGATTAAATATAGGCTTTACAGTGTGCACACCCATGCAGTCTGGAATGTCTTGTTTATTCGCTAGAACCAACAATGGGACTCCGGACAGGTGTTCTGATGCTATCATTCTATCTGAAAAATAAAATGGTATATTATTTAATTTGATTATGCTGTAACAACAAAATATGAAGCCTTAACCCTTTGTTAGGCAATACAATAGTCACACTCTTTGGTATGACTTACTACATACAGCAAACAAAAGGTGTACTCGTGGACTAATTACATCCATCCATCCATCAGCCTTTCAACGTCCACTGCTGGACATTGGCCTCCCTAAGAGAACGCCACAACGAGCAGTCCCATCTAATGCCGCAATTGCCACGCTTGGCAGGCGGGTTGGCGATCGCAGTGGATGTTGTTAATACTCGAGGAAGTGCTGCTGCCTACTCCCCTGGAATTCCCTGGGTCGGCTTTTACGACTCCCGTGGGTAGAGAGGGGTGGGACAATTCTAAAGCCAGCCCCACACGGCCAGAGGCCACAGGACTAATTACACAGACTAGATAATATATGTTGGTAATTTGGAGTATGAGGGATATACGGGTTCCATCCATAAAAATCTGGATTGTTAAAGCAATATGGTGCAATCAAATCAGTAAGTGATACTAATGAGATGCGCTTATTTCTATTACTGATAATTTTATACCTTAAGATTTACTGACCAAAGGTTTCCTTAGATTCTGAAACTCTTTCTCGGTCTGATGAGTCCACTATGTAAATGACAGCATGGCATTCAGCATAGTACTGAAATTAAATTAGTAAAACATTTGTAATTGTGTGTGTATATTAACTGGTACATTTAGAATATATCTGAAGAGGTTCTTGCTCACTGATATCTCTTTCTATTTACACAAATTTATTTGTTATAGAATAGCCAAATGTGTCAAAGGGCTAACAATCACAAGATTATATTGAAATATATGTTTAAAAAGTTAAATTTAATTAGAATGTGCAATAGGAAGTTTGTTAAAATGAATAGATTATAAATGGATGTAATAGTTTAGAGGTAAGTTATTTGCATACTGTGAAGGCAGGGATATCACGATAGTTCCATTTTTTTAAATTTCAATTTAAAAAAATATGTATAACTAACTCTAAGAGTATATTTAATCACAAATTATCATTGCTTCATTTATCAAAGGAAACACTTTGTGAACTACTTTGCATGCCTAAGAAAATTAACTAGGTATGTGTGATATTCACTGAAGTAATGCAACATACTACCAGTGGCCCGCCAACATAGACGGAGAGACAGCACATGGCGGGTTTCTTTAGTGGGTGAGGGCCCCACACTACCCTGTTCGTTGCCCCGAACGACCGAGTCTGCGGTTAGGTACGTTCTTTTCCGCCTTAACAAAAAAGGAAGTTTGTGTGATATTTGACTAACTTGTTCATTCTGAAGGGCTGGGGGCATAAGCTGATTGTTTAAATAGTAAAATTTACTGAGTAGATACGTACCTTATCCCAGAGAGATTGTAACTCTTGCTGTCCACCGAGATCCCAAAAGTTAAGCCTTACGCCGTCTACATCTATTTTGCCTATATTTAAACCAACTGTAGTTGTAATTCTATTAGGATTCATAGCTTTATACTTCTTTGAAAATTTTGTTTTTGTAGCCTCGAGATACGTCTGTAATAAATAAAACCTACAATAAATTATACAAATTAAAATGTCTAATTCTATAGAAAATATGTAAATATACCGTTTTGCCCGCATTGTCAAGTCCTAATATTAATACACAGAATTCGTCTTTTTGTACCATGTATTTATAAAACCCGTGTAGTAATGTGTACATTTTTTATCAGACAGTTTCTATTCACATTTTCTAATATCAATACCATATCAAAATTCTTGGAAAAAGTAGCAATCAAAGAGTAATACGTATAACCAGAAAGTAGCAATAATAAGCAGCAAAGAGTATGTCATAAAAGTTTACTCTGTGACCGTGGTATTGCTGTCACTGTCAACAATGGACTGTAATTTTTTTTTTATTTGATTAAGGCATTAGCAAAACCATCACCCTAACAGTAACATTCTGTGATCACAGGCAAGTTATTGCAAAAGTTGGATATTCTTTTGGACTTTTTTTAAGTGTCGAGGTCATTGATCCAAGACTCCCGGGAGTCTAACGGGCGTCAATCGGTTCATCAAACAAGTCTTAGTTGAAGTCAGTCAAGTCAAAGTCCCGCTCCAGTAAAACGATGGCGACTTTACTGAAGCTTCTATGGAGTTTTGGAAACAACAAGATAAAACACTTTATGTCGCATTACATCACTTGCCAAAACTTATGCGCATACACAAATAGTTCCGTCCGTGTGGTGACGGACTAAGAATACAAGTGTCACCACCCCATTTTTTCCCACGGGTGTCGTATGAGGCGACTAAGGGAAGTAAGCAATTATCATCCATTGCATGACTGGTGGTAGGGTTGGGTACCAAGTGGGAGTACTCACTTGGTATCGGGCCCGAGCGGGTTGGAACCACCATCTCCCGTGTGACCGGCCATGAAAGCACATCGTTGCGTTTTGGCTGTAGCAGGAGATAGCCGTTTATATTTAATTTCATATCTGTGAAATGAATTGGTGAGCAGCGGCTTGACAATACTCTCGGTATAGTCGAGTTCATGGGCGACGGTTACCATTTACCATCAGATGGACCGTGGCTCGTTTGCCACTACATGCAATAAAAAAAAAAAGTTATTAAGCAATATACCACCACCTTTACACATTAATACTTGAAATAACACAAGCTTAGGAAAATAATGCACGACATGATCTTCAATTCAATTCAATGCAATTCAATTCTTGAATGATCTTCTTGTTTAATAGAGACATGATTGATGATCTTCTTCATGCTCCCGCGAAAACTCCGGTCTGTCACTGTCATCACCATAGATGTAGTTTATAGATAGATCGGCTGTAGAGTAATTATGACGAGACCAAAACTGACACGTACCAGTGTGCGTGTCATGTGCATGTGTGCACTTCAAATAGTGCTGGGACGTTCACTAAACGCGACTATCGACACATTGTGTTGTCACGAGGTGCAAAGTGAATTCAAATAAATTTTATATTCGAGGGAATAGAAATAAAACTGAAATAAAACATGTTTAGATATTTTTATATATAAAATTAAGTCTACCTGGTCGGTATAATGTATGAAAATACTTCCGACAGATGTTGCAGGCGTCACCCAAAGACGTTAAGTATGAATGTGTTATCGAAATTAGCAGTCAGGAGCAAGTGTCAAGATGGCTGAATTGGCAAAGCATCTGGACGGTATCCAGGAGATGCAGGTTCAAATCCTGCTCCTGACTGTTATTTTCGATTTCACATTTTTCACTTTGTGTTTAATAAAACATGTTTTATTAATACGTGGGACATTCATAAAGTTTTGAGAAACTAAAAAAATAACTTCTATGGATAAAATATTTTAATTATTTTTTTCAAAGAACTCTCCACCAGCCTCTATACAAAGTTTCATAACTTCTGAACCAATTTTCGAAACATTTTTCCAGTCCACGGCAGACACATCCACGGCTTTCTCGAGCGCTGTGTATCTTCCGGCGATGAAAACTGTATCCCTTTCAGCTGATATTTTATTTTAGGGAATAAAAATAACTCACACGGTGCCAGATCAGATAAGGAGGGTGACCCAAGACTGACCGGTGTGGTGTCCAGGAAGACGCTAGTTTTGAGAGCTGAATGCGCGGGCGCCTTGTCATGGTGAAGCAGTACACTGCGGAGCCCGGTGTTCGGTCGCTTGTTGCTCATTGCAGACAAAACTTCTGGCAGGCATTTTGTGGTTCCACCACCAACCAACACCATTCGGCGTTGATGCTGCTTTGGTATGAAATTGAAACCAGACATCCCGTCAAAGTCAAGAAACTAGCGATCAAAATTTTCCCTGCGCTTCTCGATCGCCTCACTTTAGTAGTCGTTTCGTAGCGTTGGTTCGTTTTGAAACAGCCAAACTGTCGACTGACGCTTTGTTTCAGGATCGTATTGATAAATCCAGGATACGTCACCTGTCACAATGTCTGGAAAGTACACAAGGTACGTTAGTGAAATACAATAAATTAACAGAAACATAAACAAACAGCAGTATTGGCCAAGTGTGGTACACAATTGATATTGAAATTCTAAAATGACGTACTGGCATGAATAACGTGGGTATATAACCGGAACGTAGCTTTACTCTCTGAGTGCCTATATGAGAAAAACATTTTTGTTCAAAGTGCTTGCAGCATAATTTCGAATAATTTTTGGGAATCCAGTATGAAAGAGAGTATTGGTGTAAAGATGCGAAAGGACATGCTCCGATGGTTCGGACATGTGGAAAGAATGCCGGACGAGCGACTGTTTAAGAAGATATACAATGCGAAAGTGGAAGGATGTAGGTACAGGGGGAGTTCAAGACTCACCTACCTAGACCAAATCGGTCATGTATTGAAGGAAGGTGGAGTTAGGTGTCTCCGAAACCGGAAAGCGTGTATGAAGAGAGTTGTGAATGTTGAGGAAGCGAGAGATGTATGCAAGAATAGAGCCTCTTGGCACTCTGTTCTCTCTGTCTACCCCGCAAGAAAAATGGCGTGATGATAAGTTAGTTTAGTTAGTTAGTTCAGTTTTCTCTATTAATCATTTTAAGCCATTTTTGCCGAACACCAATATTCTGAGGAAATCTAAAACGTTAAATTAAAATATAAACTGTAACTATCCAAAGATAAAAATACATTTACTCAAAAAATGATAACTTAACCGCATAGAACGATCTTACTCAAATTTTTGAAAAAAAAAATATATATATTATATTAATATACTTGCCGTGTGGGGCCGGCTTTAGAATTGTCCCACCCCTCTCCATTCATGGGAGTCGTAAGAGCCGACTGAGGGAATACCGGGGGAGTAGGCAGCAGCACTCCTTTGAGTATTAACAACATCAACTGCGATCGCCAACCCGCCTGCCAAGCGTGGCGATTACGGCACTATCCCCCATTCTTGGGGAGGCCTATGTCCAGCAGTGAGCGTTAAAAGGCTGATGGATGGATGGATGGATTAATATTTATTTATTTATTTATTTAACCTTCATGCACACTATACGTACAAAGGCGGACTTAATGCTAAAAGCATTCTCTACCAGTCAACCTTTAGGTCATGCAGAAAAAGAAGTAGGTAGGTCAAAAGGGATATATATATCTATATAAATACGTAAGCGATATATAAATATACGCATTATACACTAAATACTTGTAAATATAACACACACATATATATATATATATATATATATATATATATATAAATATAAATAGATACATATACATACATATATTACATGAAAAAAAAAATATAACCTTAACTTATATATATATATTGTTAGAAATAATCGTCCTCTTTGGTTACGGTCGTCGTAGCGTGCGGAAGATTGGCTAAATTCCTGGAGATACGTCTGGCGATACGTCATACTTTTTTATATAACATTTGAATCTGACTTGTCTTTATAATGGCTTAGCAATGACTACTATATTTTTAGGTACTTTTATTTTGATACTGTTTTAATTGGCCAATATATATATCTGTTAATAATCATTTATACAGTTTATTTATTACATCAGAAGTGGGATACGAAAGCCTAAAACCATGGAAGCCGTTTCTGGTTTCATTTAAAGAAATTGTTTACTTTTCAGGTCATTCAGCTATTAGAGATGTCCACCAACGATCGACGTAATAAGCGGAAAACTACCCATCGTGACCGCAGTCCTTCTAATTCAATGGAGGAGATCCTAAGAAGGCTACGCGTGCTAGAGGATCAGTCCCAAGCTATCTTGGTGACTAGCGCTGGCCCTAGCCATACTGTCACATAGCTAAGCATGACACCACCACCCGCGTCGGCGCCCGCCACGCAGTCACCACGTGCACCACACACAAGCGAAGAGGAAATAGCACCATCCGGAGACCCGGTGACTAACGCTACAGAGCATCTTTTGACCGCTATCAGTCGTGTTTAGGTCAGATCAAACCATTATTTTGTCTCAGACTTTGATCCGAGTGTTCATGATTTCGATACGTGGTGCGACCAAGTAGAAAATGCCCGTACTTTGAACAATTGGGACGATGGAGTATGTCTTGCGCGTGTTGGACATTGTCTAAAAGGAGAATCTCACAGTTGGCTTGGCCAATGGACGAGCAATATTCGTACATGGAATTAAATTATTAGAATGATGAATACCTGATGAATACCTTTAGTATGACATAGTTATTGGACGAGACATTTTGACTAATGACGTAGTTGTCAATATGACTTCCAAAGCTCTTTTCAGAAAATACGGTCCCATGTGACTAGTGTCACCACGTCGTAGAGTCTGATAACTATTGTAAAATTTAACAACATTGATACCGAAATTCCTTCTGATCTCGGACCAAAACCTTTTCTGTGTAGTACTTTGTGTATGCCAGGTGATCAGAGTACCACTGACGTTCTTAAGGAAACCGAAAGTGAAAGTGTGATGATGGGTCCAGGTGGTGATTTGTGGCCGTAACTCGGTAGACATCGGTGTCTACTGTTTACAGTAGTCCGTGAGTACGCGGTTAGGTTGCGGGGGGATTCCTCTGAAAACCAGGTATCATTATTGATTAAGAATTATAGTCTTGTGGTCTGTGATTTTGTTCACTAAAGTATAAATTATAATTTGTGAATAAGGAAAAAGAGTATTTTAGTACGAGCGGGAATCGAACCTGCGTCCCTTCCTTTCCGGGGAAGTGCTCTAATCCACTGAGCTATCGTACTAATTTTTATAAAAAAACTCGTACTAAAATACTCTTTTTCCTTATTCACAAATTATAATTTGTACTTTAAGAGTAGCTGAGCATGTCAAGTGCTGAAAAATAGATCAAAAATTTGTTCACTAAAGTTAACCTAAGAGCAAGGCCTTTTACCGATAAGTTCTTGGGAGCTTTAACTCCAACCGTTCGTATAAAGACGCTCATGATCAAATGAATGGGACCTGGGTGTGATTGACATGGCGATCCCGAAGGGTGACAGGAGGATGGACCTTCATGCTAATGAGTTGTAGTCTGGTGTGTAGGTCGCTCAGATTGCTTCCACCTCCATGCTGTTCGTGGGCCTGAGCGTAGCATCCGGCATCGTTTCCTATCACGATGTGGCCACGGGCGGGTGCAACGCGCAGTACGCTGTGGATTCGGCCAGATCTTGCTTCCCTACTGCGTAGCTGTGTTGTGCCGGTAGTGTTCATTATCTGTATCGGCGAATATTGACGACAATAACGCGCTACTGTATTAGACGTTTCATATACGAGCTATTATAATACAGGTGTCATGCGTGTGCCTTAAATTGCGCAGTTTGAGGCATTTGCAAGATATGCGCTCTTCTCACTTCTAAAAATTACTTTTGGCTCGTCCTTATGCCGATGTGAGAGTGCACGCTTGCGTCTGTAGTGAGAATTTAAGAAACTTGGACGGTTTTTACTAACTTAATGTTTAAGTTAGTGAGTGTTTTCTATATTGCTGTTGCAGTGTGCGAGCGTGCGTTCCCGGTGGACACTCGTTGACACCGCTGCACGCTCGCCCTGATGATGAGCATCGAAAATGCTCGAAACCCGGGTCGACTAAATTGATCCTCAACGAGAGTTATTTCCGGTGATATATTTCTAATTTATTGGATTACTGTTATTTTATTGAACCACCTACGTATTTTAATTATTTTCTTTATAAAGAAATCTAGTGTTTGTAAAACAGTTGTTCTTATTTTAATTATTAGAATTAAAAGTACTTTGTCCACGGCCTGTCGATGTCGCGAACATTCTATATGACGTGATGCCTGCTGAGTCCGATAAATATTCCACATATGCTGAAAACGCTCGCAGATGACTTTTAAAATTACGCATAGTGAAAGGTCTTAACAGTGATTTGCTCACTGCTGTTATTATACGCAGTATTTCAGATCCAACCATCATTTCGTATTTAATTTTAATCAGATTGTTCATGATCTCTTCATTGTGTTGAGACGAAAAAGTAAACCTAAGTAACATTTAAGAAATTGTCAGGTTAGACCGAGCGTGTATAACATTGAAGTGTTAGTCTGGCAGTTTCTGATGTATGCTATTGTAGATGAGTTAATGTGCATCTTAAACCTATGCTGTATGACACACGATTATTTAACGTATTATCGCTTGCTTTGTTACCTTACTACTATTTCCCTAGTCTTCGGTTAGTTTATGTACCAAACTAGAAAATGTTAATAGAGTTAAAGAATATGCAAAACTGTAGAGTTTAGTACAGTGGAAGAGACCCGAGTAATTCCTGAGTGCTCATGGTATTGGGTTGACCCTCTCACTGAAAGGAAGGTTTCTGGGGTGAGTCGGTTGCACCTGATAAATCCTGTCCTTAATCATAGGTATCTGGGGTGACCTGCTAGAGACTGAAGTAAATCCCACCGAGGTATTTGGTTGCGTGGGAACAGACCTGTGTAAAGTCTGTGATAAGTCTGCATAATAATAGGTATCTGGGGTGACCTACTAGAGACTGAAGTAAATCCCGCCGGGGTATTTGGTTGCGTGGGAACAGACCTGTGTAAAGCGTATGTGACCTGTCTTCGTGTGTCCAAGATTTTAATTGTAATGCCTACACGTTTGGATGATTGGTATATAATCTGATACATTTGTGTATTTCCTAATAATAGACAAAAGTTAATAAATAACGTGATAAATAAATGTTATCTTTGACGTGCATCTAAATGTTGCAGAGAGCACCGAGGATCTATACGCCGATCTGCCGTTGCGTGCGGAAGACGTTCTTGGTCCATCCACGAATTCCTGAGGAAGGCTTCGAGGACGCAGCCCCGTCAGGAGAGGCCGTGTTAGAAATAATCGTCCTCTTTGGTTACGGTAGTCGTAGCGTGCGGAAGACTGGCTGAATTCGTGGAGATACGTCTTGCGATACGTCATACTTTTTATATAATATTTGAATCTAACTTGTCTTTATAATGGCTTAGCAGTGACTACTATATTTTTAGATACTTTTATTTTGATACTGTTTTAATTGGCCAGTATATATATCTGTTAATAATCATTTATACGGTTTATTTATTACAATATACATATATATATATTATAAACTTTACTGAAACATAAATCAAAGCTTTGCCTTTCCCAATAATAGACAGGTCGAAGTCATTTTATCGATACCGAAATACCGATAGTGTCAATCTCTATCAAAGAAACATTGTAAATTTTATATCACAAAATTTACGTATTTGTTATCTTTTTATATTGAATTTGAAGGCATTCCGGGCATGCATATGATTTATTCCAATAACATTCCCCATCCGTGTATGAGCACAGCGTTTGTGGTAGGTTCATAAGGTTTGCATATAAACAACAAATTACTTACATGTGAAATGTACAATTCTGTGTGTTTTTTTCTTATATGAGTTACATCCGGGCACTGCACACGTAACTACGATTAGACACGTCAATTGATACAGAATTAAACAATAATTTCTCAAATTTTCCTAAAATATGCGAAATTTGGATTGTTGACGATTGATGTCAGGTCCACACAGGTCCATAGCGTGCATGATAGTGGTCTCGTCTATCTATCTCGCTCTAACATACGCGTATACTATGTTCTTACTCTTTTGCATCACCGATCTATCTAATACTACATCTATCACACTCATTACGTAGGACCACAGATTTAAATACTATAAGGTACTCATGAACGTAATATCTTACAACACGTATATACATATTAGTTCCATGGATGTACTTTACAAAGCCCTGACTGTTTTCATTGATTTACTATTATAAAGCTGGCTGTAATAGAGCTGTGTCTGTACCATGGACGTATAATACAACAGGACTGTGCGCTTTGTATTTATATGTATACAAAAATACACTTTATGCTCAATAGAGAAGGTTTATATTTCAAATGAAAAGATCAGCAAGCCAGATGAGACCGTTAGTACGGAGTGACGGTGTCCCTTTTCTTTGACACACAAATTCTTAGGCTTAGCATACACTACAAATTTTATTGACGCGATTTATCCACAAAATTCTGTGATTATGGAAATTGTATGAAGCTGCAAGCACTTGCGAAAATAAAATTGTGCAAGAATAATTTCAAAATAAATCTGTGTTTTGCGGTAATGTTTTGTGGAATTAAAGAGTATACCTCTGATCGCACTGCGAAGAAAATTTTGGGCCTCTTAGTCGCGTTCTGTCGCGTCCCACTATTGAGATAGCGAAGGGCAGGAATTGTATGAGTTACTCAATATACGAATTGAGGTGTTCCACCTCATTTGAGATGTGTGACAATGTATCATGATACCATCTGATGGCTCATTTGTGCTTCGTACGTTATTATAATAAACGAGGTTGTATGCTCAGATATGAGTTGAACGTGTCAATTCCTCACGAAATAGGTACATTGTGATGATTGTATATGCGCAAGTTAAGATAAGAATCAGTGAATAACTTTACAAGAATAATTTGATGTGACTCTTCTTTTCGGTTGTGCTTTTATTTCTGACTTCTTTTTTTAATGTAATTTAAAACGTTGTAATGTAAAACATATAAATATATATTTTTTAATCGTGTTATTTTATATCTACATCAATATTTTAAAAAATCACGCGGCGAGATTTCCCTGTGCGTGCTAAGCCTTCTATAGAACAATTAGGGTGACAATAAATTTCCTTTTCCGGTTCATTTAAATAAGCCTTAAGGTTTTTAAACTCAGTAGGGCTAATCAGTTCACGAAAACAAATTTAACAAAAAAAAAAACTGTCAGTTACAATAAAGTAAACTTCCTCAAATGTAATATTTTTATTATTTTCAGACTTCTAACTATAGTTCAGTTGGTAGGTTTTTTTTTGTTTGCATGAGCTAAGAAATACGTCTAATCGTCATCTTTGAATGTCCCTACATAGGGAGGCCTAAGTTCTAGTCATGCTTATATTTTAGCATTTTTTTAAAGTTTAGCTTCCCTAAGAACTGGATCAAACTTCATCAAAATCGGTTCACTACAAGAAGCGTGAGAGCAAAACCAACTAAAATTAGTTTAACCGATACTAAGAAAATTTAAATAAGAACTAGACGTCGCGGGACGTCTACCAGATGTGAAAACATCGAAATTGTTTTGTAGAAATAAAATGATCGTAACTTGACAAAGTACTCCTCAAGACGAATCAAACGAGTATAAACTCGATAGGGTTGCGTCGTTTAATAACAGAGTTACGGTGACCACCTTCCAGCTCCATCATCAGACCCGGGATATCATCTAGAGACAAAGTAGTCGTCAAGACAAATCATTCGAGCCCAAACTCGACGGAGTTATGTCGTTTTATAACGGAGTTCCTATGGCCGCCTTCTAGCTCCATCATCAGACCCTGGATACCATCTAAAGACAAAGTAATCGTCAAGGCGAATCAAATGATTCCAAACTCGATGGGATTGCGTCGTTTCATTATAGAGTTACTGTGGTCACCTTACAGCTCCATCATAAGACCCTGGATACCATCTAAAGACAAAGTACTAACAAGACGAATCAAACGTGTCCAAACTCGATGAGGTTGCATCGTTTCATTATAGAGTTACTGTGGCCAACCTCTAGCTTCATCATCAGCCCCTGGATACCATCTAGAGGCTAAGTACTCGTTAAGATGAATCATACGAGCCCAAACTCGATGGGGTTGTGCCTTATCATTATACGAGTTCCTATGTCCACCTTCCAGCTCCATTATCAGATCAGCTCCATCCATCCATCAGCCTTTTAACGTCCACTGCTGGACATAGGCCTCCCCAAGAATGGGGGATAGTGCCGTAATCGCCACGCTTGGCAGGCGGGTTGGCGTTCGCAGTGCATGTTGTTAATACTCGAAGGAGTGCTGCTGCTCTTGTGACTCCCATGGGTGGAGGGGTGGGATAATTCTAAAGCTAGCCCCACACGTTTCATCATCAGCTCTATGTCATCATAGTATTGCATTGTCACGCGATATACATATGCGTGTAAAATTTCAGCTCAATTGGAAACCGGGAAGTGTGTCAAATTTAACTCGCAAGAATTGAACGGTACAAGTAAAATATAGGCGTCAAATAGCCGATTTTACCCTCCCACCGCATTAGATGTTTCACATCAAAAAATGAAAATTTCTATTTGTTTTCAAACATAGTCACCCGAAGATGAATTGACCTCGTTCCTACTATCTCACTAGGACCGCTTTTTGGCAACAGTGCGCATTCCAGTTGTATACATGTTACTTCCATGGTCTGTACATTTAAGATATTTGAGAAAAAAATACTGAGTTAGGCTATATAGGCGTGTCCAAAGAGTATATACTAAAGAGGCATGTCTGAACACAAAACGTTTTTTTTTAGATTTTTTGTCTGTTTGTCTGTTTATCTGTTTGTTTGTTCGCGCATCACGCAAAACGGAATTTGATGAAAATTCGTTTGGTAGCTCTTAATTAGACTTAACAACTGGTATACATTTTATTCCGCTACTATGTCGGGAACCTGAAATATAACCCAAAAACTAGCTTTTGGCTGCGGGGGTGCCGCGGGCAAACCCTGGTTTTTATTAATCTCACTTGTTTGAGTTTTGAGTTTGGTAATGTGCCCGGTAAACGTCAATAGGCTCGTCCCCTATTACGTGGGACTGAAAAGCATACGTTTGCACCTCAGATTAAATAGTTTGCACCAATTTTTTTTACTACATGAGTGGCAAATATGTATACCGCCTAGCCTACCTGATAGTAAGCGGTTACCGTGGCCTATATATGCCAGCAACACCAGAGGAATCATTCGCTCGTCACCAACACTTTTTTTTTGTTAAGGCAAAAAATGTACCAAACCGCACGCCTGTCGTTCGGAGCAACAAACAGTGTGGAGCCCTCACCCACTAAATAAACCCGCTGTGTGCCGTCTCTCCGCCTGTATTGGTGGACTACTGGAACTGTGTTACATTAAGTATTAGGTAAGTTAAGCAGAACATTTTTAATAAATCATAGAAAGAAAACTATAATTAAATAGAAAGAAATCAATAATTAAATCACTAGGACTAGATTTATGTGTAGTATGTGATTTTTTAATTAAATTATTTATAAGAATGCGAATACATTATATAATAAAGTTTAGTAATAGGAGTTTAAAATCTAGTATGTAGTTAAAAAAATCGAAAGTATATATCCAGATGTACCTTTGAAAATTATTGTAATTTTACGAGTATGTTTTGATTTGTATCCTAGTAGGGTATTTGAGTTAGGTTACTTTTTACGTGGGGGATTTTTTTTTAGAGCCGTTACATCAGTTTGTTAATTGGTACACGTCATTGTACAATAATTTACTTAAATTCTAATATACTTAATTTGTTGAGTGTGTAGAAAAAAAAGAATGTAAAAAAATATAGATATGCTAATACAATGTATTTTTATTTCTTGCCGATGTGACAACCCTAGCACTTTTATTCGTCGCGACGAATGTCTAGACCAGGGGTTCCCAATCTTTTTCAGTCCGCGGCGCACATACATATTAACTATTTTTGTCTCGGCGCCCTAAACTATCTAGCAGGTCGAAATAGATAGGTACAATGATACTTGTTAGTTAGATATGCGAAAACATTAAAACATCCACAATCTAGATATATAAAAATATAAAACTAACACAAAAAACATTCAAGAGACTTAAGTTGAGGTTTCCGAAAACGGTAAACAGAATCGCTTCACGGCGCCCTTCTTCGCTTTCTTGACGTCTCTCAGTACCTGTATGGTAGAGGTCACTCACCAAATCAGGCGTGACATAAAAGGCGATAAGAGCTGCTGGACTACAAATTACTAGAGCTCGTCTCGAGGACTCTGTCTTGAAAATTCGACCGTAATTCATTAAATTTGAACGATATGAGATTTTGGTATGCTAACATGAAACATTTTGACATGGTCTCTAGAACATATTTAAGGCCGATGCAATTGTCTTACACATAATTTTAATGGTAGGTTGCTACCAACACTGTTAAAGCCAAAGCCTGTCTGCTGCTTGTCCGAGCTTCTTCTGCTTCTGGGTTTGGTATTGCTATTGGGAATAAGTAATCACATCAATAACCATTACATAATATGCTGTTTGATTATCTGCAACAAATTTAAAATTAAAAATTCTTTATTTCATAGGCCTTTTACATAGGCCTTAAAATCCTCAGAAGTTTACTAGCTAACACGATCACTTGAGGCAAGTGCCACAAGCGGCCTGAATCCGTAGTAAGGCTTAAACCCGGCAAGAAATTCATGAGACACTTTTTTAAGTCGCTAAATTATTTCAGTTTTGTAAGGTTCATTATAACTAAAGTAGCATGTACAACCAAAAGAGCGCACATAATTTTATAGTACGTGCTTATTTTAAATTAGTAAATGTTGTGTCTATCAACTGTTTTCATTTGTAAAATATAGGAATGACCCCCTAAGTTTAACTAAGAAAGTCATAATCATAGGAGTCCAAGGACACTAGCCATTTACTCAAGAGATAAAAATATAGTTCATATAGTGTACAAGTGCCGTGGCCATGTGGGGCCGGCTTTAGTATTGTCCTACTGCTCTCTACCCACGGGAGTCGTAAGAGCCGACTGAGGGAATACTGGGGGAGTGGGGAGCAGCACTCCCTCGAGTATTAATAACATCCACTGCGATCGCCAACCCGCCTGTCAAGCGTGGCGATTACGGCATTATCCCCCATGATGGGACAGCTCGTTGTGGCGTTCTCTTGGGGAGGCCTATATCCAGCAGTGGACGTCGAAAGGCTGATGGATGGATGGAGTGTATAAGTGCGTGCACAATCAAAAAACACAATTGCCTGTTGCTTCAACCTCATATAGTGTGATCCGATTGGTCATCGGAGGACACTAACCAGCTCGACCGCCATTTGAATCCTAGGATTCATGATCCCTAATTGCATTACGAGTAACTACCGCTAACTCATCTAGACTAAGAGCATCATTATAATACGGCGAATAGGCGAACGGATATTAAAACTAATTATATCATTATATACTCTATGTTATAACTGGCTGATTAACTGTATCTACACAATGAAATAGGCTATTTTAAGTCAACTATTCCCTAAGTATTACTTTACTCTTTGGTCAACTAGACAGTGACAATAATCAAAATATTAAATAAAGTAAAAAATAATCATCAAAGAGTAATACGTATAACCAGAAATCGAAAACAAATATGCCCGCGAAAGTAAACAATAATGACAAATCCGCAAAAGAAAAGAAACCAGTCCACGATTTAATTGGGAAGACAATATCAACTCAGTCTAGTACTTATATAGATTCAGATGATGCTTTGTTGACAAGGTGCATCAGCCTTAATTTAGAGTTAGAAGGCGATTTATCTGCTAACGATGATTATATGTTGATTGTATTGTTTAATGGAGCAACAATACTAGAGGCTAAGTGGAATACTGGAACTGAACTAAACAGAGACACATTGCCTATAAATTTAAATGAGCTCTACTTTCAAGATTTAGTCTTGTCTAATCCAATCATTTTTCTTTTGCGTGCTGTTGGTGGTAAAACTGGCAAACAAGAAGCAGATCCACTACTTAATACTGAAAACCGCGCTGCAGGAACTATAGATTTATTACCTCTTTTGCTCGGTGAGGAAGAGATTTATACAACTGTGCATCTAGTGTCATTAATATCTGGAAGATTCACTGGATGCCAAATTGTTGTGCGTGCTGTAGCTCCTGGAATAACCCAACTTACTTATATTCCATTAGTAATTACTATGATTTCAGCGCATTGTATGCCTTTAGCAAAAGACGGTACTGTTTATGTAAGTGCAATAGGGCTATCCGATTTACGCACACCTAAGAATGTCGATTTTGGACAGTCCTTGAGTAATTCCGATGCAACAAAATTAATTTGGGCCACTGCTAGTTGTGCTGGACAAGGGGCAAATACATCACTTAATGTTCCTGATGACGATCAATTTGTTATTGAAAATGTTGTTTCCAAAGAATCTGAACTATGTCGATCATTTTATTGGAATGCTATAAACAGAGTACTACTTGACCCGAAAGAATTAATAAACAAATTATCTTCTCCATTCCTAATCGAAGTAGCAGGTGTGCCAAAAACTGGCAAAGTTGAAGTTCGCGGACATTACATGGGATGGGTTGATGCAGGTGCCCTGTTAGAACCAGGTCAATTGGATGTTACTGTATGCACTACATTACAATATTATAACGAAATTAAAATAGAAGATGTCGGTGGCGGTTTGTTAGAACTGCCACCGACCAGTGCTAAAACTACGAGTGCACGTGAAACCGAAATAGTGTTAGATGAATACAGACACAATGCTTATGTTATAATAAGGTTTGATTTGATGGAGGCTTTAGTTCCTAAAGCAAAGTTGAGTTCTTTGTATGATACTATTGGGTTCCCACAACCTGATGGACATGAGTTACCTCCTGTTAATAAATTAGATACTGATGTTGCTGCTGAAGAACCTATTATTGATGCTAGAAATATCAGGAGAGAAGCTGACGCCTTGTCTGTGCACAAAGAACTCAGTGACTTAGCTTGTCAGGGTGGCGTACCGATGAATCAAGGGATAAAGCGGTCTGCTGCAAATCGTCTTTTGATAAGAGTTCGAACAATGTTGAAAAATTTTGCCCCGGGAGATTGTTCTTACATTGATTGGCAAGATACAGTTACAGGGCAACATGCTTCTAGTAGACGAGCAGTAACTGCTTCATTTGCTCCTCAACCACCACATCCCCGGACATCAAGTCGAGTAACAGTGTCTAGATGCAGATCCGCAGGTGACAATCGACTTGCTGACAGATATGTGAAGAGAAATTTGAAAGTCCCTGGAAGCCATCCCAGATCTTTGATGTGTAAGGCAATTCGCTGTTTAGAGGAACGGAACGATTTGGATGCCAAAAACTATTTGCTTGAAGCCCTAAATAGTCAGCCTAGAAATAAATATTTACTGTGGCTTTTGGGTGCTCTAGAATTTGACCAAGGTCCAGAAGGTGCAGAAATAGCTGGTGCCGCCTTACGTATTGCTGTAAAAGGTGATTACTCAGATGGAACTACAAATGCGATCGCATGGGCGGCCGTACACGCTTTTCATCATGCCAACGGTAACATTTATGGTGCACATGTAGCTGCTAAGAAAATGCGAAAATCTTTTATGCTTCCTGTAGAATGGAAAAAATTGTTGAAACGCTGGAGTGATATTAGTGGGGAGGAGGAAATAATATGGAGCCCATCAACTCTTACACCTGATAACCCTATATTGATAGCGGCTGCTTTCTTCTTATGCCTCAGGTGTTATAAATTTAGTGAGACTCTTTTGCAGTGCGTTGAAAAGGACTGCGCAACGCGTGGCAGCAATCGTATGAAATATGTACTTAGCGTGGATCTTTATTATTTAAGAGCAGCGTCGTTAACTTTAAGACGTCAGTTTGACAATGCAATGGAACTTACTCTAGAAGGTATAGAAAAATTTGGTCCTTCCGCGCTCATGTCTCAAATGCGACTGACTTGTGTAGCTTACAATCGTGACTGGGATGCTGAATGTGAGATGGCTTTTAAAGAAGCAGAAAAAGCAGGTTCAAAGATGTGCCCTTCGATTGTCTACAAGGCCGCTTTAAGTAGATTTAAAACAAGTCCGCAAGTATCGCTACAAAATGCTGCTCTTGTTCATAAAATGACGCCTTCTGGCCATACAGCATTGCTTATTGGTAGAATTTATGCAAGGCTGGAGGAATATGAGCTTTCTGAACGTTGGTGCTCGTGTGCGGTGAAAATCGAACCGTTGCTGTCGGATGGATGGGCGATGTTGAGTATATTGGCAATGTACAATAGGAAAGTAGACCGAGCTCGAACTATGCTGCGCACTGCACGTCAGACGGGGCCTATAGCCCCTGACATAGAAGCAGATGTGAAGAAGCTATTGGAGATCGTTGAAGTTGATCAGTTAGCTGATTGTCTTGTTAAGAACTTATGCTTAAGAACGGATTACGAATGATTTATCATTATAAATATTGTTATTAATAATGTTTTACTTTAAAATGTATTACTGACTTATAAATAGGCAGTAACTTTTACTGAAATGGAATTGAAGACTTGTATTACTTAAGTATATCTCTTTAGACCGTCATTTTCAGGTAGGTACCCGGGGCCTCAGTGGCTCATTGGCAGGCCACTAACAGTGGCCCGCCAATAAAGGCGTAGAGACGGCACAAAGCGGATTTATTTAGTGGGTGAAGGCCCCACACTACCCTGTTCGTTGCCCCTAACGACGGGGTATGCAGTTAGGTACATATTTTCCCGCCTAACCAAAAAAAAGTACCGGAGCAAATTATCAAAACATAGGTACAGGTACAGTAGGTACCTACATTCTCTACAAACTATGCTATTCTATACAGTTTCCAACAAATGAATTTATAGAAATATACAGTTAGGTCACTCATTGTGAGAGCGTTGGATACGTCACTCGCTCACTCGCATAGTTTTTGTCAACTACTAGTTATTTATAACCACTGCCTAATACTTGTATAGATTAGCGAGAAAATAGGTTAGATTGCCCCAACCTATTCATACGATACGACCTGTTATCGTGATAAGCTGATAACACCTACCTGACACCGATATGAACTAAACAGTTTTTTTTTCTTAGAACATTACAGTCATATAAAACAGCACGCCTTTTCTTATGTTCTTAAAGATTAAGGCAGTGACTGAAAGATAAAATGTCGAATGTTTAATTTCGTACAGTTAGCGGTGTCGTTGCATCACTCGAGGCATGAGTTGAGTCCAGTCTACTGTACACAAACATTCCTTGTGGTACGGCGCGGAACGATCGCGGCCGCTCTTTGTTTTGAGTTTCAAACAAGATTTCTGAAATGTGAACGATCACACAAAATTACAATGGCACTATCAACGAACTGTTGGAAATATCTTGTGTTAACTTTCAACGTTTTATACGCGGTAAGTACTATATTGTTTTATTTAAACTTCATATTTAATCTGATGAATAATGTTGATTCAGCGTTTTTCAAAGATGTTGTTATGACAACATCCTACATAACACATACACACACACACACACAGCACGTATTATTATGCAAATCTGAAGTTCAAATAATTACAATTGGTAGGAACTTCGTAATTAATGTCACTTTAATAATATAAAACCAATGACACTAATTTTATTAAATATTTTTTTATTTGAGTTCGTAACTAGGTAGATACAATTAAACCAGATAGGTAATGCAACAAAACTGAAATGTGCACCTTTGTGTGCATCACTGCTGTCCTCTAAATACATTCTTGAACCTTTACGTAAAAACATGGATTTAAAAAAAGGTCAATGCGTAAAAAACTATAAATCTTAGATTTAACTTGGCAAAAAGTTACATTTACAATTTGGTCGGCTAGTAATTTTCCTTGAAGTTTTCTATTGTTATCAACAGATGTCAGCAGTGGTACTATTTGGCGCGAGTGGTTTTCTTCTCTACAAGCTTTTTATATATCGACATTTCATCGGTATAAACGTAGAATATCCCGCTATTCTATTGTTGATGGTAGCCATCATCACCTGCTCAATTGCCTGGATAGGATGGAGGACTGCCAATTCCATGTACCAGATTCACGTTATCATCGTAAGTATTTATATCAGTTAGTTAATTGTAGGAGTCACGAAGATATAACACTAGGTTTCTAGGTAGTTACCTAATTGGTTCATGGGTCAAATGTATAATTAGTGGAATTATGTGCTTAGACGTTAGAAATGCTCTAGTCCATTGAAATGTTACATTTTTTAGGCCTTACCTTGCGTTTTTTAGAGGACGCAATTTTATTATTTTCATTTTTAGGGGGGGTCAGCGTAAAGCTAAAATCAAGTTTGTGAGGTCGCCACCCTTGTCCCACGGCCGCCATCTTGAAAAAAGGGGTTGAAACGGTTTTTACGATATATCTCTTAAACTATTCATCTGATAAAAAAAAATTTTTAACATTTTTTGTTGCAAATTAAATTCTCTATAACTTTGGTTCAGTAACTTTTTGTCGTAGAACTATAAATAAAAAAGTTATAAGCGAAAATGTTCAGAAATTCGAGAAAAAAAATTGTATTTTTCGATATAACTTTTTTTTTATCATTTAACGAAAAAATGATATCAGACCATTTTTGTAGATCGTTTTTTAAGGAACAGCTTTTATATACAACATTTTTTCATTAAGACAGCTAAGTTTTTACAGCGCTCCGAAGTGAGTACTATTTTTCAGTACTCTTAACTATACATATATTATACGTGGGTACCCAAGCGACCATTAGGGAACAAAAGAACAGCTACCTGCTATTATTGTTATTATTATTTAATTATTATTATTTTATTTTTTTATTTTTATTTTGTTATTTTTATTATAATATATGTATAGTTAAGAGTACTGAAAAATAGTACTCACTTCGGAGCGCTGTAAAACCTTAGCTATTGACTTAATGAAAAAATGTTGCCTTTAAAAGTTGTTCCTTAAAAAACGATCTACAAAAATGGTCCGACATCATTTTTTTCGTTAAATGATAAAAAAAAAGTTATATCGAAAAATATAATTTTTTTTCTCGAATTTCTGAATTTTTTCGCTTATAACTTTTTTATTTATAGTTCTACGATAAAAAGTTACTGGACCAAAGTTATAGAGAATTTAATTTGCAACAAAAAATGTTTATAATTTTTTTTTATTAGATAAATAGTTTAAGAGATATATCGTAAGAACCGTTTCAACCCCTATTTTCAAGATGGCGGCCGTGGGACAAGGGTGGCGACCCCACAAACTTGGTTTTAGCTTTACACTTAACCCCCCTACACATCAAAAAAATAAAATTTCGTCCTCTAAGAAACGCAACCCCAAATGTAACTTTTCAATGGACTACTCTTCCGCTACACACTCCTGCATGAACTGAGTTTAAAAACGGGTAATATTAATCCTTTTATAACGTCTACGGGAATAATGCCTGTCGCGGAATTTTATAATTATAGAATTAATACGCACAAAGTACACCCAGCCTAAGGATAACTTTGTCACACAATTAATTGTTCTGTGCGTAACTAAAAGAATAAATAATACGAGGTAGAAGCGAAACTCTTTTATGTAATTGTATATGCAAAAGCCGTTGTGCTAAGGCTACATTATCGGGATTCGACGAAGGTCCGCTTTTGCGCGATATGTCTGGCCTAAAGTACTCTCCCTGTGCCGGTCGTCAGGGCTGTAACCATGGACTTAATAAAACGTCCATGGCTGTAACCTATACGTTGAAAAGTTTGATTCATTCACAGTAAAATTATAGTTTATTCCATTTTATAAGAAAATCAAGAATATTATTTTTTATTTAATATTATTATTTAAAAGTGAAATGGGGTCTAACATCTATTTCTTGATCATAAAACAGTTTATGCCGAATCGTTGCTGAGAAAAAGAGCAGTCATAGCAAGTTTCCCTTAAAAATATTTTAGTGCGTGAACCTATCAAATTTTAATTATATATTTTTCTACAGTATCTAGAAACTAAGGTTTTCCGTGCAAGCTAATGCAATGATTCAGGTAAACACGGCCACACGACGCGCAGTTGTAAGCTGCCAATAGGTATAAATGGTTGTCGCAGTGGTTGAATCACACATAACGTCGCTTGGTCATCTTGTACTGGCATTGACGGGCCTCGTGGCGTAGGTCGTGGGTTCGATTCCAACTCATAACATTTTTTTGTGTGATGAACAGAGATATTTGTACTGCGTCTGGGTGTTTTCTATATATTATATGAATGTATTTCCAAAAAAAGTAATATATGTATTATATCCGTAATCTGGTACCCATAGCACAATCGTTAAGCTTAGTTTGGGACCAAAGGACGTTGTGTGAATATGTCCGTGAATATTTATTTATTATATTGCACGTCCTATGCCATGTGTACCGTGAATATCCGTATGGTGACGGACCACCCCATTATTTCCCAAGGGTGTCGTATGAGGCGACTAAGGGAAGTAAGTAATTATCATCTAATGCGTGACTGGGTGGTAGGGCTGGGCACCAAGTGGGAGTACTCACTTGGTATCGGGCCCGAGCGGGTTGATACCACCATCTCCCGTGTGACCGGCCATGAAGCACATCGTTGTATTTTGGCTGTAGCAGGAGATAGCTGTTTATTCTTTCTGTTCATATCGTTGAAATAAAATGGTGAGCAGCGGCTTGACAATACTCTCGGTATAGTTGAGTCCATGAGCGACGGTTACCATTTACCATCAGATGGGCCGTGGCTCGTCTGCCACTACATGTAAAAAAAAGAAAAAAAAGAATAGTTCGATATCCTTGGAAACTTTTTACACCTTTTTTTTTAAATGGTTTCGCATTTATACTAACCAATAAACATCATGGATGTATCGCTACTGCTACTTAGATAACAAAGCAAGTAATAGAAAACAATGCTTAGATCGATTCAATTTTTAATAAAAAAAAATTGTTAAATGTGAGCCAAACATAGGCTACCATTCTAACCTTGATCGAGGCGTCTGAGGCAATCGTTTCGCTTCTATCTCGTACTATTTACTCTTATAACTCAGGACCATAGATATAGTATAACGCTCAGGACAGCGCCCAGCACCGAAGCCTAAAGAAAGGGTAAAGAAAACAATATTTTTAATGGAAATTACATTTAGGTCGACAGGCAGTCATTAAATACATGATCAGAGCATTATATTACAACGTAGATACTGAGGAAATAGGCGTTTGCGAAATTTTCATTGTAGGTATGCTGTGCCATCAAGACTACATTGAAGCTTAAGTTGTCATGAACTAGTTTATTTTCAGATAAAGATATAATTACCATCTATGATAATTATATAATAATTATCTACAGTTCAATGACTATGGGAATTGATGTAACAGCATAGGTACATAGTAAAACTGAGGAACTGTTTGCGGTGGTACCAACATCGCCGTTTTACTACCGGACCACGGGACGTACTAGGGTTCATCCATACCACCTGGAGACGATCTCGTCCAAGACGGTTCGTTTTCAGCGTTCTTTTCTACGACGTACGTGTAAGCTCTGGAATGAACTTCCTGCAGAGGTGTTGCCCCAGCGTTACAACTTGTCCCTCTTTAAACGATGTTTGAGAAGAGCAATTCACTCACGGTAGGCGTTGACTTGGCTGTGCCCCTGGTGTTGCCAAAGTTTAACGCGACGGTTACCACTTACCGAGCGGCCGTTTGCACATCTGCCACCGTTGGTATTAAAAAAAAACGAATTAATTAATTTAATTCTCATAAAGCTTATTATATTAAAACTGATTTCACTATTACGAGTACACCTATAGTACCTACTTTTCAAGTTTCAAGTGCGTCGGGCACACTTGAAAGTTAGGAAAGGATAAATGTAATTGTCAAATGCACTCTTATACAGCGGGACTAGGTTTTAAAAGTAGGAAACATGATAGAATCGGACTTAATTTAAATAAGTACCACAGTCCCACAGACCTCTATTGTAATAAAGCACGAACCGTAACGGCTTAGAAGGTAACCGGTCGGTCACCTCACGTTCTTGTATGTACAAATTTAATTGACGAGTGTGAATTTATGACAAAATTAACAACACTCGTTTTTTTAAATATAGAGTTTAGTCAACTCAAAAGAACAATGTTTTAAAGAGCCTAAAATAACTTTGCCAATCAATTGAAGGTCAATTTCATTCAACTGCAATAATAAGAAGTAGGTAGGTAGGTACCTACCTGTTTTGTCCAGAAGAGGAACATTCAATATCGTTAAACTTTTTGTTTTAAATTTTTTATTGCTTATGGAGGCAGACGAACAGACCATGCCTATCTGATGGTAAATGGTAACTGCCGCTCAGTATTATACTAAATACCTACTAAGAGTGAGTCAACCCGTTGCTCAACATTTCCTTTCACATGTAAAATAATGAGCGGCTATCTCCTGCTACAACCACAGAGGTGTTTCACGTTCAGCCCCAAGTAGGAATCTACCCAACCCTACAGCTAGCAATGCAATGGGTGATAACTGCATACTTCTCATAGTCGCCTCGCCTCGTATGATACCCGTGGGAAAGAATGGAGTGGTGACAAACAAGAAATAACAATAATTTTATACGAAGCTGTTAATATCAATCGACATGGTTCAGGGTCGTATCGTGAGCTGATTTCGTTCAGAGAATATATGCTTTAAACGCAGAAACAATCCATTATTATGTTTTCTAGGAAAATAAAAAACATGTTTGGATTTCTATATGGTTGTTTTGTTGTAATAAATATTTTAAAACCATTTTAAAAACTGCACAAATGGCCTAACGGTTTAGACACCGAAGTTTTATGATGTATTTATTAAGTTTCTGGTTTCAGTTCCCACATAAGGCAAATAATAGTGATATTGATGAAATAATTTATTGTTCTGAATTTGTGTTTGATTTGTATTCTTCACAACATCGATTCTTTCCTAGTGCGGACGTGTGCTCTTTACAAAAATTGTAAAACATTGTATTAATTTAAAACTGTTATTGTCTGTTGGTTGATTTGCGCATTGTTCTCAGACTCAATTAGCCATTATAAATCGCAGGTAATTTTACACGATTTGCGTGATTATTAGGTACTACTTAGCTGTTATGCGCAAATTCGTCCGCGTGGAATTTAGTTTTTTTTTAATAATAACTAAATATTTAGATATTTTTAGCATTTGACATGCTTAGCACTATACATTAAACACAAAATTCCACGCGATGCAAAGTTACTCCTTATAAGAAGCTATCTGCTTTAAAATCGGTCCTGCCGTTTCGCAAGTTACCTTTTTACTGGCCTTATCTATCAGGGCCACCCCCTAAAAGATACCTTAAATTTTATTAATTTCCTAGTATAACCTTCTAAAATTATGTATTTTACATGATATAGTTTGATGTAGTATACACAGATGAATAGAGAAACTCCTTTTTTTGAAGTGTGCGACACAATAATCTTCAAAAATATTGGTTTTCCTTTTTCCAGACTGGAGTTCTGATTATTCTTGTGGTAGTCGTTGAGTTCTCCTGCTTCGTGTGGGCAATGGTTGTGTGGGACAACGTTGAGATAGATATAAAGTCGACGATTCTTCAATACTTCGAGCACACCATAGCTAACACAGAGGCGACATCAGTGGACACCATCAGATGGGACAGACTACAAGTTAAGGTAAATAAATACTCGACCAAGAAAAAAATATAGACGGGTCATTAATTAATAAAAACCATGCCAAACTAGTAATTCCACGCGCATGCGAGTGCGATCACACAATCAAAACCATGCCAAAATGAAGTGTCATAAACCACGAGTGTTACCAGAGTATGATTTAAAATTACCCCAAATGGCTCGACGATTTTGTACGTACGTTACGTCCATGAATACGTCAACGCCATAATATTCCCTATATGATTTGCTGTAAACTTACTTCATACTTTTACTATTCCTACCTTTATGGTTTAAACGGGGAACTTTTAAAAATTTTGCTAAATTATAGGGATTTTTTTTCCGGTGACAATACTTTCACGCACATATCTTTAAAAAAGTGGCTTCCGTTTTTAGTTGACAGTGCGGTTTCTTTATTGAAGTGAAAACTTCTTTTAGCGCGGTACGCATATTTTTAGATGAGATAAAATCTCTGGATTCGCAACACCGTTACGAGACGCAGCTATAGTGTGTGCATTGGAAATTAAATTTGACACACTTCCCGGTTTTCGATTGAGCTGTAAATTGTACACTCATATGTATATCGCGTGATAATACAATATTATAATGACATGGAGCTGATCTGATGATGGAGCTGGAAGGTGGACCTAGGAACTCTATAATGAAACGGCGCAACCCCATCGAGTTTGGGCTTGTATGATTCGTCTTGACGAGTACTTTGTCTATAGATGGTGTCCATGCAGGGTCTGAGGATGAAGCTGGAAGGTGGCCACAGTAACTCTTATAATGAAACGACGCGACCCCATCGAGTTTGGACTCGTTTGATTCGTCTTGATGAGTACTTTGTCTTTTGATGGTATCCAGGGTCTGATGATGGAGCTGGAAGGTGGCCATGCGAAACTGTAAATGGCGCAACTACATCGAGTTAGGGCTCGTTTGAAATGTCTTGACTAGTAAACCAGTCCTAGATGATATCCAAGGTCTGATGATGGAGCAGGAAGGTGGCCACAGTAACTCTGTAATGAACTGACGCAACCCCATCGAGTTTGGAATCGTTTGATTCGTCTTGACGAGTACTTTGTCTTTAGATGGTATCGAGGGTCTGATGATGGAGCTAGAAGGTGGCCATAGGAACTCCGTTATAAAACGACATACTTAACACCATCGAGTTTGGGCTCGTATAATTCGTCTTGACGAGTACTTTGTCTCTAGATGGTATCCAGGGGCTGATATGGAGCTGGAAGGAGGCCACAGTAACTATGTAATGAAACGACCCGAACCCATCAAGTTTCATCCATCCATCCATCAGCCTTTCGACGTCCACTGCTGGACATAGGCCTCCCCAAGAAATGGGGGATAGTGCCGTAATCGCCACGCTTGGCAGGCGGGTTGGCGATTGCAGTGGATGTTGTTAATACTCGAGGGAGTGCTGCTGCCCACTCCCTCGGTATTCCCTCAGTCGGCTCTTATGACTCCCATGGGTGGAGAGGAATGGGACAATTCTAAAGCCGGCCCCACACGGCTAGAAATCCCATCAAGGCCATCAAGTTTATATTCGTTTAATTCGTCTTAAGGAGTACTTTGTCAAGTTATGATCATTTTTTTTTAATGCCTGAATGAATAATTTTGATTTACAAACTTTAATTAAGGATCGAACAATTAATTTAAAAAAAAAGTAGTATATGTATTATATCCGTAATCTGGTACCCATAGCACAAGCGTTAAGCTTAGTTTGGGACCAGAGGACGTTGTGTGAAAATGTACGTGAATATTTATTTATTTTATAGTACCTATTATGCTACTTTTTATCCCAGAAAAATTGATGGTCCTCTCAGGATAATAGCTGTTTTTGCATAAAGATAATTTGTACTGTAGAGGGACTTATTTGCTAGGTATTTATGTACATAAGTACCTAGCTTTATTTATCATCACGCTGTCTCCCTTACTGTGTGAAGAGAACAGAACTTTATTCTTGCATACATCTCTCCCTTCCTCAACATTCATAGCTCTCTTTATACACGCTCGCCGGCTTCGGAGACTCCTGACTCCACTTTCCTTCAATACATGACCGATTTGGTCTAGGTAGGTGAGTCTTGGTTTCCCCCTGTACCTACATCCTTACACTTTTGCATTGTCTATGTTCTTAACCAGTCGCTCGTCCGGCATTCTTTCCACATGTCTGAACCATCGGAGCATTCCCTTTGGCATCTTTACACCAATACTCTCTTTCATACCTACTCGCTCTCTTACGTCGTCATTACGAATGCAGTGCTAGGTAAGGTAGTAGTTATATTGTAAAAGATAAAATTATTATACTAGATTTTTTCGGTTATATTTCCAGAGCACGATTTAAAGTCGCGAGTATAAAAAAATGTAAGTGATTATACGAGTTTTTAACTTTAATGTGCCATCAAACAAAAACCCTTCATCGCGTTCGGTTCCGTAGTTTTTGCATGATGCGCGAACAAAGAAATAAACAAATAGTCAAAGATTCTAAAAAAAATTCTCCTCTAATACAGATGTCTTTTCTCAAATATCTCTAAGGTATAGACACAACACTGTTACAGTTTTATAACTCTGACTCAAATATGAAATCCATCCATCACCCATCCATCCATCAGCCTTTCAACGTCCACTGCTGGACATAGCCCCCCCCGAAGAGAACGCCGCAACGAGCGGTCCCGTCATGGGGGATAATGCCGTAATCGCCACGCTTGGCAGGCGGGTTGGCGATCGCAGTGGATGTTGTTAATACTCGAGAGTGTGCTGCTGCCCACTCCCCTGGTATTGCCTCAGTCGGCTCTTATGACTCCCGTGGGTAAAGAGGAGTGGGACAATTCTAAAGCCGGCCCCACACGGCCAAATATGAAATCCACGCGGTCAAAATCGTGGGCTAGTAATTCCTATATTTAGGCAAAATCATATGGTGAGTGAGAGCACCTGAAGCCTAAGCCCCTTTTTCATCTTCCATCCTCTTCTTTTTATCCGTCCTCTTTCTTTTCTTGGGGTTGGCGACGCGCGAGTGATGCCTTTAGTATCGCTAGTGTCTATAGGCTACGGTAACCGCTTACCATTACAAGTATTAAGATTACATTAAGTATAAGAGTTTTTTGTAACAACTATTGATGAACCTAATAAATAAATAATTACCTTACCATCAGGTGGGCAAAAAAAATGTCTTACTTATCCCTAAAATAACACTTCATTGCAGTTTCAATGCTGCGGCGTGTCTGGTCCAAGCGACTACACATCCAAAGGCCAGGTGCCTTTCTCCTGTTGCGGCCAGGGTCCCTTAGACTCCGTCCACAAGCCGTACACTTCAGAATGCACGATGCTGTATCAAAGAGGCTGTGGAAAGCAACTCCATGATTACGCCAGAGAACACATGATGTATGTGGCGATAACTGCACTAGTGGCATCTATATTACAGGTAAGTAAACCAAGTTTCAAAATGCAATTCAATACTTTTTCTTTTTATTGTTTATTAGCTGACCCGACAGACGTTGTCCTGTCTTAGCTATGAACATTCAATTACTTGCGAACTGTCAAACGTGCTTAACTAAAATAGTCATTAAGTTTTCTGAAATTTTACAATTATATGCGCAATTTTCTTAATTTTTTCTTTCATAAGAACCTTCTCCTGACAATAACAAACACAACAAAAAAAGAATTAGCGAAATTGTTCCATCCGTTCACGCGAGATGCGATGACCATGGGAAATAGAGATTCATTTTTATATATATAGATGATGGCAGACGAACCACGACTCACCTAATGGTCGCTCATGCACTCAACTATAATATAGTTCGATATTATCGAGAGTATTGTCTTGCCGCTGCGCACCATTTTAAAGAAAAAAAGCCGCCTTGTGCGAAACCCGCGGGAAAAATGGGGTGGTGACACTTTTATTCTTAGTCCGTCACCACACGGACTGCACCATGACTACACTGATGACAACGGACCTTTCTTTTTTCCAACCCTCGTACTGCCCCACTATTGGGCAAGGGTCTCCTGTCCTTACCCACTGCGGGCAGACTTCATAAGCCGTCGAGAAATCCCTCAGGTATTCAGGTTTCTTGACGGTGTTTCTGTTCACCAACGGCTCAAAGCAAAAGCTTTCCTTTTAACTAAGGGTAATATTTCACCATATTCCTTCTTAATTATCAAAAATATTATTATGTATCTAATAAACTTTCCATAATATGTGAGTAACCTACTTAATAATGGCAACTTTTGATTAACACGCCAAACTTGGCAATCATTCAGGATAATATTTGTTGGCAAATAAAATCGGTGTTGGTGTTTTAATAATACTTATTAAATATATTTTAAGGACTTGATATGGTAGCCCTAAGCTTTACTAGAACACATATTTGTACTCTCCAAACGGCAATAGTCTGTCGACCGCCAATCTACAAGTCACGGGATCGAATCCCACTCGCAGACATACTTGTCGATTTTGATAACATTTGTACTGGTAACCTAAGTACGTCAAATGCTTCCAAAATACAAAGAATTAACGATTACAACTTACTAAACTAGTCTCAGGCCTGTTTTCCAAACCCCTGAAGTAATGTTACACAGTTCCAGTGGTCCGCCAATATAGGCGGAGAGACGGTACACTGCGGGTTTATTTAGAGAGTGAGGCACACTACTCTGTCCGTTGCCTCGAACCACGGGGCGTACAGTTAGGTATGTTTTTTCCATCATTAACTAAAAGGCCTGTTTTTGAAAGGTCTAGACTTCAAGAGAGTACAAATTTTGTCATCAATTAATTCACCGATCACATTCTTTAAATGCTCTTCGGGTGATATTTGAGGGTATTCTTAACCACCGTCGCCGATTCGATACAAAACCATCCTATAATATTTTGCAGCCATCTTGTTCACTGTTGTTTTCTAAATATAAAATACAGAATCCATTATTTTATATTTACTTCAACTAGACTAGTGACCCGGCCTGGCTTCACACCGGTGCTATGTAGGTAGGTACTATGGCATGTTTCATATACCTTGCAGAACTAATGATCTAACTTACAATGAAAACTGTATAGAGCCCAGAAAATATATAAAGTATAATAAATAGATAAAGAAAAGATATTTTTATATAAAGTTAATGTGCCGTAGAGTGGTGCTTATATTCTGAAGTTTACATACGCCGACGGAGATGCGGGCATAATCTAGTTTGTAATAAATAGCCTTACCTGGTTGGAACAAAAGCAATAAATACATAATCATCATCCAACGAAATTGATAGTCCCGAACAAATGTGCCGTGTAGGGCTTTAGAATTGTCCCACCCCTCTCCACCCATGGTAGTCGTAAAAGCCGACTGAGGGAATACCGAGTGAGTGGGCAGCAGCACTCCTTCGAGTATTAACAACATCCACTGCGATCGCCAACCCGCTTGCCAAGCGTGGCGATTACGGCACTAATCCCCATTCTTGGGGAGGCTTATGTCCAGCAGTGGACGTTAAAAGGCTGATTGATGGAACAAATGTCACGATGGCTTAGTTTACAAAGCGTGTGGAACTGCTATCCAGGAGAAGCAGATTCAAATCCTACGTGTAATTCTATCATTTTCAACTCATACTTTGTGAACCTGAGATATTAACAAAAATCAGCATACTTATAAACCTTATTATTATAAGATATAAACACTTTTTTTTAAGACTAGTTCCTGATAAAAAAATATACGTTCTCCACAGCTGGTAGAGTACTAGATATTTTTATTACAGCTTTGGAAATGATTTTGTTTTTTTAATTGAACGAAAGTCAGTACTTAATATATTATTATTGCGTGGTAGACGAGCCTATGTACAGTGATAGCCTAGCGGTATAACTAAGGACTGCAAAGACAGTGCCATGGTATCGAGTTTGATCGCCAGTCTAGACCTCGTACGTTATCGTAACGTTATCACTGCTTGGTGAAGGAAAACATCGTGAGGAAACCTGCATGCCTGAGAGATTTTCTCAAAGGCTTGTTAAATCTGCCAACCCGCACTGAGCTAGCGTGGTGGGCTATAGCTTATTCCCTCTCACCTTGAGAGGAGACCCATATCCAATAATAGGACAGAAAAAGGGTAAAAAAAGACGAAGCACGTCCTACCTGACGGTAAGTTGAAACCGCCGCTCATGGATTCAGCATTACAAAGAATACTGCCAAAGGCAAAGCGCTGCTCTCTCTAATTAAAACTATTGTTGGTTTATTGATTGACATTACACCTCCTAGTTAGATGGTCTTGTCAACAGATGGCGTTAAAATCAATTAAATAAATTGGCGTGGCGACGTCGCCATGCCGACAACCACATTAGATATTTTTTTTTTTTATTGCAATTAGTGGCAGACGAGCCACGGTCCATCTGATGGTAAATGGTAACCGTCGCCCATGGACTCAACTATACCGAGAGTATTGTCAAGCCGCTGCTCACCAATATAAACGGCTATCTCCTGCTACAGCCAAAACGCAACGATGTGCTTCATGGCCGGTCACACGGGAGATGGTGGTACCAACCCGCTCGGGCCCGATACCAAGTGAGTACTCCCACCCGGTATCCAGCCCTACCACCAGTCATGCAATGGATGACAATTGCTTACTTCCCTTTGTCGCCTCATACGACACCCGTGGGAAATAATGGGGTGGTGACACTTGTATTCTTAGTCCGTCACCACACGAACAAATTGGGGTGTTTTGATGTAGATGTTTTTACATCAAAACACCCCAAGGTGTTTCATAGTTGCTCACACGAAGACGGCAGTACCGACCCGTGCAAGCCTAACTGAAAACTTTTACTTGGTACTCAACTCTACCATCAGTAGCACTGATGAGAGAAGATAATTTGCTCTCGTGTTTGTAGTCACCACTGAAGTAATGTCTTGCAGTTACTCAGTGGTCCGCCAATACAGGAGAGGCGGCATACGGAGGGTAAATTTAGTGGGTGAGGGCCCCACACTACCCTACTTGAATGAATGAATGAATGAATACTTGTTGCCCTGAATGACGCAGTTAGATATTACCATCTTATTAAAAAAAAGGTGTTCGTACTGAGAAAAGTGCAATTATATTGAGGACGTTAGTTGTTCAGGCAATAGGTTCCCGATATAGTAGCGGGATAAAATGTATACCAGTTGTTAAGTCTAATCAAGAGCTATGAAACAAAAAAAGTTTCATCAAAATCCGTTCAGTAGTTTTTGCGTGATGCGCGAACAAACAAACAGATAAACAGACAAAAAAATCTAAAAAAAAACGTTTTGTGTTCTGACACGCCTATATAGCCTAATTCAGACATAGGATTTATGCTAAGAATTGGATGTAGGTATATTAAAATTTCACTTTAAATTATTTCTGATTTAATCTATTCAGAAATTTATCAGATCAAATTAATTAAAGTAATTTAAGCTAGGAGCGCATATTTGAATATTAATGATCGCTGTCGGGTCCCGAGATTAATTACTAATCTTTATAATTATACTAGCCTTTGCCCGCGACTCCGCCGCAGCCAAAAGCTAGTTTTTACGTTATATTTCAGTTTCCCGATACAGTATCGAGATATACCAGTTTTTAGGTGTAATCTAGAGCTGTAAAATAAAAAAAAAGTTTCAAAACCCGTTCAGTAGTTTTTGCGTGAAGTGCGAACGCGAAAGTGTTTTTTCTCAAATATCCTAATCGTACAGACACAGCTCTGTTACAGCTTTATAATAAAATTATAGTCTATCTATCTAATATCTTTAAACGAGCAATTCTTGTATATATATAATCTGAATCTCGGAAGCGGCTCCAACGATTTTCATGAAATTTAGTATGCAGGGGGTTTCGGGGGTGATAGATCAATCTAGCTAGGTTTCATTTTTAGAAAACGTCGTTTTATCCGGGTTTTCAGGCAATGAAAAACTGCTTCAATATTATTAGAAAACGAAGATAAATTTCGCCACCATCTACAACGTTATAATAGCTCAGGTGGGAAATCGGGCGGTCCCACCACCAGAAGACCCCGGTTCGAGTCCAGATGTCTCCAGTTCGATTTTTTTCCCTTTTTTTTCAAGTTCTTTCTTTTGTGAGAAAAGCTCACGATTTACAAAAAAAAATATACCGGTCATCCAGGTACTAGTACTACTATAAAGCTGTAACAGCGCTATGTCTGTACATTTGATATTTGAGAAAAAATGAATGTATTAGGCTATATAGGCGTGTCTAAATACAAAACGACTTTTTTTAGATTTTTTGTCTGTTTATCTGTTTGTTTGTTTGTTTGTTCGCGCATCACGCAAAAACTACTGAACAGATTTTGATGCAACTTTTTTGTTTGATAGCTCTTGATTAGACTTAACAACTGTATACATTTTATCCCGCTACTATATCGGGAACCCGAGATATTACCTAAAAACTAGCTTTTGGCTGCAGTGGAGCCGCGGGCAAAGGCTAGTATACCTATTATACGAGTATAAACACGGGAGCACTATCTGTTATGTCATTTTGTTTCGATGGTGATATATTTATTTTCTTAATTTTGGTATCTCTGTGTATGCCCGTTTATGCTCAAGAACGGATTGATCGATGTTGATGAAAATTGGTGTTCTTACTGACCATATCGGACACATTATACTTCCTACTAATTACCTCTTCGGCATTATTAGCAGTAGTTTTAAGTTTTATTTTATATAGCATATTTATTAGTTTATAATTAGTTAATTTAGCCGTGTGGGGCCGGCTTTAGAATTGTCCCACCCCTCTCCACCCATGGGAGTCGTAAGACCCGACTATTGCGATCGCCAACCCGCCTGCCATGCGTGGCGATTACGGCACTATCCCCCATTCTTGGGGAGACCTATGTCCAGCAGTGGACTTTAAAAGGCTAATGGATGGATGAATTAGTTAATGATTTTATGTATAATTTTTACCGTAGTTGCTTGAAATAAAGGAATAATAATAAATAATAATTATATCTAGCGGAATTATGGTTACCATCAGAATTGCTGCCGGATTTTGAAATTTTAGGAAAACTTTACTTTAACTTTTTTTCAATAAAATACATCCATCCATCCATCCATCCAGCCTTTTAACGTCCACTGCTGGACATAGGCCTCCCTAAGAGAACGCCACAACGAGCGGTCCCATCATGGGGGATAATGCCGTAATCGCCACGCTTGGCAGGCGCGTTGGCGATCGCAGTGGATGTTGTTAATACTCGAGGGACTTTTAAATATTGTATCTGGTAATCCTAAGCGCAATGTAATCATTATTACGCCATTAGGGATCCCTAAAGACGGGTGACCTCAACGTGTTCTGAATACGATATTTACATTGAATGACAATTACGACCTTGTACCTGATAATTACACACCATAAATGACGGGTAATTTAATTATTAACCGCTAAATAATCTCGCATGTTCTCGGTTTTTTGTTAAGGTGGAAAAAATGTGCCCACCACATCCTTCGGGGCAATGAACAGGGTAAGTGTGGGGCCCTCACCCATTATATAAACTCTCCGTTTTGCCTGTATTGGCGAACCACTGGAACTGTGTAACATTACCACAGCCGGCGTTTATTCACTGCCTCTGTGGTGCAGCGGTATTGTGAACGACTGCTGATCATGAGGTCTTGGATCCCTACTGGGTCGGGCAGTGTTATTGAGATTATACGTAAAATGAAAAATTGTCAGTAGCAGCGCAGAGTTTGAAAATGTGCCCGGTATACGGCAATAGGCTTGCCCCCTATTACGTGGGACTTTAACATAGCTGGCGAACCGTGGGTGATATACACCTCTGCCTACCCCTTCGGGGAATACAGCCGTGATGCTATGTTTTATGTTATGTTTATTCACTCCGTGGTCAGTAAAGTTTGCTACTACCTGAACCTGGCAGATGTTGTCCTGGCCGCACGTTAGCTTGCCAGTGCCTGCTATTGGTATCTACTATTAGAGCAGCCCAGATTTTTTTATAGTTTTACGTAGATCCGGGCTGTTTTCAGATCAAAATAAAAAAAAGCTAACAAAAAATAATACACAGGTACATATACAAAAATATACACAAATAGGCTCTCGCCTGTTTCTCAGAGGGATAAGTAGAGACAACGGATTGCTACGTATATCATGTAGCGGCCTCCCCCTCATCAAACCCACTATCAAAAGGGCACTCCTTTTCATACTCACTAAAAATGGGTACTTAATAAAAATTCTTGTAGGTATACGATCGCAGCGCCATCTTCCGAAACCATTGTAAATATAAACCCCCCAGGAACCCACTCAAAAATATACGAAATATTCATCAACATCCTGCCGTTTTACGACGACAATGGCGACCGACGCGACGCTGTGTCAACAATAGAGAATAATATACAGTGTCTTCGCCTTATCAAAAACTGCCGATGCATATTTTCTTAGAAATAGTTACATTATAGTTTAGTAGATAGTTTGAGACCATACGTTTAAATATCTTAATAGCCTATATCGGCAAGATTGTAGTATTAGCATAGTGTAACGGATTCGTTACACTATGGTATTAGTGTCTACAGTATAGGTACATATTATTACCTACATGTAAAACAATACTTCCGTTTTGGAGTTTTGCGAGACTTAAGTAAGCAATTTATGTAGATAATTAGATGTACTATTCCATTATTCACTGCCTAGATTTAACCTGTAAATTATGTTGTTTTTACCCTCGTTTTTATCTTATTTCAATTGATTAATTAATAAGGCAACACCCTGCACTAGGAAATAATCTTTGTATTATGGAGGATTTTACAAGGACACAGTATACCTAGGCTTAGAACGACCATTGCTTTGTTTTCAAAGAATTTCCTAAACCCACAACACTCAGCACGGGAGTTCCATTTAAGTAATCTGTTACTATAAGGACTATAACCGCTACTATAACCGTTTTGGAGTTCTTATACAATATACAAATATAGATAATAATAATACTATACTAATATATATTTTTGTCTTGTATACATAGTAATAAAAATTCCCTATCGAACGAATTATGTAAGTATGCCACTGCAATGCGTGTCACATCGCATATTTTATTTTACCACATTACATAACATAGTATAGGTACTATATTTATTCTGCGTGGTGACGGACTAAGAATACAAGTGTCACCACCCCATTCCTTCACACGGGTGTTGTATGAGGCGACTAAGGGAAGTAAGCAAGTGGGAGTACTCATTTGGTAGCGGGTCCGAGCGGGTTGGTACCACCATCTCCTGTGTGACCGGCCATGATGCGCATCGTTGCGTTTTGGCTGTAGCAGGAGATAGCCGTCTAATCTTTCATTTCATATCGGTGAAATGAAATGGTGATTCTTTCATTTCATATCGGTGAAATGAAATGGTGACTGTTACCATTTACCATCAGATGGGCCGTGGCGCGTCTGTTATTATGTGCAATAAAAAAAAATTACCTCATTATATAAGTTTATAGGCACTACCTATATTCAATAAAAACTTTTTTGGTATGTTTAGAAATCAAACATCTTGAAAAACAATTTTCTCTATAACTGATAAATTTAAGGCTTAGTACAGTAGGTACCTAAAGGCAAATACATTAGGGGTCCCAAGGTATACTTACGTCCTGCAAGACCCCTCACGATGAGTAGCGGCTAAACATAATCCAGTTAACAAATAGCAGTATAACGGAAATACAAATAGCATTTTAAATTGAATTTTTATAGAAATAGAACAACATTATACAATCTACATTTTAGTCGAGGTACTTTAAGGTGTCCAACCGGTCGTGATAATGGCACTAATTGAATATTACGCAACGGTAGAAAGTTGCCACCAATAGTATCGCCTACGCATAGCAAATCACAGACTAATATCGTTGGCGAAATCCCACTACAATCCAAAATCCAATATGCTTAGAGAAACTGAAACGCCTTGCTAAATGGCCGTTCAAACAGTTATTGGTGGCTCGAACAATAGTGAAAGTGATTTGTTTAAGTTTGTGACGTATTATGGTTGTATGTAGGCTTTGGAATATTATTATGCATATGCTATGTAGGGTGCCGTGTGGGAGTCGTAAAAGCCGACTAAAGGATTACCGGGGGACCGGGCAGCAGCGTTCCTCTGTGTAAGTATTAAAAACCTCCACTTCGATCGCGAACTCGCCTGTCATGCGTGGCAATTATGGTAAGACCCCCATTACGGGGAGGCCTGTCCAGCAGTGGACGTTGAAAGGATGGATGGATGGATATGCTATGTGTGGTTGCAAAAGTTGCTAGATACGTATAACTCTTTCTTACCTTGTGGATACGAATACAATATTCATTGTAACAATAAAAATAAACTGCGATCATCACGTTTGTTTAGACAATTGTAGAGTTCTTGTTGATGTTAAAGAACAGAGCCACAAAATCAAAGTTTGCTAATATTAAAGCCTTAATTGTCCCAGCATTAGTGCGCCGGTCGGGGAAGTACCATATCACAAGAGATTGTCGTGAGGCATCGGTATAGTTACTCCTAGTTGTAGTGTTTCGTATGGCGAGTGAGAGTGCCGGAGGCCCAAAGCTCCTCTTTATTCTCTTTTTATTATCTTTGCTCTCCACTTCTATCCTTTCCCTTGGAGTTGGCGACGTGGGAGTGCCTCTGGTGTTGCTAGCGTGTAAAGGCTACGATAACCGGTTTTCATCGGGAGGGCTGTATGCTTGTTTGCCACCCGCATAGTATAAAAAAACACTGCTTCGGTCGTATAGTCTAGCGGCACTACCTTTTTTTTTGTTAAGGCGGGAGAAAATGTTTCTAACCGCACACCCCGTCGTTCGGGGCAACGAAAAGGGTAGTGTGTGGGGCCCTCACCCACTAAAGAAGCCCGCCGTGTGCCATCTCTCCGCCTTTATTGGCAGGCCACCGGAACCATATATATGTAATATCAGTGGTTAGCGGCACTACCTAATATGTGACTGCAAACTTCAATTTGGTCAGCCCAATAAAAAGTTTATGACTTTTTCTGTCAAGGAAATCCTCAATAGCAGTTAGCAAGTTGACGGTGTACTCACCCCTGTGCCTCAGAGAGCACGTAAAGCCGTTGGTCAGTGCGCCTGATCTCTCTCCGGTGGTGGCGGCCTTCTATGCGACTGTGAGAGTGAGGGAACAGATAGTGCACTTGTGTTTCGCACTCGTGCACTATAATATCTCCCGCATACATGACACATGACAAGTGTCTGTTAACAATGGCCGCCGTGACCGAAATTACAGTCTGGAAATCGTCATTATTATCTTGGATCATCAATTACAACAAAATTGTCATGAACAAAATCAAGCTAAAAACTGTCCTCTTAGCGATAATAGATTACACGATTATTGCGAAGGCCCTTAAAATGTTTAAGTTGTGAACTCTCGAGTGGGGTTAAAATACAAATATCCTGACCTACATAATTATATATATGAAGTGGCTGTAAATTCTTGTGAGTAAAATATGACTCATGTATGACCTTATGTCACAAATACTATAACATAAATATTTTATCGGTTATTATAACAAAGCACAAACAATAAGCGAGTGTTACACGCAACGATTGTATTCGATTGTTTTATTGATGCTAAAGTATAAAGTTCGTTCTAAACGATGTGATAAAAAAAAACTTTGGAACTAAAGATTACCTTGGAATTATAATTATTTTAACCTATTACTTTCTAACTATTGGGCACGGGTCAGAGTGAGGGTGCAGACTAGCCCACAAACAACGCTGGCCCAGTTTGGGTCTAGTAGACTTCATAAGCCGTCGTGAAAATCTGTTAGGCATACAGATCAAGATGTTTTCCTTATGTTAGCAGTGATAATTTATCAACAAATAAACACATAGCATAGCATTACGCCTGTATTCCCCGAAGGGGTAGGTAGAGATGTATTATACACCCACGATTTACGATAATAGGACGCAGCCGACGCAGGTTCAAATCCTTTGCAGTAAAGTTCCTTCTACTTTCACAAATAATTTATTCTAATCTACTTATTTGTAGAGTAGAGAGGGATTGAGGTACATTGAGTTTCGGTGGACCACCGAAGTACACCAGAAGTAATATCACACAGTTCCAGTGGTCCACCAATACAGGCGGGGAGATGGCACACGGCGGGGTTATTTAGTGGGGGGTGTAAGTCCCTCGAGGGGAGACCAATAGTGGGACAGAAAATGAGTTAGAAAAATACTCACTATGACACTACTGTCATAGCCTGTATCAGTATGTATACACGTTTGCACGTTATAACATACATATTTCCTCGTCAATATTACATTAGGAAGAATAATAAGGACAACATTATCACATGAGGTTTTCCGCCCTTTCCACCATTTAAGGCTTGTTGACATACTAACATAATATATGGGATTATATACCCATTATAGCATAAAATATATTCCACAATTGGAAAATTATTAAAATCTACCATGTACCTACTACGATTTCATTTTAACTCTTGTGAATGTTTTCGCCAAGAATCTTCTAGATAACATAATCTATCCAAGTAGAACATAAAGTGTAAAAATATGAATTCAAATATCGCTGTCTAGTTTAAATTTTGTAAAGAACCATTAGTTTCTTTGATCGGTCCCAAGCTTGATTCGACAATCATGAAGTTTTCAAAAAAAGGCCTAAGGGCTATCAAATGCAAAACGATTCACACTTCTATTTCACGTAGCAATTCCAGAGTTCATCCATCCATCCATCAGCCTTTTAACGTCCACTGCTGGACATAGGCCTCCCCAAGAGAACGCCACAACGAGCGGTCCCGTCATGGGGGATAATGCCATAATCGCCACGCTTGGCAGGCGGGTTGGCGATCGCAGTAGATGTTGTTAATACTCGAGGAAGTGCTGCTGCCCACTCCCTCGGTATTCCCTCAGTCGGCTCTTACGACTCCCGTGGGTAGAGAGGGGTGGGACAAAGAAACACCACTTCCATTAAAACTTGTCCAAAATCTCTCTATAATAGCCTAAAAAATCTTAATAAGTAATAATACCAATTGTTCGTAGCGAGAAGAAATGTACCTTATGTACACAGAAATACAGTTGAGACTGTTTGCCCGCCGCATAATCCTCGGGCAACCGCGTCATTCAACGAATGCGCTAGGGTTGCACCTATGATGATTTTATTTAATTACTTAAAATCACGCTATCTCCCTTGCGGGGTAGGCAGAGAGAACAGAGTGACAAAAGGCTCTAAGTTTGTCTATTCTTGCATATATCTCTCGCTTCCTCAACGTTCATAATTCTCTTCATACACACTCCGGTTTCCGCTCGCCGGTTTCGGAGACTCCTGACTCCACCGACAGCAACAAAGCTGTCGTTTATAAAGTACTTGTCAAGACGAATCAAATGATTCCTAACTCGATGGGGTTCCGTCGTTTTATTACAGAGTTACTGTGGTCATCTTCCAGCTCCATCATCAGACCTTGGATATCAACTAGGACTGAAGTTCTAGTCAAGACATTTCAAACGAGCCCTCGATGGAGTTGCACCATTTAATTACAGAGTTTTACATGGTCACCTTCCAGCTCCATCATCAGACCCTGGATACCATCTAAAGACAAAGTACTCATCAAGACGAATCAAACATGTCCAAACTCGACGCGATTGCGTCGTTTCTTTATAGAGTTTCTGCGGCCACCATCCAGCTTCATCATTCATCATCAGCCCCTGGATACCATCTAGACACAAAGTACTCGGCAAGACGAATCATACGAGCTCAAACTCGATGGGTTTGCGCCGTTTCATTATAGAATTCCTATGTCCACCTTCCAGCTCCATAATCAGATCAGCTCCATGTCATTATAATATTGCATTGCCATGTGATATACATATGCATGTAAAATTTCAGCTCAATCGGAAACCGAGAAGTGTGTCAAATTTAACTTGCAAGATTTGAACGGGACAAGTAAAATAAAAGCGTCGCCACGCTAACAGCCGATTTTACCCTCCCTCCGCATTAGATGTTTCACATCAAAAAGTTTTATGTTCAGACACGCCTAAATAGCCTAGTACAGTATTTTTTTTCTCTAACATCTTAAACGTACGACACAGCTCTGTTACAGTTTTATAATAGTAGACACAGATACAGATTAGTCATATAGTCAATGTGTATAGTATGTAAACGCATAGTTGAATCCAAAGTAAAGTCACATGTGAACTATAAATTTAAATACTTTATTATCTCTAACATTAGTAAAAGTGTATAAAAATTGAAACGACCGTCACAAAACAAGAGTGCCAACAACCTTGCTCCGAATTTGTGCGCTTGCGTCGATGACGTCAGCGGGCGTGGCTGACATGAGATCTAGGCGCGTTTGTCATTTAGTTTACTGTCAGTCAGTCAGCTTGTGGTGACGGAAGTCGGTGGCGTATACGGCTTTTCATTCAGTGATGGGTCATCTTACCACTCTTCATTAATCGAGCTCTAGTGAGGCAGATTCCAAACTCGATTACACTAATCTATACTTACAAATAAATAATACATATATAGTCTCTTTGTTCCGGATAATATCCGAAACGGTTGGATTTCGGTAGGACTTTTACTAGCAGATAACTGATGTTACAAAGCGTAACATAGGCTGCTTTTACTTTTAAAAAATGGGAGTCCATGACCTCTGGATCTGCCCTAAGTAATGCAAGGGGTCACAAAATTATGAGAAATGGTGACGTAAGGTACGATTCGATTGCAAGAACAAACTGGTGTTAAGTTTCTCAATCTGTTGCATAAACTTGGCTTGACTCCAATAAATCGTGATACAACCCCGTGTCTTATGACACAATATAGAGATCTGTTGTCGAAGTATCCTGATGTTACTCCCATTGAGCGTAAATGTTTACGGCAAGCAGCAGCTTAATCACTAATTTTACGTAGTTCATGAGTTCTGCTTACCACAGAACGAAGTACATTTAGCCGTAATGATTCTTCCGTCATCTTTTATAATAGGGTGCTTAGTTGAATGAATATAATATTTCGTGGAATTACCAATGGTTTGTATTAACCGCTTTACGTCATCGTTCATAATAGAGTAGAGACTACGAGGAAATAGAATAATATGTACACATCGACATTTTCGTTCAAAAATTAATATTTTGGTAATACAATTCTCGTGCTAGCTTATGGTCCGTGCCAAGTACCTACTAAGTGTTGTGTTGTGTGTGTGTGTGTGTGTGTGTGTGTGTGTGTGATAGGACAATCTTTCGTGTGATCCACAAATAGTTGTTCTGTCTCTCTCTTGTGTGAATAATACCTAGGTATATTTTAATTTAAATGAAACTAAACGCCACGCCGATGAAGCTACGAGCAACGACAATACATACAACATAATTACAATCGTAGAATATACACGTACAGTATATTCTATATCTATGATTACAATCATATAAAATAAACTGTTGTATATAAAAATTATTAAGCGGCTATTTGGCATTAGTGTACTAACGGGGGCGTAGCTCAGATGGTAGAGCGCTCGCTTAGCATGCGAGAGGTACCGGGATCGATACCCGGCGCCTCCAAACTTTTTGTATTAAACACGATCTTATTTTATTTTCTTACTTATTATTAACAATTATAGTTTATTTATAAGAAACTTAATTAATTATACATAAAAAATAAATGTTAGATCGAGATATTAGGTACGTGAAATAAAATGTAAATGAAGCAATATACGTTTTTTGGTTTTGACGAGACCATTAACGTATCATAGAGCTACATGTGAACAAGGTGTAAATGGTGTGATATATTTAAGTACACCAGCTAGAGTGATATTAGCCGCAAGGTTTTTAGCTTATTTACACTATTTACATAAGCCAAAAGGGGCCATTCAAGTATTTGTTACGTATTCACTAAAGAGGGCTGCTTATTTTTAATGCCATGACACAATGGGAATGGTGTTTGGATGGTGATTACATCGGATATATATATTTTTTTTACTTCTTCGGTTTTTTTTACAAAATTTTGTCTTAACTTGAATAATTGAATTACCATGTCAATAAGTTGCTTGAATAAATATTATGTGTGTGAAATTTACGCAGTGTGGGGCCGGCACCTAGAATAGCTCCACCCCATCTCTTCCTATGGGAGTCGTAAAAGCCGACTAAGGGATTACCGGGGGACCGAGCAGCAGCGTTCGCCTGTGTACTAAAAACATCCACTGCGATCGCCAACCCGCCTGCCAAGCGTGGCGATTATGGTAAAACCCCCATTTTGGGGAGGCCTATGTCCAGCAGTGGACGATGAAGGGCTGATGGATGGATGGATGGATGGTGTGAAATTTCTCTCTCCTAAGCTTATTTATAGACTTGGTAGAAACAAGAATAGATAAAAAAATCTGGAAAACGGTTGACCCTAAAGGCCATCCCTGCAACTTCCCGCTAATTTGATATTAAGTATCAGCGTTCAAAATTGCACTTATTACGTTTTTGTAATAAGTGCAAGCTCTTCGAGCTCAAAAGTATATTTTTTGTGTCATTTTGAGCTCTCCGAGCTCAAAGAGATGACTGTTCTATGCTTTTAAAATAAATTAATAATTAAAAATAGTAACATGAAGCGGTGTCTTGCTCAGGATGTTCAGACAACAAGACAAGGAAAATATTCAGTCAAGAAAGTGATGACATCAAGAATGCAATATCTGAATTTCTGGAAATTAACCCAAGGTAGTCGAGCTCGAATGATTGATAAAAATTTATTAAAATAGCATAGCATTTAATGAATATTTAAATTGAAATAACTTTTAAATGAATGATATAGATGAGATAGCTTTTAGAGAACTTTAAAGAATCTTAAAGCTCGAACTGGTCAGACTGAAAATTTCAAAGAAATTCTGAATAAAACATTTTTTTCTATTTTTTTCGACAACGATATCTCACGAACCAATCAACCGATTTTGACCGGACTGGTGGCGATCGACGTGGTTTTTTGATGTTAATAGCTGATTAGTTTTTGGAATCGATCGGTAAAACCCTTTATAAGTTATTCCAAAAATAACAACACACACACACACACACAGAGAGAGAGACATACGAACATCATTGCGGAAATATTCGGGGCAGCTTCCTAGGACCTCAAAACGTCAACATCCGTTGAAAAGTCGATTTTCAAAAAACGGGGTAAAACCAATAACTTCCTTAACTTTTGAAAATTTTCAATTTTCTTAGCGGGTAGTTAAAAAATGTGAAGGTACTAATGCTCACGTAAGCATGGAGGAGGGCTGGGGTGGTAAAAGATTTGCTTACTTTTGCTGACAATTATAATAATTGTAAATATGTAATTGTTGTTTAGGTACAAATAACCTGAAAATTAGCTATGATTTCAAAGCACGAATTACCTAGATTTTGGCGTGTTTGAAATAAAATAAAAACGTATTTTCTAAAGTTAGTACAATATTGTACCTCATTTGTCAGACGCACTACAACGTCCGACATTGAAAAACGACCACGCTAATATGAAAATTGACGTGTCATAGAACAGAGGATGTCACCTAACGATCGTTCCATTAAATGCAATGTAACCACCTCGAATACCCCGCCTCACTTCCTAAATCTACACGTACATATTAACAAGGGATTATCAACCTTATTTCTTATCGATATTGCTATTTCTGCTGTCCTGTAATCATGTAATTCATGACAGAACAGAGCAAAAGGGAATTAGGTACCATCCTACTCGCGTCTTCAAGACAAAGAAATACTTTCAGATATTTTCCTAACTTCGCATTCGTAGAATATTAACTGCCTCTGTGGCGCAGCGGTAGTGTGAGCAATTGCTGATCATGAGGCCTCGGGTTGGATCACCGGGTCGGGCAATGTTGTTGAGTTTTTTCGTAAAAAGAAAAATTCTCAGTGGCAACCCGGAGTTGGGAAATGTGCCCGGTAGACGGCAATAGGCTCGCCCTCTATTACGTGGGACTTAAACATAGCTGGCAAACCGTGGTTTTGTAATACACCTCTGCCTATCCATCCATCCATCAACCTTTTAAAGTCCACTGCTGGACATAGGCCTCCCCATGAATGGGGGATAGTGCCGTATACCACTGTCTTTGCAGTCCTTGGTTTTACCATTAGGCTATCACTACTGTTTTTAAACTACTAGCTTTTGCCATAGCTAATAATAATATAAAAATAGCTTCCCGATATAGTAGCGGGATAAAATGTATACTAGTTTTTAAGTCTAATTAAAAGCTATCAAAACAAAAACTAGGTACTTACTGAATGATTTTGATGAAACTTATCAAAATGCGTTCAGTAGTTTTTGCGTGATGCCCGAACGAACAGAGAGAAATTCTAAAAACCATGTTTGTGTTGAGAGGCGCCTTTATTTTTTGTTAAGGCGGGAAAAATGTACCTGACTGCACACCCTGTCATTTGGGGCAACGAACAGGTGTTATGAGGCGTCTAAAAGATGTACAGAAAAATAATGTAAGTATATTATATAACTTAACTATCCATGGATTTGAATGCCTATATCACATTATATAACTCTTGCAAATATAAGCATATAAAAACATCTAGGTACATACCATACAATGACAATATCAAGAGATAAGCGAGAGAAAGAAACATGTCGCCAGGTCATAACGTGAATCATTTTAAACGAGATAATAATTAGATAATTATCCACAATGAGTGTAGCGGCCGGCCCGACATCAAGCTCCGCAGCACGTATAGTTTCATTAACATTGCTCATCTATTTTATACCTATGTATTTTATCATGATAACTGAGCCCAATTACAATTTTTTTTTTAAACTTGCTACTCTAGTACTGGCTGCACACTTTAGATATAGAGTGTTGTGTTTGATTCCCACACAAGACAATTCTTTGTGTGATCCACAAAAGTTGGTTTGAGCTTGGATGTATGTACTTTGGGTTCATAAAATTGTATTTTTATGAAGTCCCCCACAATACATGACTAATCCCTAGTACAAAAAATAAAGAAAGATCAATTTATATTTACCGGATGTACACGCGTAAAAAGACTTATATGTATATATTATAACGAACAATGGTTTATACTTACTTACTTACTTATCATCACGCTCCCTTGCGGGGTAGGCAGAAAGAACAGAGTGCCAAAGGGCTCTATTCTAGCATACATCTCTCGCTTCCTCAATATTCATAATTCTTTTATACACGCTCGCCGGTTTCGGAGACACCTGACTCCACCTTCCGTCAATACATGAGGTATTTGGTCTAGGTAGGTGAGTCTCAGTCTCCCCCTATACCTACATCCTTCCACTTTCGCATTGTAAGTATATCTTCTTATTCAGTCGCTCGTCCGACATTCATGATTTAAACTTAATAAAAAATTACAAATAGTTTGCAGATTAACCAGTTTAAACGTGGAAAATTTCTGAATGAGGTAAAGATGATCGTCATTCATTATTTCTGTGACGATAAAAAGTACTTACACGTATATAGTGAATCATTTATGATCTACTTCGCCATTCACAGAGTTAGGTGTAATTAATCTAAGCTTTAGAGCAAACTATTCGGCTAATATACTTCCTGATATTTACGCAACTGCTAACTACGGCAGCTATGATCACGAGTGGACTGAGATGTTGGACCGTTGGACATCCAATGGTTATATCTCAGGATCCCGATATAGTAGCGGGATAAAATGTATACCAGTTTTTAAGTCTAATCAAGAGCTATCAAATAAAAAAAGTTACACCAAAATCTGTTCAGTAGTTTTTGTGTGATGCGTGAAAAAACAAACAGACAAACATAAACAGATACAGACAAAAAATCTAAAAAAAAAATTATTAGTAGTTTTTGGGTGATGTGCGAATGAAAAATTTCAGGCTTCAAACACATCAGTAGGTGTCTAGCACGGAAATCGTATCTAAGTACTAATTATTTATTGCTTTTTAGGTCCTGGGTGCACTTGAAGGCGTTTTCTTTTTTTTAATGTTTTATTATGTGCTTTTTAGTGATTTTTTTATAAAATAGCTTAGAGTAGGTCGTAAATGATAGGGAGGCCTCCCTAAACGAAAAAAAATCAGCAACGAAAAAAATATCATCGGTGTACAAATTTTTTAGATTTTTGTTGATTTTTTAAAAACTACTGCACCGATTTCGATGAAATTTAAATGGGACCATTTCGGAATAAACTCCTTTCAAACAAAAAAATAATTTTACAAATCCGTCAAGATATGACGGAGTTATGCCCGAACATTCATTAAAAAAATATATATAAACATCCGAATTGATTACCTCCTCCTTTTTTTGAAGTCGGTTAAAAATAGTTTTGTGTTTAGACACACCTATATAGCCTATTACAGTTATTTTTTCTCAAATATCTTAAATGTACAGACATAGCTACGAGAATGTTACACCTTTATGCGTATAGAAAACTTTTCGGTTTCTTTTTATACTTCAACGGTGGCACACTGGCAAAAAGAGGTTAGCAGTACTCGTATACATTATGATTCTTCTGGAATCATTATCCTAAAGAATAGGATGATAGAGAAGGAATGAGAAAGGATGATATTTCTCACTCACCTGACCTAATTTAAATAGTTTTGAAACCTGAACATTTTTACTTCCTTTCTTTCTTACTACTCACAATACGCGTATATTTACCCAACTACGGCGAAGCCAAAAGAAAGGGTTATGATTTTAGTAGTCTGTATATATGGTATGAATGTATTTACGTATGTTCCTGTGTAGCGCCTAAACTATTCATCCGATTTTCACGACAATTGCTCTACCATTTTTATACATGTGCATTTCTTAATTTCTGTCTAAATTATTTTCTTGTTTCATACTTTTTATTTCCGTACTTTTTTATTTCCGTAGTCGGGCTATGTACTTAATCACAAGCAACAGCTACTTGCACAATGCCTCAAGAGGATCTTGGATACGTTGTAGGTACTTATTAAGTTACATTATTTACTACACTACGTTAAATACGAATTCCCCATTATTGCACGCCTCATAAGCGAAGCGTTGAGGTGGGTATTGCTCTCGTTTCATGCAGAACAACTGATTTTTCAAACTTAAAATGTCTATATTTATCATATATTGCACTTGTAAAATAATATATACACACACATATCAAGAAAAAACACTATTTTCAACACTCATGATATTTTTGATGCCATTTTTGTTATTTAAACTAGTTAAAAAACGGTTTAAAAAAGTTCTGTCTTGAACTGTTCTGGACCCCGATTCTGGTTTTGTAGAGATAATGTCTAATTAGAGATAATCTCTAATTTTAAAATCTCTACGGAAAATGTCGCCAAAATGTCTACAGTATCATAAAATTGTATTCTCGGTCACAATAGAGATTCTTGTCTTCGACTTTTCTATAGACATATAAAAATGACGTTCCGTTTTCTCGATTATTTTATAAAAGTATCGATTGTGTTGGGAAAAATATCGATTAAGCGATAAAAATGTTTTAAAATATGTTTTTGGTGTTTATATATACTCGTACATATACCACCGAAGGAATGTAACATAGTTCCAGTGGCCCGCCCGTAACGGCGGAGAGATGGTACACGGCGGGTTTCTTTAGTGGGTGAGGGCCCCACACTACCCTGTTCGTTGCCCCGAACGACGGGGTGTGCGGTTAAGAATATTTTTTCCCGCCTTAAAAAAAAAGAAGGTGTTTATATATGTAGCGTCAATTTAATATTATAATTCTATTCATTATTGCACAGTTAGAAGATCTCCTAGTGCAATATTAATATATGTATTATAGTATAACAAAAAATTGTAGAAAGACTACTTGCATTATACGAAATGTTTTACCAAAACGATAAAAAGTAAAAATCCTACAATATAGTATTATATTTATCAGTTTCGTTTCTTTGTTAATTTGTGTTTCTAAGTATAGAATAATTAAAAAATGCAGGGTCGTGTCCTATACCACCGAAGGAATGTAACATAGTTCCAGTGGCCCACCAATAAAGGCGGAGAGACGGCACACGGCGGGTTTCTTTAGTGGGTGCAGGCCCCACACTACCCCTGGTCGTTGCCCCGAACGGCGGGGTGTGCGGTTAGGAACATTTTTCCCGGCTTAACAAAAAAAAAAGCGTCGTGTCCTATGACATAAGACTGGTTCCACTATGTCTATTAGTTCATCCGTCAGTTCCTTCGATAGGCGAAAGTTTTTTTGTAACGCTGCATCACTTAACTCTATAGCGTTATAACGCCACAGACCTTGCCGACGTGGAATACCCAGTGCCGCATCTTCTGTAGCCTCCACCAGATTATTAATAAATGCGACAATTAGCTCATCACCCATTTTCTTGACTTCCACTTGATATCAAGGATGGGGTTGGAACAAAATTTAAGTTTACAAGACGTTTCACAACCACAAGTCCACAACTATTCACAACAAAAACAAAGTGACGTTCGAATTATCATTCGACTTTGCATTCGACACATGATGTCGATTGCTATAGACTACTCGTTGCATGTCGTGCGCTGAGTGGTAGACATATCTCTAACGTGACATTCCGAGAATACGAAAATTGGTTTTTACTCGACATTCGCCATTTTTTTCGACATATGTCGAGTTCGAGATAAAAGTCTACTTAATGCACGAGAATAGGGGTCCAGTCCGTGTGTTGTAGGTAATGTATGTTAACACGATAACGACCGAAATACTTTACTAATCGAGTATTTTTTTTTTCTTTTACAATTCAGTACAACTACGAATAGAGCCCTATCACTTTTCACGTTTTGATTCGATGTGGTTTAATTGTTATTAAATAAACAAAAAAATAGTGAATATTTACGCTCGATTCGACACTAAAACCAGCACTATCCTTATTTCGTGAGAACTTCCTGAACTTCTTCTATAGACCAATATAGAAGTACTTCTTAAAATTAGCGTTAGATGGCGTATAAGACATGAAAACCACAGTACTTTTTGAAACTAGTGCTGTGATTTATTGAAAACTAATACATTATTAGTTACTTATCAAATAATCAATTTTATTGTGAAAAATGAAGATTATGAGGCGTGCAGTTTTGGATTTTCCACAGTATTTTTATTGGGAGTAATTTTTTACGTAATAAATGTACGTCTCTTCCGATCGGACAGAGTTAAAATAACGTATTATATGCCTACTATTTTGGACATCGGCGCATCAGACAATAATCAGGATCTTTCCTAGTACGTTTGAGGATAAAGCAGGTTAATAAACATGGTGCAATTCTACGATGAAACTGTTAGTCATCCGTAATATTGGTAGTCGTTAATGATTCAACAATGTAAGGCCAGACTCCTTGTATGAAATTCCACGTCATCTGACCTTTACACGTAATATTAACAGGTAACATACGGCTGATAATGAAGGAGTTTCACTGTGTTGTTAAGGTCGAGATTCATTTGCAGATTTGCTTAATTTGTTATTGTCTTATCTTTATGGCGCGACTTTATTTGATGGCAAACTATTGTAAATATCCTTCTTTACATTTCATTATTACACATCCCACAGTTGGGCATCTGCAGAGTGGGTTTTTATGTTGTTCTTCTTGTAAATAGATACAATAATAGCCTAGCGGTAAAACCAATGACTGTAAAGACAGTGCGGAGTTCAATCCCTAGTTCAAAGTCCTCGTAAAGTATACACACATCTGACTATTTGAAAGAACGTTGTTGACAAATTTTTACAGTTCCGTGAAGGAAAACATAGTGATATACAAGATTCAGAGTTTTTCTCAACAGCTTATGAAGTATTATACTGGGCCTTCCATCTGAAAGGGTGCCCAACAGTGGATCATTAATGGTCTACAGAGAAGATATGTAACAATACATTAGTACTAATTTAGGTATCATTTTGTATGTAAATTCTGTACCTGGAAACGATCACGTCCAAGACGGTTCGTTTCCAGCGCTCTTTTCTACCACGCGCGTGTAGGCTCTGGAATTAACTTCCTGCTGCGGTGTTTCCCCAGCGCTACGACATGTCCTTCTTTAAACGAGGTTTGAGAAGAGCACTTTTCTCTTGGTAGGCGGTGGCTTGGCTGTATCCCTGGTCTTGCCAAAGTCCATGAGCGACGGTTACCACTTACCATCAGGTGGGTCGTTTGCTAGTCTGCCACAGTTGGCAATAAAAAAAATATATATATAAAATTCTCGTGTCACAGTGTTTCTCGCCATTCTCTTCCGAAACGGCTTGACCGATTCTTATGAAATTTTGTATGTATATTCAATAGGTCTGAGAATAGGATGTAAACTATTTTTCATACCCCTAATTGATAAGGGTGTCCACCCCAACAATTTTATTTTTATTTTTCCGACCAATTTTTTCATCTTAATTGTTTTATGATTCGGCGTTAAAAAATACATACAACCCTAAATTTTCACCCTTCTACTAATAACTCCTATTTTTTAATAGTGATATTAATATTTTAGATCTATATTTAGATATTTTTATATATATTTTTAGCATTTGACATGCTTAGCAACATACATTAAACACAAAGTGAAATATTTTAGATCTATTTCTTTTAGCTATTGACATGCTCCGCTCCTTTTTAAAGTACAAATTATTTGTGAATAAAGAAAAAGAGATTTTTAGTAGGAGCGGGAATCGAACCCGCATCTTTTCCAATCCGGGGAAGTGCTCTAAGCCACTAAGCTATCCTACTGATCTTTCGATCATCCCAATTTCTTAATCACATTTGTCTTACGACCAACGCCATCTATCGGCAAGCATTACATGCATCCAATATAGTAAGTTTAATTTTGCAATTAAAATTCATACTATTTGATGGCAAGATTTTTTTTAAACATTTTAGATCTATTTCTTTTAGCAATTGACATGCTCCGCTACTTTTTAAAGTACAAATTATTTGTGAATAAAGATTGAGAATAAGGATTGGAAAAGATGCGGGTTCGATTCCCGCTCCTAATAAAAATCTCTTTTTCTTTATTCACAAATAATTTGTACTTTAAAAAGTAGCGGAGCATATCAATTCGTCGTAAATAAGAAACTCTGCGTCACAAATATTTTATTGAAAATCACAACGTTTATCAAAATAATTATTTAAAAGTAAATATACCACCCCTTCTATTCATCCAACCGTCAGTCTTTAAAAGTCCACTGCTGGACATTGGCCTCCTCGAGAGAGCACCAGAACTAGCGGGCTTGTGCTGACTGCATCCAACGGCTTCCTGCAGCTTTGGCCAAATATTTGGTCTATCTGGTGGGAGGCCATATTACGCTGCGCTGTCCAATACGTGGTCGCCACTCGAGAACCTTTTTCCCCAACGGTTGTCAGTTCGTCGAGGGATATGGCCTGCCCATTGCCACTTCAGCATGCAAACTCGGCGGGCTATGTCGGATATTCACGTTCTACCTTCGTAATAAGAATTCGATCACATAGAGAAATACCAAGACTTTGAGCCTTGATGCATGAGTATTGCTTCTCAAAAAATTGCCATTCTGTTCGATATCTCATCTGGTAAATAATAATAAGTTATATTTAATAAAATAATAGTACATAAGAATACAATTAAATGAAATTTTCTTTCTTTTCTGTGTCAAATAAATAAAGGATTATCATCCTTCCAGCGCTGATTTAATTAATTGAATAAGAACTTTTTTATTGCATTTAGTGGCAGACGAGCCACGGCCCATCTGATGGTAAATGTCAACCATCGCTCATGGACTCAACTATACTGAGAGTATTGTCAAGCTGCTGCTCACCATTTCATTGCAACGATATGTAATGAAAGAATAAACGGTCTCCTGCTACGACCAAAACGCAACGATGTGCTTCATGGCCAGTCCCACTGGAGAGAGAGTACTATAAGTGGTGAAGTTAGCTATAGGACGAATACCACGACCTTATAAATTTGTGTTGCCACCTACCATTTGGGGTGTGAATATATCTTATTTAATTTTGTTTTACTCGTGGGTTTTATTTTGAAACCCTTAAACCCCAGGCAGATGTCCACAATAAGAGCAAATCAGTTTCTCTGTATTCTAGATTATGACTACAGCGGTAGTCATAATCTAGCATTGAGATTTACTTATAAAGTTGAAGTACAAAAACTTTAAAATACTTACATGAACATATTCACTGGCAATGAATTTGGTCCCAACGTTACTATTTTCTTATTATGTATAATGAAACATCAACAAAATATCGTGAAGCATATTTTGGGTATTTCGTGGGTTGCTTTCCCGTAGCATCCACCCATTTCGATCTCGCATCTGGATTAGAGGAAAACCTAAAATGGTAATTTTTTATCATCATCTCATAAATTACATAATATATAAATTTATTAGTAGAGTGACCGTGTGCCGTTGTGCCGTGTGGGGCCGGCTTTAGAATTGTCCCACCTCTCTCCACCCATGGGAGTCGTAAGAGCCGACTGAGGGAATACCGGGGGAGCGGGCAGCAGCACTCCTTTGAGCATTAACAACATCCACTGCGATCGCCAACCCGCCTGCCTAGCGTCGCGTTTACGGCACTACCACCATTCTTGGGGAGGCCTATGTCCAGCAGTGGACTTTAAAAGGCTGATGGATGGATGGATGGATTAGTAAAGTGAAAACTTGGCAAATTAAAGTCTCAATAAGGCAACACCGAAACAATTCTCAGTAATAGAAATTTAGCTAGAAAACGTGTTTTGCAAGTGTATCTTAGTTGCAACTATTAATTTCTAGTAAAAAAAGCCATTTTATATCACTTTATAGCATTCAATCATTAAATTATTTAATTTTCGACTACATATGAATGAAATATTATACCTGTATTTTTTCGCTCGCTGTAGCGTTTGTAGCATAGTACACTATTTTACAAGCACTATTATCACGTAGTCTTTTTCTTAAAACACTGATTTAACACGCAAATATCATGTAAAACCCGATTTTTTATACAAATGTTCGATAATGTCAGTTGAATCGTGACAGACAAAGCATTTTGACATCGTGACAATACCAAAAACTGGCCACGGCGACAAAGACAAAAATCTATGACTTTGTCTGTTTTTTGCACCAGTAAATTGTATCTTGTGTTCTCGCTCATGCATGTCAAATAATTTTCTTCGCTCTTTCTAGTTCTTAGTCTGAGGTATTTAATATAAATAACAGATGCAACTCAAACTCCGCGCCAAAATGGATAACAGTTGTGCCAATCTAACAACAACAAAAAAAACAAAAATTTGAATTTGGAACCATAAATAGATCATCCATTCCCGGTACATTCTTGACAGAGTAGTATACCTACCTAATACTAGCGAAAAAAGTCATTTGTCATTTGATTTCTATGAGTCGTGCTAAGATATTAACTACAGCACTGTTCATCATGAACAGTAGTAACTACTGTTCAATGCTGATTTACAATAAAAGAAGGTACCTAGTATAAAAACCTTCTGGACGACAAAATACATATTTATGTGTGCCAATCTCAGATCAAATAAAAAAGTCAAGATGGAACTCTGCGAACAATGAAGTGAGGCCGGTTAAGTTAAAACTACGCCTTGCCGTGTACATACACAATTACACGCACACACGTATAACGAAACTACGCCTTGAATTGTCAGTTGAGAGCTATCGCGGCGCTTCGATTAAAACGTCATCAAAAATATCATAATTTACAAAGTAAAAATGCCGAATTGTGTTGTGAAAGGGTGTAAAAACAACTACATGAGATAAAAAACAGAATGGAATCACATTTCACCCTTAAGTAAACTTGGAAACCAATAATTTCAATAAATCAAAATAAAATTGGAGTTTATTGCTTGAAACATACAAGTGTTACCATTATAAACTGTTATAGTTTACCTTATTTTTGGGCAATGTGACTCGTTTTTTTACCCCCACACAAAAAGGGGGGTGTTATGTTATAAGTTTGACCTGTCTGTTTGGTGTCTGTGTACGTGAGTGTCTGTTTGTGGCATCTTGACTCCTAAACGAATGGACCGATTTTGATGCAGTTCTTTTTTGTTTAAAACCTGACGTGATCGATTCGAACGATTGGTCTTCATATAGAAAAAATGTCGGTGGTGACTCAAAATTTTGATTTGTATTATTACTTCAATTAATGTATTTTTTTTTATTGCGTATGGTAAATGGTAACCCTCGCTCATGGACTACTATACCTGGAGTATTATGAAACCACTGCTCACCATTTCATGTCACAGATATGAAATGAAAGAATAAACGGCATCTTCTGCTACAACCAAAACACACTGATGTGCTTTTTACCTACTCGTTCGCGCGGGCCCAATAGCAATTAAGGGTACTCCCAATTGGTACCCAGCCCTACCACCAGTCATGCAATGGAAGATAATTGCTTACTTCCCTTAGTCCACTCATACGACACCCGTGGGAAAGAATGGAGTGGTGACACTTGTATTCTTAGTCCGTCACCACACGGAATACAATCGCTTGTCGTAATAGTTGCCCCGAGGATGCCCTGTGGAGCGGCAAAACACGTGTAGAGAGAAGTAACGGTATAAATGTGTAATTGGTGTGTGTTGTTGCACCGCATATTGCAATAAATTACAGGGGAACGGGCGGTGTACTTAACTGTCTTGCAAAGCATACCATCATTTGTGTGAAACACCAGGGCAACAACCAGGTTTTTATTAATTTAGAGATAAACACGAATATGCTGGGCACGAACATAAAATTAATTTAATACGGTGCGTTACTGAGAAATACCTAAGCATTAGGTTCCACCATATTGCTAAGTTAGAAACAATTTCCAAACCGATTGAAAGTAAGAGGCAATCTTACAAGAAATTAATTCAGCACAAAGGTTTTTAAATAAACAATAATGCACAAAATTAAATACTCAGAAATTTTATTTTTAAAATATTCTTCTTCCCGTATCCTTTTCAGTACCGCCACTACTTTTTACATACACTTCGCGTCCGAATGGCTGATAGAACACTTGTTCTATCGTGTTTTAACATTTAGCAATTAGTAACATTATTTTTGTAATATTGGGGTAATTTGAATTATGATGGCAACACCGGCCCACGCACTACATCTTTATAAAAACGGCCTCACTTCGTTGTTCGCAAAGTTCGATCTTGCCTTTTTTATTTGATCTGAGGTGCCAATTCGAATCATGATAGATCTATTGTATCATAGGTTATCTGTCTCACGTATAGCCTTCTTGTTTTTATTGTTATCTTTTAACAATAAACCATTGTTATTACATTAGTTTTCAATTCCTACATTTAATTATTATTCCTACATTTTATTATAATTCGCATTTTTGAACGGATCTCCCGTTCAAAAATGCGAAATAAAACGCGAAATAAATTAATAAACTGTTATACATATTTGCCTCCATTTTATTCTTAAAAGGCGTTTAATGCATCACATAATTTATATAATACTTACATTCTATACAAACAAGCAGGGTTGCCAACTCGGTACTACGGTTTGGTGCTAAATGTCATTTGAAAAAGTGCTAGATTTCTATAGAAATTCAAAAAATAGTGCTGAATTTGTAGGCCCCTCAATTAAATAATAAAATCACATAATTAGACAGTTTATTAATTCCTTAACGCTTATGATAATTATTTTAAAACTATATCCAGTCATCTTCACTGTCATCTCTCTCTGATGCTCGATTTTCTCTTTGAGTTACGGCAGTTGAAGTGGATGATTGTTAAATTGAATTGGACCGTGCTGTGCAGAAATGAGCTAAGCCACTTATGACTTATGCTGATTTGAACCACTTCTGCTTTATTTTTTCAGTGTTTATCGTTGTCTTGGGTTGGTATACCCTATCATTAAAAGAAATTTATTGTTGGCAGAATAAAACGAGTCTTCGAAACAAAAATTAATATTCACGGACATTGTCACACAACGTCCTCTGCCCCGAAACTAAGCTTAATGCTTGTGCTATGGATACCAGATTACGGACATGATACATATAATACCTACACTTTTCTTTTTGTAAATACATACATATAATACTAGATATAAAACGCCCAGACGCAGTACAAATAACTGTGTTCATCATCGAACCTACCTACTGTGCCAAGAGACCCGTCAATAAATAGAGATTATTTTCGATTGCTTGGTATTAAAACATTATTTTGTTCAGTTTGTGGGTTGAATCATATCTGCACAACACGGTCATTCCAAAAACTAGTCACAATGTGTATCATCCGAGTCTTAAAAATTTCGAAAATTTTAAATAACACGCTTTTGCATGATTTGGACCTCTATCCCCTATAAAATCGGCCCCAGATGATGTCCTGGTAACTAAGGCTTTTAGTCAACATGATCACTTGACCTAGTTAAAGTCACCAATATTTCGAATTCAATTTGAGTTGAGGTTTGCTCGATACTAGTAAATACGAGTAAGGACTCGATACCTTTGTTTCGATATCAAGTACCAACTGCATCGACTGAATATTGCGATACCAAATACCAACTCGATATCGAAACGAAAGCAGGTACCTAGTAACTGCAGGACTATTACTTTATAATTTTCGAACACATATTATATTATAGTAAACAAAACAAAAAGAAATCCGAAACGAAGCATCTATTAATTGCTCGTACAAACAATTGGTCAGTATCGGATATTTATTCACTAAACCCAATTCTGGCAAAGTATAGAAGACTACGATACGAAGTTAAAACGTTTGGTTACTCCTCGTGTAATTGAGTTTTGTTTAGCAGGAATCGATAAATATCTGCATTTTTCTATTTAGTGCTAGATTTAGTGCTAGGTGCTAAATGTCAGGATTCAGTGCTAGGCTCACGAAAATAGTGCTAGATCTAGCACTGAAAGTGCTAAGTTGGCAACCTTGCAATCAAGTATGACATAAGTGTTGATATCCAAACAAACAGTACCTTATTATAAATCTGGGAGTCAATAGTAAGTATTCATTAGTTGTTTATTTGCTTGGTGCAACTTACAATATAAACAAGTTCTATAAGTCATTGCGTGGTTATCAATTAGGCATTCAGAGTACAAAATGTACAAATATTTTGTCTTATTCGCATTGTACATGCATTTGTTAATGTTAGTAATTAGTATTGCTCAATCCTTTGTTTTTCCATTAATGTACAATAACAAAGTACTGCCCACAAATGTTTACATGTTAATATCATATTTAACTCAATAAATATGTAGTTACAGTTCAAACATAAATATATAAATAAGTAGTACTAGTTTTTAGCTTATATCTCAGGTTCCCGATATAAATAGTAGCGGGATAAAATGAGCAGTTCCGTCATGGGGGATAATGCCGTAATCGCCACGCTTGGCAGGCGGGTTGGCGATCGCAGTGGATGTTGTTAATACTCGAGGGAGTGCTGTTGCCCACTCCCTCGGTATTCCCTCAGTCGTCTCTTACGACTCCCGTGGGTAGAGGGGTGGGACAATTCTAAAGCCGCCCCCACACGGCCAACGGGTTAAAGCGTCTGGCTAGAGGGTATTACCACCGACAATACGTCTGGCAGTATTGATTATATTTATTGCTAATAAATTTCCACGATACATACAAAAATAAGCGCTCAGACTTTAAAAGTGAATAATATTTTAACTTGGCGATCGACCCAAGTTAGCATTTTAAGTCTTTCAAGGTGAAAATACTCAGAAAACAAGGAAGAGAGACAAATGAGTAAAATAAGTACTTAGTTTTAACAATTAACTCTTAAATTGTATAAAACCTTATTTGTTTTGTCCTCTCTAACATTAAACACAAAGTGAAAAACTCTCTAACATTATTATGACGGGCCTCGTGGCGTAGTCGGTAGTGTATCCCACTTCCGTGCACGAGGTCGTAGGTTCGATTCCCACTCAGGTCATTTATTTGTGTGATGAACACAGATATTTGTACTGCGTCTGGGTGTTTTCTATCTATTATATATACGTATATGTATTATATCCGTAATCTGGTGCCCATAGCACAAGCGTTAAGCTCAGTTTGGGACCTGAGGACGTTGTGTGAAAAATGTTCGTGAATATTTATTTATTATATGAATGCTTGCATGAAATACTGTTAAATTATAATAGGTATAGCACTAGAGATTAAAATCTTTTATACTATTATAAAGCAGTAACGGAGCTGTATCTGTACATTTAAGTTACTTATTTGAGAAAAAAATACGATATAGGCGTGTCTAAACATAAAACATTTATTTTTAGAATTTTTGTATGTTTATCTGTTTGTTCGTTCGCGCATAACGCAAAAACTACTGAACGGATTTTGATGCAACTTTTTTTTATTTGGTAGCTTTGATTAAACTTAAAAACTGGTATACATTTTATCCCGCTACTATATCGGGAACCTGAGATATAAACTAAAAACTAGCTTTTGGCTGCGGCGGAGCCGCGGGCGAAGACAAATTGTCTATAACTTACGAGTATATCGCATACAACAGGAGAAACAATGCCCTCTTAGTTCGAATTCTTAAAGCAATGACTCACCTACACTCGGTAGAAAGAAACCTTCCCATTGATGCAAGTAGGTCTGTATGTTTATTCCATAGAATAACGACTCTACTCATAATAAACAATTTGGAGTAACTATTTGCCTGATAGGCTCACTGTGAGAGCTCTGTGCTACATTATATTAGTGTAGGTATATTCGCTGTGCCCGCAGTTCTACTCGTATGGATCAAGTAAATCCTGCCAATGAGTGCGCTAAAAGTACCCTTTTAGACGGTTATCAATCCATATACTATTATAAAGTTGTAACAGAGCTATGTATGTATATTTAAGATAGGTATTTGAGAAAAAAATACTGAAATAGGCTATATAGACGTGTCTGAACACAAAACAATTTTTTTTAGATTTTTTGTCTGTTTGTTTGTTCGAAAACTACTGGACGGATTTTAATGCAACTTTCTTTTATTTGATAGCTTTTGATTAGACTTAAAAACTGGTATACATATTATCCCGCTATTATATCGGGAACCTGAGATATAACCGAAAAACTAGCCTAGTGCTATTATAAAGCTGTAACAGAGCTGTCTGTAATTTTAAGATATTTGAAAAAAAATACTGATTTAAGCTATATAGGCGTGACTAAACACAAACGGTTTTTTTTTAGATTTTTTGTCTGTTTATCTGTTTGTTTGTTCGCGCATCACGCAAAAACTACTGAACGGATTTTGATCCAACTTTTTTTGTTTGATAGCTCTTGATTAGACTTAATAACTGGTACCTATACATTTTATTCCGCTACTATATCGGGAACCTGAGATATTACCTAAAAACTAGCCAAAAGCTAGTTTTCGGCCGGATTCCCTAGTATAAAGCCTTTCATGAGAAGAACCCGGCGAGAAACTCATGGGCCGTTTTTTTTATTTGTAATTTTGTTACAATTTAATATAATTTGTTATAACTAAAAAATTCCGTGTTAGAACTATGCTAGCTTATTCGTTAACAGCAGTATACCTTTGAATCTCCTATTCTCAAGTCACGTGCGCTGGGATTTTCTATAATTTCAAGGATCCTGGTAGCAGTTTCTAGGAATTAATGCAAGATTTATGTATTTTATATACTATTCTACTAATTTAAATAAGCGAAAGTTTTTGAAGATGTTTTTAATGAAGATGTTTGTAATGAAGATGTTTGTAATGAAGATGTTTGTAATGAAGATGTTTGTAATGAATATGTTTGGATGTTTGTCCTTGAGTTTAATTTAAATGGATTTAAATGAAATTTAGTAAATAAATAGACGGGACTGGAATAAGGGGTTTGAAATTTGAAAACCAAGTAGATAGTCGCGGGCAGAAAAATGGGCTTTGATTAAATATTTGTTTGAATATTGAAGAATTAAAATGCTGTGAGTCCAGAATGACTCTAGTGTCATTTCGGCTATGGAACGCCATCACAAATATCATTAATCCTCACGCATAAGTGTCATTTAATTAGCTCAAGGTCTGGTAATTAATTTTGGGAATGCTTTATAATTAAGAAGAAAACAATCTGACTTTTCACAAGTAGTGCACTGATTGAGAGTCCATCCATCCATCCATCCATCCATCCATCAGCCTTTTAACATCCGCTGCTGGACAAAGAGCTTCCCAAGAATGGGGGATAGGGTCGTAATCGCCGCGCTTGGCAGGCGGGTTGGCGATCGCAGTGGATGTTGTTAATACTTGAAGGAGTGCTGCTGCCCACTCCCCCGGTATTCCCTGAGTCCATCCATCCATCCATCCATCCATCCATCAGCCTTTTAACATCCGCTGCTGGACAAAGGCCTCCCCAAGAATGGGGGATAGTGTCATAATCGCCACGCTTGGCAGGCGGGTTGGCGATCGCAGTGGATGTTGTTAATACTTGAAGGAGTGCTGCTGCCCACTCCCCCGGTATTCCCTGAGTCCATCCATCCATCCATCCATCCATCCATCCATCAGCCTTTTAACATCCGCTGCTTTACAAAGGCCTCCCCAAGAATGGGGGATAGTGTCGTAATCGCCACGCTTGGCAGGCGGGTTGGCGATCGCAGTGGATGTTGTTAATACTTGAAGTAGTGCTGCTGCCCACTCCCCCGGTATTGCCTCAGTTGGCTCTTACGACTCCCATGGGTGGAGAGGGATGGGACAATTCTAAAGCCGGCCCCACAAGGCAAATTGAGATTGGATTGAGAGTACTCATGTGTTATTGTATCCTGACAGGTACACCAATGCTTGTTTTATCAGCGTCGTTAGCCGGAGAGTATCTCGGTCACTGTTTTTCTCAATATGCTGAGCGGAGTAACTTGGATGTCGTCACCTCGTCACTATGCATTCATGACTGCGGTTCCAATTTTGACAGTTGCATGTCAAAATTAAAAAGATAAAACTTCAGTCCTTCACAGAATGTGTACAGTACCTAGAAATGGTTAGTTTATAACGTAACATAAATTAATTTCATAATTAACAGCAGCGTATTCGAAAGTAGAAACAGTCCAAACTTTGATCAATCATTGTTGATCGAAGAATTCAAATAACCATTTGATTTTACTCGTATTATGTATGTTTTGCATACATGCAACTGCAATGACACAATGGAATTAATACGTCTATCATTGTGAGGGATTACATGGCGTCAAGTTACTGTGATTGTAATGCTTGTCACACAAACGATCAATACGGTTACATAACCCAATATTACATTATATCACATCTTGAGTGCGGGCTCAGACCATCCTCTCGGAATCTCCACCTATTTCCGTGCGTAGTGTTGGCAACTTGCGAGTGATGACGCTATCTTTTTTAGACTGTGAGCATCAGGCCACGTTGTAGCTTAGAAATATATTTGGAATTATAACAACTAAGTCAGCCGTGTGGGGCCGGCTTTAGAATTGTCCCACCCCTCTCTACCCACGGGAGTCGTAAGAGCCGACTGAGAGATACCGGAGGAGTGGGCAGCAGCACTCCCTCGAGTATTTACAACATCCACTGCGATCGCCAACCCGCCTGCCAAGCGGGGCGATTACGGCATTATCCCCCATTCTCGGGGAGGCCTATGTCCAGCAGTGGACGTTGAATGAAAGGCTGATGGATGGATGGAACAACTAAGTCAGGTCGTCACAAACTATTTTTTGTTTAATATAATAAAGCTAAAGAGTTTGAGATATAGACATCGAGCAAAAATAAAAGAATATTCAATTATTTAATATCGTTATCTGACGTCACAAAGTTAAAACTGGATGTATCATATAGTATAGATGATACTAGCTTTTGCCCGTGGCTCCGCCGCAGCCAAATGCTAGTTTTTAGGTTATAATTATCAGGTTCCCGATATAATAGCAGGATAAAACTTATACCAGTTTTTAAATCTTACCAAGCGCTATCATATAATATGTTTTATGTTCAGACACGCCTAATACAGTTTTCTCAAATATTTTAAATGTTAACACAGCTCTGTTACAGTTTTATAATAGTTAGAATAAAACGTGACGATTGTCAAGTCAAAGTCAGAGAGAACAGTCAGCAAAAATTATATCTTCTGTCTACAGCAAAAATGAAGTTTAAGTGTTATAGAGTCATATACAATACGATAATAATTCTAAACATTTTAAAAATAGTTATAATAAATATGCTTAAATAAAAAAGCTGGGAAATTGTGGGACACGACTAGTCGGTTTATATTACTGCACATTCAAGTCCCCTCTCGACTCCGATTGGACTCATTAGCTCACTTACCGCGCGTCAAATCCCGTGGGTGGGATGCAATTACGACAGTTTCATGAGGAAGCTGACCTCGTAGCCACATTAAACTGTGGCTGATGTACTTATTGAGATTACTGGAGTTCACTTATTAACTTTGAAGAGAAATTATCAATACAGACGGGGAATTATTTGTTTTTGATATTATTCTTAGATTATTAAGAACTCTTTGTGTTTCTTATCCACATTTTGCTCTTTATAGCATACTAGATTCACCGAACCACTGGATTAATTAAACAAACCAAATGGTAAACGAATCAACAATTGAAAACTATCACTTTGTACCAATCAACTATCTGTGATAAACTTGAAATTTAAAACTTCAATAGGTAGTTTATTTTTTGCTCTTTATCAATGTCACTAAACTAGAGATCTGTGAAGGTCTTTGATATAATTACGTCAACTGTTGCCTAAGTAGGTAAATTAGGTAGGTACTCCAATAATATGGAAACGAAACGAATAGGTTAGGGTGGGGCCCTCACCCACTAAATGAACCCGCAGCGTGCCGTCTCTACGCCTGTGTTGGCGTGCCATCCCTGCTCATCCCTGTCAACTCATTATCGAGCGAGACATTTTAACTAAAAGAAAATAGAAAATAATTACATAATTTTCAGTCAGTCAGATACATAATAGATACATAGATACAGAGGAATCTAACAAAAGAGTGTTAAAAAGAAGCCACAGTTTTATAAATATCCCGCCATAACAAGTGAAAAAACATAGTCTTAGTGACAAACATGTCTTTCATCCTTGAACCAGCATTGTAATCTGACAAGTACACCAAAACTGGAATATTCCTTAATAATATTATGTTTCCATTGTTACAGAGCACGGGAATATTCTGCACATTTTTCCTAGCGCAATCTATCTCAGAGAAACGGCGTGCTTCCATCAGAAACTCCACATCCTTGAGGGAATCCACCTTTGCTTCCCCAGATGACACTCTCTTAGCTGCACCGACAGCACCCGCGCCTACCTTGCCCAAGTATTAATTAGTAGTTTAACTTGTATGTTTTCTCAAAGTATCAGCTCAAATTTTGACAAGTTTGCAAAATAATTCAGTTTTACGTTATAACATCGTCATAGACTTTAGGCTTAATTTTTATATGACGAAATCCAAAATGGCGGCTGATGTGAATATTTACTTTGACAACATTAAAAAGAAATTAACTAAATTCTCGTTTCCACGTTTAGAAACGTGTTTTACCTACTTAATGACATGAGCAGGTTTTTTGAGGATCTTAGCACCTTTAGATATTAAGTTTAGATAATACTGAATAGGTAAGTAGGTATCTATAAAAATAGCCTTGCTTTAAAATGTGACATAAAGTAAAATTATAAAATCTTTTTTTAAATAATGAAGTTCATCATTGAGAATCATTTAAGACGGCAATTGTCTGAAAATCCATTACTGGCCGTTAACATTATTAATATTAAATAAGAAAAAAAATTTTGTTGCTGGATACAGGTTTCGGAAAAATTCACGGTTCTAGAGTTCCGTGTTAGACTTGAGAATACATAATTGTCATGACATGGCCCCATTTAATTGAGCCAATGGTGTCGTCAGATGCGACTTACTTGTTTCGGCTTCCTTGTAAACAATTTTTAATAAATTTATTAATCCATAAACTAAACTGACTCATAGATAGCAAATTTTCAGTGATTTCATTATGTTAGTTTAGTTGCTTTTACGACTGATAATAACTAAGTTGAGCTATGACTCGTATGTTAAAAACTATTTCAGTGAAGCAAACAATCGTTCTTGTTTGTCTGCATTTTATCATTAGCTTTAAATAATGATGTGGCATCATTCTGAGACTGCTACTACGTTGTGTTCAAGAAATTGAGTCATAATAGCCGTCACAAAGAAGAGCTCGGACAGACAGTCATACGAGATGTTTTTTAAATAAGAAAACTTACGTGCTAGTAGTACTGTCAAATAAAGACAAAAAAAAAAGGAAAAATTTCGGAATATTTTCGCGGGATCGTAGGTATACGTATGTACCTACCTATTTTGATAAGCTGAATATAATATATAGTATGTATATGCAATGTTCTAAATTCAAAAGTTTGTCTTGCCATTAAGTCGGAATTATACGATGTGATAACAATCCAAATAACTACAGAATGGTATTTAAGTGTCTTTTATACAAATATTTTATACTATTTAATGCAGTGTGTCAAATTTTAGATTAATTGTAGAAATTCCAATTTAAAAAAAAATTTACGTCCGCCATCTAATCGTGGCATGAGATGTTGCTTTAGTAACAGTTTCATCCATAATACGTATTTTGTATGTGAAGTTATTGAAAGGGCTAGAAGTTTTAGATTATATAAGTTTTACCTGTTTAGTGGTTTAGTTATTACTAGCCGTTGCCAGCGGCTACGCCGCAGCCAAATGCTAGTTTTTAGCTTATATCTCAGGTTCCCGATATAGTAGCGAGATAAATTGTATACCAGTTTTTAATCAAGAGCTATCAAATAAAAAAAGTTGCATCAAAATCCATTCAGTAGTTTTCGTGTGATGCGGGAACAAACAAACATACAAACATAAACAGACAAAAAATCTAAAAAAAAATATTTTTTGTTTAGACACGCCTATATATAGCCTAATACAGTATTTCTTTCTCAAATATCTTAAATGTAAAGACATAGCTCTGTTACAGCTAATAGTAGGTAGGTATAGATAGATAACAGCAATATTTTACGTAAATTTCTGTTATAAAGCCTTGCACTTCAAAAATTTAATTCATTTTTGATTTTATAGTTATTAGCCATAAATGATTATGACAACCATACCTGGAAAGTAAAATTAAAGAAATCAAATTTGTACCTACTAGATACACGATGAAACCATAGCACTATTGAACACCTATTGAGGCGTACAACTGAGACTGAAAAAAATTATTATTATATTTACTCAAAAACTATTTGAAGAATTGTATTGTAACGTAAATATTAAAATTTTGGAGTCAAAATCAATTTTAAAGAAATACAATATTGTCACAATCAGTGTTATACTATGTCATAATATACGTAGTGAGTAGGCATTGTGTGTATTAGATATTATTATGTGATTTAGAATATGCTATATATTCCTAATTTATTACGAATTTTATATTAGTAAGGAATTTTTTTAATGATTTTGTATTGTGCCTTTAATACCAATAAATAAAGATAAAAATGAGTATCTGTTATTTTTTGTTTATTTCCTTGCAATTATGGGTAATGCCGTAGACTGTCATGCGGTCGAAATGCGATCTCTGCGGAGAATCTGTGGAGTGAGGCTGGCTGACCGCATTCGTAACAGCGACGTAAGAGAGCGAGTAGGTATGAAAGAGAGTATTGGTGTAAAGATGCGAAAGGGAATGCTCCGATGGTTCGGACATGTGGAAAGAATGCCGGACGAGCGACTGGTTAAGCAGATATACAATGCGAAAGTGGAAGGATGTAGGTACAGGGGGAGACCGAGACTCACCTACCTAGACCAAATCGGTTATGTATTGAAGGAGGGTGGAGTCAGGAGTCTCCGAAACCGGCGAGCGTGTATGAAGAGAGTTATGAATGTTGAGGAAGCGAGAGATGTATGCAAGAATAGAGCCTCTTGGCACTCTGTTTTCTCTGCCTACCCCGCAAGGGAAATGGCGTGATGATAAGTTAAGTTAAGTTATCATTCCTAGTCCATTCCATCTCTTAGCGGATAATTATAAAAACAATGACAGTCTGTCTATAGTAATCTACACGCTGCCTCATATCATATATCATACCAGCTATGTGCTCCGAGGGCTCCTTATAGGCTCTGTAGGGGTTCTGCAAAAATATTGGCCAAACACTGAAATATTCCTAAGTGAAACAATCGTAACCAAATCAAAAGAGTGGTTATACGAATTGAAGTACGGCTCTCATCCGTTGGTATATTCAGATATTTAAAGTCGTCACTAGCGGTGCCGCAGCCGCAACGCACCGTGTGAATGCACCGCAGCAAATATACGGCGCGGTGACAATAAGTCAGTACTAAAGTGCCAAGAGATGGTGAGGGCACGACCATCCTCTAGTCCGGGAACTTGCTCTTCTACCGGAAGAGCGACCACCAGTCCCAGGGCGGTATCAGTTTTATTGTTCACAAGTCTCTCATGAGCAACGTTGAGAGGATTGAGCGCGTTGAGTTAGGTTGTAGCTTATCTGAGTACCTATAGCAAAATCAAACAGTATTGATTGAAGATTATACAGGTTTACACAACGATATACAATCCACCACGGCAGTGGCGATTAACAATAATTCAGACCCGAGTTCTTTTATATTGCAGACGAGAAAGCGACCCATCTGATAATTAGTGGTAACCGTCACTCATGGACTTTGTCAACACCAGAGGCACAGCCTTGCCACCCCCTACCCTCAGTAAAGAGCACACCACGGCTTGTAGGTTATTCCAGAGCCTACACGTACGTGGTAGAAACAACCGCTGAAAACGAACTATCTTAGACAAGATCGTTTCCAGGTGGTTTTTAGCTTTGTCCTCCAAATAACTCCCGAACTGGACTTTGCTAGATATGTCAATGGCGAGGATCCCAATGCTCTCGGAGACCGGGAGAGTTTACTATACAGTGAATGCATAAACCTGAGTCTTAGTAGGGTTAAATTGAACCAAGTTTTTCCCTAGAGAGCACTCGACATCAGAGACAAGTTGGGTTTGTTTCTCCTCCAGCAAGCTCTGAGCGACTTACTGATTTGGTGGTTGGTATCTCTCGTATCATTAGTACTGTCACCTAGATAGCAATGCATATTCTCTATCGAGAGCAAGTCATTGATACGTAGTATGAATAGCTTCGGGGAGAGCACCGAGCTTTGTGGTACGCCAGCATTAACCTTCATGGTATCGATGCTGCAGCCATCTTTAACGACTTTGATGCTCCGACCATGTAGGAAGCTGGTAATCCATTTGTAGATTCCGTCGGGGATTCTATAGGATAGTAATTAGGTAAGAGGGACCTACGCCAAAGCCTCACCTTCACCTTTACGTCAGATCATCAGCAGACTGTGACGGAAGCCTTAGCCACTCACCACGCTCTAAGGATTGCACTAGAGACAAACGTTTTAAAGATTTTATGTTTGTTGTAAGTACATACCGTAATATAAATAAACTTTATCCATCCATCTATCAGCCTTTTAACGTCCACTGTTGGACATAGGCCTCCCCAAAAGAACGCCACAACGAGCGGTCGTTATGGGAGATAATGCCGTATTTATACGCCCTCGAGTATTAATAACATCCAATGCGATCGCCAACCCGCTTGTCAAGCGTGGCGATTACGGCACTATCCCCCAAAAATGAGCACCCAACAAAACATGGCCCCCAGTCACGGCAGCTCCGCTATTCCGTGGCCTAACGGTAGCGGGCCCGATAACGGCGGAGCAGGGGGTGCGAAGAATCTCCGGTACGGCAAGGCTACCAAAAACAACAACCTCTGGCCCTGGTAACGCACAACGTTCGGACACTTCGGACCGACGAGAGAATCACCGATCTGGAAAAGGAATTGAGCAAGATTCGCTGGGACAGGGTTGTCAGAAGTCCGTAGAGAGGGTGATTGCACGACAATCCTCCAGTCCGGGAACTTGCTCTTCCACCGGGAGGGCGACCACCAGTCCCAAGGAGGTGTCGGGTTTATCGTTTGCAGGTCTCTCGTAGGCAACGTGGAGAGGATTGAAAGTGCGTCGAGTAGGGTAGCGTACCTTATACTCAGAATAACCAAGCGGTATTCGCTGAAGGTCATACAGGTTTACGCACCGACCTCAACACACTCCGATGACGAGGTGGAGGCCCTATATGAGGACATCTCGAAGGTCATCCACTTGTCTAAAACCTATTTCACGGTTTTTATGGGAGACTTTAACGTGAAACTAGGCAAAAGGACAGGCGATGAGCTGAAGGTGGGGCACTATGGATTTGGGCAGAGAAACCACAGGGGCCAGATGCTGGCTAATTTTCTGGAGAAGGAAGGCCTCTTCATGATGAATTCCTTCTTCAGGAAGCAGCCCCAGCGGAAATGGACCTGGATTAGCCCTGATGGTTCAGTAAAAAACGAGATTGACTTCATCTTGTCGGACAAACGACACATATTCAATGATGTCTCAGTGATCAGCAGGATTAAACTGGGAGTGATCACCGACTACCTAATTATAGACCCATCTCACTCTTGAGCCACGTCTATAAGTTGTTCTCGAGGGTCATTACAAATTGACTGACGCGCAGGCTTGACGACTTCCAGCCTCCCGAACAAGCCGGTTTTCGAAAAGGTTATAGTACCATAGACCACATTCACACGCTACGCCAGATCATACAGAAAATCGAGGAGTACAATCGGCCTCTGTTTCTGGCGTTTGTGGACTATGAGAAAGCCTTCGATTCGATCGAAACTTGGGCGGTGCTGCAGTCCCTTCAGCGGTACCAAATTGACTATTGGTATATCGAAGTGCTGAAATGCTTGTACAGAAACGCCACCATGTCAGTCCGTGTTCAGGACAGGAGTACGAAACCGATCCAACTGCAGAGAGGTGTTAGACAGGGAGAAGTTATGTCCCCGAAACTCTTCACCGTTGCATTGGAAGATGTCTTCAAGCTCTTGGACTGGACCGGATTTGGCATCAACATCAATGGCGAATAAGTCACTCACCTTCGATATGCCGACGATATCGTAGTCATGGCAGAATCGCTGTAGGACCTTGGTACCATGCTCAATGATCTCAGCAGGGTTTCCCGACTTGTGGATCTCAAAATGAACATGGACAAGACGAAAGTCATGTCTAATGTCCATGTCATTTCAGCACCGGTCCTAGTCAGGAGTGCGCTTCTCGAAGTTGTCGACCACTATGTCTACCTGGGACAAACAGTCCAGTTAGGTAGGCACAACTTCGAGAAAGAGGTCAATCGACGAATTCAACTCGGCTGGGCAGCGTTCGGGAAGCTAAGGAAGATCTTCTCGTCCAATATTCCGCAGTGTCTGAAAACGAAGGTCTGCGACCAGCGTGTGTTACCAGTGATGACATATGGAACAGAGACGTGGTCTTTGAATGTTGGCCTCGTATCAAGGTTAAAAGTCGCTCAGCGGGCCATGGAGCGGGCTATGCTTGGTATTTCCCTACGGATTCGTAATACGGAGATCCGTAGGAGAACGAGAGTGACCGACATAGCCCGCCGGGTTGCCATGCTGAAGTGGCAATGGGCAGGCCACATCGCTCGACGAACCGACAACCGTTGGGGAAGAAGGGTTCTCGAGTGGCGACCACGTATCGGACGGTGCAGCGTAGGACGGCCCCCCACCAGATGGACCGATGATCTGGTCAAAGTCGCGGGGAGCCGTTGGATGCGGTCGGCACAGGACCGCTCGTTGTGGCGTTCTCTTGGGGAGGCCTATTTCCAGCAGTGGACGTCAAAAGGCTGATGGATGGATGGATGGATTACAAAGCACAGTACTATGGTAGTGGTTATATAATGTTATATAATTTTAATATATGTGTGTGTATATATTTTTCATTTTACTAATTATTTAGATTGTCACAAATCTGTAGTTGTGCAGTTATCAAGGCTGGCCGTGACCTTACTTTTAGGTTTGCATCCGGAAGTCAGCGCTGCCCCACTCTGGTGCATGCTGAGATGGAACCGTTATGGTATCAATCGGATTTTCAATTTCTCATGTAGGTACATTGATTTTTTTGTTATTACACAAAATTCGACCAAATCATTATTTTTTACTTTACTAATCCCAGCATCAATGGACCGGCTCGATCGGGGAACTACCACCCTCTCACAGAAGATCAGCGTGTAACAATGATAGGTACCTACAATCTTGTTTCGTATGGTGAGTGAGAGCCCCGGAGGACCAAACCCCGCCTATCCTCGCTTTTGTTATTCTTCTTATCTTCTTGTTAATATCCCTCTTATATCTCTCCACCTCCGATACCTTTCCTTGGAGATGGCGACGCGCGACTGATGTCTATGATGTTGCTAGCGTCTATAGCTTGCGGTAACCGTTTGCCATCAGGTGGGCCGTTTCGATTTATATACGTGCCCGCGTCAATTTATTCGTAGTTTTTGAACTATATTTTTTAGCATTTGACATGCTCAGCTACTTTTAAAGTACAAATTATTTGTGAAAGAGGAAAAAGAGATTTTTAGTACGAGCAGGAATCAAACCCGCGTCCCTTCCAATCCGGGGAAGTGCTCTAAGCCACTGAGCTACCGTACCAACCTTTCGGAAAGACAAATGTGATGAGGAGATTGGGATGACCGAAAAGTCGGTACGGTAGCTCAGTGGCTTAGAGCACTTCCCCGGATTGGAAGGGTCGCGGGTTCGATGCCCGCTTGTACTAAAAATCTCTTTTTCCTCTTTCACAAATAATTTGTACTTATTCGTAGTTGTACTTTCATATGCAAAGGCTGACAAATTAACAACATAATATCCGCCGGAATATTACAAATGAGGTACAAAGTAACTACAAACCTAATAATTAATAAGTTTTGGATTTATCAGTAAGAGGATTAGACGAAATCGCTCAGGTCGGAAGGCATTACGCCTATTACCTAGATACTTGACCGGCGAAAACTCAAGTAAGTAACCTTGACTCAGTGTTATCGTTTCGTCGATCGTGATTTTATGCTACCTTTACCTTGCAGGCAGGCAGGCAATCATTTCATTTGAATTTTTATTTTATTATATCGTAATACCTACACGAGATTTTCAATCTTACGTGCACGAAATACACTAAATGTTGACCTCATTTAATTAGGTTTAATGTTTCCTTATATTGGTAAGGTCTTCCTGTCTTTGAAACAAAACCTTGATTCGAATGCATTACCTATTTTGTTTGTCAAATCAACCTTGTTTGAATATTTTAAACGTAAAAAAACATTATTACTAAAAACATTAATGTTTTGCTGATCTCTATGAATAAAAACTAGAGACATAAATTATCTAAGTATTAGTAAATACAATTTAAGTGTGTAAAACGTCTAAATAGCTGCTTTTCACTAAATGCGTAATAATATTATGTGAAAGTATATAGGTATGTTACCTATAACAAAATAGCAATTTTTAAAGTTTTTGTAAGTATGTCTCTGTGTTGCGGTTAATTTCCGGAAATGCTGGACAGATTTGCACGGAAATTTCACTTGTCATCCACTGAAGTAATGTCACATAGTTCCAGTGGTCTGCCGATACAGCCTTTGGTATAAATTGTTCTGTGCGATACAGACAGACGGCGCACGGCGGATTTATTTAATGGGTGAGGGCTCCACACTAGGTACCCTGTTCGTTTCCCCGAACGACGGGATATGCGGTTTGGTTAGTACATTTTTTTCGCCTCAACAAAAAAGAAAAGGCTATTATCTTTTTTATTAAAATATTGTATACTTAAATACTTATTATAATAGAAGGACTAACTTTTTTAATAAAATATTATGTAAGTACTTTTATTTATTTAAAATACAGACATAAAAAGGACCCTGGCCTTCCACAGTATAATGATCTACATGATACTTATACTGTGACCTGGTGTAGACGCGTCACTATACACGTGAGTAGAACCACTTTTACACACTCAAGGACGTGACAGTACACGTATTGGAAAGTACATTTATGTGAACGTTCTTATAACTTTCTCCCTTTGCAGCTTGTTTATGGTCTGGGCACGAAGTGACTTTTTGCTCAGTCCAATGGCGAATTGAAAACGAAATACTTAATAAATGCTTTTGACGACTTGACAAAATAATACTGGCTATTACTTATCTACTTTTAGATATTTTTATATATACTTTTAGCATTTGACATGCTTAGCACTACACATTGTTTCATTATCTACTTTTTTTTACAACGCGGGTAGCAAACAAGCATACAGCCCACCTGATGGAATGTGGTTATCAAAGCCTATATATAATAAATCTTCGTATAAACGTTATATCGCAACACGAGAGCCATCACCCGCGCATCACCAATTCGAAGGAAAGGGATTGAAGATGGATAGGAAGGATGGAATGGATGGAGGATGGAAGGGCTTCCGGCGCTCTCACTCACCATACGTAACACAATACCAGAAGTGTCTACCATTGTTCCACGCTGGTCTTCTGTGAGAAGCTCTTACTTCCCCGATCGAGCTGGCCCATTCAAGAACAAACAAGAATCTACCACTATTGAAAATATTATCTATATAGGGATAGATAGATACCTATATATAGTTAAAATTCGTATGTTAATCAGCTAATTTTTAATAAAAACATATACATATTACTTAACCGAGGTTTGGTCTGCAAATAAAATATATGGTAGGGCCATTTTCAGTAGATTCAGTCAGGGCCTAGGCAAAGCAATTAGTAGAGGCCAAACTCAGGGATATTTGGCTTTTATGATTGGTCTGTCTACCTCTACGCTGGCACTATTAACTCACAGTATCATTTTAATTTTGTCTGGGAGATATAAACCTTATGTATACTAAAACTACAGGTACCTACTATATTTCCACACTTTGTTACTCAAACAGTTGTCACATGTAAGCCGCTGAATAGATACCTATTGGTTAAATTTTTAAACATAGATTTTAAAAATAATCTGCCAGGGATGAATTTTGATGAACTCGTGAACTCGTCGCGGCAATAGGGGGGGACCTCTCGCTGCCGAGCGTCGTCAGAGCGATGCTTGGCAGCGACAGGAATTGGGCCGCGGTCGCTGCCTTCTGCGAGGATGTCATCTCGCGGAAGGAAGCGGCGGAGAGGGCCAGGGAGGAGGATTCTTCCGCTGACCCAAACCGCCGCCAGCGACCGGGGCGGCGCAGGCGCAGATACTTGCGCCTCATGCCGCCCTAGCTGAGGCTGCGGGTGGATGGACCGGGGAACGTCCGCCACCCGCAAGGCCTCTCGCGAAGGTGCGACGCTCCGCGTGCGGATGCGCCGCTCAGTAGAGGGTACCCGAAAGGGTAAGCCGCCGGCGGACCACCGAAGGAATGTAACATGGTTCCAGTGGCCCGCCAATAAAGGCGGAGAGACGGCACACGGCGGGTTTCTTTAGTGGGTGCAGGCCCCACACTACCCTGGTCGTTGCCCCGAACGATAGGGTGTGCGGTTAGGAACATTTTTTCCCGCCATAACAAAAAAAAAAAAAAAAAAAAAAAAAAAAAAAAAAAAAAAAAAAAAGGGATGAATTTTGATTGGTTCAAGAGTGTAAGGCATAGAACAAACTACGTTTAACAGCTTTTGAATTATGTGACTTTGTAAGTATACCTATGTAAGTTTGTTTTCTTATTTTTGACTTAGCAATTACACACACACAATACAAAATCGTGCCTCAAAGAGGTACAATAAGGGATTCAATTAAAATTACGCTGACGAAATCGCACGTTAAAAGGTAGAAGTAATATAGGTACATAATCATTCGTCAATATTCTAGTTGTATTTACAAGCAACGTCAAAATCTACTTTTAAAGATCTTGTTGAGATGAAAAGTTAAAAAGAGACAGCGAATTGCCTTAGATACGGTTAGAGTTGGTGCGTAAGCGAGATGGACGACAGGTGAATGAGAGGTCAGTGTTAGGAACACCACACTTTCGTGCGAGTATTCGACATTTTGATATTCTCGTATAACTTATTTACGTTATGTGGAAATTATTTATTCTTTATAGTTCTTCTATCTCTTTATTCTTTATAGATAGGTATGAGAGTTCATACTTCAAATAAAATCCTATGCCAATTAAGCCATCGGGTCAATGTGACACAGTAGGCTAATTTATTTCCCATCGTTTAAAAGGGTCGTGGGTCGTGGCCAACAGTGGCACAAATATAATAACTTAAGCTAATATTTTTTTTTTAAATCATCTTCTAAAAAACGATACGATTTCCGTGCTAGACACCTACTAATGTGTTTGAAGTCTGTGCCAAAAATGTTGTTTAATGTTATTGTCTGGCGATTGATTACTTTTCAGTAGGACGGAATGGATTGCCATCCCAAATTATATTCCAAAGTGTGTAAGGTGGAGTTAGTGCATCTGTGCTAGCACATTAGTTTGCTAAATTCACGACGAGTGAAAAACCAAAAATCGGTTAGTAAAACTTTTTACGATAAGCTATTTAATAAATATTTACCTTAAAAATGTACATATATTTGTACGATTGTACAGATAAAAAAATACATGAAACACAACGTAAATCCCATAATATCCTGGTCACCCTAAACATGATTCATAGAAGCTAGCGGGGGGGATGCGCCGCCATCGCGATCTCTTGCTTATTTTTCTTCAGTAGCATTTAAAGCGTCGAGGTGTGTGGGGTAGCGTTTTTGCTCCAACCAAACAATAATACCGCGAAGTGACAGTGTGATTGTGTGTGAACATAAAAAGTGTTATACTACTACTCAAGATGGGGTGTGGTACGAGTTTTGTGAAATATGTGCTGTTTTTCTTCAATTTGCTCGTTTCGGTGAGTTGGAAAGAGCAGGATTGGAACCGGTTTGTTTGGCTGTATTCCGGTACACGGTTGCTGGCATGGCCAGCCAACAGTGAAACCGACGCCTTGTGTTGGCCGCGAACTACGAGTTAAATAGTTATTAAATTATAGAATCCGACTCGGACTCGAACCAATCATTTTCTTTGGTTGTTTTAAGTATCGCAACGAAGCATTTTAGACAGGCCTTTTATTCTCCAATATGTAGTAGTACTAATAGATTATGTAGCATCTACATTATTTTCTGTTGTTTCTATGTATTTACTAAAATATTCTTATTTTTTATTTTCGCTGGCCAGAAAATAATCATTCTTAGATCTAAAAATTATCTGCTTAGTTCCTCTCCCCTCAAACGGGATCGGAAGACAACATTGATGAATAGACATAGAAATCATGGACTTATTTATTATAAGCTATAGGTAGGTACCTACCTACATATTTAAATTTAAAATTCAATTTTAGACAAATAGCGATTTTATAAACGCAGCGTTTAAGTCATCGGAAATAAATTTAGGAGTGTCTCTTCAAAAGCTTATTTCTCATTAGGCAAAAAACTTTTTTCGTTGTTGTTATTCTGTGACAGAATTTCTGTCTCAACCCCACTTTTTCAATGATAGTTGTTTTCTATTAAGTAGCTTATTTCCTCTCGAAATTTATCGACCAAAAAGGATTCGGTTCAGCATAGAGCCACGATTCTTAATGTTTTTGTCCGTTCAATCCACAACATTCAAAACGAAATAAGCCCTTTTCAAAAGCCACTAGGTAGGTACCTACGTAATTAAAATACAAATCGTAAGCAAATCTAAACCCAATTATCTACTTCAAAAAGAAACGTTTACATAGATGTGAATCGGTAGACGATGGCGTCAGGTTATTACGTTTTTTGTACTCGTACCCGCGTAACCACGCGCTGAGTCAATGCCGTAACGACTAACATGACATCATTAATGTTCATGGAGAATAATAATAAATTATGGCACGTTTGGTTAAGTTTTACGAATACATTTCACGTGACCTTTCCTTTTTTTTTTTTACTTGACTGCCTCATTTTATAGTGAGAAACTAAGAACTGTGAGAAGTAAAGGCTGTGCTACTATGACCGTAACAAAGAACAACTAAAGCCAAACCAAACAAGCATCTGTCTTGTTTGGCAGTTTGGTTGAAGTGTAGACAATAGATTATAAGAAATATAAGAATTACTAGGTAACAAACTATGGAGTTGCTGCCGGCATTTTAATCTGTTTAATTTATGTAAAAAACTAGTGTGTTATCTTCTTTGCTGGCAGTTACTAGTTGACACAACACTAGAAAGCCTTGTAGGTAGGTCTATGCTATGAAGAAAATTCGTTTGAGGAACTATGCATGGGAATTAAACTAAAACAATATCTTTTAGGCCCAAAAACTTTCTATTTGTTAAGTGGATTGCCTGTGGTGACGAAAGCTTGAATAAAAACAAAAACAAGGGGTTTTAAACGTTCAAGTGGTTCATGTTTTTATAATCACAAAAATACGCATGAGAAATCATGCTGGTTTTAGTGGTCGCCCTCCCATTGCATAGCAGTGCATCACCGCTTAACCTCTGACCAAGTTTCTAAACACGATAAAGTGATATGAATCATCTAAATTATAAAAAAAGAGTAGCCAATAAATGTATCGAGTGTTGGTTTTCGACAAAAATAGCGAAAATAGGTATGAATGGAATAACTTCGAAGTGTGAAATCTTGCATTTTATTATTCGATTGTACCTATCTAAAATTATAAGTTACACTAGCTTATGCCAAAATGGCACTCCTGATCTCTCTCTGCCTCTGTCACAAAAATAATCTAAACAAAAATAGCTATAGTTAAACAGTATGCAGTCTATGTCTTTCTATGTACTCCGAACTAAATGCATGCGAAATTTCGTGATGGTCAGTTAAGTAAGTAGGTAGGTATGTACCTACGGCGTCAAGAGATAACAAATAAACAAACTCACTTTCAAATAGGATTGTTTTTATTTTAAAGGGAGGGGGCAGAGGCATGTTGTTCTTTTTTGTTAAGACGGGAAAAAATGTACCTAACATCACACCCCGTCGTTTCGGGGCAACGAACAGAGTAGTGTGGGGCCCTCACCCACTAAATAAACTCGCCGTGTGCCGTCGCTTGTGCTGATGGACAACTAAAACTGTGTGACATTACCTCAGTGGTATGTTTCTGTAACGCCGGACACACAGTACACCCATCCATCCATCCATCAGCCTTTCGACGTCCACTGCTGGAAATAGGCCTCCCCAAATTGGGGGTATAGTGCTGTAATCGCCACGCTTGTCAGGCGGGTTGGCAAAGTGTAAGTACACCACACTTCTAAAATACAGAAAGATTTGTCCTGTAATATATGTGCAGCATTATCAGTTTCATTATATTGTGATAATCAAGCTCGAGACATGCATGCATTGCATTGATAAGTTTTTTTTATTACGTATTGAATACCCGGCTATACCGTCGCTACCTATAAATAACTCCTTTATGATGATGTGGAACGTATTATGTTACCTACATTGAAAAGAGAGAGGGTGGAATTTCGAGCGAACTCTTTATTGCCAGGCAGATTATGGGCATATTCAATGCAGATGTTGCTACAAATTATTCTTATATTAAGGCCTGGTTATGAGACAATTATTGGCTGTGTGACGGACAAATAAAATGCCTCAATCCTATTTTTTACCGCTAGTCTAGGATAAAGAATATTCGTATTCGCATTTGCAAGTGTGGGAAATCGAACATTCGTTACATCCCTGATCCCCGATTTTGCACTGATTAATTAGGTCCATCCATCCATCCATCAATCAGCCTTTCAACGTCCACTGCTGGGCATAGGCCTCCTCAAGAGAACGCCACAACGAGCGGTCCTGTGGCGACCGCATCCAACGGATCCCCGCGGCTTTGACCAGATGGTTGGTCCATCTGATCAATTAGGTACCTACGCACATTTAGGTGAAATATCAAGTGGTTTAAAATAAAAAAGCGGCCAGGCGACTTTCAAACGCAGCCGCTCGGCATAATGACTTGTGTTACGAGAGTCTATTTTCAAGTCTAAAATACTGATGCTTTCCGGCGCGACAAAAGTGATATTGGGCATTTTGTCACGTACCGATTGGAGAACATATTCTACTATAGAGTTCTCCATAGAGTTACTCCATTACTTTAACTTTCTTTATTGTAACGTGTGCAAGCAAGACGCCTGTATTCCCCGAAGGGGTAGGCAGAGGTGTATTACACACACCCACGATTCGACAGCTATGTTTAAGTCCCACGTAATAGGGGGCGAGCCTATTGATGTCTACCGGGCACATTTCCAAACTCCGGGCTGCTATTGAGATTTTTTCTTTTTAGGGAAAAGCTCAATAGCATTGCCCGATCCGGGATCGAACCCGAGACCTCATTATTAGCAGTCGCATACACTACCGCTACACCAATGAGGCAGTTAAACTAAAAAAAAAAATTAAAAATTTTATTGTGAAATCACTAACTTCTTCAATTATAATACAGACCATGTACGAGGAGGGATCAAAAAGTAGTGAGAACGACATACTCCTTGGTAAGAAAAAAAATAAATACTGGCAGGCATAGCTCAGATACATATTTGTAATATTAAAAAAGAAAAAATATTCGATTCTCTTTTGTTTTTTTCTGAATGTAGTCATTTGTTTGCTTCGTGTCGGAACGTGTTCTCGAAAATGGAGAAAAACTAAGTGCGAGCCGTTATTAAATACCTCTGTTTAAAAAAGTTAACGACGCAAGAGATTCATTGCGATTTGGAGGTAACATTAGGAGTTTGCTCCGCCGTATTCCACTGTTGCAAGGTGGGCTTCTCAATTTCGAGTAGGGAAAACGAGCACGGAAGACGAACATCGTTGCGGCCGTCCATCGACGTCAGTCACACAAGAAAATGTTGCGAAAGTCAAGAAAATTGTATTGAGCGATCGAAGAGTTACCATCCAATACTTAATTCAAAAAACGGCCATATCATATGGAAGTATTCAGTCCATATTGAAACAATCTTTGAATATGAGAAAAGTCTCCGCAAGATGGGTGCCGAGAATGTTAACCGACAGTCAGAAACAAAATCGACTTGACATTTTGAAGATACTGTTGGACAAGTTTCAAGAAGATTCTGAAAACTTTTTGTCTCGTTTCGTAACAATGGACAAAACATGGGTCCATCATTTTGATACCGAGACAAAACAGCAATCTTCGCAATGGAAACGGCCATCATGACCGACCCCGAAGAAGTTTCGTGCCGTGGCATCGGCTGGCAAGGTTATGGCCTCAATATTTTGGGACTCAGAAGGGATATTGTTGATTGATTACCTGGAGCGTGGAACCACTATTACAGGCCAATATTATGCAGCTTTAGTTTCCAAGTTGAGGAATGCCATCAAAGAGAAAAGCAGAGGGAAACTTCGAAGTGGCGTGCTGTTTCATCGTGACAACGCACTCGCGCACAGGTCAGCAGTTGCGATGGCTGCCATTCAGCAAGCTGGCTTCGAATTGGTTGACCACCCCCCTTATTTACCAGATCTGGCGCCTAGCGATTTTCATGAAAGGGATTGAAGCCTTAGATAAGCGCTGGACTCGGTGTGCAGAGAGACTCGGAGACTATGTAGAAAAAGAAATTATTAAGTATTCAACAGTCATTATATTCTATCTCATTCTCACTACTTTTTTAACCCTCCTCGTAGTGGGTGAGTTGGTATAAAAAGAAACAAAACTATGAAAAAGTTGTTATTTAGCGCAAAACCACTTTCTTTTTGCGGTTAGCGCACAAAGCCTCTTTACGTGAAGATATTCAGATCCAATATAAAAACCCGCTAGTACGTAACGTACGTAGCCGAGGAGCCAATTTTTAAAACCGCAAGTGGTTAACGGCAGTGCCTCGCGCTGTGTACTCACATTAATTGGGTAGTAAAAACGTAACTACCCATTATGCAAAGATTTTAAATATAGAGTAAGGTCCGACCGAACCTCGTTTCTTAGCGTCGCCGAGGAAACCGATCGAAATAATAGTTTCTTAACCGAGACTGAGCCTTAACGAAAGTGATATTATGGTGTATTTGGACAGATGTTTCAGTAAATAGCCGAATATGTCAAATGCTTAACATATATCTAATAACATAAATATAGACGTATTTCATAATTAAATCGCTTAGTACTAAACCGTTTTAAATGATTTTATCAGACAGGACAACATGTTCCTGTTATGCATAATATATATTATGCATAACAGGAACATTTTGCCATGAATATTGTTACAAAGTAAATACGTTTTTTCCTCACTGTCGTTCCTCGGTAGCTAACACCCTACCAAACCACCACTGAAGTCCTCGTTGTACTCTGCTGACTAATTGCGATGCTTCTAATAGAGCTTTGAGCATAAACTCGGTCGTCCTGCATGTTAAATGTAGCTTGATAGTAAACATTTTCTCGTCTGTCATCGCGTCGGTTTCTCTACCAATCAAAATTGAGACGATACGATGTCGATTGTGAGATATGAGATTCCGTTCCGACAGAGGATGTTTCATTGTACCTGTCAATAGTCCGGTACGCAAGCATTCGAAGCGGAGCGAGTTTCAAAAATTTTATTGGACTCTATACCTAATTTGTGTAAAGTTATCGGTTCCCTTTATCTCCCTTCTCCATTTTATTATCAGAAGAATATTTAACACAGATTGGCGCGAAAATAAGAAAACAATGAATATTCATTTAAGAATGACAGGTTCCGAATTCAAATGTAATATTGTTTTAGATCTATATGTTTTAGCAATTAATGCTTCGCTACTTTTTAAAGTACATATAAATTATTAGTGCATAAGGAAAAAGATATTTTTAGTAGGAGCTGGAATCGAACCCGCGTCTTTTCCAATCCGGTATAGTGCTCTAAGCCACTGAGCTACCCTACCGATCTTTCGATCATCCCAATTTCCACATCACATTTGTCTTACGACCAACGCCATCTATCGGCAAGCATTTACATGCATCCAATGGTAGGATAGCTCAGTGGCTTAGAGCACTTCCCCGGATTGGAAAAGACGCGGGTTCGATTCCCACTCGTACTAAAAATATCTTTTTCCTTATCCACAAATAATTTATATTGTAATATTGTTTTTATTTTATTTTAACATTTACAGCCATGCTGTCTATTTATGTCAGACTATGTATATTATTTTTAGATGATTTTTACATTATATGGTACAAATATCCTGTCTGATGCTAAAGCTTTAACACTGCAATATTGCATGACAGATCTACTAGATATTAAAATAATTATAACGACAACGGTTCCGTTGGCTGGAACTATGAACTGACCCAAAGGAACGCGGTGTCCCATTTCGTGTTACTAATGACGTAAGACAAAATGGAGTCGCTAATGGAGGAACCTTGTTTAATTACATTAAAATTAGTTTTGCTTAGTTTTGTCGTCTGCACCCAATTAGGTCAACATTACTTTGCATGTATATCATTTTAACTTCATGAATGTTAGTGTTTCTAAAATAGTTGCTTTCTAAAACTATAATTGTCTATCCCAGTCTTAATGAAGAATATAGGTACTCCAAGTATAGTCCTAAGTAACCCTTAGAATGAAAAACGAAACGTTAGACGAACTTTAGTTTCAAGTAATTGTGATTGATCAACAGTCCGATGCGTGATTCCTGATTAGTCGAGATTTCGACTCGTGGTTCAGGCGACCAATCACAATGAAGCGAAATGAAAATTCGTCAAACGTTACGTTTTTCATTCTAAGGGGGCAGATTTTAATCAATAGTAAGAAGTTAGTCGATTCTATCTAACCTATAATTCTCGCTGAAAGAAAAATATAACAAAAGGTTTCAAATAACAATAGCTTGGCATTTTAACTGTGAGGTGTGGAGACAATAATTAGGTCATCCAGTAGCGTGTTTCGAGTCAATTTCCCTATCTCCTTCACCCTCCGAAATTCAACAGGTGTTTCTAATTATTAAACAACAATTTATTGTTATGGACTGTTTCTCACCCAATTTTACTATGTTGTCTAATTTTGGCATAACAACTTTTTTTATTTAGTACTGGTAAATCTGACAACTATCCTGGGCCTTAAATTCAGACTAGAACCTGTTACTATTAATTCATTCTTTAAGTCTTAGTACTTTTTTTTATTTGTATAAATATTCAAATGTGGTATTTTACAGTACTGTTCACTTAAGTGTTATACAAAATTTAAACCAAACAATCAATTCAAAGTACCCAGGTGTACTCATGTTTTAAACCACGAAAACGTCCATAATAACAATAATATAATAAGTAAATAACTAAACACGTAACAAAATGAGAAATTCCAGAAAATTACCAAGAAAATAACATGATAATTTACTGAAACTATTTAGAAACACCACTCGTATCAGCAAGTCTGTCAATAGTAAAAAGGGCGGTTATAACCCGATCGACGACGAAACGCAATTTTTCAAACTATACTCTACAATTTTGTAGTATTTGAAATGTATTCTAACTTTTTATTTTTCTTATTTAGGTTTTCTTGAATGTAAGTTATAGTTTATAGAAAATTCGCTGACCCGGCGAACTTCGTACCGCCATATATTTTTTTCATTAATAAATATTGCAATTATAAATTGAGATATAAAGTATCCTATCTCATAAGTTGGAACAAAACCCACATTAAAAAAAAAGAAAAGTTAAATTCGGTTCAGTAGTTTCGGAGTTCATCCCGAACAAACATCGTGACACTGGAATTATATATAATAGATAATGAAGAAATTCATTACAGGCATTGTGACATTCAATACTATAAGTAATGCTATTCTATTAGAGTACTACTTCCACAGACTTCCACACTTATTTTATCTTATTATTGATGTGAAACATCTAATGCGAAGGGAGGGTAAAATCGGCTGTTAGCGTGACGACGCTTTTATTTTACTTGTCCCGTTCAAATTTTGCAAGTTAAATTTGACACACTTCCCGGTTTCTGATTGAGCTGAAATTTTACACGCATGTGTAGATCGCGTAACAATGCAATATTATATATTATATGGAGCTGAATAGATATGGAGCTGATCTGATGATGGAGCTGGAAGGTGGACATAGGCACTCTATAATGAAACGGCGCAACCCCATCGAGTTTGGGCTCGTATGATTCGTCTTGCCAAGTACTTTGTGTCTAGATGATATCCAGGGTCTGATGATGGAGCTGGAAGGTGACCACAGTAACTCTGTAATAAAACGACGCAACCCCATCGAGTTTGGCATCATTAGATTCGTTTTGACGAGTACGTTGTCTTTAGATGGGTGATGATGGAGCTAGAGCTAGAGGGTCTGATGATGGAGCTAGAAGGTGGCCATAGGAACTCCGTTATAAAACGACATAACTCCATCGAGTTTGGGCTCGTATGATTTGTCTTGACAAGTACTTTATCTGTAGATGGTATCCAGAGCCTGACGATGGAGCTGGAAGGTGGCCACAGTAACTCTGTAATGAAACGACGCAACCATATCGAGTTTATACTCGTTTGATTCGTCTTGAGGAGCACTTTGTCAAGTTATGATCATTTTATTTCGACAAAATAATTCCGATGATTTCACATCTGCTAGACGTCCCGCGACGTCTAGTTTTTTTTAATATAAAGACCCTTTTTATGATTTGTTTACCTTTTGTCTCTGGTTTCCTGAAACTGTGTTCAGCATAATTGTAAATAATGCCAATACAATACGATCGTAGGTTGAAAAACAAAGTAATCAACAACCCATTCATTCATGTCTCGAAAACCTTATCATTGTTATAAATAAGTAATACTTAGTTGCTTTTACCAAGAGTTGAATTGAAGCTAGTTTTTGTCTCTAGTTTCCGACATAGTAGATAAAATGTACAATTGCAACCTTTTTAGGAATTTACACGTAAATCGAATTTGAGTTATAAACCATGGTTACAACGTTATAAAGAGTAAACTCAAGTGTTTATAAAAATGAGGCGTTACTTTCTTCTGCGCAACGTATTTAAGGCATCTGACACATTCAAAAAGGCCAACTTATTTAGAAAAAAAAAAATAGCTTTATTATTTTTAAGCTTTCGTAATGCTAAGCCATATAAATTAACACAAAGCGCGAAAATGTGTACATCCAGATATTTCTCCACATTGTTGTGTAGAGAAAACACATGATCCATGCATCCCCTTTCACACCTAAAACCTCCCTGTGCCTCATACAGAAATTTATCAGACACTATCCTAATTCTCCTTTCAATAATCTTACCATACACTTTGACTGTCAAACTGATCAAGCTTATAGGTTTGTAGTTTGCTAGACACAACGTGACCCGTGTGTTTTTAAACAAGGGCACGATGACTGCGCTTCTCCAGTCTTTGGAAACCATTCCTGAGCTCCAACATAAATTGAGAAGCACCAGGAAGGATTCCCAGACATATCTTGCAAAATGTCTTTTCCTATCAGAAATCACTGTTTCATCATTGCCTTTGCCCATATAACCAGTATATTTACTATTTAATCCTTTATGTAATAGTTTCGTTTCATTTTGCCCTTAATCAGAGTTTCTCCCCTTCACTGTATTTAAATTCTTCGTATACAAAATTTTTGAAAGTAATGTCTGTAATGAATAGACCCAACAGTTGACACCCTGTAGCGCTAATAGTTGACACCCTGTCTACTGTTAGATAGAGTAATCACAAACTAATGAAATTTATACCACACTTTATGTACAGGATATAGAGACGATTTTTATATACACATAAGCTTCAACATTTGGTTTGAAGTGACCCCATCAGATGACATACATGTCATCTTTTAGGTTTTCTATATTTTTTGGAACTAATAGTAGACACAGCTTATAAAGCTTTCAAATCTAAACGAATTAAAAAACCAATAAGCCTGGATAGTCGATAATATACTGCTTTTGATAAACAAACAAAAATTGGAAAAATCCGCAAATATATAAAAAGAAAGAACCTCTTATGTTGTTTATATAAACTGACATAGTTTTGAATTCTGCTATAAAACGAGTGTATATTTTTTTGTTATAGCATCATAGATCAGTACGTGTTTTTTACATTGATAGTAACAAGAAATTATTTAAAATATTCTTAGTTCAAGATATTTTTTGTGTGTGTCATTCATTGGTTCAATGTCGGGCATTAGTGCTTTTACCTTAATTATGTACTTCGTGTTTAAAAAAAATGTGTAGAGTAAATAGGTACTGTTTTGTTGTTGTACTGTTATCAACATTTGGTTAAAACTTGTTTATTAATAAAAATATATAAGAGTCAAAAATCAAATCCTTGGATTTACTTTGAAGTGTGTCAAGGAAATTGGTTTGCCTTTCAAGGAAACTCGCCACTCGTGTTCGTGACTGAAGGTTAGTTTCCCAGAATTGATCCTGTTTCACAAGGCTGTCTATTAGTTTTTGTATAAGCGCAGTATTACTCATACTAGCATTGACATAATTACAGCAATAAAATGTTGGTTTTTATGACACTTTTATTTTTTTAAATGTATTTACTACAACTGTGATGTGATAATAATATACCTATTTCAGAGTTACTACTTTGGGGAAATATATATAAGTACATATCTGCGGATCTGCAGTTTTGTTATCAAAAGTGTCTGGTTTTCAGAATGAGCGCCATGGCACATGTCGTGTTGCGTTGTAGACACAACAAAACGTTAAAAATTCGATGGTAATACGTCCCATGATATTTAAACACACGTGACCCGACATAATGACATCATAGTCGCTCAACTGGCGCCCGGAACACTTAACACGCTTGCCCTTTTACTTCTAATCCTCAATGGAGATATTATGGAAATTTGTCTGAAAACAATAGCTAATCTATAATGTTTTATCATTACGATACGAATTTGCCTTTGAGTAGCATAAAGCATAAATAATTATTCAATTGTCTAAGCATTTAGTTAATTAACAATTAAGTACAACCCACTGTGTTTTGAAAAAAGCAATTAAGTAGTATCTATAAATATGTATTATTTTTATTCTATTTAGGCATTTATTTATGGCAGTTGTATAATTTTAAATAAAAATTATTACAAATGTGGCAAAAAACGATCTTGAAGCTGAAATTTGCGGCAGCGAAGCACCTTATTTAGATGATTGTCTACTTTATGTGATCCATCAAATTCTAGCAGTCTGGTTATATATTATGAGGGCATGCTCTGCTATTTAGAACATTCCCTTGAACTAGTATGTTGCAGGTAGAAAAAGTCTAATAATAATAATAATAAAACTATGAAACACGTTTTCGGCCGGGGCGCACAAAAACCCTGTTCAGGACCGGTTGTTAATGTAACTAACGTCCAGTGTTGGATGTGTTGATGCAATGCTTTTTTGTAACACACAACGTTTGCAACATCCGTGCATCACAATCACAGCCTAGCTACTACCATTTGCTATTTCGAAACGCTAATAATTGATTTCAATTTCCTCTTGTTATTTCTTTTTTATTGTCTGTTAGTAGTTCCAGTAGCTTAGCTGATGAGCGCTAGCGCCGCTAGCAATAGCAAATATGTTACTAGCACACCCAAACAAAGGGGTGGAGGGGAAGTATCATAGAATTGATAGATAAATACAAATAAATAAATATTCACGGATATTTAGGGAAGAGAGGAGGAGAAATTGAGTCCTCCAGCGCTTTCTCTCACTATACTAAATACAATATTAGGAGTCAATCTAAAATAACTCGGTTAACGTTATCATTTTACATTCAAAATGTTAGCGACTCAATGGGCGTATTTTTTATGGTATCAGCTCTTGTATTAACACCCGTTTCATTGATTCTTATTTTTGTCAGAATGAGGATTCCGTGAGAATGACCTTGGTCAAGAATATTTGACTAAGATCTGATAATTTTAAAGTTATTATTTTTTATTTAGTCTAATTTTCGCGTTATTATCCCGGCATATATATATATATATATATATATATATATATATATATATATATATATATATATATATATATATATATATTAAACACAAAGTGAAAAATGTGAAATCGAAAATAACAGTCAGGAGCAGGATTTGAACCTGCATCTTCTGGATACCGTCCAGATGCTTTACCAATTCAGCATCTGGACGGTATCCAGAAGATGCAGGTTCAAATCCTGCTCCTGACTGTTATTTTCGATTTCACATTTTTCACTTTGTGTTTAATGTATAGTGCTAAGCATGTCAAATGCTAAAAATATATATAAAAATATCTAAATATATATATATATATATATATATATATATATATATATATATATATATAACTCTATGGCAATCACTCTTTACAAGAATACATTCATTCTATATTAGGAGTCTGGTGTTAAGTCATCGATGACATTATATTCTTAGTAAATAACGTACATACCATTCTACTACATACTAGCTTGCTTTGGATTGGATGACGACATCAAAAGGACATCCAAGGACAGCGTTGTATCATCTTTATATTTGCTCATAAAACTGTTAATTATATTTATTCCATGGTTTTATGTCCATTCTGTTATTAAAAATAATAATAAGAAAATTACAAAAAATTTTTTGCGTAAGTGGAAAAAGATAAATTATATACGATCCGGAACCGAAGTTGCGTCCTTCTCTATACTATGACTTATGACCTATAGGAAGGATGCTTTAGATCGATAAGCTATTGTAGAAGCCTAAACTTCCAATTTCCACCTTCACATTGTAATCTATTAAGACCATGTATGCAAATACATCCAGTAGATGCCGTAGAATGTGCTCGTAAAAAAATCTCTCTATTCACTTTCACATTTTTTTTTTAAATAAAATAAGTGATCATGTCAAATGTTAAAAATAACAATAAAATAACTGTTTATGCAAGTAAGTATTACTTTTAAAGTGACTGTTGTCTGGCAGAGGTCACGAAAGCTAAAGAGATATGATAAGTCTTATCGAATTATATGTTTCCTAATATTAGGTATATTTGACCTTATTTTTGCTCATACCAAAGAGCATGTACGTTTAAAACGAATCTTTTGTCTTTTACCACGCGAGTTAAATATGGTCCCCGATCGTTCACTCTTATGTATGTATATTTTAGTTATCGGCTAGACTCAACGACTGTTTAATGGTAAACGGTGATTGTGACTCATAAATTCGGCAACATCAGGTATGTAGCAATCCGCCTCAATCGGTTATACTCTTTAACTTCGTTTAAAGAACCACCATAACAGTTTATTCGAATGCCTACTCGAAGACCTGGCGCTCTTTAGTTTTTTCTTTCTTTTTTTCCATCTCTTCTTTTTCATTTCCATCTTCTTTGTAACAGCCGTGAAGCATCTCATTGTGTTTTGGTTGCAGAGGAAGATAGGTAATACTTTATCCACTTTTCAAACAGTGATTTATTCACCAGCCACCGTAAGCAATAAAAATACGGGCGTATAATACTGGAGTAAATGAAATGGGTTTCATTGTCACTAATAATAAATAATCCATGATTACAACCATTTGTATTCAGATTCAAATTTAGTTCTTGCCTTCTTTTTGTTTAATGGCTCTTCTTGTGGCAGTGTGAGCAAAATTTCGCCAATTTAATCAAATATTAGCAAATTTAGTTTGATTCAGTTATTCAATGACGACAACAAAGGACGTGTCAACACAACACGTGTATGTATTTAAATAAGTTTTTATACTTTTGGCTTATTGTAGGCTTTGGCAGGACTCGACGGCCGCAGCGTCCTCTTCGTGGACCGGGAAGGGGACGTTGTAAGGAGGGCTATGTCGTGCGGCGTCCCGCAGGGTTCGGTTCTTGGGCCGCTCCTGTGGGACATCGGCTACGACTGGGTCCTCCGTGGCCGGCTCCCCCCCGGGCTGGGCGTAATTTGCTACGCAGACGACACGCTCGTCACAGCCCGGGGCTGGACCCTCGAGGAGGCGGCAACGCTGGCCACCTCAGGTACCGCGGAGGTGGTCAGGCGGATTGAGGCGCTGGGGCTTAGGGTGGCCCTTGAAAAGTCGGAGGCCCTACTGTTCCATGGGCGCCGACGGGGCCCGCCCTCCAGCGCCTCGATAACGGTCAATGGGGTGGGCTTGCCAATCCAGGCCCACATCAAATATCTGGGCCTGGTATTGGATGGACGGTGGCACTTTGACGAGCACTTCCGCCGTCTTGCGCCAAGGCTCGTCAACACGGCGTCCGCCCTCGGGCGACTTATGCCGAATTTGGGCGGACCGAGTCTTGCGTGTCGACGACTCTACGCGGGGGTAGTACGGTCGATGGCGCTGTACGGCGCGCCCGTGTGGGCGGAGTCCCTGGCCGCTCGTAATAGGGCCCTTCTGTGGCGTCCACAGAGGGTCGTAGCGGTCAGGGCAATACGCGGGTACCGCACGGTCTCGACCGATGCAGCCTGCGCGTTGGCCGGAACCCCCCCGTGGGATCTGGAGGCGGAGGTGCTCGCCGACGTCTATCGGCGGGCGTCGACGGCGCGGGCGGGGGGCAGCCGCCCCTCGCCGAGCGTAATGTCATCGTGGCGGGAAGATGCCCGCCGCGCCACCGTCCTAAAGTGGAAGTCTCGGCTGGAGACGCCCCGAGCCGGTCTCTGGACCGTGGGGGCGCTCCGGCCGATCTTGGAAGAATGGGCAGGGCGGCAGCACGGGATCCTCACCTTCCGGTTGGTGCAGGTTTTGTCGGGGCATGGTTGCTTCGGCAAATACCTGCACACGATCGCAAGGAGGGAGACGACCCCAGGCTGTCACCACTGCGACTGCGACGAGGACTCGGCGCAGCACACGCTCGAGTCGTGCCCGGCATGGGATGTGCAGCGCCGGGAACTCGTTGCAGTCATAGGCGTGGACCTGTCGCTGCCGGCCGTTGCGCGAGCGATGGTTGGCAGTGACAGGGCCTGGACCGCGGTCGCCGCCTTCTGCGAGGCTGTCATCTCGCGGAAGGAGGTGGCGGAGAGGGCCCGTGAGGAATCCTCCTTCGCGGACCCGATTCGCCGCCGGCGCGAGGGGCGGCGTGCGCGCGCTTACTTGCGCCTTATGCCGCCCTAGCCGAGGCTGCGGACGGTGGGGTCGGGGAGTACCCTGCCGTCCGCGGAAGCCTACCGCGAAGGTGCGACGCCCAAGTGCGCGAGGCGTCGCTCAAGAGAGGGTGCCCGTAGGGGCTGCCGCCTGCGGATCGCGGTCGTAACGACGCGGTACCCGTGATCCGCCGTAGCAAGGGCGGGTGTAGGCGCACGGTGGGTTTTTAGTGGGTGAGAGCCCCATTCACCCCGTTGTCTCCCCGGGCAGCGGGGTGTGCGGTAGGACATTTTTGCCCACCTAAAATAAAAAAAAAAAAAATGGCAGGACCATTAGCCTAACATAAGGTTGAATTATAGTATAGATTTAGTTTAAACTTTAGTATTTTGGTTTTTGTTGATTTTTGTGTGTGATGGGTGCTAACGACGTCCGTGACATCACCAAGGCGCCCCAACAGAAGACCAGCGCAGGTCTATTGACCTGTTTTATGCTGAGATGGGGTCGTTTTGTATCGGATGTATTTTTTTTTTGTTTTTTCTGTTTTATTTATATGTGTAATGTTGTTCGTTACAATAAATATTTTCTTTCTTACTAATAAGGTGTGATTAATATTCTCCAGATTTTCCAGCTGAATGGGATTTTTGTTCCGTACAATACCACTTCAGCGTTATCTATATCTGTTAGCAACAATTTTGGCTGCAAATCCAATTAAAAAAATATAAATGGGAAAGTTTTTGAAGATTTTTGGATGTTTGTTCGTCTGTCACGCCTAAATGCATTTAGATGAAATTTTAAAGATAGGTAAATGAGAACAGGAACAGAGGTACATATACGCTACTTTTATCCCAAAAAAATAATAATTCCCGTAGGATAGCTATTTTTACATAACTATGGATATATCCATAGTTATGTAAATATACTTAACGGATTAAAAAAATATATATTCTAAGAACTGGATAAGTAAATAGAATATGTTTTATCCCGATAAAGAAAGAAAGAAAATCTTCATTGGCATGTAACCCATTACATAGTCCTTACAGATATTAATACATAAAACCGACCCACGGGTTATGGTGCCAAGCTCAGCATTATGTTAGGGTAAACTTATCTAATCTTGTTAACTCCTGTTTATTACGCTAACGATCAATCACACATTATTTATTTCTCTTTTTGACCCAACTCTGAAGTCCCCGCTGACGACGTCGCGGGCAAAATCTAGGTTGAAATATTTTTACAAGTATGAGTATTATGTATTAATTACTAAATGAAACAAAAAATAAATGTTGGTCATAATGGAATCTCTTTAGGATGGCATTGAAGTAAAACGTTTCGTTTTGAATAATAATGTGCGGCCGTCACTAACGAAGAACGCGTGATCTGTTTTTAATAAGATTAGCTTCCTGTTGATTTGATAGGCTACACATTACACTTAGTTCAGTTATATTCGAAACGAAAGTTGAAATTATCAGATATTTTTATATATATTTTTAGCATTTGACATGCTTAGCACTATACATTAAACACAAAGTGAAAAATGTGAAATCGAAAATAACAGTCACGAGCAGGATTTGAACCTGCATCTCCTGGATACCGTCCAGATGCTTTCACACTTTTCACTTTGTGTTTAATTGAAATTATCAATTAAGAATGATATCTTTATGAGCAAAACAAAGACAAGGCTGGCTGACACTGCTCATAATGATAGTATTCTTCAGCCCAAGGCTAATATACCAAACTCCATGATTTAATAACAAATACGTATGCGGAATGGATTGTTATAAAAGTAAGCCATTCATCTAAAAAGCACCTAATCTAGATCTTAGTTTTTTTTTAGTATTGTGGTAGTAAAAAAAAAAATAGAGTAAATAGAGAAATCATTATAATATCCCTATTTATTGCCCCGTATCACTCCGCGTTTGTGATGCTGCAAAACTTATTAAAATCGACGTACAGCAAACCTTAGTATATAATAATAGAAATAAATTTGCGTATGGCATTATAATTAGCACATACATAAACGGGCGTCATTATGTCCAGTCCTATTATACCTACCTATACTAGTTTGCGATTTGGCTATATTAATACTAAAAACATAGTATGCATCTATGAAGTACAAACTAACTTGAACTATGTTAATATTGCCGCAAAAGTTAGCCTTTTTTGATTGGCAACACAAAATCGAATGAATCTCGAATGTTTCCAATTACAAAATACTATAAACACGCAAACGTGATATTTTATATTAGTACACAACTATGGTATTTAATGGTCACAGTTGGGCATGCTTGACTGTCTATATCTCCCTCGTGGCTCGTTGTGACGCGGTCAATGCCCTCCACTTATGCAATGTTCTTCATAGTAGGACACCCATCAGGTCACGTCACGCAACTTACGCTTGTGTAAGCTCACGCTAAGCTTGGTTCGACATTTTCGCCTGCTTGCATTCGTTAGCGGAATAGATTAATTTTGTTCAGAACAATTTTATTGTTTCATAAGCATAGCACATGGAACCAATTTTCAGATCAATACTAGTACATGATTTTCGTATTATTTTATACAACAATATTCTACTCGTAGCTTTCATTTTAATACCCCATTCAACTTCTAAGATTTCTCAAAGATAAAAATTGTTTTCGAAAGTAGTATGCCATATTTCTTTATTATTTCTTAGAAATTGCATCTTGGAATAACGACACGTCGTGTGATGTCAATATAATAACTGCTATTACAGCTAATCACCTTTACAGTTTCTTTTCATTAAATTGACCACAGCTAATGATTTAAAGTTACTATAAAAATATGTACATTATATTATTTTTTACAACATATCACGTGATATACGTAACAATTGAATGTCTATTGTGTCTAGACTGTAAATAAGAAATGAAAATCTAGGTTGCAACATTAAAAAACACGAGCTAGGTACGTATGTATACAATCATAAATGTTTTTAACGCCATGTTATTCAACGCCACCTGTTATTACGGTGTTCAACGTCCCATAAACATTGTAGGGTGCGCAGTGTTAACTATAAGACTGGCTATTGCTTTTTTGGTTAATTAGCATGTTGTATTAAATCACGTCTAAACTATTGGCTAACGAACTGCCTTATTTGGATTTTCGATAAAAAAATCTCTTGAAAATACACACAATACGATAAAATTATATTATTCTTGAGTCCCAATTACTCATATCATTACCAAGAGAGACCATGAGTTGCTTGAGAGATTTGTTACCTAGGTATATTAATTCACTTATTTAGCTGTGTTTGTTAATATTTAGCATAAACCAATCAATATAATTAATTATAAGAATTTATGTGCAAATAAATTACGTTCTTTTTTACTGTTGCATTGCACTCTCGGTATTTTGATATTATCATTAGCATTTCTCAATATTCTTCCTTTCTTCGCTTATTATAACAATTCTCAACGGTGACCACGACCTTCCTGCATAGCAGGAAACTTGGTCTTGCTATACATACTTTTTTTTGTTATGGCGGGAAAAAATGTTCCTAGCCGCACACCCCGTCATTCGGGGCAACGAACAGAGTAGTGTGGGGCCCTCACCCACTAAATAAACCCGCCGTGTGCCGTCTTATTGTCGTTATTGGCGGGCCACTGGACTTGCTATACAATCCAGCCAGACGGGTTGGTAGACCTATTTCAAGACATAAATTGTTTACTTAATTTTAATTCGACATCGTCTCTTACAAACGTGGAATTATTTTGTGACCACAATCATGATGTGGGCAACCGGTGGTTTCCATATCACGTAATACAACCATTTCATGAAATCTTCGGCCATATCATAAACAAAAACATAGCATCACGCCTGTATTCCCCGAAGGGGTAGGCAGAGGTGTATAACACACCCACGACTCGCCAGCTATGTTTAAGTCCCACGTAATAGGGGGCGAGCCTATTGACGTCTACCGGGCACATTTTCAAACTCCGGGCTGCTACTGGGAATTTTTCTTCGGCCATATCATAAAGTGATCAATTCTAAAATCTGGTTACGACATTGTATACTTTTCATCTTATATAGGTATAATAAATGTTAGTAAAACTGAATCCACTAGCTAATCTTAGGTCATATACTAGCGGTTAATATTAGCAATTGAAATATTAACGTGAGAGTCCTGTGAGTTAACTGTGACTTTAAATTTACGCCCATTACCTAATAAAACCTACAGACAAGTCTGCAAGCGAAATAAGCCAATTCTACCTAGTGTCGCCTGGTCAATGAGTACATTTAGACTGCGTACAAAAATAACTAATCACCTAAATTGCTACCACGAAGTAACCGTGCCATCAAGATTAGTCACAGTTCAATATACCTACACATTAGCAATCATGTATTGTGATATTGTGATAAACGACCTGGACGATCATGGCGTACATCTGGGTCAGCCAATCAATAATGATCAATACACACACAACTCTCGGGGTTAAGTTTGCAGTCATAACAACAACATACACGTATATAAATAAATATAGTTCAACTACACTGATGGATGCTCTTGGCAAGATGCCAGGCATTAGACTGACTTTTGCAGTTAATCTTTTTATGGAATAAAAATATAAAGGACCAAACACTCGCTTACATTCATTCACACAGGTTTCGTATTAGACGATATATATAGTATAGTTATCTAGTGGTAGCGCCTTGCTTGTACCAGCATGAATGCGCCAGCTCCGGCTCGAACGGGGAAGTACTACCCTCTGACAGATCCACTCCGCACGCTGTGAAAATGCATCCCCAGTTTCGGTGAGAGACGGGGGTTTGTGGGACTCGCTGGGCGCTGAGGATTTTACTTGTGGAATATTAAAACCACAGCGGCCCCTACAACTCTCTACTGGTCGCTGGAAGTGCATCCACATTCAACTCCGACACCCTGGCCCTGTCGCCTTCAGGGTAGTGGGAGGAGGTGAGCGTAACGTCGTCTCCGCATCTCTGGCCGCCGCCTACGGAGTTAATCGGCGTGGGCTTAATACCTTGCGTTGTTGCTCCGCGGCCTTGCAGAAGAAGGCCGACCAGAAAAGGACGACCAGAACTTATCGCCGCCGACCATTTTTGTGACTACGGTCGGCAGCGACAGGTCTCCTCCACTTACATCCGACAGGGCGTGGTGCTGGGCCTCCAGGCGGGGCATTCGTCCAGTGTCGGGTGCATCGTCAATTGGCGTAACACACTCGTGCCCACCTTCCCTTCCTATTCGGTGCAGGTTTCCAACAAAGTCCCGTGTGCTGATCATAAGCCTCCCCAAGAAGGAAATTACCACTTCTAGAAAAAAAAACTATGAAAAACATACTGGTGTTCAGTTTTGGTAGCGATTGAGAGTTTTTACTAATCCATCACAGTCGATTTTGACCTGACTCCTCTCTTAGCGTAAGGGTAAATTTTCAGGAAGGCTGTAAAGAGAGCACAGGTCCTCGGTATCGCTAAATCAACAAGCGGTTACCGGCGGTTTACCGTTGTAAACATTAAAAAAATCTAGATCAGGGTTGGTTTAATTAGTCGTTAACTTTGTACAATCGTTATCAGTAAAGCAAACACGGTAACTTGGTTAAGCAAATATTAGCATTTATCTATTATTCTATGTCAGTTTCAATCAAGGGCATCCACGGCCCGTTGCCTCTCAAATATATATAAGGGCTTGTTGCAACCGATCCTCTTCTCGCTGTACACCAGCGACATGCATCAGCATCGGGAAGTGCAGACAGCACTTTTTGCAGACGATACAGCTATTTATTATGCAGGGTTTAACCCTATCACAGTGCATAGGAAACTCCAATCCGCGGCCACTGCCCTCAGTACGTGGTTTAGCAAGTGGAGAATAGAGATCAACCCCGAGAAGAGCCAGGCGGTTATGTTTCATAGGAGACTACCCCGACTGTATCCCCCGGAGAAGATCAAACAGATTAGCATCTTTGGTAAACCTATTCCTTGGAGTAGGCGAGCCAAGTACTTAGGTGTAATTCTAGATAACAGACTCACATTCGCCTGTCACATTCAGGTGGTATGCTCGGGAGGCGCAAGGCACACAGGATCATAGATAGATAGATAGATTACAAACATTACAGAATAGATTCATGCGCAGAGCTACGGGTGCACCGTGGTTCATACGCAATGTCGACCTTCACATAGACTTGCAATTGCCTACCACCAAGCAATTTATGAAACGGTGTTCACGTAGTTTCTTTGACTCCGCCATTACTCACGCCAACCCTCTAGTGGTCGAGTCGGCTAGGTACTACCCAACAATATATCGCGCGTACGCAGACCGCGAAATAGCCTCGACGAAGTCGACGACGACATAACTCACGCTCAGATCAGAGCATACACAGCTCGCGCAGCTAATACAAGTAATTACCCACGGTTTCGTCCCCGCCGACGGGGGCGAAAGACGTGTCGCGGTCTAATCATAAACGTGGGAGATCCCACTTTGCCAGCAACAGCCCGAGCCGAGGTCCTTACCCCACAGGGGGTGCCCCCGGGTAGCGTTGCTTAAATGTCGGGTTGAGAGCCCTCTGCGCTCACCAATTGTCCGGGTAAGGTTGTTATAGCCATCTGAGGCTAACAACCAACGTCACAAAAAAAACAAAATAGTAAGTGGTTACCGTAGAATATAGCTGTTAGCAACACCAGAGGAATCCACAACCACAAACTAACGAATACAGTGTATTTAATATTGAAGAATATTATGTCTGTCGCATGCTAAAAAAATCTCATAAATGTAATCATTATTCCAAATAAGGCGAATTGCATAAACATTTATTTGTTTTTTCAAGTAAGCGCGATCAAGATGGCGACCACTTTATTACGTAACATGTGCACGGGATTACTCAGCTGCCGTACTCTATACATTCTATAGTATGTAGTTTTCTACTGTAGTAATTATTCTAACGCAACCGCCTGTGAAATATCTCGGCCACAGTGTGCATAACCATACCACTTTAAAACAGGGTTGGCAGAAATCATGACCTTAGTGATATTAATGTCGGCAACGCCATTATGAACAATTACCATCTATAAAACAAATCTGAACAGGTTTGTTTTATAATTTATTCTCTATTTACATTAAAATCTCATAGTGTTTTCTCAGTAGTAAAAATAATTAAGTACTGTGTACTTACTGAATATACTTAATTATGTAGCTGGCAAAAATATAATTTGTAAATTAAATTATCAAACTGTGTTCACTTGTTTTAAGTAATGATTGTAATCGTTCAACCCTGAATTTAAAACAAGACGTGCAGTAAATTCTCGATAAGAAAAGGGGTCGATCACTGGGGCGCCGTTTACGTTTACTTTGCATGGTGTTACATTCATTCTTATTTATAACAGTAACAAAGGCAGCGATATATAGAACGTTTATTGTATCTACGATAACGTGAACACCCGCAGTTTTACTCCAACTACGCTGGAATGAATACTTAATTAAATACATGTATACACAATAAAAAGTAATGTTATGTCTGCTGAATTACATTGAAATCGATTTTGCAATTTCCTATTGCACGTGTATTTAATATCTCAATATCCGAGCTCACTTTTACGTTTTATTTTTTAATCTATGCATTATTCAAGCACTTTACCAGGGCCTTTTAATTAATTGAATGAAATTACAACAGAAAATTTCAGTTGTCCTTTCCGCGGATTACACTAATAATTATGTAGATATTTCAATAATTACATAGAACTATACTATTTTGACAATATGAAGTACAGATGTCCTTTTAAAAAATTAAGTGAGAGTAATTTCTTCTAAATTAGAAATTCTAATAAAGGTTAACACAACCAGGTTATTCTACCATTATGGGTAATAAAAACATAACTACAGACAAATTACATAGCATTACGTAATAATATTACATATAAATGAGCATGTAACATTGCAAATTAAAAATGCTTATGAATATTTATTAATACACACAACAAAATTAATGTGGCGAATAATTTATTCATTACTAGTTTCACTTTGATTGATAATGTGACAGTATATAACTTTGTGACCTGACAGTGCCTGGTGAAAGCACAAGCAGCGGTTTTTTTATATTAGGTAGGTGGCAAACGAGCATAGGACCTTATTTATGGTAATCAGTTACCGTAGCCTATAGACGCTCGCATCACCAGCTGCATCACTCGCGCTATCTAAAGGAAAGAGATAGAAGGTGGCGAGGAAGGATAATAAGAAAAGGATAGGTAGAATAGTAACTAGATGACCCGATAAGCCACAAGCTCGTCTGGCACCCGCACAGAACTCCAGATTGTCTTATTATTCAAAGTTCTGTGGGTACCCGACTGCTAGCGCTATAAAAATATATTATACGGGCCAAATATGCTACTGCATAGATTATTTTGTCAAATTAAATCTGACTAGCTATAAAATGTCTATCAGTTTTTAAGTCTAATCAAGGCCTTTCAAATAAAAAAAGTTGCATCAAAATCCATCTAGTAAGTAAGTAGTTCTTTTAAATAAATTCTAAAAAAATCTAGTTTAAATAATTTTCTAGTTTTTCGGTTATATCTCAGGATCCCGATATAATAGCGTATCCCGCTATTATATCGGTATTGTATACCAGTTTTTAAATAAGTATAATCAATGCTTTTTAAATAAAAAAAGTTGCATCAAAATCCGTTCAGTAGTTTTTGTGTGATGCGCGAACAAACAAACAGATAAACACAAAAATTCAAAAAAAAATTGTTTTGTGTTTAGACATGCCTATATAGCCTATTACAGGCATTTTTTCTAAAATATCTTAAATGTACAGACACAGCTCTGTTACAACTTTATAATAGTATAGATAGATCATTGATATAAGTATATTAAAGCAATGAGATAGATACATTTCTTGCGGTTGTGTTTCGTTTAATGAGTGAGCGGCGGACGCCCAATCCCTGATCTTGATAAGCAGTTAAGCTAATATATATTTTTAATTAATAATTATATCGAAAAAAAACCTACTTTAGATATATTTTTAGCATCGGTAAGAGCTATAGATGATACTTATGACATCAATTTACAAACACGTTACAAGTAAAGCACTTAGATCAAATCTTACGTAGAAAAACAAATTACTCATCACCACTAAGGGCTTTAAAATGTTAATAGCATTATTATAATGCATATTCTATTTATGTATTATATTATGGATACAGTATATTGCACAATATTAAATAACAAAATTGGTTTTGTTCCATCGTCTAACTGTCCTGATGTTCTGTCTACATATTATAAAGCTCTAAAGATATGATGTCATTGTCTTCTATACGGAGATGGTACGGACGATAAGCGAAATATAACACAAAATTACAAAATCTGTTTGTTTGACAGCGCGCGTCTCTGAAACGATAACTATTGAAAACTGACTATCTGAAATTATGATTATACGGATAGTCTACTACTATCCGCAGCTTGGAGCAGAATATAGGCTTTATTTCATTTAAATTGAATGCCATTAAAGTTATCTTAATTTCAAGATATTCAGATAACAATAAATTCCACACACGCAGTCATAGGTAACAAGGCTATTTTTAATAAGTATATAAATGAATAGGTTTTCCACAACAATCGTTGCTACCTGTGCCGATACAGTACATCTCATTCAGTGTTGCCAACCCCAGCATAGAGCGAAACTGTAGTTATGCTTCAAAAAAACTGTAGAAAACTGTAAATATCAAATTAAAAAACATTTATATAATATGATAGTAATAAATAGAATACATTAGAAGGAGGGCATTAAAAACAAAAAAGATTATGTAATTATCAAAGTTTTAATCAAATTAAATGTCATAATCAAAAGTCTGAAAGTTGCAATTTTTCCAGTGCCTACATGTTAGATAGTATCACTAGCTACTATTTCATTTTCAATTTGTAAGTGTTCTTGATTTTCTGTTTCATCTTTCCGTCCATCCATCAGCCTTTCAACGTCCACTGCTGGACATAGGCCTCCCCAAGAAAACGCCACAACGAGCGGTCCCGTCATGGGGGATAATGCCATAATCGCCACGCTTGGCAGGCGGGTTGGCGATCGCAGTGGATGTTGTTAATACTTGAGGGAGTGCTGCTGCCCACTCCCCCGGTATTACCTCAGTCGGCTCTTACGACTCCCGTGGGTAGAGAGAGAGGTGGGACAATTCTAAAGCCGGCTCCACACGGCCAACGGTTTATCTTTACTTTTGTTGAAATCGTACATATTTTTTTGAAATGGTCATTTATCACATTGAACTCGAAACAATTTTTAATTTCTTGCTGTGTGCCAGGTACCTTTTATTGTGGTCGTAGAAAGCATTTCTTAATATCGTTTTCATAACATTAATGCTCGAAAACAAGCATTCTACCGTAGCGGTACTGTGTGTACGGACTACTAAAATAGATGACGCTAACATCTTACATAAAAAAACTGTAGATTTCGAGGCCTAAACTGAAAACAGAGATAATTTCCGAAAAACTATAGATCTACAGTTAAAACTGTAGATCTATAGTTATATAGTAGGGTTGGCAACACTGATCTCATTTTATTCCAGGACGTAGAATCTGAAAAGAAGTAAATTTATGCAAAGAATAACACTACGAGAAAATTCTAATTAAAGCTAAACCTATTGTGGTTGGTACAGCATAGCAGGTTTCATTCAGTAGATTTTTTTCTTTTCTTCTAGCACCTTAGCGTAGCCATAACGCCACCTGTTTAAATTAAACGATTCCACTAATCACACCTTAAAATACAATACAAGTACCTCAAGGTCAGCTGGTCTTCACATATAGTTTAAAAAATAACCAGATAACAATCTAAAATTAATACGTAAATGTTAATATACGCATTAATTTTTGATTGAAACTGCCTACTTGATAAAATATTTAATAATTTTACACATTGGCACATATCAATGAATTTAACAAGTGTGTTATTTAAACCAAATGACGAATGGTTGTTTAAAATGAGGCTCCGTAGGCACAAAAAATGTTTTTTTTGTGCTGTAGGTATTTAAATGTAGATTGCAAGGAGGTTGGTTGGTCCCTGGTTGATTGGTATTGTGTGAAAATCACAAAAATCATCGCATCTACAAATAAGTGCTAAGCCCTCGTTTTAGTCACATACATAAATGTAGTTACCCTAAGAGGGTACATACTAATTGCGTAGATGAGTCTGGTCAGAGATTACATACTAATTGCGTAGATGAGTCTGGTCAGAGATAGTAGAACTTTTACAATCCCTACTGATATATCAAATGACTGACCTATGTGGTATGTATGGAGGGGATGGGGGATATCGGGTTCAATATAACTTTTTGTACAACACTGGACTGGCACGTAAGCCAACGTTCCATGTGTGTGAATTACCACGCAATCAGTGCAGTATGTTTATTTCGGAGGCATGTACATAATAATCTGATGGGGGCGTAAATAATTGCTAGTTTAACCTATAATATTCTGATAGTGGGAAATCATTATTGCATTTAATGTCAGATAAACGCTCCTCAGTGAGTTGTGTGTGATAAATAAATAATAACTTATTCATACTTACCTACTACTAAATACTTTAAAAAGTTATTTTATATAGAGCATAAATTTACGTATAAGTACTATTTTATCGTATCGATTTTTATTATTCTTTAGATTGGAGTAGTCTACTGCACGCCTCATTAGCGATGCCAACGCTGGGTGCTACTCTCACTTTACCATAAACAACTGATTTTTCAAACTTAAAATGTCTCTATTTAGCATATATTGCACTTGTAAAATAATATATATACACACACATATCAAGAAAAAACACTATTTTTAACACTCATGATATTTTTGATGCCATTTTTGTTATTTAAACTAGTTAAAAAACTGTTTAAAAAAGTTCACTTGTAGCCAAGTAATAGACATTTTAAATTTGAAAAATCAGTTGTTCTGCTTGAAAGTAGAGTAGTACCCTTTTTTTTTATTTCTTTTTTAATTTTATTTTAGGTGGGCAAAAATGTCCTACCGCACACCCCGCTGCCCGGGGAGACAATGGGGTAGTGTGGGGCTAAAAACCCACCGTGCGCCCTCACCCGCCCTTGCTGGAGTAGAGTAGTACCCACCTCAACGCTTCGCTTATGAGGCGTGCAATAGTTTGAATATGTATGGTCGATTGGATCATACACTAAAACCAGCGCTATCTACCTTATTTAGTGAGAACTACTTCTATGGAACCTATATAGTAGTACATACTTCTTAAAATTAGCGCCATCTATATAAGAGACGAGAACCACATTAGTACTTTTTGAAATTAGCACTATCTATGTGATTTATTGAAAACTAATTAGTAAGACCAATACATTATTAGTTACTTATTAAATTTAAATTACCACCCAATTCAACAGTAGTGACACCTTGAAAGATCTTGTAATCAATTTTATTGTGAAAAATGAAATTACGGGGCGTGCACTTTTGGATTTTCCAAATTTTTTTACTACTAGCCCGGCGTTTAGGATATCTTTAGTATCCGTAATAAAATTGATCATATATCACTGAAATCCCTTCCTTCATAAAAGTTTAAACGTTTTTAATTGTGAAATGGAGTGTCAAAAGTGTAAAAAAATATTGTCAAAAAAGGGATCTCATTTTTTGTGCCAGGGTCAGTGTCAGGGAACGTTTCATCGAAGTTGCGTTAAAGGTCTGGCAGCAGACATAAAAGCAGGCAAAAATCGTATCTATTGCAATAATTGTGAGGAAGACGAGTCGGAGGGTGAAGAAATAGAAGACGAAAGCCAGGATGCGGACAGGATATTGAAGGAGATACAAAAAAATGCAAGAGCATTTCCTGGACTCAAAAAGCAACTGGAGTCCATAAAACACAGTATGTGCCTCTTATCTGAAAAATATGATACCCTGCTGGCTGAACATGAGAAATCGAAAGATAAAATACATACTTAAACTCGAGAAAACGGTTGAAAGCCTAAATAATAAATGTACCTACATGGAAAAATGTAACACAGCAATAGAACAAAGACTGCATGAATATGAGCAATCTTCTGGAAAACACAACATAGAGATTGTTGGGATTGAACACACGCCTGATGAGAATTTGAAGGTGATAGTAGCGTTGCAAAATTGCTTAACATCAGTAGCGAGGACGTAGAATGGGTCAGGCGTAATCAGCCGCGCAAAAACGGGAACAAACCGGCATCCCTACTCATGGGATTTAAAGCTTCAGGTACAGAGTCGCGCGATGAGTGGCTTTCACAACGTCATAAACTAGTAAATATAAACTAGAAGATATTCAAAGACGATTTATAAAACTGCTGGTCAATAAGAAAACTAAAAATAAATATAAAGATAATTATAATAGGTTATTTAAAATATGTAAAGTGTCACCAGTTAGTGTTAAGCATAAATATCTCCTGCTTATTGATAACCACAGTAGTTTTAAAAACAAATCCTTGTTATCTAGCGTTAATAACGCGTATAATACGCCTCGGGTAAATTTGTAGTGCCTAGAGTGACTAACGTGTACGGAGACAGGACACTAAAAAACGTATTCCTTACATTCTCAACAGTTTACCCAAATATGTTAGTGACGAAAGTAACAAAAATAAATTTAAGAAAAAATTAAAAAGAGGTATCTTGCAAAACTTACCTTAAGTTAGTATATGTATTATATATTTTTTTATTGGATTTGTTGTACACTTCATAGCTTAAATATAGTTAGGATAATTTACTCTAATATAAATTATTAAAAAGGTTGATCCCACAGTCAAACTGTATTTGCAGTTTTGTGAGGCTTTGTACTAGATCATAGGTTAAAACTGTAATTGCTTTTTAATAATAATAAATAAATAAGGGATTCCAGTGATTGATTCAAGTTTTCTATAGATTCTGTCAAAATACCAAATGATATAAAATAAACACTTTTTTTTCACTCTCCTTTTAATTTAGAAGGAATCTTTCTTATTCATTTATATAAAATTAAGAGTACTTCGGTAATAAACTATTTTAAGTCAGGTCATAGGTCTTCGTCTCAACCTTTCGTGTTCCCTTTAGACTTCATTTTCTCTATTACAGCTTTTCTAGATTATTGTACTGTCGAATACCAAAAGATTTTTCAAATTCGTTTTAGTACCTACCTAGTTCCAGAGCTTTTAAACAAAAGACCAAACAAACTCTTCAGGTATATTATAATCAGTAAATAGATATTATTCGCGATCTATTCATTGTAAAATATGGAAACAAAATAGACCCTTATCGTACTTGCTACTAAGGTAGATGAGAATGAGAGATGAAAAAATGAGAATGAATAAGTTCATTTTAGCTTGAGACAAAATGTAAACAAAACAACCAATGTTTCTCATTTCAAACCCACTAATAACTAAACTCGTAACAAAATAACAAACTTAACAAAATAACATGAAATCACCGAAATTATTTAAAAACAGCAATCGTATATCAGCAAGCTTATCAATAGTAAAAATATCGGATATAAAATCAATCAAAAATGAAACGCAATTTTTCAATGTAAAATGTTTGCGTTATCTAGACTATATTATATCCACCCATCTATCCATAAGCCTTTTAAAGTCCACTGCTGGACATAGGCCTCCCCAAGAATGGGGGATAGTGCCGTAATCGCCACGCTTGGCAGGCGGGTTGGCGATCGCAGTGGATGATGTTAATACTCGAAGGAGCGCTGCTGCCCACTCCCTCGGTATATTTAGTATGATATTATATATTATATTATATATTTAGTAGCATTAAAAGATATTGCAACTTTGACAATGTGTTTTGTGGGCTTACATTGCATGTCAACTGTAATTTCCCAGTATAGTTATTTATCTATGATTGTATACAAATGAAGAAATTCATTATAGACATTATGACGAAAAAATACGTAGTTCTATGTGAACCATTAGTACGGTGTTTATATACTCCCACTACTTCCAAACTCTTTTTTTTTAATATTTTCAAATATAAAAGTACCTTTTTATGGTTTGTTTAACTTTCGTCTCACGGTATTGAGACTGTAGAGGAAACAAAGACTGTAAAAACAAACTTCCAAAGAGAAAATATGGTTTCATATTTATTTAAAAAATTATCGTAGTTTTTGGTAACCGTTGTACGTCCTGTTATGTGTTAAATCTGACATTTACTCGTATCAAAACGATTTCGTGATCTTCTTATTCGGGCTCAACGTTATTTGCAGAAATAAAAGCTTCGACGTGACGTGTTGTTCTCAAGAATTTAGCTGATCTGTTACCTATGTTCAAAAATATACGGCGAAGTCTTATGTGGTGTTTTTTTCTATCCACTTTGAGGTCCTTGCTTACCCTTATTATTATTATAAATGCGAAAGTACGTTTGTTTCACTTTTCCGCCATAACTACTCAACCATTATCGTGACGTCTTTATATTCTGAAGTCCACGCCTTCGAAGGACTAAGATCTGCACGCGATTTCACGAATGTTAAAAAAAATGCGAAAGTGAGTTTGTTTATTTATTACGCTTTCACGCCGTAACTGCTGAACCAATCGTCTTGAAATTTTGCATACATGTAGTCTGGAACCCACAAAAGGAACTTTTATTATCCGAGAAAAATTAATAGTTTACGTGGGAATTGTAGAATAGCTATTTTTGCATAGAGATAATTGGTGTGTAAAGTAGACACGTACGAAGTCACGTGCTGAATTTAGTAGAAATAATAAATGAAAGAAAGAAGGAATTTAGTAGAATTAATAAATTAGAGAAAGAAAGAAATAATTTTAATGATATACATATACATATACTGCAACATTTTTATTGCAATCGTTTTTCATGATATATTATTTAATTTAGATACTCGTACGTATTACCCACCGCGTGTGTAGATGACAAGGTGCTCTAATCTATCGCCAGCCGTGTAGTCCAATTTAAACTGAGCTCGTTTGGTCGTGTTTTGGTGTATATTGTTGTACGGTGACCTGATTTCGCAACACGCGTTAAATCTATTTTCACTTCCCTACCAATAAGTAAAATTCTGAACGTGTCCATTTGTTCATACACAATACGTTCCATCAGACTTTCGTATTGTTTTACAAACATTGTGTACGTGTTTAAGTACGTCGTACGCGAACTGTTTATTTTACTTTTACTTGTAAGTACTTACCTACCGTTAGTAGGCATTATAGCGATACCCTACTCTGAAAGTATTGTGAATTTGACGTAGCTAAATTTGCTGATGCCAGACCATTGATTCTCCAAGAGAAAATTGAGTATTTTTATTCTCTACGGCTTTGGCTCACGACACTTTATTGTATGGCATTCTGGCACATTGTTCCTTGTGATGCTGTGTCTACATAGCTCGTTGCCTCTCTGGCCTCTCGTCTCGCAGCGCAGATTCCACGTATGTTCGTCACGTACCTTCGGAGAAGTTTCTTTGACTTTGCTCATTTTTTCCTCATTGTTTCTTTTAAGAACTACTCGTAGTGGCTAGTGTTTATTACCGTCGTTTAATCCACCTCCACGTTCCATCTTCTTTTTGTTAGGAAAGACGAAATATGATAGCGGTAACAACTCGTCCTTTTCGTCAGCAGAATATTACTCATTCCCTATGCTTCCGAACCTTTTTATATTATCTCTTGGAAATGTAATGGAGACAATCCAACTGCCTGCTCCTCTGGGAAACAGGCCTGTAAATTAATAACATACAGTTATTAATTTCGTTTTTCGCCACGGTAATTGGGTAGGGTAAAGATTGCGTTAATATTTTTATCGGCAGCCTAAGGGATCGGGGTTCACACACAAGGGGACATGTTAACAAAGATCTAGTTTACTGTGCGAGTCACAGACAGTGTTATTGTAGTGTATAATCCTATCCCTATCTATCCTTGTGATAATTTAATATGAATTTTGTTGAATTTATGGGCGGCGAATTTTTTAAATACTTTATATAGAATATAATGATTGACTATAACTATCCTGTCACTATGTAGACAAATATTAGCAACGACTCTGAGATCAAGGGCCCGCCAATAAAGGCGGAGAGACGACACACGCCGGGTTTATTTAGTAGGTGAGGGCTCCACACTACCCTGTTCGTTGCCCCGAACGACGATGTGCGGTTAGGTACACTATTTCCCGCCTAAACAAAAAAAAAAAAAAATATAATTTATGGTGAAGAATGTTGATATGAGCACATTTGTGACGAATGGTCTGTTTGTGGTTTTCCTCATTACTAACTTATCTTATAGGAAAATTACCACATTATAATTAATGGTCTTTAGTTGATTAAATTAATAAAATACCATATTAATAGCCATTCTTGTGATAAGAAACTGCGTCTGTGGTGCAGCGGTAGTGTGAGCGACTGCTGATCGTGAGATCTCGGGTTCGATCCCCAGGTCGGGCAATGTTATTGAGGTTTTTCCTAAAAAGAAAAATTCTCAGTAGCAGCCCAGATTTTGGAAATGTGCCCGGTAGACGTATGTACGTACGTAATAGGCTTGCCCCCTATTAAGTGGGACTTAAACATAGCTGGCAAGTCGTGGGTGTGTAATACACCTATGCCTACCCCTTCGGGGAATACAGGCGTGATGCCATATTATATATTGTTTTGATAAAGAATGTTCTCTGAAATTATGTACTCTGTTTTAACCTATTTGAAATCTATCCAGTTGTATCTAATATCTTTAAACGAGCAATTCTTGTATATATCCAACGATTTTCATGAAATTTTGTATGCAGGGGTTTCGGGGGCAATAAATCGATCTAGCTAGGTTTCATTTTTAGAAAACGTAGTTTTATCCGGGTTTTCAGGCAATGAACAACTGCTACGATATTATTAGAATACGAAGGTAAATTTCGCCACCATCTACAAGGTTATAATAGCTACCCACCTGAGCTATTCACCACGCCACTGATCAGGCGGTCCCAACACCAGAAGACCCCGGTTCTAGTCCAGATGTCTCCAGTTTGATGTTTTCCACTTTTTTCAATTCTTTCGTGAGTAAAACTCACGATTTATCAAAAAAAAAAGAATGCCGAGCGAAGCTCGGTCATCCACGTACTTTCCGTTATACGCTCAACGGCAAAGCTCCACCATTTTATTTAGTAGATCATAATTAATACATCGTTAATATCGGCAAGGAAACCTTGGAAAAATTTGGACCGTTGATCCCGTTATGTACAGCTATGCGTCAGCAGTCATCGTCGATCATGGACTGGCCCGCAGATATCCTGACTTGCACTTCTGATTCTGATCACCAAAGCATATTGTTTTACCTTTGAGGGGCACTGGCAAATAAATATTGATACGTAAACAGGATGCAAACCCGGAAACTCGTTTTGGATTTCAAATTCATTGCCACTAGACCTTCATATACACAAATATAATAATTGTATAGTATAAAAATATATAGCAAGAATATTCGAAAATAACAAACACAATAAGTAAAACTATAAATAAATCAATGAAATCTTTTATTCACTCTTTCCAAAATATACACATAGCAGCGATATGTTAGCGCGTGGCACACGTGGTCAGCTCAGCGCTAATTTTATCACACGCAAAAGTCAATTACCTGCGTATCTACTTCGTTCGTGTTTTCGCTAACGTATAATGTAAATATAACGAATGTTTTTTTTTTACTCGATACTAGGCATATAATTATTCAGCCAGTTTGATTACAGTAATCTGTAGATGCTTACAATATTAGAAGCATAATTCTCGCGTTGCTAAACCTAGAGAAAGGGCTGGCAGAATGAAACGCTACAGTACTTCCTTGACGATGATAAACTATAACAATGTGGTACTTCCTCGATGGAATTGTTCCATTCAAGCAGCAAGACTACTATAATATAATATACTATAAAAAAGCAGTCAAGAGGACTGCCGACAGAAGTGAAAACTTAAAACTATAAAAAAACAGTTGTTATTTTTGAATATCCAAATTAATTGTTCGATCTTAAATTAAAACTTGTAAATCAAAACTGTTTACTTTTATCGGGTTTTGACATCTATCGGCACTCTGTGCAACAATTATATTTATTTTCATATGGTTTATTTATCATCAAGACACATGCGCTGCGCAAGCCCATTATTAAATATAAATAAAACTTAATTAAAATAATAACGAATATACATTTTTATTATCTATATACTTAATATCTGCATTCAATTTAATTAATTCTCTCTATCATTATCATTCACTTCAAGAATATTTAAGCTGTTTGTACTGTCAATCATTTGACACGTCATGTGACCATGTCGATGACGACTTACATGAATAAAATTTAATCCCTATCCAAACCTTCCTATAGAAGTTTTCAAGTACTCGTCAAGACGAATCAAACGAGTATAAACTCGATGGGGTTGCGTCGTTTCGTTACAGAGTACTGTCGCCACCTTCCAGCTCCATCATCAGACCCTGAATACCATCTAGGGACAAAGTACTCGTCAAAACGGATCATACGAGCCCACTTCAATAATATAAAACAAAATATATACCTAAGCACCTAAATTCAAATTCAGAACTTGTTTTTTTAAATATGGAATATTTATGATAGTATTTTTTTTTCAGCTCCTGGGCCTACTTGTTATAGGCATCGGTGTGGCATTCCAATTGAACTGGACAGCATTTAAAGAAGTGTTGAAGGGGCACTTGACGGTAGCACCATGGGTGTTCATCGTGATCGGCGCAGTTATGTTCGTGATCGCCTTCCTTGGTTGTTGCGGAGCGATCCGGGAGAGCCATTGCATGGTTGTTTCGGTACGTACCTATTATACATTCTTCCATATAGAGTAATAAAATGTTACGATTATTAGAGCATGGGCGCGACTGATAACCATAAAATAAGTATGATAATTGCAATTTCATCGTATTTTGATGACTAATCCCGATGTTTAATCATAATAGATAAGTAGATAGCCAAATGAGAGGAGTGCAAATAAATGTAAGAGTGCAATGTGCACATCGCTTAAAAATGCCTAGTTTGTCTATGGCTGTCTGTAGTCTATACTCGTCGTAACATTTTCTACTGTACTGAGTTAACTTTACTAAGATGGCGGAATAAGCTTGTAGTATTGAGAGCATGTAGCATTCCTATAATAAAAGATTTCTCCATATAAACACTTTTCCTTCTCTGGTGTCCCCATATACCCCAATAATAAATATATTACGATTGTAGAGCAAGTAGAATAATTATAAAATTATTGTCCTCGCGTAACAGCTGAGAGCGTAAATAATAATATGTATAGATTGCACGGCCTTTCTTTTGATCTGCCTGAATTGGCAGACCACTGGAACTGTGTGACATTACTTCAGTGGTAGATTGCACGTGCTTTTTTTTTTGTTAAGGCGGGAAACAATGTTCCTAACCGCCACACCCCGTCGTTCGGGGCAACGGACAGGGTAGTGTGGGGCCCTCGCCCACTAAAGAAACTCGCCATGTGCCGTCTCTCCGCCTGTAATGGCGGGCCCTGGAACTGGTAGACATTACTTCATTGGCCTATCGGCGAGATTGCCTGGGGTCAAAATAATTTCACAAAGTTCTAGTGGCCGAGAGACGGCACGCGGCTGCGCGTGGCGGTTTTATTTAGTGAGTGAAGCCACACTAAACTGTGTATTGCCCCGAACAACGGAGTGTGCGGTTAGACACAATTATTCCCGCCTTAACAAAAAAAAAATCAAAATAAAATCATTTTTGACGTTTAACAGACTAACATTTTGAAAGAATTCTTGAGCTTGTAAATATACTTTTATATACAGGCATTTTTTTTTGCTTTAAACGGATGTTGAGTTTACATTCCACGGCACGTTTCAAGGAGCAATTGTTCTTACAAAGCCGATGTGAACAAACGATGTGTATGGTATTTGTCAATATAATCGGAATTTTTGTATTACAAGCAACGTTGATCTGGAAGTTCTGTATTAATTAATGTAAACCATTGAAATTTTCATTTTGTCGAGCTTATCTCTAAAATTTGCCGATATCTTTTATCATTTATGTTCAAGTAGTTGGATTATAATCCCAGAGTTGCGCGATTCCAACGCTAGCTGGTGATCTATAAAATGTTTCAATAAAATATTTAAACTACCTATCTATTTTATATAATAAAATTAAGATTACTTTGTTATTTTAATTCAGAAGAAAAAAGAATAGTTTGTCTAATATTGATAATAAACGTAAGTCTAATAAAATCAGTGGCATCTATTAACATAATCTATTAACTATACCAATTGTGAGATCAAAAAGCTTTTTAAAAGAACAACACCATCTGATTATTGTCTAGATTGATTATAATGTAACTAATAATATTAGATTGATTCTTTATTGTGGTATTTACGCACAATTTCTAAATCAATTCCAAAAATGTAATTCAGATATTAAAACACCTAACAGTGCTTTAAAAAAAACAAATGATCGATTATATTGACTTTAGGCAGGCGCATTGGATGTACAATAGTCCCTTCGAACACTTTTTTTTTTCATGATGGCTAGCACCTAGTCCATGTTAAACAGAACTATGCAACTAATATTTAAAAAAATATTAATAATTATCATGAATGTCCGATGCTATTATAGTACAGGGCGAAAAATGACATTGTCCTTTGTAGATTACAACGACAAAGTTCACGGCGATGTCAGTTATTGTCTTAAATTTTTCTACGAGACCAACATTTACATGGTGGCTGTTAATCTGACGGGTATTTCAATTTCAGTATGCGATATTCCTGCTGGTAATAATCATCTTGCAAGTGGTGATTGGTATCCTGATGTTCGTGTACGAAGAGGACATTAAGACTGGCGTGTCCAACTCAGTCAGCACTTTGTTCCAGAAGAGGAGCAGCGCTGGTGTGGATCCTGCAACTCAAGCGCTTATCAACAATCTACAACAACAGGTATTTTATATATCAACTTCAATAAAATATCAGATAACAGATTTTACCTATCCTTATTGCTATACTAATAAATAGAGAGCCGGTTTATCTGTTCGGTTATACTGCAAAAACTACTGAATCGATCGGAATAATACTTATACCATAAGATGCAGCGTGTTTCGGTGAAGGTTTTAGTATATGATATTTTGGTGACTACTTATCCGGAACCTATATTTTTTTGACTTAGAAATTATGAAATTTCCATAATTTATATGGCAAAACAACGTTTGCCGGGTCACCTAGTATATCATAAAAGCGAAAGCTACTTTGTTTGTTACGCTTTCACGTCGTAACTACTAAATTAATCACCATGCAATTATTGAAAAGTTGCAGTATATACAATCAGATAACGGCATAGGCTGTTTTTTATACCGGAAAAATCTTTGGTTCCTGTAGAATAGCTAGTTTTACATAGAGATAATAAAATGTGCCAAATTAACGTAGGTATTTGCATACTGAAGTCCAAGCGGCGCGGGCGTAGTCGCGGGCAGAATCTAGTATTACTATTATAAAGTTGTAACAGGGCTATAACTATTTGTGCATTTAAAATATTTAGTGAAAGGCTATACCGACTTGGACGGGACTTTCACTGGCATGGCTGATCTTATAAGGAGTAGTAACTTAGGCCATTTTTACTTTGGAAAAATAAATAGGGTTCCACACAAATATCAACGAATTTTCACTGGCCGCGATCCTTGCTCATCGCTTGCCATCTTTCACTCTCATTACATACCTCGTATAGCATGTCCATTAAGGGTAAACTCACAAAAGGTCAGCGTGTAGTTGCGCCTACCGTTGTGTTTCGTATAGTGAGTGAGAGAGCCGGAGGCCCAAACCCCCTTCCTATCCTCTCCATAGTATCTTACCTATTCTCTCCTTATTATCCTTCCTATTCACATCCTATCCCTTTCCTTGGAGATGGCGACGCGCAAGTGATACCTATGGTGTTGCTAGCGTCTATAAACTACGGTAACCGCTTACCATCAGGTGGGCCGTAAGCTCGTTCGCCATCCGTGTAGTATAAAAAAAAATAGTATGTTGTAATTGTAAAGTATTTTGTACTTTACTGTAAGCTTTTTTAACAAAACAGACCACTTACACTTTATGGATTCGTATCACTCTCAGGACTAGAACAATTCCTTACAAATTATGAGTGAATAGACCAATTATGTTCTTTATGTCAACCTGTTAAAATACATTTGGATATTTGTGCACACCAATAACTACCTCGGTGGTGTAGCGATAGTGTCCCCGGGTCGGGCAATGTTATCGAGCTTTTTCCTTAAAAAGAAAAATTCTCAGTAGCAGCCCGGGTTTGGAAATGTGCCCGGTAGACGTCAATAGGCTCGCCCCCTATTACGTGGGACTTAAAATAGCTGGCGAATCGTGGGTGTGTAATACGCCTCTGCCTACCCCTTCGGGGAATACAGGCGTGATGCTATGCTACCAATGATTTCAACAGTGTATACAATATATCACAATACGTAATGAACAAATCAATTGCAGTTCTCGTGCTGTGGTAAGGACGGCCCGACGGATTATGGCACGCCTATTTTGGACGACACATGTTGCACCAACTTCGGTGGTTTTGGCGGTACATTAACTGGAGGACGCTGTACCCTGGACAACGCCAACCCTGGTTGCGTTTCTATCATCTCACAATTCTACCAGAAGTGGAGCAAACCTATCGCAGGCGCCGCAATAGGCATTGCTTGTGTTGAAGTGAGTATGCAAATATTCTATAACTTTAAGACAGCACCCTTTTTTTTCTTTTTGATAATGCGGGAAAAAATGTTCCTAACCGTACCCCCCGCCGTGTGCCGGATCGTGTTGTATTGCTTCAATGGTTTAAGACAGCACCCTGGTATAAAGATTAATTCTTGCATCGCGGGGAATACAAACTTATAATTATAACGGACACAGACTGATAACAACTATTTGTAGACCACACAAAGAGTGGTCCTGTGTGGGAGTCGAACCACTAAATAAACCCGCTGTGTGCAGTCTCCGCCTGTATTGGCGGACCACTGGAACGGTGTTACGTTACTTCAGTGTTACGTTGGCACAGGCTGGCGGCGACAAACTATGATTAATATCTATCAAAAAATTAGATAATTTTCGATGTTAAATACTCACATTTAATTACATTTACCTTTCAGGTGGTTGGAGCCCTGTTCGCTCTGTGCCTCGCCAACTCCATAAGAAACATGGACAGAAGGTCTCACTACTAATATTTTGTACATTAAAACTGGTACCACATTTTATTTTTTGGTTTTTGTTAACTAATTTAGGAGCGGACACTGCATGGCCAAATGATTTATTTTTCGAAATGGCATCGAGCACAAATGCTACTTATGACGTGTGTTTTCATTGAAATTATTTCAATATTTATATTTCCCTGTTTCTTTTTGTTGAATATAAACGCTATAGGTAGCATAGATATTATTTTTTTGTGTTGAAATTTTTGATTAATAGGTTAAATTATAACTGTCATATCTATAGTTGCTTGATTATTATACCAGAAATTATACTAATATTAATAATCGTCATATTATTTTTGTCAAAATTACGCACCATTATTTTGTTTTGATTGAAAATTTTAAACTGTTTGATGAGTTACGGAAATATAATTTAATTAAAACAATAGTATCTATTATGGGTTATGCTATATTTACTTTAATAATAGTTATATTGTGCATTTCATTAAGTAAAAAAGTGGTGAAATTATAATTTTATTAAGTAACTTCGATTTCCAATTTTCAGGATCCTCTGATTTTCAGGGATCATAGTCATAGTGTTAAAGTTAAACTTGTGCATAATTTTGACTAAAAACTATAATGAATATTTGGCTCTGCTAGTTATATGTACTTGTATATTAATAAATTAACGCTTAATAATGCTTCACTAACATTCTCGTGCTACTAACTGTAAGTTTATCTACTTTAAATATGCTTTTTTCTGTAATGCAAAGTTACAACAAATATAATATTAATTAATCGGTCAGGTTTTAAACAATAAAACATGTACACATTTAATGAGTACAAATTTAATGAAAGCCACAATTAATCTCTTATAAATTGTTATCAAAAATAAATAACATAAATTAGTCAATGATTTCTACAACTGCTTAAATTAGAGAATTTGTACTATTTTTATACGGTCCTGTTAATACGACTTATTGATAATCTCAAATTATATCTCATAATACATTTACAATAATCTCTTTATATGGTAATGCTAAAAGAGATTATCTAATCTAATTAATTATATATGTCGCTTCATATAATAAGAATCTCTAATTATTTTTATACCTGCCAACTTTAGAATCTTGCTGTTATGATAACCGTTTTAAATGTAAGATAGTACCAAAATATCGAAAAGACGACTGTAATTTATTTTCTTATTCATTTAATTTTGATTTTACTAAAAACAAATGTTATAAGATATATTTTATAAAGATATAAAATATAAGAAACGATTGAATATTTTAAATATGTCTGTGCCAAATGACTTTAAAAAAGAACACTGCTCATGGAAGCACTATTTTTGTTCTTAAGATTGAATATGGTGCTTTGCACTGATTGATTTGATAGTACTTTGTAACCAATAAACGATGTGTGTAAAAATCGTTTGTTTTTTTACATAACACCTTTAGTATAAGACACGTAACTTAAAAGGTATACCTTTGGACGAAATTAAACTAAATATGTATTAATCAGGCTTTGAATCAGATGGTAGTAAATGGTAAATGCAATTCATATACTTAAGAACAATAGGGGCATAGTTAAGTGTGTCCCCAGTGTGTTAAGTCTATGAACTGCCTAGAACAGCCATAATAGGCAATCGTGTCAATAAAAAAAAATACGGGGAGAATGTTCCCGAACATAAGTCCATTGTTGTTGTTTTTAAGTTACAAACAAATTAGCTTTAAACGCACAAAAATCAACATTCACTCTTGGAACTGTTGAACACAGCATGCACAACTAGGTAAGTCACAATTTATGTAAATAAGCGTACTAATATGCATGTTCGTTTTGTGTGATTTAAGACAATAGGTACTAATTGCCCGTCCCAAAAATTAAAACAAAATTTATTTTATTGTAAAAATGTGTAAATATGGTTTACTAACTTTTGATTAATTTCATTGTAAATATCATTATTGTTTGGATTTTTTTTCATAATCTCACGGTACCAGTGTCACAGCATTGCAGTGTTTATATTTAAAACATACATTTTCTTAATACTGATGTACATTTTTGATAACTTCCAGGTACGGCTAAAACGAAAACATCTCGACAACATTCGAAAAAGAACAATAATAATCAACGAGAAATACAAAATTAAAAATAAACAAGTTAATTATGTACAAGTTAGGGTTAGCTCGGTCTGGCGCAATACCCCACCTCTCCAAAAACATATAATAAATTTACTATCGTCTACAAAACACCATTTTGCCTTATAAAAAACAATAAGCATTTTTAATATATAAAAAAAACTTATAAAAAAACGAGAAGACATGATGATTTTTAATATTGGAAATTACAGGTAAGTATATAACTGCGCCACTATCGCTGCGATTTTGCTTAAACTGAAGAAGCTCAAGAATTTGATTCAGCTTGTCATCGTCAAAACGATAGTATTGTCGACGATAGTAAATCTTCCTTGTTCAAGTTTCATGAACACGGTATGTTTTGTTTTAGAGCTGTGTGTGCAAATCTTGACAAATTTCGATTCATCTAAACATTCAATATCTTTTATCAGTTTTAATAAAAACGATTGTCTATTTGCATTCAAGCCTTAGCCTTACTATGAATTAAAAAAAATATTTTTATCGAAAACCTTTTGTCATGATTTGCAAACAAAGTTTTTTATTTAAAATCTACTAGTATCAATTATGTTGATTTCATGTAGATATCAAGGTACCTTACATTACAACCGTTATAATTTTAATATAAGTTAGACATTCATTTTAATATTGTTGCACCATTTTAAAATAAGGAATTTTAGGTATCGTTAAGTTAGATAAGCGACTGTTTGTAATATTTAATGAACAATACAAGTTATAGAGTATTTTCATAAATCGGCGTGATATAAATATACCTAAGTACGTCCATTTTACAAATATTAATATGTTGAAATTTTATATTTATGCATTTCTATAAAGATTTGTGAATGTAATACGCGTTTTAACGTCTGTAAATATACCTCGGGAGCAAATGTTTATCGTATTTTGAATCTCTTATTGTGCATTTCTGACAAAACTGCTTTTGTGGAAATACATTGTATTGTATGGCATAAATAAATTTTCTACTTCTTAATTGGTTGTTTTATTTCGTCTGTACCTTCTTAAGAAAATTTAAAAAGCTCTCTAAATAATACAAATACAGTTCATCACATCTTCAGTAGTAATTTTAATATCCTCAATATTAAAATTACTACTTTTACTAGTTTAGAATTTGCTAAGCAAAATACTATTATGTAAGCTTAAGATACACTGACAAAAGCTTAAGAATTTTTATTTGAGTATTGATTTCGAAATGTGTTAAGGATTAAGTAATTGTCCTAATCTAAAAATATTTTTCCACTGCCGATCAACAGTGTAATAGCATTACAATGCTTCTTAATTTAGTAGAATTGTTTATTCTGTCAAAACGTTTTGCGCTTCAGCAAAGCTATGGTGTAATAAAATGTAACAGAAAAATGTATTTGGTTTTAATTTTTTTTTGTTTTTCGGAAAGTTACTAGGCTAGTAGGTATTTTAAATAAAAATACCCTAATATTAATATTTAATTTCACATTTTGTATTCAATGACAAACGTCACACGATTACTGAATACCCGTATGCGTTTCAGTTTTTTTCGTGTGTCTGCAATGCACTCGTATGCGTTTAGTTATACTACTCTGTCAAGAAAGTACCGGGAAAAGATCAATAATACACAAAATTTTTGTTATTCATCCAAATGTATTTTATCACCTTTAAAGTATGCTCCTTCAGAAACGATAGACATCAAAACATTTTTTAAACGCTGTTTCCGGAATTGAGTTCAGTTCTCGCCGCGAATTCTCCTTTATGTCTTCTATTCTACCGATTGTAAACGGGTGCCACGAAGTGGTAATTTGAGTTTAGGAAAAAGAAAGAAGTCTGCTGGAGCCATATCTGGTGAGTATGGTGGTTGTCGATGGTATTTGTTGTGTTTGGACAAAAAATCATTCACAATGATGGCCTTGTGCGAAGGCGCATTATCGTGGTGCAAAATCCAAGAATTTTCTTTCCTTTAAACACCGCATAACGCTCAAATAATATTCTTTATTTACAGTTTAACCTTCTGGCAAGAATTCCGAGTGCACAACACCGCGATAGTCAAAGAAAACAGTCAACATGACTTTGACTTTTGATCGACTTTGGCGTGGTTTTTCCGCTTTCGGTTCAGTTGGAAGTCGCCACTCCGAAGCTTGTTGACTAGTTTGCATGTCAAGCTCGTAAACCCACGTCTTGTCATCAGTAACAATGCGTTTCATGAATGTTGGTCAGCGACTCTCATGCGATTGAGTTTTTGGAGAAAATTCAGGTATTTTGGGACTAGCCGAGCGGAAACATGTTTCATACCCAAGTGATTATTTAAAATGGTACGGATCGACTCGTGAGACACAGAAAGTTCGGCGGCTATCTCTCTCAAAGTTGAATGAGGATTTTCAGTCACTATTTCCTTCACTTTTGCAATGTTAACTTCAATTGCAGACGTTGATGGCTTACCAGAGCGGGGCAAATCTTCCATCACATCTCGACCGCTTTTAAACGCTCTGTACCACTCATAAGCACGTGTTTTTGATAAAGTCGATTCACCGTAAGCCTTCTGTAACATTTTCAGTGACTCCGAACACGAAATTCCATTGGCGATGCAAAATTTAAGACAAACTCTTTGTTCGATGTTTTTGTCTATTATGAAATTCGCAATACACACTAGATATAACTGAAAACAGCACTGTATTTACGATTAATATAAATAACAGATGCAACTCAAACTCCGCGCCAAAATGGATAACAGTTGTGCCAATCTAACAACAAAAAAGAAAACAAAAATTTGAATTTGGAACCACAAACAAACCATTACCGGTACTTTCTTGACAGAGTAGTATATAGTTTATTAAAGTTGAAGTTGATAATTTTTTTTTGTTTATTTTACCTACTCTAAATAATAAATTCACTATTTATGCTTTCTATATTCGTCAGTGTTGTATAAAACCATCCACTATGTACCTACTCTAAAATGTGCGTTGTCGGCACTCAAGAAAAACTTTTTCCACCATATGCCACTAACGCTCCGTATGCGTTTAGCGTTTTTTTTTTCGTACTTAACTATATTTTAATTACCAATACTTTTAATCTATTTTTAGCCATAATTGATAGTAAAACTGGTCAAACCTTTTTTTTAAAGGCGTGGCATGGAATAATGCGTTAGTAAGGACCTTTTTTTTATAGATACGGGGCGTATAAAACTGAAAATACAGTTACTAGTCATATATTTATTAATAATGAGAATATTTAGATATTTTTATATATATTTTTAGCATTTGACATGCTTAGCACTATACATTAAACACAAAGTGAAAAATGTGAAATCGAAAATAACAGTCAGGAGCAGGATTTGAACCTGCATCTTCTGGATACCGTCCAGATGCTTTACCAATTCAGCCATCCTGACAATTGCTCCTGACTGCTAATTTCGATAACACATCATACTTAACGTCTTTGGGTGACGCCTGCAACATCTGTCGGACGTTATTTCACTTTGTGTTTAATGTATAGTGCTAAGCATGTCAAATGCTAAAAATATATATAAAAATATCTAAATATTTAAAGGGTTTGCGTCATTATTAGGTAAAATCTTAATTGTAAAATTAAGTTTACCTGGTCGGTATAATGTATGAAAATACGTCCGACAGATGTTGCAGGCGTCACCCAAAGAAGTTAAGTATGATGTGTTATCGAAATTAGCAGTCAGGAGCAATTGTCAGGATGGCTGAATTGGTAAAGCATCTGGACGGTATTCAGAAGATGCAGGTTCAAATCCTGCTCCTGACTGTTATTTTCGATTTCACATTTTTCACTTTGTGTTTAAAATAATGAGAATTGCGAAGAATTACGTGTGAAACTTGCACATAATAGGGAGCTGAGTGTTCACGGCGCTGCTCGGCCCAAGCCGGGCACGACTCGAGCGTGTGCCGCGCTGTGTCCTCGTCACAACCGCAGGGGTGACAGCCCACCACCGAGGGAATGTAACATAGTTCCAGTGGCCCGCCAATAAAGGCGGAGAGACGGAAGCTAAGGACTCCGTACTGTCGCCCTGTCCACTCCTCCAGCATAGGCTGCAGAGACCGGCCCGGGGCGTCTCCAGTCGCGCCCTCCAACTGGCCATGGCAGCTCGGCGGGCGTCGCCCTGCCATCTGCCCCCCCTCGCTGGGCAGGAGAGGACCGCCACTCGCCCGCTCTTGCGACTCTCGCGAATACACCTCCGCCTCGCAAGTCCCACGGGGGGGTTCCGGCCAATGCGCATGCCGCCTCGGTCGACACCGTACGGTATCCGCGTATGAGCCTTGACGCTACGACTTTGTGGTCTCCACAGAAGAGCCCTGTTCGGCGTGTCCAGGGACTCCGCCCACACAGTTGCGCCGTACAGCGCTATCGACCGGACCACCCCTGCTTAAAGCCGTCGGCACGCATTGTTGGGTCCGCCCATATTCGGCATGAGCCGTGCAAGGGCGCACGCCGCGCCGACGAGCCTCGGGGCCAGTTGGCGGAAGTGCTCGTGAAAGCGCCACCACCCGCACCCCAATTTGAACCCCGTCCACAGCGATCGAGGCGCCAGCAGATGGCCGACGTCAGGGCCCATGGAAAAGTAGGGCCTCCGACTTATCCAGGACCACCCTAAGCCCCGATAAAACAGAGCCCTGCACGTCTGCCTTTTTGATGTTTATCGTTTTAACGATGATTTTGACCATCAGTCCAAGAGGAAGACGCGAACAAATGATTTAGTATCTTTTTTTTGGTATATTTTTGAAGCGCTGTAACTCAAAAACGCAGGGACATAGGACTCATTTACTGGACCAAATCGATTTGTATTGGCGTAAACTTCGTCCCTACTAATATGAAAGACTTAACAAAACAAATCATATCAAAATGGCACCCAGGCCCCAGCTCCCTCCCCTCTAACTATTAGAGGTGGTCGTTGAATCAATAAACTGTTTTTTTAACGGCTTTTCATTCGTCAACGAGTTAACTGTTAATCATCAATGAAAAAAGAGGTTGAAAATATTAGCCGTTAATTTATTTCAACGCCCAAGACTATCATTATTTTATTCAGTTAAAAAAAACAGTTGAAAATATAAACTGTTAATTACGTCAACGGCTCAACGGAATAAATTGACGTTGAAAATTCAAAAACTGTTATTAATTTAATAGCTTTTTTAACCTGTTGACCATTTTTGTACATACATAAAACATAGCATCACGCCTGTATTCCCCGAAGGGGTAGGCAGAGGTGTATTACACACCCACGACTCGCCAGCTATGTTAAGTCCCACGTAATAGGGGGCGAGCCTATTGACGTCTACCGGGCACATTTCCAAACTCCGGGCTGCTACTGAGAATTTTTCTTTTTAGGAAAAAGCTCAATAGCATTGCCCGACCCGGGGATCGAACCCGAGACCTCATAATTAGCAGTCGCATACACTACCACTACACCACCGAGGCAGTAAACCACCATTTTTGTCAATGATTGAAATTGAAAACGTAGACATAAAATTTACACTGAACATTCAAAACCTGTTGACCATTGATGATTAACAGTTAAATTACATTAACGAAAAAACCATCAACGACCCATGCCCACTAATTATAAGTGCAACCGACTTATAAGGGTTTGGACTCGGTTATTCTACATTGTAGAGGTATTATAGGTTGGTGGTTTCTTAGAGGGGGACGGCGCGTACGCAGTCCCCACTACCAAAAATTACGCATCCGAGTTATCCACATTAGGGATAATCGCAGGGGTCAACCCAACCGCAGTGCAATGGGAAGGCCTCGCCCTGGGGGAACCGCCTTCTTGATCACGGTGTCCCCTATGCCAGGTAAGTATGCTTAATCGGGGACCGTGCGGGCAGGGTCATTCAGAGTCGGAGAATCTTAACACTGACTTTTAATATTGTTTCTAGTGACATCTGTGGTTCCGTAGAGAAAATATGACATGACGTCAGTACGCAGTAGCGACATCTAGTAAGTATTAGAAAAACCCTTAAAATATATAGGTAGCATTTAAATCTAAGCAAACCTTTTTTATTTGTTTGCGGAAAAAAAATTACCTAACCGCACCCATCGTTCGATGCAACGAACAGGGTAGTGTACGGCCCTCACACACTAAATATAAGACAACCTGGGGCATCGGGAAAACCATAAGATACGGACACTGTTATGCAAACTAGAATCAACCTACATCTCGAGTGTTCTAGTTACATATTTGATTACATCTAACCTTGCTTTAAACTTCCCCAGAAAATATTCTAGCCAAAGAAATGTGTATTCTATTCTGTGGCAGTGATGGCTAAATCATTTGATCGATAAAGTAATTTTTACAAACAAATTATGTGTGAATGTGGAAAAAGAGAACTTTAGTGCGAGCGGGATTCGAACCTGCGTCCTTTCCAATCCGGGGAAGTGCTAGAAGACCGCTAAGCCATCTCACTGACCGACGGCCATTCCCAATCTCCACAACCATAGCCGTCTCTATATAGAGACGGCTATGCCACAACGCATTTGTCTTTACGACCCACGCCACCTATCAGGGGCATTTACATGCATTAATCCAATATAAAATTCATACTATGTGTATGTGTTGCGTTACCTACACGTATTAAATGCTAAGCATTTATAATGTTTATTCTAATACGTACTAGATGTCGCTACTAAGCACTGACACCATGTCATATTTTCTCTACGGCTCAACAGATGTCACTAGAAGCAATATTAGAATAGAGTACATATTTCTTTGGCTAGAATATTTGCTGAGGAAGTTTTAAGGAAGGTTAGATATAATCAAAATGTGTAACTAGTAAACTCGAGATGTAGGTTGATTCTAGTTTGCATAACAGTGTCCGTGACTTATGGTTTTCCCAATGCCCCAGGTTGTCTTATATTTAGTGTGTGAGGGCCGTACACTACCATGTTCGTTGCATTGAACGATGGGTACGGTTAGGTAATTTTTTATCCGCAAACAAATAAAAAAGGTTTGCTTAGATTTAAATGCTACCTATATATTTTAAGGGTTTTTCTAATACTTACTAGATGTCGCTACTGAGTACTGACGTCATGTCATATTTTCTCTACGGATCTACAGATGTCACTAGAAACAATATTAAAAGTCAGTGTTAAGATTCTCCGACTCTGAATGACCCTGCCCGCACGGTCCCCGATTAAGCATACTTACCTGGCATAGGGGACACCGTGATCAAGAAGGCGGTTCCCCCAGGGCGAGGCCTTCCCATTGCACTGCGGTTGGGTTGACCCCTGCGATTATCCCTAATGTGGATAACTCGGATGCGTAATTTTTGGTAGTGGGGACTGCGTACGCGCCGTCCCCCTCTATAAACAATTGACACGGATTCCGGTTCCATATATGTGCAAGAGAAAATATTAAATAAATAAATAAGACGTCGCGGGACGTCTAGTAAATGTGAAAACAAATTATTTTGTAGAAATAAAATGATCATAACTTGACAAAGTACTCCTCAAGACGAATCAAACTATAAACTCGATAGGGTTGCGTAGTTTCATTACAGAGTTACTCTGGCCACCTTCCAGTTCCATCATCAGATTAGCTCCATGTCATTATAATATTGCATTGTCACGCGATATACAAATGCGTGAAAATTTTAGCTCAATCGGAAACCGGGAAATTTGTCAAACTTAACTTGCAAGATTTGAACGGGACAAGTAAAATAATAGCGTCGCCACGCTAACAGCCGATTTTACCCTCCCTCCGCATTAGATGTTTCACATCAATAACCTTATAACAATGTAAATTGTAAATCGAATAAATTACCGCCTTCTAGACAGACACCCAGGACCTAAAAAGCAAAAAATAGTGGGTATACATAAAATTCCGTGCTAGACTTGGTAGTGCCAAGTCAAAAATAACAAAAATATATATAGTAGGTGTCTACGGCACTGACTTCAAACACATCAGTGTATTCAGTGTAGCTGTCTAGCACATTTTTGTGTATTACGCAAAAATTAATACAACTGGCTGTTTAAAAAATAAAACAATTTTATTATGATTATTTTAATCAAATATCGTATATTCTGAACTTATCATTGAAATAAGCATCTTTATTGTAAACATTTCATCATAACTCTCATAACTAAATATCACCTTAATAAAGTACAAATTATAATTTGTACTTTAAGAGTTTAGCTGAGCATGTCAAGTGCTAAAATATAGATCAAAATGATCACCTTAATATCCTGTAATACTTTTCATATCGTTAATACATTCATTTATGATCAAATTAGTGTTGACCTTTGTTTCAATAATATCGTTTGCAATATGCAGGCATAATGATAGGGTACAATTTGTAACCCACAAGCAACTTTAATACGGGTTTATATAATACTTTCTGATATTTACGCGAATGTTACACATTTTGAAATAAAACTACGTTTACGGAATCTATCGCGTTTACTTGATTTTACTACTATCCTGAGACGTATCAGCCTTGGACGTCTATCATCTAAGTCCACCCGTGATCATGAATGCTGTAAAGTATTCGAAACGTCGGGATAGTAGTAAAATCAAGTAAACGCGATAGATTCCGTAAACGTAGCTTTATTTAATAAGGGTATTGTTGTGCCGTCTCTCCGCCTTTATTGGCAGGCCACCGGAACCATATTACATTCCTTCAGTGGTTTTTTCGATACACCTACCCACTGAGCACTTTGAAGAATTTGCCGATTTGAAATAATTACTTTATTTCCAGATTACGTATATTAAATACTAGCTTTGAAGTTGGTTAAAGATAATTGGTTTTTACATAATTTTACATTCATTCTGTATCCAATACCTACTATTGAAATAAAGCTTACAGTTGATAACATAAAACTATCGATAGTATCAATAGATTATGCAACATTAACCGGCAATACTATTGATAGTTTATTTGTTTTTTCTACTATCGATAATATTGCTGATTACCGATAGTATCGCACTAAAAGAAATTGATAGTATTTGCTGTAAATATCGATAGAGGACTATCGAGTGGCAACACTACTATCGATTGTAACTACCGATATTTTGGCAACACTAGACAGCGTCCGTGCGTTGTTTATTATATTAACATCATGAGGCAGAGGTCTACGAGACTTCCCCTCTCTACCGTTCACCACGTCAAGAAGGATATGTATTACTTAACAATTACCTAACTATAATGCAATTTTCTATGAAAAACGATTTTAACCGTTTTAAACGGCTTATTACGCGTCTATAAAGTGTGCAAGTGTATATAAAAAATATAATTATCAATTTATAATTTCTTATACAAAATTGAGCATAAAATTAAATATAGTTAAGAACTAAATTATACTTATAATAAACATATTCCTAATATTGTAACAATTATAAAATTGACTATGAAAAATATGAGTGCGTGTAACATTTAAGCGTGATTAAAGTATAACCTCTTTGGCGTCCAAGGCGTGAAGCTGGTCCTACTGAAACGTTATATCTGATTTCTACTGAAATATTATATTATTAGTCTAAGAATATAGGCATTGCCTTAATGATATGTGATGGGGACTATGTTAACAAAAGATAAGTAAAAGTTAGCTTTTACCTGGATATTAAATTTGTACATGATATATCTGTATATTTATTTGTAGTAATGATGACTAAATCGTTTGAGGGTTTTGGCGGGACGTCATGGCGAGCGGTTAAAGTCCTGTCACATATTCAAGTAAATTTTTTATATTAAAACTGCGATTTTCAGTAAAAAAAAAAAATTAAAAAAAACATGGAAGCATTCCGCTGACGTACACAGTTTACAAGGTGATGAAAAAATCCGCTCCAGATACTACTAAATTGTTTGAATGATAGTGTTTTTTAACCCTAGAAAGATAATCATATCTTGATGTGCGTAAAAGATAATTATGCGTAAAATTGACGCATATTTGTTTTGGCTATAAGGTATAGGCATATATTTATTATATTGAATAAAATATCCGTTATTATATTTTAACACACATATACAAATAATAAAAACCACAGATAATTTATTTATATTTATTATTTATATATAAAAAAACCTAAACTTAAAACTCTTCTATAAATTAACAAAACTTGTGAACATTAGTTTTTACATCATAAAACAATTTTTTTACTGAAATATTTTTTTTTCATTATAAAAAGAATATTAGTATATTTAACATTAATTAAGAACATAAATACTTTCTGATATTTACGCGAATGTTACACATTTTGAAATAAAACTACGTTTACGGAATCTATCGCGTTTACAGACATATCACCCTTGGACGTCTATCATCTAAGTCCACCCGTGATCATGAATACTGTAAAGTATTCGAAACGTCGGGATAGTAGTAAAATCAAGTAAACGCGATAGATTCCGTAAACGTAGTTTTATTTCAAAAAGAACATAAATGTTACATAAAAGTAAGTCAGAAACAGCTTTGGCAAATATCAATATTATGCTCTCGGCAAATAACATTTATGCATTTTTTTCATGATGCATTTGCTTTTCGCCTTATTTTGGAGGGACAATAAGTACATATAATTCGTTACTTCTCTACTGGCCCTTTGGTATTGTCTTCTGATGGACCAGGCACCTCTTTTGCAACATATTAGAAATATTGTCGCGCAAACATCTCTTTAAAGTAGGAACTTCTAAACGCTTGTGTATAAACGCCGATGACAGTCCCATGCTAACAGCAATAACAAACAGATGGAAGCATAAGACGCGTCATATATTACAGTACATACGCGTCGGTCCTATTTGAGATCTAATAATATTCAGCCCTAAAACACGACTATGGCTCGTGGGTTTCGAAGTTGACCATCCTCTAATAGTCCTCTGTAGCAAAGCTAAGATTCTATTAGAAGCCGATGAAGAGGCTAGTTGTTTGGTAGTACTTTGTTGTTCCAATACTTCATTTCCGCTTGGCGGCAGATGATTTTTCTCGTGTTTCATCTATAAAACCTTCTTCAATGTCACTCTGCACGCCATCTTCACTTTCGTGGTCTGATACTTCACTATCGGTGACCTCACAGGGAAGCTCGTCATCGCTTTGTAAAAGAGCGGCCAGAATACTGTCTTAGTTGAAATGAGAGGTTATAGTATATTTTAGTATCGATATCTATAAAGAAAACAGTAATATAAAATAAGATATCAAGTATAAAAAGATGACAAACCAAAAAAAATATCATATAAATTAAAGTCTTAAAAGTCACGTAAAAGATAATCATGCGTCATTTTGACTCACATAGGCATCATATTTCAAAATTGGTGGCACTTACCTCAAGAACACATACGCCTCACGGTAGCTCCTAGCGACGAATGAGATGTCCTAAACGCACAGCGACGGATTCGCGCTATTTAGAAAGATAGAGCAATATTTCTAAAACACATGCGTCAATTTTACGCAGACTATCTTTCTAGGGTTAAAAGCCTCCGACCTAATTTCAACACCGGTTTTGGTCCTTCCGGTTGTTTTATTTGCTCAACAGCTTTTGAGAATTATTTATAGACATATTTAAACACCATTCTATGGGCAAAAATTCGAAAAAAAATATCAACATTACTTTTAAGGTTAGCACGCCAGCGCTATTAGTGAAACAGCGTCTTCCCCTATATATATTATGTGTCTCCAAAAACACAGCATTGGGGCGAGAGAGCAGTACTGTTATTTCACTGACAATATCTAAAATATCCATCTAATCCATCCATCAGCCTTTCAACGTCCACAGCTGGGCATAGGCCTCCCCAAGGAATGGGGGATAGTGCCGTAATCGCCACGCTTGGCAGGCGGGTTGGCGATCGCAGTGGATGTTGTTAATACTCGAAGGAGTGCTGCTGCCCACTCCCCCGGTATTCCCTCAGTCGGCTCTTACGACTCCCGTGGGTAGAGGGGTGGGACGAATTTTAAAGCCGGCCCCACACGGCGAAAATATCCATCTAAACATACCTGAATTTCAGTAGTTTTACCTTTTATTACCGGCAGAGGGCGCCCTCACATTTAGTTGGCGCCGCTGTGGCTGTTAAGTGTCATAGCGTTTTGTGATTTTCTAAAGTAGCATCATAATTATCATTTATGTGTAACATTATCCCATTTTAAGGTGGAAGATATATTTTATAGTGGTTTAAGTTTATAACTTATATTTTATACATGAGGTTATAACACAGCATTGTAAATTAAATTGGTAAGTTAATTTTTACGTAATAATGGAGCCAGCCGGTAGGGACATTGAGATGGACGCAGTTGAAGATGCTGTTGCTTCGGATGGAGAACACATCTCAAATTCGAACAGCGACTCATCCTCATCCTCGGAGGCTGAGACGGGTCTAGTTTCGCCTTTACCCAACAAGCGTCCTATAAAGGTCCCAAAGTTGAAACATGTACATGTAAACATGTTCAGCTATATATCGACCCGTGAGTTGATACTCTAATGTCCCAAATGTCTTATGTTTCGAATCTATCACAATTACAGAGGTATAAGAATATGTGTTCACAAGATAAAGAAACTCCCACGACGAGTAATAAGTCAGATTCATTTCTTATAAAACCTACACAGGCAGATGTGTCCCTCTCATTAACTTTTGACAGTTTGGACACAGAATACGATAACAAGATAATAATTCAACCCAGTAATAGAGATCTTTTAGTAGAATTAAACAAGTTGCAACAATTTGATCCTCCAGCTTGGAAATCTATTAGAGATAAGAAAGCCCTTCAGGGCAGCTTGGCTACACCAAGCTTCAACGGTCTTAAAGTGAATGATGAATTGTGTTATTTTAATAAAAGTAAAGACTATTTAGCTTCAACTGAACTTTTGCTAGCTGGACTTTCTAACAAAGTGTTAGAACAAAGGCAACTATTAAAAGAAGGGTTGCAATCCATTGTAAATTGGGCTACTTCTAATCCAAGGGAGTTAGATCCAAGCTCAATATTTGATAAGATCACTAAAACATTTGACACAGGCTCCCCGAGTCACATAAACTCTGAAACTACTTTGTGGCAAATAATTTGTGGCAAGCACTCTGAATGTATTGAAATCCGTCGTGATCGCATATTTAAAAGAAATTGGAAATCAAAATTTAAAAGTCACCTTACAAAATGTAGGGGAGAAGGGGGCAGTTTAGACCAGAGACAGTTTTGAATTATCGAATTTCTGAACGACACAACCTTTGTTTCCTAAGCTACAAAACATTTTTAATACTGGTCACATCGAACTACATGTCTGTCAGTTTCCAAGTAATGTCAATATCAGTGTCATTTCGAAAAACATTAGCCGGTTGCTTTACAAAGACGAAAGTAAACAAATATTTTTTTGTTTGTAAGCAAATTACTGACGTCGTTAGTATTATTTTCTAGTTGTGATTATTTTATAGTGTTGTATATATTATAGCCAGTGTATTACCATTGAATACAAATTAGTTTTTCTTCTAGAAATGTTTATTACTGAAGGATGGTATTGGGGCAGAATTGAACAAAATCACAGGGGCAGTTTTGATTAAAATGTTCAAAAGTGCCCCCAGCTACGCATCTGTTATCATTGGTTTATGTCAACAAATTATATACTTATTTTTCGTACATTATAGGTAAACGAGTAAATAAATTCATTGTATATTGTTTTTACAGTCATCATAATGGTAAGAAATTACAAAAAGAAAAAGACGTAAACGAAGAAGATGCCCAAAGAGCTGTATTGTGTGTTGTCAATGATGGAATGAAGCTGAGGACAGCTGCTGCTATATATAACATAAAACCAAACACCTTACACTATAGAGTAAAAAATTATAAGGAGAATATAACTCCAAAAAGTACTCTCTAACTACTCTAGCAAACAGACTGTCCATCAAGTTTTCACCAATGATGAGGAACTTCTTAAAAATGTCAAAGATGAACTATGGAATGACCTACATAAAAGGTAGAGAGGTTGCATATCAATATGCAAAAGCTTTGGACAAGTGTCCTGAAAAATGGATGAATAACAAGATGGCTGGTATTGAATGGATGAAAAACTTTATGAAAAGGCACCGAGTATTATCTTTACGTAAACCTGAAAATACCAGCCTTTCTCGATCAACAAGCTTTATTAATAAACATAATGTGACGATGTTTTTTAATAATTATGAAAATGTGTTGCAACGTGAATATGATACTCCAGACCGCATCTATAATTTAGACGAGACAAATACTATGACAGTTGTACAAGCACCCTACGTCATCGCTAGAATAGGCCAAAAGCAAGTAGGACAAAGTGTTTCGGCAGAAAGAGGTCAATTGATAACTATGTGTGCTATTGTAAATGCTCTTGGGAATTCTATCCGTCTAGTTTTTATTTTTCCAAGAGCTAGGTATCATGACTCGATGCTTACTGGAGCTCCAGTTGGAAGTGTTGGGTTTGCAAATAGTCCTTCTAGTGGCTGGATGACAGGGTCTCTGTTTCTGAAAGTTTTACAACACATTCAAAAAGCTACTAGATGCACCAAAGAACATAAAATTCTTATACTGCTTGACAATCATGAAAGTCACTGCACTATTGATGCAATTAATTTTTCAAGAGAAAACGGCATAACGTTGCTGACGTTTCCCCCTCACTGTACTCATAAACTGCAACCACTAGATGCAGCTAACAGTCCTTTTAAGGCGAAGCTCGCCGTGGCTCAAAATGATTGGCTCCTTAATCATCCAGGTAGAACTATTAGTATTCACCATCTCGCAAGTATTGTTACTCCTGCATATAATGCTTCACACACTATTAATAACATCACAGCGGGATTTTCTGCGCCAGGAATATATCCGTTTTCAAGAAACAAATTTACAGACGATGATTTTGAATGTTCAGAAGTGACTAATCGTGCTGTTCCTGCACAAGAAGCACCCTTGATTGTTGTATCTGAGAATTTAGTTTCTAATGATGCCATTACTGAAAATGTGGAGACTAACCAAGCTGCTGAGGCCTTATGTCAGGTTGGTTCTTCTGTGCCACCTAATAGCGACGATGATGCCACTGATGCTGAAGATCTTGAAGGGGATCAACCTACATTTAAAGTCACTCAGGCTACTAACAAATATCAAGTTGTTGCTCCTGTACCATCTGCAGTGGACAGTGATGCCACTGATGCTGAAGATATAGGAGGGGATCAGCCTGTAATAACATCCACTAAGGATACCGATAAATCTCCAGTTCTTGCCAATTTTGAGAAAACCAATAAACTAACAACCCTTACATCTCAACTTCCCTATGTACTTGACCATGAAGTGAATCAACCTCCAACAACACCCTCTAAGGCTACTGATGAAGCTCTAGTTCTTGCTTCTTCATCATCTGTAATTGAAACTGATGCCAATGTTGTGTCGGCGCACCTTCCACGAGCGGCGGCTGGACGAGGATCGGGAGGGGGCAACGACCCGCGCGCGAGCAGCGCGCATATGTTACTAAGATTCGCTACACATAACTGTCGCGTAGATATAGATACGGGCATTTCTTTCATTTAAATTGTAAAGTAATATTGATTTGGTATTAAACCTATATTATACAGTCCACTATATTATTATTAAACCCGTTACGGCCTAAACATTGGTCCTTCAGCGCGGTAAAATACGATACTAGTTTTGCCGTATTCAATATCGCTTCGTCATCGGTCACCATTGTGGGCTTCGACCGAGACTACGCAGTTTGAGGAGAAGAAATCGTTCCCGCAGCAACTTTCATTGCCAACGAGGAAGCTGAAGTCATTGCTTGGGAGTATAAATATAGTATTTGAGTGAGTCGTTCCAATTGGTATTTTCCTGCTTCGCATATTGCCGAAAAAATCATTTCTTCATCTTCTAAATCTTTTCATAGCATCCTTTTATTAACTTATTTATACTTAATAGTGCATACGTGCATCACCGTTGCATATTAATAACTTTTCTTGCTGTTTTATCGGACGCGTGTTCGAGCGTTGACCTTGACGTGACACTGACCTTTTTCTGCTTGCACCAATACTTTTATTCTTGCATAACTCAGCTGTTTCGCTGTATCTATAGTAATCCTGCATAGTTTGATTTAGATATTACTTTAAAATGGCAGATAATTATAAAATATTGCTTAAAAAACGTAGTTCATTAAAATCAAAGATGACTATTTACAATAATTATTTAAATTTAGTTAAAAGTAGTAGTGAGATATCTCAGTTGCAACGCTTAGACTTAGAGGAGCGCTTTAACAAGTTCCAGAATATATATAGCGAGTTCGATGAGGTACAAACACAAATTGATGTCCTCATTTTAGCATCCTAATGAACTTGACCAAAGAAATACGATTGCTGCTGTTGATCTACCCACAAATCGGAATGCTGAAAGTATAAGCGGAAAAGTAATACTTACTCCTGAAGCAGTAAGACCGTTTCCTAAAGCGACTCCTCGTACTGGAAAGAAAGGAAGAAAGAAAGGAAGAAAGAAAGGCTCATCACGTATTTTAACCGACACTCCAGAGAAATGTGTCAATAAATTTCAAACAAACAATTTTCATAATTAAAAAAAAATCGGCCCTTTCGCCGTCAAAACCACAGCTCATCATGGAGGATTCAGACCAATCGTCGACCTCAGAGCTTTAAATACTTGCATTCAGACAAAATATTTCCATCTGATATCCCAATTAGATGTAATCAATTTCCTTCAGAGCCAGGATTGGTTGGTGAAAATAGATATTCACCAAGCTTATTTCCATCTTTGCATCCACGAAACTCACAGATTTCTGCGAGTCATCTACAATAGATTTCTATCAGGGAGATGGACAGCAAACCAAAGAGCATGGCATTCAAACCCCAAGGAGATGTATGCAGTCTTTGCTGTGATCAGGTCCCAGAGTACTCTATTAAAAAATGCTCACATACACAATCCGACAATCGGACCCTAGTAGCATATATCCGTAATCAAGGCGGAACCCGGTCGGCAAATCTTCTGGGCCTAGCAACAAAATATTAGAGATGACGACTGCCGTTCAAATCACGATGACAGCCTTCTATTTACCAGGGAAGCTCAACGGCATTGCCGATCGCCTCTCAAGGAGAAGGCCAGTACCAGAGTGGCATTTGCTACCACAAGCCACGGAGGCCATATTCAGAAGGTGGGGCGTGCAAGATATAGACCTTTTCGCATCCAAAGAAACCGCCGTCGTACGAACCTATGTAAAAACTAGATTCAACAGATGGTTCAGCCGCCTTGGAATAAAAAGCGAAACGTTAGACGAACTTTCATTTCGTTTCAATTTGATTAGTCGCCTGAATCACGCGTCGAAATTTCGACTAATCAGGAATCACGCGTCGGACTGTTAATCAATCACTCGAAACGAAAGTTCATCTAACGTTTCGTTTTTCATTCTAAGGGGGCTGCTCTCTTTTACGACGCCATCAGCCGAAAGTGGGAGTGTCAGATGGCTTGGGATAATACACAGGGTGTTAGCACACCTCAACCAGGCAAAGGGCACTTATATTCTCATAACTCAGTGGACACAATGTTTTTGGTAAGCAGACGTACAGATGAGAGCCCTAACCAATCCAATACCAGGACTTGCGGAAAGTCCTAGTAGATTGGACAACGGGCATGAATCCACCGGAGATAGACAAGCTATCACTCCAGGCTTGGAAACTTGGGGGTGGAACGATCAAATAACTAACTGGAGTAAAGAGGACCAACAGTTATTAAAAGCATGCTGGCGCTGTTCCGCTCTTAATATCTACAGTACTCCATTAAAAAGATGGTTACTGTGGTGTAATAAAAATAGTGTCAATATTAAGTGTCCAAATGGGAAGGATGTTGCTAGATTTAAACCTACTTAAAAAATAGATTTTCTTACAGTACCATTATATTACATAAATCTGCAATATTATATACACGTACGTATTAATATAGTCTGTCTATTGACTAGAGACACTTTTTTTGTGAATTTTGTACTAGACCCCTACGACCATTTTTATTAGGTCAGCAAAACATTTCTACGTATCTCGTGTATATCACGTAGACAACGGTGTTCCTGGATTTGCCTGGTATTCTAATCAAGGTGAGTACATATCTCATAAGTTTTGAACGTAATGCAAAACCTGGTAATCGGTTGTGGTAATAGAAAATACAGAACTGATCACTGGCTGTCGAAGGCATAAACAAAGAATTTGATTTACGTAAAAACATTATGTTGTGCTTAAAAAACAGTTTTCTACCACTATAAAAAGTATATCTGCCTAAAAACGATTTTAAACTATACAAAGGTTTATAACCAGTTGTTTTAAAAACCACCCATTTATCTTCCTCAAAAGAGTCCTGTACTCTTAATCCGTCACCATCGAGACAATTATAAGCTAAAACATAATTCCGTTCATATATTCTCTACTGTTGCCGTTGTTTGTTCTTCTGAGTTGTTTATCGATGAATCATCTGTAAATAAATGCAAATTATATTCGATTATAAAATGTAATAGTAAAATTATATATAAGGAAAAGTCTTGCCCCTCCCAACATGCTCAATCATGGCTCAACCGGAAAAGTGTCACCCTCTCACAGAAATCCACGTGGAATAATGGTTGTGAATGAGAGCGGCGAAGGACTAGACCTCCACCATATCCTTTTCTTATTATAGGTCCACCTCCTATCCCATTCCATGGATTATACGCAACCATTGATTCACTACTGCGAAGCTACCGAAGTCTTTATATGCTTCACTTGAGCTTGCTTCTAATATTCCATACCTGTTTATTATTAGTGTGATAATTGACTGCGGTTTATACAATTTTATTATGTTGTCTTTTTCTAAATAGTATTTAACACTTTTTTATTTATAGATTTTCTTACCACTCAACGTCTTAATAGATGGCGCTGTGCGTTGAACTAAATACGTACCGTTGAATCAGGTTATGGTTTTATTACCAAATAGGAAGAGATTAAACATCGATGTATCTGCTAATATTACATGGTACGCACCATGCGTATACTTTTAGCAATGGATAGATTCGAAAAGTACTAATCTTTACAGAAGGTAGAAACATGAAAAAGGACTTGTTCCAACTGCAGTGCACTGTCAATGGTTACATCATTCGAATTTACGCTAATTCGAGTTGATATTAAATCGAGTCTAGTTAACACAATGTAATTCAATATAACAACTTACCGTTGATAAGAAGCTCATGGGCATAAAACCTGGGGAGCAATAATGTCAAGGTCAGTCCAGCGATGGTCGCAGCGCCACACACCCAGGACAACACAAGACGATAATAGCTCGCTTCAGCCCCGTCCGCGCTGTAAAAGAGCAACAATATATAGATAGTGCGGAAATTTTCACAATATATCGATTTATAATTCATATATTTCGGTTGTATCTGAGCAGTTTTATTGTTTAGGTTCTACGTGGATTTACCACCGAAGGAATGTAACATAGTTCCAGTGGCCCGCCAATAAAGGCGGAGAGACGGCACACGGCGGGTTTCTTTAGTGGGTGAAGGCTCGTTGCCCCGAACGACGGGGTGTGCGGTTAGGAACGTTTTATACTGCTTTAAGAGAAAATAAAATAAAAAAACGGTTCTACGTGGATTTGACTCATTGACTAAAACACGCTCTAGTCATTTCTTAGCTCTTCCCCAGAAATTGTCTATGGGCTCCGTCACTAAATCTGCATCAGTCTACTAAGTCCAGTTGCGTTTGAGCCTATCCATAAACAGCTGCTTTGAATTTCAGTTGAAATCTGGCGATTTAAAGCTGCTGGTCCGATTCCTAATCAGCTCTCGATAACGTATGACTATTTTATACTAAAGATCATGATTACGACAATTTCCATCAGGGGACGTCTAGGTATAGAGCCTTCGAGGTGATTTTGGTAAAAGCAGTTCAGTGTTTGCAGATCATTAGCTGCTGCATACTCAATAAGTCGTTCCCCTCTCCCATTTTTCTACTCCAGTTCGAGGTTTCCCATGGTGTGAATGATGTGATTAGAATCACTATTTATCTTTGCATTAAAATATCTCGGTCTCGGTTTCGATTCCCAGGACGGGTAGTTTTATTGAGCTTTTTCGTAAAAAGAAAAATTCTCAGTAGTAGCCCTGAGTTTGGAATTGTGCCCGGTAGACGGCAATAGGCTCGCCCCCTATTACGTGGGACTCAAACATAGCTGGCGAATCGTGAGTGTGTAATACACATCTGCCTACCCATTCGGGGAATACAGGGGTGATAACTAACTAACTTATCATCACGCCATTTTCCTTGCGGGGTAGGCAGAGAGAATAGAGTACCAAGAGGCTCTATTCTTACATACATCTCTCGTTTCCTCAACATTCATAATTATCTTCTTACACGCTCGCCGGTTTTGGAGACTCCTGACTCCACCTTCCTTCAATACATGACCGATTTGGTCTAGGTAGGTGAGTCTCGGTCTCTCCCTGTACCATGTAGGCCTTCCACTTTCGCATTGTATATCTTTTTAACCAGTCGCTCATCCGGCATTCTTTCCACATGTCCGAACCATCGGAGCATTCCCTTTCGTATCTTTACACCAATACTCTCTTTCATACCTACTCGCTCTCTTACGTCGTCGTTACGAATGCGGTCAGTCAGCCTCACTCCACAGATTCTCCGCAGAGATCGCTCGATCTCTGCGGAGAATCGCTCGATCGATAGTATAATGTAATTTTTAATATAGGTGATATTTTAATACATAGTATCACAGGCGTGATACTATGTACTTAAATATCACCTATATTAAAAATTACATTAGTCTATGTAGGAGTGCAAAATTTTACAACGATTGGTTCAGTTGTTACGGCGTTAAAGCGAAATAAACAAGCACCTTTCACATTTATAATAAGACAGTAATTTTATAAATGTACTTACTATGCCTGTATGATAACTATCGCGATACCGCACGCCAGTTTATCAGTGAAGCTCATCAGGCCATACACGAAGGCTGAAGCTTCAGTCCTGGCGCCGACGAGGTCAGCCGTGAGTGCCAGACTAGTCACTAACATCACCGCACCACCAAAACCTGGAATACAGATATCTATTTTGTAAACAACAGATGATGGAGCGGTTTAGATATCGACCTTCTGAGCCTAGCTTTGTGGGTTCGATTCCCACACAGTACAATTCTTTGTGTGATCCATAAATGGTTGTTCTGAGTGTGGGTGTATTTTGTGTGCGTTAAATTGTATGTTTGTAAAGTCCCCCGTGATGCAAGGAATATTCCTTAGCACTTTAAAAAAAAATATATCTCTCGTTATACAAGCAAGCAATTGGATCACACTTTATGAATGAATGATCATAAAATAGTATTAAGATTAAATTAATGTCTTAGTGTAGGAAGTATGATTGAACAAACAATATTGCTGAGAGTGAAAAAAACTCGAAAATCACTTACTAGACTTTGCCCGCGGTTTTTAGGTTATTCCGAAATTATAGCGGGAATAAATGTATACCACTATTTAAGTCAAATTAAGAGCAATCAAATAAAAAAGTTGCATCAAAATCTGTTCGGTAGTTTTTACGTGATGCACGAACAAACAGACAAAAAATGTAAAAATAAATGTTTTGCGTTCAGACACGTCTCTATAGCCTAATACAGTATTTTTTCTCTCTCAAATATCTTAAATTTACAGACATAGCTCTTTTACAGCTTCATCAGGTCAGTGTGATTATTGTACACCAATTTTCTCCCGAAAGAGGTTCAGCCCAAAATTAGGCTGTTGTATTTCGACAATAAAGAAACGCCGAAAACGAGTTAGTAAGTCAAAGATATATTATATTTTTTCAAAGTAATTATTGTCCCAATTGTGTAAAAGTCTACTTTCAGAGTCAGAGCGATTTGGGTTGTACTCTATTCTATATCTATTGGTGGCCCATGTGCGGGTTGGCAGAACACCTTTTACCACATAATAGTTCACTGATATTAAACAACAGAAGATTACGTAATGGCTAACAGATAACTGTATGATACTGATGTATCAGTAGAAATGTGTGACATCAAAAAAATAACTGTGTTCTTACATTTTAATGTCAATGGAAGTTATTATGTTGAAATGAACTGTACATAATTTATAAGATTGATGCGGAAAAAGGCTTGGCACTAATGTATGACCCTAATGGCGAGGTCATCTATTTTAAATGAGAACAAAAGACCCATTTCGAAGTGTAAGACGATTCTAAGAAATGAGACAGTTGTGTCTTATAACACACAGGTTGTCTTATAAAATTATATTTCTAGTAGGTTTGCGTTTAAGATGAAAATGTTATACAGACTCTTAAATCAAATTATTTGTGAATGTGGAAAATGAGAAAGTGGGAAGAGTGCTAAAACAGATCAAAATGTTAAAAAAAAACGCGCCATTAAATAGTACACTTACTGTATTGGATTAATGCATACGATAGGTGGCGTGGGTCGTAAAGACAAAATTTGATGTGGAGATTGGATTGCATCGGTCAGTGATAGCTTAGCGGTCTAGAGCACTTCCTCGGATTGAAAGGGACGTAGGTTCGAATCCAGCACGCACTAAAACTTATCTTTTTCACATTCACAAATAATTTGTTCTTTAAAGTAGCTGAGCATGTCTAGTGCTAAAATACAGATTAAAATACTCTTAAATCATTGAAATTGTTTGGATCTTGAATACCTTTCATGATCCTCCTAAGGAAGTTCTTAATCAAAATTAATATGGAGCCAGCCTAAGACACCTCCTTTATTTTTGTTAGACTACGTTTTAAACTTATTAGTGCTATTTAAATTATAACATATTTTAATCGTTAGATTCGCCCTGAAGATACATAAAAAAAACTCTGCCACATATGAAAGTCGTCAAGGCAAGGAAGAAGAATTACCAGCCAAATTCGGACAAAACTTGTAGAATATTCTCGTCGAATTTTATTGACTTTTTTTTATTGCGTTTAGTGGCAGATGAGCCACGGCTTATGGTAAATGGTAACCGTCGCTCATGGACTCAACCATACCGAGAGCATTATCAAGCCGCTGCTCACAATTTCATTTCACAGATATGAAATAAAAGAATAAACGGCTGTCTCCTGCTACAGCCAAAACGACGTTTTATTGATAATTAACTTTCTGGTGGAACTAATTATAATAGTAGTCTCCATTCGTTCGATCCGCTCAAAATCGAATAAGTATCGAATTTGTATTTAATTATTTGTAATTATCTAGGTAAGTCTAATAAAACCACAATCGACAAGATCCGAAGTCGATTATAAAGCTGAATAACATGAATGTAACAAATATCACGCGAAATTTTCTAAATATATTCTACAGATATGAATGTTGACGTGGTATGCTCTATTTTGAGATTGTAAGAAATATGGTCGGCAAATGTACTAACCTATTAAAACAGCCACCACATAAATAAAATACACTTTGTAATCGTCATCAGATCCAAGGTATATCCACACAAATCCGGCCAAGGCACACGCAGAGCCTGTTAGATAGTTAAGTTTTCGCTTGCATGACCTAGGCGCGAGCCTCTGTACTCCTGCTGCGGCTAGACTGCCTAGGTACAGGGCTAGGGGAACGACGGCTAGGGAGCGGGCTGCAAGCCCTAGTGTGCGGTGTAGATACAATGGTATGAGTACCTGTGATACATTTACTACTAATCTTGTACACATGTATACTCCAGCAACCTGGAAAATAAATATATAAGTATATTGTAAAAATATTGACATAGGTGTTTAGATATTGCCACAGAAAAAAAATCATTGGACATATTGTGACTACTCACGTTATTTATTCACACATACACACACATGCGCACACATAGGTATATACATAAACATATACTCACATACATACTAAATTTACTAACAACTTAAATAAATATGTAATATATGGTATGTAATAACATTATGATAACAGACGGAACATATTAAATAATGATAGTACGAGAATATGAACTTTATTGTAAAGTGTGCTGTCCGTGTGGTGACGGACTAACAATATAAGTGTCACCAGACCATTCTTTTCCACGGGTGTCGTATGAGGCGACTAAGGGAAGTAAGCAATTATCATCCATTGCAGGGCTGGGTGCCAAGTGGGAGGTAGGGCTGGGTGCCAAGTGGGAGTACTCACTTGGTATCGGGCCCGAGCAGGTATAGTTGAGACCATGAGCGACGGTTACCATTTACCATCAGATGGGCCGTGGCTCGTCTGCCACTACATGCAATAAAAAAAACGCAAGGGGAAGATATCAGGCTACTTAAAATAAAGGCTACAAATCTAGTTTAGGTACCAGTCTCGCACAATACTATGTTTTAAGCTAGATGTGTGAGAAAATAAATTATTATTATAGAGATGACCACGGGTTGTTACGAATGCTGTGGTTTACTGGTAAGCTACTGTAAATTCTCCTAGTACCTAATCAATTTCTGCTTCACTATTATTTAAGAGTAACCAATGTAATCTAATTATTTTTTCATTAGTACATAAAACACCACACACACCTCTGAGAGGTGTATTACACACCCACGTATTTTGTTATATTCAAATTCAAATTCAAAAATATCTTTATTTCATAGGCATATTAAGTAGCACTTAAAATCGTCAATAATACACTAATAATTAAAACCGCAATAACAAAGTGGCGATTGCAATCGCCACAAGCGGCCGGATTCCGTAGTAAAGCCTTTCACGAGAGGAACCCGGCAAGAAACTCATGGGCCACTTTTTTAAATTGCCAATTTATTACAATTTAATACTATCTTTATAACTAAAATTACATTATATCTTATAAAACAATTTTGAAAATTAATGAATGAGGAGCATTTCAAGCCCATTTAGTTTTATCCTCAAGATAATCCGAAACAGTGTAATAACCTTGATTACAAAGTCTAATTTTTATGGCTTTCTTAAACTTATTTAGTGGCATGTTTCGGACATTTTCAGGAATTTTATTGTAGAAGCATATACATTGCCCCATGAAAGATCTACTAATTCTGTGGAGACGAGTACTGTGAGCAACAAGATTGCCTTTGTTCCTTGTATTAATGTGATGAACGTCGCTATACTTATCAAAGCTTCTGATGTTTTTCTTGACATACAACAGATTTTCATATATAAATTTAGACACGACAGTTAGAATATTTATTTCTTTAAATTTCTGTCTAAGGGAAACTCTCGGGCACAGATTATAGATTGCACGAACGGCCCTTTTCTGAAGTACAAATATAGAATTTAAATCGGCGGAGCATCCCCATAGCAGTATGCCATAGGACATAATACTATGAAAGTAACTTAAATAAACTATTCTAGCCGTTTCAACATCAGTCAATAATCTAATTTTTTTTACCGCATATGCCGCTGAGCTAAGCCTACCTGACAATTTTTTAATATGGGGAGTTGGAGTTTGTTATCTATAGTGATACCTAGGAAAACCGTGGACTCCACAAGGTCCAGTTTAACGCCATTCAATTGTACATTGGTTTCTACATGCCTTACATTGGGTGTAGTAAATTTTATACATTTCGTTTTATTTTCACTTAAAACTAGGTTATTAGTATTGAACCAATATACGTCATCTAATCTTCGAAACGACTGGTCCTGTTTCGACGAGACTGGCTGAGCTGATGTTATAAAGAGTAACATAGGCGAATTTTTATATTGAAAAATAATTAGCGCTCCGCACAAAAAAAGAAAATCACTAAATTCACGCGGACTTATTCGCTAGTGGCATCTAGCAATACCTAATACATACTCTTTTGATTCTTTTTCTGAACCGATTACTGTCCTGTGGCTGGTCAGTGGGCCTCTCACAGTGAGACTAATAAAATTTAGGCGGTAATTCACACTGACCTCTACACATATCGTCAACTATTCTTCAGGTTCATCAAAATGTTTTCCGTAATTGAGCAGTTATAATTTGACAACAGTAATTAATCCCCAGTACTCCATCACCAGCCTGTTCTATCACGCGGGTGCATATACGTGGTGATTAAGGGAGGTAAGCAGTTATCACCCATCGCATTACTACTGTTAGGGTTGCTATTAAAAGCTATAAAAAACTCCCTGTAAGGCGATGGATACAACGCAGGAACCTCAGCGGACCCAAATCGATCAATACAGGCACTAATATTGTTTATAAATATCATCGAGAGGCCCTTATATCCGATTATGTATTAATTTTAGTAAACGTAGTATCATTTATTTTTTAAATAGTGTCACGCAATTTAGCGTATCTAGGATAATGAGTTTGATTGTCTTTGTCAATAATTTGTAATTAGTTTAAATACTGCTAAAGTAAAATATTTATGCAGCTTGTTATCTATTACAAGTAGGGCATTGTGCTGGTATGTTACATAGCACTTGTGATATTACGTATTTGTGCATTGTTCTAGTCATTTAGCACGTCAAATATTGCGTTTAGCAATTCCAATTTGTTGATAATCAAGTTGTATATTAGTTGTATATTAGCCGATGTGCGCCCACATTCTGAACTGGCGATACTCAAACTTTTTTTATAGGAACCACAAAGAAGCCCGGATTTAATTTTTATTTTAAAATGCCGCGGAACGAATCACAATTTTTTCGAGGCGTTAAAGTACAGTTTTATGGTGCACTTTAACGCCTTAATTAAATACTTTATTTATTTATGTCAGCCTTCTAGACTTATTAAGTAAATACTTTGGTCGATTAAATAAAACCTCATTAATTACATAAAATATCGACTATTATGTAGATATTTACAATAATAACCCGTCTTAATATAATAAGCCGTATCTATCATATAATTAAGGGTGAACATATGGTGATTTTCGTTACGCGTTATTCAAACCACTTAATAGGTACGTCTATGTTCGTTAAACCGACGCGTGAATTTTACAAAGAAGGCTGCTGCACACTCGTCTGACTTTTCGAAATCGTGTGTACATTTAATTACAAATTATCACTGCACATTGAGGAAGTCTGCATGCTTGACAGATTTTATTGATGGCTTGTGAAATCTCAGCCGTGTGGGGCCGGCTTCAGAATTGTCCCACCCCTCTCCACCCATGGGAGTCGTACTGAGGGAATACCAGGGAAGTGGGCAGCACCACTCCTTCGAAAATTAACAACATCCACTGCGATCGCCAAGCGTGGCGATTATGGCACTATCCCCCATACTTGGGGAGGCCTATGTCCAGCAGTGAACGTTAAAAGACTGATGGATGGATGTGAAAGCTGCCAACTCGCACTGGGCCATCGTGTTGGAATATGACCTAAATCCTTATCACTTTGCAAGGAGACTCAAGACCTGCACGGAGACAGTATGATTGTGGAAAAAATACCTCTTTTTCTCCGCTCCCTAGCATTCCTCCTTTCCACATCTACCTCTTTCTCTAAAGTTGGCAATACACAAGTAATGCCTATTTTATTGCGTTAACCGCTTATCAGGTGAGCGGTATGTTTCTTTGCCACTCTTGCTCTAAGTATAAAATATTAATAAAAACACACTTACTTGATACATAAGAGGTTTACGTAAATAATCATAATGAGCGCCACTGCCACTCGCAGTCAGCTGATCTTCGCGTTGATTATTATTCTTCTCAGTCACAGTAGTGTGAAATATCACTGACGCTAATGTGCCTACACTTAATACTATGTATACAATATGTCTAAACTTCCACGCATCTGATGGGCCTACTTGCTGAAACAAAAGGGATATATTTAATCATTAAGGTAGACAAAATATATATCTCACGTAATCATATCTATAATCTACAGGCTACATGTGTACTTGAGTAAAAATGTTCTGTGACTTGAACGCACAGTCCGTCTACACAAGGCAGCCTCTTATTTTGAAACCATTCATATATGCATAATCTCGCCTTGTTTAAGCTTGTAGTACAAATAATATATAAAGTACATAATGTATCGATATGTATGCGCAATCACTAGAACCAGACCGCGCTTGGATTTAGTACATTAAAGGAAGATATTTTATATTATTTTTCTGTTCGATTCGTTCCGGTAAAGCTTGGTTTTCGCCAGATGGCCGAACTCGACCATCACACAATCGTGGTGCCACTGCACTACTTAATCTTTTTAGCCCAGTTCCTAAGCTTGATGGCAATAAATTAGCCTAAAACCTTGAATTGGATTTTCAAATGCAAAATAATTATTTAAAATATAGCATTACGACTGTATTCTCCGAAGGGGTAGGCAGAGGTGTATTACACACCCACGGTTCACCAGCTATGTTTAAGTCATACGTAATAGGGGGCGAGCCTATTGCCGACTACTGGGCTCATTTCAAAACTCTGGGCTGCTACTGAGAATTTTTCTTTTTACGAAAAAGCTCAATATCTCTCCCCAACCCGGGGTTTGAACCCGAAACCTCACGATCAGCAGTCGCTTACAGTACCGCAGCACCACAGAGACAGTTATAATTATTTAAATTATGACAGCTTTAGAGATTATATTCATCCATCCATCCATCAGCCTTTCAACGTCCAATGCTGGACAGAGGACTCCCCAAGAGAACGCCTCAACGAGCGGTCCCGTCATGGGGGATAATGCCGTAATCGCCACGCTTGGCAGGTGGTTTGGCGATCGCAGTGGATATTGTTAACGCTCGAGGGAGTGCTGCTGCCCACTCCGTCAGTATTCCCTCAGTCGGCTCTTACGACTCCCGTGGGTAGTGGGGTGGGACAATTCTAATGACAAATTAAAAATTATATTAAACAAAAAATCTCTTCAGCTATGTTACAGGTATATAAAAAATCTGCCGCCAATGCTTAGCTATAAAAAGGAAATAGTACACTTCCACATAAAACTATTAATAAAAGCTTTTATGTCTAACTAATCAAGCAGATGAGGAGGGAGGGAGGGGATACTAGCCATTGCCTGCGGATTCGCCGCAGCCAAAATCTAGTTTTTAGGTCATATCTCAGGTTCCCGATATAGTAGCGGGTTAAATGTATACCAGTTGTAAAGTCTAATCAAGAGCTATCAAACAGAAAAAGTTGCATCAAAATCCGTTCAGTAGTTTTCGCGTGACGCGCGAATAAACAGACAAAAACACTAAAAAAATTGTTTGATGTTCAGACACCTATACAGTAATTTTTTCTTATATATATTAAATGTACAGACACAGCTCTGTTACAGCTTAATAATAGTATGTATAACAAAAACATACATGTTTGTCACATTCACCAGTCATGTGTAATATAATCCAAGTGATTATGTAGACAAATAAATTTGAAAACACAGTAAACCCATATCTGGAACAGAAACATTAATAATTTACATGCCTGACATAATATCAACAAAAGCAAGGTCCCTGAAAAATGAAGCATAATTGATAATAAGATGATAATTTGAAAGTACTTATCAAGTACCACCATGTCACAAAAGATCAGCGTGTAACAACGGTAGTTACGCCTACCGTTGTTTCATATGGTAAGTGAGAGTGAAGCAAATCCCCTCCCTATCCTCTCATTATCCAACCTATCCTCTCCTTATTATCCTTCCTATCCCTTACCATGGAGATAGCGACGCGTGAGCGGTGGGGTTGCTTACGGTAACCACTTACCATCAGGTAAGCTTGTTTCCCACCCATGAAGAGAAAAACACAAAGTATTCACAGAAAATCTATAAATTCAAGATTTTCCCAGTTCTCCTTCCCTCTATATATCTGGTATTGTCTACTTCCTTAGTTTATTGATACAATATTTATGTAATAGAGTATTTTTGATATTTAGTATGGTTACAGGAAAAGTCAAAGGAGAGAGGTCCCAAGGTCACAACCTGATGCATTGGTGGGACCATATCCATACAACACTTAACACACCCGTAGACGAAGCCCTAAAATCACCAGCAAAACATTTGAATGGGGCTCCATAATTAAGGATCTCATCCTGGCAACATGACCCCAGTAATGGGGAGGTATTTAGTAGATAGTCTGGTCACCATGCAGGTTATAGCAATTATCTACTTAACATACCTAATAGCTGTAAGATGTGTTCTTGTATAATCATCTTCAGAAAGTTCCGGTATTAAACTTAAGTGGGAAATCTGCACAGCAGCCCATCCGATTTGGAATATTATGATGAATGCAGAAAAATAATACATTTGAGCCCATTTATGAGAGAGAGAACACTCAATACATTCTGAGAATATGAACGGGAAAGATATGAGGACACAGGCTGTACCTAAAAAATTAAGAAAAAAGTTATTATACAATAAATACTTTTTCATCAGTAAGATGTTTTTTCCAAGTGTATTGTTATCTTACTGCTATATAAGATTGAGGATTATTCAGTATTAAATTAACCTCTTTGGATAGTTCTATTGATGTTCTTACATTTACTTTAATATACATAATAAATTAGTTAGCTATTGGCTTTATTATACTATAGAGCATCCTGCATCCAATTTTGTACCTAGTATGATCACATATACATAAGACGCTCAAGAAGTTTATTATTTATTCTATAGTATAACAATCAAACCTGTTTAATATATATGATATAAATTTCTAATATTTTTACCAGTTCAACTCACTTTACAGTCCTTTAAGAGACATTATCCTAGGGATACGCCTACTTCTGATTGGGAAACTCTGACTCGAGAAATCGGTGGTGAAGTTTTTAAAACGTGATATTTACCAAATAAGTGCCACAATTTTCTTCGGCCATATTTTGCACTAATAGGATTATTTGTATGGTCTGAATGGTAACCAACGAACGGCGTCGCGAGCGCGTCCACAACTTGACCTATCAGCATCAACTTTCCGGACTGCGAAGCACTAAATTCTAATACTAAATGAAAAAACACCAAAAAGTATGTAAACCATAAACTTGCACAGACATCATTTAATACATGTCCTATGCCGTAGCCGAGTTGCAATCGAAGGCTAGTGGAAATATGCACAAATTCACTATCCATTTTCTCAATAGAAAACTAATATACGAAAAAAAAATGTTTAGGCAGCACTCAGAATGGATATCAATTAATACAGATTTTCTTTGTTATAAGTATTGACAAAGCACTTTTGAAATTTGAAGAGTCAATGAGTCATTATAATTTTGCAAAAAAAGGAAATACTTTATCAAAGAAAGTTTACGATCAGAATCATCTCGCTCGATTCTTTCTTGAATTTTGAATTGCTCTGCTTCTACTCTTCACCAAAGCTCTTCCAGTTCACAATCACTTCAATCAAATCAAAATGTCAATTTAAAGCAGTGTTGCTATCCCAGAAATCTTTGATGCCGTATCCATGGAAGTAACATGTATACAACTGGAATGCGCACTGTTACCAAAAAGTGGTCCTAGTAAGTAGTAGGTACGAGGTCAATTTATCTCACTCTATTCGGATGACCATGTTTGGAAACAAATAAAAATTTTCATTATTTTTTATTTTTTTATTATCGGCTAAACTAATTTTTGTTGGTTTTGCTCTCACGCTTCATGTAGTTAACCGATTTTGATGAAATTTGATCCAATTCTTAGGGAAACTTTAAAAACATACTAATATATAAGCATGACTAGAACATAGGCCTCCCCTACATTCAAAGATGCCGCTCAGACGTATTTCTTAGCTCGCTTTAAACAAAACAAAATTCTTAAAGTACAAATGATTTGTGAATAAGGAAAAAGAGATTTTTTGTACGAGTGGGAATTGAACCCGCGGTTTTTCCAATCCGGGGAAGTGTCTTTTTTCCTTATTCACAAATAATTTGTACTTTAAAAAGTAGCGGAGCACGTCAAATGCTAAAAAATATAGATCAAAAATGTTTTTAAAAAATCTACCAACTGAACTATAGTTAGAAGTCAGAAAATAATAAAAAAATGGGTATGTGTACTTATGTACGCGCGTGAGAAGTTATACTTCTTTGGCATCATTAAATAATTAATATTAAAAATTGAAAATTAATATATTTATATAATAATATATTTAATATATATATTTCAAATATATATATTTAATATAAATTTATATAATATATAATTAATATATATATATATATAATTATTAAAAACCAAATTTAGAGAATAATAAATATATAAGACATAATTTGTACTAAATATTATAAGATTCTTAATTTTAAATGTGTATTATTGATTATTTAATATTTTAAAAATAAATTTAATAATAAATTCAAAAATTGAATTTAAGGTTGGTCATTTTTTAAATATTTTTATTGATTTCTTAATTTAATATTCACTTAATATTTATATATATTTTTAGCATTTGACATGCTTAGCACTATACATTAAACACAAAGTGAAAAATGTGAAAATCGAAAATAACAGTAGTCGGTATAATGTATGAAAATACTTCCGACAGATGGTGCAGGCGTCACCCAAAGACGTTAAGTATGAATGTGTTATCGAAATTAGCAGCCAGGAGCAATTGTCAGGATGGCTGAATTGGTAAAGCATCTGGACGGTATCCAGAAGATGCAGGTTCAAATCCTGCTCCTGACTGTTATTTTCGATTTTCACATTTTTCACTTTGTGTTTAATTAATATTCACTTTTCATTTTTATCAAAAAGTTGCATCAAAATTAGTTCAGTGGTTTTTGTTTGATGCGCGAACAAACAAACAGACAAACAGACAAAAATTCTAAAAAATATTGTTTTGTGTTTAGACACGCCTATATAGCCTATTAAAGTCATTTTTTCTCAAATATCTTGTAGAATATAGATTATTATAACTTAGAATTAATAAAAAATGTATAACAGCGCCATCTTACCGTATTGCTTAGAACTACCACACAATAGTGGCTACACGATTATTCGTAGTACTAATTATTTCCTGTAGATATCGTTTTCATGTTGATAAGATTATTAATTCTTATAACCTATACATAAAGTAGATAATAATTAGTCAGCTGTTATCTGTTATAGTAGCAATAGTTATTATTTATTAGTGATTGTTGTTATAGTTAGAATATAATATCTGTAACATCAAAGATCACTGTAGTTATTTGGGTGATTTTAAAAAGTTCTGTAAGTGCCTACCAGGGCCATGTCACTCCCTAAGAGCTTGTTGACGTGACAACGTCTTATAAATTGGTTTGCCGGGTGACACTTCAAGAAACTGCGTTACGCTCCGCTCACGTTATGCGCTCATAATGAGAGCGAGTGAGAGGCACGCGTCCCTTCCACTCGGGCATGGTTAGCCCGCCTAAGAGCGAGAGAGACGAAGAAATAAAATTTTGTTAATATGAAATTCAGTGCGAGATTCTTTGTATAAATTAATGTTTTAAATATAATTCTTTGTATAAATAAATGTTTTAAATTGTTACTATTATTTCATCCTTCTTCCTACTATACGAATGAATATTCACATTAAAATTATTTTACCACTCAAAGTCGTTGTCACGTAAAACTTTCGCCCGTATACCGACTTTACAGGCAACCAATTTTTTTAATTTAAAATGGTGCTCTCTAGTGGGCGGAAGAGACACTAATAATTATTAGTGGGACTCGAATGTTGTTAGAAGAAAATATTTAGATGATAAAATTGAATAACAGATGGCGCTGTAATAAATATCAGTGCAATTCTATACAAAATGTACTATAACCTGAATCGCACAATATTTTTTTTTTGTAAATAAAGTATATATACAAATATAATTGTACTTCAAATGTACTTGCTTAGGCAGTACATATACTAATAGCTTTTTTTTCGAGACTTAATGAGCGGTTAAGCAGACAACTTCATACTGTAGACAACTTCATACTGTTAATTTTGTGTCACAGATGCGCGCGCATCTTAAAATTTCACTCTCATCATTTTTTCATAACGCGCCTAAAGAAGTATAACTTCAAAATATTACATTTGAGGAAGTTTACTTTATTGTAACTGACTTAGAATAATAACGCTCAGAACGATAGTTTCATTTATAATTCCACTCAAATTTGAAGCAACTTAAAGATTAATGTGTGCGTAAACGTCACGTAATTAAATTCAACGGCTCCCACACATACGATCCAACAATGATACAAGTAAAAACATTTTCCTCAAAAAGCGAGTAAAATGACACACTATTCCAGTTTTGCCAAACCACGATACTGGTATATAGCTTTCTGATAGAAAATTGTAATAAATAGTAGATTTGTATGGAAAAAGGACGGGATATTTAAGTAGAAACACGGAACTTAGACAAAATTTGTAATTTATTAATAATGCAACTGTAGATAATGAAACTTAAATTACCATTTTTCCGTGTGGTGATTAGGCTTGGGTTTAATCGGACCCTTTACGGTACGTACCGTAACAGCAAAGTCCGAATAAGGTACCAGTACACTTTAATAGTACTATTAGTACCGTAGTGTGCTTCTAACCAACAGCACGATGCTGCGATTACATTTACGAATAGGAATGTATACTGATTTTACTATAGCGTTCGGAAACGTCCTAATCGTACCTCGTACATAAGTATTACATACTCTTTGGTTACAAATATTGATAGGACAATTTTTGTGATAATTAAAGCTATTTTTTTCTATTTCATAAGATTTGTTCTATTATAATATTAGCTGCTGTGCGCGAATTCGTCTGGACTTCGGAACTGGGTCACTATAATACTTCACTCAAGGTACCTACATTATCTGTATGCAAAAATAGCTTTCCCACAGGAACCTCACATTTTTCCGGTATAAAAAGTATCCTATGTATAAACTATCATTTTGCTAAATTTCACCCAAATCTATTCAGCCATTTTGGCGTGATTAAGTAACACACATTCAAACATCCAAATATACAAACGTATTAAGTACACATTTATAATATTTAGATATTTTTATATATTTTTTTAGCATTTGTCATGCTTAGCAACATACATTAAACACAAAGTGAAAAATGTGAAATCGAAAATAACAGTCACGAGCAGTATTCGAACCTGCATCTCCTGGATAACACATTGCGAGATTAGCAGTCAGGAACAAGGGTCACGATGGCTGAATTGGCAAAGCATGTAGACGGTATCCAGGAGATGCAGGTTCGAATACTGCTCGTGACTGTTATTTTCGATTTCACATTTTTCACTTTGTGTTTAACACATTTATAATATTATTATTAGCAATATAATAGGAGTTTTTTTATTGCATTTAGTGACAGACGAGCCACGGCCTATCTGATGGTAAATGGTAACCGTCGCTCATGGACTCAACTATACCTCACGGTATTATTGTCAAGCCGCTACTCACTATTTAATTTCATAGATATGAAATGAAAGAATAAACGGCAATCTTCTGCTACAGCCAAAACGCAACGACGTGCTTCATGGCCGGTCTCACGGGAGATGGTGGTACCAACCCACTCGAGCCCAATACCAAGTAAATACTCCCTCTTGGCACCCAACCCTACCACCAGGTATGCAATAGATGATAATTGCTTACTTCCCTTAGTTGCCTCATACGACACCCGTGGGATCGACTGGGGTGGTGCCATTTGTATTCTTAATTCGTCACCACACGGACAAAAGTCATGTATTTCAAGCACTTAAACATTAAAAATACGAATATTGAGTGTGTTAAATGATGAAAGTAAATAAGAGAACTTATTTGATCCAAAGCATTTGAATACGTACTACGTAGTGTAATGTATGTATGTATTGTATGCAGATTCTACTCTATATAACTGATCATCAATTAGGTATATTATGTTATGTATATTTTTTAACAGTACCCACATTTAACACTTGGGTGCAGTGTACTGATAGTCCGAATAAGGGATAACGTAAGGAAACGTTTACACACAGTACACAGTTACGTACAGTGCTAAGTAACGTTACCTATTCGTACCTCGTACACGTACTACACAAGTCTAGTGGTGATGGACTAAGAATACAAATCACCACCACATCCTTTCCCGCGGGTGTCGTACAAGGCGACTAAGGGAAGTAAGCAATTATTACCCATTGCACTACTGGTGGTAGGGCTGGGTACCAAGTGAAGGTACTTACTTGCTATCAAGCCCGAATGGGTCGGTGCCACCGTTTCCTGTGAATGAAGAGAAGAATGAAGCAAGTCAGTGTGTTTTGGCTGTAGCAGAAGATAGCCATTTATTCTTTCATTTTATATCTGAGAAATGAAATGGTGCGCAGCAATACCCTCGGTATAGTTGAGTTTATGAGCGACGGTTACCACTTACCATTAGGTGGGCCGTTGCTCGTCTGCCATCATAAGCAAGTAATACCATAGTAAGTATATACTATAGTAATACCAAGTAGTACCATCATAAGGTAGTATACTTTTCTTTGTTACCGAAATGCTCGGAACATATTTTTGTGTATCTAGTTGGTTTACCAACAGTCTTCGCTTCAGTTAAGTCGGATTTGTTGTATCCATAGCGCAGCTATAATCGGATTTGATGGAAATCTAAAAACGAATACAATTAAATAGATATTTTTTGATTCAGGGTAAATATTTTTTCTAAAGCTGGCAATATTTTGATTACAATTTAGTTTTCTGTTTAGATAAATGTTTTACTGAAAATTATTAATTATCAAAGCGTATTTACGAGTGAAATGTAATCTTCCTATCATTATTGTGGTTATGAGACGCGTTGTGACATCATTTCACGGTGCAGTAAGTCTTTTTTAAATAAAATTATGCGAGATGTTTACAATGACACTTTATCATGGACAAAGTGTATATACTGAAGAAGAGTAGGAACTTCCATACTTTGTGCTCTATCGGTCTAATGAATGAATGGGCGCTAGATTTTATGTTGCTAAAAGAAAAAACTCACATTCATTCGGCATGTCAGTCAACATGTCAAACTACAATTTATTTGACACTTGACAGAAGGGATATACTTTGTAGTGCTGTCCTTTGTAAAATATATTATCAATATCGATGCTTTTAAAAATCTTATCGATAGTTTTAAAAATAGCCTTTTCATTGGTTAATTTCATTTTGGCTCTATAAAGTAATAAAAAACAATGTTGATTGGGATTGCTTTAATATTTAAAATCTCAGACATATTAAATATCAGATATATAAAAATATATAAAATGGCTGTTTCTCAAGCAGCACCGTAATTATAAGTGACTCACAAAATTATACTGTTTTTGAATATGAGTTATCAGGCCAGAAAATATTTTTTGTGAATTCCTTGAAACATAAAAGCCAAAGCATGGTTTACTGTTATCAGATATCCTCCAGATCACTCTCATTACCAAGGTCTTGGAATCCATCTACTCTATCAATAGTAATGTTTTAAATTAGCCTCTTTTTAGGGCCATTTCGTCAAATAAAATAACACCTAAAGTACCACCTGCTCACAGAAAATTAGCTTGAAACAATGGTAGGTACTTCTACTCTTGTGTTTCTTATGAGTAAGAGAGCTGGAGGCCTAACCTTCCCCTTATTTTCTTCTTATTATCCTTCTTCTCTATGAAAAGATAAAAAATTAAATTAATGCAAATGAATTTACTATTAATGTGCTTTTATTTTTTATTGTTGACGACAATTGTGATGTTGGACATTGCTACGGATGGTAATAATATTGAGCGAGTGCCTTTAGGTGCAATTTTGTCCGTGTGGTGACGGACTAAGAATACAAGTGTATCCCATTCCTTCCCACGGGTGTCGTATGAGGCGACTAAGGGAAGTATGCAATTATCATTCATTGCATGACTAGTGGTAGGGCTGGGTACCAAGTGGGAGTACTCAGTTGGTATCGGGCCCGAGCGGGTTGTTACCACCATCTCCCGTGTGATCGGCCATGAAGCACATCGTAGCGTTTAGGCTGTAGCAGGAGATAGCCGTTTATTCTTTCATTTCATATCGGTGAAACGAAATGGTGAGCAGCGGCTTGACAATATTCTCGGTATAGTTGAGTCCATGAGCGACGGTTACCATTTACCATCAGATGGGCCTTAGCTCGCCTGCCATGACATGCAATTAAAAAAATATTCAAAAATGTCTGAAACATGGGCACAGCACTAGTTACTCAAGAACGATATAAGAAAAAAAATTTTCGAGTAATAAGACAATAGAAACGAAGATCCTTGATATGTTCATGATAAACAGCAGGTTTTTTACACTTACCTATCTTCATCCAGCGGAAATTCAGCCAAAAATCATCGTTTTCACCTATCTTTCGGCCGGATCGATAACCACAATATTCACACCTATTGTAATGCATGTTGGTACTTTTCACCGCAATAACAGAACAAAATACGCCAACAAATCACATAATTAAAACGATTTAATCTTTAAACAAACTTAAAAGCCGTCATTTCATAAATTTTCATCTTTAGATTTGACAAAGAGAAAGAGATTTTGTTTGTCATTCAATAAGTATACATTATACTTAGTGAATGTACTCTGTGGAATTTGGCTTCTATTGACTGACATCTGTGATAGCCAGTACGCGCAAGATAAGAACATTATTTTTTTCTTTCGTCTATAGAATAGATAGGGTAGTAGAAGTTTCGTGAGCCTGATCATGGACACTGACAGAAGGAGCAACGCAGTTAGCCTTTTAAGGCTAATTTGAAAGTGCTTCACTCCGTTTGGACCTACTCGGGTTCTAAGCGTTATTATTCTAAGGTAACTGACATTTTTTTTTGTTAACTTTGTTTTCGTGAACTGAGCCCTTCTGAGTTTAAAAACCTTAAGGCTTAGATTTGAATGAACCGGAAAAGAAAATTTATTGTCACCCTAATTGTTCTATAGTAAGGCTTAGCACGCACTGCGAAATAACGCCGCGCCACTTTTTTAAAAATCGACGTAAATAAAATAATACGATTACAAAAAAATATATTTATATGTTTTACATTACAACGTTTTACATTACATTAAAATAGAAGTCAAAAATAAAAGCACAACCGAAAAGAAGAGTCACATGAAATTATTATATTATTAGTAAAGTTATTCCCTGATTTCTATCTCAACTTGCGCATATTCAATCAACACAATGTACCTATTTCGTGAAGAATTGACACGTTCACCTCATATCTGAGCATACAACCTCGTGTATTATAATAAGGTATGAAGCACAAATGAGCCATCAGATGGTATCATGATGCCTAAATTATCACACATCTCAAATGAGGTGGAACACCTCGATTCGTATATTGAGTAACTCATACAAACTCCTTAATATATATATTTCCTGCCCTTCGCTATCTCAATAGTGGGACACGACAGAACGTGACTGAGCAGCCAACCAACGCGATTTGATCAGAGGTATACACTTTCATTGCACAAAATATTACCGCGAAATACAAATTTATTTTGAAATTATTCTCGCACAATTTTATTTTCACAAGTGCGTGCAGCTTCATACAATTTCCATTAACATCACAGAATTTTGTGGATAAATCGCGTCAGTAAAATTTGCAGTGTGTGCTAAGCCTAAGAATTCGTGTGTCAAAGGAAAGGGACACCGTCACTCCGTACTAACGGTCTCATCTGGCTCGCTGATCTTTTCATTTAAAATATAAACCTTCTCTTTTGAGCATAAAGTCTATTTTTGTATACACAGAAATACAAAGCGCACAGTACTGTTGTATTATAGGTCCATGGCCGTATCTCAGTTTAGATAGGCTTTAGTATAATAATTTATGATATTTAAGCTTGTTACATTTTTTTTTATTGCCGACGTTGGCAGACGAGCAGACGGCCCACCTTATGGTAAGTAGTAACCGCCGCCCATGGACTATGGCAACACCAGGGGCACAGCCCAGTCGCTGCCTACCAGGAGTAATGTGCTTTTCTCAAACCTCGTTTAAAGAGGGACAAGTCGTAACGCTGGGGAAATACCGTAGCAGGAAGTTCATTCCAGATCTTACACGTACGTGGTAGAAAATAACGCTGAAAACGAACTGCCTTGGATGAGATCGTTTCCAGGTGGTACGGGTGAACCCTAGTACGGCATCTCGTGGTCCGGTGGTAAAACGGCGATGTTGGTACCACCTCAAACAGTTCCTCAGAGCACTCCCCGTTGAAGAGTCGATACAGCACACAGAGAGCCCCAAAGTCTCTCCGCCGCCCCAACGACTCCAGCTCATCCGTGAGATTGGGATCATCGACAATCCGAACAGCGCGTCTTTGCAGAGAGTCAAGTGGGTAGAGCTGTTATTTTGGTGCGCCTGCCCAGAGATGTGAGCAGTACTCCACGTGAGGGCGGACTTGTGCTTTATACAGCACATGTCGCTGCCTCGGCGTGAAGTACCGCTTGGCTCTGCACAGTACGCCCAGTTTCTTGCTCACCAATTTGGCAATTTGTCCTCCAAATGACTCCCGAACTGGACTTTACTAGATTTGTCAATGCCGAGGATCACAATATTCTCGAAGACCGGGAGAGTTACCCCTTAGAACTGGGGCGTCACGACAAATGCGTCCTTCTTCGCAGTAAACGCGCAAACCTGTGTCTTCGTAGGTTTGAATTGAACCAACTTCTTTTCTCCCCATTCCGAGGCCCGCCCTAGAGAGCGCTCGACTTCAGACACAAGTTGGATCCGCCTCTCCTCCAGCATGTTTCGAGGGACTTTCTGATGGCCGGTATATCGCGCATCACCCGTACTGTCATCCGCATAGCAATGTATACTCTCTGTTGAGAGCAAGTCATTGATATGCAGGATGAACAGCGTTGGGGAGAGCACCGAGCCTTGAGGAACGCCAGCATTAATCTCCATGGTATCAGAGCAGCATCCGTCTACAACGACTTTGATGCTGCGACCATGGAGTAAGCCGGCGATCCACTTGCAGAGACCCTCGGGGATTCCATACGATGGTAGCTTCGATAGAAGGCCCCTATGCCAGACCCTGTCAAACGCCTTTGCGATATCCAGGCTGAACGCCAAAGCTTCACCCCCACCCTCCAAGACCTCTGCCCAGCGATGAGTGAGGTACACGAGAAGATCACCAGCAGATCGACCTTGACAAAAGCCGTATTGGCGATCACTGATCAGCTGGTGATCCTCAAGCTACTGCAGAAGTCGGCGGTTAATAACCCTCTCCAGTACCCTGGAGAGCAAGGATGTTATCGCGATTGGCCTGTAATTCGACGGGTCCAACCGATCACCCCTTTTGGGAATCGGGTGAATATGGGCTACCTTCCACGAAGTAGGAATCCTGCCGGTACTGTATGAAAGGCGGAACAGGCGCGTAAGAACGGGAGTCATCTCAGGGGCGCACGTTCGGAGAACCACCGCAGAGATGCCATCCGGCCCACTCGACTTATGGACGTCCAGCAGCAGCAGCTCCCACCTAACCGCACATTGCGTAATGCGTATTTCAGGCATGGAGCTTTCACACCGAAAGATGGTGGGTGGTGTCGCCGCTCCGGCGTCCAAAGTTAAGTTTGAGGCAAAGAGTTGGCCCAAAAGATCGGCTTTCTTTTTTGCACTATGGGCCAAATTGCCGTCCAGTTTCCATAGTGGTGGGAGACTAGACTGGCAGAAGTTGCCCTGCACTACCTTGGCGAGCGACCAGAAAGCACGACTTTCAGTAGGATAGCTTGCAAGTCGCCCGCCAATTCTGGCAACGAGTTCTGCCTTGGCTTCGGCAATAGCCCTCTTGTTGGACCTGGAAGCAGCATTAAATTTTCACTTCTCCTCTTTGGCGCTCGGACCCTGACTTTTCCTGGCCCTATTCCAGGCCAGGTATGCGGACTGTTTCTGGCGTGCAGCCGTCCAGGCCAGTCCACAGGCTTTGCTAAACCATGGATGGCTGCGACCGCCAACCGGTATTTTGGTGCTGGGGATGAATGATTCCATCCCCATAATCATCGTTTCCGTGATGCATTCCGCACAGACGTCAGGGTCCCTACAGGAGAAGCATAGCTGCTTCCAAGGGTAGGACGCGAAGAACTCGCGAAGTCCATCCCAATCTGCTGACTTATACTGCCAGACTCTACGAGACCCATTCGCTGGAAAACGATTGGTTCTCGCAACAGGGGCGGTGCAGCGGACCAGGCAGTGATCGGATGATCATAAAGGAGCACCAACCACTACCCGGTATCCGTGTGGATTTGTAGTCAGCAGAAGGTCCAACAAGGAGAGCTCATGACTCTCAATATATGGGACATGGGTAGGCTGTGTTACCAGTAGAGAGAGACCATAGGCCGAAGCCATATTGAAGAGTTTTCGACCCGGGAGTTCAGTGGTCCGGGACCCAAGCCACTCTTTGTGGTGAGCATTGAAGTCACCAAGGACCACCACCTCCGCAGATGGAAACTGCTCCAATATTTTGTCTATCCCCCGTTCGACGTTCTCGAAAAGGTGAGTTGACCCCAAATCACTGCCCTGGGACCTGTAAAGGCACGCGTATATGCGGTCTGTTCCACCATATTCTACGCGTAGCCATAAAATGGACAGTTCACCATATTCGAGGCCCCGAAGGCGGTTACAGCAGACATCACTCCGAACGAATACGCACACCCCGGCTTTACGATTGAAGGAATGCTCCAGTTCGTAGCCGGGGTATGTAAGGTACGAAATGTCGTCCGGAGCGCCTATCTGCGTCTCTGTCAAAAAGAGCAAAGCAGGCCGCGCCGTCTCGAGATGGTGATGGACGGCGTCGAGATTACTGTGAAGACCCCTGATGTTGCAAAAGTCCACTGATGATGTGGATAGGGAGTCCGCCGTAAAACACTTGCTCTTTTTCTTTTTCCTTTTGGCCATCAAGTTTGCGAAGAGTTTGGGGGATATGGGCTTGCGCACCATGGGTACCGGAGACACTCGGAAAATAAAGGGTGGTGACACTTGGCGCACGGCCAGAAAATGGGTTTTGTGAGGAGTTGACACGAAACACGGAAGGGCCTCCGGTGCCCCCCCGTGAGTAACCGTCGGGTCCACACCGGTCTCCTACTCCGGCACGACGACAACTTCACGGGATTTTCGCCGGTTGGCGGGACAGCCTCCCGAGGTAGGATTTCCCCGGGTTCGTGTCCCCCACTGACCGGCAGGTGGCCGGCGAACCATTCCCACCGGGTCTCCCTGTACCCCGCGTCAGCCCCTCACGCCCAACGCACAAGCTATGACCCTTATCAATGCCTGTTTCAAGCATCACCGAAACCCATCACGCGCTCAGGAAGGGAAAATGAACAGGGGCGGCAATCTCCCGTTACAACCAAAACACACCTAAATGCTTCATGGCCGGTCACACGAGAGACGGTGGTACTGACCCGCTCGGGCCCGATGCCAAATAAGTAACCCCACTTGGCATCACACCCTACCATCGTTAATGCAAAAAGGTGATAGTTGCTTACTTGCCTTAGTCGCCTTTTACGACACCCACGGGAAAGAATGGGGTGGCGACACCTGTATTCTTAATCCGTCACCACACGGAGCAAAATGCGAAATAAAACTACGTTTACGGAATCTAACGCAATTACTTGATTTTCTTCCATCCCGTTTTTACGTTTCGAATAATTTAGCATATTATATGGCTACGGGTGGACTGAACTGTCAATCGTGACCATGAACTTGATATTTGCAATAGATTCTAGAGAAAATTAGTTTTCTTTACATAGTATAAATTAAAGTCACTCCCGATGTTTTTACGCTTAGTTAAACTACTAAACAGATTTTAATTCAGTGCTTAGCAATAGATAGAGTGATTCAAGATGAAGGTTTAAAAATGTAGCATGCATATTATAATAGATTTTGTATCTTTTAAAAAGATCGATAAATAAGTCTGCGATGGTATATATTTATCTCCTAAGTATAACCCACAGTAACCATTATTATCTTTTACATATTACAAAAAAAAAATGGGTTATTTACCAAGTCATTTTAAACAATACGGTATTATTACTTATCTAATTAATTACGTTGTTACACTAGATATAGCTTGGCAAAAAATTTTAGAAAATAATAGGGGCGCTACTATCGCTTCTATGGCAACTCAGATAGCGTGCTGCACCAGTTTTGATATTTCGGTTCAAGTCGCTTCTTTTTTTTTATTTTGTATGGTGGCAGCCGAGCCACGGCCCACCTGATGGTAAATGGTAACCGTCACTCGTGGACTCAACTATAACGAGAGTATAGTCAAGCTGTACACCGGTGTGATTCATGGCTGGTCACACGGGAGATGGTGGTACCAACCCGCTCGGGCCCGATAGAAAATTAACTTCTCCCTCTTTACTGACTGATTAACCTAAAAAAAATTGTTTAGGTAGATACAAACGATAGCAAAACAGTTTATAGTGAAACATGACCGAAATTATTGTTTGATGATAATAAACACCACACCGGCACCGCACTGATGTGAATATAAACGAAAAAAAATACCAACTCGCCTTTGCCCGCGGCTTCGCTGCAGCCAAAAGCTAGTTTTTGGGTTATATCTCAGGTTCCCGGTATAGTAGCGGGATAAAATGTATACCAGTTGTTAAGTCTAATCGAGAGCTATCAAATACAAAAAGCTGCATCAAAATTCGTTCAGTAGTTTTTGCGTGATGCGCGAACAAACAAACAGAAAAACAGACAAACAGACAAAAAACAAAAAAAAAAATGTTTTGTGTTTAGACACGCCTATATAGTCAGTCATTTTTTCTCAAATATCTTAAATGTACAGACATAGCTATGTTACAGTTTTATAATAGTATATAGAAGTATCAACATAGTTCAAAGTATGATAAACAAAGTATCACCTGACATAACCTCTAATATTTCGATATTTACGAAGAAATAGTTTTAAATACACAAAGTAAAAGCTCCGTACTGGACTATAAACATAGATGTTAGTTTGAAATTATGTAAAAAGCTGTTACGTACCACTGGTATGTAACAGAATTTTACATAATTTGACTGCTGCTGGTATGTACCAGTCATATCAGGGGTTCATTGATTAACATTATCGAGATCTAACAAAATACATTAGTTTCATATTCAGCTAAACATCGCCTGAACATCTTTGATGTTATCTCTCTAGCAGAAATACGAATTATGTTGTTCATTTTAAATGCACTTTAGCTCACGTTATCGACTAAATATTTGCAAATTAGAGATCATAACAAATTTTCGAAACAATATCACTACATTTGACATAACACATACCTGACCATACCTAACTTTTGACATAAATGCAAATATTGCTGGCATATAATAAAAATAGTTCAGTTTCTAAACATATTTGCCAAGCTATACGTTGTAAATTCCATGTAGAGCAGCGTGCAGGAAATTTTAAATTTGGGCGGTGGTAGGCTTATTAAGCGTTACTAGTGAATTGCTGTATTTTGTGAAACGGCAATGACATGACTGCCGTATACTGTATTTTATATAAAACTTTAGTGGATTGATTGCCCTATAATATGGCAATTGCTGTATCAATAGCAACACTGATTCAAAGTGCCAAACCGAAAGATATTTAATTCAATTCAATTCTTCATTCTGGCGGTCCTGATGATTTCGCCAATGTCACGAATGATATAAAAATAACAGTGATACTGACACGAAAACACACGCAAGTCGGGTCCGCAGGGCAGCGAAATGCTACGATCAACACATTGTTTTGCTAACATGTTAAGCCGCCTGGAGACCAACAAATTATTTGTCAAATTTTACGTGTTGGTCAAATTTATTTGATAGTCTGAGGCTTTGCTTGACGTGTTTGTTAATCAAAATACACTCATTATTTGTTGAAAACGTGAAATTTGACAAACACCTTGGTCAAACAAATTTGATCGTTTACAAGGCGCTTAATAATGTTCACAAGAAAGCAAAACCTAGGAAACTATAGCCTTCCTAAACTATTCGGTACGGAACTACAACTATCAAATGAGGTCAAATATTTAGGCCTTACACTTGATAGCAAATTAAATTGGAGTAGCCACTTAGACAATAAAATAAATCAAGTAAGCATAACTAACCTTCTGGCAATGCCGGAGAACGATTGGGAAAAAATGGGGTCTGAACCCAAAGATCATTCTAAGGTACACCACAATCATACATAAGGCTTACTGGAAGAGCTCACCGAGGAGCTCCCTGTCATCACAGCGGTAAGTGACCGTATACCAAAACAATTTATGTTTGATAAAAAATACAAGATCCAACTGTATGAAGACGGAGACTACGAGGGACTAAGGTCCAGCGAACTCCGTATCTTCACAGATGATCAAAAAAAGGTACAGGCACTGGAGCCGGAGTCTTCTCAGAAGATCTCAATGTACATATAGCTACGCCATTAGGTAGGCATAACACGGTATTTCAGGCAGAATGTTTTGGTATCACCCTAGCAGTATCTGCAATCACATCCAGAGAGATAAAGGGTAAGAATCTCCGAATACTGTCAGACAGTATGGCAGTGCTCCAGGCGCTGAACAACAACAATGGATCAAGGGACACAATGGCTCCAGAGGCAATGATGCAGCAGATGAGCTAGCTAGAAGGGCTTCTGTCGGACCGGAACCCATCATAGCTTTGCCCTTTGCCAAGCTTCGGACTCTGGTAAGGGAAAGAACTAGGGATCATCATCAACTCTATTGGTTGAGTCACGGTGAGTGTAGACAGGCCAAGGAAACATTGCCGCTGTTAGACAGCCGAATCACTAAACAGTTACTTCAACTAACTAAGCAGTAACTGCGGATAGTCACGGCAGCTATCACTGATCACGGATCCTTTAACAATCATTTATTTGTCTTAGGAATCACAGACAACCCACTTTGCAGAGCGTGCCTACAAGAGGAGGAGACGGCGGTCCATGTGTTGCAGCACTGTGCGGAGGTCGCCACATACAGGACCAAATACTTCGGGAGCTCAAGTTCTCTCCGGGAGATCACCAGCAACACTAAGGGGCTGTCGGCGTTCTTCCGGGAGCTGGGATGGATCGCGAAACTCGCGCTTAGACGTGGAGTTGCGGAGAACAGCCCGCCGAACCAATACCAAGCACTGCGTTGTGTATTGGGACACGTGCCCTCTGGCTGAGGTGACGCCTGCTGAGAAGTAGTCCCAATGCTCCGTTCACTCTATTTCCAGCATTCACTCTTCTCTCTACATCAGTGGTGTACCTTCCATCCCGACTGAATCCACATCCAAGATATACTAATTCATCCACTTGTTCTAGCACACCATTTCCTATTGCTACTCTAACATATGTTCTGGCTTTTTCTCTTTCAAAAACCATTATTTTGGTTTTGCTCACATTTACTACTGTAATATTTTATAATATAAGCATAAAAGTGAAAAAAGTAAATGAGAAAGCTCGCTATTCGCTATTCCTTGGAGTTGGTGACGAGTGATGCCTCTGGTATTGCTGGCCTCTGTAAGCTGCGGTGGCCGCTTACCATCAGGTAAGCAGTACATAAGCTTCTCACTTGCGTAGTAAGAAGAAAATAAAACGTGTTTCCCTAACTGCACGCAACACCAAATAGTTTATTAAAAAATGTAAATATTATATTCATTCCTAAGCAATATTTTAAAATTACCCATGAAGTGGTTTTGTTAAAGTTGCCTTAGTTATTGCTTACTTGAAATAAATAAAAATAAAATATCTATGTGCCTGCGAGACGCGCGCCGGAACTAGGCGTCCGGCAATTGCATCACAAAAATTAGTTAAACAAATATATTTAGCACTTGGTCAATCTATGTTACAGTACTGTATAACAGTCTGGGGAGGAGTACACAAAACAAATCTAAAACCCTTAGAAGTAGCCCAGAGAGCTGTACTCAAGGTTAGTACATTCCGACCGTATCTCTACTCAACATACAGCTTGTATCAGTCCTGTAATGTGCTCACTGTACGTCAGCTATTTATATTATACACAGTTTTAAGGCAACACTCAAAGGAATATTTTGATAAATTCAACCAACTAATAGACGTAAAAATAAAATCTAAATGCCAAAATTTAGCCATGCATACGTTAATAAATACTTTATATTCTTAGGTCCCTACCTCTATAATAAAATAAATAAATCTTTACATATATATCCCTTAAATAAAGTAGAGTGTAAAAATAAATTATACAAATATCTACACGACCTTAGCTATGAAGATACTGAAAACATTCTAAATATACCCACATAATTACTTTACTCATCCTCTCACACACAATCTCACACAATACACAAAGAGAGGTCTTTACCACATAACCTTACTGCTTTATTCTATGTTATAAAGATGTAGCAAGAATATGCTTTTAAGTTAATTTCCAGTACAATTTTGTTTAATACTTTTGATGGAAGGAGCACTGTTTCACACTGAAACACAGATATTCATATCTATCTCAGACATGTGTGTTTATAATCATTATGTGTTACTGTCATTTGTTAAAATGTATTGCTGTTCCATGATCATGTAACCTGTTTTTGAGGTAAATAAACATTATTATTATTATTCTTTATTTACATATCTTAAAATCACTAAATACATTTTTAAATATATATATTATAAAAAATAACAAAATATTTAAAAATATAAAAATTGTGTAGACCCACCGGCAGCGAGCACAAGGGCCAAACTGTCAGTGGTTAGGGTTCCAAAGACAGGAACTTCCTCACAATGCGTGCCGTGTCCAGAAGTACCGCTTTCTGTATCAAACCCTTGATCCAACCATCCAACGCGAGCCTCTTAAGGTATTGGTCGAGACTTTTGGCTATCAGTCTGTTGACTGATAACTATCGGCACAATAATCGCTGAATCGACATCCCACATGTCAACAATCTCGTGAGCGTGAGTGAAGTCCAGATAATTCATCTGTTTATCCTTCTTGGCCTTCACGAGATTCTCGACATGCGGGATGGTGATATCAACAATCATTGTCCGGCGCTCAGATCGATCAACCACCACAATATCAGGTTTGTTGGCTACAACAGTTCTGTCTGTGATAATTGATCGATCCCAGTACAATGTGATACAGCCATTTTCGAGTACTGGCTCAGTTACATACCTGTAGTAAGGTACCTCGACGTCCACAAGTCTGTATTTCAGAGCAAGCTGTTGGTGGATAATCCTGGCTACTTGGTTATGTCTGTGCAAGTACTCACCGTTAGCAAGACGAGAACAACCCGAGACAATATGCCTAAGGGACTCACCAGGATGGTGGCAGGCACGACATATGTCAGCCGTACCATCCCTTAGGATATGCCTCCGGTAGTTGTTCGTCATGACAACTTCGTCAGCAATTGCACAGACAAAACCTTCGGTTTCCCCAAAGAGGTTACCGAAACTTAGCCAGGTCACGGAAGCTGAAAAGTCAACGTCGGGCCCATGTAAAGCCCGGTAAAATCTTCCGTGCAGCTCCTTGCTCTGCCATACACCACTGCGATTGTCAACACCTAGTACTACAGGTCTGCGCCAGTTCTCCTTAGCCAAGGAGAGTGGAGTGAGTCCGGAGTCTACAGCGACCACATCATGATGCATATCCTTATCAGTGTGCAGGAAATATTCCCTGAGGTTGTACACCTCACGATTGTGCAAGGTCTTCGCATTTAAAAAACCTCGTCCACCATACTTTCTTGGAATGTACAACCTCATTACTGATGAACGAGGATGATGCATACGATATGTGGTCAAGAGACTGCGGACTCTTCTATCCAAGGCGTCAAGTTCAGTCTGAGTCCATTTGAGTATGCCGAAAGAGTACATAAGAAGTGGCATGACCCAACCGTTGCAGGCGCGCACCTTGTTGCCACCTGAAAGAAGACTATTCAGTACTTTCTTCAGGCGGCCAAAGAAACGCTCCTGCAACGACCGTTTCATGTCCACCTCATTAATGCCCAAAGCTTGCGACATACCCAAGTATTTATAGGTGTCAGTTACGAGGAGTGATCGTAAATGAGTAGAATCCGAGAGTTGTATTCCTTCGGATTCCACTATCCTTCCCCGTTTTACATGCATGACCGCACATTTATCCACACCAAATTCCATCCTGATGGAATTACTAAAGGACTCAGTTAACTTTAGTAACTCCATTAGTTGCAATCTGGTAGGGGCAAACAACTTAAGATCATCCATGTAAAAGAGGTGGGATATTTTTTGACCATCACCTTGCAACCTATAGCCGAGCCCTGAACCCTCTAATAAGGTACTAAGGGGGTTCATGGCTAAACAGAACCATAAAGAACTCAGACTATCGCCCTGAAAAATACCCCGCTCAATCCTTATAAACTCACCGCGGAAATTCGGGGTCTGCCGACACACTGGATAGTAAAGAGCTGTTCTCCAGTGCCCCATACAAGACTTCAGGAAGGTGCATAAAGTTTCGTTAACTTGATATAACTCTAGCACCCTCAAGAGCCATGCATGGGGCACAGAGTCAAAAGCTTTTTTGTAATCTATCCAGCATGTCAAGAGATCCCTTTTCTTACGGCGAGCATGTTGGCTAATGGCCGTATCAATAAGGAGGAGCTCCTTAGTACCACGGCTGCCACTCCTACATCCATTCTGAGAGGTAGATAGGACCGAATTAGATTCAATATGTTTAGCAATTTTGGTTCTCAGAATAGATGTAAGGAACTTATAGACTGACGGTAAACACGTAATAGGTCTATAATTACTTGGCTCCGTGGTACTGCCTGAGTTATGGTGCAAATAAGTGACGCCGGTCGTCATAAAATGCGGCAACGTCCCCGACTCCATAGCTGATTGGAACTGAGAGGCCAAACGAGCGTGTGAGCTTCGTAGCCACTTAAGCCAGAAATTGTGCAGTCCGTCCTGTCCTTTTTTTTTTTGTTATGGCGGGAAAAAATGTTCCTAACCGCACACCCTATCGTTTGGAGCAACGACCAGGGTAGTGTGGGGTCTGCACCCACTAAAGAAACCCGCCGTGTGCCGTCTCTCCGCCTTTATTGGCGGGCCACTGGAACCATGTTACATTCCTTCGGTGGTAAAGTCCGTCCGGTCCTGGAGATTTCCAATTTGTTAACGAACGGACTGCACAGGCTACGTCTTCTTGTTCAATTTTAATATTCTCCATTATTGAGATTTTATCACAAGCTCGTTTAATATCTCCGATCCAATCGCCCTCAAAGTGTGTGATAGGCATCGACCAGATGCTGCGCCAAAATGTATTTGTAGCCTCAGCATCCGGCAACTGCATATCACACACAATTTCACGAGGACGTTCCCAGTTGCTATAGACAGACTTCTCATTTTTTTGAAATATCCGATTCACAGTATAGCGATCCATGCGCTTTTTATATCTACGAATTCGATTTGCCGATGCATAGAGTTTTTGTTTCAGGAGGTCGATACGCTCCGTAACACGGGACATAAAATCTTGAGGTCTGATTCCAGACCCCAATAACGCCCGTTTCATAGAGCGCATCACTCGTGGGCGTATATTGCCCATCCTGAAACAGTTAAGTTTACCAATTAGCACCCTTGTCTCGGCGATACGACACTCAATCCTGCACTGCCATGCCGGTTTTGCGTTCAGAGGCCGCATAGCATACTCCTTTTTTAAAAGAGTGAGTCCAGCTATACGGCTAGCCACAACCGCTGCACAGTACAAGATGGAGTGTGTATCGGCAAGATCGTCACTAGAGTCTAAGTAATTAGACAAAAGAGAGTCAAGGATACTAACCAGTAACCTATTCCTCCTATGCATGGGTAATCGAGGTAGATGTGGCCTAAATTCTAATGGTTTGGACCTATACTCACGAATCGCACATTCCAATGCATCTCTTATCTCCTCACGGTACTGAGCTTCTACAGAAATAGTCTCATTACCCCCCCATCCGCGTGTGACCTCGGTGGGATGGATGTTACAGTTGTTGTTTGTAAAGGGACGGGGGTAGCATGACTAATTCGTTTAAACTCCGAGCGTAGCCGATCAAGCACGGTGTCGTCCAACATGTGAGATCGTTGAATGACCCGTACTTGGTCCGATAGTCGTTGAGCCGAGACGTTAATGGTTGGTTCAAGGTTCTGAAACAGAAGCACCATGCGGTCACGATACGCAGTAAGGTTAGTTCCTCCCTCTGTGGCCCCAAAGTATGCGCGCATGACATTTTCATTTATGGCTTTTGTCCACTTCATGCGCCGCACATAACCACTGGCAGTGGGGACCCTGTTTGAGGCCGGTGGGCCTCGGGATCCCAAGCTGATCGGTGGCCGGCCTCTCTCTCGCCGACGTACAGGTAGTGGTGATGACGGTGGAGAGAAATACTCGTCACTAGAACTAGAGCTCGACGCGCGCGGTGTGACCGGCTCCGCGGATGCGGTCACCGGTTGCTGCGACGCGGAGCTGTGTGACGAGCCCGGGGTTTTTTTAAAATTATTATTATTATAATTAACGCAGGTTTTAAAACCAGCACGTGCGGTCCGCATATAAACCAATGTACTATTACTGATAGTAAATTTAATGGATGGGACATGGGACTAGTGGGATGCGACCTTGAGATTTAAACAGTAAATGCTATTTGCTATATACGAGTAACTACCATTTCAAAATCCTACCTCCAGCCAAATAGCCCATTTTACATTAAATTATGTTTGTTATTGTCATAAATATAGTAACGTATTATTATAGTAGATTCTCATGGCATGTGTTCCTTTAAGCAACCGCCCGTCTAGCTTGTATTATTGTTATGTAGTATCTGGTTAAGTTACTATAATATATAGTTGTATTTCTAAGTAAGCCTAGATAAACTTATTAATATTAAAATGAACAGTTTTATTGAAGATACGAGTATATACAGGATGGCGCAATAGAACGTGCATTTATTAAGTATAGGCTAAAAAAATAAATACAAAAGGTATAGTTGAAATAAAATATAGGATGATTAGGTAATTAAATAAATAGCCGTGTGGGGCCGGCTTTAGAATTGTCCCACCCCTCTCTACCCACGGGAGTCGTAAGAGCCGACTGAGGGAATACGGGGGAGTGGGCAGCAGCACTCCCTCGAGTATTAACAACATCCACTGCGATCGCCAACCCACCTGCCAAGCGTGGCGATTACGGCATTAACCCCCATGACGGGACCGCTCGTTTTGGCGTTCTCTTGGGGAGGCCTATGTCCAGCAGTGGACGTTGAATGGATGGATGGATGGATGAGGTAATTAAATGTAGTTTATTTTTTAAAAATAACATCATCTAAATGACGGCCCTCTCGAAGACGGCACTCCTCTAAACGCGAACGCAGATTTCTGAAAACTCTTGTCAATAAATCTGGGGTGATAGCTGCCATTTCCCCACGGATATTTTCCTTTAGCTGACTGATGTTCCTCGGATTGTTCATGTAGACATTATGTTTGATGTATCCCCACAAAAAATAGACAGGAGGCGTCAAGTCAGGGCTACGTGGTGGCCAAGGGATATCACCTCTTTTGGAAATTAGTCTTGCAGGAAAACATCTGTCTCACAACCGCCATAGAGTCATTTGATGTGTGACAGGTCGCTCCGTCTTGTTGGTACCAAGTCCTCGTATTCGCTATTCTCGATCTCGCAAGTTCTGGAGTCTAATATCCCTCTAACAGCGGCAGTGGGGTATGCGGTAGGACATTTTCGCCGACCTAAAAGTTTGGTGATAAGGTCATTTATAACTAAATTCCACAGCAGGGGTGAGAGGACCCTCCTTGTGGACAGCCTTTGGTTATCATTGCCATTTTTTCCTCTCCTTCTAGTCGAACCACTTTTTTGCTAAGCATTGTATGAAAGAGAGTATTGGTGTGAAGATGCGAAAGGGAATACTCCGATGGTTCGGATATGTGGAAAGAATGCCGGACGAGCGACTGGTTATTACATTATTATATACATATACATTATTATATACAATGCGAAAGTGGAAGGATGTTGGTACAGGGGGAGACCGGGACTCACCTACCTAGGCCAAATAGGTCATGTATTGAAGGAAGGTGGAGTCAGGAGTCTCCGAAACCGGTGAGCGTGTATGAAGAGAGTTATGAATGTTGAGGAAGCGAGAGATGTATGCAAGAATAGAGCCTCTTGGCACTCTTTTCTCTCTGCCTACCCCGCAAGGGAAATGGCGTAATTATAAGTAGTAGTAGTAGTAGTATTATAGATTCTGCTTTAATATTCTTGGCGGTATGCTGATAAATAATTATTTACCCTCCGTGCTAGTCTAAAGACTTTGTTACGGTAAGGTTCAAGCATTCTCACTCAGTAATAACCATAGTGATGCACTATAACTAGATAGAAATACCTACTCTAAGTTTATTGAATACTGAATAGGGTTTGTATATGTGTGTGATATGTTTCTATATGTGTATTTCCGAAGAAGAAAATGAAGATAAGACGAAAAGAAGAAGGAGAGAAGAAGACTTGAAGCAGGCAAGCAAGAGGCATCCTCACCTTTTGGCAGAAATACAGGCAGGAATTAGCAATCAACCTATTGAAGTATGAGGACTCACCTCAGGTATCACCACTAATGGTGATAGAAAGGTACCAGGAAGACTGCGTCGACACACTCACTAACAAAAGTTACTGTTAATATTAAAACGAATATTTATGCATCAGTGCGTCACACTGTGGCGCCTTTTATATATTGAGACAACTTGCCTAGAAAGTTACTAAAATTTGTGATACTGAGGGGCGCCGAGTCAAGTCAAAACTCGTCAGCGAACAAATTCATCTGATGAGCAATGTGCTCACGTGACTCCATTCGGCCCGCTTCGGCGTACTTTGGTTTGACGCTAGTGGACAGTTTCATAGCCGAGTACGGACGACCGTACAAGAACACGGTGAACACAAACATTGAACACTTTGTTCGCACGTACCTCTAACGAAAATCGACCACTGTGTTCGTCAAAAATTTTCATTGTGATCCAATTTGGTTGTTCTGTGCGGACGATGTTCGGAGAAATTTGATGCAACATTGTTCATTTCAGTAAGTTTTTGTAATGTCCACTAATTTCTTGTGACTAATAATAAATTATTAATGTATATTGTTTTTGTTTTTTGTAATGTTTCGCACCACCTAGGGTCACTATTCGGAAATAATAATACCTACCAAAAAAATGTTTAGATTCTTCATCCATGTCTACTGAGCGGTTGAGCGCGAACACAAGCCGAACCGTGTTCATAAGGTACTCATGTTTGCTTTGCTAATTTACGTCCACACGTCAAACCAAATATTCCGTGTTCGATGTTCATGTTCACCATGTACTTGTTCGGTCGTGCGTACATGGCTGTAAATGTATAGGACGCGGATTTTTGCATTCGGTTCGACTTGGCTCGGCACGTCTGGACGCGAGTATTTACACATGTGACGAATAAGTAACTTACCTATTTGTTGAAAGCAATTATCTGGTAACTAAGACCTTCACTGTAAGAAATAACCAAGTTCTTTTGACAGTGGTGTTAATTTCATTTTTTTTTTTTTGTTTTTTGGCAAAGGTTTTAGAACATTATTGCCAGTTTCGCGTTATTTTGTTACTATACAACACAATTGATGCCTTTTAGAATTTTGATGTTTTACGGTTCTGAAACAAAAAGTTAACTATCTAACTACTAGCTAATATAAAATCTTACCTATATTTACTGTAAAAACAATGAGGAACAAGTTAACAATGGGTGTTAATAACAATACATGAAAAATAAAGTAATTAAAAAACTAGTTTTATATTATTTAAGTTTAAAAAAGATGATATGATATTTATAGTGGTATTGTTTAAGTTACATAGGATGTTGTCTATATGTACAGGAAGTGAGAAATTATGGTTGATGAGTGCTTTAAACAATGGGCTATGGTCGAAGTTTGGGCAGGCAAAAAAGATGTGGTTCAAGTCTCCTATGTCAATCCCACATTCACAAAGGGAAGAGTCCCTTACCCTGATCTTGTTAAGGTGGGCAGGAGAACAGCAATGTCCAAATCTCATGCGTGATATAGACGAAGCTATTCTCCTGTTACATTTTAATTTATAAAACCATGGTTTAAGTATAATCTCAGATTGGTACTTAGCGAAGTTGGTGCCTGAACGTTTGCTAGTTATGCACCATCTTTTTGTCCATCTAGCTTGTAAGTCACGACTAGGAAGAAGAAGGAGATCTTGAGCATAATTTTTAAAAGGAACTTTGTCACCACTTATTACAGAGTCCTTAGCAATTCTATCTACCCTGTCATTGCCAAGTATTCCACTATGACCTGGAACCCAAGCTAAGTGGACAGTATCATTTAGAAGAAAACATTTCAGTAATAACTGTTTGGAATTGAGGATCAGCCAGTTTCTGGGGCAAGATTTAAAAAGGGTACCTATTAAGGTTTGTAGTGCACTTAGCGAATCAGAAAAGATTACAGACTTATTTAATTTAAATAAAAGTATATAATTTATAGCTTCCATGATACCCCTACATTCTCCAAGGAAAACTGAAGTTTCAGGGGGACATTTTATTTTCTGGACAATATTATAATTTTGATGTAGCAGTCCAACCCCAACACATCCATACTTTTTTTTTTTTTTTATTATTTTAGGTGGGCAAAAATGTCCTACCGCTCACCCCGCTGCCCGGGGAGACAACGGGGTAGTGTGGGGCTCTCACCCACTAAAAACCCACCGTGCGCCCTCACCCGCCCTTGCTACGGCGGATCACGGGAACCGCGTCGTTTCTCCGCGATCCGCTGGCGGCAGCCCCTTCGGGCACGCTCTCTTGTGCGACGCCCCGCGCACTTGGGCGTCACACCTTCGCGGTAGGCTTCCGCGGACGGCAGGGTACTCCCCGACCCCACCGTCCGCAGCCTCGGCTAGGGCGGTATCAGGCGCAGGTAAGCGCGCGCACGCCGCCCCGCGCGCCGGCGGCGAATCGGGTCCGCGAAGGAGGATTCCTCCCGGGCCCTCTCCGCCGCCTCCTTCCGCGAGATGACAGCCTCGCAGAAGGCGGCGACCGCGGTCCAGGCCCTGTCAATGCCAACCATCGCTCGCGCAACGGCCGGCAGCGACAGGTCCACGCCTATGACTGCAGCGAGTTCCAGGCGCTGCACATCCCAGGCCGGGCACGACTCGAGCGTGTGCTGCGCCGAGTCCTCGCCGCAGTCGCAGTGGTGACAGCCTGGGGTCGTCTCCCTCCTAGCGATCGTGTGCAGGTATTTGCCGAAGCAACTGTGCCCTGACAAAACCTGCACCAACCGGAAGATGAGGACCCCGTGCTGCCGCCCTGCCCATTCTTCCAAGATCGGCTGGAGCGCCCCCACGGTCCAGAGACCAGCCCGGGGCGTCTCCAGCCGAGACCTCCACCTTAGGACGGTGGCGCGGCGGGCATCTTCCCGCCACGCTGAGATTGCGCTTGGCGAGGGGCGGCTGCCCCCCGCCCGCGCCGTCGACGCCCGCCGATAAACGTTGGCGAGCACTTCCGCCTCCAGATCCCACAGGGGGGTTCCGGCCAACGCGCAGGCTGCATCGCACGAGACCGTGCGGTACTCGCGTATTGCCCTGACCGCTACGACCCTCTGTGGACGCCACAGAAGGGCCCTATTGCGAGCGGCCAGGGACTCCGCCCACACGGGCGCGCCGTACAGTGCCATTGACCGTACTAACCCCGCGTAGAGTCGTCGACACGCGAGACCCGGTCCGCCCAAATTCGGCATCAGTCGCCCGAGGGCGGACGCCGTGCCAACGAGCTTTGGCGCAAGACGGCGGAAGTGCTCGTCAAAGTGCCACCGTCCATCTAATACCAGGCCCAGGTATTTGATGTGGGCCTGGATTGGAAAGCCCACACCGTTGACCGTTATCGAGGCGCCGGCGGGTGGGCCACGTCGGGGCCCATGGAAGAGAAGGGCATCCGACTTTTCAAGGGCCACCCTAAGCCCCAGCCCCTCGATCCGCCTGACCACCTCCACGGTTCCTGAGGTGGCCAGCGTTGCCGCCTCCTCGAGGGTCCCGCCCCGGGCTGTGACGAGCGTATCGTCTGCGTAGCAAATTACGCCCAGCCCGGGGGGGAGCCGGCCACGGAGGACCCAGTCGTAGCCGATGTCCCACAGGAGCGGCCCAAGAACCGAACCCTGCGGGACGCCGCACGACATAGCCCTCCTTACAACGACCCCTTCCCGGTCCACGAAGAGGACGCTGCGGCCGTCGAGATAGTCCGCCACCAGCCGCCTTAGGTAGAGGGGCACTCCATGGTACCGGAGTGCCTCCTTGATGCAGCCGAATGGCAGACTATTGAAGGTGTTGGCGATGTCGAGCGACACCGCCAACAGCACTTCCCTCGAGGTGACGGCCTCCGCAGCCGCGGCCTTCAAGTGCAGAATGGCGTCGACCGTAGACCGACCCGCCCGAAATCCGAACTGGGCATCGGACAGGTCGGGGCCGACCGCACCTAGGTGCCAGACGATGCGGGCAGCGACTACCCGCTCGAGCAGTTTGCCCGCCTCATCCAGCAACACGATGGGCCTGAAGGCCGCGACTGTATTCGGAGACCGTCCCGGCTTCGGCAGGAGCACGACCTTCCCCTCCTTCCAGCAGTCAGGGAACCGTCCGGACACCAGGCAAGCGTCGAACAGTCCCCTGAGGCGGGGCTCTAGGTGGTCGAGGACCAGGGCCAGCACTCGGGCGGTAACCCCGTCCGGCCCGGGGGCGGCGCTTCTCCGCATACGCGCTGCCGCCGCCCCCATTTCAGTCGTCGTCACGGGCGGTACCTCCCCGTCGTTGGCCTCCCGGTCGTCATCTGGCGGAGCCATGACCGGGGGCGTGTGCACCGCCCGTGAAGGGAATAGTCCCTCAACCACCTCAGAGAGGAAGCCTGGCTGGAGGGTCTCCGTAAGGGGGGGGCCCTGGGCGCGGAGCTTGTTAAGCGCCGCGCGGTACGGGCGTCCCCAGGGGTCACGCTCGAGACCCTCCAGCATCTCCTGCCTTTTCGCGTCTTTAACACATCCATCCTGGTTCATCTTAGATGCATCGGTAAATATAAGGTGCCACCCATTCCAGAGTCTATGTACTGTATCCTGGAACTGTTTATTATTGGAGATACCATCTTTAGTTAGATTCAAGTCAAAGTTAATTATGGTTTTAAATAGGATACTTTCAAAAGTAAATTCAAACAGTGGTAGTCTATTAGTTCTATGGGTTGGGAATCGTAAATTTAGAATTTTTATGTAACTTGTAACTAGACAGGGGATTTTTTTGTGGAGCCAATAAGGTAGGGATACATACGAATATAATAGCTGTAATTTTGGAAAAATAGGATGTGAAGAGAACTGGAATGTACGAAATAGGAACATATTCGATAAGTATTGCCTCCTTATGTCCAAGGGAGGTTCAGCACATTCCACCTGCATGGCACATTTAGAGGTCGACTTCATTGCACTCAGTATAAAACGAAGTGCTTTAGCTTGAATATTATCGAGTCTGCTAAGAGCACTTTTATTTGCTGGATCAAAAAGGAATGAGTCATAGTCCATAACACTACGGATTGTAGCATTGTACAGTAATTTTAAGTAGAAAGGATGGGCACCCCACCAAACACCGGCCAAGCATCTTAATATGTTCAAATTTTTTTCAGCTTTGATGGTTACAAAATTTAAATGTGAAGAAAAGTTTAATTTTGAATCTAATATAAGGCCTAAAAACTTTTTTCGTTTGTTACTGGTATTCTAGTATTATTATAATATATATCAATTCTAGGTTTTAGGCGTTTCCTTGTGAATAACCCCACAGAAATTTTTAAAGGGGCTATATCTAAGCCATTATTAATTAGCCAAGAATTTAAGGCTTGAAGAGCTTGTGTTATATTATATGTAGACTTAACTACATTCTGATCTCTAGAATATAAACATAAGTCATCAGCGTATTGTAATATACGACAATATGGTATAATAACTTTATTTAAATCGTAGGTGTAAATGTCAAAAAGAAGGGGACTTAATACGGAGCCTTGGGGCAGGCCCTTGTATAAAGATCTCGTACATACTATATCATTATCAACTCTAAGTTGAACTATACGGTCAGTAAACATATTGATAATAAAATTAATGATTTTTGTAGGTATGGAAATCCTTTCCATCTTGTTTTTGAGTATGGGGAGAATCACATTATCGTATGCTGAGCATAAATCTAAGAAAGTAGCAATAGTGGACTCATTCCTCGAGAAAGAGAGCCTTATGTCAGTAACAAGAATGGATAAGCTGTCTAAGGTTCCCTTACCTTTTCTAAACCCATATTGGGAGTTGGGTAGAAGGTCTCTACTTTCAAGGAACCATTCGAGGCGATTTTTAATTAGGTGTTCTGCAATTTTTATCAGGACTGAAGACATGGCAATGGGGCGATAATTACCCGGATCTTCTGAATTTTTGCCAGGTTTTAAAATGGGTATGATTACCTGTGTGTTTAATGGAGTTGGAATATATTCTAAATTAATCATTAAGTTCACTACTTCAAGGTAATAATTTAGAGTCTGTTGATCTGCATTTGTCATAAACGAATAAGGAATACCATCCAAACCTGGAGAAGAGTCCTTAAGGGAAGAAAGAACGAGATGTAATTCTTCTAGGGAGAAGGGAGCGAAAATGTCATTACAAATTGTTGGACTTGTTTGTCTAATGTTAGCATCTGGGATAGGAGGAGCTAATTTGTTCATAAAAGCTTCATAGCAGCTTCTGTATCTAGGAAACGGAGCTGAGGGGTCTCTGAAAGTTCCTCGAAAGCGGCGAATTGATTTCCATACGGATGAAGCTTTTATATTAGGGGAAACAGATGAACAGAAATATTTCCAACCCTCTGATTTTTTGTGGTGTAGTAGGTGTTTTGTGTCAGACATAATTCTGGATAGGTTATCATAGTTCTCATTTGTCATGTTATGACAGTATGCTAATTCAGCTTCTTTCCTTTTTTTAATTGCCGCCTGACATTCGGGATCCCACCAAGGAGGTGATCTATGTTTTGAGTTATGTATTTTAAAGGGGAATGATTGCTTAGCTGTAGAATGTATATGTTTTATAAGTGAATCGAGACAGGTATCTATGTTATCAGGGGAAAGGGGGGAAGGGTAAAAGATTGTTCTAAAATATACGTTGTTATTTTCATAATCAGACATAATCATGGCCCAATAATACAGGCCTGCTCAAATCGTTGACAGATGCCGCAACTACGTCATAATGACGTCACATTTTCCTTGCCGTTTTTCAAATAATATTATTTAGGGTAAATAATAACAGATGACGGCATATTAAAAATAATAATACCTATCATTTACTCATCAAAAATGAATGTTTAATTGTTTAGAGTAATTATAATTTCAGAATTTCTAGTCTAAATTGGTTTATTTTTATAAAAAGGAAGTTTAGTTATTAATATGAGCAGAATCGTAGTTATTAGTCTGGCAGCATAGCGTGGTTGTTGTATATGACAGATACATGACAACTATCGCTTTTAGCCGTTTCTCTTTCAAACCAAGGAGAAATCTAGCTCGTACTCTTTCTGTTAACATTGAATCTCAAAGTTTTTCCAACCATGGTAATATGTTACATGAAAAATATACAAACAAATAAGTGAAACGATTGTAGGTACTCCTACTATTGTTTCGTATGGTGAGTGAGAGCGCTGAGGCCTTCCTTATCCTCTCCTTGTTATCCTTCCTCTTCACTGCCTATCACTTTCCTTAGAGCAGGAGTGGCGCGAGTGATGCCTCTGGTGTTGCTAGCGTCGATAGGCTACGATAACCACTTACCATAAGGCGGTGGGTATTATAAAAACAAAAAATGCTGGTTAGAATGGAGAATAGAACATTTAAATAGAAAATTTGAAAACAGGCTAGAGGCTAATTTATAAAGTGCATTTTCAGAGAGGTATTATAATATGCAACCAGCTCATGGCGATAAATTGGAGTATATTTAAATATTTTTTTATAATTTGGTACGCCAAATAAAAATTCCACCATTTTCTAATCCAAGTCACGTTTATAACTCGCGACTCATCTTCAAATGTTTATATCCTTACTATAATATAAATGTGAAAGTGACTTTATTTGTTAGTTTTTTGGTTACGCTTTCACGGTGTAACTACTGAACCCCAGTGTACTAGAGCTCAGAAAAGGACACAGGCTACATTCATCCCAGAAAAATGAATTATTTCTTTGGGTTAGCTATTTTTGCATAAAGCTAATTAAATTGCAGTAGTGCGACATATTTATATTCTGAAACCACCCGGACGGAGTTGTGGGTAGAGTCTAGTTTAATATATTTTAGCTTTTATAGACAATAATACTTTTTTATTTCAGACTTCTAACCTTTAAGGGGTTTGTGGGTTAATTGTAGGGAAAAAAAAATTGAGAGCCAATGCTGCCTTTTTGATGACGTATGTACGGCAAAATTTTGTAGGTCACTTCGCGATTTGAGCAGGCCTGTATTATTGGGCCATGGACATAATATATTTCTGAACGTCATTTTTTAAATACTCTGTCTCTACGGCGGTAGGTAGCAAAACTGTCAAGTGTCACGTCAATGTCAAATAAGTCGAAGATCATGAAAAGTGCGAATGCGAACGTTTATTTGAGCATGTCCCACCATTTCGTCTTCAGTGTACGTATTTTTTTCTACTTTCACTGTTTCGTCAATACTCATTAAGTCATTAGTGTAACAGTTTTAAATGTGCCGTGGTTGAATAAGGTTGTCTTTCATTCAAATACGGATGACATGTCGGCAGTTGTTATTGAAATGGCATACCGAAATTACTGTATAGTGTTTATAATTTTCGCTCTTGTAATAGTACAAGCGGTGGGTTACGACACACAGTTATATGAAACAAAATCTTGCGATAGCAACGCATGCTTCGATAAACTCCAAGGGTCTTTGGGCGACTGCTCGTGTAATGTTGACACCATCGATTATTTCAACAACGTCAAAATTTATCCGCGTCTTCAGAGTCTAGTGAGAAAAGATTATTTCCGATTTTACAAAGTCAATTTAAAGAAAGAATGTCCATTCTGGGCAGACGACAGCAGGTGCGCGATGAGATATTGTCACATCAAGACTTGCTCAAAGGAGAGTGTGCCTGGTTATAAGAATGGTTATGAAAACGATGAGCATATTGATGAGTCTCCATCGACCAAGTATTCTAAAGAAGCGCAATCTCGCTGTGATGCAGACAGTGATCATGATCATGACTTGGGATATTTAAATATGACAATTAGTGCTGCTAGCCAACATGAAATAGCAAAATGGAAAGCACATGATGATGCTCTTGAAAACTTTTGTGAAAGCGATGACAAGGATGTTGATGCGGAATATGTAGATTTATCATTAAACCCTGAACGTTTCACCGGGTATAAAGGTCCTTCTGCAAACAGAATCTGGCGGAGTATCTATCAAGAAAACTGTTTCAGGCCAAAGCCAAATCCATATAACTCTTTCCCATTTGTATTGACATCTGATTTGGGAAATATGTGCTTAGAAAAAAGAGTATTTTACAGGGCTATTTCAGGCATGCACACCAGCATAAATATACACCTCTGCTCCAAGTATTTGTTGTCTGATAAAGGGGTAGGATTTGCTTCCTCTCCCGATGGCGAATGGGGCCCTAATTTGGAGGAGTTCCAAAATCGTTTTGATCCATCCCAGACATTTGGTGAGGGTCCAAACTGGTTGAAAAATTTATACTTTGTTTACTTACTCGAAATGCGAGCCCTGGCTAAGGCTGGGCCATATTTAGAAGGAGAAGAGTACTATACTGGTAACCCCATAGAGGACGAAGAAACTAGGCAGGCAATACATAATATGCTTGAAGTAATATACTCTTTTCCTGATCATTTCAACGAATCCTCAATGTTCAATGGAGGTAGTAAAGCTACAGATCTGAAAGTAGAATTCCGAGAACACTTCAGAAATATATCGAGGATAATGGATTGTGTTGGATGTGATAAATGCAAATTGTGGGGTAAATTGCAGACTCAAGGCCTGGGAACAGCCCTAAAAATATTGTTCTCTGATAAATGGAACAGTCCAGAGAGTGATATGCATCAGACTAGGTTGCCAGTGAGACATAAGTCCCACGAGAGGTTGCAGAGAACAGAAATAGTAGCACTCTTCAACGCATTTGCCAGATTATCTGACAGTATTAGACAACTGGAAAGCTTCAGGATAATGTTGAGGTGAGTTTAAGCCATTTTTATTTTTTATATATACCTTTAAGAATAGACATTGCAATTTTTACTGATTTTACTATAGTTGTTTAATTACAAGTGAAAAATTTTTGTCATTAATCTTTACATGTCAATCATAAGGTGGTAGGTGGTAGGTGAGGGAAAATATATTTTTATTCTGGCATGTAAAGATTTAAGCCTAAGAAATATTGCGAATTTTTTATTCTAAATAACTTATAGATATTTCCCACTAAGAATATGTATGAATTATATATGTATTTTGCTATAGAAATAAAACTTGGCTTTGTAAAAGATATAAAAATCAATTGTAAATATTTAGTTATAATACTTTCTGATATTTATATAAATGTTACTCATTATAAAATATAACAATGATAGTAACAAGGATAGTAGAAAATTAAATATGTGTGTATTAGAATCTGTAAACATAGTTTTATGTTGATATTTTATTATTTCTTTAGCAAAATACATTTCATAATGACAGCAATACTTTTAATCTATGAGCATGTTCTAATTAGTACCTTTACTAATTAAATTTTAATGCTTCTAGTTCTCCTAAATACTGTTGTAAGTAGTTTTTTGGTATGGTATGGGTGTGCATGTTTGGTTTTTGCTTTGCTTAATGTTATGGGTGATTTCTTTTTAATATACATTGTGGAATATATTTATGAGTAGTACATGTATGGGGCGAATACATATATACACAGCACAGAGGGAAGGAATTGGAGGGTAGTATTAAGACATTACGCTCTTACACTATAATTATAGTTATACCTAATAGTATTAAAGTTGGTTAATAGTAGGTAAATCATTTTAATGCACATAAACCTTTATTTTTGTTTGGTGTGAAATTTGTGTGTGATGTTAAAATTTTATGGCTCAAGTCCAAGTATTCTCTTTATCATCACATACTACATGGTGAAAATTAGAATATCTTTAGGCTTAAAAGCAGTCTCCATTGAAGAATGTAAATTTATTGAGAACAATCAATTTAATAATGTAAGGAAACAATATTTTTAAAACATTACCATAGTAGAAAGAGTGGGAAGTAGGTTATCTTCATACAAACGCACCGCGCGCGGCTTGTATGTGTGCGCCATAGTATCGTACGCACACTCCAACAAAATCTCGACCCGTTTCTCAGTACGCCAGTCGGGGTTAGCCGCACAAGGTTCGCGCGTTACGGCTTTTCGGCACCGCTAAATAAATGAAAAATGTGTGATAATCGCAGGAGAACTTATTGCTGTGTGTTTGGCTATCTAAATGTCATGTCATGTCGATTTCTCAGTATTGTAGGTATAGTGACTAAGTAATAATCGTAAGTAAAAAACTTTAGTTAAAATAATGTGTTGTGTCTGGGTTCAGGGTTAGTGAGATCGGTTTTACCTAAACGATTACAAGTAAAAAACACAACTTCTCGGCCCTTGCCAATTTCTAGGCACTGAATTAAAATTTAGCTAAAAGTGACAACCCTGAGACAGGCAAGTATGGTAGTAGGTAATTATATCGCGGAATGAGCCGGAGATAACCTACTTCCCCACTCTTTCTACTATGACATTACCAAATTTTACCATTAACACACAGTACGAAAATGTGAAATCGAAAATAACAGTCACAAGCATGTTTTGAACCTGCATCTCCTGGCCGTGTGGGGCTGGCTTTAGAATTGTCCCACCCCTCCACCCATGGGAGTCGTAAGAACCGACTGAGGGGGAGTGGGCAGCAGCACTCCCTCGAGTATTAACAACATCCACTGCGATCGCCAACCCGCCTGCCATGCGTGGCGATTACGGCACTATCCCTCATTCTTGGGGAGGCCAATGTCCAGCCGTGACTTTTTTTTTGGTGGATGGATCTCCTGGAATACCGTCCCAGATCATGAAAATTGCTCGGGACTGCGGATTTCGAAAACACATTTCTTCTTATTAATGGCTTGGGTAACGCCTGCGCTATCCATATTTGAATAATTTATTCCGACCAGATAAGCCTAAAGCTGTCACGGTATTCCAGGAGATGCAGGTTCAAATCCTGTCTGTGGCTGTTATTTTCGATTTCACATTTTCGCACTTTGCCTTAATTTATATGGCTAAGCATGTCAAATGTTTAGATATTTCTATAAATGCTTAAAAAATTTATGAAAATATAAAAAAAAAATCTAAACGTCGCGGGACGTCTAGCAGATGTGAAACATCAAAATTATTTTGTAGAAATAAAATGATAATAACTTGACAAAGTACTCCTCAAGACGAATCAAACGAGTATAAACTCGATAGGGTTGCGTAGTTTCATTACAGAGTTACTGTGGCCACCTTCCAGCTCCATCGTCAGACCCTAGATACTATCTAGAGACAAAGTACTCGTCAAGATAAATCATACGAGCCCAAACTCGATGGAGTGATGTCGTTTTATAACGGAGTTCCTATGGCCACCTTCTAGCTCCATCACCAGACCCTGGATACCATCTAAAGACAAAGTACTCGTCAGACGAATCAAATAATTTCCAACTCGATGGTGTTGCGTCGTTTCATTACAGAGTTACTGTGGTCACCTTCCAGCTCCATCATCAGACCCTGGATATCATCTATGACTGAAGTTCTAGTCAGGACATTTCAAACGAGCCCTAATTTGATGGAGTTGCGCCATTTAATTACAGAGTTTCGCATGGCCACCTTCCAGCTACATCATCAGACCCTGGATACCATCTAAAGACAAAGTACTCATCAAGACGAATCAAACGTGTCCAAACTCGACAGGGTTGCGTCATTTCATTGTATAGTTACTATGGCCACCTTCCAGCTTCATCATCAGTCCCTGGATACCATCTAGACACAAAGTACTCGGCAAGACGAATCATACGAGCCCAAACTCGATGGAGTTATGTCGTTTTATAACGGAGTTCCTATGGCCACCTTCTAGCTCCATCACCAGACCCTGGATACCATCTAAAGACAAATTACTCATCAAGTCGAATCAAACGTGTCCAAACTCGACGGGGTTGCGTCATTTCATTGTATAGTTACTATGGCCACCTTCCAGCTTCATCATCAGTCCCTGGATACCACCTAGACACAAAGTACTCGGCAAGACGAATCATACGAGCCCAAACTCGGTGGGGTTGCGCCGTTTTATTATAGAGTTCCTATGTCCACCTTCCAGCTCCGTCATCAGATCAGCTCCATGTCATCATAATATTGTATTATCACGTGATATACACATGCATGTAAAATTTCAGCTCAATCGGAAACCGTGAAGTGTGTCAAATTTAACTTTCAAGATTTGAACGGAACAAGTAGGTACAATAAAAGCGTCGCCACGCTAAGAACCGATTTTACCCTCCCTCCGCAATAGATGTTTCACATCAATAATATTTTCCTATTCGGTTTTTAATAATAATACTACTAAATGACCCATAATCGTAGTGTCTTCGCGCTCCATTGGTATGGGGTGGTTAGTGGTTGTGCTCATTTTACAATTACGTGAGATTTGTCGAAGTCAGAGGTTATAATAATATAAGGGTTTATTTTATAAGTTGTACTTTCTACTGTAATATTAATCACGAGTCTCATATGAGTGTCAGGGACTTGACTATAGTCCCTCATGCTGGCCCAGTGCTGGCCCCTTAGAATGAAAAACGAAACATTAGACGAACTTTCGTTTCTAGTCATTGTGATTGATCAACAGTCCGACGCGTGATTCCTGATTAGTCGAGATTTTGAAGCGTGATTCAGGAGACCAATCACAATGAAGCAAAACGAAAGTTCATCTAACGTTTCGTTTTTCATTCTAAGGGGCCTGGTTCGCAGATTTGAACTTGGCGTATGAAAATTGACGATAATACAATACTGCGTTACACATATGTTTATCACAATCATGTTACCTAGCAACAATACGCTTATTGCCTTTCTTCAGCTTATATTTTACATAAAATAGTGTACGTAATTCACTGATTTCTTACTAAATCATTAACTTTAAGACAGAGGAAGATAGGCTTCTGTCAGCGGTTGCGTGGACTTTTAGGCATATTCCTCCGGTAAGAAAGAAAAGAAGTCTTAATTTAAATTTCGTAAATCTGTTCAGTTATTAGGTCTATAAAAACATAGCATCACGCCCGTATTGCCCGAAGGGGTAGGCAGAGGTGTATTACACACCAACGGTTCGTCAGCTATGTTTAAGTCCCATGTAATAGGGGGCGAGCGTATTGTCATCTACCGGGCACATTTCCAAACTCCGGGCTGCTACTGAAAATTTTTCTTTTTACGAAAAAGCTCACTAGCAAGGTCTATAAACCAAAAAAGCTATCTCATGGGAACTACTAATTTTTGGGACGCAAAGTATCATAATATGTTAATCGAGTGACTCGTCTATCGAACTACTAAATTTCATCCAAAATCCGCTCAGTATGATTCAGTAGGTGGGTATGACGGACACATAATATTCAATCGTAATAGGTATTCACAAACTTTCACATCTATACTATTATAAAATTGTAACAGAGCTGTGTCTGTACATTTAAGATATTTGAGAAAAAATGACTGAATTAGGCTATATAGGCGTGTCTAAACACAAAACGATTTTTTTTAGATTTTTTGTCTGTTTATCTGTTTGTTTGTTCGGGCATCACGCAAAAACTGAACGGATTTTGATGAAACTTGTCTTATTTGATAGCTCTTGATTAGACTTAAAAACTGGCTTACATTTTATCCCACTACTATATCGGGAACCTGATATATAACTTTAAAACCAGCTTTTGGCTGCGGCTGAGCCTCGGGCTAAGGCTAGTTTATAATATTAGGGAGATTAGTCTATGTATTATGACTGACTGACTGACATCAACTCACAGCCCAAACTCCTGGGGCTAGGACCGTGAAAATTTACATAGGAGTTTCTGTGGTACTGAAGGTGAGCAAGAAAGGATTTTACGCAAATTCTATCTATGGATTTTAAACTGGCTAACTGTTAATATCATTATAGAGTTCCTATGTCCACCTTCCAGCTCTATCATCAGATCAGCTCCATGACATCATAATATTTTATACATTTTATCCCGCTACTATATCGGAAACCTGAGATATTACCTAAAAACTAGCTAGACATTTTCTTTTACATTACGCAGGGGGCAAACGAGCATAGAGGTTACCGTAGCATATAGACGCAACACAAGAGGCAACACTCGCGTCGAAAGGGATAGAGGGTGGAGAAGAAGGATAATAAGGATAGGATGGAGGATAAAGAATAGCTTAGGGCCTGCAGTGCTCTTACTCACCTTATGAAACAACTATAGGAGTACTCTTCGTTATTTCACGCTGATCTGCTGTCTGTGAGAGGGTGTTACTTCCCCGATCGAGTCTGCCTATTCATGCTGGGATAAGCAAGGCAAAAAAAAACAACCACCCTGCGCTGGGGAAAATCCCTGTTACGGGGAATATTACAAACATAAATTTTCACAGACATAAAGTACGAGTACACTCACTCACCAACCGTTTTGTGGTGTCCTGCGTGGGAATCAAACCTACAACACAGGCTATATAAACAACTCCGCCATCTGTGCAGTCTTAGTTAGTCTTGTTTCTTTTGCCTTGTTTTTATTTTTGTTTCTTTTTTAATTTAGTGATTATCATTTTAGTATTTGACATTATTAGCTAATTTACAAAACAACAAACTTCATACTCTATTAAGGCGAGAGATGGCAACATTCTCATTATAGAATTAAAAAAAAATACTTTGGAATATCCAAAACTGCACGCCTCATAATCTTCATTTTTCACAATAAAATTGGTTATTTGATAAGTAACTAATAATGTATTGGTATTAATAAGTAGTTTTCAATAAATCACATAGCGCTAATTTCAAAAAGTACTAATGTGGGTTTCATGTCTTATACGCCATCTAACGCTAATTTTAAGAAGTACTTCTATATTGGTCTACCTCTTAGTTCCGTTCCGGGCCGCGCGCACGCCAAGGCCACGCAAAAAAAGGGCACCTGCGCCGCTAAAAATATTCCGTTGGTGTATTATTATTTACGTGTGTGTTTAGTGTTTTTAATTATTGTTAGGGATAAAATAGTTATTATACTTGACAAATAACATCAGTTCGTCAAGCAAAGGTAAGAACTTTCTTTTAACAAAAAACAATGTACCGGCCGGGCGAACGGCGTTCTGTTGACGATAGTAAAACCACCGGTGGCTATGCGTACGTAAAAAGGTAGTTTCTCATGAACGGCGCTGGTTTTAGAATTAAACCACATCGAATCAGACCGTGAAAAGTAATAGGGCTCTATTCCTAATTATAATAATTCGTAAACGAAAAAAAAGACTATTAGTAAAGTATTTTGGTCGTTATCGTGTTAACATACATTACCTACAACTCACGGACGTCCAAGCCTGATTTTTTTAACTGGTTTAAATAAGAAAAATGGCATCAAAAATATCATGAGTTTTAAAAATAGTGTTTGTTCTTTATATGTCTGTGTAGATATTATTTTACAAGTGCAATATATGATAAATAGAGACATTTTAAGTTTGAAAAATCAGTTGTTCCGTGCAAAGCGGGAGTAGAACCCACCTCAACGCTTCGCTTATGAGGCGTGCAAAATAGGTATACAGTAAAGCGTACGGCATCAGCTTTTTTTAATATTTTTTCGTTAATAAATAGATTGCGTCGTTATTATTGGAAATACGATAATTATTATCTTGATAATCTGAATTAAATTTATCGATATATAAGTATTAGAAAGTGATTTTATAGATATCCATTATTGGTACCGTAGATTTTCAGTTTTAATAAGTCATGTTCATTGTCATACGTAATATGCTATCATTGTATTTTATCATTTTCATGGCAAGGTTAACGTGTTATTCTACATAGAGTACAAATGGATATCTAATTGCTTTGACACTAATTTAAAAAAATAACAACAGATTCAAGATTCAATACGCTCCCCTCATGTTCACCATCGTTTGTTGTTTGTAATGTGGTAGACAATGGGCAAAACCCTTCTCTCTCTGAGAGAAGTTGTGCAAAAATGCAACTCTTGACTACCATGTAGCACAACAAATACGCTCCTAGATATTCATTTTAAGACGAATTTAATCCGTTGAATATTTGGCTTGCACCCAAGTAGTCAGTAACTCTCTCTAACCGTTATCCTAGGACGTTTTAGGTGAACGACAAACGCGGTAAAACGAAGCGACGCGACACGAAAATATCAAATAGACGTTGTATGTACTTATGGCCTACGTTGTCGCCTAATATGTATGCGACGAAACGCGACGAGCGGACTTGTTTTTTGCGCGACAAGACGCGACGCAGAGTGACGTGACAACTTGAAGACTTGCATTTACCTTACATGCCCATGGTTAAAACAATAATGAACGCTCACGAATGACTACAAGATAGGACGCACGTCGCGTAAAGTATTAATCGCATTATGTCGCATCGCTACGCGTCGCGTACCGTCGCTCACCTAGCACAACGGGTTATTGTGAAGTAGGTAGTACAGGTAATTTCTTAAAATCATTGTTTCTTTTTCGGTGATAAATGCAACGACCTACCTAAACTATGGGTATTTTTCCATAAATCTAGTAGTTTACCAACGACAATGTGGCTCGTGATAGCTCAGAACTTCCCTGGATGCTGTTTTTTTTTTATTGTTTGTAGTGGCAGACTAGCCACGGTCCATCTGATGGTAAATGGTAACCGTCGCTCATGGACACAACTATATTCAGAGTATTGTCAAGCCGCTGCTCACCATTTCATTCAAACGGCTCCTGCTACAGCCAAAACGCAACGATGTGCTTCATGGCATTGCCGGTCACAGTGGAGATGGTGGTACCAACCCGCTTAGGCCCGATACCAAGTGAGTACTCCCACTCGGTACCCAGCCCTACCACCAGTCATGCAATGGATGATAATTGCTTACTTCCCTTAGTCGCCTCACACGACACCCGTGGGAAAGTGGGGTGGTGACACTTGTATTCTTAGTCCGTCACCACACGGAAAGTCAATGACATGGAAAAATCAAGAGGCATGGATATGTACCTATTGTCTATGATGAAATTATCTAAATAAACAAGCCGTGGCCTACGTGGGTCGGTCCACGTACTTCAATAGTAGGCAGCGAATGACTAAGCATGCCATTATACTCAAGATGGCGTCATTTGTCAAAAATACAGTGATTTTATTGGGATTGGCGATATTAATGTTTGTTTTACAAACATTTATTTTGGGTTTAATGTAATGGATGTTTTCCATGAAATTAATATTCATAATGCCATTCGATTTTTGGTTCAGATCTGACTAACATTCTTCCCCAATGGGTAGACAGTTAGCCTTATAGGTAGCCATAGGGTTTATTTAGTGTTTCCCCTCGCGAAGTGTTTGATTTTATTTCCTTAGTGACCCTTACGACGTCTATTGATGTTGTCAATATCTATTCTTAGTACTTATATCATACACTATATCCTTTCTTACAAAATTTTCACGTCTAGATCTAGATACCTTTCGTGAGAGAAGGATCTCACGGGGGTTCGGTGCGCTTCAGTAGACGGTCTTAAGCGCACTCAGTTGCTGGGATTTTGCATAAAATCCGTCAATTCGTGTCTGTATAAAGACCCTGAACTGTTGCATTTATTAATTACAATAGGTGATATACATATAAGGAAAAACTATTATAAATGATCACTGAAATAATTTCTCGGGAATACCCTGATTCATATCAGTGAATAAATGCTGTATTAGCGCTGATAACGATCATATCTATACTAACAAATATACTAGAGCTACCTGATAAAAAAAATAATTAAAACCTTTAATTTAACCTATTTGGAAAAGGAAGCATCGCTATTCACACGGCACAACTCCGAAAAGACAGAGCCTCTCTAGAGCCTATGAATATTTGATATTGCCTTGGCGCTTGTGGCCTTGAAACATTTTTACTTAATATTACTTATATGAATTAAAAAAATATATATCATAGCATCCCCGAAGGGGTAAGCAGAGGTGTATTACACACCCACGGTTCGCCAGCTATGTTTAAGTTCCACGTAATAGGGGGCGAGCCTTTTGGCATCTACCGGGCACATTTCCAAACTCCGGGCTGTTACTGAGATTTTTTCTTTTTACGAAAAAACAATAATAATAACACTGCCTGACCCGGGGATCGAACCCGAGACCTCATGATCAGCAGTCGCTCACACTACCGCTGCACCACAGAGGCAATTTATATCTGTTGCTATAACTATGTACTTTGAAAGGTCGCGTAATTCTGCGTTCAATTTTGGGTTGTGTAAAAACAGTTACTAGGGATTTCCCCTGAAGGCCCTTTAGGTGAAAATAGACTCTTCCATTCTATGGAACTAATTTTCAAAACTGAAATATGAGATACTTACTCATATGCTTTCTGGAATAAAGTCGCAACTATAAGAAAAATCAGAAAATTGTAGATATCGATAGAAAATTCCATCCATCCCTCAGTCTATTATCGTCCACTGCTGGGCCTGGGACTCTCCAAAATGGAGGTTTACCATAATCGCCACGCTAGGCAGACGGGTTGGCGATCGCAGTGGATGTTTTTAGTACACAGGGGAACGCTGCTGCCCTGGACGGGCGGTGGCGCTTTCGCGAGTACTTCCGCCAACTGTCTCCGAGGCTAGTCGGCGCAGCGTCCGCCCTTGCACGAATATGCACGAATATGGGCGGACCCAACAATGCGTGCCGACGGCTTTACGCGGGGGTGGTCCGGTCGATGGCGCTGTACGGCGCACCCTTGTGGGCGGGGTCCCTGGACGCACTGAACAGGGCTCTTCTGTGGAGACCACAGAGAGTCGTTGCGTCCAGGGTCAGGCAGGGCGACGCCCGCCGAGCTGCCATGGCCAGGTGGAGGGCACGGTTGGAGGCGCCCCGGGCCGGTCTTTGTACCGTAGGGGCGCTCCAGCCGGTGCTAGATGAGTGGGCGGGGTAACGGCATGGAGTCCTTGCCTTCCGACTGGTGCAGGTACTGTCGGGGCACGGTTGCTTCGGCAGATACCTGCACATAGTCGCAAGGAGGGAAGCGACTCCGGGCTGTCACCACTGCGGCTGTGACGAGGACACGGCGCGGCACACACTCGAGTCGTGCCCGGCTTGGGCCGAACAGCGCCGTGAACTCGTCGCGGAAATAGGGGGAGATCTCTCGCTGCCGAGCATCCCGAACCGCCGCCAGCGACCGGGGCGGCGCAGGCGCAGGTACTTGCGCTTCATGCCGCCCTAGCTGAGGCTGCGGTCGGATGGACCGGGGAACGTACGCCACCCGCAAGGCCTCCCGAAAAGGTGCGACGCTCCGTGCGCGGATGCGTTGCACAGTAGAGGGTACCCGAAAGGGTAAGCCGCCGCTGGCGGACCATCGAAGGAATGTAACATAGTTCCAGTGGCCCGCCAATAAAGGCGGAGAGACGGCACACGGCGGGTTTCTTTAGAGGGTGCAGGCCCCACACTACCCTGTTCGTTGCCCCGAACGACGGGGTGTGCGGTTAGGAATTTTTTTTCCTGCCTTAACAAAAAAAAAAGGGGAACGCTGCTGCCCGTTCCGCCGGTAATCCCTTAGTCGGCTTTTACGACTCGCATAGGAAGAGACAGGGTGGAGCTATTCTTGGTGCCGGCCCCACACGACATACAGACGATAGAAAATTATAGATATTTAATCTTGATTCCTTCACTCAATATTTTAGTTTGGTAATTATAAAGTACCTATGGAATTCCTTACAGATTACCCGTGTGAAATAAATGGTATGTGTTAGTTAGTGTAATGCTTAACGTGGGAATCCCTAAACTGATTTGATTGTGTTGACAAGTAGGCATTGTCTGTCAAATTATTGTTTGAGAGAATCGATTGTAACGTAAATTAGTGCGTGACTACTTAGTGGTAAACGCACAAAAGGTAAATAAGCAAGAAAATTATATTTCTTTTTAGATTTACTTAGGTATTTATTTTTTTAAATAATGCGTATGCCGGATTGAATAAACAGTCTTTCGTTTCCAATCGATTTTCAGCTCTAGTGTTTTTTAGGGTTCCGTACCCGAAGGGTCAAAACGGGACCCTATTACTAAGACTTCGCTGTCTGTCTGTCCGTCCGTCTGTCGCCAGACTGTATCTCAAGAACGGCGATAGCTAGACAGTTGAAAATTTCACAAATGATGTATTTCTGTTGCCGCTATAACAACAAATACTAAAAACAAAAAAATAATCATATTTAAGGGGGACTCCCATACAACGTCTGTCTGTCCGTCCATCTGTCGCCAGGCTGTATCTCAAGAACGGCGATAGCTAGACAGTTGAAATTTTCACAAATTAAGTATTTCTGTTGCCGCTATAACAACAAATACTAAAAACAAAAAAATAATAATATTTAAGGGGGGCTCCCATACAACGTCTGTCTGTCCGTCCGTCTGTCTCCAGGCTGTATCTCAAGAACGGTGATAGCTAGACAGTTGAAATTTTCACAAATGATGTATTTCTGTTGCCACTTTATAGTGTTGTTATCAAAAAATACTAAAAATAAAAAAATAAAAATTTAAGGGGGGCTCCCATACAACAAACGCGATTTTTTTTTTTTTTTTTGCCATTTTTTGCTCGCTATTGATAACGGCAACAGGTAGACGCTTGAAATATTCACAGAATATTTAGTTATATATTCACTTTAAAAATAAATAAATTAAAATAAAACAAATATTTAAGGGGGCCTCCCATACACAAATGTGTTTCTTTGCTCGTTTTTGCTCTGTCTGTCCGTCCGTCTGTCACCAGGCTGTATCTCAAGAACGGCGATAGCTAGACAGTTGAAATGTTCACAAATGATGTATTTCTGTTGCCGCTATAACAACAAATACTAAAAATAAAATATTTAAGGGGGGCTCACATACAACAAACGTAATTTTATGGTCCTTTTTGCTCGCTATACGGCAACAGAAATACATCATTTGTGAACATTTCATCCTGACAATTGCTCCTGACTGCTAATTTCGATAACACATTCATACTTAACGTCTTTAGGTGACGCCTGCACCATCTGTCGGAAGTATTTTCATACATTATACCGACCAGGTAAACTTAATTTTACAATTAAGATTTTACCTAATAATGACGCAAACCCTATAAATATTTAGATATTTTTATATCATAAGCATCTGGACGGTATCCAGGAGATGCAGGTTCAAATCCTGCTCCTGACTGTTATTTTCGATTTCACATTTTTCACTTTGTGTTTAATGTATAGTGCTAAGCATGTCAAATGCTAAAAATATATATAAAAATATCTAAATATTTATGGGGTTTGCGTCATTATTAGGTAAAATCTTAATTGTAAAATTAAGTTTACCTGGTCGGTATAATGTATGAAAATACTTCCGACAGATGGTGCAGGCGTCACCCAAAGACGTTAAGTATGAATGTGTTATCGAAATTAGCAGTCAGGAGCAATTGTCAGGATGGCTGAATTGGTAAAGCATCTGGACGGTATCCAGGAGATGCAGGTTCAAATCCTGCTCCTGACTGTTATTTTCGATTTCACATTTTTCACTTTGTGTTTAATATTTTTACACGAATAAATCCTGTAACTCACCGCTGGCGCCGGACGGGCGAAGATGTGCCAGGTTCCCGGTTGAAATAACCACATGCCAATTAAAACCCTTTATCTTTATCCGGAATATTTTCTCGATCATTCTCATCAGTCTTGGCCTCAATTTCTGGTTTGGTATATCAGTCTGGTTAGTTTTATCCTCAGAGGCTTTGCGGTTTACTTGGGTCGGTTAGATATACTTCCTTCGTACTACTGAAGTAATGTAACATGGTTCCAGTGGCCCGCCAATACAGGCAGAGAGACGGCACACGGCGGGTTTATTTAGTGGGTGAGAGACACACTACCCTGTTCGTTGCCCCGAACGACGGGGTGTGTTAGGCACATTGTTTCCCGCCTTAAAAAAAGGTATACTTCCTTCGTTGGCGCCTGCTTGTGAATCAAATTTAAAACTACTAAAAGAGAATTTGATTACGTAAGTTAGTAGTTATGTCTGCATGTAACGTTGTGTTAGGTGTTACGTGGGTTGGCATGTATGAATTTGCAATTCAATAAAATCGACTTTGTGTGAGGGTTTTTAATGTTTCCATATTAATGAAGTGGCCCGTCAGCCACTACATGCAATAAAAAAAAATCCATGCGGGCGGTTTTGCGGTAATCCAGTTAATACATATTAAGGCCAAAATGGTAAGGAATAATAGAATAAATTATTTGTGAATGTGGAAAAAGAGAACCTTACTGCAAGCGGGATTCGAACCTGCGTCCCTTCCAATCTGGGGAAGTGCTCTAGACCGCTAAGCTATCGCAGTGACCGACGGCCATTCCCGATCTCGCATTTTTCTTTACGACTCACGTCACCTATCGGATGCAGTGCGCTTTTTTAATTATATTGATCTGTATTTTAGTACTTGACATGCTCAGCTACACTTTAAAGAACAAATTATTTGTGAATGTGGAAAAAGAGTAATTTATGTTAAAACAAAATGTACGTTAAGACAAAAGATATTTTTTGTTAGAAAAGATGAATCCATAGTTAGTAGGTATAATATGGTGGGTCGTGCATGGTCTGGGAATGGATACTTGGTATATAAGTAGTCTAATTTTATTTGCATGTTTAATTATTGAACTCGTAGTCGAATGCACTAGGGCATGCATGGGCACGGCATATTTTATTTTCGTGGGCAAGATACATGTGTTTAATTTAAAACTCGTATTAAAATTTACTAGCGTAAGTATTAGTGTGTTGTTATTATTATTTTTATCATCATCCCATTCGTTTTTGGGCTCTGCTTTTTAGTCTATCGAAGCAGCTAGAAACGGCTGAAAAGGAAAGTAAAGTATGAAACGCGAGGTATATAGATACAGTCTAATGTAAATCAATATATTGCTAAACTTTCCAATGTTTTATTTTACGTAACACTACATCTAAAGGGTCTAAATTGTATTTCTCAAATATTTATATTTAAATAATCTTGACGTTTTCGTTGAGTTACATCTGCTGTGGTCTCGAGCGCTTATTAAACATATTCTGCCTTACTAATAAACGTTGTATAAACAATGTTTAATATATGATACCTAGTAGCTAGACTAGAAAGCTGTGTCTAAAAAGGTAATTGGGGTTAAATAATAATAGCCTAAGCATGATGATGATAGACTATTTATCCAATGAGGTACGATTTGAAATTAAAGATTATTTTTATAAAATTCTTGGGAGTTCTTCTGTAAACATAGTTTTATAAGCATTTTGTTTGTTTTTACACACAGCACGCATAAAGAAGGGAGCCATAAGTCAAGCGTATTCAGTTTCCAAGATACGAAATGAGAAGATGGAAGTTTGGAGTCTAGAATAATTTTAGAAAAATATTCTTGTTGGCGTTATTAGGAACAGGTTTCCTGGTAGTCTCTTCTGACTTATGTGCTAAGACTGCTTTTAGTTTTTAATTTGAAAATGACTTATGTTCTTGTAGTTTTGTATAGGCATTTGTGGACTTAATTGTTAGGTACCTTACGTAACATCATCACTGCCACCATGAGAGTTTTTAAATAAATAAATACTTCAAGATATTTCATGTTTGTGAGATTTTATCGGCTAACGGTGGTAGAGGTGAGGATAACCACACCTTGGCGACTAGTTATTGCGGTTCAGATCTTGGCCTAGGTTAAATTTCATTTTGAAACTTTGTTAAGCATTTGTGTGCTTGAGTTTTAATTATATGTTTGTAATATCTCCGACTCCGACTATTCTTTAGCATAATATAAAAAGCTTAAAAAGACACTAAGTACCTGTCGATTTATACTCATTATTGAGATTTGTATGTATTCCGCTTTGTTATATTAGGTTTTCCTAATGCGTCAGAATACATAGGATTAAAGTCATTAAGGTTAATATATTACAAATTTATAATGCTTCCTATTAACGCCAATTGAAATCCATCACAAGACTTACAATATTTATTCAGAACCCAGTGAAGCGTGAGCTTAATTTTATAGTGGTGAAGTTAAACATTGATTGATTTTCTTGTTATGTAAAATGTATTGGTCTGTAGCTAATAATTGCTGGTATTCAGTCATTTTCAATAATTACAGTTTTTTAAATTACATATATGTAATTATGTATATATATTTATGTATACATAAAACAAATGCGGCGTGTACCTATTTAATGTGCTATGTACAATTCTAATTTTAAGCATAAATTAAAATATGAATTACGGAGTGTCTTTTCAAAAATGTTTCCATGTCTCCTTGACGCGAAAAACAGAATACCTATAGTTTAAGTAGATAATTTTCTATGGTAAAGAAGCTGTTTTAAACTAATATAATTGAAAGTCATTGAATTTTTTTCCATAATGAGAAATTCTTGTAAGCCCTTTTGAAAAGACATTTCTTTATTGCAGATAATTAGGTATACAAAGTAATAAATGAAATTGTGTTGCTTTGTATGTTATTGTATACATTTTTTTGTATACTTAATAATAATAATAGGTAGTTTTCCTGAAACTTCCAGAAAGAAAAAAAATCAAAATCCTTTCAATGTTTCCACTCTTTTATAAATGAACTTTTTAAAATGCTTAGTTTCGCTTCTTAGTTGTGTGTGTAAAATGATGTGCTCGAAGTATTAGTATGGTAATATTATAATAATTATATTATAATGAGCAATTTGACGTTTATAAATTGTTATTGAAATTATTGTCTATTTGGCAATGGCCATCTTATCGCAATTTTATAATAGCATATGTACTTTAAAAAAATAAGGTTAATGTTATATTCATGTAATTGTATTACTTTATATATATTGTATAATTCCTATTCTTATCAATATTCTAACTATATGTTCATATCGCGCAACTATTGTAAATTGTGTCAGTTTCAAAATCATTCGGCGGTTTATTGTAATAAATTCTTGTTTAAAATTTTGACTAAATTAAACAAAAATATAATTGTAATTAAATATTTTTTCGATATCAAATTACCTATTTAACTGCTCTGTAAAATGTGAGCTATTTACAATGAAACTAATTATGCTACCTAAAACATTTCTGTATACATAATAAGTAAGTTGGTAAATTTGCATTCATATATTTTATTCTTATCGGAGAGCTGTGTGATAGTTTTATACAAGGTTATTCTTGATGCAAACCCAAAAGCAATTGGCGATGGTCTAATAAAAGCAACTGGAAATATTTTATCAGTTGTACGTTCTAAATAATCTAGATGTATACTTTTGTCGTCTGTCTGTAAGTCTACATCATTATCTACTAAAATTAAAACAAACTTTTTTCTAAATTGGCAATACCAGTTCTTTTTTTTTTAATTCATTTTAACACAGATGTAGAAATGGCTGAATATATTAATTAATGAACGAATGAAATATGTGTGTAATATTATTATAATATGATAATGTAATAGATGTTGTAATTTTTAAGCAGGCTGAAAAAGTGCTGTAAGATTTTGTCACAAAATAAATTTATTCTTGCTATAGTGTGGCTGGTGGTCGATATTCGACTATTGAAAATTTTTAATTAAAAATGAATATCCAGGACAGGAAGGGCAGACATAGGTGCTGTGCTTAGACAAAACATTGTCTTTTAATAATTGATTGTTTTGTTGCGTCGTGTACAGTCGTGTGTCATTCTACTACAAAATACAGAAATCAACAACATAAATACTACAAACACTATTATATATCGATTTAGACATTATATACTTAAATAGATAATTACATAATTATGTCTTGCTTAGTATATCATATCGGAACCTAAATAGTTATGTAACAATTATTCAAAATAACTGATACAATCGTTTGATTTCGTTTTTCTATTTCGTTTAAATAATACTGGCTTGATTGTATTGTTCATCATTATAAAGATAGAAATAAAACCGCTTTCCTTTTTAGGAGTATTCACTTTGTTAGTTTCGATATGATGTAGGTACCTTTTCAATCATACAATTCTATCGACACGTATCATAATGTACTTTATTATATAGTTACATACTTAATACATTAATGTAAATAAATTTTAGTAATTAGTAGAAAAATTGAAATTCTATAAACTTAATCTTGGCAGTAGGATAACGAAGTCATAACAGACTTTTTCCAAAAGAAATATTGTGTGGTCTTTCGGTACCCTTTTGATCATCGATCAACCCTTTAAAATTAATTTTATTTCTTCTGTTATCGTTTTTAAGTCACAAGTCGCGTTTCATTTGTTCTTAAATATTTTTGTAGTGTGTATTTTTATTAAGTAGTTCTAGGTGATTGAACGCCTGTTTTCCGTTGTTCTGTTTATATTATTGTCAAGCATCATAACTAATTCAATATTTTTAATAAAACTCTTTTAGTGACTTCATAAACTGAATATTGGATTAAGTTTGATAGTTTCTTTCTACAATGAAGTAGATTACTTCATTGTAGAAAGAAATTCCATATGTCCGAACCATCGCAGCATTCCCTTTCGCATCTTTACATCAATACTCTCTTTCATACCTACTCGCTCTCTTACATAGTCGTTACGAATGCGGTCAGTAAGCCACACTCCATAGATTCTCCGCAGAGATCGCATTTCGACCGCATTAATTTTACTCTCATGCTCCATTTTGCATACCCAACTCTCGCTTCCATATAGTAATGTTGGGACAAGCACTGCGTTGTGTAGTGCGATACGTGCCTTCTGGCTGAGGTAATGACTGCCGAGAAGTTGTCCCAATGCTCCGTTCACTGTATTTCCCGCATTTACTCTTTTCTCAATATCAGTGGTGTACCTTCCATCCCGACTGAATCCACATCCAAGATATACAAATTCATCCATTTGTTCTAGCACATCATTGTCTATTGCTACTCTAACATCTGTTCTGGCTTCTTCTTTTTCAAAAACCATTAATTTGGTTTTGCTCACATTCACACGTAGGCCCCTTTTCTTACAATCTTCTGCCATTACGTTGACTAGGGTTTGCAGGTCAGTCGCAGACTGCGCTAATAGGACCGCATCGTCTGCATATAGCAGAGAGTTAACCACTAAGTCGCCCATCTGAGCTCCCACATTCATTTCATTCAACATTTGTAGATATTTATCCAGTTATATGATAAACAGTCTGGCTGATAGAACGCAGCCCTGTTTAACGCCGATATTTACATTAAACCAGGGCGACATTCCATCATCCAGCCGCACACAAGCTCTGCAGTCCATGTAGTTGGATTGCACCGCTTGCAGCAGTCTACCGTTTTACGCTTGCAGCAGTCTCGAAGTTCCTTTCGTACAACCGTGTCAAATGCTTTCTCCAAATCCACAAAACTGCAGAAAACCCTCTGACCTACAGCCAGTTGCTTCTCCACAATGTTGCGCAGAGAAAACACCTGATCCATGCATCCCCTTCCACTGTGCCTCATACACAAATTCATCAGACACCATCCTCATTCTCTTTTCAATAATCTTATCGTAATCTTTGGCTGCCAAACTCATCAAGCTTATCGCTCTGTAGTTTGCGCAGTCCTAACGCGACCCCTTGTTTTTAAACAAGGGCACGATGACTGCGTTTCTCCAGTCCTTGGGAACTATTCCTGAGCTCCAACATAAATTGAGAAGCACCAGAAAGGATTCCCAGACACATGAGCCTCCAAGTTTGATCATCTCAGCAGACACCAATAAAAATTAAAAATAAATTGTGTAGTTTATAATTGGTATTGTTACATTTATATATATTTTGGATAATATTATAAGAAGTGGAAAGTAATGTCACTTTACTACGAAGAATGCAGTTGGTTTATTACCATAACTGTTAACGCTAAGTTTGGGTGTCACCTAAAATTAAGTGTCGTTGGTGCAAGGGGCATAAGAATATTATTAAAGCAATTCTGCCTCGATTCGGCAATGTCGACAAAAGCGCGTGTAGGAAGTACGAGTTCTCGCTCTTGTAAACAATTTAACACGTAAGATACTCAATATTGTCTGTCACAACAGTAATTAATTTAAAAAAAGGCTTAGGTAAATTAATGAAATGCAAAATTTTAATTCCCTTGGTATTAGTAGAATATTATGTAATATTGGTTATTACAGCGATTCGGTTTGGTTTGTGACGTGAGCGCTGTTTTTTTAATTTATTTTTTAGAGTAGGACTTAGTTTTTGTTCCTCTTGTATGATTCTAAAGAAGTTGATATCAATTCGATTTTGTATATATTGTTGTTTTAAAACATACATAGATAATAATTATTTTTGATAAAGCATATTATGGAATAACCTGTTTAAAACAGTATTGCTGTACATTTATTTATTAAATTATCTTAGATTTTATTTTTTACTTTAATTTTATTTATTGGTTTATATTTTTAATTGATTAATGAACGTGTTACAAAAAATAGTAAAGTCCAATTTAGATTGTTTATGCGCACGTTCGTTATTTTTATCGATCGATACTCCATTGGAATTGTTTTTACTATAAATAGTTATATTTTTATAATATAATTTATGTATTCTGTGATTTTAAGTCAAATGACATGACAAATTGGTTTATAATATTTCTTATTTACGTAAATGATTGTTTAATTTACTTATTTAAATAAATGTGTTAATAAGTTTATGTTTTTATTTTTACCTTTATTTGAATTTCTGTTTGCGTCGGGGGTTGCCTTTGTCTGTTTGACTCTTACGCAACCCAACCCTTCTATGCAGAGTTAGAAAACAATTGATATATTAGTTTAGCCAGCCTCATTTAATTATTATCACTTTAGGTTCGGCGAACGCAACTGTCAATGTTCAACTAAAATTAAATAACTAGTATTGTCATTGAGGTCATAGTTTCTAATTCTACAGTTTAAAATTTTTTCGATTAGTTTTATTATTTTAAAAGTAATATTATATATCGTACGTCATACCTTATAAATAGTATGAAATGAAAAAACAATAAGTAGGTATTACCAACCTAAAAAAATACCAATTATTAAAATCAGACTTTATATGAGTCGATAAGCACATAATACAGATAATAGAGTTAAATCTTTAGTTGGGTCGTTTAGGGTATTAAAATACTTTTAGAGTTCTAGCGTTCGCCGGAAGCCTTATAACTGCCAGGCAATGGACGAGGAACACCTTCATCTACGCCTCACTGCGCCACTTTTTTTCGCTATTGCTGTGACGTAAATAGGTACTTACTTCTAGTCTTCTCGTCACTGTTACAAGGGATTGAGTAGGTAGGTAGTAATTAATAAATGGAGTAGGTAGGTGATTTACCCTGTAAGAAATGCAGCCATTTACAGAGTAATTATGTACATACCCTTCATTGGACTTATATAGACAGATGACTATCGCTTTTTTGCTAAATGTGATTTAACAAAAAGAAAATCTTGTTAATATAATATTAAATAGTGTGTTGTGTGCAATTAACGTTGTTTTATAACCTTTTTTGTAACCTTGAGGTTTGTAGACAGGTATAGGGTTCCCTGGTGGAATACACAAGGCACGAAAATGACTTTTTCAAAATGACGAGCGTACTCAAAACTATATTATCACTGCTCGGTAAAGGATAATATAGTGAGGAAACCTGCTTAGTTGGAATATTTTCGGGATGGTTTCTGTCAACATTTCTTTTTTGTTTAGGCGGGAAAACTTTACCTATCCGCACACCCCGTCGTTCGGGGCAACGAAGAGGGTAGTGTGGGGCCTTCACCCACTAAAGAAACCCGCCGTGTGCCGTCTCTCCGCCTGTGTTGACGGACCACTGATACTGTGTTGGATTACTTCAGTGGGGCCACTGAAGTAATCCAACACAGTCGGCGGTTGTCCGTCAACCTGCTTAGGCTTGTAAGAAATTAACACTGAAGGAATGTATCATGGTTCCAGTGGCCCGCTAACAAAGGCGGAGAGACGGCACACGGCGGGTTTATTTAGTGGGTGAGATCTCCCCACTACCCTGTTCTTTGCCCCGAACGACGGGGTGTGCGGTTAGGAACATTTTTCCCCGCCTTAACAAAAAAAAAGGATTGTAGGAAATTACCTATGTGCATCTCAGTTTCACAGGAGTCCTATGCTAACGGTTTATAAAAGACTTGCAAGTGGTACGTGGGGTTGTTTTCGGCAGGTTAGGGTATTACGGTCTTACCCAAATGTAGGTTACCAGAAGTCAGAAGCATGTAGGTTTCCTTAACATGCCTTGGTCCGTCGATCAGTGATAACTGAACAAAACCTTCATGATAGAAAGTTAATTTGATTACATATTTGTATGATTTTCAGGTCGCATCAAGACAAGCAAATAAGACGATCATATTTGGAATATACTCGAAGAATCGAATGAAACCAGGAATAATATTTTTTTTTACTAGGTTTAGACAGAATCTACAATTTGTTGATATTTTTTGTTACATATTTCATCCCAGTGATGCGACAAAAACCTATCTCTACTGGACTCCTAAAGTTAGGTAGGGATGAAAATAAAAACGAAATATCGTATAACTGGTTTCATTTTAGCATAGACATCTGAAAGTATTTAAGTAGGTACATATTATATACATCATCTATATCTACTATTATAAAGCTGTAACAGAGCTATGTCTGTACATTTAAGATATTTGAGAAGTGTCTGAACACAAAACAATTTTTTTTAGATTTTTTGTCAGAACCTGAGATATAACCTACAAACTAGCTGTTAGCTGCGGCGGAACCGCGGGCATAGGCTAGTGATTCTATATTATGGTAATTTGTTTATGTAGCGTGAAGGAACGTAAAATTTTTATAAAAGAGTATTACTGGGTAATACGTTTCTTTTTTAGTGTGACGATAGATAAACGATAATTAGATATGTATCTATGATAGAACGATAATGTAATCATGTTCGCATATAAACATATTTAAAAAAAGCGATCAGGATAATACTATCCATCCATCCATCAGCCTTTCGACGTCCACTGTTGGACATAGGCCTCAATAGGCCTCCCCTAATTGGAGGTATAGTGTCGTAATCGCCACGCTTGGCAGGCGGTCGGCGATCGCAGTGATAATACTATAATACTCATTTATTATTATTGATGTCTGAAACGACATCTGCAATCTTACTTCACGTTCTAATTTTTAGCTGGATAAATTGTTGCTAGTAAACTTACTTACTTACTTATCATCACGCCATTTCCCTTGCGGGGTAGGCAGAGAGAACAGAGTGCCAAGAGGCTCTATTCTTGCATACATCTCTCGCTTCCTCAACATTCATAACTCTCTGCATACACGCTCGCCGGCTTCGGAGACTCTTGACTTCACCTTCCTTCAATACATGACCAGTTTGGTCTAGGTAGGTAAGTCTCGGTCTCCCCCTGTACCTACATCCTTCCACTTTCGCATTGTATATCTTCTTAGCCAGTCGCTCGTCTGGCATTCTTTCCACATGTCCGAACCATCAGAGCATTCCCTTTCGCATCTTTAGACCAATACTCTCTTTCATATCTACTCGCTCTCTTACATCATTGTTACGAATGCGGTCAGTCAGCTTCACTCCACAGATTCTCCGCAGAGTTCGCATTTCGACCGCATTAATTTTACTCTCATGCTCCTTTTTACATACACAACTCTCGCTTCCATATAATAACGTTGGGACAAGCACTGCGTTGTGTATTGCGACACGTGCCTTCTGGTTGAGGTGGTGGCTGCCGAGAAGTTGTCCCAATGCTCCGTTCACTCTTTTTCCCGCATTCACTCTTCTCTCTATATCAGTGGTGTACCTTCCATCCCAACTGAATCCATATCCAAGATATACAAATTCATCCACTTGTTCTACCACACCATTTCCTATTGCTACTCTAACATCTGTTCTGGCTTCTTCTCTTTGAAAAACCATTACTTTGGTTTTGCTTACATTCATACGTAGGCCCTTTTCCTTACAATCTTCTGCCATTACGTCGACTAGGGTTTGCAGGTCAGTCGCAGACTGCGCTAATAGGACCGCATCGTCTGCATATAACAGAGAGTTAACCACTGAGTCGCCCATCCGAACTCCCACATTCATTTCATTCAACCTTTGTAGATATTTATCCAGTTATATGATAAACAGTCTGGCTGATAGAACGCAGCCCTGTTTAACGCCGATATTGACATCAAACAAAAGACTGCACCGTTTGTAGCAGTCTACCGTTAATAGCGTACTCCGGCAAAATGTCCCAAAGTTCCTTTCGTACAACAGTGTCAAATGCTTTCTCCAAATCCACAAAACTGCAGAAAACCCTCTGGCCTACAGCCAGATGCTTCTCCACAATGTTGCGCAGAGAAAACACTTGATCCATGTATACCCTTCCACACCTGAAACCTCCTTGTGCCTCACACAAAAATTCATCAGACACCATCCTCATTCTCCTTTCAATAATCTTACCATACACTTTGGCTGCCAAACTGGTCAAGCTTATGGCTCTGTAGTTTGCTAGTCAGGAAGGATTCCCAGACACATGAGCCTCCAAGCTTGATCATCTCAGCAGACACCATATCAATAACCGCTGCCTTACCATTTTTCAAACTTCTAATCGCCCATTAAACACAAAGTGAAAAATGTGAAATCGAAATTAACAGTCACGAGCAGGATTTGAACCTGCATCTCCTGGATACCGTCCAGATGCTTTGCCAATTTTTGCAACATTTTTCACTTTATGTTTAATGTATAGTGCTAAGCATGTCAAATGCTAAAAATATATATAAAAATATCTAAATATTTCTAATCGCCCATTCAACTTCATCCATACTAATGTCATCAGAGGATGCCGGTACCGAATGCTGATCTGTTAGACCACATGTGGCACCATCATCATGAACATCCGCTTACATATCTCCAAAATATCCACTCCATCGGCTTAACACATCTTGTGTTTGCGTAAGATTGTCTCCATCTTTAGACCTTATTTTATTCATTCTGAAATGCTAGTAAACTTGAGCGTAGGTAATATTGTAAGAATACGAAGGTAAGTAAATAAATTATTAGGGATACGATACTTAATGACAAAATAATATAAGAATTTTTTTATTTTAATAAATAAAAATGCATCGCTAAATGTATTGCCATAGTACCTAATACCTATGGCTAAGCGCTTACTTACTCGTATCTACGCGGACGAAGTGGCCGTACTGTTTACCCGCTGGTTTCGTGATATGGCATGTACTATGCAAATCAGAAATGATTATTTTACTTATTTACACAAATAAAAATCATTATACGGAATTAATCACCTTTACCTAGTTTGTTTTTTACCACCATATTCTAACCCAGAAGCTTATGAATGTTTATAGCTACTGATTTTCGTAAATATACCCTCTGAATGTTTTCTTTCTTCAAAAATGCACGTGCATCCAAGTGCAATCATCCATTCATCCATCAGCCTTTCAACGTCCACTGCTGGACATAGGCTTCCCCAAGAGAACGCCACAACGAGCGGTCCCGTCATAGGGGATAATGCCGTAATCGCTTGGCAGGCGGGTTGGCGATCGCAGTAGATGTTGTTAATACTCGAGGGAGTCCAAGTGCAATATTTTCCTATACAGAAAAATTCTCAGTAGCAGCCCAGAGTTTGGAAATGTGCCCGGTAGACGGCAATAGGCTCGCCCCCTATTACTCGAACCGTGGGTGTGTATAATACACCTCTGCCTACCCATTCGGGGATACAGGCATGAGACTATGTTATGTTATGCATCCAAGTGCTACAAGTGGATCATGTCGTGAAGAAAAAATATGCGAACGTGATAGTCGCTGAAAATTCTAAATAGGAAGCTGGTGACCCTGCGGTGTTGATGACACATAAACATCTGTTCACATTATACTTCAAACCTACATATTTGTACTTTTTCCCGCCACGTCTTGCCGGTAACAAGTTCTATGTACTTATGCATGTGGAGAGGCGTCGTAGTGTACCATGGGACAGACGGTAGGTGAAGACGATGGCTTCATGAGCGATGTTTAATATAGTTGATTTACTCGCTGGTAATCGATAAAAACCTCTTGCAGACGCCATGATTTTCGGCGCTACTTATTCAACAACGGAAGATCCTTTTTAATACATACTAGTATTAAAAAATAAATACTAGTATTATACAATTAAATTCATACGAAGATTTTAAAAATATCAATTAATTTCATGTACCTATATTTTTTAAAAGTCCGTGTGTCGCCCATTTGGCCGCTGGTTTTCTTGTCCGCACTTTAGGTAGGTAAGTTGTAGCGTGATTATATCTTTCTCAATGAACAGGCTATAAACTTCAACAAGATTTTTTTCAAATGAAGTCTGCAACTCCTAAGATTAGCTCGTACAACCAAACAAAAAGAAACTGAATAGTTTGATAGTACCTATATGTATCTATACCATGTAAGTATAATATAGTAACTTTTAAAGATTCGCGATTTGTACACATAATTAAAGTATCATAAAGGGGTCTTTTTTCGCGTATAAATTAGGTCAAAGCAGTCGCGGTCGCGGCGTGTCCCGTGACCAAGACTTTTTTATTATTTTTTTATTTTAGGAAGGCAAAAATGTCCTACCGCACAGCCCGCCGCCCGGGGAGGCAACGAGGTAGTGTGGGGCTCTCACCAACTAAAAACCCACCGTGCGCCCTCGCCCGCCCTTACTACGGCGGATCACGGGTACCGCGTCGTATCGACCGCGATCCACAGGCGGCAGCCCTTTCGGCCACCTTCTCTTCGGCGACGCCCCACGCACGTGGGCGTCACACCTTCGCGGTAGGCTTCCGTGGACAGCAGGGCAATCCCCGACCCCACCGTCCGCAGCCTCGGCGCATCAGGCGCAGATAAGCGCGCCCACGCCGCACCGCGCGCTGGCGGCGAATTGGGTCCGTGAAGGAAGATTCCTCCCGGGCCCTCTCCGCCGCCTCCTTCCGCGAGATGACAGCCTCGCAGAAGGCGGTGACCGCGGTCCAGGTCCTGTCACTGCCAATCATCGCCCGCGCAACGGCCGGCAGCGACAGGTCCACGCCTATGACTGCAGCGAGTTCCCGGCGCTGCTCATCCCAAGCTGGGTACGACTCGAGCGTGTGCTGCGCCGAGTCCTCGCTACAGTCGCAGTGGTGACAGTCGGGGGTCGTCTCCTTCCTAGCGATCGTGTACAGGTATTTGCCGAAGCAACCATGCCCCGATAAAACCTGCACCAACCGGAAGGTACCCCGTGCTGCCGCCCTGCCCATTCATCTAAGATCGGCCGGAGTGCCCTTACGGTCCAGAGATCCCGTGACCAAGACTGCTGCAACGCGATTGAAACGTCGGGCTAAAGGTAATTACAAACCTGTTTTAATTATAAGTACACGAAAAAAGACCCTATCTCTTAAAAAGACCCTGTCTATGTTACTTTAAATAAGTATAATATATAGGCATTTAGATGACTTAATTGTTATTGCGACTTATAAGAATTATGATCTTCGCAGCGTAATTTGATTTTGGTGGTTAATTGTCTGCATCACAGCGTAGGTATACTGGCAGCTGAGTAATGCTGTGACAAAGTAATTGGTGTTGCAATGTTATCAGTGACGGTGAATTATTATTGTGCGTCATTTGCACATACGTGCCGACGTGCAAGTAGATACGGTGATGTTACGCAGCCGTGTAATTGACCCAGAGAGGAGAAAATTTTGACTAAGGTCCCAAAATCTACCATTGGCTCTCTGGTCTAAACAATACCATTTTATTCGACCCTACATGAAAGATTGTTAGAACGCTAGACCAAATTTTAAGATATATGTGAGTTTATACATCTGGGGTGGTAATCATAGCTGGGGATCAATGTCATATACCACGAATTTATGTACTCTACAATGCACAGTTCACGATGTTTATCCATCGCTTTCAGAAGAAGCGAGGAAACTTTAGAAGGCTTTAGAAAAGGCTTTTTTTATTGCTTAAATGGCCGAGGAGCCACGGCCCACCTGATGGTAAGTGGCAACTGTGGCTCATGGAATCAACTATACCGAGAGTATAGTCAAGCCACTGCCCACCATTTCATTTCTCAGATGTGAAATTAAAGAATAAACGGCTATCTTCTGCTACAGCCAAAACACACTGACGTGCTTCATGACCGGTCACACAGGAGGCGGTGGTCCCAACCCGTTCGGGCTCGATAGCAAGTGAGTACTCTCACTTAGTACTCAGCCTTACCACCAATAATGCAATGGGTGATAATTGCTTACTTCCCTTAGTCGCCTTATACGACACCCGCGGGAAAGGATGGGGTGGTGTATTGTATTCTTAGTCCGTCACCACACGTTCAACGGTCGGCTTTGTTCGGAATAAAGCCTTTGCCAATTCGTCAGGCCTGCGTGGGATGCAAACATTGCAAAGAAAACCTTGATGTTTCCCACCAATTTTCCTCCTGGAGGAGGCTTGTTTTTCTGTGGATCCTGTAGACTTGAAAAACACGTGGGTACTTACTTAAAATTTTAGTCAAGGAGTGGCGCTGTGTGATAAAACTTGCGACCCTCGGAATGACAATCTATTGATTCCCCATTGTACTACCGCTGCTTTAGAAATCGGCTCATGTAAGCCCAGGTAAGTGATGATTTGTAAATGTGCGGTAATTAGTTTTAAACTACGTCGGCACCTATTGAAGTAAAAAAACAGGAAAGCAATTCGAAATACCGTTGATTACGAAATTTCTGGTACCTATATGAACCGTATCTATAATGATTGCGTAGAATACGCCCCTTATATTGTTTCAAATGAGCTCTACCTATATCTAGCAAATCAGGGTATTAGATAAACGAAATTATTTGTCAACTATTTGCAGATGTACGGCGTACGTAATACAATTATGAAATCACGACGTTTCATTGACCATATGTATTGGTATAGTGTTGTGATATGAATTTCTTTCGCAGTTGTGTTGTTTTATAATTTAGTCGATTTTATGATAACTATGTAATGGCTTTATGATTTTACCACATCTTTGTTACTAACCATATTAGGTATATTTATTTAAGACACGAACTATGTAGGTACTAAAATGGCAATAGTTAATCATAAAATAATCCGTATCATATTCAATTTCATCCTGCGTGCCTAATAGGTACAAATTCACAATAGACGCGTTAGCGGGTATCGAAATATGCTGTATCTAATTATGTGAGACATATTGCGTACAATATGTATTTGTTGTTTATTTTTTTATGGGCAACACCTTGCACTAGGAAAAATCGTGTCGCCGAGATGTACAATTACAAACATACCTTCATAGACTAACGTCTGTTTTCAAGAGGGATAGGCGGAGACAATGGACTGCCATTTGTCATAAAACGGCCTTCCGCTGCTCCCTTTTCGTTGGAACAAAGTGACATCTATTTGTGGACACCTGACCTCCTCCGTACTTTGGAAGGCACGATAAGCAGTGGGTCCTGGCTGTCAAATGACATCCTGGCAAACGTTACAGGTTGTCAGTCCTAAAGTCGTCGGTTGTACTTAGTATCATAAACGGACCTTTTTCTCGTATAAATAAGGTCAAGTTTGTTGTCCCGTAACCACGATTGCTGCAACGCGGTTGAAACGTCGGGCTAAAGGTAGGTAGTTAAACTTGACCTAATTTATACGCGAAAAAGACCCGTTTATGTTATTTTTTTACGTACAAATTATTTGTGAATAAGGAAAAACAGATTTTTTAGTACGAGCGGGAATCGAACCCGCGTCTTTTCCAATCCGGGGAAGTGCTCTAAGCCACTGAGGTATCATACCGATCTTTCGATCATCCCAATCTCCTCATCACATTTATCTTTACGACCAACGCCATCTATCGGAATGCATTTACATGCATTAATACAACATAGTAAGTTTAATTTTGCAATTACAATTCATACTATTTGATGGCGCGATTTTTTAAACATTTTTGATCTATATTTTTTAGAATTTGACATGCTCCGCTACTTTTTTAAGTACAAATTATTTGTGAATAAGGAAAGAGATTTTTTTTAAAATCTCTTTTTCCTTATTCAAAACCGTTTATGTTACTTTAAATAAGGTCGTGGAGGTCAGACAGGAGTCGCTCCTTGTAAATTACTGGTGGATCATCTAAAACCGAAAAGATCGGAAGCCGATCTCAACAGAGTTTGGGATAAGACTACAGAAATGACGATTTATTGCACACATCTAGGCTTTTTTATTGCTTATGGTGGCAGATGAGCTGCGGTCTTCCGGATGATAAGTGGTAACCGCCGCTCATAGACTTAAGTAAGAGTAGGTAACTGTGACCACCGAGGGAATGTAACATAGTTTCAGTAGCCCGCCAATAAAGGCGGAGAGACGGCATACGGCGGGTTTCTTTAGTAGGTGAAGGCCTCACACTATCCTGTTCGTTGCCCCGAACGACGGGGTGTGCGGTTAGGAACATTTTTTCCCATTTTTTTCAACGAACGGCTACCTTGCGCTAGAACCAAAACACACCGAGAAACTTTATAGCCAGTCACACGAGAGATGGTGGTAAGTACCGACCCGCTCTGGTTTGACGACAAGTGAGTGCTAACAATGTGTGATAATTGCTTACTTCTGTTAGTCCTCGTACGATATCATCGGTAAAGAATGAAATGCTGAGAGTCCGTTTGTCCTCAAAATAGTTTTCATCAGTGATTATTAGGTACCTATAACTCTAAAACAATAAATTTAGATAACAATGATTCAAATTTCAATTATGAATAAAAATTATATCTTAGATATAAATGTCTACCACGACCGCGGTTACAGATGTCGGTCTTTCATAAAAGATTTTAATCACTTTGACAAAATGACGGGTCTAATTCGTTAATCACTCGTGAAGTGAATTTTGAGTTTTAAGCTTAGAATAATAACGCTTGTAATCGATTCAATTGGCTCCGTATAGACTCTGTATTTAACATACCCTATCAAAAACAATCCAGCGGTGTTAAATCACATGATCGTGCTGGCCACTGAACAGCTGAATTTCGTGAAATTATGCAGAAATTTATATCTGGAAAGGTTTGCAATAAATTCAGTCTTTCAGTAGCGGTGTGACTTGTGGTACCGTACTAAAATAATGTAACATAGTCGTGGTGGACATTTATCAGATATAATTTTTCATTAATAATTGCCAATACTTTTTTTAATACAATAACAATTTGAATCATAGTCATCTAAATTTATTGTTTTATTTAGATTTACAAAACAAAGTTCTTGTTTACCTTCTCATATCCTCTCATGAAGAAGAAAGAAAACTCTTTATCTCGTATTCCTTTTCCTGGGGTTCGCTACGCACAGATACTTTAAATCATGGGTCGGCAACCTTTTGGCTGCCAGCGGCCACAGGGGGGCTATATAAAGGAAAGCGAGCCGCATTTGTCATATTATTTAAAATTTAAAGACATTTTATTGAGAGAAATGACGAAAAATAAAAAAAGAACATAATACAAATTAAAAAAAATACACATTTAACTTTATGCTCGGTATCATAATGGCGTTTCATGTTATACTCTTTTTGTATAGCAAGGGTTTTTTGGCATATTAAACAGTTTCCCATTATAATTAAGTACTATAATTATTTACTTATTATTATTATTTAATTAGGTACATAAATGAAAATGCTAAAAAATAAATTACCGGGCCGCAAGAGGGTAGCTCGCGGGCCACGGGTTGCCGACCGCTGCTTTAAATATTCGGCGTCTATATCGATGGGAATCCTATCGTGTGTCCGTGATTTATGTAAACGTTGATATCGGCTCGAATTAATGGAAAATCAAATCGAAGCTTTTGTTAAAAAAATATTATGGAGTAGTTGTTTGAATTATAGAGATAATTAGACTAGAAAATTGAATATATCTGTCTAAATAATACTTACTTATCACATCACGCCATCTCTCTTGCGATAGGCAGAGAGAACATAGTGCCAAGAGGCTCTATTCTTGGATAAATCTCTCGCTTCCTCAACATTCTCTTCATACACTCTCGCCGGTTTCGGAGAACTTTCCTTCAATACCAAATCGGTCTAAATAATATGATAGCTTTTATTATGTATATCTATTCTCTACAAAAGATCTAGAAAACAGTAGGTAAGTACACTGCTTTAAGTTTAGTGCTTTCTTTCTTTCTTTTTTTTCTCAATTCGTCAATTTCTACTAGCATATTTCCAGTTCCCAAGTGCTTTTTCAGTTAAAACGTCCGGCCTTTTAAAATTGAGGAACCAGTGAACAATTATTACCAGTATTTTACATATAATGCGTTTTTTTGTTAAGGCGGTAAAAAATGTACCCAATCGCACACCCCGTCATTCGAGGCAACAAACAGGGTAGTGTGCCTCGTCCACTAAATAAACCTGCCGTGTGCCGTCTCCGCCTGTACCTACTGGCGGGCCACTGTAACTGGAAGATATTACTACAATGATAGAATTATCCAATTTTGTATTCTTTTTTTTACAACTTTGATTGAGATCTGCCTTTACATATTAAAATGGACACCTGGATATTATATTCCCATTGTACATTAACGTAATAAGTTTAAAAATAGTTTTTGTTGGGGAAATAAATAACAATTAAAACAACACTATAATTTGGGAACGGAATCGTTTATTGAACTCATCTGTAATAGTACGTAATTAAATTATACTGTACTCTACACATTTTGTACTCTTCAAGTACCTACCTACCTCAAGTATTCCTAACTCTTAGGTTATAATGTACTGACAAACGCACCCAATACCAACGAATTTCCACGTTTATTAATTACACTTAAAATTTTCGAATTGTGCTCCAAATATCAATTGTAGCTACCAATCACAGTACTTTTGGATCCTACGATTAAGAAATACATGGATTATTAATTTTCCACTATGTAATTGATACTATGAAAATGTTATGATACTACCTAATGTATGACAGGGCTTTATAGATTGGTCGATTGAAAAAAAAAAGATTTATTTTAACAATTAGAATTTACTTTGAAGAAATATACAAATAACTTTTTGGTATAATACAAACACTGGTATTACCATAATTATAGAAATTCCATGAGCGCTTTAGCCCAAATGTAAATAGATATATAGAGAATAAATGCGAATTAAACTGTAAAATATTAATTAAATAGGTAGATTGTAATATTTATGTTTTTGTTAATGATTGTCTGCTTGTATCCAGTGTCTGTATGTAGGTATAACTAAGGACGTCTCTTAAATTTCAAATAATTACTTCGTAGCCATTAGTAGCTTATACTAAATAAGTTAATATTTTAGATAATATGTATCGATCAAGTCGTCGTTTCGTTTACTAGTATTAATAATAGGTATAAATCTTCCTTTATTGTCTTCATTCTTCATCGTTAAAAAAAAGCTGGGTATGAAATGATTGATAATAAAAATAACAGATAGTGTCGCAGCTTAACAAGTGGCGGCAAAAACGTTTCGTTCAAAATCGCTTTGGTTCGTATAATTAAAATAACAATAATAATATTTAATTATAGTGTACATAAGTTCTGAGGTTCATAACCGTCCAATAATAATAATTTTACAGATAACAGCAAGACGCTATAGTTGTTATGATAAAAATAATAACCGGACGGTAAAAAGTTTGAGGGAATTTCCATCTATTTTTGTTAAAATCACTTTTTGGGGCGTAGTGTGGTGATTTCAGCTGCAGTTTCGAGATCGATAAGGAATTTTCGTCAAATATACCGTCATCGTTTGTTATTTTTGTCAAACATTAAAACATAGTGTATCTGTAGCCTTATAAAATAATAATAATTCTTGATATGTATCTAAGTATACACAAAAAGATCGACAGTACGCAAATAATACAAAATAAATAAGCATATCGATGACATCATTATAATTATATACACACACTTAACATATTTTAGTACCCTTCGATTTTAATGGATCTCTATAAATGATTATTCCGTTGTTATAGATGACTACTACTTTTTAACCGTTAAGTAATTACTAAATCGATAATCAGTTGTAATCGATATTTACATAAGTACCTATTACCTATTTTGATTATTATGCTGCGGTAGTATAATTCGATTTCTGCATTTCTTGTCACATTTGTGCGAAAGACATGGCAACAGGAATCGATTCACACGACCGACGACATTTATTTGACATGAGAACATTCTCAGGTAGACAGAACTCCACCTATTCACAACGTTAATGCTTCATTTGGTTAGAAAGGAATCCATTTAAATGTATATGAAAATAAGTGGGACTTACAGTATATACAAAAATATCACATTACTTCGAGGCCGCAGCTTTCAATCACTTAGTTTATAAATTATTTCGTCTTCTTACCTAAGTTGTCGGTCGTTGGTATGAAGCATAAGCAAGATATCGCAAGAAGTAATCGATTCAGAAGAAAATATTATTCTTTATAGCTGTCTCCTCTCACGGGGCGCAGTATAAGCGCAAATCACTCAATAATTCAGACGACCCATGCGATAAAAATCTGTAGTGTTATTATTGGACAATATTCGTGTATGAACTAAAAATATTAACGATTATACATATAATCGCACGGAGGCTTAGTCTTCCATACCATCAATGTATTATATGTATGTATATCTAGGAAGAAATTTAAAAGACTAGTCTCACAGACCTAGTTCATTCAAAGTGAGACTACGCAAACGTAAACCACAAGATTTAGTTCCAAGCAGAATAAAGTCGAAAAAGCTGCAGCTCGGCGCCGGCGGTTCACGCCGTTTCGAGAACGCGCGTCAGAAAACCTTACCGGACATCCGGCTTGAATCGTCACCCACCGCGGACCATCACAAACGAGCGACATAGAAAAATATATTAACGATCTGGGACGCTTTTATTGCTAATTTAGGTACAGTCTTTAGATGCATCCGGGGAGGATCCACCGGAGAGGTCGTCGAGGAAGTCGAAGGTGGCGACGGCGGCGCGCTCGCGCTCGCCGTAGCGCACGAAGAAGCCGTCGCGCCCGAGCACGGAGGGGCGGCGCGGCGCCGCGGCCGCGCCCGCGCCGCGCAGCGCCGCCGGCCCGCGCACGCGCAGCGCGGCCGCTGCGGCAACACGCGAGTTACGCCACCGTACGTCGCCTACTCTCTACAAGCGAGCGCCCTCTGGACGAGACAACACGCGTGAGCTCCGGCCCACGCGCCTCGCTCGCACACACACGCGCCCGCGCCCAAGCGACGCATGCGTCCTATCGCTCCCAATCCTAGGTTTATCGATATGAACGTTGTCACCGCACTATTGGTATTCAAGAGTCCAATCACACCGACATCGACGATGTCGTAATTCAATTTTTAGATAAATAGATAATTTTTTATGATTTATGTTTTAGACATACTGGGTATGGTAACATAAATTCCAGGTACTTCGTAGGAAGCGATATGACGCTTGGTCAGGTGACATCTACTCTGAATGAGGCGAGAGAGTGAGATGGTGCGTGCGAGTGAGAGCGGAAACGTGTGACTTGGCGGGACGAGTGACCGACAGACCATATGAAATGATATTACACAAATCCGTCCGCACAGATCTGTGAACACTTCTAAAAAAAACATCTCAATAAAAATATAGAGTAGAGTAGGTAGGTACTATTTGTATTCTACATGAAAACTTTTGTTGCTGTTTCGATAAAATATATTCTGATACCGATTTTTAGTCTACAGTATTGCGTATTAGAGATCTGTGCGAACTAGGTAAAACGTTAAATGTCATTTCATTCAAAGAAAATAGACACATAGAAAAGCGACATTTAATGCTTTACATAAAAAATGCAAAACCACATTACTTGATTAGGCATTTACGTTTTCAAATATAGCAAATGGAACTAATATCTATTAAAAAATAAAATTAAATTTAGGTGTTAATTACAAATTATCTAATCCAACTGAACATTAAACAATATAAGTGTGCCTCTTAGAAAGTGCATAGCACCAATCATTACGCATTGCATTAATTAAAAAAATGCACTTGGTTATATTTTCATTAGATGTCTGTCGAGCGGAATACTTTTTTTTTATTTAGGCGGGGTCGCGCGAAATATCTACCTATTCTGTTTCTGCCATACAAAAGTTAGACACCACACGTTTGCACTAAATTTCAAGTGCTCAGGACTTGTCCTGTAGTTCATATTTTGATAATCCCACAGGAACTTAATATTTTACGGGATTCTTTATTTCTAGCCCTGTCTTTTCTGAGTTTTGGACTACTTAGTTAGATGTATGTAAAATTTGATAATGACCTTTCTAGCTGTTACGGCGTGACAGCTTAACAAACAAACGCACTTTCGCGTTTTTAATATTTAGGGTTAGCATAGCAGTCATTTAAGACTTCTTCAATATTAAAATAATAAATCTAAAATATTTCAAATATATTTTAAGTAATTTTTAACTTTTGGATTTTCATAATTTTGGTCGTTATTTACTTTTGGGAGGCAGATTTATATTGTTCTAATTTTAACAATTTAACGCTATGTAACGGTTGATGCTAAGGTATACATTTAATATAAGGAACATATTTATTAAACACAAACTGAAAAATGTGAAATCGAAAATTTTGTGTTTAATGCATATGCCTAAAGCATGTCAAATGCTAAAAAAGTATATAAAAATATCTAGAAGAAAAGTATATAGAAAGGAACATATTTAATTACACTAAACTTAAAAAATGATGTGAAATCAATAAAAATACCGATTGTAAACTACAATTACATAACGTTAATATATTTAAGTAATTTCTGATTAGAATTAATTTTATGAAAACATTTTATTTGAGGGCAGGATTTAACAAAATGTTGCCATAAACCGATATAAGTGTTTTTTTTTTAGTTTTTTAATCACGTATTTATTTGTTGCTATGAGTGGCAGACCAAGAAGATGCATCACTATTCTGAGCAATAATACAATCGAAAGTGAATGAAGATGTTTCAAGGCTGCTTAAAAAGTGATGGAGGCCAAATCTTGAGTGGGATTTAAAATTGTTTTACAGATCCGTATTAATGTTGATTGCAAATTTAGTGAATTATGTTCCCCAATTAATAGAAAAGGCCTGAATTGTATATTGTCGGCGTAGCATACTCAACTCAAATTTACTTTTTGGGAAATGTCCATGATTTAGTGTTATTTTTTTCAATTGGCAGGCGTAATGGGGGGCAAATTTAGTGCTGGTAGTTCAGTTCCTTTTATAAACACCTACGCCACAAATTTGAATAAATAACAATAAATAACATCTTCCAATCTACTAAATTTGATTTAGGTTTTACTTTTTACTTCCACTTACACTGACGATATCCAGTTTATGTGACAGAATACAACTTTTTAAGAGACTTGGCCTACATGCATAGAATAAGTATATTTACTCTTACGAAATAAAACTATAAATTGGATTTTATCGCATTTATTAGCTTTTCAGGTCTGTCTAAAGAAATTAATTGAATCTATTCGGTATTAAAAACCTATTAAACGCGATAAAATCAGCAAAAAATAAATTTATTTTACATTGTAACGAATAATTTTTCAATTATCAGATAAACTTATTAATAGGATAAAATATCCGCAACAAAAGCTGCATAAATAAAATAATTCAATTAAGTATTTCATTCTAGTCAGATATACTAATATTTTTTAATATCATAATATATATCATAATATATCATATATATAATCATTATCTGATCGTTGAAAAATCACATAGAAATCAGAAAATATAATGAGTATTACCAGTTTTCTGTCTCCGGGATCTGTGCAGTCGATGTAGCCGCGAATATGGGAGGGGTGGCTCCGCGGGGGAAGAGCCGCAGGAAGAGGGGGAAGAATCACTGGACGCCAACATCACGTCCAGTAGATTAGCACGAGCCTGGAATTAAACTGGTTCGCTTAAGGAAGTAAAATACGTAAGGAATCTTTTTTGTAATCCGTGTGAGGGTCTCGGTCCGGTATGATATAATCGAAAGGCTCCTGCTAGATTCCACATCGGGTCAGAAAGTAGCAAGAGTGCTGTTCTTAATACCAACGACCCTCGGACACAGATTACCTTCTAATAACTAGATATCCAATAAATATTTGTTCGAAATTAAATTCACCAAATTAGGGGCATGCGGGCTGGTGGAGTACGAAACAGACACGCTGTGACATACTTGAATTCAGCCATCAGCGTCACCCAAGACACTAAGAAGGAATGTGTTATCGAAACTCGCAGTCCCGTACAATTGTCACGCCGCCGACGGCTAAATTGGCAGAGAATCTGGGACGGTATTCCAGGAGATGCATTTTTTAAAGCTATTTACTCCTTATTAACCAGTATAATTTTTCATCAAGTTACCTGAGAAATGTTTATGTTTTGTTTTTAACTTCTTTGTAATAACTAGATGTTTTAACCGACTTTACAAATCATTTTAATAGCACAGGACGCTCTCTGATCTTATGTGAATTACATTTTTGCCACAAAATAGCTGTTAAAATTGCACAAATATCGCACATATCTATAGTTCACAGACATGGTCAACTCTATTGTGATTGTTGGCATAGTTTTAAATGCGAGCTGAACACATAGTTGTGTTAAGCGTATCGCCTGCCCAGCAGATATCGCTAAAATCTATTAGGCGGGTAAAATCTGTGCTTGGAGAGCACGTAATAGCGCAGAATTATCTATACATTCTATGCATCTAAATTCTTTTATTTCAGGGTGTCGCTTCTGCACCACTGAAGGAATGTAATATGGTTCCGGTGGCCCACCAATAAAGGTGGAGAGACGGCACATGGCGGGTTTCTATAGTGGATGAGGGCCCCACACTACCCTGTCGTTGCCCCGAACGACGGGGTGTGCGGTTAGGAACAATTTTTCCCGCCTTAACACAAAAAAAATGGTGTCGCTTCTGCACCTGATCAACCGGTGGTATTGGGTCATGACGGAATAATGACGGAATAAAGAGTCCGTTGAGACTGATCCATGGCCAAAATAAACTGTTACAACATGGCTATACCATGGCTGTAAATAAGAAACTGACCTTAGGGTCACTGAAGTCGATATCTTTCTCTACATGCACCCAGCCCGTTGGCGCCCAAAGTGCAGCGTCTTTATGGGGGTGGCTGGTCTCGTCTGTCTTCAGGTCGCCACTGGATACTGGAGTCTCACTTTGGCGGATCATCCTTCCAAAACAGGTAAATTATGCTTAAATTTTTTTGCTACATTAATAAAAAATGTTTTTGATATGTAGTTAACATATATATAACCTGAAAGTATCCATATTAAATTCACGAACCTCCAAAACAATCAAAATAGTCTCTAACAGGACGCTATGTAAGATGCACAGTATTTCTAAGGAATGTACAATATAAAATACTAGTAGACCCGTGCCGAGTTCCGCATCCATTAAAGGACCTAAAATTTGAGAAGCGGTATATTTTTAGACCGTGGCTCTATTTTTAGTCACAGCTGGCGACAGATTTTTAACACGAGGCTTTAAAATGAGAGTTAATCATGAAATTTGATAAAGGAATAAGGAAGATCACGTGGACCGATAGTAACACAGGCTAGAGAAATCTAATATATAAAATTCTCGTGTCACAGTTTTTGTCGCCATTCTCCTCCGAAACGGTTTGCCTGATTCTTATTAAATTTTGTGTGTATATTCAGTAGGTCTGAGAATAGCATGTAAACTATTTTTCATACCCCTAAGTGGTAAGAGTAGAGCACTCTTATCACAAAAATTTTATTTTTTAGTTTTTGGTTAATATTTATTTTATTTTTTTACGATTCGACATTAATAAATACATACGAGTACATCCCTAAACTTTCACCCTTCTACTGCCAACCCCTATTTTTTAATAGCGATATTAGTATTGTTATTTTTATAATCCGTCATCGTTCACAGCGCTCCATGCCTCTTTCATTAATATACCACACCCTCACACACTTACAATAAGTTAGTTATTTTTTTCTACGCTAGAAATTCCAAAATTCTCTAGAAATAATTTAAATTAAACACATAGTGAAAAATGTGAAATCGAAAATAACAGTCACGAGCAGGATTTGAACCTGCATCTCCTTTCACTCTGAATTGGCAAAGCATCTGGACGGTATCCAGGAGCTCGTGCTCGTGACTGTTATTTTCGATTTCACATTTTTCACTTTGTGTTTCATGTGTAGTGCTAAGCATGTAAAATGCTAAAAATATCTAAATAATGTAAATGGTAAAACAACGTTTGCAGGGTCAGCTAGTAATATATAAGATTTATGTGTCAAAATAAAACATAGTAAAAAAAAAAGTATCTTCGTTTGGTTTATACAGTTTTCGTTTGTCTACATCTTAAACAGATTGTAAACGTATAACGTGCGTGACTCTGTTATAAAGACCAATTTTAAATTTGAATAAAGACCATAGGTAATGGCCAAACTGAAACTTCAAAGCAGCCAGCATTTAATTTAAAAAAATCATTCTTGGTGCCGCCATCTGATAGCAAAAAGATAAAATCCATCCTTACAAAATAATATTATCGCTATTAATCAACTTAGTCGATATACTTAACTATTTCATTGCATCGTATAAATCAATATAAAAGAAGTGTTAAACTGATTTAGTAGTGATACACACATGTATTTCACATTGACTAAGGCGCTAATTACAAAAACGAAATTAGTTATATAAACAGTACCTAAATCATCATTTATGGCATCAAGAATAGCTCCACCCCGTCTCTTCCTATGGGAGTCGTAAAAGCCGACTAAGGGATTACCGGGGGACCGGGCAGCAGCGTTCCCCTGTGTACTAAAAACATCTACTGCGATCGCCAACCCGCCTGCCAATCGTGGCGATTATGGCAATACCCCCCATAGGGGAGGCCTATATCCAGCAGTGGACGATCAAAGGCTGATGGATGGATAGATGGATGAAATCATCATTCAATATATTCGTGGCTGTAGTGTTATGTTTCTCATTCCACAATAATAAAATACAATGGACCTTAGCCTTTTTTATGGTCGCCTGATAACCGAATTTATGAAATTATTGTGGGAAATATCGTAAATGTATTATGTTTTCAAAGACAATAAAAAATTCAACCGACTATATTTTAACCGCGTGAAAAATACAAAAATATTAAATTAATGATAATCACCTGTTGAGTTCTTCAATAACATCTTTGGAAGTGGCAGCCTCGTGAAAGCTCAGTTTATGCTCCTGTTTCACTATGAGTGGCTCAGGGATCGATGACACTGTCGCTTGACCTGGCCGTCTCTCAACAACAGGAATCTTCGACTTATTTCTGATCGGTGAAGACGGAGGACGCTTTCCTCCTAGGAGCATAGGAATCCGGCTTCGCTCACGTAACCTTTCTTTTGGCGAATCGCTCTTATTACTTACTATCACAGTTTCAGCAGTTGACGTACTTGTCGTATTAGACTCAGTCATTTGTGGAGAGCCCGTTTCAGGAGAGGATCCTTCTTCTTCTTCAGGAACAGTGACAAGAGCTCCAGTACTCCTCCGACAGGCTGTCAATACTTCTTCGACTAGTGATATTTCAGATTCGGGCGCAGGATATGTAAAACTAGTCGATTTCATTAAATTTGCTTCTATTTCCTTTTCTATAGGTACTTGTTTGTTGAGTATAATATTCACCGAATTTTCTTTGAGAGCAGAATTGTATTCTAAAGTTTGATCTACGTCTCTTGGCCTATCTTCTTCTATCTCAGGAGGCTGGTCTTCGGCTTCAAGAGCAATACTAACGTCTATGCTTTTATTAAATTCATTCTTTCTTTGAACTTTTATAAGATGATGTTCGTCTATTTCATTTTCTGCGTTTTCCACCCCCGAAAATTCATCGAAAAAGTCCTCTGATTCCACGTAGGGTTCCTCGCGTTCAATGAATCTTGGTGTAGATCTTGGCTCGGATACATTATCACAGAAAGGGACCTTCAGGCGGTCGCCGTGTTGGACGTCACATGAGTCGTTTTCAGAAAAGCTGCCAAAGGAATCAGGTCGCTGTCTATCATCAGACAACTCACTGCGAGGGCCAACAGAGTCATCATCGAAATCTGCTGTCGCGTAAGGTGGAGGTAGTTCTCGGATCTCTGATAGAGGTCGCGATGACATTGAATCTGATTCTTCCCTATCTCTGCAATATTTTTGTTGTTCAGCAATAAAATGGAGGACATTTTGCAAAGCTTGTTCTCTGTCTTGCAGAGCCATAGCCTGGACGTCATGTATTCTCAGGTGACTGCTGGTATCCTGTGCAGGAATACCTCTGGACGAATTTGATGCTAAGCTCTTAGTACTTTCATATTTCACTAGCCGATAAAAATCTCTTGTAAAGTCTAGACCAACATTGGCACAGTCACCATCCTCACTCAATGCTGTACTGGATCGCTTGTCAGGCACATCTGAAGCGCTAGACCAAGAACCTCCGGGGGAATGTGTTCCCGTACAGTCCCATCTTTTTTCTGAGGTATCTGCATCATCAGCTACTCTGCATTCGTCAATTTCTATAGTCGCGAAACCACAGTCATTCCATAAACAATCACCCACATCTTCTTCTAATTCTAATGCATCGTCTTCGCGAATGCTTGGTAAAGTGGATAAAGATATTTGTCCAGGCGTAGTTATTTCACCAAAAGGGGACTGTCTGTCCCTGAGATCTTCACATGATAATGATAAGCTCCAGTCTTCTAATTCCGCTCTGTCGTATTCTAAATCAGCGAGATCTCTATGCCTTTGTTGTAGAGCCGACCTTGCATCATCAAGTTCAAGCCAATGTTGAACATAATCAGCATCGTATTGTGAACCGTCATTACGATCTTCTAGTGTACTTCCCCATGAAACTCTTTCAGAGCTTGTTGTAGAAGCAATCGTTGGCCTCCTGAGCGGTCGTTCAGGTGCTGGTTTTAGATCTAGGACTAAAACACCCGAGCTAGGTGTAGGGCTATCTAGGCAACTGGTTGGGCAAGTTGTTCCGGCAATTAATTTAAGACAAAGATGAGAGTCTGAAAAGCTGCGCACTACATGTTGAAAAGGAAGCACTGGTCTCGATGGCGGATAGCTGCCTCTGACTCCAGCAAACGCAACCCCTATAGGGAGATAGATATAGTCTGCTTCTGTAACAAGTAACCTAGCGTGTCTGCGAGATTCTCTAGGGTTAATGGAAACTATGGTTTGGTTGTCAGTTTCATCTGAAGCTTCATTAAGGTCGGGTAATGCTCTATCAGCTGCGTGGTCACTCTGTCGCGAAGCGTCTGCTTGAACATCACTGGACATGGTGGAGTACCCTTCGTCTTTGGCGCCGCTTTCTGGAGACTCTGCACCAGCCTCACACGCTTCGCCGCTTTCTTCTTCCGTTCCCTTTACTTCACTCTCCCCTGAAATTTTAAAACATGATTTTTTTTAAAGTTTGGTTAAAGGCCAGGTCTGGTATTTTACCGTTTATGGCGGTTACAACCGTATTGTAGTAAAAATGTAAATTCTGATATATGTTTTTGTTAATACCGAATAATAAATGCTTGAAATAGCGATTAATTCACATAATCAATTTAGTAATTTTGGAAGCAAGGTACGAAAAAGAATGAAGTTTTAGTACAGTAAAAATAATCGTAAGTGCTTGCGTAATAATTAAGTTAGATCACGTTATTTGTGGATAACAAACCTCTGATGGGTTCAGTACAAGGTTGAGGCATGTTGAGGCTTAACGTAGCGGGGCGTGCAGGCGCCGCCCACAAAGTCGGGTCTACCGCTGACAACGCTCGAGCCAGATTAGCTGGTGTCACCTCAAGACCCTAAAATATTATCAGAAAAACGGTGTTAATGTGTGAGCATGCTCTCCCACCTGAATAGGCGATTAAAAATGTTTGAGTTTGAATTTTTTTTAAAATGTCATCACCCCGGGTTAAGGAATAAAACTTGTATCGTGGGGGACTTTACAAAGTCGGTATCTAAACCACTCCGCCATCTGTGCAGTCAATCATATAATAAAATGTATCGTAATCCGTGTGAATCTAAATCAAACAAAAATTCTTGAAATTTATTTGTGGATGACATATTTTTTTTTTAGTAATAATGAGACTTCCCATGTAATATTTTAGTCATGTACCTTAAGTTCAGTCCAAATATCAGCTAAAATCTGGTGCCGTCTTTTGTCGTCTTGATTGAGAGGATGAGGGTGTGACGCTGGCGGTGCAGGAGGAGGCGAATCCCTGAAAGAGACGAGCGATCCGCAGGAGCCCACGTCCACCAAATGCACTGGAAAAATAAATAGTAAAATCATTCGATTTTGTGGTCGTTTATAATATTCTTACTAGTACCAGTTTTTTTTTTATTTTTAGTTTCATTGACTTCTTTTTTTAGACCTTGTAACCGAGAATTTCTACGGTAAACAGAGAATTGGCTAAGGCCTTGACGTTGCTTAGACTATGACTGATGGTTACTACTTACCAAAGTCTGCCATATTTAATTGTTAAAATATAACATCTTTTTAAATTAGGAAATATTAAAACGCACAGCACAATGCGTGTGACACAAGTATATTTTACATACTAATCTCTGTATAGAGCCAAGGTAGGGAGCCAATTCGATACATAAGACTAACATTTTTGGCCGTAGTTCACCATGCTCGCCCAATGCGGGCTGACAGACACAGGTCACAGATCATATGCTGTCGAGAAAATCTTTCAGATATGCAGGTTTTCTCAAGATGGTTGTTTTCGTCGGGCGGTGACAATTTGTTAATACATACATTACATAGTCATAATTTCGGAAAGTATTAACCTCGAACTGGGAATCGAGTTCAATAGTAGACTTGTTTTCTTGGTGTATTAACTACTAAACGATCATATATAATCCGGATATCTGATGGTTATACTTAGCACCGCTTTCACTCGGAGAAAATTTACTATTCTGCCTAATATATAAAATAATAACGGGTATAGTTAGATAATGTGGTAATGCATGCCTCTCTTGCATGTTATTGATGGGAAGAAGTATATGAAATGGTCTCACCTTGCAGATCACGAGGAGTGTGAGGTGTGAGCGGAGTGTGAGGAGTTGCGGGTGAAGGCCGCGGCTGCGGGCGTAACTGGCGAACGAGTAGCGTGCTCAACGCGCGGTTCTGTGCCTCCAGCTCGCGGATACGAGCGCGCGCGCAACCCAGCTCTTCTCGAACGCTCTGCAATTCGATGCAAAAGCTATTTGAGTACAATATCTTGGGTGCCAAAATGACTTATAAAATTACAAGTAAAAGCTAAAGCTGAAAAGCCAAACATGTCTTTCCCTCTTCGTACCAGAAAAAAAACATTGGCGCCAAAGTAAAATCAATTGAGAGTATTTGAAACAATTTATTAAATAAGGAAATTGACGATATGTGTTTTTTTGGATCCTATAGCTACTATAAGAGGAAACATACACTTTAGATGTTAGTTGATTGTTTTTTTTATTTTACAGTCTTAGGTACTTCAGCTAGAAAGGCACACCAATAAGCTAGACATTCTCAATCGCTTTACTGCAATATTACGACAGACAAATGATAATGCTGTCCATTACAGTTGAAGCAACACAGCTTACACATTAACAACCCTCCGAATTCTCCAATCTTTCTCTTAATATTTTACGTAATGGCAACAAAATCCTGAAATATCTGTTACAGGGGCTTTCCCAAATCAACGTAGGAAAGTTTACTGTATCTATGGTCTCTTATCCCCCTTTCTGGGCGCGATCTCGTCAAAATGTCTTGAAAATAAACGTGCACATTTTAATTATACTTCATTAGTTAAATTAAATTCGAGAAGCGTAATTGACGGGCGGTAATTACAAGGGGGTAGAAAATAAGATACAGGTTCTCTGTTGAGTTTTGAGAATAACGAATGCAGAGAATTCGGGAAATGTCAAAGCCCTGGGTTAGATTTGAGTTTAAAAAAGTTACGGATGCTAAAGTGGAATAGAAGGTAAACCCGCTTTCTTTTATTTTTAAAACTTGTAACTTAATATAGCGATTTATTTGCCAACTTATAGTTACCCCGTTCTCGCTGCCAGTCAAAAGGTAAGTACTTGTAAATAAGGTTTATTTTAGTGCGGGTTGGCAAGCTTTAGAGCCCATCGCAAAAAATTCTTAGATGCCTAAGGCAGGTTTTGGTATTGCCAGCATCAAAAACCTATTTCTCAGGCGCATGAATTTCCTGCTATAACTCTTCTAATACGTTAAAGTTTGTTTATTAAGCTTCACCATAAGTTAGAAACGAAATTACAAGTTTAATAAAATAAACCTTTGATGATTTTAATAGAGTGAAGTTAACTTTTAAGTGATTTTCATTAGCATAGAAAGCATTTAAGTGTCACTGTTAATGTTTAGAGGGTAAGTAATTTTAAAAGGCGCTCGACTTTGTTGTTTATTACGCGACTTCAAATATTTAATAACAGCATATTATAGTCATACGTATGTCAATCGCGTAAATATGTGTTTGCCATCACGCTAATACTCCTTGGTTCCGTCCTTGTAATATAAAGTCTATAATGATTGATTGATGTTGGGATTATTTAAACTAATCAAGAATACCTTTTTGGGCCGCAGAAAAATGCCTTAGGACCTGTTCCTACTATGTCGTGGCGATAAATTTATCGTTGGAGGACTATTGTCTCTAGCTATTTCCATTTATAACGACTGTTTGTCGTCATTGTGTGATTGATTGAAGAACTATTGTCCTATCTTCCCGTTGGATTGTGACGATATTTTTATCGTGGCTACGATAAATAGTCGCAACAATGACATACGATTTACCGTAACAATTAGATCGTGACGTTTTTTTATCGGTTTAAGACTGTCGTCCTAACGTTTTCCATTATCTCGATAATCTGATAGCAAAAACAAATCGATATATCGGACGATAGTTAATCGTGCCGTGTGTGACATAGTGAGAACGCAGGCTTAGTCGTTAATTACATGTGACAAAATCAATTTTATTAGTGCGTACCTATATTTATTTCAATATATAAATATTAGTAATAAAAAATCACCTACTGATGTATCTTAGGAAATATGTAGATATGTTACTATATTTATCTGTCCTACACACTACACATCCTTTGGTATAAATTGTTCTGTGCACACACATTTAGCACACCGTGTGCAGAACGTCACTGACAATTTTCAACTGCATACTAATGTTCTAATAAACAGGTACTGTTTTTAATAAATACAAGGTCGGCCAAGATAATAATTTAGGTAATAAAATATAGCAAAGGGATGTTTATCATACCTCCACGCATTTGCAGGCTTTCACTCAAAACAATATGCCGTTATTAATAACTCCATTTCATAAGATATTTCATCACGCCCTCATAGATTCTCTAATTACTTCTTAGATGATATCCCGTAATAAACACATGTGGTGTCTTCTATCTTCACATTATGCATGTATAGAGCTGTATATTTAATGGGTTATCAATGTACCTACCGAAAGGGGATACATCATAACAAGATTTAAGGTGACAAGTCGTTGTCAGTTACAATTTTCAATATTAGTTACTGTTCAGTTATACCTATAAATATGACTAGATCGACGCTAATAACCATAACATTCCCATTTACGAAGTTTGAATTTGTAACTAAATAAGTATTAATGCAGCTGAAGTTGATTTATTCTAGACTTAAAGATGAATTCGATCATTATGAGACTGGTGGGTTTCGGCCTGAACTCCTACAGAAATAAAATTTATACGAAAAACAGTACATTTTTATTCATAGCTATTTACTTTAATATTATTTCCAGAAAACTTGTCTCAGTGGAGAAAAACAATTTTTAATATTGCGACTATATGTGAAAAATGTATGACTGTATGTGAAAAATCGATACTTAGAAATCATCGATACAAATTACAATTTATCACATGATAACCTACTTTGTACCTTAAATCAGATTGGTTTTGGTTGGTTGGAAGTTTTTGCACGTGATATAACTATGTCAATGTCGTAAGTTAATGTTTGTATATCTATTTTCAGACCATCATATCTAGTTTTCTAATTAATAATGCTATCAGGAAACATTAAAATTATCCGTGTAGGTAACCAGACCAAATGCTCCACGGAAACCCGCCAGTCTCCTTTAGACATATAGAAAGAAATTACAAACATTTAAAAACAACTAAAAGCAGTGCTCGAGTACAAACGCGCCATCTTTCTCAGGGAATTTTGAGAATGATATGGCAGAAATGCGCGCCAAAACTATACAACATGGCGGGCATTCCTACCATTCGTAAACCGGACTTAAACACAAACGCTCGCATTATCGGACAGATTATGCCCAGATTATAGTGAGCTGGAGCTTCTAAAATTATTACGGTGGTCGCTAAGGCCAAAGTGTCCCATTTCGCGCGATTTATGTGCGAATGTAGGTACCACATAATCCGTGGCGCGGATACAAGGGTGACTATAATTATGAGAAAACAATTTCCGGGATACATCTTAATGCCTACGGGTATTATGCCGTAAGTACAGATACTCTCATTTTTGTGGATTATCATTAGAAGTACAGTTTGTATCTTTTTGAATTTAAAGAAACGCGGTGTTTTTAATTCGAATACATATTTTAATAAATGAGGCTAGTTGAAGGGCTCTATGATATTAATATTTTAAATAATCACAATAGCAATAAAACTTACAACCTGCCTTCTTGCTTTCAGATAGAGATGATCTCTAGCCGTTAGCATAATTTGTGATTTAGCATAAATATTAGTGATATCCATAACCGGTTCTAAACTTCAAAATAACCTCAAAATTGTTGTTAGTAGTAGTGGTTTGAATAAAGCCCCCAAGTGCCAAGTGTTTTTGATTCGATTTCCGCACAGGTGATTCATTTGTACTAAACGGTGGCTCTAAGTCTTGGCATACTTGAAATTAATTTTATGCTTATAAAAACCTGTGTCGTTGATGTATTTAATAAGTCTTCCTTATTATTTACTATTACCCATATAGCCTCATTTATCGACAGTAAAACTAGCTATAAGTACATTTTGGATTTCTATTTATTACAATCTCAGTTCAGCATACCTTCTGCGATAGCAATGCCCGTACAACTTGCTGCGCGACATCATCAAGTCTTTTCTCGTGCTCACCCGAACCCAGACCCGCTGTGCACGTCGACAGCTGGCTCTGCAGCCGTTCGTTCTCACTGCTCAACGTTGATAATTGACTTTGGTAATGCGCTGCAGACGCCTGAAAAAAAAACCGTTTGAAATTTCTATAGCAATTTTATAGAAGGTATATTTTACTAAGACATTCATAGCCATAAACAATTTATTTATTTGAAACTTAAATTGAGCCTAAATAAGCTCAGTTTTTATTAGTTCTGATGTTTATCGTTACTAAATAATAATTATCTCTATACCGTAATTTCGGTAAGGACAGCCAGTGTCAACAGACATTAGCCATGTACGCAGGAAATATTATAGAGCACGAGCAAAGCCCGCTCCATGGCACACTAAGTGAGTGAGAGACCACGTTTGTTCCATATGTCATCACTGGTAACACACTGGTCGTTTTCAGACATTGTGGAATATCGGACGAGAAGATCTTCCTTAGCTTCACGAACGCTGCCTTGCCTGCGCGTTTTTTAAATGAGTACCAACTGTGGAAAACAGGGAACTAGAGCAAGACCAAGGCACTTCTTATAACTTTATTATATTACTAGCCTAGCTAGTTTTTAGGTTATATCTCACATTCCCGATATAGTATCGGGATAAAATGTATACTGGTTTTTAAGTATAATCAAGAGCTATCAAATAAAAAAGTTGCATCTAAATCCGTTCAGTAGGTTTTGCGTGGTGCGTGAACGAACAAACAGAAAAAAGTACAAATTATAATTTGTGAATAAGGAAAAAGAGTATTTTAGTACGAGCGGGAATCGAACCTGCGTCCCTTCCTTTCCGGGGAAGTGCTCTAATCCACCGAGCTACCGTACTATTTCTAGAAATACCGAATTTCCTCATCACATTTGTCTTAACGACCAACGCTATCTATCGGCAATGCTTTAAGAGTAGCTGAGCATGTCAAGTGCTAAAATATATAGAACAAAACAGAAAAAATATTAAAAAAATTGTTTTGTAGTTAGACACGCCTATACCTTTAGCCTAATACAGTTTTTTTTCAAATATCTTAAACGTTTGGCTGCCAGAGATTTAAGTGTATACTGTTGAATAGGTTTCTTATTACAATTTTAAATATGTACAAATTATTGTGAAATAAATTATTATTATTATATTTCGATTGTAGACGTAAAATACAATAAGATGCTTTTGGCATTTAAGAACACCAGGAAAGTCGCAATAAGTAGCAAGTATAACTCAGTGGTATGATTTGGTGCTGAAGAGGGTTAAAATCAATATGCAGGCATTCAAAAGCGGTAGGTAAACATCTTGCACAACAAGATGTAAAAGCAATTTATGCCAACTAATTTGTTTACGGAAACAAGTTGTTTATGTTTTCCGGTCACAAATCACGTCTAAGCCGAAAATATCGCGACTTAATAACTCGGCAAAAAGAAAAACAACAAGCTTTTCTATCGGCAACCACAATATTTTTTCAGTCTCACTCATCAAAACGTCACGGACACTCCGGGGCCGTCAGACTCACAAAAAAGCTTCGAAAAGGGACCATCGTTTCACACTCTTAATTAAGCCCGCATTCTCACAACAACAAGAACCACTATACATGGACCGTTCCTGTCCCTCAACTCTTAATACAAGCTAAAATATTATTGGGTGTTTCAATTCAGAGTTAGAGCTCAACTAATACTTGACAAACTGCAGTTCTATATATCAGTTGAAGGATTATAAACCTTAATTTTACGAGTGAAAGGTTCCTTATTGAGTTGTGCGATTAAGTGTAAAGTTTTCATTAGTCATTACGTAGGGAGACAACTCTGTTTGTCTGTATGTCTGAAACAACACGTGGCTGATATGATACTGAAGGATTGCCGTTCATATTAGAGGTATATTAAGTAGTTTTAATTTTGATTTAGAATATGCTAATGTATGTAACATCGAGTAAATGTCACTATATGGTGGCGTATGTGATCTGCCACCCTATTCTAGGTCAGCTATCACCTTACTAAGAATATCTGTCTCCTAATTTCGATTGTTCTAAACTAAGTTGTTTTACTTAAAGAACAAAACTCGTACCTTCAGTATTCTTGGAATTCTGAATGAGTTATCCAAACAATCTTACAATTCCATTCGATTATTGATTAATGGCCATTAACCATATAGACAATTTTCAAATGTCCAGTGGATATTATAAGAATTTAATAATGTAAACTGTATAGAGTGCATTATGTAGGTAACTATGTCAAAAACGCGACATATTGAGAATTTTAAAATCTAAGATCTATGGAACTGTGTTCTATGCTAGTACTCTTTGGTGAATTTGCGTAAAAGGTAAGATATGAGAGTTTCATTTACAACTCTGTATCTATTTTTATGTGGCTTACTTTTCAAATAATAGAAAGTCTTGTTTCGTAATCAATTGATTTCGATCAACTTCATTTTAAATAATACTATTCATTTGAGATATGTTATTGAGAGGTATTGCCTAATCTCATACTATAAGCGAAATCTAGCACATAATAAGAGATATGAAAAGCTGGTATTATTATTGTATGGTGGTTTTTAACACAGATTTATTTTCGTGATTGAATTATAGGGTTTTTGAATTGAAATGTTACATTTACTAGGTTAAATTTATTTTATAATTCACAAACCGCAGATGCTATGCGAATTTCAGTAATTAAAGTGAAGAGTTTGATTGGAATTCCATCGTACAGAGCGTCGGGGTTGGCATATTAATTTGATTTCATTTGTCTCCATTTTGTTTTTAATGTCAATTGCGTGGATTTGGCGGGAATGGGCGAAGGCAGATTAAAAATGATTGATTGTATTTTGTTTATGGTTGTGAGCCGATAAAAAATCTCAATATAGCAGAGACTAATAGCAGTAATTCTTCTTTACTGTGATCAAAAAATCATTGTTATAATAACGGCATGCCAAAACCTATAATAAATAAATTAAAAAAAATTATATATAATAACGTGACATTTTATTGCCAATATAATCTTATCTTATCTTATTATTTTAACAAAGTCAGTGGTTGTTTGCAGTAGTAGTGTAGTCTGTTTAGTAGAAACCGATTTATAGTAATTTATATTCTTTTGTTAATTAACACGTGTCTGCGTTATTAGTTCGTACATATGTGAGAACCTTTTTTTTTGTTTAGACGGGTTAAAAATGTACCTAACAGCACACTCCGTCATTCGGGGCAACGAACAGGGTAGTGTGGGGCTCTCACCCACTAAATAAACCCGCCGTGTGCCATCTCTCCGCCTGTGTTGACGGACCACTGGTACTGTGTTGGATTACTTCAGTGGTCCGCCGGTGGCTTACCCTTTCGGGTACCCTCTAGTAAGCGACGCATCCGCACACGGAGCGTCCCACCTTCGCGAGAGGCCTTGCGGGTGGTGGATGGTCCTCGGTCCATCCATCCGCAGCCTCAGCTAGGGCGGCATTGGGCGCAAATACTCACGTCTGCGCCGCCCTAGTCGCTAGCGGCGGTTCGGGTCTGCGGAAGGATCAGCCTCCCTGGTCCTCTCCGCCGCTTCCTTCCGCAAAATGACCTCGCAGAAGGCAGCGACCGCGGCCCAATTCCTGTTGCTGCCAAGCATCTCTCTGACGACGCTCGGCAGCGAGAGGTGACTTCACGGCGCTGCTCGGCCCGAGCCGGGCATGGCTCCAGCGTGTGCCGCGCCATGTCCTCGTCGCAGTCGCAGTGGTGACAGCCCGGAGTCGCTTCCCTCCTTGCGACTATGTGCAGATATCTGCCGAAGCAACCGTGCCCCGACAGCGCCTGCACCAGTCGGAAGGTGAGGACTCCGTACCGCGACCCAGGACCGAACCCTGTAGGACACCGCACGACATGGATCTCCTCACAACGTCCCCAATGCGGCTCTCATAGAGGACGCTGCGGCCCTCAAGACAGTCTGCCACCAGTCACCTCAGGTATACAGGCACCCTGTGATACCAGAGCGCCTCCCTGTTGCAGCTGAATAACAGACTATTACTGCGTCTGGGTGTTTTCTATCTATTATATGTATGTATTTACAAAAAAAAAGTAGTACCTATATGTATTATATCCGTAATCTGATACCCATAGCACAAGCGTTAAGCTTAGTTTGGGACCAGAGGACGTTGTGTGAAAAATGTCCGTGAATATTTATTTATTTATTAAATGCGTTGGCGATGTCAAGCAAAACCGCCAACAGCACTTCACCGCCGGTGACGACCGCCGCGGCGGTGGCCCTCAGAACCTCATGATTTAATTATAGTATTTAGGATGTTACAAACGAAAATTATTAAATTTGGTTCTTATAAAGTCAACAATTTATAATTAATAAAAATATACATACCTATATAGCAAACCCCTCACATTTTAACCTAATTGTAGTAACATGTTAATTTACTAATCAACAATTCGTTATCATCGTGAAGCGCTGAATAAGAAGATTAATGACTAAACAGAGAATTGTACCACGTCAAGCCGAAAACAGCCATTGTTTCGGCTTTCAGCGAAGTGATTACATTTGCGGTAATAACTAGAATTAAACTGAAATACAATTAATCATGGCCGCAATACACCATTAGCTTTGTACGGTCACGCGCGCACATGTAAAGGTTGGGGGGGGGGGGGGGGTGGTTGATGTTGGTAACTTGTTTCTGTTAATGATTGGAAACCGTTTTGGGAAAATTAACAGGCTCTATTTCCCTATTTCCCTTCGTGTGGAGTAAGAGTACATTAAGTTACCATACTATTCAATAGACAGATTGTCTATGATTTCCTATCTACGAAATCTCATTAATGTTCATTAAGGATGTGGAACTAATAAGAAAATACCGTTATGGAAAAACAAAAACTCAACTAAAACCTTATCGGCTAAAACTTCTTTATGACAAAAAGCTAATTTCTTTTCCATTGTGAGCATAGAACATTTTTAATCAAGAGGGCCTGATTCCCTTAGTATAACTCATTGAGCTCGTAATAAGGGTATTATTTTACTCTTTGGCCTGAGCCAGCCCATAAGTGGGACGTGTTTTGCATTTTCTTTCACACCCCATTCCTATCTCACTGTTGGGCACGCGTCTCTTCTCAGAATGAGAAAGACATAGGTTTTAGTTGACCACCGCGCTGCCCAGTGCGGGTTGGTACACTGCACAAGCCGTTGGGAAAATCTTTTAGACATGCATGCTTCCTCATAATGTTGTTTTTAATATTCTTAATAGGCTATTTATGTGGTCTTCTAGTTGTAAATTCGCTTTCTGATTTATATTTCTTAATCTTCTCGTGCCAAGTTTATATGAATAATTCACTGTTACGAAACAGGAAATAGTTAATAGATGGTAGTTTCCAATTTAGTCGGATTATCTTATCGCGGAATATTCCGAGTTTGAGATCGAGTAGACCCAGTAATGGCCACCTAAATTCTATTTCCACTGTCAAACGACAACAATTTTCATTTGGCGTCCGTTTATCATTTGTTTGTTATGGATGTTGTTATTTAATGTTGTCAGTTTTTGGAGGTAATTATGTTATATTTGTAACAGTTTTGCGGGTGAAATTAATAGTTTTGAATAAGTCATCATACCACTTATGGCTATTTGTAGACTTAAACTTTAACAGGTTTAAAGTTCAATAGTCAGTTTTATAAAAAGGATACTCTTTGAAAAAAACCTGTGTAGGAAGTACATTAAAAAATGATGGGGCACAAAATATATCTATGTAAATTCTATACAAATATAATTAAATTAAACACTCGGCACAGGAGGCCGGTATTTATACTAATAAATATTTTATCGTTGCACTTAGGAATAATCCTTGTATCGCGGGGGACTTTACAAACATACAATTTCAGAGACACTAAGTTGATCACACAAAGAGTCGTCCTGTGTGGGAATCGAACCCACAACACTCGGGCGGGAGGCTCGTAAATAAACCACTCTGCCATTTGTGCACTCACTCTCTGTCGGTTAGGGCTCTCCTTTTATAATAAACGGCAATTTCCGATGTATGTTAATAGACTAATCACCGTCGAGACACATAGTGTACATTGAGAAAATATGACTGAATTAGGCTATAGGTATAGGCGTGTCTAAACACAAAACGATTTTTTTTAGATTTTTTGTCTATTTATCTGTTTGTTTGTTCGCGCATCACACAAAAGTACTGAACGGATTTTGATGCAACTTTTTTTGTTTGATAGATCTTGATTAGACTTAACAAATAGTATACATTTTATCCCGCTACTACATCGAGAATCTAAGATATTACCTAAAAACTAGCTTTTGACTGCGGGCAAAGGCTAGTGAATTATAAAAGTATAATAAAACAATAAAAACGAAGGATTTCCGATGATATATTATCAAAAGCAACTACTATTAGTTAATGAGGGTCAGGATTCCGAACTAAAGTAAATGTCTTCTAGTGTGGAACTTTAGATCTTTAGCTTGCCTGGAGATCAAACTGGAATTTCTAGTGTTGCAACTCCTTTATCTTACAACTTGGTGTCACTGTACTTTAATAAATTTAGAATAAAAAATAATACCCTCATATCCAAATAATTGACAGTTTCAAAAACCGTATCATACATTGGAAACAAACTAATTGGTTTCGTTAGTGCAGAACTATGCGAGCTGAGGCGAAAGCGGCAACGTAATTATGATACTGCAGCTTACCCACCAGCAGGATAGCGTAATGAATAACTTCTCGTATAAAATGCAGCTCAAGCTTTTTAGGAAGCCGTCATGTTTAATTATTTTGGAGTTATGGTTGGGATTGTTTAAATGCCGGCGGTTGCCGGGGTTGCGAGCGATTTTTGAAGGGATTACACGAGTTTATAAAGTATTTACATTTTAAATTCGTATATGGTGTTCTAGTTATGTGCGTTACTTTTAAATTAAATATAATGTTGTTATCTTTAGGGCATTGAAATTTATTTTCTGTATTTTGCAGGTACTGTCAAGAACAAATCGTTGTAATACAGTTTAAACAATAAATATTTTATGTGCATTGGTCAAGTGACATTTTAAAATGTTGTATAGGAAACTTTATATATCAGTGTACAAAGGAAACGGATACGCTTTCATATATTCTTGAGCACTAAAGTAAAGAAACGACATTGGTACCAATTAATAGCTTCATATTTACCAAATCACCTTTCCAATTTTGGAGCTACTTGGCTTTCTGAGGTCATTTTTATAAGCAATATTGTTAAAGTGGATTCTACCTATAAATATATTGGAAGGATGTAGGTACAGGAAGACACCGAGACCTAATAATAAGATAATATTTTTATCACAGATTGTTTCTTCTGTGTTTTGTCTTTTACATTTGGTTTTAGCATAATTTAACGTTTTAATTGTTGCTATGCAATCACACTATCGGATAATTATCGATAGTTTATTTGTTCTCGGATAGTATTCGATATTAAAACTTATTTTTTTAGTTTTCTCTGTTTCTAGACTTTCTAGATTGTTAATTAAGTCAATTTTTGTAAATTATCAATAAGTAAATGTAACTATTTTTGAGCTATATTTTATCTTATTAAATATTGGCCCAAAAATTCCCGTCTCCTTTTCAAAAGGATAAAAAAAGAGTTTTCATTCTATAATTCAGTCTCCCATAAAACGCTTTCTTCACAAGATATTTTAATGACATTTTAATTTATATAGATCTTATTTCCCTTTTCTCATACATAGTTAAGTATGGCGGCATGGCCTCTGTCAGAGTGGCGCCTACAATCAAATTATGTAAGTATGTATATTTTTTCCTTAACAAATAGGCAAATAAACATCAATACTGCCTCGGTGGTGCAGCGGTAGTGTGTGTGACTGCTGATCATGAGGTCTCGGGTTCCTCGGGTCGGGCAATGTTATTGAACTTTTGCGTTTAAAGAAAAAATCTCAGTAGCAGCCCGGAGTTTGGAAATGTGTCCGGTAGACGGCAATAGGCTCGCCCCCTATTACGTGGGACTTAAACATAGCTGGCGAATCGTGGGTGTGTAATACACTTCTGATGTCCTCTGCCTACCCCTTCGGGGAATACAAGCGTGATGCTATGTTTTTTATGTATGTTAAATATACATCAGCAGTCTAGCCAGGATTATTTATTAAGAAGCCACAAAATTTACTTAACGTAATAATTATACAAAATGTCACATACAAATCTAATGTTGTATTTTTTATGTATACTCTAAGTATTTTACATATAAACTATGGTAAATGATAACAACAAGCGGAGGTTGGGGTCCTCCATCCATCCATCAGCCTTTCAACGTCCACTGCTGGGCATAGGCCTCCCCAAGAGAACGCCATAACGAGCGGTCCCGTCATGAGGGATAATGCCGTAATCGCCACGCTTGGCAGGCGGGTTGGCGATCGCAGTGGATGTTGTTAATACTCGAGGGAGTGCCGCTGCCCACTCCCCCGGTATTCCCTCAGTCGGCTCTTACGACTCCCATGGGTGGAGAAGGGGTGGGACAATTCTAAAGCTGGCCCCACACGGCCTTCGGAGTTACCTATATTTCACATTCTTTTTTACCATGTTTGGTGCCGCCGCCCACGGGTTATGTAAAATATTTCGTATACATTATTCCGACAAGCCAGCCTACACTAGTGGCATAACCGCTAGTAGAATAGAATAAAATAATCAATTTAACATAAGGTTAGGACATGCTTAATTTTACAATTTTAATGTGATATAGAAATTAGTACTTCCGAACAATTGCTACGATACTACAAATAGTAGAGTATCTGGACCGGTATTCCAGAAGACTTGGTTTCAATTCCCACTCGTAGGTGTGATATTATCTATATAAAATTTTCACAGATCAACGACGCTTCCAAATAAAATATGTATTTAAGGCGTCAATTTAGTAATTACATTTCGAATCTCAGCTGAGTTTAAAAGCAATGGTCATATCCATAGGCTGACCGTATCAAGCTTGCTTAACCCTTGAGTGAGTGCAACTACGCATACTTACGCTAATCCGTTTACAAATAACATAACCAAAAGCATGCAAACACAATTAGTGAGCGAGTGTGAATTTGAACCGCGGGTTTTTACCCCCAACGGCGGGGTGTAGATAAACGATGCACCCCAGACCCCTGCTGTGACCCCGTAGGGGTGCAACATTGATTTTAAAATTAACTGTACGGATAAAGTACTCAATGCATACTGTATTGTTTGGGGTAAATGTCATTTAGATGTTATTTAATTAAACGAAACTATACTCATAAATATCCATCCATCCATCAGACTTTTAAAGTCCACTGCTGGACACAGGCCTCCCCAAGAATGGGGGATAGTGCCGTAATCGCCACGCCTGGCAGGCGGGTTGGCAATCGCAGTGGATGTTGTAAATATAATCTAAGTAATTTTATTACTGCCAAAAATGCTCTCTTCTTTTTTGGCATTCTTTTACATTTCATAATTACAGATTAAAAATGATTGTAAAAACAAAATATAATAATATAAATTTACTTGCTAATATCTACCGTAGTTTTGACTGTTATATCATTTCATTCCATCCACCTTTGTCAATCCGAGCGGGAAAAACACAAGTCATTTATTAGACCAGTTAAAACTATCGATTTTTGAAAACGCAGCTCCGACTGCCCTCACTAAATGCGCCCTTGCACTTCAGAAGGGTGAAGTTGAATTATTGTTTAGAGGGGGTTGCCTTTTAAAGCGGGAAACCCCAGCCATTGTGCATAGCCGATTTCCCGGTATCCGCCATTTTAATGTCCTGCCATTGCTCGGTTCCCTCACGATGTGTTGGTGATGTACGGGTTAAGTGATAAGAAGGTGCTACAAAAACTGGAACACATAGCTCCAAACATTTCAGGAAGTTTCTCGTAAGTGTATTTTTGTTATATATCTACCTAATATGGAAATAACTACAGTTTTGCTAAATTAAATAAATATAAACCGCGCTTAAAAAAATTGCATATCTGTAATTTTTGAAGTTATACTTCTTTTGGCGCGTTAGGGAAAAATTATGAGAGTAAATTTTTACGATGTGCGAAAAACCGACACCCTGAAGTTAGACACCCTGAAGTTAGACACCCTGAAGTTAGACACCCTGCAGTTAGCTATAGTCAACATTTTAGTTTTATTTGTGATATTTAAATAAACTTTACTTAATTAGATAATGCGTTATAATAAAACTTTCAATGCATTAAATACCTTTTTTCTATCGCTAGTGTCGTTTTTTCTACAAACGTAGAATAAGGCGAAAATTAAAATTTTTGAAAAGATTTTTATCTTGTTACGCCAAAGAAGTATAACTTCTAACGCGTGTACATAAGTACACACACACACACACACACACTTTTTTTATCCTATAGTGCCTTAACAAGTTGGAGCTAAAATCAAAATGTAGATTAGTGGTGACGGACTAAGAATAAAAGTGCCAACACCCCATTCATTACCGCAGAACGTAAGGAAAGAAAGTACGCAATTATCTCCCATAGTATTACTGATAGTATGGTTTGTTACCAAGTGAGAGTTGGGCTCGAGCAGGTCGATGCCACCGTCTTCCGCATGACCAACCGTGAAACACCCCCATGCTTGTTTTGGTTGCAACTGGAGGTAGCCTCCATTCATTCATTTCCCATCTGAGGAATGAAACGTGAGCAGCGACTATTCTTATTATTATTGAGTCCATGAACCGCAGTTATCACTTACCATCAGCTAGCTCGTTTGCCACCATAAGCAATAGAGAAACGGATTAATGAATACACGATTAATTCTGCATTGTTCCAAAATATATAAGAATAAAGCCCGTCACACACGTAGCTATAATATACATATATTTCTATAACCGTACTAATTTGCACTTTCATTTATATACCATCCATCCATCCATCAGCCTTTCGACGTCCACTGCTGGACATAGGCCTCCCCAAGAGAACGCCACAACGAGCGGTCCTGTGCTGTTTCGCTCATATGGGGGATAGTGCCGTAATCGCCACGCTTGGCAGGCGGGTTGGCGAACACAGTGGATGTTGTTAATACTCGAGGGAGTGCTGCTGCCCACTTCCTAAGTATTCCCTCAGTCGGCTCTTACGACTCCCATGGTGGCGAAGGGGTGGGACAATTCTAAATTTATATTACAGTATGGTACATTAATATATATGTGAAGGGCTTTATACCATATAAATAATAACTCTTCACTGAGCGCTCATAACTTGAACCAAACGCATTTTTTTCAGTGTGTTTAACGATATTTGTAACAACACATTTACTGTGTGTGTGTTCCTTTATTAATATTCGCAGTATAGTCGTAGTGATGTCTAAAGGGTACCATCAAGTGTCATATTTAAAGTACAGCCTTGATTCAAAAATGCCATTTAGTTCTCTTAGAGCTGCTAAGTGCATGGGGGTTTTTTGTAAGTAGTTTCTTAATGGTATTGCTCATTGGCTTTTGTATTGTAATATGTTGTATTGTAAGTATATGGTATTTTTGCCGTGTGGGGCCGGCTTTAGAATTGTACCACCCCTCCACCCATGGGAGTCGTAAGAGCCGACTGAGGGAATACCGGGGGGAGTGGGCAGCAGCACTTCCTCGAGTAACGTATTAACAACATCCACTGCGATCGCCAACCCGCCTGCCAAGCGTGGCGATTACGGCACTATATTGGGCGATTACCCCCAATTTGGGGAGGCCTATGTCCAGCAGTGGACGTCGAAAGGCTGATGGATGGTATTTTTGTATTTATAATTCTTATGTTAGATCGTGTCCAAGTTCATTAAACTATTAAAGAATATAAAGAAGACAAAAAAAAAATTGAGTCTTTGCCAGCGGCTCCGCCGAAGCCAAAAGCTAGTTTTTAGATTATATCTTAGGTTCCCAATATAGTAGCTGGATAAATGTGTGCCAGTTTTGTAAGTATATTAAATACAATAATAGCTATCAAACAAAAAAGTTTCATCAAAATCCGTTCAGTAGTTTCTGCGTGAAGGCCAAACAAACAAATAGACAAAAATTCTAAAAAAATGGTGCTTAGTGACGCCTAAATAGCCTAATATTGTTTTTTTCAAATGTCTTAAACATACAGATATAGCTCTGTTACAGCTTTGTAAGTATAGATAAATTTTACAAGTTTTTAAACAAAAAGCTTTTTTGATTTTCATGACCCCTCGGATGACGTTGGTGGAAATATGCATACTATATTATATATAAACGACGCGTGGTGTCTGTCCAAACATGTCATAATTATAACTGCTCTTACAAAACAAAAGTACTTTAAGATTAAGTCACATGTCTGAACTACAAACCTAAACTGCATACATTTTGACATTGATTCACATTTTTCACTTTGCGTTTGATGTATAGTGCTAAGCATGTCAAATGCTAAGGGTATATATAAAAATATCTAAATATTGATATGATAAGCTGAATAGGTATACTTCCAGCCTCTTCACTCTTGAATATCGATTCTTCACTCTCGAGATTCGATAGCTTTTAAAGTGTTCTATATAGGTACTAATAGTGAACTTGTGGAATATCCCCTGTATTTCTAATATATTTATACTTTTTTTAACAGCAATGAAAATACATACGCAATTTTAAGCATTTTTTAAATAACACACACAGATTGCGCAGAATAATTTATATAATAAATAAAATATTATGCAAAAGGGAGGCAGTTATTTACGAAGAAAACAGACAACAACACGGTCTGTTCCCAATTGGTGCTCGTTTAACGACATTAAAGAGCATTTATCGGCCACTGAGGGGACACGCGATCATTTCTGGATTATGCCCATCATAGACGAATTAATTAACGACACAACCAATGTATCTTGATTCCTCTCATTGTTGTGGCTCCCTCTAATTCTGTTATGGACATTTTCGTCACAGAAGAACAGGGGAGATCAATATATACCAGTTTTGTAAAACTACTCATCGAGTTACCAACGAGTTTAGAGCTCTGCATTGTTGAGAGTATCCTTTAATTTCTACCTTAAATGTTTTGACGTAGGGAGGCAGGGGAGATCGTCTTGTACTGGTTTGGTAATAACTGGACGTTCTTTGAGGGATTATAGATGTTTGTGAGGAGATGAGACGTTTTTATGTAATTAGTGGTGCAAGTGAATTCCTTTATAAGTGTCATTTTGCTGCATCCTCCTTACTGCAAATGACATAAGAGGATTATTTCTGAAAACGATAGGGATTATGTGCAGAAGAAAATTATTTCGGAAGGTTTATAAATCCTAGGGGTTATTTTATGTGCAATTGAGATTGTCTTTGTATTAAAAGGTACATAGATATAAGCGTAAGTAACGTTTGTTTACTACAAAACAGCAGTCCAAAAAAAATTTTTTTAATCCGACTTTTTGAGTCCTAAGTCCACGTCCTTACTAATAATACAAAGGGGAACTTACGTTTATTTGTGACGCTTTTACGGCGTAACTATTCAACCAATCATCATGAAATCTAATAGCCTAATTACATACATAGTCTAGAGCGCAAACAAGACATTGGCTAATTTTTATCCCACAAAAATGAATGGTTCGTATGGGATAGCTGTTGTTACATAGAGATAATGAATATGCCGTGGAGTGACGTATTTATATTTTGAACTTCACCCGGACCAATTCACAGGCAGAATCTAGTTTAGTCTTTACTACTTAAAATGCTTGGTCCTTGAAGGATAGCAGTTTTTGCATAGATCCTTAGGTCAAAGGGGGACTTACGTTTATTTGTTACGCTTTTACGGCGTAACTATTGAACCAATCATCATGAAATCTAATAGCATAATTACATACATAGTCTGGAGCGCAAACAAGACATTGGCTAATTTTTATCCCACAAAAATGAATGGTTCGTATGGGATAGCTGTTGTTACATAGAGATAATGAATATGCCGTGGAGTGACGTATTTATATTTTGAACTTCACCCGGACCAATTCACAGGCAGAATCTAGTTTAGTCTTTACTACTTAAAATGCTTGGTCCTTGAAGGATAGCAGTTTTTGCATAGATCCTTAGGTACGTATTCAAAGTCTGAAGTCCATGTGGACGAAGACGTGGGCAGATTCTAGTTTTAGATAATTCTAGGACACGATAAAAAAACATACTACAATAATAGTAAATGGTAAAAAAAATTCATTTTGATAATTTTATATATTTTTTAGCATTTGACATGCTTTGGCATATAAATTTACACAAAGTGTGAAATTATGAAATCACGAGCAGGCTTTGAACCGGCATCTCTTGGAATAACGTCCCAGTTGCTTTGCCAATTCAGCCATCATGACAATTGACAGTATTCTAGGTGATTCAGGTTCAAATCCTGCTCGTGACTGTTATTTTCGATTTCAAATGATCAGTTTGTTTAAATTTTAACATCCTTTTCCAAAAGAAAATATTTTTATCTTTTGTTAATATATTTTTACCTTCTAACTTCTGGCAATGCCTCATGCAAGTTACAAGATGATATTAAACCGGAGGGGCTGTTCACAACAGTCAGGTACGACTATCATTCAGAGAGTGAAGGGAAATGGAAATATCAAAATTTTTATCCGCCATTCAAAATAACAGACAACTGTAACGGGGAGTATACAATAGCCAAACAGACTGTAACCAAATCGGAACATACCGTGAAGAATTTTGCTTCATGTTTACAAATGAGCTATAGTTTTGGGGTTAATTTTAGAGAAAGAAATACCAATATGCTTGATCATGATCACGATCAAGCGTGATCCAGGTTACTAGTCAGGGGGCGGTCGGGGTCTAGTGAGACTGATTCCAAATTCGAATACGAATTTCTCAGGAAGAGCACGGAATCTAGAATTAAACTTGACATACAGGAATCGTGTAATATTCAGATTTTTTCATATGTGTAATATTTTATAAAATTTATAAATCCCCCTTGCTCACCATGTTGCCAAATAACGGATAATCACAGGCGTAGAATACTACCAGAAATAGTAGAATAAAACGGAAAAACATTCATGTTTAATTACCAATTCTTGTTTTTACTGATTCTTAAAAATATCACAATAGTATCCGAATGGTAGCGAACCATAATGACTCCGTGGTTCGAGTATGTCCATCTTTTACTCTTCATCCCTAACTTTATATTGAAAATTGGGGAGAGAACAATGCCGACGGAAATAATGAAATACTTTGAATATTTGTATTTGATTTCTCATAAAAAACTCAATATTATACCAGTTACATAGAATCTCCCCGGCATTTAGTAACGTTGATTTGGAGAGCTCATGTGATATTGGTTAGGGTAAATTCCAGAAAGTTCTGTAAATTTTCAATTTCAGCTTGGAGGATATTTGCAAAAGAATTTGCCTTATGAAGACGTGTTTTATATGATTTTTGTGGAGTGATTGGAGATTATTAATTTTTTAGTATTGACTGTTTATTATTTATTCTGTAGCGCATTTAAGCAGGCAGGATATAATCTATACATCTATCTCTATACAAATATAATAAAACAGTAGAACCTGGTGTGCCAATACAATGAAGATAATAACATGATTATATCAATATAGAGTAGGCGATAAGAAAAAGAAAACAACTATTATTTTTTCGTCTGTCTGTTTTTCTGTATGTTAAAACACATCTCTAAAATTACTTAGCGGATTTTATTACAGTTTTCACGAATGTATAAAGCATAGCTTATGATAAAATGTAAGATTTGTGTATTTAAATGGTATGTCAAGAATATAAAATTATGCTCATTTAAGTATCCACGCAGTCAAGGTCTCAGTCTTTAGCTAGTGTTAAAGAAACTGAAGTGTATTATATGTAGGTACGTTTATTTGTTGTAAGTACATTTACTTGTATGGACAAAACATCAACACCCATAGTAAAAATAACGATTCGATAGGAATAACACTAACCAATTTAGTCTCATCTTGTATCTTTGAACAAGCACATTACGCCGACACTAAAAGAACGAAACACTTGGATAAAAACCCCCATTCCTTGATCTGTTCTTTAATATTGCATAGGGATTTAATAATGTCAGGGCCTTACCTCCAATGCTGACGATAACGACGCCTTTTCCTGCTTCAGAGTTTCCACGCGGCTCTTGTATTGCAGCAGCGATCGCACTGTCTCTTCCATCCTAAAACAATAAAAAATATACATTTTATCCGGTTTCTGTATGTTCAGGTCTAAAGGCGAGAATACCCAGAGAAGTAACACCCAAGACCAAAACCACTGTTCACCATGAAGATTAACAATTATGATAGAGAGAAGTGGGAAGTTTAATATACATCATATTATACTTTATAAGCTGTTATAGCTATCGAGTGTTATTAAGTTTCAATTGTCAAATTATGTAACATGGAAATTGAAGAAAATAAATTTAAATGTATCAATAAATAATATGTATCTAATGCTCAGTTGACAGAGCGTCTGAAACGGTAAAGGAGAAGCGGGTTCAAACTCTGTTAGTGGCTATCATCTTCTATTTCAAATTTTGAATAAAATAAAACTACGTTTACGGAACCTATCACGTTTAGTTGATTTTCTATTATTCAACGCCGTTTCGAATACTTTACAGCATTCAATATGACAGGTGGATGGACGGATTCTGTAAACGTAGTTTTATTATGTAACACACACAGCTCTATTACAGCTTTATAATAGTTACGATATGTAACATTCGCGTAAATATCAGAAAGTATTATTCTAATACTTGGTTAAGTTACACTATCCTGCAACATAAATGTACCTATTCTTCATCAACTCGGCTCTTACTAACAACAATGACTGATAACTGTTATCGTTATATCAAGTTGTCAGTTTGACAAGTTAGCAACGCGTACGTGCGCCGAATATCTAAAGAGTTTAGTGTCACTTTCACTTACTTTACCATCTTCTCTAGAAACGAGAAGAAAGTTTATTGTCCGGTCAATACGACCTCGTTATTCTTCCTCTATCGAGTTGTTCGTCATGTTTTTCATAACAACTTGCGAGTTGAAAAAAGCGTTGAAATCTAAGAAATATGAAGAGGACTGCTGAAAAGTTTGTGCCACACAAACACTGGTTTTAGCTTACTAAGCACACAAATCACGTATCGCGCGATATCGTGTAAGATTTTTATGCATCCTAGTAATATTATAATCGTCAATCACGCCTAAGCGACTTTGAATTCCGTGTTAAACATAAATTTGCGTAGCATAATATAAAAATCCGCTTGCTACGCCACTAATATTTATGTAAACATCAATATTTAAATAACGTTAAATTGTTTGTTCGGAGAAACCAAAAATAAGCAGCCATTTTAGAAATTCCATTTATAACAAAGTAAACATAATAAATTATGAATCACTTCATCACTACCACAATTCTACTGACTCTAATCTTAGAAATTAATCAAGGAGTTGCAATTTTAATACTTAATTTCTCAGACTGTATTACGGTCTTACAAAACCCTTGCTTCACTCTCGAAAGATAATTCTTGGAAGACAATGGCACCGGAATTATTTCAACCCTCTTTTAATTATTAATACGCAATAGACGGTTAGGATTATCGTATTACGAGAAACGTTAACTAAATATCTTTTGTAATATGAGTGGAAATTAAATTATTATTTTGACGCGCAACGCCTTTAAAACCAAAGCGGTAGTCCGTTACCTAATAGGCAACTCGAAGCGTAGTTAATTGATCTTGCTATTACTCTCTAGCTATTAGTCTTAGAGAGATTCATCGTTATATGTTAGTTTATACATTACTAACAACCCTATATATAGGTTTTAATTTATACTATTTGTAATGACAATGATAGGGGAGTACATAAGTAGATTACACTGAAATAACTACTTTAAATAAATCAATCCCATCAAAAACATAAATGTGAAATGAGAGCAAAGTTCCTTGATTTCGAGCCTTGGTTGTTGACTTCAACGACAAAAGAAGTGATATCCAAATGGGTGCCAAGTTCAATGGTCAGACCTGAAATTTATTTACAACAACATAAAATATTTTCATAACAACCTAAAATATCATTTCTTCTTATAACTTAGGATAATATATAGAAGTCTAAGGTCCGACTTGGCTAGTTTTCATATACGAATTATATTATAGCCTTCGTAAGTTCTAAAGCTGTAAGTTCATATTTTATTCTTCCGAAAGTTTGGCTTGCTGCTAGAAACTAGCCATCTAACATAGGGCTCTTCCATGACTGTTTTAGTAGGTACTTAATAATAATATTCGCACGCTCGCCAATTCTTTAGCTTGAACTTGGCTTGACACGTGTCTATAGATCAGTGCATAAAAAATTGCTGAAAATGCATATCGTTGGAAAGGGAAGGTTTAAGCTTCCTACATACTACATAAGCCGTGTGGGGCCGGCACTAAGAATAGCTCCACCCCGTCTCTTCCTATGGGAGTCGTAAAAGCCGACTAAGAGTTTACCGGGGGCCCGGGCAGCAGCGTTACCCTGTGCACTAAAAACATCCAATGCGATCGCCAACCCGCCTGCCAAGCGTGGCGATTATGGTAAAACCTCCAATACGGGGAGGCCTATGTCCAGCAGTGGGCGATGAAAGGCTTGATGGATGGATGGATGGAAAATAAGAAAAGTTATATGGTACGTAAAGATACCTCAATTTCTAGTATCGATTAACTCAAGAGAGGAGTACCTATCTGGGATGCTAATAGTACCAGTTAGTAAATTTTTTATATGTAATAAAGCCACGATGGTGATATATCCCGGCGCAAATTTATATTTTGTTTACTTTCACTCAATATTGTATGTTTTATTTTCCAAGCTCTGGTCAAGCTAAATCAAGTTCTTATAAAATATTTTGTTGGTACGCTCTAACTGTGTATACAAAATAATAATCAAAGGCATGTGGCATGGGACTGAAAATGTTTGTCTAATAAGTCTAAATTAAGTAACTCACAGATTTTAGCGATGGTTAAGGGGTAAATAATATGATCATTTAAAGGGTGATCGTTTGCCTGGTACATTCATCACTTATATGTTACGGATTCGGAATGACATTCGGTAAAGTAACCTGATCCTGATACTAATAACACTATACACTCCCCGAGGTATAGAACTTCTATAAATAAGACCATGACTCAATATTCAGTGTTCTAAAATTATGGGAGGATTAACATAGTTATATAATGTAAATAACCAGGGATACATCCAGTAAAACAAAATTAATAGCCAAAAAATTAATTTTCAGTAAAGCAATTTAACCTTTTTCGCGTATTTCCCACGTGGTATAATTTCTAAGCTGGCAACATTCGGGGGTCGATCAACTTAGTCTGAGGCTTATTACGGTGTAATTTAATGTTTTTTTTTCGGCAGTGTTTTTACACCGGGCAATGTTTTACTGCGGCCAGTCACGGCAATATCGACCGAGGTGTGTTCCTATTTTGATTAATGCTCACATGTTTTTGTTGTTCAAAATAAATTATATTGTGGAAGCCAAAGTACTTTCAGGAAATGATTATAGTCGAGATTGTCCTAATAATGTTGATATTAACTAAAATGCATTGTAATATAATTATAATGTTATAAGGTTTGCTTCCGTGAGTGGTTTTCCCTCAAATTAATATGTGCTTACACACACGTCTTGCATTAGTCAAATATTAGGGTAACTTTTACAATGATACACTAAATACGACTGGCGCTTAATGTTTTGATAAAAAAGTATAAAGGAATTTCCAAAATTTTATCTGTACCTATTATTATATGATCACAAACAAATGTTATTATGTAGTACTAGGAGTGTTATGTTTCTGGAGTTACGACAAAAGTTACCTATTAGTTCTTGAATGGACACTTGTGGTTTTACCGCCGTCAGAACCATTATAGACAGACCAGTCATCTTTTTCTATTTCATAGCTTCCATGTTATTTCAAAAGCTAGCTAGCTGCCAACACAAATAAAAAAATCAAACAATGCCATCTTATATAACGTATGATTAGACTGTTTTCGCTAAAGCTGACCATTTATTTTTATTACAACACTGGCCAAATATGGCGTCGATGTTGCTACGCTGGCTAGCCTGTCCCTGGCTGGCTGCTCCCTCCCCTGTCGCGACAAATTACGTCGCATTCAACCCTTGACCAGATGAGTGCTCGTAAATCTTATCTATTAAACCTGCGGTCCATAGGTATGGGGATTTAGCGGTGCTGTGTAAGTTACAATGATTATGAGAGCTTTTACTAAACTTATTTATATATTAATTTGTATTATTTAGATTAATATGAATACAGGTATAAAGTATAATAGCTACACCATTATTGTGATATCTGTAGCTACGGATATGTTCGATATATTTTATAGTCTCCAAGTGGGCTTATGTTAGTATTTTATTTCATTTCATATTTGTGAAATGAAATGGTGAGCAGCGGCTTGACAATAATACCGAGAGGTATAGTTGAGTCCATAAGCGACGGTTACCATTTATCATTAGATGGGCTCGTCTGCCACTAAAGGCAACAAAAAAAAATTAAGATTCAATGCTACGAGACGTTAAGCTTTTAGCCAATTAACCTTTTCAGAATGTACCTTGGGAATACATACTCCAACTGTCTTCGATTTGGGCATTTCGTCAGACGGATCATTGCATTAAGTCAAAAACAGTCCATCCATCCATCCATCCATCAGCTTTTCAACATCCACTGCTGGACATAGGCCTCCCCTAGAGAACGCCACAACGAGCTGTCCCGTCATGTGGGATAATGCCGTAATCGCCACGCTTGGCAGGCGGGTTGGCGATCGCAGTGGATGTTGTTAATACTCGAGGGAGTGCTGCTGCCCACTGCCCCGGTAATCCCTCAGTCGGCTCTTACGACTCCCGTGGGTAGAGAGGGATGGGACAATTCTAAAGCCGGCCCCACACGGCCAAGGGCAAAAACAGTAAGCTTGGCATACTTGCGAAGGTATGACAATACTTCTCACTAGTACTACTATAGATTGGTGATCCTGATTTGGTTAATGCCAAAACTATTTATTTATATTTTAATCATAAAAACCTTGAGCATAGACTCAGAACCACCAGCCTATTGGTATTTATTGATGGCATTTTAAAGTGCGCACAAGAACTACAAGATTTGATTCCTGTATCTCCTTTTCACCACCAGACAAACTGGCAAAGGGCAGCTCTCCATCCATTCGATGTGGACATTACGACCGCCAGTCCAAACTAAACGATCCGCGTCAAGTTTCATAATACACAGCAATGGATTGGAATAAGTTGCCAGTATCAGTATTTCTGCCCGAGTATGTGGTAGTCTTGAAACCAACAGTAAATAAGGTTTTATAAAACACACAAAGTTGCCACTTAATATCAGATGGCAAGTGATACGTAACATGTAAGAGTAGGTCTAATAGCTAGGACCGCCGGCGGACCACCGAAGGAATGTAACATAGTTCCAGTGGCCCGCCAATAAAGGCGGAGAGACGGCACACGGCGGGTTTCTTTAGTGGGTGAAGGCCTCACACTATTCTGTTCGTTGCCCCAAGCGACGGGGTGTGCGGTTAGGAACATTTTTTTCCCGCATTAACAAAAAAAAATATAATAGCTAGGTAATTATTTATGTTTGCATGATAGGCTGCATCTCCAAAATCTAATACGGAATGTTTCTATATTTCCTCACAGCTTCCACCGTATACCGAGGATTACACTGTCCCTGCATACTTCAAACTGTAGCTTGACACTTTTGGTAGCTAATGTTCAAATAATCACTCAATATATGTGAGATAGGCTGCTGATATGGTCGCCATATTTGTTGTGGACTACAGAGTAAAAAATACCGGCTTTTTTATTGCTTATGGCGGCAGACAAGCCACGACCCATCTGATGGTAGGCTATAACCATCGCTCATGGACTAAAATATACCGAGAGTATTGTCAAGCCGCTCACAATTTCACGGATATGAAATAAAAGAATAAACGGCTATCTCCAGCTAAAACCAAAACACACCGATGTGCTTCATGGCCAGTCACACGCCAGACGGTGGTACCAACCCGCTCGGACTCGATGACAAGTGAGTACTCCCACTTGGTACCCAGCTCTACCACCAGTAATGCACTGGGTGATGATTGCTTGCTTCCCTTAGTCGCCTTGTACGACACCCGTGGGAAAGAATGGGTGAACACTTGTATTCTTAGTCCATCACCACACGGACATAAAACACATTTTAAATTAAATAAAAACTTTACGGCATATTAACGATCTTTATGGAAAAGTTGCTATCCCACAGAAACTATTCATACCTACGGGATAAAAAGCAGCGTTATCCGGGTTCTGGACTACATGTAAGCTGAATTTTATAACAATGAGCTGAGTAGTTATAGCGTAAAATGGTAACAAACTATAACATTTTTGCATTTATAATGTTAATAAGCAGTATATTGGTTATCAGTAATACTAATTAATATGTAGAAGAATATTAAAACTTTACTGCAACGTAGATGATTATTTACAATAATGTAAATCCAAGTGAATTTCTTGCAAAATCCCATTTACAGTGTAGCTGCAAACTCCGCCATTTTTCTTCTCAATTTTTCGTTGGTGAAAAATGGCTATAGAGTTTTATGTGGCATTATATACGTACTGTAATATGGCTGGCAAAAGTAAGTAGTAGCAAGAACAGGTAGGTGTAATTTCGTGAATGTGCTCAAGTTAGCGCGAACGACGGGTGTAAATTTTTAATAAGAGCGAGTGGATCGCGACGCACCTGTGTGACTTATGTATTTTAGAAACGAAATTTAGTCAGAATTTTCAACAACCGTACCAAGTTGAATATAATTTTTATTTCTGGAGGCAACTGAAATTAAGACAATCTGAATAATGAATTATTGCACACTTTACAAAAGACATTGAAGATTTTACGAACATTTTTGAGTTTGTATATCGTAAAGCCAATATTTTCTTATCTTGAGTTATTATACACACAGTGTTTGAAAGCATAGATGTCTATTGATGCTACAGGTACCAGTTTAATCGCATGCAACATAATAACAGACGACGAAAAACAAAGCAACTAAAAAGTGAAGAGAAAAGCTTTTTTAGTCTAACTAAACTCTACTAAAATCTACATAATTTTTAGTTGGACCGAACAAAAAGAGGATGTATTAATTATTGGTGATTTCTCAGTGTATTCATAATTTGTTTTGTAATTTAATAGAAAGAAAAGAAGGAAAACTATTTTTTAATGATCTTCTTTTTCATTGTGACTTTGTTAGCTAACTTTAAAATGAAAATATTACGCGTGATCATGATCATACGTAAAAAAATATACGAATTAACTTCAGAACCTCCTTTGTTTACGTCGGTTAAATAACAAAACATTTAGCTAAGATAATTGAAACGTGATAGAGTCGACACGCGTTTCTGGTGTACGAGTACTGCGTTTGAACACGCAACCTGTAAAAATATCTTGTTATATCACAGATAAACTCTTGTATATGTCACGGGGTCCATCCATCCATCAGCCTTTTAAAGTCCAATGCAGGACATAGGCCTCCCCAAGAATGGGGGATAGTGCCATAATCGCCACGCTTGGCAGGCGGGTTGGCGATCGCAGTGGATGTTGTTAATACTCGAAGGAGTGCTGCTGCCCACTCCCCCGGTATTCCCTCAGTCGGCTCTTACGACTCCCATGGGTGGAGAGGGGTGGGACAATTCTAAAACCGGCCCCACACGGCAAGGGTACCTCACGTCACAGGGTACCTCGTAGATTTTCTATTATATATTTTATCATATTAGTGATAGTCTTGTGGACTAATAGCTGTTGAGGCAGAGGATTTAAAGAATTCTCTCCTTAGTATCCTACCTATACTCTCCTAAATATCCGTCTTATCTCTTTGCTTGGAGATAACAACGCGCGAGTTATGCCTCTGGTATTGCAAGCATCTATAGGCTACGGTAATCGCTTACTATCATCTGGATCGTATGCTTGTTTGCCACCCAAGTAGTAAAGAAACAAAAGTCTAGCAATATTTGAATTAGCATCACAAATCCGATTCGGAGGAATATGCTTTAACCGCTATAATCTACCACAGAACTTGTTCAGAGACTTAAAATTCCACATTTGTATCTAATTAAGATCAATACCAACTATTCAGTACTAACTATCAATATGTATCTATTTGCGTAGATTTATTATTTAGATTTGGTAAGATTGATTACTGAAATTAAGAATTACACCACAATGCGCTGTTATCAATATAAGTTTGTAATTTTTAATAAGTTGGAATCGAACCCGTAACATTCGGCATGGAATTTACTAGACCACGCTTGACCTAGTAGGGTCTCTCCGTAATTCTAACAAATTTTTATACCTTTGGCTCTGAAATTACTGAACGAATATTGATGCGGTTCATGGAGCAGATTATTTCACTTAAATTCGATTTCAGGAAGAAAGTTATTGTCATTTACCTAATGATATATTAGTATAAAACTAATTTCCACGCGTAGTTTATAATATAAGTACCAATAATTAAATTGTGGATAAAATAAAGTTTTTTCGTGATTTCGTTCTACATTATATTTCATACGGCATCTTATCGATATTTCTGAACGCCTATAGCCATGGTAAGCATTCGCCCAATAGGTAATGGCTGCCGGCAATATTTCTTTTCGCGACACCCAATTAGGGCCGGGACGCGATAACGAGAGGTCACAGGTCAAAACGAAGGATTATGAAGACCTTTTGTTACACACGTACTGCTGGGGTTCGGGTATAAGAGTTTTATTATTCTTTGAGGTTTAAACCAAGCACGGTTCTTTTGTGGAATTAATATTTTTGCAGCGTGGTTTTAACATTTTTTTTCCACAGAATCAACAGATTTATGTGATTTTGTGGATGTTACAATGTAATGTTTTACTATTATTTTATTTCTGGAACTAGACGATGCCCGCGTCTTCGTTCGCGTGTACTTAAGAATATAAATAAGTTACATAAACTAACTCTATGCAAAAATAACTATCCTATAGGAACCATAAATTTTTTCGGGATAAAAATTTGGTAGCCATTTTTTTTTGGTTCTAGACTTTATGCTATGCTAAATTTCACATTACTCAGTGCAGTAGTTCGATCTATCTCACAGACAGACTATAATCTATGTCTGTGCCAAATATCCAGATTCATTCAACCATTCTGACGTGATGACAAGTTTTGTCTTGTCAAAGATCTACAAATATAGGTTTATTTAGCCAAATTTATGAGTAACATAGGAGCTATTGTGGAGAATATATTGTAAATACAACATATCAAGCTTAACTCACTTCTAAAAATAAAAATAAATGTATCAGTGTTTACATTCTATAAAAATACTACAAAATTACCTCTCTTGGTAGCTATTATTCAACTAATTATGATTTTAGATTAAATGTTGTAACACAGTACTTCCATGATTAAAAAAATAAAATCTTCCGTTCAGTAATCGGCATTAATAATAAAATATTCTGGGAACCCTTCCATCCCTTGGCATAAATTACTGAACGAGGCTTGATGGACGACCATTTTTTAGACGTAACACTTGAGTAATAAACTATGTAGGTTATACGGGCCACGGGGAAATATCACTGGGTCAAGGCATTTGGGTTTAAGGCTGTATTGCCGTAATAACTTCGGAATGGAGAAAGTTTTGATTTAAATGATTAATTTACCTTCATTGGCTGGTATTTACCTTAATCTAAGCTTGTTAGCTAGGCGATATCTTATTCTATCATCTAAACTTATTTTATATAAATATATACTAAATTCTGGATTATAAACTAGCAAAAGGTAGCTTTTTGGCCTTTATCCCAATAGATTCGCGTTGTAGTAGCGGGATAAAATGCCAACCAGTTTAAGAGTTATCAAACAAACATTTTAATCAAATTCAGTTTAGTAGATATCTAGTTATTGCATATTGCGCAAACAAACACTCAGATATCACATAATAATACATTATTTATTTCTCAACGTACGCAACTCGTTTTAGAATAGTATAGAAACTCGTCTGAAAATGGTATCTGCAGCGGAATAGTTTCATAAATGCACATGTAAAATTGAAATTTATTTGTTAATTCGCTATTGCTTATAATACATACCACATTTAAGAGCGTACACAGCCGTAGTGCCTCAAACTCGCCGACTTCAGGGATATTGATGTAAGCGATAAGCGTTTTATATGCCACATGTGCCATTTTTAACGTTTCCTACAAATGAGCTTACGTGGGTATGGTTATATTTTTTCCGGGCGTATTGGCGACAGGAGAGGTGAATGTAAATCACAATGACAATATTTCAGCGAACTTTTAAAAAGTATATTTTGCTTATGAAAAATCCTGAGATTTTATTATGACTAGAACTCTTTTATAAAGACGTTTTTAAAAACTGAAAATACTTTAACTATTATAAAGCTGTAACAGAGCTTTAGAGAACACAAAAAAATTAGGTATAATCTAATATCTAGCTAGTTAGACTACTATTTTAGATATTTTTATATATATTTTTAGCATTTGACATGCTTAGCACTATACATTAAACACAAAGTGAAAAATGTGAAATCGAAAATAACAGTCAGGAGCAGGATTTGAACCTGCATCTTCTGGATACCGTCCAGATGCTTTACCAATTCAGCCATCCTGACAATTACTCCTGACTGCTAATTTCGATAACACATCATACTTAACGTCTTTGGGTGACGCCTGCGCCATCTGTCGGACGTATTTTCATACATTATACCGACCAGGTAAACTTAATTTTACAATTAAGATTTTACCTAATAATGACGCAAACCCTTTAAATATTTTAGATATTTTTATATATATTTTTAGCATTTGACATGCTTAGCACTATACATTAAACACAAAGTGAAAAATGTGAAATCGAAAATAACAGTCAGGAGCAGGATTTGAACCTGCATCTTCTGGATACCGTCCAGATGCTTTACCAATTCAGCCATCCTGACAATTACTCCTGACTGCTAATTTCGATAACACATCATACTTAACGTCTTTGGGTGACGCCTGCGCCATCTGTCGGACGTATTTTCATACATTATACCGACCAGGTAAACTTAATTTTACAATTAAGATTTTACCTAATAATGACGCAAACCCTTTAAATATTTTAGATATTTTTATATATATTTTTAGCATTTGACATGTTTAGCACTATACATTAAACACAAAGTGAAAAATGTGAAATCGAAAATAACAGTCAGGAGCAGGATTTGAACCTGCATCTTCTGGATACCGTCCAGATGCTTTACCAATTCAGCCATCCTGACAATTACTCCTGACTGCTAATTTCGATAACACATCATACTTAACGTCTTTGGGTGACGCCTGCGCCATCTGTCGGACGTATTTTCATACATTATACCGACCAGGTAAACTTAATTTTACAATTAAGATTTTACCTAATAATGACGCAAACCCTTTAAATATTTTAGATATTTTTATATATATTTTTAGCATTTGACATGCTTAGCACTATACATTAAACACAAAGTGAAAAATGTGAAATCGAAAATAACAGTCAGGAGCAGGATTTGAACCTGCATCTTCTGGATACCGTCCAGATGCTTTACCAATTCAGCCATCCTGACAATTACTCCTGACTGCTAATTTCGATAACACATCATACTTAACGTCTTTGGGTGACGCCTGCGCCATCTGTCGGACGTATTTTCATACATTATACCGACCAGTCAGGAGTAATTGTCAGGATGGCTGAATTGGTAAAGCATCTGGACGGTATCCAGAAGATGCAGGTTCAAATCCTGCTCCTGACTGTTATTTTCGATTTCACATTTTTCACTTTGTGTTTAATGTATAGTGCTAAGCATGTCAAATGCTAAAAATATATATAAAAATATCTATAATATTTAAAGGGTTTGCGTCATTATTAGGTAAAATCTTAATTGTAAAATTAAGTTTACCTGGTCGGTATAATGTATGAAAATACGTCCGACAGATGGCGCAGGCGTCACCCAAAGACGTTAAGTATGATGTGTTATCGAAATTAGCAGTCAGGAGTAATTGTCAGGATGGCTGAATTGGTAAAGCATCTGGACGGTATCCAGAAGATGCAGGTTCAAATCCTGCTCCTGACTGTTATTTTCGATTTCACATTTTTCACTTTGTGTTTAATGTATAGTGCTAAACATGTCAAATGCTAAAAATATATATAAAAATATCTAAAATATTTAAAGGGTTTGCGCCATTATTAGGTAAAATCTTAATTGTAAAATTAAGTTTACCTGGTCGGTATAATGTATGAAAATACGTCCGACAGATGGCGCAGGCGTCACCCAAAGACGTTAAGTATGATGTGTTATCGAAATTAGCAGTCAGGAGTAATTGTCAGGATGGCTGAATTGGTAAAGCATCTGGACGGTATCCAGAAGATGCAGGTTCAAATCCTGCTCCTGACTGTTATTTTCGATTTCACATTTTTCACTTTGTGTTTAATGTATAGTGCTAAGCATGTCAAATGCTAAAAATATATATAAAAATATCTAAAATATTTAAAGGGTTTGCGTCATTATTAGGTAAAATCTTAATTGTAAAATTAAGTTTACCTGGTCGGTATAATGTATGAAAATACGTCCGACAGATGGCGCAGGCGTCACCCAAAGACGTTAAGTATAATGTGTTATCGAAATTAGCAGTCAGGAGTAATTGTCAGGATGGCTGAATTGGTAAAGCATCTGGACGGTATCCAGAAGATGCAGGTTCAAATCCTGCTCCTGACTGTTATTTTCGATTTCACATTTTTCACTTTGTGTTTAATGTATAGTGCTAAGCATGTCAAATGCTAAAAATATATATAAAAATATCTAAAATATTTAAAGGGTTTGCGTCATTATTAGGTAAAATCTTAATTGTAAAATTAAGTTTACCTGGTCGGTATAATGTATGAAAATACGTCCGACAGATGGCGCAGGCGTCACCCAAAGACGTTAAGTATGATGTGTTATCGAAATTAGCAGTCAGGAGTAATTGTCAGGATGGCTGAATTGGTAAAGCATCTGGACGGTATCCAGAAGATGCAGGTTCAAATCCTGCTCCTGACTGTTATTTTCGATTTCACATTTTTCACTTTGTGTTTAATGTATGTAGTGCTAAGCATGTCAAATGCTAAAAATATATATAAAAATATCTAAAATATTTAAAGGGTTTGCGCCATTATTAGGTAAAATCTTAATTGTAAAATTAAGTTTACCTGGTCGGTATAATGTATGAAAATACGTCCGACAGATGGCGCAGGCGTCACCCAAAGACGTTAAGTATGATGTGTTATCGAAATTAGCAGTCAGGAGTAATTGTCAGGATGGCTGAATTGGTAAAGCATCTGGACGGTATCCAGAAGATGCAGGTTCAAATCCTGCTCCTGACTGTTATTTTCGATTTCACATTTTTCACTTTGTGTTTAATGTATAGTTAGACTACGTTTACGGAATCTACCGCGTTTACTTAATTCTTTACTAGCATTTACTTAATTTTCTACTATCACGACATTTATGGTCAAGAGTAGACTCAGCCATCCATTTAAATATTATTTTGGAAGTAAGTCATGATTTCACTGCAACTGATCATCACAGTGTAGTACGTAAATCCCACATTCAGCCAGTCATCTATCAGTTTCTAAGTTAGCTTGCGATTTCGTCTACATTGAATTTAGTCATTTTCTTTTTTGTGCAGGACCCTAATTTGTTTTTCAAAATAAACGTAGCCTAAGTTACCCCTTATATAATCAGCTATCTGCCAGAATTAGCTAAAGTCAAATCCATCTAGACGTTCCAGTTTAGCCGAAACAAACCCAAAAACAAAAACCTTATAAATTGTTATAGGTTAATATGCCTAGTAAAAAGCTGTTATTTAAACATTACAAACGGGTACTTATGTTTTATTTATTTGTATAGGTAAACTCGTATGCAGTATATAAAGCGTGGCATATTTCACGAAGAATTGAAACTATGTCTTTATTCACCTTATGTATTCGAAGAAAATCGATCGACCATGCTAACTAATTTCAGTAGAGCCATAAAAGCTCATTCATCTTTGTCATGACACAATGAAGTTTCTTAAAGCTGAAAGTTCTTGGTGAACTGGACTTTTATTGGAATCAGTTAAATTTTCACAAAGGGTTTATCTAGTTCAATAATACGCACAGAATAAGAAATACTAAAAGTGATATTCAGCTTATAATTGTATTCGTTGATATACGGAAAAACGTATAACGAATTAGTACACTGAAGTTTAAAAATATAACCATTTACATTTTGAAATTTCTTTGTCAGCCAGCCCTTGTTTGCTCTTTACTCAACTCCTCAGAGTCGTGATGTTAGATAATCTAAAAGCTTCTGCTGAATAGAGTGATTACTTCCACAGACTTGCACGTTTATCCAAACATAAAATAATAATAAATGAATAAATAAATATAATAAATATATGTTCACAGACATTTTCACACAACGTCCTCTGGTCCAAAACTAAGCTTAACGCTTGTGCTATGGGTTTACCAGATTACGGATATAATACATATATTACTTTTTTTTTGTAAATACATACATATAATAGATAGAAAAAACCTGACGCAGTAGAAGTATCTGTGTTCATCACACAAATAATTGTCCTGAGTGGGAATCGAACCCACGACCTCGTGCACGGAAGTCGGTTACACTACCGACCACGCCACGAGGCCCGTCAAATGAAACCAATCAATTCATACAATATATACTATTATAAAGCTGTAACAAAGCTATGTCTGTACATTTGACTGCGGCTGTACACATTCGTCGAGACACCCTGAGACAGGCCGAGGGCGAGTGTGTACGTGGTAGCCTCGTCTCGTCTCGGGGCTCTCGCTATGTCTCGGAAGATTGTCGGTTTTTTTGTGCTCGAGTCAAAGGGTTTCGATGAGTCTCGCGATAAAACGAGACCGCGCCTGTACACACTCGTTTGCTTAGTTGCCCACCAACTGCGTTCGCGTAAAGACGTGCTTTCTGCGTGCGACAACGATGTGTTCTAACGCTTTTGAGAAGCCTACCAAAGGTAATCACTATTATGGAATAATTAGAATATCAGGCACAAGGATAAGCAACTATTACACGACGCTTGGTTGCGGATAAGCAAAGATTTTAATACCCCGTGGAAGATTTAAAAAAAAATAATTCCTGTTTAATAGTTGAAAAGTTCTTTTTCGCCATGGTTTAATATATTTTTTTTATGGTAAATGACTAAAAAATAACTAATAAAAAAAATAAACGCCGCAATTGTTTTTTCCACGTCCATCGCGACGGGCATCCGAAGTTCAAATTGATACAACGAGCATGTACATGGTGTGCTCTCGTGTCGAGCTTCTACGAGACGAGAGTGGACGAGAGGTTCGCGAGACAAATAGACGAGTGTGTACAGCCACCGTGAGATGTTTGAGACAAAATTACTGAATCACTCTAATGCCTACCTAAATGCCTTATGTAGGCGTGTCTAAACACAAAACGATTTTTTTTAGATTTTTGTCTGTTTATCTGTGTCAAAAAATCTAAAAAAAAAGGTTTTGTGTTCAGACACGCCTATATAGCCTAATAGAGTATTTTTTTCTCAAATATCTTAAATGTATAGACATAGCTCTGTTACAGCTTTATAACAGGATTCAGTTGTACTAAAACAACATATACATTACATCCCTCTACTATATCAGGAACCTGAGATATTACCTAAAAACTAGCTTTTGGCTAAGGCGAAGCCGCTGGCAAAGGCTAGCATATTAAAAATAGAGTAAACACCTGCTACCTTGTAAAACAACGCCCTAACAGAGGTGACCTCGTTTAGGGGCCGATTTTCTGGTGGTAACACGGTTGTAATTTAGCAAGGTAACCTCTATTTGGAGTTCATTTACAACCGTGTAGCAGGCTCTTAAGTTTACTAAGATTTCACTAACCATATAATGTTCCTTTCCAATATCCTGACGTACATATAAAGTAATAAAATTGTTAGCCGCATCTGTTTGTTTGTTTACTTTTTTCTTCTAAACAACGTAATGAATTTTGTATCGGTTTTCACTGCTGTTCAAATAATTTTCCATGATATATTTGTATGTGTAATGCATCCTAGTTATATTTTGGTTAGCTAGAGAAATTAAATGTTTCGTGACATCTTAAGATATACTTTAAAATACTGTAATAAAGAGTTGTATCGCTTCAAAAAACCTTTTGTTGGTCAATCGCATTCGTGGAAGTGAGGGTGGGTCATTAGAATTTTATAAATGTGAAAGTTAGTAAGTTATATTTGTTACTGGCAACGGTGAGACGGTTGCTAAGCCAAGTCAATAATTTCTGACTGTTTGCTTATTTTCATAATCTATTATTACCGTAAGTAACTTATTTAGTTTATGTAATCTGTATATTAAAATAAATTATCACCCATCGCATTTCTGGTGGTAGCGCTGGGTACCAAGTGACTCTCATTTGCTATCGAGCCCGAACGGGTAGGTAACACCGTCTTCTGAGGCCGATCATGAAGCACGTCAGTGTGTTTTGGCTATAGCAGAAGATAGCCGTTTTTTCTTTCATTTCATATCTGAGAAATGAAATGGTGCACAGTGGCTTGACAATACTCTCGGTATAGTTGAGTCCATGAGCAACGGTTACCACTTACAATAAGGTGGGCCATGGTTCGTCTGCCATTATAGCAATAATAATAATAAATACTCAATCACGCAAAAATATTTGCACGTATTTGGATGAAATTTGGCACAAAGATAGCCTACTGACTGGAAAAATACATAGCATATTCTTTATTCTGTTAAATTATATGCATTAACGACTAAATGGCAATCGTTAAAACTACCGATTCGGAATATATAGTCATGTTATAACATGGCAAAGGGCATTTTTTTCTATTACAACGTTCCCGATACACTTTTAAACACAATAATTTCCATCTCTTTGTAGACGAAGGCACGCGTCGAAGGTAGTATCACATAATATCCAATAGCCATTAAGTTATATCCTGTTAGGCCGTTACCTGTACTTGGCACCATGTGCCGACATAATCTACGGCATCTACTTAGGATGACCAGAATCACCTATTAGCGCTTTAATAGTCGGTAATATCTCGTGAACATAAATAACTTGGCTATAGATTTGTGAGTATGGTCTAGTAGATATTAGTTAGCAAGTTTATTACAGACTAGCTGTGCCCGCAACTTCGTCCGCGTAATGCTTTACAGAAATGCTTCTCTATACACGATATAACGTGATTTGACGTGATCTTAAATTGCCATAACATTTTTATTTACGAACCGATTGACATTAAACAAACACTAAATGTTAAGTGAAGCTTACCACAATATAACAGTGATCACTACATCTAAATCGGGTAAGCCGTTTCTGAGATTAGCGTGCACAAGCGCACAGGCAAACAGACAAAAAATCTAACAATCATTGTATGGGGTGCTATTGCGTTGATAAAGGTCCCTAATAATATTTTTTCCCATTTATCTTCCATGTACAGACAGCGATCCGTTACATTTTTATTATATGTATAGATGCTGTAGTTTATTTAGAGTATCCTAGCGATTCCTCATTCAATAACATTATAAATCCTTAAGTGAGTTCATTTGTCGGTTCGTCACGCTTTCATGCTCTATCAACTAAACCGATCGTTATGAGATTTTGCTTATATATGTATGTAAAATTGTATAATCAATTTTCTACAACTATGAATACCTATATAGTTTTGTTAACACAAAATTCCATCTTTCCGAACAAAACGATTGGCTTCATCGTTCACAATACGCACAGCATTGGAATGGAATAAGTTGCCAGCTTCGGTATTCCCGTTCAATTACAATGTGAGTGTCTTCAAGGCTAGAGTGAATAAGTTTTACTAAGCTAGTGCGTCTTGCCATCCTAGACTATATTACCACTTACCATCAGGTGGGGTAAAGCATTCGTTTAGAACATGTAAAAAAAGAACACAGAAATGGACATAGACTTGTTTTCATTCCGGAAAAATGATTAGTTCCCGTGACAGCTATTTTTACATAGAGATAATGAGTGTGCCGTTGAGTGACGTATTTATATTCTGAAGTTTACGCGGACGGAGTCGCGGTTACAATCTAGTAGCAAAAATAGACGCGGATTCTGAATATAGGAGTATTAATTTTTTTATAGGTTAAGATATTTTGGGCAAAATCGTACCCTATCGTATAAGTGCCTACTAAAAATAATGAATTGAATGATTGTCTGATTATTTGTACAACGACGCAACGACTTGGTATAATTTGGGTGCACACACATAACAATCAACATTATAATATTAGTATTAATTACAAAATTAATCATTTTAAATAAATATTTTGAGAGAAACGAAGTCTAAATTATAAATTGTTTTATATACGCTTATATTGGCAATGCGACATCCGGACCCTTAATTAATCAAGCGGAATTTCACAATCCACTGTTATTTTTAAATAAACGGATACGAAGTAACTGTTACTCGTACAACAGCGATTAAAAGTGTATTGCCGCTGCATAGATTAAGCGAAGTACTTCCTACATCTTAACGAAGTATCCTGAGTCTGTAATTGAATCGTAAAAAGGTTGTAAATTTAAATTAGGAACTCTTTATCATGCAGTAAGTAAAAAAAAACAGGAATTTAAGAAATAACAGCATTTGTGTGTAAAAAAAGGGGCACTAAAACTGTAGTATCCGTAATTTTTCCAATACTACTTTTCACCGATATTAACCGTCGATAAATCAAGTTGACCTCTCGACTTGGCACATAACTCAATCCTATATATGCCCCTGAGTGGAGGATGCTGTTTAGTAGTACCTGTAATTCAATAATGCATAGGTATATATAGATATAGCAGATCTTGTATATATGTATATTATGATGTATAGCTAGCATCATTAATCAATCAATTGCAATCGTTTGTTTTCGCAACTAATTGCGGAAATTCCCTACTTATAAAAAAGTTTGCCTTGAATATTTTATATAAAAACTTTCGTTATAACAATATCTAATTAAGAGTGAAAATCATATCAAAATCCGGGTTGACAACTATTTTATACTTTTTATAGATACTTAGTCCAACGTCAACATAAATTAAGGTCAGTGTGAATAGGATTCCTCTTTACGGCCTGTATATGTCCGACTCTTATACTTGGAAGGCACATTGGCCTGCATCCAACATTTGTGAAATTTACACATATTGTAAAATTATATTAGTACTTACTTTTATTCTAGTATAAATAATTGGAAATATATTTCTCAGAGTACATCTGAAGTAAGATTAACAAAATTTTACTCAATTATCATTTTAAAATGAGATTAACACACTGATACCGCACACTTAGTCACTATGATTGGCATTTTCGAAGTACACATCACGACCACAATAACGTTAAAAGTATATTATTCAACTGCCATCTACAATTTTTTTATAGTTTTGGTCTTTTAAATAATGAAATAAATCCAACCAATCGTACGTGACAACTTAATTTTGCGCGCGTAAGAACCATGTGCCATTGCTCTTGTGTACTGAAAACAGGCGCCATTTTAACAGAAACTTCTCGAAGTCACAGGTAATGAGTATAACACGTGATGTTTAGTGCAATTTCTTCACATTCGTCGAGTACAATTAAACTTAAAGTGACGGGGTTTAAGGTTTAATGGAAGCGTTCTCGAGTTTCGTAGTCTGGGACTATTTTGCTGGAATTGTGTCGTCTTGGGAAATGGTGTATGTGTCTTTGGGTATTAAGCGATGTTGCCAGTTTGAATATATTAATTAAAGTGTTACACATGTTAAATTATACTAGATGATGTGTTATTTTGTTGCAATTTTAACTCGTTTATTGAACGAATGTGGCGCTACTCAATAGATGGTGTGGCTATGAAGTAAAAATTAATTTCTGCGAGTAGTACTGTCCATGTGGTGACGGACTAAGATACAAGTGTCACCACTCCATTCTTTCCCAAGGCGAAACCCTTGGGAAAGAATGGGGCGATGACGCTTGCATTCTTTGCCTATCACCACTGGAGTGGACTACCAGATGTCCCATGTAATAGTAAACACTGCACAGATAGCGGAGTGGTTTAGATACTGGCCTCCCACCCGAGTGTTGTGGGTTCGATTTCCACACAGGAGAACGCTTTGTGTGATCCACAAATGGTTGTTGTGAGTCTGGGTATACTTTGTGTCCGTGAAATTGTATGTTTGTAAAGTTCCTGGCGATACAAGGATTATTCCTTAATGCAGGGTGTTGTCTTTACGTCACTACCCTGTTCGTTGCCCCGAACGACGGGGTGTGCAGATAGGAACATTTTTCCCGCCTTAACAAAAAAAAAGGGTGTTGTCTTTACGAAAAAAAAAATATCCAGTATTGAATTGATGACATGGCTAATTTAAAAAAAATAGGGCTTATGTTTCAAAATGATATACGGTGTAACTTTAGTTGTAGATTTGCAGTAATTTATTCTTTTAGTGTTTTTATAACATTTTTCCTTCAAGATGTCGTACGGAACTCGCGCAGCGGAAACGAGCCATCCCTACGTCCGGAAGTGACGTCGTCTGAATGGCGCCAGAGATTAGTGTCGCCATCTTGGAGCTTCCACTTTTCATATAGTAATGGACTCGACAAAGTTTTTCTAAGTTATTGTGCTGGGGATAGGATGAAAAGGCTTTAAATCTTGCTATTATAAGTATTCTGCCACCTTTGGTGAGAATGTAATAATCTACTAATGCAGTGATCTATCGATTGACTGTTACATCTAGAAATTACAGTGGTTGAGACCAGCTCAAGTTATTAAAACATTTCCTTGTTGATATTTTAAGATGAATTAAGAATACAAGTGTCACCACTCCATCCATTCCCGCGCGTGTAGTACAAGGCGACTAAGGGAAGTAAGCAATTATCACCCATTGCATTACTGGTGATAGGGCTGGGTACTAAGTGAAAGTACTCCCTACTATCGGGCCAGAACGGGCCGGTACCACCGTCTCCTGTGTGACCGGTCATGAAGCACGTCAGTGTAATTTGACTGTAGCAGCAGATAGCCGTTTATTCTTTTCATATCTGAGAAATGAAATTGTGCATAGCGGCTTGACAATACTCTCAGTAGTTGAGTCCATGAGCGACGGTTACCACTTACTATCAGGTAGACCGTGGCTCGTCTGCCATCATAAGGTTTAAAAAAATATTTAAGTAGGAGTAACAGCCTAGTCTTGATGCCGAAGAATGTCAAGACATGGATGTTCAGTTCGATCTTAAGTCTTAACCCCAGGTCGAGTGGGGACTTCACAAGGCACGTACCTTGAGCACGTAGGTACATCTGATTAAGATAATACTTCCTCATATTTACGCTAATGTTACACATTATGAAATAAAACTACGGTTACGGAATCAATCGCGATTACTTGATTTTCTACTATATCGACGTTTCGAATACTTTACAGCATTTATGATTACGGATGTACATAACATCTCAATGTTAGATGTGAAATAACTGATCAAATGTTGCAACGGTTTAAAAAATATTATATGTACATTCTTTATATGTACTTAAATTTCTAGAGGAAATAAGCTGTTAAAATTACTACCATCCATCCACCAATCAGCCTTTCAACGTCCACTGCAGGACATAGGCCTCCCCAAGAGAACGCCACAACGAGCGGTCCCGTCATGGGGGATAATGCCGTAATCGCCACGCTGGGCAGACGGGTCGTAAACTTAATTTTACAATTAAGATTTTACCTAATAATGACGCAAACCCAAATATTTAGATATTTTTTATATATATTTTTAGCTTTTGACATGCTTAGCACTATACATTAAACACAAAGTGAAAATTTAATTGTAAAATTAAGTTTACCTGGTCGGTATAATGTATGAAAATACTTCCGACAGATGGCGCAGGCGTCACCCAAAGACGTAAGTATGATGTGTTATCGAAATTAGCAGTCAGGAGCAATTGTCAGGATGGCTGAATTGGTAAAGCATCTGGACGGTATCCAGAAGATGCAGGTTCAAATCCTGCTCCTGACTGTTATTTTCGATTTCACATTTTTCACTTTGTGTTTAATGTATAGTGCTAAGCATGTCAAATGCTAAAAATATATATAAAAAATATCTAAATACACATGACACTCTTCACTTGGAATCTGTGAGAAATAGAATAGAGCATGAATTACCAATAACACGGAAATTTAAAGAAATTATATTCCTAAAGGTAAAATATGTAAAAAAATAATTACTATCAATTACGTGATAGCCAGGACTCTATAATATAGAACAGACCTTCTATTTAATACAACCTAAGTTTATCAGACTTGTAAATCAACCTTTGAATCCTTTTACCCTGTAATCTGCAGTAGTACGACACCTGGATTGTATTATCTTCAGGCTTCGGCGTCCATTAGACGTCGTTTATGGAGATTTGCCCCCTGTACCCCCCACCTCGTCCCGTCAGCTCTCATTAATCTTCGGCTGTCTATCATGCCACGTCTTGGGTTGTACGGCAAAATGTGTGTACTATCTTCTGATTAGTAGGGACGCAAAGATAATATTTTGTATGAGTTATTAAGATATACACAGAGGGTGTAGGTGTATGTTAAAGTGTAGGTAAAGTTAGGGGTTTAATTCACGTAAGTATTTTTTAAATGCCGCGTGATATAGATTGCATATTGCGGAACAAAATTATAATAATAAATAATCTATTGTAACTGCCTTGGTGGTGCAGCCGTTGTGTAAGCGACTGCTGATCATGAAGTCTTGGGTTCGATTCCCGGGTCAAACAGTGTTATTGAGCTTTTTCGTAAAAAGAAAAATTCTCAGTAGCAGCCCGGAGTTTGGAAATGTGCCCGGTAGACGGTAATAGGCTCGCCCCCTATTACGTGGGACTTAACATAGCTGGTGAATTGTGGGTGTGTAATACCTCTGCCCACCCCTTCGGGGAATACAGGCGTGATGCTATGTTATTACTATTGTAAAGGGTCTGTGTAAATATAACAATAATATATTTTAAACACAAAGTAAAAAATGTGAAATCAAAAATAACAGTCTCGAGCAGGATTCGGACCTGCATCTCCTGGATACCGTCCAGATGCTTTGCCAATTCAGCCATCCTGACCCTTGCTCCTGACTGCTAATTTCGATACCACATTCATACTTAACGTCTTTGGGTGACGCCTGCACCATCTGTCGGAAGTATTTTCATACATTATACCGACCAGGTAAACTTAATTTTACAATTACGATTTTACCTAATAATGACGCAAGCCCTATAAATATTTAGATATTTTTATATGTGGGGGGTGTGCGGATAGGGAATTTTTTTCCCGCCTTAACAAAAACAAAGAAAAAAGAAAGAAAGGTTGAAAATATTCCGGAAAATGAAGGGCTCCCATGGAAAAGTTATTTTTCCATAGAGATAGCGTGCAGTAGAGTGATGTTTTTATATTCTGAAGTCCAGTATCTATTATTTCCACAATTATCTGCTACTGAAACTTCATAAATAATCCCTTTGTTGTGGCGTACTTTAATACACAATAAACCGACACACACAGACTTAAACAACTCGATAGTTAACACAAAGTGAAAATACCAGTCACCAGCAGGATTTGAACCTACTTTTCCTGGATACCGTCCAGATGCTTTGCCAATTCAGCCATCGTGACAATTGCTCGGGACTGCTAATTTAGATAACACATTCATTCTTAACGTCTTGTGTGACGCCTGCGCCGTCTGTCGGAGGTATTTGCATACATTATACCGACTAGGTAAACTTCATTTTACAATTCCGATTTTTACCAAGTAATGACGCAGCCTTATAAATATTTTGATATTTTTATATATATTTTTTAGCATTTTAAATGCTTAGCTATAAAGATAAATATTCACGGACATTTTCACGTGTCCTCTGGTCCCAAACTACGCTTAACGCTTGTGCTATGGGTACTAGATTACGGATATAATACATAAATATATTACTTTTTTTGTAAATACATACATATAACAGAAAACACCCAGACGCAGTACAAATATCTGTGTTCATCACACAAATAATTACCCTGAGTGGGAATCGAACCCACGACCTCGTGCACGGAAGTCGGTTACACTGCCGACTACGCCACAAGGCCCGTGTTAAAATTAACACAAAGTGTAAATATGTGAAATCGAAAATGACTGGATAGTTCGTACTATATTGCAATCCAATTGATAAACATTCAGAACCTAAGGGCGATACGTCAACCTTCAAATATCCATCTGCGCTTCATAATACGTTACCACTCCAGAAAGCTTCCTTTTTTCATAGCAACAGAAAAATCCTTTTATATCATAAGCAATACTCAAAGGTGCTTGAAACTAGGCGAACAATAACCCTCTGAAGTCAAAGCCTCCACAAAGGCTTCTGACCTCGATCTATTGTTGTCAATGAGCAGATAAAAAACATCTTTTGTCGACTTCGACGAACTTCTTTAGCTTTATACACTTTATTTTCCGCATTGATTGATGTTTATTTTTTAATAGTTTCAAATATTCACCAAATGCTACGTAGAATACTTAGTCATAGTCAAGGACTTGACTTAGACTCTGACGTTAAGATATTTCAACAAAAAATATCATTGAAAGATAGTCGGAGGGTACTCAATAACAGCTTGGAGTAGAACAGTGCCTAGTTATATATGGTCTAATAGCTTCTTTTTTATGGTTAAAAAAAGGGTAACTGCATAATATATTGAGTCTACGTCGTAGCTAGTTTCGTAGAGGAATGCAGACGTCGTAACGTAAGTATTCGTAGTACATCTTGCTACGTCGTAGTATTTACGGTCGAGTAAATCTGTTGCGTAGGACCCAGTGAGCTGGCAAGGCGGTGTCATCGGAGCCATGATTAATTTCTCACTCCTTGCCCAGTTATATCTGAATGGAGCATGTGTAGCTTTGAAAAGTATTGAGCATAGTGCTCTGTGTGGGTGTTATGTATGATATTTCTTTATATAACTCCTATCGCTGACGTTAATTTGCATTGTTTACTCCAAAATGCTTCTGGCTCTGGGTGTACTTTGTCTACGTTAATTGTATATTTATAAAGTCCCCCATGAAACAGGGATTATTCCATAGCGCAGGGTTTGTATTTTTTATATATTAAAAAAATTTAGAACAAGAAAGTACCGTACAATTAATACCAAATAAGTGTTATAACCAGAAAGTACCAGTACTGCCAGACACACAAGTCCCACAACTGCCGTTGTCACAAATATTTATTTGTCACACAATACGTCAGTAGGTACAAAAGTGACCTAAACAACTACACTATTAGTGCAAAATCGAAGCCATTACATTATTTGTACAGTAAATGAAAAAGCTTTCTATTTTATTCATAGTTTAGTTAATCATCAAGTAAGTGATCTTTAAGCGGTATTCATTGCTACTTCAGCATACCAAATTGTCAAGCTACGACAATTTCTCTACAGTTATCCATAGAAGTTTATCTCGTGGAGACATCTTAAATCCTCCATAGCACGTTGTGTAACGATATTTAACGGTAATATATTTTGCACCACCTCGTGATATAACAAGATAATCTTACGTCACTGACGACATATTTAGCGGTTTCAATTCCCATAACAGATCAATTTGGCGATCATTTTTCTGCGTCGATCACTCACCCGTCATTAAGGTGTTTTCACATCTGTGGGAGTTCGTCAGGTTCCCGTCGTAACTGATAATATATTACCGCCTTCAAGGCTTTAGGCAGCATGGAATAACGAATATACATCACACTTTTGAATATTTCTGATGATGGTGTTTGTTGAGACAGATATTAACGTTTTCAAAAGGTTCTAAGTTAAGACCCATGTTTTTATTTCATACGTTTCGGACAAGGGCATAAAAAAATCAATAATCTTTTATTGTTTTTTTCTTTTGAAGGCTATTTAATTACTAAATGCTACTACTAGCTTTTGACTATATTCTTATATTTAGTTGAGATTTAGTTTGAATTGTAATGGCTCACATAAACTGGCATCCCATTTCTACATAATACTTCCGATAATAGTCGCTATTATGAAAAATTTTGGCTCTTGCCTCCTAGTGCCATCTATGCGCTCATTTAATGGGATGGCAATATATACCCTTGCCTTCTCCATTATATTTCAACATCTAGCTATGTCACAAACACACATGTCTTCAAATCGTGTAAAACCACCCCTTGCTCAGATGGAGCATTTATTTCCGCGTCAATATTTTATTCTGATGGGAAAATGGTTATTCTGTATTCTAAGGGAATATGACAGCTCAACGTTCCAAAAAATGCATATCACTTTGTACTGTTTTTTTATAGGTATAATTTAGTATGATTTTTAATTGCAATAATTAAGCCAGTTTGGTCGTAAAGACAAATTTAATGTGGAGATTGGGAATGACCGTCGGTCAGTGCGATGGCTTAGCGGTCTAGATCACTTCCCCGGATTGGAAGGAACGCAGGTTCGAATCCCACTCGCACTAAACTTCTCTTTTTCCACATTCACAAATATTTTTTTCTTTGACACTGTGTTCACATTTTTTTTATTCATACACATAAAAATATCAACCAGCAATATTTTATGAAAAAGAGAACTTATATCGTGTTTGTTACACAGCACTCGGTGGAAGGTTTTTATGTTAGATTTGCCCCTGAGTCTACTTGATGGTAAGTAATAAATTTAGGAAAACCAACTTTAATAGTACTCTGTAAATTAAAAAAGTAGGAAATTACTTAGTGTGGGTTAATTATATCCAATTTAATGTGAATTTCACAATTTTCAGATCTTCATCCACCACTGAAATATGTCTACATTATGGGCTTAAACTGTTTGATGACGTCATAAACCCAGCCGTCATAAGACGTGCGACTTTCGTAAACTAAGGGAAAATTATGCTTTTCAAATATGCACCCTGTTGTTGGTAAATAGAGTTCAATGTTGGTTAATAGGCTATTTGAAATTTTGAGTAATGTATTTGAAAGCTCAGCAGGGGACTTAAAGCTGGTCACGATTTTAGAATATTAAGTGATGTATTTACTGTTAATGTCAATGTGGATGGATTAAAAGATGGGTTAAAATGGCGACGACATATGTGTGTTCTGAGTGTACTATTTAATGGTAACACTCGTCTAAGAACTAAATCCCTGACGACTCAGGGACTTTTACAACTTATCATTAGGAATATCATCTTGCGGAATTAATAGCAACTAAGTATAATATTATTTCTGTGATCCACAAATAGTTGGTCGCAATCTTGGTGTACATACTTTGAGTCCGTTAATAACCTGAGATAATCGGGTTCCCTAGAACTCTGCTTCGTAAAATATTTCGTTAACAGAATATATTTATATATATAATATAATTATTAATATAGAATATTAATTTGTAAACGAATTAGCTTCAAGTCTGGGTATACTTTGTATCTGACGATTCGATGCGTTGTTATTAGTGTGGCCACTAAAATAGAGTTATTGCAATACATAACCTCATATCGCGTTATCGATTTCTCACCTGGGAAGCGTTTTGAACACTCAGCTTATTTTCTTTTGCGCTTTATGTGGACATAAATCGCAGACGTTTCACGTCTACGAGGTGGGGTCACAGTCACAGAGTTATATGACTACCAAACACCGCGGTTAAACGGCGTATGATTTTAATTTTAAGTTTCAATTACTTACTTATAGAAAACATACGTAATTATATAACGGTGTTCTCTGTCTGCTCACACATACGCTCTGATTACTTGGCTTTTATCGATTGATATAAAGAATAGTTAAAAAAGATATTTTATTTGACAATCCATTTTATATATACCTATAGTTAACCGCATAATCAACGACGACAAGCCTCAATCGTCGCCTTTGATAACACAAAATTAAACCTGATATTATAAATGTTATTTTATTACTTATAATATTTTAATTAATATATAGCATCACGCCTGTATTCCCCGAAGGGGTCGGCAGAGGCATTTTACACACCCACGATTCGCCAGCTATGTTTAAGTCCCACATAATTAGGGTGCGAGCCTATTGATGTTAAAAATAACGGAATATTTAAAAAGAAATTATAAAATCGCTTCTACTGACACCAAGCCTACATATTTATGTAAAAGCTTTATGAGTCAATCCAGTGAGTTACGTTTGATGTTATGCGTTCCATTTTTATGTCACTTTCATTTGGCAACTGGCACGGAATCAACTATTTTGGTCGATCGTAAAATGGAACGCCATCGTTGTTGTCACATTGAATTTTATGATAATTAAGGCATCTATTTACTGTATGATACATATATCGTGATATACTTTGGGGCCTTTCAGATTTATAGTTGAATGGATATGGGAAACGATGAACGTTTTAGCTGATTTTTGGTGAAAAAGGACTGTATTTTTGTGTAGAACCGGGTTTATGGACACACACTGAAAGGTTTCATACCGAAAATAAACGCGTATCAGTGAAGAGTGCATCACAGTGAACCGGGCTTTACTATCTTTCTAAAAATCTGATTGTGACCTATCGACGATATAAGTGATTCCTAATATTAGGTATTTTGAAATTAATAAACATAGCTGGCGAGTCATAGTGGGTGTGTATTACACATCTGCCTACCCCTTCGGGGAATACTGGCGTGATGCTATGTTTGAAATTAATTATACTATTAACTATTGAAAGTTTTGAAATAAGATGAAGCGATGCTATGTTGATGTTCCCTTTGATCATCTTAAGGACGTCTAAAGAACAAATGTCACTCAGTATGGGACGAGTTACATTAATATTTCTTTTTATTTCACAATCGCCTTGTGCTGTTGCAAATATCAGATTTATTAGTCTATTGATTGTCAGACTATTTTTTATATATTACGAGTTTAGTTGATGAATATAACATATCTTTTTTAGCGCTGAAGAAAATATATTTATAATTGTTTTTATTTAAAATGATCTTTTTAGATTTTTAGATTAATCTTTTCAGGTACTAGATTGTACCTGAGACTTCATCCACGTAGGCTTCCAATATATAAATACTGCACTATATATACTAATGATCGTTATTCAAAAATCCCACAGGAACCGTCCGTTCTTTTGGGATAAAAAGTAGCCTATTATGCCTTTTTCCGGGTTCCAGACTATATTGTATGCCAAATTTCATGATGATCAATTTTGTAGTTATGGAGTGTAACACCGTCCAACAGCGATCTCTTTCACGGGTATTGTGGAGCGCCACAAGGGCCTCACTGGCGTGGCATTATTATCTACAGTAATACTGAAACTTGCAACGTCAAAGAGAAAATTACAAAAAATAGCCAATAACGGCAATTCTTCGAGCCCTCATGTCGTGATCAAACCAATGAATCGTGTATTCGTCAAAGTTCGATGCAAGTCAGTGCGATTAACTCATAAATATAACTGGGAGGAGCCTCGTACTGCCGATCGGCACGCCATCTTTGAATTAAATCCAAATACATATTTAGGAAAACATTGGCAGGAAATGTATAGAATGTCGCACTTGTTCATCATTTGTTTCTTTTGTTCTTGTTTCAATATAAAAATATAAATATATTATACAATTAAATTTTTGAGATCTAGTCTGCATTCAATATTAGTAATTTATTTTATTTTATAACTAGCTTATGTAGAAGTTAGTGAATACCTCTTGCCAATAAATGTGTTAGTCGACACGTTAATAATATCTATTCCAAAATAGTTATGCACAGAAAACGTACATTCTTCCAGGATAATATATTAGTAATAATAGTAATATGATCTTATTTCGTCAAATTTTACGATTAGGTTAAGTAGTTACAGCGTGAAGACGTAACAAAAGAACAAACAATTGCACTTTCACAATTTATGAAAACAACTTCGAATGTCTGACAGATTTTCTTGACATCTTATGAAGTCTATCAACCCGCACTGTGTTAGTGTGGTAGATTATGCCTTGAAACCCGTTCTTCTTAATAGAAGATACCCAATAATGCAACAGTATAGGGGTTTTGACGTGATAACGTCTTATAAATCGATGAATGCCAGCACGAAAAAGCATGACTCATTGTCACGTTCCGCCTGAGCCGAGCGTGCAAGCGAGAGCGCGGAACAAGCGATAGAGAGGCACGATTGGCCTAAGCGTTCGGCTTGTGATCGACATATATGACGTTATCACGTAAAATTATCGTCCGTAAACCGACTTTACAGACAACCATATTTTAAAACATCAATATAAATGCTTATATAAGTAAACAAGACCTTTAAATATTACAAGTGTAATGGAGTCAATACTAGGCTACACGATTGCGAGGTTTTTATCCACAGTTCATGCCCCAGATTCCAACAGTTTCGGGAAAATTTACGTCCTAAAGGTTTATCACCTTGACCACTACATTTTGGGGCTTACAAGATAAAATTTAATTCACCCCAATTCAGAATAATTTACACTGCGGCAGAACTTGTGATTAATGTGAATATTAAAGTGAAGAAGTTGGCGTTTTGCCGTGATATTAAGGAATTATACCTGAGATTAGTTCTAGACTTTGTTTATTCTGTGATGTAATAGAATAAAATTTTCAATGATTATTAAGTTTTGAGTCACATGAACCGATATATCGATATTAACATCAATTTTATTAAGCGTTCATACTGTCTTTGCCGATTGTTTTTATGTTGAAAACCTTATTTTATATGACTTTATCTTACTACATTACTAAAATTATTGTTTATCTTATTTAGTAAAATAAATACGTCTAGCAAAACATAGGTTACAGTAGTCACAACGGATCTTTGTGTCTCTGAAGTTGGCTGGAGGTCACTGCGCAGTAATTTTTGTGCCGCAAGAGATGTGCGTCTTCTACAGTATACATTGATCGAAAAAAAAAAGTGTTATTATAAATGAACAATTGTAATCAATAATCATATTATTTATTTATCGTATTAAAAGATGTGGACGCTCTTCTATAACTAGATTAAAGATTATTAACTCAAATCGCTCGTATACTGTTTATTGAATCTAAAAATAATAAATAGAACCTTATCAAAAATTTGATATGAAAACATAATGATCACATTCATTGTTTCGTTAATCGCGTAATAACTTAATATATTTATTTTGAATTGGTCAGCACTAATTAGTTTATTAATTTAAGGCCTCAGACAAAATACATCTAGACAGACCGAAAAAAATTCTTTGACATGTATGAGCGAGAACACAAGATACAATTTACTGGTGCAAAAAACAGACAAAGTCATAGATTTTTGTCTTTGTCACCGTGGCCAGTTTTTGGTATTTGTCACGATGTCAAAATGCTTTGTCTGTCACGATTCAACTAACATAATCGAACATTTGTATAAAAATTCGGGTTTTACATATATTTACGTGTTAATCAGTGTTTTGAGAAAAATACTATATGATAATAGTGCTTGTAAAATAGTGTACTATGCCACGAAAGCTACAGCGAGCGAAAAAATACCGGTATAACATTTCATTCATATGTAGTCGAAAATGAAATAATTTAATGATTGAATGCTATAATGTGATATAAAATGGGCTTTTTTTACTCGAAATTAATAATTGCTACTAAGATACACTCGCAAAACACGTTTTCTAGCTAAATTTCTATTACTGAGAATTGTTTCGGTGTTGCCTTATTGCGAATTTAATTTGCCCAGTTTTCACTTTACTAATAAATTTATATGTAATTTATGAGATGATAATATGATGATTACCATTTTAGGTTTTCCTCTAATCCATGAGTCCATGAGCGACGGTTGAAATTTACCATCAGACTTAGAATAATTACACCTAGAAACCGAGTCCGCCTCGGTAAAGTGAGGCAACTCAAACCTAGCCATATTGGCTAAGTTCATTACTCAGCCCGTCAGTGCTCAAGGTCATGTCGTATCGACAACTACACCAGAAATTTTTATTAAAAATGACGGTTAGTGCAGTCAACGGATGTCACAGTACATCGGAAAAGCACAAGAAAGATAGTAACATTACATTTCACGGGTAATTAATGCGTCTAAACTTATATTTTTACGTAAAACATTCATCAAAATGAAAAATAAATTTCAATAATTTGTCATGGCACAGTTTATGAAAATGTTGCCGACACGGGGAAATATTCTCCCACATTTTGTTGTTTAATTAAAAGTGAAACACGTCTCAATTAGGCAATTAAAGGCGCAATTTTTTAGGGTTCCGTACCCGAAGGGTCAAAACGGGACCCTATTACTAAGACTTCACTGTCTGTCCGTCCGTCTGTCACCAGGTTGTATCTCAAGAACGGCGATAGCTAGACAGTTGAAATTTTCACAAATGATGTATTTCTGTTGCCGCTATAACAACAAATACTAAAAACAAAAAATAATAATATTTAAGGGGGGCTCCCATACAACGTCTGTCTGTCCGTCCGTCTGTCACCAGGTTGTATCTCAAGAATGGCGATAGCTAGACAGTTGAAATTTTCACAAATGATGTATTTCTGTTGCTGTTATAACAACAAATACTATAAACAAAAAAAAATATAATATTTAAGGGGGGCTCCCTTACAACAAACGTGATTTTTTTTTGCCCCTTTATGCTCGCTGTTGATAACGGCAACAGGTAGACGCTTGAAATATTCACAGAATATTTAGTTATATGTATATTCACTTTAAAAATAAATAATTAAATTAAAATAAAACAAATATTTAAGGGGGCCTCCCATACACAAACTTGTTTCTTTACTCGTTTTGGCTCTGTCTGTCCGTCTGTCTGTCACCAGGCTGTACCTATCTCAAGAACGGAGATAGTATACCTAGTCAATGGTACGGAAACATTCGTGCGCGAGTCCGACTAGCACTTGGCCGGTTTCTTCTTTTTGATTAAATTAAATTGATTAATAAGGAAACTGAGACAAAAAACAACAAGTTCGCGTACTTCCGCGTCACTTACTTATAATAATAATATGTAATTTTATGTGTTGATTTGGTTTTAGGTTTCCTTCTGATTATTTTTATTTCACTCTTTTTAGTGCATCATGCCGGCAATATTTGTGTATTCTGGTAAATAGGTACGTTACACTGTTTAGGATGTAAACAAAACGGGTAACGACCAAGTAGTTTCGGTAAACGAATTGCACTTATATTTCTTATATTTCTGTATGGGATCTATGGCCTTTGTCATCAATTCAGCAGTAAGAATTGATGAGTTCCAAATAAATAAAAGGTGTAATCTAATTTGTTCTGTGATCACAACTATAAGTGTGAAATAGTTTCAACTTCCCTATTTTTAGGGAAAATTTAATGTATTATCAACATTATTTTTTCACTGTGTGCGTTTCGTCAAGCGTAAATGCAAGTACCTTATGCACACATAGATTATATTATTGCCTCACTTTTAACGGACCACTTTGATGGGAACTATCGTTCTAGGTGTAATTATTCTAAGCCATCAGATGGGCCGTGGCTCACTTGCCACTAAATGCAATAAAAAAAAAGTTCTTATTCAATACTTTCTGATATTTACGTGAATGTTACACATTTTGAAATAAAACTACGTTTACGAAATCTATCGCGTTTACTTGATTTTACTACTATCCCGACGTTTCGAATACTTTACAGCATTCATGATCACGGGTGGACTTAGATGATAGACGTCCAAGGCTGATATGTTATTTCAACGGTCTCATCTACCCACAGTATATGATTATTTTCTTGGTTTTGTCTTATTCAATTTATTAAATCAGCGCTGGAAGGATGATAATTCTTTACTTATTTACCCAGAAAAGAAAGAAAAGATAATTTAAGTGTATTAATGTGTACGGTACCAACTCGCTCGCGGCCGATACCAAGTGAGTACTTGGCACCCAGCCCTACCACCAGTCATGCAATAGATGATAATTGCTTATTTCCCTTAGTCGCCTGATACGAAACCCGTTTATTTTATTAAATATAACTTATTATTATTTTTTAAAGTACAAATTATTTGTGGATAAAGAAAAAGAGATTTTTAGTAGGGGCGGGAATCAAACCACGCATCTTTTCCAATCCGGGGAAGTGCTTTAAGCCACTGAGCTACCCTACTGACCTTTCAATCATCCCAAATTCTTAATCACATTTGTCTTACTTATTATTATTTACCTCATGAGATATCAAACAGAACGGCAATTTATGGAGAAGCATTACTTATCTTGCATCAAGGCTCAAAGTCTTGGTATTTTTCTACATGATCGAATTCTTATTACGGAGATCCGTAGAACGTGAATATCCGACATAGCCCGCCGGGCTTGCATGCTGAAGTGGCAATGGGAAGGCCATATCACTCGACAAACTGACAACCGTTGGGGAAAAAGGTTCTCTAGTGGCGACCACGTATCGGACAGCGCAGCGTGATATGGCCTCCCACCAGATGGACCAAATATTAGGTCAAAACTGCAGGAAGCCGTTGGATGCAGTCAGCACAAGCCCGCTAGTACTGGTGCTTTCTTGGGGAGGCCAATGTCAAGCAGTGAAAGTTTAAATACTGACGGTTGGATGAATAGAAGGGGTGGTAGATTTACTTTTAAATAATTATTTTGATAAACGTTGTGATTTTCAATAAAATATTTGTTACGAAGTGTTTCTTATTTACGACCAAGTTACAGACCTCATTCTAACTATCGTTAAATTTTCCCAAATATGGTTAAATATTTGTCAACCTGGCAACATTTAAAAAAATATTGCTGTTTCAAGTGCGGCCACGCCGTGGCTTCGTCTATTAAGTTCTTAGTCTGAGTTTAAGGCACTAATCATAATGATTCCGGCACAATGCCCGCTTCTTGCTCTGTGGCTAACTTCAGAGACACAGAGGTCCGCTGTGTCACACTAGACTATGCTCTCTGGCAATGTTAAATAAGTAATTATGTCAAATCAAGCAAAAACGCGAGGTTAAAATAAGTGAGCTACTTTAGTATCTCATTCAATTAATATAACACTCATAATAAATATAAGCAACATTTCTCTCTCATTTTTAAACAACACACTTAACTAGCATTTCTTAAAAAGTCACGACAGCGTAAATTTTCCATTGGAGCTTATAAAAGATAAGCCGAGGAACGCGGAAAAATGTCGCCTTCTGTGAGAATTCTAATTAATGTTATACATCAAGAGTCTGTCGCCTTGTAATGTCAGAACTTGTAATATTTGGAGTAAGGTGACCATGTTTTTATTATTTAATTTATGGAGGGATAAGCGCTTTTCATTGTATATGAGTTTTATTTTGTGGGCTTGATAATCTTTACTATTACAAAGCTGTAACAGAAATATGTTTGTACATTTAAGATATAAAAAAAATAAAGAACAGAAACACTCTTTTAAATTTTTTGTCTGCGTTGTTTCTTCAGCCTTCACGCAAAAACTACTGAACGGATTTTGAAGAAACTTTTTTTTTGATAGTTCTTGATCAGACTTAAAAACTGGTATACATGTTATCCCGCTACTATATCGGATCGGATTGGCCGTGTGGGGCCGGCTTTTGAATTGTCCCACCCCTCTCTACCCACGGGAGTCGTAAGAGCCGACTGAGGGAATACCGGGGGAATGGGCAGCAATACTCCCTCGAGTATTAACAACATCCACTGCGATCGCCAACCCGCCTGCCAAGCGTGGCGATTACGGCATTATCCCCTATGACGGGACCGCTCGTTGTGGCGCTCTCTTGGGGAGGCCTATGTCCAGTAGTGGACGTTGAAAGACTGATGGATGGATGGACTATATTGGAAACCTGAGATATAACCTAAAAACTAGTTTAAGGTTGCGATGGCTTACTACTACGTCCCTACTAATTATATAAATATGAAATTGTGTTTATTTGTTTGTAACATCTTGATACCATAACTCCTAAACCAATTATGACAAAATTTGGTAATTTAATAGTCCGGAGTACAGAGAAGATTATAGACAGTTTCTTATCCCCGTAAAATGGTAGTTTGCTGTGGGATAGCTATGTTTGTGTAATGACTATTTCTGTGCTAGGCAGTAATATAAGGCAAAAAAGAATTACGAATACGTTTATCTATTAATTGTAGATTTAATATAGGTAATCATAATGTGCCCTAAAGCCATTATTTGAACACAAAGTATGAAAATGCGAAATCGAAAATAACAATCACGAGCTGAATTTGAAACTGCGTTACCTGGAAAACCATTCCGAATGATTTACCAATTCAACCATCGTGGCAATTACTCGGAACTACGAATTACGATAACGGAAGACCAGCGCAGGTTTTTTGACCTGCTTTTTTGCTGAGTTGGGGTCGTTTTGTAAGGAATGTTAATTTTTTTTTTGTTTATTTCTAAGTTTATTTATATGTATATTCTTTTAATAATTCGTTGCAATAAATATTTTATTTCTTTCTTTCTTTTCTTTCTATAATACATTCCTCATAATATCTTGGGCTAAGCATCTCAAATGCTAAAAATATATTATAAAAACTAGCCTTTGCCATGTTAAAAAATATATATGTTAAAAAATGTTTTAAGCTAGTTTTTATGTTATATCTCAGGTTCCCGATATAGTAGCGGGATAAAATGTATGCCAGTTTTTAAGTGTAATCAAGAGCTATCAAATAAAACGACGCAGTTGCATCAAAATCCACTAAGTACTTTTTGCGTGATGAGCGAAAGAACAAACATACAAAAAGACAAAAATCTAATAAAAGTTTTGTGTTCCGACACGCCTATAACAATATTTTTTTCTCAAATATCTTAAATGTATAGACACAGCTCTGTTACAGCTTTATAATAGTATCGATAACAAACCCATTAATTATTAAAAAATCTATTAGAAATTATAAGACCACTAGCTAGTGATCATAGATATAAGTAAGTTTTGTCTTAGAATAATCTGGAGTTTATGGCAGCCCTACCTCCATAATTCGTTTACGTAGTTTAGACAGATTACTCCGGGGCTCCAGTAAAGAGATTTGTTCAAGACAAGACTGATGTATTACGTACAGTAATATCATTAGCATGTCCCGCTGAAACTTTGAGCTTATCAAAATTGAGATATTTTGTATGCTACATATATTAATATATGCATAACATACTGCGTTCCATCAATTAGTTGTCTGGTCGTAAGTGTGTAAATATTGAGATGCAGGCATTTTAAATAAATTTAGTTTTTTCTGTCGTGAGATTTTCGATACTTCATAAATCGATGCTTAGGGGAAGAAAATTTAGATAATGTCATAGAAATTTTGTCGTATTTTCGTCGACAATAACTGTAATGCAGTATGCATTGCCTTGAAAAATATCCAAATTATATTGAAATCCGTATCAAAATCCTTTGCGTTATTGCGATTAAGTAAGCGGAGAACAGACATATTCGGACAAAGATTCCATTTTAAATTAAAACCATTTATAGATGAACTTGTATCTAAAACAAATATTGAAAAAAAACAATCATAAAAAATTGCAGGACTTGTTCCCGCGACCAGTGGTTTGCCTATCCACACATTTTAAGCGCTAATATACCACAGATTATTAAACTTCAAGCATGTCAAGTGCTTAAAAATAAAAACTATGTATTTATGGCATTTTGAAAACCTCCCCTCAAGTAAACAAATCAGTTCTTAAGAGATTGTTTAGTCAACTAACACGCAAAATCAATTAATCGAATTGAAACCCTCACGAGGTAATTAGTTAACCACATTCCATCATTCTTGTATTTAAATAAACCAAACCCTAATTGGAATTGATAGCACACTGATAGCCCAACATTACAGCACAGAGGCAATTAAATGAAATTATATGGTGAAATCCTTCTTTTTTTGTTAGGGCAGGAAAAATATACCTAACCGCACACCCCGTCGTTCGGAGCAACGAACAGGGTAGTGTGGGGCCCTCACCCACTAAATAAACCCACTGTGTGCTATCTCTACGCCTTTTCAGACCACTGGAACTATGTGACATTACTTCAATTGGTCCTCTGGCGGCTTACCCTTTCTGGTACCTCTATTGAGCGGCGCACCCATTAATGTATCCTAAAATATTATGTTTGAGAAGTAACCAATCTACATTAGGTCCACGTGGTGAATCTAGCTCAATTTTTTATCACCTATTCTATAAATCTAAGTAACGCAGCAGTTAAGTTATAAAAAAGAAGAAAATTATAAATATCTTTTTTTATTAATATTTGAATATTAAATAAAATATGTAGTTTAATTTTATAGATATGTTAGGGATCAAATCAAAAGCGCAAGCGACAGTGAAATGGAGGACACCCTAAGTATGCACTTCCATTAGTATTAAATGTAGTCATTTAAGACATAAGGTTCTATAAAAGATTCTGGCGGCAACTCTGTACGCGTGGATTTCAGAATATAAATACATCACTCTACAGCACATTAATAAAAAAATCCCCGAAGGGGTAGGCAGAGGTGTAATACACACCCACGATTCGCCAGCTATGTTTAAGTTACAAGTAATAGGGGGCGAGCCTATTGACGTCTACCAGGCACATTTCCAAACTCCGGGCTGCTACAGAGAATTTTTATTTTTTACGAAAAATCTCAATAACACTGCCCGACCCTGGGATCAAACCCGAGACCTCATGATTAGCAGTCACTTACACTACGGCTGCACCACAGATGCAGTCATTACATTAAATATCTCTGTGTAAAAGAGCTATCCCATGGGAACTATTAATTTTTTCGGGATGAAAAATCCTATGTCCATTTCTGGGCCCCAGACTATATGTATGCAACGTTTTGTAATGAGTGGGTCAGTAGTAACGATATGAGAGCATAACAAACGGACAAACTCACTTTAGCCTTTATAATATTTGTAAGTATAACAATAATAAATCATAGCAATTATTTTTCTTTTCTAATTTTCAATTTAATCGTTTAAGTCCGCGCCAAATAAACAAACGCATTTTCGAATTTATAATATTAGTAAGGATGTCAAGTCCTTAAATTAAATCATGTTATTACAACACAATATCTGGCTATAACTGCATTATAAGTAATTTGTCTCCGCCGGTTTCCATGCCTTGCGCCTTAAAAGGGTTGTCATCTGGAAGAAATAATTAAATATTTTATCTGATTAACGGCACAAAGGACGTTATGGGGCTTTAAGACCCTCGTGGGCATTACTTTTAATTTCTTCTTAAGAACCCCAAAGATTTGCGACTGACGGCCAGAAAAAAACGACTTAAAAGTCAAGAAAGGGGTGAGAAATGGCTTATCTGGATTTATTATAGTAAATATTAATCGGATTTGTCGTTTGACAGAAAATTATAAACGTTAGAGCGAGTAATTAAATGTTGAAGAAGTAGTTTGTTTAGGTCTATGTCTGCCCGTGCTTTGGAGGACACTAGGTCATACATTTGGACATATAATTAACTGTGAAGGAAGAATAAGATGACCCTGGTGTAGGAATAAATTAGACCCTCCATCGAACTTTCGTGTTTGTTTATCATTGTATTTATGTGCAACGAAATATTATTAATTAAATAACATGGGTATTATATTTCTTAATTACTGTTTTAAGACAAGTACCGATATACGTGGAGCGCTCTAAAAGTTTCCAGAATAAATAAGAAAAAATACTACAAATAGTCGAAAATGAATTCAGTGTATCTCAAAATATTCTCCGTTACTATTCTTCTTTATCATGCGAATAAACCAATTTTCAAAACGTTTATGCCATTCTTCCGTGGTGACCTCAGAAACAAACATGTTTTGATACTCTTAGAAAAATATGAAAATCGTTGACCGCGTAACTGGTTCTGAATTTAAACAAAGTGCCACTTTTCTAACTTGGTTGATGTAAAAAGACTTTGTTCACATAAAGGAATTTTTCACTTAGATTGATGGTCTGATCTGTCAGATTACACTTATACACATAGCATACACACATAGCATCACGCCTGTATTCCCCGAAGGGGTAGGCAGAGGTGTATTACACACCCACGAATCGCCAGCTATGTTTAAGTCCCACGTAATGGGGGGCGAGCCTATTGACGTCTACCGGGCACATTTCCAAACTCCGGGCTGTTACTGAGAATTTTTCTTTTTAGGAAAAAGCTCAATAACATTGCCCGACCCGGGGATCGAACCCGGACCTCATGATTAGCAGTCGCATACACGCTACACCACTGAGGCAGTTTAAGTTTTTTATTACACTTATAATCGTAGAAATTCATGCTACGAAAATTTTCATGAGTTAAATCCATGGTGTATTAGACACACAAGTTCTAAATTTGGTTCTAAACTGACGCCACAATGTAAAAACAAGTGATAGTCAGATGAAAAAAAATGTATTCTACCGCTCAAAAGTTCCATTTCCAAATGTTATAATTACTTTTTAAATATTGTTTATGTACGTGGCCAGTTCCAAAAACATAGTGCGCTCTATGTATGTGTTTCATCATTTATTACTGCCCTCTGTTGCAAATGGGAGTTCTTTTTGAATAAGAGAGCTTTGGACCATCCACAAAGAAGACTCCAAAGAAATACATCGTATTTACTCAAAGCTTTAAGAACTTTAATGACGTCAGATAAGATCGTTGTAGCTATAACAGAAAAGAAAAAAATATAAACACAATGAAAACACTTAACATTTCTAGTGTTAATACAAACTTGCAAATTCCATAGCGAAGTAACGAAGCAAAGACAAAGAACTTTATGCGGCTAAAGGTCCAAGTTTGAGTCCCCACCCGTTTAATTACATCACTTCTAGTAGTACCGTTGTTGTAGGCCAAGATAATTTCTTACAGCCTATTCGCCTTGAAGAAGGGTTGGTAAAGTGTAGAGGAGCCATATTTTAGTCTAAATTACGTATAAAATCCATGATGAAATTTCAGAATGGTAGAAGTTGTATATAAAATATTTAATAAAGTTAAAACTGGTAGTACCTCTGTAGATTTTATGCTTGAAATGTTTGTCTGTTTATATATATCTTTAATGAAGATAATTTTAAAATATTTGTCCTTACTAATATCATAAACGTGTTTGTCTATTTGTTTGTTACGATTTCACGCTATAACTACCAAACCAATCGACATGAAATTTGACATGGTATACAGTCTACAACAGGCATAGGCAATTTTTTATCCTGAAGAATTATATATTGGTGTGCCTCCTTAGAGTGGCGTATTTATATTATAAAGCCAATTGGATAGAATCTACGATTAAATAGTACCAAAAATATATTGCGTGATATTTTTATCAATTGCTATTTCGATAACAGTACACTCATTCATATTTTCGGGGCGAGAGCTAGGTGCATTGTATGTGATGAAAACTTCAACCGATTATTTTTTCATGTTTTTTTATTAATTGTTTTTTTTACGGCCAATTGATAAAACTAAGTATTTTAAGAAAATATATCAAAATAGCTTCTGGATAATACACATGGAAGCAGTGGACGAAAAACGGCTGAAGGATTGATGGATCGATAGTCATATTTTCCCTTTTGATTTTTCTTGTTAAATCTGCTAACCCGTATGGACTACATTCTGAGACCCGACACCAAGAACGCAGTGTTTATAAAATTATTTATTTCTAATTTGAAGTTCTTTAAATTAACTATTCATTTTATTTATAAATTGAAAATATTATTTATCCACACCCTACTCCAAAGGCCCGCGTTTAATCACAGTGGGTTCGCCCGATTAATCCCTATTCCTGCAGGATATCTCGCACTATATCATTTTATGTTCTGCTTGCTATGTTACTGTAGGAAGTCTATTATATTACTTCGTAGTAAGAGAATGTGCTTAAAATAAATTGATAAGAACTACTATAAAATCTGGACTGTTCGCAAAATTACACTTTTACTAATAAGTTATTTGAGCTATAAAATTATATTATGTAATTATTACTTATTTTACGCAAATCTTAGATGTTATAAAGCAAAACAAATTTTACTAATTTTATTGCATTTAATCGCTGTTGATTGGTTCAGGATTATATATATATGTGTGGAGTATTATATATGTGGAGATAGATATGGAATAAGATTCTAAAAAAAAGGTCAAATTCTTTGTGGCTCTGTTCAGAGACAAAAATGATTCAGTAGTAAGTTGTGCCACGCTGTGAACCTTAGTACGAGTGCTCACCCATCTACAGCAACACTTGCGATAGATAGAGTAGGGTACCAACATCTTACCGACAAACAGTAAACTGGAAATTATTGAAATGCCGTTGTTGACAGTACCTGTAACAAACAAATGTTCAAATTAAAATATTTTACAAATAAAATCTATTTAATTAAGAATAGAATTTTGGAATCTCTAAAAAAGGTTGTCATCATTTTCAATTTAAACTGCTTTGAAGAAATTTAATTTCCTGTCAACGCCTTCCGTACTCCTAATAGAAAATTACCTTGTATTTGTGTGAAATCAAATGGGAGCCAGTCGAAATTATAACTCAGGTGGAGTCAAATATATGTTGACCCTTCGAAAGCTATCAAATTTTGTGCAAATACAAAAGTTTAACGAAGATGTAAAGCTCAATTAATATTGGTTAAATTTGTTTTACCATTGGGGCTGCGTTTATTGACAGCGTTTTTGTTACTTTGATGTAATAGAATGACCCAGATGTGTTAATTAAAATAATGGTTAAGAAATCTTAACAATGGGTGGCGCCTTTACATTTCATTCGTTTTGTAACTTACTTAGGTTTGCTGACAGTTATTACATTGATGCTAATTATTATTATATACCATTGACCTAATAAAAATGGACGTCGGGTCTAGTAAAAAATTCTCGAAAAAAGTCTCTAGTCAATAGACAGTCTATATTACATACAAACTTCAACATTCTAATTTGAAACCTTGTACCATTATAATAGTGTTGAGTTTTTTTTGGATTCATTTATTAGATTATGTAGCTTGTACCAATAGGCCGCACCATGATCACCTTATGAAGCTTCTAGTGAATATTATGTATTGATGATTTATTATTATATATATTAAAAAATTTAAACAATTTCTTTGCTTTTAAACTTTACTTTTAACTTTGCTTTTTAACTTCTATTCTACATCTACTTCTATTCTATTCTTTGCTTTTAACTTTGCTTTTTAACTTCTATTCTACAGTATTTTATTGTTATTTTTGTCTATTTTATATTGTTTACAATTTTGTTGTGTTAATATGGGACCTGTACCTGAATAAATAAACAATTTATTTATTATTATTATTTATTTATTAAACAGAATAATGCTTGAATAAATGAAAATGATAAAACAATAGTTTTCTTACCAAAAATATTCTTTTTTCACTTTATTTGAGTAGGTAGTTTTTACACGTTTTCACAATACAGTACGGCATATTGAACCTATAGTCAAGTCGGTTGACCAAACGAGACTGGCGCGCGATTGTTTCACTTTTGACGTTTTCTTTCACTTTTGGTTCGGACACTTTTGAGTGTGGCCACGAACTTTATTTGTTGGTAAGTCAATGTTATATACTATATGATAAGAAGGTAATGAAATAAATGTATAACCAACTATAAGAAACACAATATACACTTAAAATAATGCTCTAATATGAAATCTCTTGCTTGACATTACAAATTCAGTGTTCTATTTGATAAATAATAGGTTTTTATTTTATAACGAAAGCTTTTTCATATAAGTGACTGTAATAAACACCAGATACTACTTGCTAGATATAGGTAGCTTATTTTTAAACGACTAAGTAGTACATATTAGAAAATCTAAATGCAGGACAACAAGGAAGGTACAACAAAATCTATTTATACGCATTTCCGACACATCAATTTAATATCTATATCAAGTTAAAACCCCTCTTTTCTGAACAATTTACTCCATTTAAAGCTAATAAAGTATTGGAAAGAATCCTTATTAAATTATAAAAAAGGAAGCAGTTTTACGTCTATACTGTTTACAATTCTCCCTTGTAGAGGGTGGCCCATGGGAAAATAATTACTCTACCAAGTTTCCTATTAAAATTCAGTTTATTTTGCCATTAAGCCATTTTGACGAGATATAAACCGTTTTGCTTAAATATTAAGATTATGCTGTTTACATTTACAAGAGTTTTTGATTTGTCTGCGTGGTACAAAATGAAATGGAAACAGAATGAGTTATTTAGAAAATTTGCGTTTAGTTTAGCAACAAAAAAAAGTTTATTGTTTTTAATAATGACCACAGGTTATATGGGGTATAGTTTGGCTGGGGTGTACAACTTATTCTTGGCTATGATTCTTAATTTGAATCGGATATGGCCTAATATGTACTTGTATGAACTACAGATGAATAGATCCGAGTAAGGGAATAACTTACGGACCCAAGTGACAGCGTATCAATGCCAAAAATTCCCCTTATTTCGTAATCTTTAAGATGTTAAACTTTAATTACGTATATATTTGGCTTAAATCGTTTTGAAATGACGATACATTTTTCAGTTTACATATATATTTTACGCATAATGTATATTCATATTTAATGTTTGTGTCTGCATCGTATTAAAAATGCCCGTGATTGAACTTTAAGAAAAAGTATACCTACTTAAAATAAATTGAACTTAAAGCAGAAGTATACTAAAAATAAAGATAGCACTTTAATATAAGATGCATGCCATAATCTTGTACCACATTAAATCTCAGGGGAGATTAAGTAGCTTATTTAGTCTCATTTCAATATTCATGGTTTACACAACTTCGCTAAGAATATTTAGCTTAGGAAATACGTCAGCCGTTGATTACTTTGAAATGATTTTATAATGTGTTTTCTTTGTAGTTAAATCTTTGTAACTCTAACTTTGTAAAGACATATTTTAGCATTTTTGATGGAATTATTAACTTAACAAAAAACCTGTAGAGTACACCAGCGTTGGCTTATGCACTTCTGCAATACTCCGCGCGTCTAATTCCCCGACTAGTCTTAGTAAGTATAGGATGCTATATTATTTATTATTGGAGTGATTGAAAACAGTTATACGTACCCTTTTTTTTTTAAGGCGGGATTAAATGTTCATAACCGTACACCCCGTCGTTCGGGGCAACAAACAGGGTGGGGTGGGGCCCTCACCCACTAAAGAAACCTGTCGTGTGCCGTCTCTCCGCCTTTATTGGCGGGCCACCGGTACTATATTACATTCCTTCACTGGTAGTTAGTTATACGTACTCTAGAGAGACAGGCTAAAAAAAGGTAAGACCAAAGGCATCGTTGTTATCAAGTTCAAAGAAAGGATGTGAGGTGGAGAGTAAGGATGTTGTGGTGGTACAGGTACGGCTCTAATGCTATTCATCCTTCAATCCATCAGCCTTTTAACGTCCACTGCTGGACATAGGCCTCCCCAAAAATGGGGGATAGTGCCGTAATCGCCACGCTTGGCAGGCGGGTTGGCGATCGCAGTGGATGATGTTAATACTTGAAGGAGTGCTGCTGCCCACTCCCCCGATATTCCCTCAGTCGGCTCTTACGACTCCCATGGGTGGAGAGGGGTGGGACAATTCTCAAGCCGGCCCCACACGTCAATGCTAATGCTATTAAGAATGAGTAATAGCCACAAGAATTCAATCAAAGTCTTCAAAGATTAAGTCAAATTAAAAGCGCGTGCATTGTATTAATATTAACTAATTATTTAATTAAAAAATATAATGACAGCGAATGGAATGACGTTTAGAACGTAATTAGTCAACCCTTCCTGTCTATCTGTCTGTCATAATTATAACCCTCTCTGCGTTAAACGCGGATATACGTGATTCAAATTAATTAGAGGAAGAAAAAATACTCGTAGAATGTGGTTTGGTTAATGTGACAGTGACTGTCCCGTAGTTTCGTGGAATTATTTTATACAGCATTGCAAATAATGTTTTAATATGAAGAATAAATGCTGATGTTACCCCCGCGTTGATGACTAATAGTGATACTGTCTGTCTAATTTTAGTTTCTTAGTTAATAATTTCTGATATTTACTTAGTTAAATTTGAAAATTGATTTTTTTTCTAACTCTAATTGAATTATCACAGTTATTAGTCATATATGTTAGTTATTAGTCGTATATTTTATATTTATTTATTATTATTTATATATTAGCAACATACGAGTATGTATAGATACGGACCAATTAGTTGGTAAACCAAATAATATTTAGATATTTTTATATACTTTTTTAGCACTTGACATGCTTTAGCCATATAAATAAATACAAAGTGTAAAAATGTGAAATCGAAAATCACCCAAGACGTTAAGCATGAATGTATTATCGAAATTAGCGGTCAGGAGCAATTGTCACGATGGCTGAATTGGCAAAGCATCTGGACTGTATCCAGGAGATGCAGGTTCAAATCCTGCTCGTGACTGTTATTTTCGATTTCATATTTTCACACTTTGTGTTTACAAATAATATTTATTTATCGTGATCATACAATCAAAATAAAAAAAACGTGAAATCGTACAATGTAATTGTATGAATTTTAGCAAAGTTATTGAATTTAATATGGTAAAAGAATTGTAATATTGGTAAGGTTTTTAAAGTAGGTGAATAAACTGAGACTCTTTCCTTACTAATATATGTGTTATAAATGCGAAAGTGAGTTTGTTTGTTTATTTGTTATACTTTAACGCTATAACTACTGAACCACTAAACATTGAATGCATATAATAATAATTGTAAGTTCTTAAACTCGAAGGTTTTCATTAATTAATATACACTTGGCTTCGGCCCGTGCTTGTTAAACCTCCTGTAGCAGGAGACAAATGATGACAGCTAACATAATAAGCATAATAATAATAAATATTTATTTTATTCACAAGCTTATATATATTTTTTTTAAATATATATAGGTATAGTCTGGAGCCAAGAAAAGGATATGGGCTACCTTTATCCCGAAAAAATTAATGGTTCCTGCGGGATAGTGATTTTTGCATTAATTTATTTTTCTGTAGAGTGATTTACCTAATTTAATTATTTCTATTTTTTCCACTTTATTTGTATTTCTAAGTCCACGCAAACGAAATCGTGGGAAGAAGCTTGTAAATTATAATCCATGATTTGATATTTGCAGTTTAATCTACTAAAGAATTTGAGAATATAAATAGTAAGCTACCACCGGATCGGAAGCAAGACCTAGCTGAAAAAGATCCGGCAGTAATACTCATAGGGATAGTAATCGATCTTTATTAGAAGCTTTACACAAGTAGTTTTATTTCATAATTTTCTATTTTTCGTCTTTACTGATCAATACACTCAATGAGTGTCTAAGCTACCGTATAGGCATTATAACTCCCCTAGGTTCAAACAGAACCCTCGAGATTCTTACAGCATTTCTATCTTGAAGGCAATTTAATTTCATGCGTCCTGATTCAAAATACCGTCCTTAAGCTTCCCCTAAAGGTAATATCACATTAGGGCGGGTAATTATACTCATATTTGTATTTGATGCCCACGGAGAGGGTTCCATAAAACGGTCAAGATTTCGCCTTCATTTTAGACCTTTCAAAGGCTAATTTTGATATGAATATAATAAATTACTTTTTATTTTTGGTATTTAGAGGGTATTGAGGAGGGTAAAATTTTGTTTAATGAAATGAATTTGAAAAGAAAAGTGTAGTATGAATGTGGCAAATGTACCTATATAGAAAGAAATATACTTCTTGTATTTGATTGAAAAAAACCTTACGGACACATATGAGTGTAAGTCTATCACACCTGTTTTCTAGAGGATAAGCAGATACAACAGATTGCCACATGTCATAAAACGGCCTACCGCTGTCAGCTTTTTCCGTCGGTGGGAACGAGATGTGACGGCTCGGGATGAAACACATAGACGTTAGAATAAATTTTGTGAAAATAGAAAAAGAATACTACGACGGCATTTGAAACTGAGAGTTGATTGCGACCAAGTTTCTTGCTACCCTCTGTCTTGGTAGGCCTTGGTGTACCACTAGGCTTTCAGCGCAACCAGAAAAGGTACACCTTATTATCACTTCCTTATGCCAAAATGTGTTGGGGTCGGTTTCCTATCGATTTTATCTGATTCAACAGTATTTACACGGATGTCTTGCCTATCTAATCTTGACAACCTTAGAACAAGGCAGGAATCAGATTTTTATTCAAGACTTTGATAACCTGTGAGGACGGTCAGGGTGTTATTTGACAGACGCGACTAACGGATTAACGTGCCTTCCGAAGCACGGAGAAGGTCAGAAATCCACAAATAAGTCCCATTTTAATCTGTATTTTTAGCACTTGACACGCTCAGCTACTTTAAACAAATTATTATTTGTGAATGAGAAAAAAAAGAACTTTAGTGCGAGTGGGAGTTGGTTGTTAAGACAAATGTGATGAGGAGATTGGGTATGCCCGAAATGTAGTGGCTCAATAGATTAGAGCACTTCCCCGGATTGAAAGGGATGCAGGTTCGTTTTTCGCTTGCACTAAATTTCTCTTTTTCCTCATTCACAAATAATAATTTGTACTTTAAAATAAGTACCACTTTTCATACGAACTCTTCCTAATAGAACACCTATATGTGTATTTTAAACATATTTACCCTAATTCTATGGGAATAGAACCCATAATAGGATATTTATTTAACCGATAGTATATAATTAAATGCGCTTTTCTACTGCCTTATTTGACTATAATACGAATATAGTCATTCTATTAGCTTTCTTATGGTCCATCTACTTACAATTTTAAATCGTCTGAATCTAGGTCAGTGTGCTTTGGACGACGACCAAATTCCTCGACGTAATCGGAATAAATAAGGAAACAAACACAACTTCCGCATTTAGCAAAATAGCAAAATGGCGGAATATCTTCGTTTCCACATAAGCATATACAAGATAGATAATAATGTTTGTTGGAATTACTTAGCGAAAGATATATTACTACTTAAAGCTAAGACGCCTTACTAGGAAGTTTATTTATACAAGATTCTATATGTTGATATGGAAGTTACTAGGATTAATATTCCGGACACCGTGCTTATTTTAATTATTGTTTTTTTTTCTGAAAATTTTACTGGATCCCCGCGTGTGATTTGGAGGCTCAACTTCATAAATTATTTAAAATAGTAAATAAAGATAAAAACAAAAAAATATTATGAAAGAAACTATGTAAAATATAACGTGAAGAATACATTATAGGAACTGCAAGCTTTAGAGCTTTCCGCAATGGATGTGTTCTTTGCCCCGAACGACGGGGTGTACGGTTACTTACATTATTTTCCTATTTAACAAATAGAAATAAAAAATAAAAAATTGTCACTGTGGTGGACTAAAGTATAAATTACTGTATACCCTTAAAATTAAATAACACAAAAATAAAATGTATATTTATAATTTTTTTTAAGTTAATTCCCTGCTCTATGCAATAATCCTTGTATCGCGGAGGGCTTTACAAACATACAATTTCACGGACACGAAGTACACCCAGACTCAGAACAACCATTTGAGGACCACAAGAGTTGTCCTGTGTGGGAATCGAATCCCCACAACCCTCGGGCGAGAGGCCGGTATCTAAGCCACTCCGTCATCTGTGCAGTCCAGCATAGGTACGTCGCTATTTAAACATACGCTTGTTTATGGTACAAGTATGTTCATAAACAGCCGTGTTAAAAATCCTACATTCCCAAATATAAGACTGTAAGTACATCAATATCAAACATTTTACGGCAGCTCTCCGAACCGGAACGCGGAAGGGTGTACAAACATACAATAATAATGCAAGTTTTGCCGAAACGGACGCGCAAACAGATAGAACCCAATTAAATGGTTCCAAGTTGTGTGTATAGGAGCCCGATACAGACCGAAGAATGTTTTATTTGTGTGTACAAGCTGTACCCGCGGCTTCGTCCGCCTAAAATCTAATATTGTCGCAATAAATTGAGCATAAATAATCAAAAATAGACACGGCAGATTTATAAATGTGTATGTTAATAATCTCATACCAAATCACATTCATTAAACTATTACGTTAGATTTTGTTGACCAGTCAATGGTAAGAGCTAACTACCGCTCATAGACATAGTAAAATTACGAGTAAGATCACTGTCGAGTGCTCATCATTTCATTACAAGTGTGGGAAAGAAATGATAATTTAGATACTTTAAATACAGTCGTAACGAGCACTTTAAAGTTTTCATAAGCAAATATTGTACGCAATGACATAGAAAATTAATTTAAGTAGATATGACTTTAAAAAACTCACAAATGATTTGCAATTTTTGGGGAAAATTTACAGAAATAGTCGCGCGCGATGGAACTTGGTTTCCTTCGGAATTACGTGCACATGGATGATCTTAAAGCATGCGACAATTAAAACAAGTAGCTACATTTAGTTCAGCGAGATGTCCTCCTAGTGCCTATTACTTTTCTACAACTGATAGGTATAAAATTCGGCATATCAGGGATCTGTGAACAACCACTGCAATGACTGCATAGATGGCGGATTGGTTTAGATACCAGCATCCCGTGTTGTGAGTTCGATTCCCACACAGGACAACTCTTTGTGTGATCCACAAATGGTTGTCCTGAGTGTTTCTAAAGTCCACGTACAGTAGTCACAACGAATCTTTGTGTTTCTGAAATTAGGCAAAGAGCGCGAAGTGGGTATTTTGACATAATCATACGATAAGTACTGACCAATTCAAATGTTATTACTCGATTAACAAAACAATCGAATGAGATCCTAGTGTTTTCATATCGTAAATATTTAGATTCTATTTTCTTTTTTTATATTCAATAAAAAGTATACGAGCGATTTGAGTCAATAAACTTTAATCTAGATTTAGAAGAGTCCACATCTTTTAGGACGATCGAAATTATATAATTATCGATAACAATTGTTATATTATAATCGAATATTTTTGATTTATGTAAACTGTAGAAGACGCACATACCTTGCGACACAAAAATGGCTACTGCGCAGCGTCATGCAGCCAACTTCAGGGACACAAAGATCCGTTGTGACTACTGTACAAGGATTCAGAACATCATATACTGTTATCAAAATCCCATTAATTATTTTATAATAACATTATTATAATGCATGTTCTCTCGTAATAATAACACAAAAGTTATTTCAAGACGTCATCTAGCCAGATATAGACAACTAGAATTCATCGTGCATGGCTGCAGGCTAGCAATATCCTGGAGCCTGTGAGACCTATCAAAGCAAATAGGGAAGCGTCCAAGCGAGAAACACCTACTGTAGTAATTCAAGTTACAGTCAGCGCATTGGATGCTTTGATGTTTGGCATCAAACGAGTGTTAAAATTTGCTGCAGGATTTTATTACACGCCTTTGAGTAAGCTGCATTTATAGTTTTGTAACACTGGTTAGTGCTTATTGGTGTTTGAATTAGGATTGCACCTTTTGTTTAGCCTTTTTTAACACGCTTTATTAGCTTGTTATGTACTCGTATGTTTGTATAACACTAAATCTTTGAACGTGATTTTCACCCACTTCAATATGTCGTATTAAATTGAAACTTTGAACACCTATCCAGGACCGATCAATCAACGATTAATTCAACTAGCTGTTACAGCAGAGAGTTTAAATAAGAAATTCGTGTAGGTATTTGAGCACTTAAAATCACCATTAACGTTTGTGTTATTAAAAGATTAGTATTACAGCATATTTTAATTTAGGGATAACCCTGATAACATATATTTTAGGTTTAAGCTATTTTAGTGATATTAAAGTAAATATTTATAATGAGGAAATATTGCGTGTCAAACGTTCGGCATTAACAAGAATACACAAGTCCAACATACAAGTTTAAGTGCAAATGTAACCCTCTGGAAACGTCTGAATTCACCAATGTTTATAAAGGACCAATTAATTATTGAAATCGTTTTAAATTTGTATTTGCTTAACGCTCTTTTGCTGTTATAGGGTCAAGCAAAAGGGGAACGCTAGTTGATTTAATGGATGTGACCAAAGTCTTTGGAAGTTTTAAATAAGCTGGATATTTCTTATTTATAAAGCTTTCTGTCTCTCTCTCGAAGGTTTCGTGAAAGTGATCCGGCAAAGCTCAACATGAAGCTGGATTACATAATTAGTTATTATATTTATACAGATATTAAGAACTTATTCAGCCATTTACGAGAACACAAATGCGATGACTTGAAATAGTAGTGTTAACTGCCTCTGTGGTGCAGCGGTAGTGAGCGACTGCTGATCATGAGGTCTTGGGTTCGCGTCCCCGATTCGATTGCCAGTGTTACTGAGCTTCTTCGTAAAATGAAAAATTCTCAGTAGCAGCTCAGAGTTTGGAAATGTGCCCGGTAGAAAGCTCGCCCCCTATTACATGGGAATGAAACATAGCTGGCGAATCGTGGGTGTGTAATACACCTCCGCCTACCCTTTCGGGGAATACAGGCGTGATGCTATGTTATTAATTCTTCTAATGGGTGTCCAACAAGGGCAAGACTAATTACGATGAGAAATGCCTCAGTGGTTGTTTAAATGCTAGTTAAATTGTAATATAAACGAAAAGCCTTGGTAAAAGCTAAATTTCTGTATTTGTCATCACGCCATCTCCCTTGCAGGGTAGGCAGAGAGAACAGAGTGCCAAAAAGACCTCAACATTCATAATTCTCTTCATACACGTTCACCGGTTACGGTGTAACTAAATTATTAGACTGCACAGATTGACTGAACAGAGCGGAGTGGTTTAGATAACGATCTCCCACTCGAGTGTCGTGAATTCGATTCCCAACCAGGACTACTCTTTGTGTGATTCACAAGTGCTTTTTTTATGAGCCGAAGTGTTCTTTGTGCCCGTGAAATTATATGCTTATAAAGTTGTTCTTTATAGCAGCATATTGTTCTTTTTTTATGCATCAATTATTTGTGAATAAGTAAAAAGAGATTTTTAGCACGAGCGGGAATCGAACTCGCGTCTTTTCCAATCCGGGGAAGTGCTCTAAGCCACTGAGCTATCGTACTGAACTATTCGGTCATCCCAATCTCCTCATCACATTTGTCTTTACGACACGAATAATTTGTACTTTAAAAAGTACTGGAGCACGTCAAATGCTAAAAAATTAGATCAAAAATATTTTTATTTATTTTTAATTTAGACTAACTACTTAAATCTTTTTAACTATTTACTTACTTTGATATTTATATTATAAAATGAATCCTAAATAAATGTTATTTCTTTCCATAAATCTTTTCCAAAAAGCTAAATGTAACAAATTATTTTAAAAATTCTCTTAAGGATATTGAAGTTGTTGAGTGCTCATCGTTCACAACAGGAGGTTTTCGTTTAAAAGTAATTCTGCATCTCTCTTTTATATGGTTGTCGAAAATTTTATTAAACTCGTACCGCGCTCGGTTTCTTCATAATACAGATTAAGATAAAAATTGAGATGACGTTCGGTCGTCGTCAGCGGCGATATTTTTTTAATTTTCTCAAACAAGATCTCAAGATTCGATTACGATGTAGCGTCTTTCTCTTATTAAATTTTGTTGCCTTCGTAGCATGGGGTGTATTTGTTTATGGCGCTTCAATACTTTGTTTATGATTGAGTGTACGATGAAAACATCAGTACTTGTCACTTTAATACTTTGTTGACTTTATGTAAGGTTTTTCTTAAATGTGTAACAGTGAGAAGTATTATCCATACTAATATTATAAATGCGAAAGTGAGTTTGTTCGGTTGTTACGCTTTCACTGCTTTACTACTGAACCAATTATAATGATATTTTGCATACATATTGGTTCAGGAGCCGCCACCTATTTTTTTTTATGATTAATAACAGGCTGAATATTTGCGAATAGGTTCCGTTCGATGAGACACGCAAATTTTTCTCAGTGATAAATCTTAATATAGGTAGCTATTAAGTGTCCGTGAATTCGACAACTTCCAAGCGTGGGACAGAGAAAACGTACCACTAAATTTGTAGGACTATATGGCCATTTCATTATACAAATATTTACAAAGCTGCATTTAAAAAATCAGATCGTTAATAATTTGAATGATCTTTATTTTTATTTGTCTATCTATATTTTTAGAAGAGCACGCTCCAGTCAAACTACCCATTTGTAGGACAATTGTTATTCCGAGTTTATTATCCCATTATTTTAACATTTAAACTCACTATTAGTCAGACAATTTCGACACCCCATCAAATCGAAATGTTTTATACCTGCGCTCTTTATTACTCTTAACCTCTATCGAGATTTTTCTCAGAGAAAAACTTGGGCGTCTCGTTGAACGGAACCTACTCGTACTCACAAAGATTGAACCTGTTATTAATCACTTAAAATAGGCAGCGGCTCCTGTGCCTTAGAGCTTGTAGTGTAGAAAATGACATAGGAAAGAAATTTCACCCCGGAATCACTATCAAAGTGGTAGTTGCTGTAACAATTACTATTTTAGCATTGCGATAATGAGTGTTTTATAGAGTGACGTAATTTATATACTGATGTCAATGCGGAGGGATTGTCGGGCAGAATCTAGTGCTTACTAATATTATAAAAGCATAATTTGTTTGTTTATTTAGTTGTTACGCTTCCACACTGTAACTAATCTACTTAATGATTATGAAATTTTGCATACATAGGTATAGTCTGGAGCTCGAACAAAAGACTCTACTTTTTATCCCCGAAAAATGAATGTTTCTCATGGGATAGCTATTTTTTTTATTTCATGTAGTGGCAGACGAGCCACGGTCCACCTGATGGTAAATGGCAACCGTCACCCATGGACTCGACTATACCGAGAGTATTGTCAAGCCGCTGCTCACCAATACATTTCACAGATATGAAATGAATTAAAAACGGCTATCTCCTGCTACAACCAAAACGCAACGATGTGCTTCATGGCCGGTCACACGGGGGATGGTGGTACCAACCCGCTCGGGTCCGATACCAAGTGAGTACTCCCACTTGGTACCCAGCCCTACCACCAGTCATGCAATGGATGACAATTGCTTACTTCCCTTAGTCGCCTCATACGACACCCGTGGGAAAGAATGGGGTGGTGACAATTGTATTCTTAGTCTCACCAAACGTTTATTTAACTATTAAAAACAATTATATAATTTGAGCTTAAGCCCAAAGCGAATGTGATTTGGCTCACGTTATATTTAACTTTTGATATTTAACCTAATTTCAACAGCAGTCGCAACCAATAAACAATGCAAATCTAATCACAATCTTTCACGAAAATATCAACACCATAACACATTGAAACGCTCACAAACAATTTCAATTGTTTCAAAGATTAAAAGCTACGATTTCACTTGAAGTACACGAAAAAATACACAAAAGAAGAAAGTTTTAACAACGAAACCGGAAACTTGGGAGCATCGGTAATTGTTGAAGCTACAGCAGTTACAATCGCTCTCCATTACTAAAAAGAAGAACATTAATATATTTTTTTTGCTCGTACTTTCTGAAATTTCAGCTCCTTTCTTTTAATTCTACCCCAGTTTTCATCGTCTTTATGAAATAAGTTTGTCTCTAACAAGATTACGTTTTATGAGCAAAAAATTGAAGGATAACGAATTTAAAAGCGTCTATGCGGTGTGTCATGCTAGAGTCTGTATTATATTTTTTACCTTTGTTAAGGCTTTTGTTAAATTTTTAAGAGGGTGAGCTGTAATATGAAGAAGAAAGTGGATAATTTAAAGTTTAAGGATTCCTTGTATCCTCAACAAATACCTATTGTTTTAGTCGCTATATCGCGGTTCAGTGATAACCGTAAATGCTTAACCGATCCCTGACGAACACAGAGAGAACAAAGGAAAACAAATATCACCCCATCCATTCCCGCGGGTGTCATACAAGGCGACTAAGGGAAGTAAGCAATTATCACCCATTGCATTACTGGTGGTAGGGCTGCTTACCAAGTGAGAGTCCATCCATCCATCCATCAGCCTTTTAACGTCCACTGCTGGACATAGGCCTCCCCAAAGTGGGGATAATGCCGTAATCGCTTGGCAGGCGGGTTGGCGATCGCAGTGGATTTTATTAATACTCGAGGGAGTGCTGCTGCCCACTCCCCTGGTATTCCCTCAGTCGCCTCTTACGACTCCCGTGGGTAGAAAGGGATGGGACAATTCTAAAGCCGGTCCCACATGGCAAAAAGTGAGAGTACTCACTTGCTATCGGGAGTGTGTGACGTCAGTGTATTTTGGCTGTAGCAGAAGGTAGCCGTTTATTCTTTCCTTTCATATCTGAGAAATGAAATGGTGCGCAGCGGCTTGACAATACTTTCGGTATAGTTGCATCCATGAACAACGGTTACCACTTACCATAAGGTGGGCCGTATTGCAGTGAGAAACGACGACATATTGCAGTGAGAATTAAATATAATTACATATTATTTCGGCCGCGATAAGTTTAGTAGAAACAAAATGAGTCCCGTTTAACTCTTTGCTTTATTATTATCAACTTTATTTTTTAATTACACGCAACGAACATGCCTCACATTGTGCCAACTCTCATTTGTAATAAGTAACACAATGATTAGAAATCAAATCAAACTGAAAAGAGTATATTAATAATTGATTTATGTACCTGAAAGTAGTATATCAATTGATTAATCACCCCTTTATCCAGAATATATTATTGCACACACTAAACACCACAATTTGACTAAACTGTGAATCCGTCAACTATAATCTGGCTGCGGCCTCCAGCGGGCGGTGCGCGTATTATCATATCGCATGAATATTGTATTAGACAGCGTGATTCAATTAGATGGTGGGTCGAATGCGGCAGCGTAACCGCGACTTACTGAATAATGTAAATTATAAAGTTTTATAATTTTATTTTTAATGAATTTTGTCGGTGTAGTTTGTGGGGTTTATTGAATAGAACTTTACATTTATTATTAAATTATCATAATTCACTTCAGCGGTACTAATTGCATATCGAAAAAATATATATTTTACTAATATGATAAATGCGAGTTTGTGAAGATGTTTAGGTGTTTGTCCGCCCATCACGCCTAAACGACTAAGCCGATTCTAATGTAGTAGATAGAATGCTGGATTATCATATAGGATATTTTTATTCCGAAAAAATAATAGTTCTTGTGGGTAAGCTATTTTTTGCAAATGACCTAACAACTAAACGGACTTATACGTAATTTGGTACATATCATATTTTTACCCCTATAAGGGGGACCCCTGTCCTGTGCGATAAGCCTAAACAACTCTATGGACGAAATTTGAAAGTCCACGCAATCGAAGTCGCGGGAAAATGCTAGTAAACTATAGAAGTGAAGTATTAACATTCATGGCTCGACCGATCTACGCCGACCGCATCCATCCAGCCGTTGAATGTGGTCGGCGTAGAGCCGCTCGTTGTGGCGTTCTCTTGGGGAGGCGTATGTCCAGCAGTGGACGTTGAAAGGCTGATGGATGTATGGGTAGGTGGCTTAGTGGTGCCACAGGGGTCTATTTTGGGGCCATTTCTGTTTCTAGTCTATATTAATGACCTACCATACTATGTAAGAGATAATCGAAGTATTGTGTTGTTCGCAGATGATACATCTTTATTATTTAAACTAAGAAGGCAACTGCTTAATTATGACGATGTGAACAACGCACTATCTAAAGTTGTTCATTGGTTCAATACTAATAACCTAGTTTTAAGTGAAAATAAAACAAAATGTATAAAATTTACTACACCCAATGTAAGTCATGTAGAAACCAATGTACAATTGAATGGCGTTAAACTGGACCTTGTGGAGTCCACGGTTTTCCTAGGTATCACTATAGATAACAAACTCCAACTCCCTATATTAAAAAATTGTCAGGTAGGCTTAGCTCAGCGGCATATGCGGTAAAAAAAATTAGATTATTGACTGATGTTGAAACGGCTAGAATAGTTTATTTAAGTTACTTTCATAGTATTATGTCCTATGGCATACTGCTATGGGGATGCTCCGCCGATTTAAATTCCATGTTTGTACTTCAGAAAAGGGCTGTTCGTGCAATCTATAATCTGGGCCCGAGAGTTTCCCTTAGACAGAAATTCAAAGAAATGAATATTCTAACTGTTGTGTCTCAGTTTATATACGAAAATCTGTTGTATGTCAAGAAAAACATCGGAAGTTTTGATAAGTATAGCGATGTTCATCACATTAATACTAGGAACAAAGGCAATCTTATTGCACACAGTACTCGTCTCCACAGAATTAGTAGATCTTTTATGGGGCAATGTATATTTAACTTTTACAATAAGATTCCTGAAAATGTCCGAAACATGCTACTAAATAAGTTTAAGAAAGCCTTTAAAATTAGACTTTGTAATGAAGATTATTACACTGTTTCGGATTATCTTGAGGACAAAACAAAATGGGCTTGCGCTGCTCCTCATTCATTAATTTTCAAAATTGTTTTGTATGATATAATGTTATTTTAGTTATAAAGATTATATTAGATTGTAATAAATTGGCAATTTAAAAAAGTGGCCCATGAGTGTCTTGCCGGGTTCTTCTCATGAAAGGCTTTACTTCGGAATCCGGCCGCTTGTGGCGATGGCAATCGCCACTTTGTTATTGCGGATGCACTCGCCTCAGGCGCTCGTGTTAATTATTAGTGTATTCTTGACTATTTTAAGTGCTATTTTAGGCCTATGAAATAAAGATATTATTGAATTTGAATTTGAATTTGAGTACTAAATTCCCGTCGTATAGTTAGTTTTGATTTTCATACATTCAAATATTTTATGGTCCACAAGTTTCAACTATTTAGTATGCAGTGGTTAGTTAAACATTGTATTTTACAAAGTTTTGAATCTAAGATCCTTCATGTTTAAAGAGCATGTAAAATGTACAAGTTAGATTTAAATATGTGAAAGCCTTGATTTTTGATATTATTGCTCTTGAAGGTGTATTTCCTACCCTTTACCCATGTAAAATATCTTTCTTAAGAATTAGAATGTTCAATTAAATTACTGTACGGTATATTCTAAGTAAATACTATAAAAGACGAAATAAACGGATCTAATAAATTAGACACAGCACATAAATTGCCAAAATAAAACAAATTTATTCTACTTAGTTCTAACAATAAGGAAGACTACACAAGTATAAATGTATGAAGAGCAAATAAAAGCACAACTGCATAGAAGTAGGTCATTGTATGCGAGCGGCCTTATGTTCCCTTTGAACAATGAACGTAGAATGAATTGTATCTACTCATACAAGCTTAGTTTTATGTACTGAGATTTGGTGCGCGTGTGATGAGAGGAAGCGTTTTTAGAAAACATAGCGGGAGCGGGCACCTTATAACGGTTGTTATTGAGGTTGTTATTTAATGCATAGCGCTTTATATATATTATAGGAAAGAATAGCCCTTTTTTCTTCTTAAAGTCCTGTTTAATATCCTTTTCTTAGGTAGATGATTATATAAAACAACAGTTTATGTTTAATAAAGTCTTATGATCGTACGTTTTGTTGAATGTGTAGTTAAGCTAGTGATGTGTCTCGTTTCCGCCGCGCGTCTCCTTCACCCCGCTCCTACATCGAGCTATCGGCGCGAAAAGTTGCAGTACACGGTAAAATATTTTCATTTTTTGCATTAATAACCCCTTATAATGCTTTTGCTGTCTATAGGTAGATGAATTAGTAATGTGATTTAATGCATTAGCCAACTTAAATTAGGCTTGGTACTTTTTAAATTTCTGTGTTTAAAATTATTTACGCGAAAGAATTCTTCTTATAAATCAAATTACCGAGATGTTTAAACAGAAAAACAGACAAAGCAAGGCAAAGCTGTGGCATTACCAAAAGTTTAAGGTTATTTTAGAAACTCGCTGTCGCTACAGCTTATGTATTACACCTTATCACTAAAAGCCGTCGGTTGGCAGTAAATCAGCGCCAGGCGCCGGCGACCTCGCAGTCTTATTATGTTTATTCATGAAATAGCTCATCTAGTGAAAGTGAATCTTTGTTTACTGGTAGATAGATATAGAGACTGCATAGTAACTGAAGAAGTAGAAATGAAAATCATAAATAAGGACTTTTTTAGTAACGTGGTTCGCTTCTTGTCGCGTCTCGTTCCCATGAGGGTGAAAAGCATGCTAACCACTGTCCCTGCCTACCCCTTTGGGAAACAGGCGTGAGTGTACGTGTAAAATTGATTATTTAAATTTATAAGCATATTTATCATCATTGACCGAAGAGTACTCTCTATGGTTATATAAAACTAGCTATTTGGCACGAATTTTGGACTCCATTTCTCAGCTAGATGAATTGTTTATAATACACATAAATTAGAGTAATGACCTTAATGTTGAGATTAATTTAATCTTACGGCCAAAACTGACGCTCTAAATTAAATTTACACCATTACATAAACTCATACCTCTCATTGTTGCAGTCTCTTATTCAGAATCTCTCATTGCAGTGAAAGGCTTCCCATACAATGCCTCCGACCACTTAGCCTATATTTCGAACAAGAGTTGATCTACTTCGCGTCATTTGTATGTAAAATGTCTGCAACGAGCGAAAAAATGCTTATATAAAGTGTTATTATTTTTTTGTACAGTCGAGTAAGGCATTACGTAACGGATGTAGGGGTAGGCTTCAGTGAGAGCGGGTAGCGGGTTAGTAATTTTATAATGTAATAATAATAAATTGCAGCATTGATACTAATGATAACAAGTAAAATTATATCAGGTGGGCCGTATGCTGGTTTGCGGAAAAATAAAAAATTTGATCATGAGTACAGAGAGAAAGATAATTATAATTAGTTGTGGGCCAGTAAATAGGGCAGCCAGTGTAACAATAAACGTTTTAGCGCTGATTGCGATCACAAAATTTGGAACAAATTAATTCGATATAATAAGTTCACAGGCAATTGTTCTGAATCTGGATATTTCTTGTGTTTTTTTTTAATTTTAATATGCGCTTTATATATGTGACACTATATATATAATATATATGTATTTTTACCCTAATTAAATGAGTAATTTGTTCAGAAAAAATATTTTAGCAGTCTTATTTAACCAAACAAAAAAAAATACTCATACTTTTAAATTTTAATTTACTAGTACTAGCCTTTGTCTAGCCTTTCTTTTAAGGTTCACGCTTTAGTAGCAAGGAAAATATACCAGTTTTTAAGTCTTATCAAGAGATGTCAAACAAAAAAGTGTCATCAAAATCCGTTCAGTATTTTTTGTGTAATGCCCGACCACACAAACACACAAAATTTTAAGAATAACGTTTTTGTTTAGATACAAATATCTTAAATGTACAGCTCTGTTATAGCTTTATAATAGTATCGATAGATAGGTAGTATTTTTGCCATTAGTAATTAAAACCGAAATTAAATATTCGCCCTATTGGATATGTCAAATTTTGTGTCAAACTTTTAACATTTCACGTATAACTCGCTGTCGATGCGACCTCATCAATGGAAATTTTGTCAGCATTAGCCGGATCTCAGAAATGGGTCACGCCAGGATTTGGCTCTCTCTTATTGCCAACTGATTTAAATATTACTGGGAATGAAGGGATGAACCTACCGCTTTATGAGCTACTCTGTACACAGATTTACTTATACGTGCTTAATATTGATGCTTATATGGATGGAGCACGCCTATGTAACTTACGTATTAACGTAATACAGGGTAAGTTTCGAGCTGTGTATTTGGGCATAGTTCTTAACTTGTTAATACTGATGACGACGGAAAAATCCTATAACAGGTTATGTACGATTCAGTAGTCAAACCCGATACCTAGTGGTTAGTTGTAAAAACATTTAACTAGATCAACGAGGCGGCATTCTACACTACTTTTTGTGCATCTATGACTTTTTTCGTCACCTTTCACAATCATAAAAAAAAATACAAAAAAGGGTTTTTAACAATGCGCATGACCAAGCATTTCCCGCCATTACTCTTTTGCAAAATAAGCTGGGTAGATCCACTTTCCTGAAATAACAATCGCGAATCGAATCCCACTTCAAGCAACGAAAAGGGCCCCTGAATTTATTGAATCGCACAGCCTAAACAAAACGTCACGTCAAACAAACCATTGGTTTGTTTTGATGATAAATGGTTTCAATTCGCTATGAAATGAATATTCATCTGTTATTGTTTTTTGTCTGACGAGGGTACCTGACGACTGACGTCTTCGGAATGTTAATGATAGCAGATCTTGTGTATTGTGAGCAATTAGCGTAGATACCTCGCTACGCTTCCGAAAGAGAATTTGGCAAGGATTGTTTTGAATAGATAGGAGCGACATTGTAGCGAAATTACAGAAATAATAATTTTAGGATAACTGGTAAAATTTACAGATGCTGTAAATATTATAATTTCTCATTCGATTGTTGTACATTCGATTTCCATACAAGACAAACATATTTTCGCTATAAAGTAATAGTTCTAAATGTTTGTCATCCTCGCTAATATTATTATAGTAAAAAGGGATATGTCCAAACAATGCTTGAAAAGGACAGTAACTATTGATAGTCCTTAATTGTATTTAGAATAAAATATGTATAATTAAATAATTCCCAAGTTTGTTTGACTAGGGCAAAAATATAACGACTATTAAAATATTAAACTTGATATCCGCCTAATTCATTCTTATTGATTTTTGAAGTAGATAGAATTATTTTTGATCTATATTTCTTAGCATTTGACATGCTCCGCCACTTTTTTAAAGTACAAATTATTTGGAAGGAGAAAGGAAGAAGAGATTTTTTTTTCCTTATTCACAAATAATTTGTACTTTAAAAAAGTGGCGGAGCATGTCAAATGCTAAGAAATATAGATAAAAATGTTTAAAAAATCGCGCCATCAAATAGTATGAATTTTAATTGCAAAATTAAACTTACTATATTGGATAATTTCATGTAAATGCGTTTCCGATAGATGGCGTTGGTCGTTAAGACAAATGTGATAATGAGATTCGCATAATCGAAAGATCTGTACTATAGCTCAGTGGTTTAGAGTACTTCCCCGGATTGAAAAAGACGCGGGTTCGTTTCCCGCTAGTACAAAAAATCTCTTTTTCCTTATTCACAAATAATTTGTACTTTAGATAGAATTAGTCCACAGTTATCATTATTTTAATATAATTCAATCTATATGTACCGTAAATCTAACTAAAATAATATATGCGTGTCAATATAATTTAAAATCAAAGTATTTTCGAAATAGAAAACGTATCGTGGCTGTATGAAACACATCCCCTTTGCCTTAATGACAGACTGTAATGCAGAATGTTTATTCTGCATTACTTTTATACTTTTTAGCATGAGCGCGATACCAATCCAACATCTATCCTCCTGCACAGTTTCTTGATGATGATGATATAAGTTAAAATTAAAATGATAACCTATTGTTGTTTTATTATGGCATATTAATCCTTGAACATAACCTAACCTATAATTTAAAAAATGTCTGGAACTGGCCTTGGCCTAGTTTTTTTGATAATTATTGATATTATAATAGGTTTCCTATGATTTGTAGTACGTTTTAGCGTATATTTCATTATGGTACATTTCAGGCATTTTTTTGTATGGGTGATGGGCTTTCACCTTTGCATACGTGAAGCGCGGAGATACAAGGAAAGATGACCAGTTCCTGTGGGGTGTTTTTGCCTAAAGATAACTAATTATGTAGAGTATAATTATATGTATAAAAAAAGTTTGATCCAATTGTTCAATTCACGTGGATGGTCACGTGTGTGTATAGCCGGGTTTACCTAGTTCTAACATAAGCGTGTTTATGTAACTTTGTAATCTATAACCCAATTAGATTAGAGGTGGAATTGTGTCAACACACCTTCACATAGCTTGGCACATACTTCCTATTTTATATAATATTACGTTGGTAGTAACTAATTTCATTAACATCTGTTTTGATATAATGAAAAATAACTAATTTAATTGACTATACAGATTTAACTATATATTAAATTCAGATATGTTTACTGTTTTTACAAAAAAAAAAACTAAAATATTAATAGTTTTGTCCAAAATAACATATATTATTTATTTCAAATAATATATGTACTTTGAGAACAAATTATTTGTGAAATTGGCAAAAGAGAGCTTTACTGCGAGCGGGATTCAAACCTGCGTCCCTTCCAATCCGGGGAAGTGTTCTAGACCGCTAAGCCATCGCAGTCACTGATGGCGACACCCAACTACATCATTTCGCAATTGCTTTTAGAGGTGTTTACGACTAAAGACGACTATATGTACTAGCAAAATCTGCCAAGTTATTTCTCTAGAACGCTTTACGACATAATAATATAGATTACACGAATAGAATACATTTAAATAGGAAGCCAAAGTAAATAGAAGAGATTCGATATCTCCAAGACGTTTGCAATCATAAAACTTTGTAAAAGTATCAAAAGACTTTTATAGATCGTTGCGCTTTGCCGAGGACTTTTTACTGGACCCTTTCTCTCCTTTACTAGGGCTGGCATGAGTTTAAAAGTAGCCTTTTCGGAAAAAGTATACCTAATATAACAATTAAAGTAAAAATAACAATGCAATTTTGAATGCAATGGCACTCTTTGGACTTCGCTTTTAAATTTAAACGCAGCCCTAGTTTGTTCAAATTTAGGGCAAAAGTACAAAGCTGATCCAACTGCAGAATTATTAGACACCGATATGTTGACATATTTTCCACTACATCGGATGCTTGATTTAATGATATCTTCTAGGTTTTGGATTGTATCAGATTTGAATCGTTGCAGGATCTTGATTCCCTGTTTCCTAGATTATCGAAAAAAGAATGTGTGTACAAATGGGCAATGGCAAAACTATTTTTAAAATTTCGATTTTTATGTCGCCATCCATCCATCCATCAGCTTTTTAAAGTCCACTGCTGGACATAGGCCTCCCCAAAATGGGAGTTTTACCATAATCGCCATGCTTGGCAGGCGGGTTTGGCAATCGCAGTGGATGTTTTTAGTACACAGGAGAACGCTACTGCCCGGTCCCTCGGCAATCCCTTAGTCGGCTTTTACGACTCCCATAGGAAGAGACAGGGTGGAGCTATTCTTGGTGCCGGCCCCACACGGCAATTTTTATATCTACCTGATCTAAATTACATGATTAGGTAGATAGATGAATAATGAAAGAGGAGTTCAATTGACAAATCTAGCTCGGCTGAGTATAATTTAGGAAGCTTAGGAATACGCTCTTGTTTGAAATTCTATAGCATCTGAAAGCGAAGGTCTGTGACCAGATTATTAGCAGTTATGACGCACAGAACAGATACCTCTGGTGTTTAATTTTTGGCTTCTTAATTAAGCTTTAAGTTGCACAATGTAAGAGGGCTGAACTCATTCATTTCTCTACGAGATAAAATACTTAACACGTACGAGTAGAACCGTAGCAGAAGGGGAATAGCTAATATCATCCGAAAATTGACCACACTGAAACCCAATGGATAGCTTAAATTGGGGAAAAAAGTTCTAGTATGAATCGTCGTGTGTAAGTTTTAAGTAGCACGGCCTCCTACTAGGTGGACAGTCCACCTATTTCAAGCTGTAACGCCATTCTATGCAAATGACACAGCACCACACATTGCGGAATTCCTTCGACGGTGGCCTTTTTAATTTTAAAACCTCGGTCCCTAATTTACACAGAATATAACAACAACAACGCATTGTCTAATTAAAAAAAGAAAACAAACAATACAATAACTCACCCGCTATTAACGACAATGTTGTCATAAAAATATATCCGAACGACACGTGAACGTCCGAATTAATTTACTTGGCAACACTATAAACTTTATACTTGTATGATTCTGTTAGATAAATTCGTAAATTAAATTGTAGGGCACGCAATGTATTTTGTGCTTTATTTTTATGAGTGTATGATGTGATGTTGCGTGTTCGATGGTGGGGTTTCAGCCGTGCCTTGAAATAATGCTTGGCCGAAAACGAATGAGGAGGTCATTGAGCCCCATTCTTTGTAGGTCAAATAGGAGGGATGGTTTGCTTTTAGTGTCACGTTTAGATCTAAAATGTTTAGAATATTTATATATATTTTTCACTTCTTAATAAGGAAATCCCTAACTTAAAGGAGTAACTTTAGATTCCTGAAATCAACACCCCTGTATCAAAAACTTCCCTCTTTTAGTTCCCCTTCAAATCTTTCCAGTCTCATAGTTCGAGTTAAAATTACAATTTCAAAGCTCTATGAACCATCGAAAACACACTTTAATATAATGTTCACAAACTAGGTCATGTTTTCAGCAAAACAAGTAAGGGCATTCGCCCCAATCTTTTAGCGCTACCTAGCGTCGAATAACAAAACTAGAAGTAGTTAGAACGATTTTCTAACATGTTCCACAAATTGTTAAAATAATTTAAAAATAGTTGTCCAGAAAATATGGTTTATAAGCTAGTAAATAATCTCAAAATTCGAATTAGGAAGTAAATTAAAAAAGTATGATAGCTCTTCTAGAAAAAAAAACTTAAATAAAACCTTAAGCCACATGGCACAGTCTCAATTTTTTTAATGTAGACACATGTCTAACAGTAGGACAAACAACGAGCTATGAAAGAAAATAATATTTAAAATATTTAATGCCAATCTCTGACTACGATCAGACTGATTTATAAAAAAATAATAATTCACCTATTTATATGACTTGCATCTTTTTTACAGCAATAGAACTAGCTGCATTATAAGGTCTATTTAGTAAAAATGTTAATAAATCAAAAATTTCAACATAAAATGCAACATTTTCCCAGTGTTTATAAACTGTGTGTTAATTTCATTGTAATCTGTTCAGCCCTTTTTGCATGTAACATAACCAAACATTCAAATATTATAAACTTTCCGATTTATAATATTAGTAGAATGTACCAGCACTCTTTTCGGAAATTGTTACTAGAAAATACTTTTTTTAAATATCAGAACAAGAAATCGATTGTCTTATCTTCCATTCCCGAAAGCGGTTACAATTTATGAGCATAATCGGAACGCTATTAAGAACTTGGCTGAGCGTCCCTCTGGAGGAAACCAATTGATTTTTATTCTTCCATATGGATTTTTATTCGCTTTGAATTTTATTGTTTTGGTAATATGAATATTTTGAAATAAAACTACGTTTACGGAATCTATCGCGTTTACTTGATTTTACTCCTATCCCGACGTTTCGAATACTTTACAGCATTCATGATCACGGGTGAACTTAGATGATAGACGTCCAAGGTTGATATGTTATTTCAACGGTTTCATCTACCCACAGTATATGATTTTACAAAATTTTTGGTTTATTTATTTTAAACGCGATAGATTCCGTAAACGTAGTTTTATTTCAAAATGTGTAACATTCGCGTAAATATCAGAAAGTATAATATGAATATATTGATATCACCGATAAAATTCAAACTCATTCATTTTAGTTTGAGGTTAATTATGTGAATGTTTAGTAGTACATCCATTCCAGTGTTATCGTCCTAGTAGGGGTAGGGACAGACGTGTTGGGGCCACCGGATGCTGAATCCGGCGTTCCCGGTGTCCCTTACAAGGCGTGGTAAGGTAAACCATCATGGTGGTTTCAGTTGGTAGGCCCTTCGGGGAAAATTCGCCATAGCCTTCTTGCATGCCCTTACGTAAGGTATGCGTAATGCATTTATCCACGTAGAAAAAATAAGGTACACATACAACACTGAAATTATTTAAGTTTAGAATCTAAATATGACAAAAATAGAGAAAGGAATGCTTAGGTGGTTCGAACACGTAGAGAGGATGGATGAAAGAAGATTAACGAAACAGATATGCAAGGGGACTATGAATGGGCAAGTTAGTAGAGGTTGCTCTAGGCGAACGTATTTTGACCAGATTGAAGACGTTCTTAAGGAACGCCAGATTAAGAGTACTCGAAACCAACGAGCATGCATGAAAGCGCTGATGAAAGTAAATTAAGCGCTTTTACACATCTTTATGTGTGTCAGGATCGTAGCAAGTGGAGAGAAGGGGTCTCTGCCTACCTCTACGGGAAAAAAGGGTGACAATATGTATGTATGTATGTAGAATCTAAATTGAAGGTAGACACAGGAAGGCAACATAATACACTTAACTTTTAACGTTATTATGTTGGTTGGTGTGGTCGATAGGTATGTATAAACTATTACCAAGCCTAAATAAAGAACTCAAACTCATTCATTTTAGATTTAAAGAACAAAAAAGTTGATACTCAAATGGTCGGCTAAAAATTTTGAAAATTTAATCTGGCAATCCCGACTGAGCGCGATAATCCCGACATTTTTACTGTTATGTGCAAAGTTTTCGATTTGCCGATGATATTATTTATTTGAAATTGGAGTTTACAGTAGCGCAATGATTCCCTATTGGCTTAAAATATTATGTATATGGAAACGGACTATGAATACAACTGTCACCATATTATCATATTATCCCAAGGGTGTCGTACTAGAAATATTTCATTAGAAAAAAAGAAAGATTTTTTTATTGCATTTCTCATCAACAACATGACATGATGAGCAGCGGTTTGGCAGTATTCCCAGTAGTGCTGATTCCATGAGCGGCGGACACCACTTACCATGAGGTAGGCCTCGTCTGCTACCATTAGCAATAAAATAAACAAAGAAATTAGAAGAAATTAAAAAGTACAAATTATAATTTGTGAATAAGGAAAAAGAGCATTTTAGTACGAGCGAGAATCGAACCTGCGTCCCTTCCTTTCCCGGGAAGTGCTCTAATCCATTGAGCTATCGTACCATTTCTAGAAATACCGAATTTCCTCATCACATTTGTCTTAACGACCAACGCCCTCTATCGGCAATGCATTTACATGGTTCGATTCCCGCTCGTACTAAAATGCTCTTTTTCCTTATTCACAAATTATAATTTGTACTTTATGAGTAGCTGAGCATGTCAAATGCTAAAATATAGATCAAAATGTTTGAAATTAAAGAAGTTACCGTGCGGAGCCGGCACCAAGAATAGCTCCACCCCGTCTCTTCCTATGGGAGTCGTAAAAGCCGACTAAGGGATTACCGGCGGACCGGGCAGCAGCGTTCCCCTGTGTACTAAAAACATCCACTGCGATCGCCAACCCGCCTGCTAAGCGTGGCGATTTTGGTAAAACCCCCATTTTGGGGAGGCCTATGTCCAGCAGTGGACGATGAAAGGCTGATGGATGGATGGATGGAAAGAAGTTACCTTTCTATTCCGGTGTACATAGTAGTTATTTATTCTTGAAGTGCTAAGCTCAATAATTGTGAAATAGAATAAGATTTCTTGTTGCATTTACAAATCCACATATCAAGTTATTATAACTGTTCTGATTAAACAGTGACTTCTTCATTACAATTTCCATCCATCCATCCATCAGCCTTTCAACGTCCACTGCTGGACATAGGCCTCCCCAAGAGGACGCCACAACGAGCGGTCCCGTCATGGGAGATAATGCCGTAATCGCCACGCTTGGCAGGCGGGTTGCCGATCGCATTGGATGTTGTTAATACTCGAGGGAGAGCTGCTGCCCACTCCCCCGGTATCCCCCCAGTCGGCTTTTATGACTCCCATGGGTAGAGAGGGGTGGGACAATTCTAAAGCCGGCCCCACACGGCCATTACATTTTATCACTGACCAATGATAAGTGTCGTAGTCTCATAACATATTTTCACGCCTGTAACCTTGAAGAGGTAGGCAAAGGTGTATTACACACCTTTTTTTTGTTTAGGCTGGAAATAATGTACCTAACCGCGTAACCCGTCGTTCGGGGCAAAGAACAGGGTAGTGTGGGTGCCTTCACCCACAAAAGACTAAAGAAAGCCCGCCGTGTGCCGTCGCTCCGCCTGTGTTGACGGACCACTGGTACTGTGTTGGATTACTTCAGTGGTGGTTTATTACACATCTACGGTTCGCCAACTATGTTTAAGTCCCACGTAATAGGGGGAGAACCTATTGCAGTCTACCGGCCATATTTCCAAGCTCCGGGCTGCTACTTAGAATTTTTCTTTTTAAAGCTCAATAACACTGCCCTACCCCGGGATCAAACCCGAGACCTCATGATCAGTAATCACTCACACTACCACTGCACTACTGTGGCAGTTATCAGCTTCCCTAAATACAAGAATTAAACGATATTTTCTTTTAAAGTGTTTTCAATACTTTACCTTTGAATTCGTCGAGTGTCATTCTATCACCAATATTTCCTGCAATTCTACTTGCACTTTACAGTGGTTCCGATTTCAATAAAACGGAAAAAAATCGCTTCAAACTACTACGACATAATAAAGGAAAAATTGAATAAATTTACGAAGCGTTTGGGCGTATATTTAGGAAACCTACTTATGTAAAAATATAGTGCATGTACGATAAGATATTGTTATAAAACTGTTGTAAAGTTGTCTGTATATTAAAAGATATTTGTATGAAGCTTCTTAAGTGTCTAAACAAACTACTATTTTTAGAATTTTTGTCTGTTTGGTTGTTCGCGAATTCAGAAAAAATTGCGAGTACTCTTGTATAGTTATTGTAATATTATTATTTTAATATGTATTCGTTGCGTGAAAGACGTTTGGTCAAAGATTTAATTTTTATACATAGGCTATCGAATTAGATAATAGTATCGAGTTAGTAACATGTATCAACTTACAATTTCATTATAAAATAACTAGATAGTCTATATCTAACATCGTCTCCATAACTACCTCCAAAACGAATATCAGCTCTTCTGTACATTGACTCTGCTGTGAATTAAATACAGTTTCCTCCCCCCCTTTTTTTTAATGCGGGAAAAAATATACGTAACCGTACACCCCGTCGTTCGGGGCGACGAATAGGTCTAATAGTGTGGGACCCTCACCCACTAAATAAACCCGCCGTGTGCCTCTCTCCACCTGTGTTGGCGGGCCACTGGAACTATGTTACTTTACTGCAGTGGTAGACGTATAACAAAGACTCAAAAAATAAATTTGAATGTAAAATCTATAAATCCTTTGAAGTCTAATTAAAAAAAAATATTAATCAAATTTTCATTGAAGTATGTCATTTCCTAGATGTCTCTTACATAATAAGCATGCTGGTCTATTCGTAATTGACAAATGTATTGGTCGTATACCTTATAAATATATTATAAGTCAATATGTAATATAGTAATTGCTGTGAATGAACCTAAATAAACGAATACATTTTAAATTCGTTGATCTATCGGGTGTCAAGATAACCAAATCTATTTGACAACTTCAAAAGCTAGTGCAACTATAATGTAATGACAGGGTTTGCACAAAATTTATCTATCTGTCTAATATTGATATATTTAATACTGAACGGTGTTGTATACAATATATTAGTCACTTGTACCTAGAGCCTCACAACCCTAACATGAATCGGCGCGATAAAATCGGACGAAACTTTGGAAAAGCGAAAATAATTTTCGAATTTTAAATTCGAATCTCGAATCGATGGAATGGAATTGACGGGAAATCTGCGATCGGAACGGGCTGCTGCGCCATTGTCTTCCGGAAACGAATGGGGCGTGAGGGTTGGCAGAATTGGTGTGACCGGAAATAGCGCGTGTGACCAGCGCAAGCTATTTCAATGTTTGGTTTCACACAGATTTACTTATTGCAGACTATTGGGATGGACATTTATTAGAAACTGTGCAACGGCTATATGAAATAGAACTTATCATGTTTATTTTTAAGCACTTAACGTGCTTAGTAAGTTACACGTTACGTGCGCAGTCTGCGACTTACCTGCAAACCCTAGTCGACATAATGGCAGAAGATTGTAAGAAAAGGGGCCTATGTGTGAATGTGAGCAAAACCAAAGTAATGGTTTTTGAAAGAGAAGAACAGATGTTAGAGTAGCAATAGGAAATGGTGTGCTAGAACAAGTGGATGAATTTGTATATCTTGGATGTGGATTCAGTCGGGATGAAAGGTACACCACTGATGTAGAGTGAATGCGGGAAATAGAGTGAACGGAGCATTGGGACAACTTCTAGGCAGCCACCACCTCAGCCAGAAGGCACGTGTCGCAATACACAACGCAGTGCTTGTCCCAACGTTATTATATGGAAGCGAGAGTTGGGTATGTAAAAAGGAGCATGAGAGTAAAATCAATGCGGTCGAAATGCGATCTCTGCGGAGAATCTGTGGAGTGAGGCTGACTGACCGCATTCGTAACAATGACGTAAGAGAGCGTGTAGGTATGAAAGAGAGTATTGGTGTAAAGATGCGAAAGGGAGTGCTCCGATGGTTCGGATATGTGGAAAGAATGCCGGACGAGCGACTGGTTAAGAAGATATACAATGCGAAAGTGGAAGGATGTAGGTACAGGGGGAAACCGAGACTTACCTACCTAGACCAAATTGGTCATGTATTGAAGGAAGGTGGAGTCAGGAGTCTCCGAAACCGGCGAGCGTGTATGAAGAGAGTTATGAATGTTGAGGAAGCAAGAGATGTATGCAAGAATAGAGCCTCTTGGCACTCTGTTCTCTCTGCCTACCCCGCAAGGGAAATAGCGTGATGATAAGTTAGTTACACGTTCGAATCCTGTTCGCAATATTATTCTCTTCTCAAAATATTTATTCTGATAAGTATTTAATCATTCCTAGTGCTTAAAATTAGAAATTGTATATATAGGTAGAGCTACATTATCATTTGGCATGAAACTTAGTTTTAATTATTTTTACCTCATCGAAATAATACATGTAAAATACATTTTTTTTATTTTTTTTTATTTAGTAATAAATACTATATACCTAATGATGATGAATTTGATATGAAAGAGAAAACTATGAAAACATAATATGTTTGCAGATTACACACATAAGAAAGGATACTTCGGAAATAGGAAACGAAGATAATAGGAAGCACTATACATCTGTATTTTATGTCATTTTCCCACCGGATAAATTATATTGATTATCTTTTTATATTACAGCTTTTTGGTCTCAACGAGTTTTAGTTGACAACGGTGCTAAAGAAGATTTCACTTCAACAATTAAAAAAATTCTGCTCAAAGTGTAACTTTTCATGAACTAAATAAATATTTACAAAATATTAGGCGAAATTACGTAAAAGTCACGTTCGTCATCAACCATTAGTAAACAAGGTTTCAAGGCATCCTTAGAGTCGTCGCTATGCGGGTAGTACGATAAAATACTTATTTCGCTCATCAAGTTAATGGCTTACAAGTTTTTCGGCCAGTCACCTTGTAAACGACGTGTTGTGCGCGCGTGTTGGGTAATAAATTACGGGTATATGAAGACTGTCAGCGAATTTTATTATAATTGTTTTGATTTTATAATGACGTAAAATACTTTTAACATTTAAATAGTTAGTAGCTTTGAATTTGCGTCAGTCTGTTCACACAGGTAATAGAATAATGCTATCGAGCCTCAAATAAAGTCCATCCATCCATCCAGCCTCATCAGCTTTCCTCAGCCATCAGCCTTTCATCGTCCACTGCTGGACATAGGCCTCCCCAAAATGGGGGTTTTACCATAATCGCCACGCTTGACAGGCGGGTTTCTCAGTGGATGTTTTTAGTGCACAGGTGAACGCTGCTGCTCTGTTCCCCGGTAATCCCTTAGTCGGCTTTTACGACTCCTATAGGAAGAGACGGGGTTGAGCCATTCTTGGTGCCGGCCCCACACGGCTCAAATAAAGTATATGGTGGGATTGTAAAAAAATATTATTTTAACTAATGGTCGGGCATCGAATTTGATCAATGAGTTCGCACAAACAGTTCTAAAAATTACAAGCAAAAGAAAAATTAAAGGTAGAGAAAATTACGGTAACAATGAATGTCTTTATCTTCGCAAACAAAAATTGAGCATTCGGAAGAAATACGCCGACAAGCCTCAGCGTAGTGTTGCCCCCCCATATATTTAGTACGAAGTGAACCGGGACAATCAGACCATTATCTGCAGGCTGGGGGTTAATGGGCCAAACTGGACTTGTTCGCGAAGATACCAAATAAGGACTAGGGTTACCGCTTTTCGTATTTGTTTAACTTCAATGAATGAGTAAAAATTCACAATGGATTAAAGATAAGGTCTGTATCTAGTGAAAAGTGAGCAACGGAATGTCGCTTTTATGACAACTAGTACTCTACTATCCACTGTCCCTGCCTACCATCGGGACACAAGCGTGAGTCCCTGTATTTTCTCGTATGTATGTGTGTAAATGTAGTTACCAAAAAAATAAACCTGAGTTGACTTCAATACGTGAATACAAATGTTTCAGGTGTTTATATGACAGGTTAACAACGTAAAAGAAATCAAATTCGAAGCAAAATCAAATATTTGCAAAATTGTAATCGATTTTGTAACTTAGCAATTGCGTATGACATTCCCTTATAATAAAGTTCTTGTCAGGCATATATTAACAAAATATCTACATGTATACTATGGAGGTGTTGGAATAATTATGTTATAATTCTGAGTACATTTTATATAAGGTGTGGCAACCCTGTTGGTAGGCCCTGTCTCCGCTATAACCGTTAAGTGCTGCCGGTACTTTAGACCCGTTATAGTTTTTGTCGATGCGGTTAGATGGATTAGTTTCTTCTGCAGGATAACATTTTATAGTCTCATTTAAATGTCCCTACAGGGCGAAATAATGCTAAAATCAGGTTTTTGTCGTAGAAATAAAGTCGTTAAAATACCCAACCTAACTATAATATTACAAATATGAAAGCGTTCTTTTTTTTTTTTGTTTTTTTTTTTATACTTTTACGTTAGATACCGACCTACCATGCCAAGTCTTGTGGGTTTGATTCCCACACCGGTAAATGTTTTGTATGCACGAATGATTGTTCTAAATCTAGGTCCATGTCCGATACTTTATTATTTTTGTAAAATCCCCGCGATCTTGTATTCCTACTGACATTTTTTTGTAGTAAAACAAAAATATTAAACGAATAAACAATAATTTCATCATAACGTAAATTATATGTAGGTCTATCTGCCTCTGTGGTGCAGTGGTAGTGTGAGCGACTGCTGATCATGAGGTCTGGGGTCGATCCCTGGATCGGGCAGTATTATAGAGCTATTTAAAAAAAAGAAAAATTTTCAGTAGCAGCACAGAATTTAGATATATGGTAGACGGCAATAGGCTTACCCCTCTATTACGTGGAACTTAAACACAGCTGGCAAACCGTGGGTGTGTAATACACTTCTGCCTACCTCTTCGGGGAATACAGGCGTGATGCTGTGTATGTTATGTAGGTACATCGAAATCTTTCTTACAAAGGCAATAGCGTTAGCCAGGAAAGATCGAGGGTTGATGGAGCAGTGGCGCCAACCGAGCGGAAATGTGATAACTATTAGGGTTGTAACTTCGATTTAGTTGTTGTATTTTAAAGTTATTTAGTTAAGTCAAAAAAAGCAGCTAGTAAAGTAGTTTCAGGTAATAGCATGAAAATTATATGTAAAATACTCTCTATAATAATCTGAAAACGGTGAACGGGAAAAATGGCGTAGTCGGTACTGTAATCGACTACCGTGCACGAGGTCTTGGGTTCGATTCCCACTCAGAACAATTATATGTGTGATGAACACAGATACTGCGTCTGGGTGTTTTTTTTATCTATTATATGTATATATTAAAAAAAATATATATATAATATATGTATTATATCCGGATCTGGCCGTGTGGGGCCGGCTTTAGAATTATCCCACCCCTCTCTACCCACGGGAGTCGTAAGAGCCGACTGAGGGATATAGGGGGAGTGGGCAGCAGCACTCCCTCGAGTATTAACAACATCCACTGCGATCGCCAACCCGCCTGCCAAGCGTGGCGATTACGGCATTATCCCCCATGACGGGACCGCTCGTTTTGGCGTTCTCTTGGGGAGGCCTATGTCCAGCAGTGGACGTTGAAAGGCTGATGGATGGATGGATGGAACCGGATCTGGTACCTATAGCACAAGCGATAAGCTTAGTTTGGGACCACAGGCGTTGTGTGAAATGTCCGTGAATATTTATTTATTTATATAACGAGGAGTTTTTTTTTTTGAAAGCTTTAGCAATAAACTCGGATTGTATCAGAGCTGAAATTACTATAAATTCTAAGAGAAGATCCCTATTTCATAATTGCCTAGTGATAGAGCTTTACTTATCCCAGGCACGAATAGGCCGGCTAGATCGGGGAGGTAGGTACCACCCTCTCACAAAAGACCAGCGTGAAACAACGGTTAGGGTACCTACTTTGGTGATCTGTATGGCGAGTGAGAGTGCCGGAAGCCTAAACCCCCTTCCCTATCCTCTACTTATTATACTTCCTCTCCACCGCCGACCCATTTACTTGGAGTAGACGACAGGTGAAAATATCTTAGTCCAGTCAAGTCAGAATTTAGACTTCCATTTTGTCAATTCAAACAGTCTTAATAAGCGATGTATAATGAAGATTTGACGAATATCGCTTGCCTAAAATGTAATAAACGCAAAATGATCGCATTCAACACGCAATGTATTGGAAACGACAGATTAATAGAGGTTGCACTTACTCAAAGTTGTGATATCCGGAGGGTACGTACCTGGAAAGAAGATAAACGTAATTAATATTTGCAGGATAATGTACTGGAAGTTTTAAAATTATTTGACAAAGGAAGAAGCTCTATTTTACAATCAATCACCTTTCTTTATGCGTCTCTTCGTTTTAAATATATTTAATATCTATTCAAAGAAATACATATCTATTCAATAAAAGTTTTCAGGCTTGATTTGTGATGAGACGCCTATATTTTAGGGGTAAGCTACGAAGTCGGTTTCTCAGAATGGGGATTTGTCTTAAATAAGTTTTACCACTATAGTAATATTTAACTTTTATAAAAACTCTTATTCTATGATTTTTTACTAAAAACTCCTCAACCGACATTCAAGAGATTTGAGAGATAGAGGCGAGCAATATAACATACTCAGACCTAGAAGAAATATAATCATAAAAACCACACGTGACGTATTTGTATTCTCAAACAGAGAAACTTCTTTATAACACGGAAAATTAAAAAAATAAAAAGATATCGAATATTTCACAAACATTACTTAAAAACTCCCAAATGCCTTGTTAATCTTATTATGGCAACAGCCTTGGGTTATGCGAATAATATTAAAAAAGAGGCAAAGGAAACGCTACAAACAGCCTGAGGCCACAAATGTTTTTACAGTTATCTGTTAATAATACGCTTACATGTCAAACTTCTTAGATATGAGTCTATGGTTTTCCAGCCCCATGTCGGCCATTTTTGGCGGAATCGTCAGTTTTTCCCATATAGCCCCCAGAGGGGAGTAAGAAATGTTTGATAGAATGGAATTATATTTCCATATGAGTATTCAAAATGTGAATAATACATGTTTTATGTTTCTTTTACTTCTTTCTGTGTTTTGAACGTGGGTATTTGAATTATTATATTGTCAGTCACAGATATCATGATTGTGGTATCTAAGGCTAAGGCTTTAAAACGTAGATTAGGCATCTCAATATTTTGCTATTTTTTTTCTATAAAATTCAAAACCCTGCACTTAGGAGTAATCACATTTTTTTTATGTATATTATTTTTGCATCGGTATATTGAGGCATACATGTATTAATGCTGATTTCACTGCCATAAGAGGTCTTGCCCAATATTGGGCAAGTAAATGGGTTAGAAAGAACAACAGAACATTGTGCAACGTTTTAGTTAGAAACTTAAATATGTAACGGTTCGTTTAAAGACAAAATCGAGGTCGAGACAATCATAGTAGCTAAAAAAGAAACCGATTATCGACTAAATGTTTGAGATATTCACGTAAGATATATTGCTTGAAAATATTTCTCCTTAAACGCAGGCATCATATAAAATAGAACTCTATCACTGAAATTATAGAGCTGAAAGAATTTGTTTCATGTGTTTTTAGTAGAAGAAATTCTTTCTGAAGTTTCTGAAGACAATGCCTTTGGAAAATAGCTTCGGTGAAATATTTTTGTTTCCGTTGTGTAACGGGGCAGTCTGATACAAACATAGCTTTATTTTCCTTTACAATCTATTTGTAGAGAAGAAAGAATAAATTAAACGAATCTGTATTATGACAATGCTGATAGAGCTATGTCTGTACATTAAAGATATTAGAAAAAAAAACTGTATTAGGCTATTATTATTTTTTAAAGCACAGAGTTCAAATGTGGTCGTCAGAGATTTAATTTCTAAACTAGATTACAGTATTCTCCCGAACATATGTTTGGTAAACAAAAAGTCCAATTTTAGTCGTTTCTCACGATGAAATGGTTGAAATTTATTTTTTAATTCTATTTGCTGTTTCTACGGGATTAATTTTAAAGCGAGTTTGCCGGGTTGTAGGTATATAATATGTGTTATGTGGACGGAGTGTATCACGATTATAGCTGTAACATGCGATATTACATTCTTTTTTCTCTCGTGTATATTTGATTTGAATTATTTACATAATTCAAAATGTGTACTTTCCGACTTGAATTTTCTGATTATTAGATCGAAAAAAGCTAATATCTTTTATCAAGTAAATCTTGAAGAAATAAACCAATATAAAAATAGTTACATTCGTTTACCACTATTTTATGTATTACCTATAACTAGCCTTTGCTTGCGGCGCCGCCACAGCCAAAATATAGTTTTTAGGTTATATAGTAACGAGATAAAATACGTATACCAGTTTTTAAGTCTAATCAACAGTTATAAAAAATATGTCATCTAAATCCGTGCAGTATAATATGTCATCTAAATCCGCATTTGCGTGATGCCCAAACAAACAAACAGACAAAAATCTAATAAAATTGGTTTGTATTCTTAGACGCATACATAGCCTAATACATTTTTGCTTAAATTACTTAAATGTATAGACATAGCTCTGTTACAGCTTTAGAAGCTTTTCAAAGAAAAAAATCTCAAATCGGTTTAGCCGTTTGGGAGTTACGATGCTATAAATAGACACAGAGATACGCACGTATCGGGGATAAATTACTATCGGAATATATTGCGGGTTGTGAACGAGACTAATCAGACTTTTTAAACGAAAATCCTATTAAACATAATGAAATAAACGTACTTTAGAGGCAAGATATTATTTTACCTTAAATGTGATAGTTCTTATTATAAACACTACGATTTTCTTACATTACACCCATCGGAAATTGCTTACTGCCGGCCGTTTTAATGACTCTAAGGTCCGTCGAGTGGCCCTTAAGACAAGATGGTGGTTAATGCCTCCAGCCGATCATCCGCTGCATTAAATGTTCGTAATTCAAGGAGGAGTGGACATGGAAAAGGCGGAGTACCTTATTTGAGTGCTTCAGGGTGAGTAATATAAGGTTGGTTAGAAGCATAGAATTGTGTACTGTGAAATAGATATAGTATAAACTAAAAAAAGCTCCTTTTTATTTTATCTAATCATGAATGTTTTTTTTATACTAGGTAGATGGCAAAGAAGCATACTCCCCACTTGATAGTAAGCGGTTACCGTAGCCTATAGACGCTAGCAACACCAGAGGTATCACTCGCGCGTCGCCATCTCTAATGAAAAGGGTTAGGAGGTGGATAATACGGAGAGGATATGTAAGATACCAAGGAGAGGATAATAAGGAGAGGACAGTGTGGAGCTTTAGACCTCCAGCGCTCTCATTCACCATACGCAACACAACGACGTTAGAAGTACGGTAGTTGTTTCATACTGATCTTTTGCGAGAGGGTGGTACTTCCCCGATCGAGCCGTCCCATTCATGCCAGGTTAAGCAAGGTATACCACTAGACATCATGTCAATTAATTAACTCCGTTATTTTGAACTTCATGCTGAATTCGTTGTATACTTTGGTTTACTGACATAAGTCTAGTACCTAATGATATCGAAATTGTAAGGTTTGTCTCTTGATTGTCCACAGAAGGAATGTAATATAGTTCCAGTGGCCCGCCAATAAAGGCGGAGAGACGACACACGGCGGGTTTCTTTAGTGGGTGAGGGCCCCATACTACACTGTTCGTTGCCCGAACGACGGGGTGAGCGGTTAGGACAATTTTTTTCATACGTATTACGTTCATGTTTACATAGGTACTATGTACATCTATTTCTTTATTCATCAGTCTTGAATCATCATCCATTTCTGAACATAGGTTTCCACAGGGATACTCCACAATGACCTTAGACCTCAGCAGGCCATCTCGCAGAACATCTAACACTGTGTCAAATGGGTCACACAAACACTGTCCCAACGGTTGTAGGTTCGTTTATAGTAAGTACATATTTTTAGTATTTACTCAATAGTATTCATTTGAAAATGCACTAAGGACCTATTATTTAGGACTACGAACACATACTTAACAAATAAAGATAGTTGCAAACTGCAACCCATTGATACCATAAACCAAAAATAGCGCACATAAGCCATATGGTCCAGGAGCCGCCGCCTATTTTTTTAGTGATTAATAACAGGCTGAATATTTGTGAGTAGGTTCCGTTCGATGAGACACGCAAATTTTTCTCAGTGAAAAATCTTGTAAGAGGTAGCTGTTAAGTGTCCGTAAATTCGACAACTTCCAAGCGTGGGACAGAGAAAACGTACCACTAAATTTGTAGGACTATATAGTCATTACATTATACAAATATTTACAAAGCTGCATTCAAAAAATAAGATCGTTAATAATTTGAATGACCTCTTTATTTATATTTGTCTCTCTATATTTGTAGTAGAGCACGCTCCAGTCAAACTACCCATTTGTAGGACAATTGTTATACCGAGTTTATTATCCAATTATCTTATCATTTAAACTTACTGTTAGTCAGACAATTTCGACCCCCCCAACAAATCGAAATGTTTTATACCTGAGCTATAATTTATTAGCTATCTCTATCGAGATTTTTCACAGAGAAAAACTTGGGCGTCTCGTTGAACGGAACCTACTCACAAAGATTGAACCTGTTATTAATCACATAAAAAAATAGGCGGCGGCTCCTGTACTAATATATTAAGATTTGATATTGGCATCGAAATTACACATACATATTTTTGATACTGTATAAAGAACTAATATATAATATGGAAATATAGTAATAACGCTCTACACTTAAAGTGAACACGCTAAGACGTTGAGCAAAGCTGCGGTCGGAGCACACCCTATGTGAGCGCGTCTTTACCATCCATTTAAGTCTGGTCCATTTTGCTCAAGCAAACTCCTTCGAAATCTAACCAAATTTACTTATCCAGGGGTACAGGGTAGGTCAACATATACTAGCTACCCTGTAAGACATGACCACTTCAACAAGCCTTATTCCAAACTCAAGTACTAACCAGTTTGTCAAGACACGTCACTCAACTCTACTGTAAGGCTTCCAAATATCAAATTAGATTGGAAAGCAAATTTTATAGAACCAATTCTATGTGGTCTCTGTTTCTGAGTTGCGTAGTGGGATTTAGAGACCTTCAAATTGGATGGTAGGATAATGGATTATCGTTAATAAATAAGTAGCATTAGCGTTATGTAGACGGCAGAACATTATTTGAGCCTATTTTGGTTTCTCATTGAATAGGAGGGGTTATTAATTAGTCATGTTGCTTACGTGTATTAATTACGATAGATTTTATAATGAATGTAACAAAGACGTACTCTAAATTTGACGGAAAGATCATTACTTTATTATAACATGCGAAAATGAGTTTTTAGTTGAGATTTAACGCTGTTACTATTGAACGAATCATCATACAATTGCGCACATACGAGTATAGTTCGGAGCGCAGAAAACAATATACGCTAATTTTTATCCCAGAAAAATGCATAGATTCTGTGGGATAGCTAAATATTGTAAATAAATATTTTGTGTGTAAATGCGACTCTTTATACATTATTGTTATTAAGATATTTGAGAAAAAATGACTGTATTAGGCTATATAAGCGTGTCTGAACACAAAACTATTTTTTTTTAGATTTTTTGTCTGTTTATTAGTTCGCGCATCTCACAAAAATTACTCAACGGATTTTAATGCAAATTATTTTATTTGATAGCTCTTGATTAGACTCAAAAACTGGTATACATTTTATCCAGCTACTATATCGGGAGCCTGAAGATATAACTCAAAAACATAGTTTTAGACATATAGTTGTTTCTTTAGAAACGCTGGAACACATTCAGCATAGAATTTGAAATTCAATACAAAGGTTTTATGAAGTTGTCAAAATACGAACCTTAGCAATATAACGATTAATATTAATAGTTTCACGTAGAGTTTGATTACGTTTAACAATGTACTAACCTCAGTTCCCTTTCATGGAGGCAAACGGTATTATGCTCTACGTAGCGAAGGCACTCGTCGTGATAATTACAGAATAACTACTGCGTCAAGTTTGTAATTGAAACCGACGGCTCTACATATACTCATACAGTATGCGGATAGAGTCAAGTGAAACCAGTATATAATATCATGTAGTATTTAAGATTATGTAATGACTTAGAATTACTGTACAGCTTTTGGTTAGCTCTATTAAAAAACAACATAGTATCACGTATCACGCCTGCATTCCCCGAAGGGGTAGGCAGAGGCGTATTAGACACCAACGATTTGCCAGCTATATTTAAGTCCCACATAACAGCGGGCGAGCTTAAATTTTTTTAGCTCTAATAAATTTTATTATATTAAATAGCTGGCAGATTGTAAGGAATGATACCATCATTAAGGCCGTAATATCTATTTAGACAAACTACATGAGGAATGTAATACAATATTATCTAGCATTCCGTGACACATAGCTTTTCATCTAAGGAAAATAAAAAATTATATAACTAAACAGTGAAACATCGATCGGCATTACATAATAAGTGAAGACACGTTAAGTATAAGTTTTTTTTATTGCTAATGATGGCAGACGAGCCACGGCCCACCTGATGGTAAGTGGTAACCGTCGCTTATGTACTCAACTATATCGAGAATATTGTCAAGCCGCTGTGCACCATTTCATTTCCCAGATATGAGATGAAAGAATAAAGGGCTATCTTCTGCTACAGCCAAAACACACTAGCGTGCTTCATGACTGGTTACACAGGAGACGGTGGTGCCGGCCCGTTCGGGCCCGGTAGCAAGCGAGTACTCTCACTTGGTACCCAGCCCTACCAGCAGTAATGCAATGGGTGATAACTTATTTTCCTTAGTCGCCTTGTACGACACCCGCGGGAAAGGATGGGGTGGTGACACTTGTATTTTTAGTCCGTCACCACACGGACATTCAGCATTCCCTGACAGATAGCTGTTTTTTAGGAAAATATAAAATTATACTGGAACTAAACAGTGAAACATCGATCGGTATCGCATACGGTAGCTAATTATTAGCGTTTAACAAAACAAATCAACTAATTAAATATATGCATACTTACAATACGAGTAGTTGCATAATGTAGTTACTATAACAAGTAACAACAATTATAAATACGGCCCCAAGGATATATGTATAGAGAATACCAGACGAGTTCTACAGCTGTGGCAATTTGCGGAGTACCGCCGAGTTAATTACCACTTGAAGTAAATTTTTACCCGATCTAGAGCTAGTTAGAAACGCAGAGTAAAATATAGCAAATTTTATGTGCAAATTTTATGAAATAAAACGACCACAAATCTCGTGAAATTCATTTCAAGTTGTAGTCATAGAACTGAAATGCTAGAAATATTTTTGAAGCAAGCACCATGAACATTTGTAAACATGAATTAATGTTGACGATTTTTTTTTATTGCATGTGGTGGCAGACGAGCCACGGTCCATCTGATGGTAAATGGTAACCGTCGCCCATGGACTCGACTATGCCGAGAGTATTATCAGCCGCTGCTCACCAATTCATTTCACAGATATAAAATTAAATATAAACGGCTATCTCTTGCTACAGCGAAAACGCAACGATGTGCTTCATGGCCGGTCACATGGAAGATGGTGGTACCAACCCGCTGGGGCCCGATACCAAGTGAGTACTCCCACTTGGTACCCAGCCCTACCACCAGTCATGCAATGGATGTTAATTGCTTACTTCCCTTAGTCGCCTCATACGACACCCGTGGAAAGGAATGGGGTGGTGACACTTTGTTTTCTTACGGTCACACGGTATTCAATTTAATGATTATAACCAGTCGAATATAGCCGAAACTTGAAAACATAGAAATAAAATACAAAAAAGATATTGCATAGGTATAAACCGGTCCGCTAGACCTGACAGACGTTGTCCTGACCGAACAATTGAGTTTCGTTTAGATGGAGTAATTTATTTCAGCTACTAAGGACATTATTTAATTCAAAAAATAGAGATTGTTTGTTGTTGTCTGAAATGTTGTGCTTAGGTATATGTTTTTACATTAGAATAAATAAAATCCTGAAACCCTATCACGGGGTCACCTACCGGGTCCAATTGTCAATCTAAAACCGGCCTTTTTTTTTGTTAAGGCGGGGAAAAAATGTTCTTAACCGCACACCCCGTCGTTCGGGGCAACGAACAGGGTAGTGTGGGGCCCTCACCACTAAAGAAACCCGCCGTGTGCCCTCTCTCCGCCTTTGTTGGCGGGCCACTGGAACCATATTACATTCCTTCGGTGGTCCGCCGGCGGCTTACCCTTTCGGGTACCCTTTACTGAGCGACGCATCCGAACACGGAGCGTCGCACCTTCTCGGGAGGCCTTGCCCTTGGCGGACGTTCCCCGGTCCATCCAGCCTTAGCTAGGGCGGCATGAGGCGCAAGTACCTGCGCCTGTGCTACCCCGGTCGCTGGCGGTGGTTTGGGTCAGCGGAAGAACCCTCCTCCCTGGCACTCTCTGCCGCTTCCTTCCGCGACATTACCTCCTCGCAGAAGGCAGCCACCGCGGCCCAGTTCCTGTCGCTGCCAAGCATCGCTCTGACGACGCTTGGCAGCGAGAGGCCCCCCCTATTTCAGCGACGAGTTCACGGCGCTGCTCGGCCCAAGCCGGGCACGACTCGAGCGTGTGCCGCGCCGTGTCCTCGTCACAGACGCAGTAGTGACAGCCTGTAGTCACTTTCCTCCTTGCGACTATGTGCAGATATCTGCCGAAGCAACCGTGCCCAGATAGCACCTGCACCAGTCAGAAGGTAAGAACTCCGTGCCGTCGCCTCACCCACTCCTCCAGCACCGGCTGGAGCGCCCCTACGGTCCAAAGAATGGCCCGGGGCGCCTCCAACCGTGCCCTCCACCTAGCCACGGCACCTTGGCGGGTGTCGCCCTGCCAACTGGCCACCTCCCTGCGTAGGGGGCGACCGTCCCCCTCCCGCTCTTGCGACGCTCGCCGACACACCTCGGCGAGCACCTTCGCCTCCACGTATGACGTATGACCCTGGACGCAACGACTCTCTGTGGCCTCCACAGAAGAGCCCTGTTCAGTGCGTCCAGGGACACCGCCCACACGGGTGCGCCGTACAGCGCCAATCTAAACCAGCCTTGAATCCATTTGAACGCACAAAAAACTTTATCTAAATTGTTCCAACCGTTTAGGAGGAGTTCTATTACATAGACACGGACAAAAGATTTATATATTATGTATATAAAGATAGATTAATGTAATAAGCTATTGTATTAGAAATAAAGTAATAAAAATAAAAATTTATAAGATTCCCTCACGATATGTGGAATATTTGCCAGCACTTCTCGGCAATTTCATTGAGCAAATTAAGCTAATAAAACACGCACTCTCGAGCAACGTGACTAATAAAGAAACGATAAAAATGAAGTCTACTCTATTTTCCGCAAAAAAAGAAAATTAAATCAAAGCTCGGCATTTCAGTTGTGTAAATCACAGCATAGAATGAAACACAGAGAGGTATATACTATTATGTGACTATTAACAAAAGCTACATATATGACGTAGGTGGACTTTGTCGAAAGCTTTGGTCTGTTCGACGTAGTCAAAGAAAGTGCATTTGTAACGTCGGTAATGTGAGCATTGGGACTGTTCAGTTTAAAGAAATGGGTTTCAAGGATTGCAATATCACGCAAGGGGCTCGTGATGTTGTTCGGAATTCGATTTAAGCTAAGTAAACATTAACGGGATGAAGCGTTTCAAATAATATAATTATAATGTTAATTTTTATTGCACCTTCTAACGTCACTGGAGTACACTTAATTACGAGTTCTAGAGTTTGTATCTCGGGACACCTCATAAAAAAGCTAATGTTTTTTTTTAATTTATATTAAATTATTTGTTTTATATTTTAAAATTTAAATTAAATAACTGCCTCTGTGGTGCAGCGGTAGTGTGAGCGACTGGACATGAGGTTTTTAGGGTTTGATCCCCGGATCAGGCAGTATTGTTGAGCTTTTTCGTAAAAAGAAAAATTCCCAGTAGCAGCCTGGAGTTTGGAAATGTGCCCGGTAGACGGCAATAGGCTCACCCCCCCCTATTACGTTGGAATTAAACATAGCTGGTGACCGTGGGTATGTAATACATCTCTGCCTATTTCTTCGGGGAATACAGGCGTGATGCTATGTTTATTTATAAATGCAGTATTATGAATGCAGAGTATTTTAATTTATTTTTTTATAACCAGAATGGTCAACAATAAAATCTTTTTACGATTGTTTTGAAGCTAGTGTTACTGTTACTGGTTCTCCCCAAGGTACAACCTAGGACCACATCGCTCACCACCTATCAGCTTGCTTGAAAATCCTGATTTACGACATGACCAACTTTATATTACGTCTTAAACGACGCCAATAAAAAGTTGCCCCATAAACGACAAAGCCGAAGCACTTATTGCGTATACTTTTTTATAGCCTCAACGATATACATAGTAAAACAATTCACGAGGAAGGAAAAGGTAGATTTTTACGCAAAGTAATTTTGTTTGAATATTTAATTGAAACGGTGATGGCAATAACGAATTCATGTTGAGGTTATTATATAAGTGTGGATAAAATGTATTTGTTATTCATACACACACACATATTCTAATTTAGGTAAATATAAAATACTTTGGAAAATCCAAAACTGCACGCCTCATAATCTTCATTTTTCACAATAAAATTGATTATTTGATAAGTAACTAATAATGTATTGGTTTTACTAAGTAGTTTTCAATAAATCACATAGATAGCGCTAATTTCAAAAAGTACTAATGTGGGTTAAACACAAAGTGAAAAATGTGAAATCGAAAACATTATTAGGTAAAAATCTTAATTGTAAAATTAAGTTTACCTGGTCGGTATAATGTATGAAAATACGTCCGACAGATGGCGCAGGCGTCACCCAAAGACGTTAAGTATGATGTGTTATCGAAATTAGCAGTCAGGAGCAATTGTCAGGATGGCTGAATTGGTAAAGCATCTGGACGGTATCCAGAAGATGCAGGTTCAAATCCTGCTCCTGACTGTTGTTTTCGATTTCACATTTTTCACTTTGTGTTTAATGTATAGTGCTAAGCATGTCAAATGCTACAAATATATATAAATATTTATAGGGTTTGCGTCATTATTAGGTAAAAATCTTAATTGTAAAATTAAGTTTACCTGGTCGGTATAATGTATGAAAATACGTCCGACAGATGGCGCAGGCGTCACCCAAAGACGTTAAGTATGATGTGTTATCGAAATTAGCAGTCAGGAGCAATTGTCAGGATGGCTGAATTGGTAAAGCATCTGGACGGTATCCAGAAGATGCAGGTTCAAATCCTGCTCCTGACTGTTGTTTTCGATTTCACATTTTTCACTTTGTGTTTAATGTATAGTGCTAAGCATGTCAAATGCTACAAATATATATAAATACTAATGTGGGTTTCATGTCTTATACGCCATCTAGTGCTAATTTTAAGAAGTACTTCTATATTGCAAGGCGCCATCTGGCAATTAGTAAGAACAATAATCCATGAGTTTACGTATATACCTGCATAAGTGCATATAACATATATAAACATGTAAAATTAAATAATTTATTAAACTGTACACAAAAACAATTTAAGAAAACAAAAAGACATCGCTAGTTTCCTTACAAAAAAAAGCAATATTGTGGTTCTATATATACGACAGCAACTGAATACATCTAAAATTGCCACTTGCGACATCTAGGGCTACATTTGTCAATATCTCTTTTACTTTAAAACAGCGACATCTATCAATAGGAAATTGCAACTTTTGACAATATTATACGACTTATTTAAAAATCAATGAGTTCAACAAGAAATCTTTAACCATTTATCTTCCTAACTTGGTTGCCTTATAATTTTATACTTTGTTCTAAGTGAAAACACCGTGACGCCAAATTTAATTATTGTTATGGATAAAATAGTTATTATACTTGACAAATATCATCAGTTCGTCAAGCAAAGGTAAGAACTTAACAAAAAACAATGTAACGGCGTTCTGTTCTGTTGACGATAGTAAAACCACCGGTGGCTCTGGCTATGCGTACGTAAAAAGTTCTCATGAAAGGCGCTGGTTTTAGTGTCGCGTCGAGCGTAAATGCCGTAAATATAATTTTTTTGTTTATATAATAACAATTAAACCACATCGAATCAGAACTATATATATATATAGGGCTCTATTCCTAGTCATAATAATTCGTAAACGAAAAAAAAAGACTCGATTAATTAAGTATTTTGGTCGTTATCGTGTTAACATACATTACCTACAACTCACGGACGTCCAAGCCAGATTTTTTTCAAACAGTTATTTAACTCGTTTAAATAACAAAAATGACATCAACAATATCATGAGTATAGAATTTCAAACTTTCAGGGTCACTTATAATTCTAAACGTTTTTACGGGATTTATACCATGTAAATTTTTACTTACGAGTTTCCGATATTTCGGCACTGTTGCAAGCGCCATGATGCCAGTTGTTCCGTGATCATGGCGCTTGCAACAGTGCCGAAATATCGGAAACTCGTAAGTAAAAATTTACATGGTATAAATCCCGTAAAAACGTTTAGAATATCATGAGTGTTAAAAATTGTGTTTGTTCTTTATATGTGTGTGTAGATATTGTTTTACAAGTGCAATATATGATAAATAGAGACATTTTAAGTTTGAAAAATCAGCTGTGCCAGTTGACAAACCGGGAGTAGAACACACCTCAACGCTTCGCTTATGAAGCGATGCGTGCAATATGTATTTAATAGATTTTTGCGTAATGTTTCTAAATTGTAATGTAATCATATCTATAAAAGTAATTGTAATGCCTTTATAATTTGCAAGCTGTAAAGCTGTTTGGTGATACCATTATAAATTTGTAACAACTTCTGTACCCAATCTTCGCAAATGAATAAATTGAATAGAATATTAGTTTCATAAAAAAATACTAATAGATCCCTTTGGAACGTAATGAAGACTCTTTAAAAATTCACGAAAAAACAGCATAGCATCACGCCTGTATTCCCCGAAGGGGTAGGCAGAGGTGTATTACACATCCACGACTCGCCAGCTATGTTTAAGTCCCACGTAATAGGGGGCGAGCCTATTGACGTCTACCGGGCACATTTCCAAACTCCGGGCTGCTACTGAGAATTTTTCTTTTTGGAGACTTTTTCGAGACCTCATGATTAGCAGTCGCATACACTACCGCTACACCACCGAGGCAGTTAAAACAATTATGAAGAAAATTATTTTTCCTTTACATTTTATATGGGCTTTTGATGATATCTCGAGAATGTATTGATATATTTTGATTATTTTTTAAAAATTAATTCAGCTTCAAGTTATTGATTCTGAGCGGTAAGATGTTTGCTTGCTGCTAGCTGACCAAGTAAACTTCTATCTAGTAAACTAATACTAATTCTGAAAATTTCTAGGGTTTTTTTTTTGCTTTGTATAGATATCTCTCATCTCTATTGCCAGCATAAATCATGAAAATGTATTTTCGCTTCATAACACAACATTTATTCCTCTATTTATAAAAAAATCTTAATTAGGATGTACATATAAAGCATTGTATGGTTAATAGAAGACTTCTCTTACGCAAAAGCGAAGCGAAGAAATAGACAGTGACTTTTTTATACTGCTTATGTAGATAAATACTTATATTGTATAGCTCTGATCATAAAAAAATATTTTTTAATGTATAAATCAGAACTACGAGAAAACTCGTTTATAAACTGTTTTACAGCAGCTGCAAAACTGTTGATAGCTAGACGAAGATAATCTAAAGCGAGGAAGGACACGGTTATAATTCAGAAATTGATTTTAGATAAGGAAGCAATCCCGACAGCTCCGAACGGTCTGTGATGGGAAATTGCGACGGCTCAGACTAGACGTAACGGGAAAGAATTTATTTCTAGACGGTTTATTTAAAAATATTTTTTTATATATATTTTTAGCAATTGACATGCATAGCCATACATTGAACACAAAGTGGAAAATGTGAAATCAAAAATAACAGTCACGAGCAGGATTTGAACCTGCATCTCCTGGATACCGTCCAGATGATTTGCTAATTCAGCCATCGTGACAACTGCTCTCGACTGCTAATTTCGATAACACATTCATACTTAACGTCCTGGGCGACGCTCGCGCCATCTATCGGTAGTATTTACATACATGATGCCTTTGTACTTTGACATGTTTCTGGCACGTCATCTTGGTGATTCCACCGAATGTCGTGTCAGAGTCATGCTATATGCCAGTGGATAATCACGTTTCTGTCATGTTGCTTAGGTGGGTACAGGGCCTAACTATAAAAGAAGCTTGTGCCAGTCAATGGAACGTGTTTCGGTTTTAAAGAAGTTAAACATATAAAAATATGAAAGAACACATATGATGCCATTTTTTTTTTAAAGCCTGCACTAAGGAATAATGCTTGTATCGCGGGAAATATACAATTTCAGGGACACAAAGTACACCCAGACTCAGAACAACCATTTGTGGATCACACAAAGAGTTGCCCTGTGTGGGAATCGAACGCACAAGACTCGTGCGGGAAGCCAATATCTAAACCACTCCACCATCTGTGGAGTCAATAAAAATACTATGGTTGTCTGTATAGTCGGTTTACGGACGATAATTTTACGTGATAACGTCATATATGTTTTCTGAGAGTTTCACAAACAATGCATCGCTATACATTTTTCGGAACGTAATACTTTTCCGTGTGTGCAGCCAGCGTTCATCGATTTATAAGACGTTACCACGTCAAAAATAATACACTGCAGTAATTGTTTGCTGCTGAATCATGAAATATGAAATATGGATACACTTAATTTAAAAAAGTTGTATTCTAATAAAATTGTACAAATCACCAACAGATATCTAAACCTCTTATCAATCCTCATTCCTCCAAGATTCCAACCTTTCACCTTTAGGGTTTCGGCGAATGTAATAAAAGTGGAAGATACGAGATACGCTGTGAAATTACGAGGTCAGTGTCGTCCGGCATCCGTAAATCTGTCGCCGCGTCTGTCGCGGGGGAGGGGATGCAGCTCGTATATAAGATAAGGACCCTTAACGTGTGCTACTGTATATATTCACTCATGTGTAACAAATAGGTGCCTAATCAAGGAATTTTGACGTAGGAGTTTTAAGTTATTGAAGTTAGAGTTGGCAAAGTTGATAGTAGTTTTCAAAAAAATATCCATCGGTAAAAAACGTTTTTTTTTATTCCATTTTGTGGCAGATCAGCCACGGCCCATCTGATGGTAAATGGTAACCGTCGCTCATGAACTCAACAATACCGATAGCATTGTGAAGCCGCTGCTCAGCATTTCATTTCACCGATATGAAATGAAAGAATAAACGGCTATCTCCTGCTACAGCCAAAACGCAACGATGTGCTTCATGGCCGGTCACACGGGAGATGGTGGTACCAACCCGCTCGGGCCCGATACCAAGTGAGTACTCCCACTTGGTACCCAGCCCTACCACCAGTCATACAATGGATGATAATTGCTTACTTCCCTTAGTCGCCTCATACGACACCCGTGGGAAAGAATGGGGTGGTGAAACTTGTATTCTTAATCCGTTACGCACATTGCATGTGCAATAAAAAAAATGGAATGTTTACGGATGACTGTATAGACAGCGTATTGGTACAGATACAAAATTCTTCTGCCGAGTGTTGTACAGGACAAAATTCTTTATGTGATCTACAATGTAACTTTCGTTTATTGATCGTTTAATGATTGTAAAAAATAAGACATTGCTGTAAATTTTATTATTGCTATAAACACAAGAAATGCAACTAACTTGTACCTATAGGTATTTGTGGACGTTTATTAACTATTTGGACAGTCCACTGTCATAAGTATAATACTATACTAAGACATTGATATATGGGTTTTATATATCAATGGACTAAGCGCTTATCTTGTGTTACACAAAACGAGTTATTAGGTTTCTTGTTAGAAATCAGACGAAACACTTAGTCTGGAAATGTATCAGGTAGATGGCAATGGGTCCGAGTCAGTAGTACCTGTGTGTGTTAACTTTTGCTTACTAACCCCTTACGGGGATCAACATTTATTTCTTTTTACACAACATCAAGACCTTATGAGATCTCATGGTTAGAATTTACATACTCGTGTAACTATATCAACAATAACATTGTTGTGTGCTGCAACTTATAATTTATTAAACTAATTTAGGAGGTCATGGTGGAAAATTAGGGTGATCATAGTCCGGAGCGTGCTCGTCGCGATCCCTGCCAGCCTGCAATCCACAGGCTGCAATCCGGCTCGAATGCGTACCGCAGTGCGGGTTAGGGCGTGCCCCAGAGGCGACGCGTATCGACCCGCCCCCGTCGGTACGAACAATGGCAGATGCGGCGATGGGGGCCGCCACCCATCACGCCTTGCCCAGTTTGGCGAGTCGAGGGGAGCAGTGTCGAGTAGGCACGTGGAATGTAAGAGGTGGTGTGGAAGGTAAGTTACACGAGCTGGTAACCGTCATGTCGGAGAAACAGCTTGATGTGCTCTGTGTAACAGAGACCAAGCGAAAGGGCAGAGACATCTGTGATCTTCCCGGTGGAGGGATAGCTCTGTGGTCTGGTGTACCGCAGAGCGATCGGGCCAGTATGGAAGTGGGGGTGTTGCTATCCGCTCGCTTGGCTTCAGGTGTGAAAGACTACGGAATCTTTGATCCCAGACTTTTATGGGTCCGAACAAAACTAGGTGTCACCAGGGTCTTCATGGTCGCAGCTTATGCTCCCGTAGGCTCTTAGGTGGCATCGGATCTAGAGAAGTTCTGGGATAATGTTAGGGAAGTTCTGGATTTGGCAAAAGCTAGTGAACGTGTGATAGTATGCGGAGACTTGAATGGATGGGTTGGAACCAAGCGTCCAGACTTCGAGGACGTGCCTGGTTCATTTGGTGATAAGAGAGTGAACGATGCAGGTAGGCTCATTGCGGATGTATGTATGGAGAGAAACCTTATTGTGTCAAACACATTTTTTCAACATAAGGACATCCATATGTATACATGGAGAAGGAATGAACAGAGAAGTATGATAGATCTAATTCTGGTAGACAGTCGCCTCCGAAGTAAACTTCTGGATACAAGAGCCTACAGGGGTCCCACTGTCGACACGGACCACTATCTCGTTATTGCGAGATTTAGTGGTCTGTTCAGAAAGTGGAGACACTGGTGAGAGCGTGTCCACTTCGGAGGGCTTGAAAGAATAAAGATTGAAAAGTTGCAAGAAGAGAGTGTAAGAGCAAAGTATGCAGAGGGTGTCCGTGAACGGCTGCCAATGGCAAGTCAGCCGGAATCTGACATGGAAGAATGCTGGAGAGTATTGAAAGAAAGTATGGTAGATACAGCGAAAGAAGTATGTGGATGCTCAAAGAAGCATAGGAAAGTGAAAGGTGATGCATGGTGGGATACGGAAGTAGCAGCTTCCGTAGACCAAAAGAAGAAAGCGTGGCTGGACTATGTATCTTCTTTGAACCTGAGTGCAAGTATGAAAGAACAGAAGAAAGAAATATACCGGCAACGTAAGAATGACACCAAAGCCTTAGTGAAAGAGAAGCGTGCTAGAGCAAATATGATTGCAGAAGAAAGGCTGACCAAAAACTTCGAGAGCAACACCAAACTTTTCTGGAGGGAGGTGAAGAAATCTCGGAGTGGTTGGTCAGCTTTCAGAATGAATAAAATAAGGTCTAAACGTGGAGACATTCTTACGCAAACACAAGATGTGTTAAACCGATGGAGTGAATATTTTGGAGATATGTATGTGGATGTTCAGGGTGATGCCGGTGCCACATGTGGTCTAACAGATCAGCATTCGGTACCGGCATCCTCTGATGACATTAGTATGGACGAAGTTGAATAGGCGATTAGAAGTTTGAAAAATGGTAAGGCAGCGGGTATTGATATGGTGTCTGCTGAGATGATCAAGCTTGGAGGCTCATGTGTCTGGGAATTCTTCCTGATGCTTTTCAATTTATGTTGGAGCTCAGGAATGGTTCCCAAGGATTGGAGAAGCGCAGTCATCGTGCCCTTGTTTAAAAACAAGGGTTCACGTTACGACTGTGCCAACTACAGAGCCATAAGCTTGACCAGTTTGGCAGCCAGTGTATGGTAAGATTATTGAAAGGAGAATGAGGATGGTGTCTGATGAATTTTTGTGTGAGGCACAAGGAGGTTTCAGGTGTGGAAGGGGATGCATGGATCAAGTGTTTTCTCTGCGCAACATTGTGGAGAAGCATCTGGCTGTAGGCCAGAGGGTTTTCTGCAGTTTTGTGGATTTGGAGAAAGCATTTGACACTGTTGTACGAAAGGAACTTTGGGACATTTTGCCGGAATATGGTATTAACGGTAGACCGCTACAAGCGGTGCAGTCCAACTACATGTACTGCAGAGCTTGTGTGCGGCTGGATGATGGAATGTCACCCTGGTTTTATGTCAATATCGGCGTTAAACAGGGCTGCGTTCTATCAGCCAGACTGTTTATCATATATCTGGATAAATGTCTACAAAGGTTAAATGAAATGAATGTGGGAGTTCAGATGGGCGACTCAGTGGTTAGGTCTCTGCTATATGCAGACGATGCGGTTTTATTAGCGCAGTCCACGGCTGACCTGCAAACCCTAGTCGACGTAATGGCAGAAGATTGTAAGATAAGGGGCCTACGTGTGAATGTGAGCAAAACCAAAATAATGGTTTTTGAAAGAGAAGAAGCCAGAACAGATGTTAGAGTAGCAATAGGAAATGGTGTGCTAGAACAAGTGGATGAATTTGTATATCTTGGATGTGGATTCAGTCGGGATGGAAGGTACACCACTGATGTAGAGAGAAGAGTGAATGCGGGAAATAGAGTGAACGGAGCATTGGGACAACTTCTCGGCAGTCATCACCTCAGCCAGAAGGCACGTGTCTACACAACGCAGTGCTTGTCCCAACGTTATTGTTTGGAAGCGAGAGTTGGGTATGCAAAAAGGAGCATGAGAGTAAAATCAATGCGGTCGAAATGCGATCTCTGCGGAGAATCTGTGGAGTGAGGCTGACTGACCGCATTCGTAACGATGACGTAAGAGAGCGAGTAGGTTTGAAAGAGAGTATTGGTGTAAAGATGCGAAAGGGAATGCTCCGATGGTTCGGACATGTGGAAAGAATGCCGGACGAGCGACTGGTTAAGAAGATATACAATGCAAAAGTGGAAGGATCTAAGTACAGGGGGAGACCGAGACTCACCCACCTAGACCAAATCGGTCATGTATTGAACGAAGGTGGAGTCAGGAGTCTCCAAAACCAGCGAGCGTGTATGAAGAGAGTTATGAATGTTGAGGAAGCGAGAGATGTATGCAAGAATAGAACCTCTTGGCACTCTGTTCTCTCTGCCTACCCCGCAAGGGAAATGACGTGATGATAAGTAAGTAAGTAAGGTTGAAAATTATCAAAAGAATTCTTTTTATCACCGACAAAGTAAGTTTTATATTTAGTTTTATAAGTTCAGGGTCAAATTTATTTAGAGTTTTGTGGTCAAATTAGAGATAGATAACTTTCTGCTGCCTCGTCTTTCTTTTTCCTTTTATTTAATTATAGTTAACATATTCTTATCACACCCAAGCCAAAACGATGCTTGGTTGTCATAGCCCAGATCCGTCTTTATCAGGAATCTCTCTTTTTCTAAGAGCAAGCCCGTGAGACAGTCATAAATAAATAATCTCATAAAAGCTTCGTACATATTATACCTACATTTAAATAGCTGTAGTTCTAGGCAGTAACTGTATTTCGACTATCAGTGCCAGCACATTCAGTAATGAATTGATAAAAGCTTAAAATGTTGTCATTAAATTTTTTGCAAAGACCAGCGATTTTAGTAAAAATAAACAACTAAATACATGAACAATTCTAGTTAAACATTAACTGCATTTCACACATCACGGCTAGTGTTGTACCTATCGCAAACTACAGCAGCTTGCGGTCGAATAGTGTTGTACATCTTGCAGTACGTATGTATGCGTGACTAATGTTTGTTGAGACGAGCGTACACATTTCACGCCTGTGTTTATACCCTTCTACATATTTGAGGGGACACACAGAGAGTTTAGTTAGCAAATGTATTTAATTGCGGTTGATGACTGGTGCGGTAGTGGGTCTCTCAGTATGTAAAATATGGTTTGTGGTTTTATCAATAGAGTATTAGTAATTCTTCAAACTGTTGCGTACCGAAGTTACAGCTTAATTTTTATTACCTTGCTCAGTAGCAAAGAGTTGGTATTTTGTAATAATCTTTGCAGCTAGCATTGTGTGAAATTGTGTAATTGTTCGCTAGACTGAAAAGTCGTATGTTCGTATAGTCAATATTTATCTGTAAGGATATTGTAGGCACAAGGTATACAATGTAAGTACCTACATATCTAAGTACACACCCGTAATTACTGACAATGCTTCTGGTCTCGTTTGTGTGTCTTGTGCTAGGTATATGTGAAGTGGTGGTGCGTTAGTGAGAATAGGGAACGACATATTAGATTCTGTTTGTTATTTAAGTTTTTATTATTTATTTCTTAAGCAATTAGCATGATTTATTATAATAAAATGCCTTTTTTTATTATTGCTTTTGGTGGCAGACGAGCCACGGCGCACCTAATGGTAAATGGTAACCGTCGCTCATGGACTCAACTATACAGAGAGTACTATCAAGCCACGGCTCACCATTTCATTTCACATAATTATATGAAATGAACAAATGAACGGCTATCTCCTGCTGCAACCAAAACACACCAATGTGCTTCATGGCCGGTCACACGAGAGATGGTGGTACAAACCCGCTCGGGCCTGATAGCAAGTGAGTACTCCCACTTGGTACCCAGCCTTACCACCAATAATGCAATGGGTGATAAATGCTTACATCCCTTAGTCGTCCTGTAGGCACGCGTGGGAAAGAATGGGGTGGTGACAATTGTATCCTTAGTACGTCACCACAAGGACCATTGTTGCGGATAATAAGATACTATAATCGATAGAAATATACTGTTTATAATATAATACTCTTAATTTAAAAGCTCTGTTTTCATAAACTGGTCTCCAAAATATAATAATAATATTCACGAACATTTTTTCACACAACGTCATACTAAGCTTACCGCTTGTGCTATGGGTACCAGATTACGGATATAATACATTTATTACTTTTTTTTGTAAATACATACCTACATATTAATATATAGAAAACACCCAGACGCAGTACAAATATCCGTGTTCATCACACAAATAATTGTCCTGAGTGGGACACAGATAAGATTGTAAAATGAATCCCATAACTCCAGAAAGTAATTGATGATTATAATGATCATAGAAATGTTTTATAAAGAATAGACACACATTTGTATAATACTTTCTATAAATAATTGATCTAAATAAGTGGTTGACTTTTCTAAATTTTGTGTACATACAGGCCGGAAAACATCGAAATGAAAACTGCATGCCTGAGAGATTTTCTCGATGGCTTGAAATTTTTAAGTACCTATATTATATTTGTCCGTGTGGTGACGGACTAAGAATACAATTGTCACCACCCCATTCTTTTACACGGGTGTCGTATGAGGCGACTAAGGGAAGTAAGCAATTATCATCCATTGCATGATTGGTGGTAGGGCTGGGTACCAAGTGGGAGTACACACTTGGTATCGGGCCCGAGCGGGTTGTTACCACCATCTCCCGTGCGACCGGCCATGAATCATATCGTTGCGTTTTGGCTGTAGCAGGAGATAGCCGTTTCTTTCATTTCATATATGTGAAATGAAATGGTGAGCAGCGGCTTGACAGTACTCTCGGTATAGTTGAGTCCATGGGCGACGGTTACTATTTACAATCAGATGGGCCATAGGCCACTACATGCAATAAAAAAAAGTATGCCAACCTGCACTAGGCGTGACCAATTTTAATATATAATGTATGCGCGTAAATATCAAAAAGTATTACATCAAATGTAACATTCACACAATTATTATTCGCGCTCCAATTAATTATTCACTTGTAAATGGACTGAATTAATTTTATTTAGATTGATGTCGCTGCGAATTGAAGATAATTCATATTTATTTTCACATCCAATATATAGGTAATACAAAATCGAATAAAAAGAGTTCGAATATTTTTATTGATAGTTGAAGTTCTACTACCCCCTTTGGTGTTAAGTTATAAACGGAATATCTATAACTAACATGGCATCACGCCTGTATTCCCCGAAGGGGTAGGCAGAGGTGTATTACACACCCACGACTCGCCAGCTATGTTTAAGCCCACGTAATAGGGGGCGAGCCTATTGACGTCAACCAGGCACATTTCCAAACTCCGGGCTGCTACTGAGAATTTTTCTTTTTAGGAAAAAGCTCAATAATATTGCCCGACCCGGGGATCGAACCCGAGAACTCGTTGAATTTGAATTTTGATTCGCTTTCTTGTATGTCCGTCCAGGTGGAATTTTGTAATAGATTTTAAACTAACTCTCAGATGAGCTAGATACTTAAAATTTGGACCATAGCTCAGAAGTGGATGACAATGCATGAAAATGTTAAAAAAAGAAAAATAAAATAATTTTTAACTTACCATGTTTTTATAACAAATTATTTTATACTCCGTTCCCCGTCCGTTAAAAAATAGTACATTTTTTATGTTAGTATTTATTGTTATTTAGGTATATATTTTAAAGATCTGACATGCTCAACTGTTTATATTTTGATACTATTAAATAATCCACTCGCCATTATCTTTCATGTTAAATGAAATTCTTGAATGAACTCCACATAATAGCTAAATTTCTTTAAAATATATTGAAGTAGCCCGAAACCCACAATTCCATACATCTATTTTACATATATATAGTATTAAATAACGTATGTAGCTGTAGTATACTGACGTCTGACCTCACTGTTCACTCTACAACTTCACAGCCTCTCCAAAACACTGAAAGCCTTTATCTGAAGCCGCGACCACGCCGGGTTTGGGTTTGTGGACACGAAACAGGCGGTTAACAGAGCATTAGCGGGGCAATTTTTAACTACTTTCAATGTGGTTCTATTAAATTTTTGAAGAGGTATTTAAAGTTATTGCCTACACGACTGACAAACACATATTACATAAATGACATCAACAAAAGTAGTTATACAAATTTGCAACTGGTCAATTTGCTTGCAATATCTTTAGCAATAAAATTAAAATGTCTTTTGAGTAGTTTTATTTTTATAATATAAGAAATCAGTTGTTGCATAATTTAAACAAACAAACATAGCATCACGCCTGTATTCCCCGAAGGGGTAGGCAGAGGTGTATTACACACCCCCGACTCGCCAGCTATGTTTAAGTCCCACGTAATAGGCGGCGAGCCTATTGACGTCTATCGGGCACATGTCCAAACTTCGAGCTGCTACAGAGAATGTTATTTTTTTTTGCATAATATAAATGGGAATTTATTCTAATTTTAACTATTTATTATAAAGCTGTAATAGACCTGTATCTGTACATTTAAGATATTTGAGAAAAAAAATCTGTATTAGTGTATACAGACGTCTGGTAGGCAATTTTTAGATTTTTGTTATGTGTTTGTCTGTTCGCGCATCAGGCAAAAAACTACTGAACGGATTTTGATACAACTTTTTTATTTGATAGCTCTTGATTAGACTTAAAACTGGTATACATTAAAAAAAAAGGACAATCTTAATTATAAAAATATAGAAAGTTCAGTATCATTCAACATTCAATTTACAAACGCTTGTTTAATGTCCTCATAGTCTCAACCATTGAAAAGCAACCAATCGGAATTGTTGCTCTCGCCAACCAGATTGTATGGCAGCCATACTCTAATCGATTCCTTTGCCAGCCGCGAGACTCCAGACCACCAGTTTGTCTGGCCAAGCTTAGCTTCGATATGTTTTGCCAATTTGCTGGCAGCTTTGCTAGCATTCGAGGATTTGATGTGTGAATTCAGTGACTTACTAGAAACCTATACGAATTGACTTGGCTTTAACCGTCTGCGCTTTGAGATGTCTAGGTGAGCTAAGTGCATACTTAGGAGGTCGGATTTAGATGCAATTTTCACGTTTTGCCAAACTCTTTTATAATAAATAAATACGGCCTTCAATTTCAATTTTAAAACATTTCAATGGTATTTATTTCTGGCAAAGATTATTGGATTATTTCCAAACAACCTTTCGATATTTTTTTCTTATTACATTAAAATTAATAATAACTATAATTTTTAATAAGTAATATACATAGGTATTCGTACAATATAGGTATTCGTATTGCTAATATTATGTTAAGTTGATATTTGTATTTAAAGATTGATTTTTGAGAATAACTAGAAAATAATTCATCAATTACTTTTTTTTCAACATAACTCGGTTGTTTATGAATGGTCTTATTTTATTGCAAACCTTTATGATTTCCTTCTGTACATTGCACGGGGAAGCCCCGATGCATGTCCGAGAGATTGTTCTTGATGCTTGTGAATTCTGTCAACCCACTCTGGGCCAGCCTGGCAGCTATTGCTGAATTAATTTCCCTCTGAGAGGAGACCCGGTGCCCAATAATGGGACTGTAAAGGGTCGAAATGTAGGTTTCCACCCAAGGTTTTCCTTCGCTGAGTACTGAATTGTACGATTTTTTTTGAAAAAATAAGACAAAACCATGCGCTAGGAAATAATCCCTATATTTGTGAATAAGGAAAAAGAGATTTTTAGTACGAGCGGAAAACGAACCTGCGTCTTTTCAAATCCGGGGAAGTGCTCTAAGCCACTGAGCTATCGTACCATTCTTTCGATCATCCCAATCTCCTTATCATATTTGTCTTTACGACCAACGCCATCTATCGGAATGCATTTACATGCATTAAACCAATATAGTAAGTTTAATTTTGGAATTAAAATTCATACTATTTGATGGCGCGATTTTTTAAACATTTTTAATCTATATTTTTTAGCATTTGACATGCTCCGCTACTTTTTAAGTACAACTTATTTGTGAATAAGGAAAAAGAGATTTTTAGTACGAATTCCCGCTCGTACTGAAAATCCTTTTTTTCCTTATTCACAAATAATTTGTACTTAAAAAGTAGCGGAGCATGTCAAATGCTATAAAATATAGATTAAAAAGACTTATCTTGTGTAGGAAGCAAACCCACAACACTAAGAACGGGACGTCGGTATCACCATAACATTATTCCCGATGACGTAAAATTTCTACCAAAAACAGCCAATGACAATATCCATTATCAAAATAATTACCATCCAATATGTGAATTGTTTTCACACTCACCGCGCCCTGAGGACAGTAATTTGACAGGCGATGTTGAGCGCAAAACAATGGTGTCGACACATGTCACCAACAGCCTCACAATGATTGGCCTGTTTATCCGATAGTGGGTACTTAAATAATGAATTTACATCATAAAATGTGCTTCAATTTGCTAGTATTGTTATTTTAGAGGGTAGTTTGTTATTCTTCAGCGCTCGGTTGCGTTCTATATCCCAAAATACGTGAATATAATATTATAGAAAAATATCATTCACAAGGTTTTATCGAGCTATTTACAAAGCATAATCTAATTCAGAAGACAAGGTCAGAGTATCATTATACAATACTTTATTGGGTATATCAGTGTTATTAAATAAGGTAAGGTTATATTAATATCGTCGTAGAAGGAAATTAATTAAAAGGAATAATTTCGGTAAAAGTAGTTTTTTTCTAGCTTTTGTGTAAACACAAGAAAGTGTCGGTTTATTTGTTATATTTTTACCCTTGCTTTTGAAAAGACATTCTAAAAGAATGGTAATATTGCTTTGTATCCAAAAACCATGGAACCTTTTCAATCCTAATAGTCCAGAAATATTAGGGGTTTCACCTCGGAATGAGAGATAGTTAGCTATAAACTTGTATAATTAAAATATTTTACTTAATAACTTTATAATTAAACGAGTAGGTAAGTGTTATTAAATTAATAGATACCGAATTATTGAAAAAAAATATTAATTATAACGTAATAGTTAACCAAAAAATTAAATTATTTAGAATTATATATTTATCAATAATTTATACGGCGTGTTTTTAATCGGGACTACAGGGTGACCTCAAATGATACTTTAAATAGTTAAACACTGCGCGCGCTCTGCCCTCTATCTCAAAAGTGGTCTAAGATATAAAAGAAATGTTTAAACAGAAGTTGTAGAGAATTTAATCCTCTACTATATTTATCATACATACAAATAGCATAAAACCTATAGGAGACGAGATATTTGAAATAAATATGTAAAAAATCGATTTTTTGACCTTTGACCTTAATATATCTGAAGTCGCGGACACCCATAAGTAGGTTTTGAGACAAGTTTTAGGGTGCCAAAATAAAAGTTTATACAACTTTATAGCTGACTATCTCACATTCCGAGATACTTGCCCTAATTTGACTAATTTTCTTGGACTATAACTATTATAAAACTGTAACAGAGCTGTGTCTGTACATATAAGATATTTGAGGAAAAAAAATGACTGTATTAGACTATATAGGCGTGTCTGAACACAAAACAAGATTTTTAGATTTTTATGTTTATCTGTTTGTTTGTTCGCGCATCACCCAAAAACTACTGAACAGATTTTGATGTAACTTTTTTATTTGATAGTACTTGATTAGACTTAAAAACTGACATACATTTTATTCCGCTACTATATCGGGAATCTGAGATATAGTTCAAAAACTAGCTTTAGGCTGCGGTGGAGCCGCGGACAAAGGCTAGTAAAATATATATTCAATAACACAGCACCATCAACTGTTGACAAAAAACAATGTCCGCGCAATGAAATGATGGCGGGGAGCGATCGTTGAACGTCGAACACCGATTTTACGAGCAAGCTTATCTGTTGGGCCCCCGTAATTCGATGATTCGCATTTTATTGTCCTCGCCTTCCCTGGTGCCATTGAATAAAAAATGTGAATTTTATTTAGTAAATGGAAGTGCACTAAGAGATTTCAACATAGCAACACATTCAACAGCGATATTTCTGCGAGCATTTTACTGTCTCTCTATACCACGTACGAAAGTCTTCCTAGTGTCACTATTCTTATCGCAGGATATTAGTGCTGACTATTAGGTTTCAATGAGCAGTTGTGTATAAAAAGCTGATTATGAAGACGACGTTTATTATGCTGTATTATTTGGACTCAAGATGTTTTAATTCCGCGACTCAATACTTACCTACTTTTGTAGGCTCAATATTTTCATATCTTTTACTTACCCGTGAATTACAATAATATATACGGATTAATCTGCCGTGTGGGGTGTAAAATTGTCCCATCCCTCTCCACCCATGAGAGTCGTAAGAGCCGATTGAGGGATACCGGGGGAGTGGGCAGCAGCACTCCCTCGAGTATTAACAACATCCACTGCGATCGCCAACCCACCTACCAAGCGTGGCGATTACGGCACTATCCCCCATATGTTCCCATATGTCCACATGTTGTGGCGTTGTCTTGGGGAGGCCTATGTCCAGCAGTGGACATCGAAAGGCTGATGGATGGATGGATACGGATTAATTTGATAGGTATTGATGACCGAGAACTAGATTACTATCAAAACGCTCATATACCCATATAACCAATGTGGCATATACATATAATGGTTTTACTACGATAACAACGCCGTACCGATTTAGACGAGTACGGGCGAAGAGACGGCACACGGCGGATTATTAAATGAGTGAGTGTTTTATTCTCGCGCAGTGGTATTGATTATATTTATACCCCTAATCGACTCTTCTGATATCTATGGAAAGCAATGTATGATGATATAAGAAGTTGATAATATAAGAATTATGCTTTTTAAAATTTTATAATGAGATCCAGGGAAAAATATACTATAGTACTATTATCTCAACAAGAAAAAGAATCATCTCGTAATTTTCATTCCTAAAAAGTACCTAGTTTGGAGTAAAAGAGACTACGTTAAATACTCCAGCATTTAACTCTGCGAAGGTCACCATAAATAACGCAAACGAGTGCCGTGTGCTCCAGCTAAAATTCTCTATCCACCTCTCATTTCTTCTTTAAGATTTTTATATTTTTTTTCTCTTTCTAACTTCGCTATTTGTGGGTATAACGAAAAATTGTGTTTACGGTTATTGGGCGAGAAGAAATTTCTTATGCGACATTATTTACGTAAAGCCAGTATTGTGGAGACAATGATGATAGTTGATGTTCCCGTGTATATGTAGATGGGTCCCTTGATCGATAATGTTAGTACACGATAAGGGCTTGTATTTTTAGGTAAGAATAGTGTTATTATATAAGAATAACAATTCTTTTGCGGATTTTAGCAAACCTATTGTATTTAGTAAGGGGAAGCAGAACTTAATACTTACATTTCACTTATGTACCTATTTTAATATAAGAGGCTAGTCTTTCTGTCAAGCACGGATCCAGACTTCATTTTGCTATTAAATATTTTCGAAAAGAAGATCTTATCGGGATTAAAACATGAGACTTTTCCATGGAACATTTACCTAAGCATCTAGACCAACGAAATGTTATGTATGCTAACACAAATTTTATCCCTTATAAATTTAAGAGGTTCAACAAGGTACTACAAAAAAATATTCGGAAGAACCCATCTTATATGCAAAGTAACACTTGTACTCAGGAAGGACATTAATGCATTAACACGCTTGTCGACAATAACAAAGACGTAGTAAAAATATACAAGAAAAACATGGTAAAAAGAAAGGGACTGGCTTTAAAATGGAAATATTATAAAACATTAAAGAAACAAAGTAACTCAGACCTTAATATATTAAAAATTACATTTGAAATAGCTCGAATGAAAATCATTAAAACAAAATCACAAATAAAAAACATTAATAAGCCAGATATATTTTTCTACAAAGTAACAAGTCTATTTTCAGGTTAGTAATTAACATGAGATATTTAAATTTCCGAAAGGGTCGCCTTCAACAAAATAATCATTGCCAATTTGCACCCAGCAAAAAGCGTCGAAATTTCCAAATCTGATGCAAAGTCACGTCCACACAGTGATGCAAAATTTTTGCAAATACCTGCAAATTTCACGATAATACTTACAAAGTCAGCTTAAAGTTGTTTGTTTGGGTTCATTGCACTGGGATTCAAATGATAATTCCTGCTTAATCTGAATAATTAGTTACAATTCGGACCCTTATTAAGTTTGGGACCTCCAGGTTTATTTTAAAATAAGTATGTGAAGTTTGGCAAGTTTGCTTTGTATAGGGTATGAGAAATGAAGGTGCATATTTTAGATAGACATGTTTACATTACCTGTGAATAAATTTTAGAGGTTGTTTTAAATATCTTGTGTAATTGTAGACCTCTGAATTGAGTCCTGATTAAGATTGCTTTTTAGTCCTTATCATATGAAACACCTTATAATGTAAATGGATATTGCTTTTTTGTCGATTGGTATCAATAACAGGGAAAATATAAATATTTTGATCTGTATTTTAGCACTTGACATCCTCAGCTACTTTAAAGAACAAATTATTTGTGAAAATGGAAAAAGAGAGTTTTACTACTTTCCCGCTCGCAGTAAGGATCTCTTTTTTCACTCTCACAAATATTCACAAATATATACTGCCTTTTTATATACTTTTCGTAATATTTTTATGACTGTAATACCTATTAAAAAGGTCCACTCAGTTTATTAAAATATTATATTATCTATACTTAAAAATGATTACATTTAGCTTGTCATAAAATCTTGTAGTTATTCCTGATTCCGTGTGGAGCCGGCTTTAGAATCGTCCCACCCCTCTCTACCCACGGGAGTCGTAAGAGCCGATTGTGGGAATACCAAAGAAGTGGACAGCAGGACTCCCTCGAGTATTAACAACATCCACTGCGATCGCCAACCCACCTGCCAAGCGTGGCGATTACGGCATTATCCTCCATGACGGGACCGCTCGTTGTGGTGTTCTCTTGGGGAGGCCTATGTCCAGCAGTGGATGTTGAAAGGCTGATGAATGGATGGATGGATTCCTGATTAATAATATTATTAAGCTGGATCCCAACCACATAATCAGGAACACAATTTTATTGCCCGTGTGGTGAGGAATCCGATTGATAAAGACTGAGAACTCGTATATACTCGTAGAAAAATATTTTTATTAACAATTTCGTTTAAGAATCACGACACAACAGTTACAAGGAGGAAGGAAGATGTAAAATGTCACCAAGGGTTAATGATAAAAATGTTAGGGAAGCCACGTAGTCTGCAGATTGCCACGTAAAATGATTAACCTGATAAGATATGAAGTCAAATTCAACCTAGTTCCTCTAAATAATGAAAATTATACTATAAGCTCACAAGATTTGGCGGGAAGAATTAACATTTTTCACGTAACTTAAAGATGGTTATCAATCAATAGCTATCTATTGATTGATAATATATATTCTTTTTTAGCATTTCTTATATTGCACTGTTAGGCATAATGCTTCTAACTATGGGAGAGAAATTTATACAAAGCCCAGATAGGTGTTGTCTCTATTTTTTATCTTTCATAGTGGTATTTAGAACGCCCGTAGAATGGGATGATGACACTCTGGCAATACCCTTATTTATCACTATAAAAATTAATAATCGGGTTTAACTCAAGATTAAGTTTAAAACTGTTGATGTTATCTGAAACTATTATACCCTCAACGCAATTAATATTAAAATAATGTGCAATATGTAAAATAACATGAAAAAAGCTTACGACAACATCTGAGTATCGTCGAAATATGTTTCTGGGGGCCGATTCTCCATGCCAAGATCTTATGATTTGCACCACGTAGCTAATGAATGGGGCTATATGCGAAGGTAACGGAGTGAACTCACTCTGCCATGTTTGCTGATGGCCTTAAAGATTTTGGGCGTGGTATCAAATATGTACTCATGTAAACACGAGGTTCCCTGTTCTCGTTAAGACAAGGAAGTTGAGTTTTGGTCGGGATTGGGTTTTTTAAGATATAATATGTATATACAATAACAGCATTCTAAATTATATATAGGAACCTTGTTTTTTTTTTAATCCTTACTAATATTATAAATGTGAAAGTGAATTTGTTTGTTTATTTACTTTTAGTTCCGTAACTGCTTAACCAATCATTGGAAAATTTGGTAAATAAAACCGGTGTTAGAATCAAGTAATCCAATATAGTGAAGCTAAACACACACAAGCCAGCAAATCGGAAACCTTCGAAGCAAAAACCTATCTCATTTTAATTCAGCAATAAGTAGGGACCTTTTCATGTTCAGGGAACCAAGCGGCCTTACAAAATACCCTATTCTGGTACCTCATAGAAAGACGAGACCGATCTGGAATGAGATCTCTTTATAAGTACCTACCACTGGCTTTTGTGAATAAAATAAGTTTGGAAATAGACGCATATATTTTAGTAACAGCATTTTAAAATGCAATATCACCAAATATTTTATCTTGTAGTTTGAATACGTATTGTTACGTAATAAGTTATATATTATCACCAAATTTTATTCCCCAAAATAATTGCATTATGTGTTTGTCTTACCTTTTTTTTTGTTAAGGCGGGAATAAATCTTCCTAACCGCACACCCCGTCGTTCGGGGGCAACGAACAGGGTAATGTGGGGCCTTCACCCACTAAAGAAGCCCGCCGTGTGCCGTCTCTCCGCCTTTATTGGCGGCCCACCGGAACCATATTACATTCCTTCAGTGGTACTATGTCGTGATGTTATAAGAGACCATACCCCGCAATTCCATGTCCTGGGCATCTTAGTCGAGGGAGTAAATTTAATCTAGTAATACCGAAAAATGGAACAAAGCTTGGTTTATAATTTTTAGGTGGGGTAAATATCCATATTATCCATGAAGCTCCGGCGGAACGCTGAAGTAGAGTCCCACAGATCCACTGGTCCGCCAAAACATGCGGAGAGATGGTACACAGCGGGTTTATTTAGTAGGTGAGGGTCCCATACTACCCTTTTCATTGTCCCGAACGGCGGGATGTGCGACTAGAAATATTTTTCCTGCCTTAACAAAAATGTGGAAAAAATTTAGGTACCTACTGACAAAGGTAGTGTTCCGCCCTCACTAACGAAATACCCTGCCATGCACCGTCTTTGCGGTATCGCGTTATATCGAAACAAATTTAATGCCAATACTAATTCACCTTTAAGTAAGATAATTTCCTTTCTATTGTGTAAAATTATATCCAACAATGGGGGGTACATCGGTTAGAAAGAAAGACACACAAAATGTCTTAATTGGGAATGAACGGACAGCACTTGACGTTGAGTATTTTATAATAGATACTTTCCAATGTTTATTGAACACAGTGTATACAGTAAACATAACTATTAATAGTATTGCCATCACAATGAATCAATCATATCCGCAAAGCTTAACACCATACATTTATTACATATTGATATATCAAACCTGTGGCTGACAGGTGCTTTGTGACGCATGTAGCAACCATTGTTACATCAAGATAATACTGATAATTGTTTAATATATTAATTTAACATTGGCAACATCGGTGAATTTAGTATGGCAGTTTAATAACGATGCGAACACGGATTCAAATTATACTCGTATGTACATATTCAGAATATTATTTACTGATTGCGACTGATAAATGATAGCGATTTCTACAGAACTGAAAACTTTTTTCTTTTTATTTAGTAGAGTAATATTTTTAGGGTGGTTCTTGATAAGAAGTAACGTTCACTTAAGGACTTTACCTATGGATAAATAGCACGATACTTAATAGAGGAGTCCCACATTTGGGCATGACCTAACCTTCTCAACGGTAGGACAATTTGTTTACTGTAACATACACGGGCAACTAGTTAGATAATATTGTTAATATGATTATTAACAGATTATTTCTTAAGTCTTGATTTTTGGTCAACTGGTTTTGTATCTAGTTAAGATCTATCTACCTATGATTCTAAAAGATTCTAAGGCAGTCGAAAAGACACCCTTGAAATGGCACAGGTTGGTTAATAACACTGTGTAACCATGGGTATCTACATTATAATAAATTTGTTGAAAATACTCTGTACAGTAGTGATTGCTAACATACTTAGTCTCCTAGTAGTAGAGTCTTGCTTATCTCAGAATAAATCTCAATTCGATCGGGGAAGTACCAATCTCACAGAAGATCAATGTCAAACAACGGTAGGTATTTCTACTGTTGTGTTTCTTATGGTGAGTGTGAGTGCCAGAGGCTCAAGCCCTATTATCCCTCCTGTCGACTTCATTATCCGTTTCCTTGGAGCTGGCGACGCGACAATTATGCCGGATGTTGCCAGTGCCTATGGGATACGGGAACCGCTTACAGTCAGGTGGGCTTGTCTGCTTGTGTTTGTTGTGCCATTAAACATAGCATCACGCCTGTATTCCCCGAAGGGGTAGGCAGAGGTGTTTACACACCCACGACTCGCCAGCTATGTTAAGTCCCACGTAATAGGGGGCGAGCCTATTGACGTCTACCGGGCACATTTCCAAACTCCGGGCTGCTACTGAGAATTTTTCTTTTTAGGAAAAAGCTCAGTAACATTGCCCGACCCGGGGATCGAGCCCGAGACCTCATGATTAGCAGTCGCATACACTACGGCTACACCACCGAGGCAGTTTATAGTTTATTTTTGCCAATAAACATAACACACATATAACGCGTTCATATAAGACGCTTATACCTGTGTCTAATCAAGGACTCGAAATGAAACATAAACATAATAATTACCAATGCTACGGTGTATTGAACATAACTCGCTAGCTATTAACGCAGTGTAAACAAGGGGTACGATTCCCGGTTATCAGCCACTGGACCGTACAACTAATTAACAGTGGGTAATCAGCTTGAAAGAGTGTATTAGTCGAATCATATTGTGCCTGTGCCATATTTATTACTGATTTCTTAGGTTAATGAAGAAGTTGATGAACTGCCTGGTCTAGCAGTAGTATATACGAGTCGACTGCGGATTATTAAGGTCTTGGGTTTGAATCCGGGGTAGGGCAAGCAAAATCTCATAGAGATTCCTTAATTAAAGTTATTATTTTGAGGTACATTAAGTTTTTAGGTACATTATTTTGACGAATCTGTTAAAGGTTAGTGTAGCCTACAAATATTGAATATTTGACCACATGATTACAGAATATTAAATTTCTCTAAATTATAATAAAATAGATTCTGCCCGCGACTTCAGTATAATACGTCACTCAGGCACTAATTATATCTATGTCAAAATAGCTATCACAAAGGAACTATATTTTTTTTCGGGATAAAAAGCCTATATGTCAGAGCTCAAGACTATGTGTGTAAAATTTCATAATGATTAGTTTATTAGTTACAGTGACAACAAACATAGTTACTTTCGCATTTATATTTAAGTAAGGATTGTAATTAACGATTAACAAATCCTCCCATACTTCAATTTAATTAAAAAATAGTTAAGCCATTTACTTCAAAAATCAATAATATAGTTACAACAGATGTTTATTTTTTCATTCGTAATGCGATTAAAGAATTAAATCGCAAAACAATAGTTTCAAAATAGACACAACGAAATGAAACTGGCAAATATGTTAAAACAAATACAACAAATATTCTGAAGTAATACAGAACAAGTTTACAACAAACAGCAAAAACTGACAATCTCCTGTGCGCCTGTGTTGTTCACTTTTGAGTACAAACCGACCGAACAAGTAGGACGAACTTGCAGACTAAATTTGTTCTTGCCTCATTGAAGCTTAATCAAGGACATTGCTGTAAAGGGTACATTATCTCATTAAGAGAGATTTGCGTTAATTTACCCAGTTAGTAAATTCAAAGAAACTGTAAATTAAAACTAGAAAATATGATATAGTACTCCTATATAGAACTCGGTCGCTATGAACACACTTAGTCGATAAATCTAGCCATATTAATTACAAACTTTATACGGAAAATATAGTGTTCTATTTACAAGGTCAATTTGCGAAAAAACTTGACAAATTATCAAAATACATATCTAGAATATTAGTGGTAACATCTTTATGGGTTATGGGTGACGCCTGCACCATCTGTCGGAAGTATTTACATACATTATACCGACCAGGTAAACTTAATTTTATTAAGGTTTTTACTTAATAACGTGTGGCGATAACGTCGTGTCACGATGGCAGAATTGGCAAAGCATCTGGAAGGTATCCAGGAGATGCAGGTTCAAATCCTGATCGTGACTGTTATTTCCGATTTTACATTTTCCACTTTGTGTTCAATGTATATAGGCTAAGCATGTCAAATGCTAAAAATATATATAATAATTTCTAAATCTCTATGGGTTAGTTAAAATTTCATAGTTGATGTAAGACTATGTAAGCCGTTGATTACTGCATAAATTATAACGTTCGATAGTTTCTAGGTTGCTTTAAGCGTCAGTCTTTTTATTATTTATCAACGTATGAAGTTCTCATAATGCAAAATATATTACTTTGCATTTGCTCTCGGCTCCGCCACATCCAAAAGCTACTTTTTAGGTTATATCTCAGGTTCTCGATATAGTACCGGAATAATAAATGTATACCAGTTTTTAAGTCTAATCAAAAGCTACCAAATAAAAAAAAGTCGCATCAAAATCCATTCAGTAGTTTTTGCGTGATGCACAAACGAACAAACAGACAAACATAAAAAATCTAACAAAATAGTTTTGTGTTTAGACACACCTATATAGCATAATACAGCTGATAAGAGCAATTTTTAATTTATAAAACTTCATTATTATTACTGGTGTTATTTCGACCTTAATGTTGCGATGGAGAGTTGTAATCAGAAGAATACTACATTAAACAAACAATACGTTTTAGGAACAAGATGATATAAATCTTACAAGAGCCTATGAACCAGATATTCACCAACATCCAAAACCAATTTGCACCACAATAAAAAAAATCATCATAGGAACAACGCCTAGAACATGTTACACATAAAAAGTTTCCCAATCACAGTTGGTAGTTTCAAACAACATAACGTTGCTTGTTACATACTATTTCTACATTTATGTCCGTAATAGTCTGTAGGAAGTCTGCAGAAACAAGTTTAGTGGGTGAATTTTCTGGAAATCACATTTGATTTATGATCAAACATCTATGGCAAGTTCTTGTTATTAGAAAAAATAGTTTTTGTTTCTACCATTACACGGGATTTTATGAAACAGCGCGTAAAAATCTCAACAGTGCCTAAACTGGCTTGTAATTTAAGAAAATGTATAATGGTATAATGCATGCAAATTCTGCCGACAGATAGCGCAGGCGTCACCCAAGACGTTAAGAACGATTGTGTTGTCTAAAATTCGCAGTCCCGAGCAATTGTCACGATGGCTGAATTGGCAAAGCTACTGGAACGGTATTCCAGGAGATGAAGGTTCAAATCCTGCTCGTGACTATTATTTTCGATTTCACATTTTCACATTTTGTGGTAATTTATATGGCTAAGTATGTCAAATGCTAAAAGAATTTATAAAAATGTAGGTAGTTGATAAGAACACTTTTTTTTTGTTAAGGCGCGAAAAAATGTTCCTACCGCACACCCCGTCGTTCGGGGCAACGAGCAGGGTAGTGTGGGGCCCTCACCCACTAAAGAAACCCGCCGTGCGCCATCTCTCCGCCTTTATTGGTGGGCCACCGAAACCATATTACATTCCTTCAGTGGTAGTTGATTAGAACACCTGACGAAAATAGACAGACGGTCTTCATTTTATTGCAGTTGAAACTTCTATAGACACGCTTCCCCAAGTTTCATTAGGAGTTCGTGTCACCGACATATAGCGCGCGCGATTGTTCACACCACCATTCAGAATGCATGTACAACGCCATATACTTAAATAATTAGTACTATCCTACTAGAAAGAAAGAGAGATCTATTTAGATACATAAAAACTATTTTAGATATTTTTATATGTACTTTTAGCATTTGACATGCTTAGCACTATACATTAAACACAAAGTGAAAAATGTGAAATCGAAAATAACAGTCAGGAGCAGGATTTGAACCTGCATCTTCTGGATACCGTCCAGATGCTTTACCAATTCAGCCATCCTGACAATTGCTCCTGACTGCTAATTTCGATAACACATCATACTTAACGTCTTTGGGTGACGCCTGCGACATTTGTCGGAAGTATTTTCATACATTATACCGACCAGGTAAACTTAATTTTACAATTAAGATTTTACCTAATAATGACGCAAACCCTTTAAATATTTTAGATATTTTTATATGTACTTTTAGCATTTGACATGCTTAGCACTATACATTAAACCCAAAGACGTTAAGTATGATGTGTTATCGAAATTAGCAGTCAGGAGCAATTGTCAGGATGGCTGAATTGGTAAAGCATCTGGACGGTATCCAGAAGATGCAGGTTCAAATCCTGCTCCTGACTGTTATTTTCGATTTCACATTTTTCACTTTGTGTTTAATACATAAAAACTATTACGACTTAGCCATGTTTTTTATCTAAGTTTTTACTTGTGTCGGTAGTCTTTTTGACTGCCTATGTATTTTTTTTATAGTTCATGTATCATCGAGAGCAAAAGCGAGTAAGCTAATCAGGCGATTCTGATTATTAAATTAAAGAGCAATTGCCATTTAGGTAGGAAAGAATACTACTACCTACTGCTCCTTCATTCCCTATCCATAGTAAAACATTGGCTTGTTTTTGGTAAACAAATCGATACTTATATTCTCTGTATAACTTGTAATACAAATAAATACCAAAGACAAGCAACTTTGTTTGTTGGAAAACATCTTGCAATGTGATAGAACGTAAAACTGAATTGGGTTTCTGCATTCAAAGTACAATAAAATGGTTGTTTTCACATTTTTATGTCTCCGGAGAAAAATATCACTTTTAATATTCGATACTACTGTTCAACTTTTTTCGAATAACAAGCAAGCACAATAATCTTGAACAAAACGGAACGTTAAGATAATTTTATTCATTTGGCCGTTTGCAACCTCAAATTTTAAGCCTGTTACACACGTAGCTATAATATATATTAATACCATCCATCCATCCATCCATCAGCCTTTCAAAGTCCACTGATGGACATAGGCCTCCCCAAGAGAACGCCACAACGAGCGGTCCCGTCATGGGGGATAATGCCGCCAACCGTGGCAGGCGGGTTGGCGATCGCAGTGGATCTTGTTAATACTCGAGGGAGTGCTGCGGCCCACTCCGCCGGTATTCCCTCAGTCGGCTCTTACGACTCCCGTGGGTATGAGAGAGGTGGGACAATTCTAAAGCCGGCCCCACACGGCCTATTATATAAATTACGGTATAAGTTAGTGACGTTATAGTAATATATTTAGAGAGCGGTCACTCGAAGATTGTCTTAAAAATAGTATATCAATATATGCTATGATTTATATTAATATATATTATAGCTACGTTTGCGATGGGGTTTAGTGCATAACGGTTCAGAAGGCTAGAAACATTAAAAATAAATAGAGGGAGTATGGGGCGAGGATGTTTATCCAGCTTTTATACTCTTTGTTAGTTCTGTCAGTGACAGTTCAGTAAAGGTTCATATTTTTAAGAGCACTATGAAAATATTTGCAGTGCGAAAAATTTAGTAGTTTATTTTAAGGGATATGAACTGTAAAATAAATAAACATTTGAGAAGTTGAAGAACGATATTATGTGCAGTGGTGCTTAAAGTGGTAAAGACGTGATTTGATTTTATAAAGGCTTCTGTTCAAATAAAATTGCTATTCGATAAGAGTGTAAATATCAATAAGTTGACTTATAGTATTATAAATGTGAAACTCTGTGAAGCTGTTTATATTATTTGTTTATTTATCAATTACGCCTAAATCACTGAACAGATTTGGATAAAGTTTTGTAGGTTATCGATCTAATTGAATACAGAAACATTTAATACCAAACGAATAGTTCCCATAGGATATTTATTAAATACTCAAACGTTTTTCATTTCCCTACTGACTCCAATATTTAAGTCCAAACAGCGTCGCGCGCGGAAGCTAGTTTCAATTCAGAGTCATTGCTAACACATACCATAGACACACCATGATGGTAACGATGTAAGATTATAGTTTGCCTTGCAGTAACTGAATGTAGTAAAATTGGCCTTATAAATTTAAACGAGCAACTATTGTATACCTATTTAAAAATATATTTCGTGTATCTCAGAAACGGCTCTTAACGATTTGGATTATGTATTTAGATAAAATTTTGCCTTTTAAGTCTATATACATAATTATGGATTCATTTTAAATAAAAAATAAACTTTTAATAACGACACGAACGAACGTTTATTTTTTTAAATAAAAAATAAACTTTTAATAACGACATCTTGTAAATTTTAAGGCTTGGATTATTGCAGGCAATGATACTGGCACCTTAATTTAAATAAGAATCTTCTCCGAAAATACATAGTTTTACACAAAATAAAACGAGCTGAGGTCGGAGTCTGAAAAAACAGAAGACCCAAACATAATAATAGTGTCAAAGCTACAAATTGCAAATTACGTTAAAGTAAAAACAATTTTTAAATCCACCCCGTTACATCCGGACTAGAAGTACGGCAAGTACATCCGAAGCTCAATTTGCATGGAGATGGCGTCAAAGCGCCGGCCCGGGGGTTCACATCGTCATAATCCGAAACTCGGCTAAACTGATTTAAATTTCAGCTGTGGAATGACTCCGCACTTCCGTAGTGATACAAAGTTGGCGTGGCGTTACTTTAGAGAAATTTGTTTGTGACGGTATAAATCATGATTTTAAATAGGTATAATTACACAGGCCTCAAACAATTAATTCGAATGTTGAATTCCTGCATAGATATGCCTAGATAGGTAATACTCAAAGGTCTTTTCGTTAATCAACTTAGGATAGCAGGTACTGTCAATGCTTTTAGGAAATTATAATGATTGATGCATTTGTTTGGCCATTATAACGAAATCTAATGATTGATTGCATAAATATTATTACAGTTTTACTGGATCTCAATATTACTATATTGAGAGCGAAAATATTATGAGGTACCCATCTATACATTCGTCACTTAAATTGAAATTGAATTGTTTACTTAGTTAAGCTAAGTCAAGTAGAATTAATATCTATACGTGCGTATTCCTCGTTTATTCTTTGCGAAAAGAATGGAGTTTAATATGAGTATAGAAATGGCAAAGGTAACATTTCCACATTCCAAATAAAAGTCTTCGAATCCACATTGCTTGTTCATAGTATAATGAACACTCACTGATTGTACGTTTATAAGTAAATGAGGAAATGATTATAATTTATGAATTCGTAACTTAATAAGTGATATTATATAGTTTTTAGGTTAGATCTCGTGTTTCCGATATAGTAGCGGGATAAAACATATACCAGTTTTAGATCTAATTAAGTGCTATCAAACAAAAAAGTTTCATTAAAATCCGTTCAACAGTTTTTGCAAGTATAGCGAATAAACAAGCAGATAAAAAATGCGTTTTGTCTTTTTGTCTCCTAGTCATTATTTAAATTATAAAACAAATTGTTTTGTTAACAGAGACATTTTTTTTTCAAATATCTTATATGTACATACATAGCTACAAATAGCGATAGTAATAAGCTTATCATCAAAACTGTAGGCACGGTAATATTTAGATATTATTACCGTGCTGCAGGCGTGATGTGACTGCATAGATTATTCACTTTTACGTGACAAAGAACAGGTATTACAAGAAATGATAAGACAAAATGTGGAATAGAGGTATTCCACATTTTGTTATAATTCTGTTTTTTATTGCTTATGGAGGCAGATAACGCATGGCCCGCCTGATGGTAGCTGGTATCTCCCACCACCAACAAAATACACCAAGGTGCTTCCTGAACGGTCATAGTGTAGACAGTGGTGTCGGCCCACTCGGACCAGAAATCAAATGAGTACTCCCTCTTGGTGCCCAGCCTTACCACCATGATGATAATTGTTTAGTTCCCTTAGTCACCTCGTACGACACCCTCGGGAAAGAATCGGGTGGTGATACTTGTAGTCTTAGTCCTTCACCACATGGACGTATATATTAATGTTTTCTAATTGATTCTTATTCTCTGAGTTTAAAACTACTCAATTTACATTTGTGGAAGTATTTTTTAATAAATGTGAGCATTTTCGAGAAACATCGCAATATCTGAGACAAGCATCCTATTAGTTTCTGTCAACAAGGTTTCTCATTTGTCCTGGGATTGCTTGTCCATTGATATAGCTGGTCTTTATATTCTGTCATTTCATTTTCTTCCATATTATATTGTTAGTATCTTTGTTCGATACAACATAGCTCGCTTCGTGGCGTAGTCGTGATATGTCGACATATGAAATTGGCAGACGATTCAATATTGGAGATAAACTTGAAATTATATCTCAATATAAGTATAATATGAAATCCGACACAATTGAATTACTTATAATATTATTTTACTAAATATTTTGTTACTTTTAAAATAAATTCTAGGCGTTGAAAGATTAATAATGAGACACCGTGTGATGGGCCATTTGAAGTTGGCTTATTTTTGATGCCCAAGATTTTAAACATTTTAAAAATACTCAAAATAATTCTGTTAGGTACATCTTACAGCTCACGATTTATATCAAGGACTATGCAGAAGAATACTCGCTTAAAAGTAATATGATAGAAAAGTACACATTTGAAAAACCTTTTATATTTTCTCTGCGTAAATGTACATACTTGTGGCGAATTCAGATTTCATATTCAAGCACGTTATTGCGGCAGTCACTGCGAGCTCGACTGGGGAGGATTTATATCATATATTTATTTCGCTCGGCTTGTAATGGTGCATTAATCTTGTGTTGCCTTTCGAAGGCATTTGACATTTCGCCTCTTCCACAAGATTTGGATTTGTTGGGGTTTCGCGGTTATTGACCGCTGTAATCATAAATACTGAGGTATCTATAATATATTATATATTTTTACGTCAATAGGCACTGAAATACGGATATGTTGGTAAAACTTATATGTGGAAGTAATTCAACAACTGGGTATTATACACTATTTAGCGAGGATATATTCATAGTAAAATAAATACTCATCTAAAGGAAGAAGAAATGTCATCTGAAATGAATAATAATCAGCTTCAGGTTGGTACTTTCACGTGAAACTGGTTATTTCAGAAGTGCATAAAAATTCAAGGAATGAATCCTAACTATTGTTAAACTGTAACAGAGCTGTGTCTCTACATTTAAGATATTTGATAAAAATGACCGTATTAGGTTATATAGGCGTATCTGAACTAAAAACATTATTTTTTAATTTTTGGTCTTGTTTGTTCGCGCATCAAGCAAAAACTACTGAACGGATATTGATGCAGTAAAAAAAATTTATAGCTCTTGATTAGTCTTAAAAGCTACTATATCGGGAACCTCAGATATAAGCTAAAAACTGGTCCCGCCACAGCCAAAAGCTAGTTTTTTTATTAAAATAACTCAGTCTCTTTATGTATGATGAATATTCAATAATGTTATATCTGTAAATAGCATAAAATAACAATTATTTTTAGATCTTTCACATTATGATAGTCAATATTTTTATAGTAGGACATCCCGCGCTAAAATTCTTTTTTTACAATTTTTTTTTTTACCAATTCATCCTCTTTGTCTTCAACGAACCCTCCAACGAATCTTCATTTTAAGATAAGTACATACCTGAAACAAAAAATAAAGGAAATTAATATTTCAGGTTCAAGATTTTTATTAGAGCAGACTATAGTGCTCTGATTTTGGAGACCTTATTTTCAGATGTTGCCAGGTTTATACAACCGATCGATCCATCAGCCTTTCAACGTCCACTGCTGGGCATAGGCCTCCCTAAGAGAACGCCACAACGAGCGGTCCTTTGGGCTCATATGGAGGGATAGTGCCGTAATAGCCACGCTTGGCAGGCGGGTTGGCGATCGCAGTGGATGTTGTTAATACTCGAGGGAGTGTTGCTACCCATTCTCCCGGTATTCCCTCAGTCGGTTTTTACGACTCCCATGGGCGGAGAGGGGTGGGACAATTCTAAAGACCCCACACGGCCAATTATACAACCCATTACTGTCCTATTGTGGCTCTCTCTGAATGAGAAGCCGTAGTCCACCAACCTAGCCCTGTGGAGATTGGCATACTTCAGAAGCCGACCAGAAAATCTCTAAGGCGTGAAGGTTTCTCCACGATATTTTCCATATAATCCATGAATCTCGCACTCGGGATCGAATCCATACCCCGCTATCGATTCACCCCAAATGATAAATAAATTATAGGCGATACGAAGTTGACCGGGCCATCTAGTTATCTCATAATTATTCTCCATGTTAATACAGAATAATCTCCGAGCGCCACCAATCCAGCTTTGTACCGCGTTAAGTGCACATCTATCCACGTATCACCCCAGAACACAGAGCATCATCACCAGTTTCTCATGTAGAAGGCGTCAATGATAAATATCTGATTCTTAAAGTGAAAGAATTTTGCGTGTAACAAAATAGAAATGCTTGCAACCATTTACGATATTTTCCAGTTGGACCGACTGGTCAAAAGAAGAAAGAGGGTTCAAAAGAAAATGCTTCTCGACTGCGAAACATTTTCTTTTGACAGTTGACGCAATGGATCTTTACAGGAAGTAGTAATTTAACTGTGCCCTGGTTGGTTTGTTAAATTATTACACTTAAGTACGCAAAAAGGGTACTTAATAAATAATAATAAATACCTATATTCACGGACATTTCACGCAACGTCCTCTGGTCCCAAACTTAGCTTAACGCTTGTGCTATGGGTACCAGATTACGGATATAAAACATAACTTTTTTTTTGTAAATACATACATATAATAGATAGAAAACACCCAGACGCAGTACAAATATCTGTGTTCATCACACAAATAATTGTCCTGAGTGGGAATCGAACCCACGACACCGTGCACGGAAGTCGGTTACACTACCAACTACGCCACGAAGCCCGTCAAAACAAAAAAAAAATGGGTAAAAACAAAGTCCATAAAAACGTTGTAATTATCATTCCTAGATAACAATCTGAAGATCGAAGACTTCTGATAGTCTTCTATCATGCGTGTTGTTACACCCGACGCTATAACGATACTATTTTATGGGTGTGATTGAACGTGTATCAAAAATCACGCGACTAGCTCCCTTTACTGTTCTAACATAAGAAAAGGTGCGTGAGACGGCGTAAAATCATTGACTATTGATTTTATTGCCAACGTAAATAATATATGTGTAAAGTTTGTATCAACTAGCAACTAACCTTAATACTAAACTTCATTGCTGTAGGGAACAATATAAACTTTGTCGTTCACTATAAGGAAGGGATATTAGATAAAATCATTTAAGTAGCATCGCTCCAGAAAGAGCAATTAATACAGGTTAAAAACTCTTTCATTGGCTCCTCGAGCCCAACAAAAGATATGACATATCCTGGTCTTATCTCAATTCCCAAAAGACTGGTAGAATCTGAAAATGTTAGTGTCAGTTATTATATTTGAACTAAGCAAGAATTGAAAAACTGAATCGATGCTACACTTCTAGAACCACTGCGCCAGCCGAGCAACCGTGTCTCAATTTACTCGTAAAGGCAGCGCTTTAGCACATTTCATCCTATTACCGTCAATTACAATGAAATTAATTTTTCCCTTCAGCAAACTCGTTAACTCTGACATTATCTTTAAAAGACGATGCTTTTGACATGCAAATTGGACACAGCCGTTAATTGAGACAGTCGTCGGCACCTGAATTTAAACGCAACGCTGCCAGTTTGACAAGAAATTGGCGGCAAAATTTTTCAATATCATAAATATTCTCCTAGGTTCTATTATTCTGATTTGTGTTGGAAAAGATTTACTCTGATTGGACATAACTCATTTTTTCGAGGAAGTCTTATTTACTATACGATGTTGTAGTATGTAACATTTACGGATTTCAGAATGCGCTGCTGATAGAGATATAATTTAATCCTTATTATAAAATGCACAGAACGTTTTCTTAGAAAGAAAGGTTATTACTTTAAGTAAGTTAGTTACTTGCTTATCATCACGCCATCTCCCTTACGGGGTAAGCAAAGAGAACAGATTGCCAAAAAGGCACATCCCTTTTTGCATTCCCTTTTGCATCTTCACATTAATACTCTCTTTCACAGCTACTCGCTTTCTTACGTCCTCGTTACGACTTAATAATACTTAGAAACTTTATCTGGTTAATATAAATTGGAACAATTTTAAATATGACTAGCCTTTGCCCGCGGCTCCGCCGCAGCCAAACGCTAGTTTTTCTTTTAATCTCAGGTTCCCGATATAGTAGCGAGATAAAATGTTTACTAGTTTTTAAGTCTAATCAAGAGCTGTCAAATAAAAAAATAGTATCAAAATTCGTTCAGTGGTTTTTGCGTGATGCGCGAACAAACAAACAGAGAAACAGACAAAAATTCTAAAAAAAATTGTTTTGTGTTTAGACACGCCTAATGTAGCCTATTACAGTCATTTTTTCTCAAATATCTTAAATATACAGACACAGTTCCTATAACTGATATAGCTTTATAATAGTATAGATTTGTTTGAATTATAATAATACTGCGTTCGATATGAGAGGTCAGTACGTTCATATAATGTTACTGTTATACGAGTATAGATAACTGTTTTCACTTGAAATGTTACGTGACAGTAATTCTATCAATATTATAACCTTATATAAGAACATAAGAGCTATACTTTGACATATTTGAAAACAGTTTCTCAAGAATATGTATTTCAAATTATTATAAAAACGATTATTTTTAGGAGTATCAAAAAAGCAACTTTTAAGTCCTAAAAAAAGAATAGTATCGAATATCAACTTCGACTAAAAGAAATCGATATCATGAATCGATGTATCGCAAATAAAATATAAACATCATAGATGATTTACGATTGGTTCGTGGCAAAGGTGTTATACATTACAAACAATAGCAGACATATTTCATTTTGACATCGATACGGTAGCTTATTGGCTCCATATCGAATGACTGTGAAACCACTTAAAAGTGCTCGTTAAATATTTAATCTGTTAAGTTGGTAATAAAATATTCAGTCATAAAACCGAGAAGTTTGTTCCGAATCGCTGCATAAATTAGTAGGTATAGATTTATATTCTGTTCATACATTTGTGACGTACACATATCCAAATGATTTCAGAAAACAGATACGTACTTCGACTACGAAGTTGGTATTTAGGCGGCTAAACAAATCCAATATTTTTTTTTAAAGAGCCGACCTTTTTTTAGTTAAGGCGGGAAAAAATTTACCAAACCGTACACCCCGTCGATTGGAGCAATGAATCGTGGGGCCCTCACCCACTAAATAAGTCCACCGTGTACTGTCTCTCCGCCTGTACTGGCGGGGCACTGAAACTGTGTTATATTTATTACTACTAGGTACACCCAGACTCAGAACAACCATTTGTGGATCACACAAAAATTTGTCCTGTGTGGGAATCGAACCCACAACACTCGGGTCGGTATCTAAATAAATCCACTCACTTTTTAATGGAGATGCAATTTAGTTAAGCTTGTTTAATAAAATGAAAAACATGTTTTTTTTCTTTATGATGTTTAATATAAGTGTCCGCCAGGTATGGATTAACATGAGAACGTTTTGATGAGTAAAAAGTAATCCAAAAACAGAGAGGTGGTCTATGTGGTATACTCGTTTAAGATATGTAGAAGTAGTAGATTCAAAATTCTGCCAGAAGTGTGTAGAAGTGGCAGATATATTACCAACCGCACAACTTTGGGATGAGGGCAGAAAGATTATGATAATAACTTATAGAGATATATATAGGTATACTTGAAAATTTGCAACCATGCGAAGGAACATTTCGGAATATCTAGCGTACCTATACTGAATGGGAGAGTTAGTACATCAGTCTCGGACACATCTCTATATAAAAATGGCTACCTCGCAGCTACCTTCTATTTTATTTATTTTTCTAAGTAGCCACAGTCTACTTTTATCATCTCTACTTCTATCATCTTTTCTGGGTCTCGGACTATGAGTGGTAAATTTTGTGTTGATCAGTTGAGTATTTAAGGTGTGAAGCGTCACAAACAATTGAATTTTCCCATCTGTAATATTCACGCAGTACGGCATAAGATTTTTCTATTTTTGTTCTCTTTTTCCGTATTCCGTTGAAATATTAATAAGGATAACCATTTTCTATACAAATAAAATTATTTCAAATATTATTTATGCGCAGACTGTGAAACTGTTTACGACGTCAATTTACGCTATCGCGCTAAACTGACCGGTATTTCAATTAAAATACGACGAGAGACAGAGATGGAATAGGAAGCTCAATTTAAATTGTTTGGATTAGAAAGAGGCAGGAATATTTCGCTCCTGTACCCTAATTGGCTTCTGGGAAAACTATTAATGACGGAAAGCTCTAGATTGGCATCTAGCAATTAGCATGTGTAATTTATATAACCTATGTATGTCTGGTTTTAATCTAGCTTTGTTAGCTGGTATTTAGGGTTTTAGAATTTACGACCCTATAATCAAGTAGCACATAAACGCTAATAGAATAGAATAGATTAATCAATTTGTGGAATTGACATAAGGTTACGATGACGTAAGAGTAACCTTATGTCAGTTTTTATAGATTGATTAATCTATTCTATTCTAGTAGAGTTTATGCCACTTATCTAGGGGGTCAGTTATGGTCGATTGATCAACAATAAAAAAAGCTCTGAAAATCCCTACATGAATAGCCATCGGGTTAATGGTATTATGCTACGTTTTGTTCGACGAGTTAGAGCGCAGGAGATACAGACCCTATTCCTAACCTACCTCTATCCCTACCTAACCGCACACCCTGTCGTTCGGGGCAACGAACAGGGTAGTGTGGGCCCCACACTACCCTGTTCGTTGTACCTACATCCTTCCACTTTCGCATTGTATATCTACTTAACCAGTCACTCGTCCGGCATTCTTTCCACATGTCCGAACTATCGAAGCATACCCTTTCGCATCTTTACACCAATACTCTCTTTCATACTTACTCGCTCTTGAATATTTATGGAAATAAAAGCACCTCTAAACAGTCATAATCAGGTCTGATATTCAGAATAACCTTAGGAAACCAAAGCGAAACAATATGTAATAAAAACTAAACATTATATACAAGTTGATCTCAATACTTTACAAGCGAACGACCCTCGTCAGGGAGTGTCTTTTTGATCCTGTTCATTTAGTACTTACTTAACGACGGTAATAATTTTACGTGAGCTATGTCATCTATTCAAAGTTAAAGTACATTTATCAGAGATATTTAATTACTAGATATTCTTTGTCTTAGACTTAAATAAACACTATTTATTTTAACAAAACAAGGGCGGAAAACAAGCTTACAGTGCAGATGGTAAGGGATTACCGAATGCTATCTCATAACCAGGAACATCACGTAATCAGTTGTCTACTCTATGAAAAGTACTAGGGGGTTGAGAGGATAGAGCGTACCCGAAAAGGTAAGCCGCCGGCGGACCACTGCAGTAATGTAAACTAGTTCCAGTGGCCCGCTAATACATGCGGAGAGACGGCACACGCAGGGCCAGATTTAAACTTAATGCCGCTCCTGGGCACCGGAAATAATCCGCCCCAGTACTGGAATTTTACTTAAACATAAGTTTATATATTTTTATTAAACACATTCATACTTAACGTCTTTGGGTGATGCCTGCGCCATCCGTCGGAAGTATTTTTGATTCCACATTTTTCACTTTGTGTTTAATGCATAGTGCTAAGCATGTCAAATGCTAAATATATATATAAAAATATCTAAATAATTTATATATTTTATTTTTCATCAACATTTTTTTTAAATTCATTGATTGATTCAAATTCATTGTTTTGAAAAATGCAAAAATATAATTCCGCAATTTTTTAAATTTGTAAAAAAAATACTAAGTAATTAAATTTCTTTAATTCCAGAAAATAGAAAAAATAATTATTATTTTAAATCTCCAAGGAAATAAATTGATTAAATCATTTTGATTATTAATTTTTACCAAAAGTGCCAAAATTATAATTCACAAATAATGGATGAATTGAATTTCTTGAATTATCAATTAAACAGAAAATTATTTATTAATAGAATTAATTAATTATATTGAGAATCTTAATATGACTAAAAAAAATTTTATTCACTTTCAAAATTTTGCCGCTCTAAAAAATTTGCCGCCCTGGGCACTAGCCCCGACTGCCTCTAGTGTAAATCCACCGCTGGGCACACAGTGGGTTTATTTAGTGGGTGAGGGTCCCACACTACTCTGTTCGTTGCCCCAAACGACAGGGTGTGCGGTTAGATATTTTTTTTCCCGCCTTAACAAAATATAAGGCCTTTATATAAGGTTTGAGTTTTTTATGCGTCATGTGAGTTAGTTTATTCATAGATACGTATTATTTATTTCAATTCGGTTCTTTTCACTGAATAGTAATCCTTATCAATTTGTATTAATAAAAACAGAGACCGTGTGGGGCTGGAATACCAGAGCAGTGGGCAGTAGCACTCCCTCGAGTATTAACAACATCCACTGGGATCGCCAACCCGCCTGACAAGTGTGGCGATTACGGCATTATCCCCCATGGCGGGACCGCTCGTTGTGGCGTTCTCTTGGGGAGGCCTATGTCCAACAGTGGACGTTGAAAGGCTGATGGATGGATCATTAGAAACAAATTTTTGGACAATTTGTGAGTTGGTACATTTTGGTATGACTAAGTCTAATTAAGATCAACAAATATAATAATTCTACTAAACTTACAATCATTTTTTAATATCTATAAACACTGTTGCCTTTAGCAGTCTAGACGCAATTACTGAGGCGACATTCATATTCATTATGATAGTATGTACGCATCTGTGCTAAGCAAATGGGTACTTAAATTTAATTAAAAAAATATAATTAGCCTCGTGTGCTTTTTTTTCTGAAAGGACCAGCCAAGCATTAAAATATTGAGTATTTAATTTTAAGAGGCATTACGATAACCCTGTGATATGTGACTTTAACATTAAAGTATCAACAAATAGGCATATTCCATCCATCCATCAGCCTTTTAAAGTCCACTGCTGGACATAGGCCTCCCCAAGAATGGGGGATAGTGCCGTAATTGCCACGCTTGGCAGGCGGGTTGGCGATCGCAGTCGATGTTGTTAATACTCGAAGGAGTGCTGCTGCCCACTCCCTCGGTATTCCTCAGTCGGCTCGTACGGCTGCCGTGGGTAGAGAAGGGTGGGACAATTCTAAAGTCGGCCCCACACGGCCAGCTTAGTATATATAGGTATATATTTGTAATACTCGGAGCCATTTAAGTTTAAATAAAATCATTTACAGGATAGCAGCGGTTGCACTTAGTTAATATAAGTTTGTTACTTAAACTTTATATGAGATGTTTAAATATTGAATTTCGTGCTTTTTTTTTTAAATAACCTTTTTAGCCAAACTTTCGACCTCTAATTCACCCTCTTAGGGGTAAAAATTATAAAATCGCTGATATACGTGTTCATTTATTTTTAACCAGAAACAGGTATATGAAATTTCGCGCTACTTACTCTAATAATGACGAACTTCCCATATAAACTTTGAACCCCTAAACAACCATCTTGGTGGTATTTTTTTAAATTCCATTATATATTATATTATACCTATATATAATATATAATGGAATTAAAAAAAATACCATTATTCATTAAATTTTCAAAAATCTTTTCTTAGTGGATCTCTGAACAAAAAAGACATCAACTACCAAAATTTCAAGTTTGCAGCCCCATTGGTTTAGGCTCTGCGTTGATCGTCAGTCAGTCGGTACAAGCAATTATATGTATACCAGATATAAATTCTTGGGACTTAACTGCCTCGGTGGTGTAGCGGTAGTGTATGCGACTGCTAATCATGAGGTCTCGTGTTCGATCCCCGGGTCGGGCAATGTTATTGAGCTTTTTCCTAAAAAGAAAAATTCTCAGTAACAGTCCGGAGTTTGGAAATGTGCCCGGTAGACGTCAATAAGCTCGACCCCTATTACGTGGGACTCAAACATAGCTGGCGAGTCGTGGGTATGTAATACACCTCTGCCTACCCCTTCGGGGAATACAGGCGTGATGCTATGTTTCTTAACCCTTTTAATGATAGTTTTCTTATGGGATAAAAATACTTATATAAAAAGTGTAAACTAATTTGTATGCTCTACTTCGTGAATAACATTCAAGATATCCAATTATTTAAATTGATCGCATTTGAATGTGGTCTCGATTTAATGTGGAAACAAATATCTATTAAATCCTCCCCGCTCACCACAAATTCACACTCTATTAAATAATAACATACTATTAACTATGACGTATCGTCTCATAGATTTTCAACGCACCCATTATTTGGACAGCGTTATTGAGATCGTCACGCGATGTTGTTTATAATAGCTTTTGATGAAGCTGTGGAGTTTGGAATTATTCCCGCTTATAATAATCACCTGCCTACTATACTATAATATAATTTATATTATCAAACTACCAAAGAAAGTACATTAAGAGTTTCGTTAGCTAATCATTCTTGTTCAGTTTAACTTAGTATATCCATCCATCAGCCTTTCAACGTCCACTGCTGGACATAGGCCTCCCCAAGAGAACGCCACAAAGAGCGGTCCCGTCATGGGGGATAATGCCGTAATCGCCACGCTTGGCAAGCGGGTTGGCGATCGCAGTGGATGTTGTTAATACTCGAGGGAGTGCTGCTGCCCACTCCCCCGGTATTCCTTCAGTCGGCTCTTACGACTCTCGTGGGTAGACTCGTGGGTAGAGAAGGGTGGGACAATTGTAAAGCCGGCCCCACACGGCCAGCTTAGTATATATAGGTATATATTTGTAATAACATGAGCCATTTAAGTTTAAAAAAAATCATTTACAGATAGAAATTTCTCTTAGCCCACCTGAAACTTCTCGCCGCTTTCTTTCCCAAGGAATGTAGTGTGATGTTAATTAAAAACTAACAAAATTAGATTCTTACTGAGTCGTAACGAAAACTAAATTTAAATTATATGGTGTTCTAATAAACGTTACAATTACGTTGTATATCAATCCATGACAGTTATGGGTTTCAGGGGTTCAAAATATCATTAAGTATACAATCTACGATCTAAATTAGGTGGTACTAATGTTTATGTAACACGATGTTTTTGGGAATTTTGATTGCAATGGTGATTATAAGACAGGTGCTTAGAATCGACACTATGTATAATGTTTTTTGGTAGTGCTCCTGGGTACAGATTTATTTTATTCATTGAATGAAAAATAACATTATAAACGTGAGTTGGGGAACTTCCGCTTATTGTTGTGTTTTATTTGGTGAAAATAAGCGGCAGAGGTCCGAACCCACTCTCACCTCTCTATCGCTTTTCCTATCCACCTTCCATTCCATTCCATGGCATTAGCAACGTGAGAGTGATGCCTCTAGAATTGCTTCTATTTATAGGCTACTAGTAGCTACTTTACAACAATTGATATTGGAATTAAAAAGATATTTAAACAAGAATGAAGAATGATGTGTGTCCGTGTGGTGACGGACTAAGAATACAAGTGTCCCCATTCTTTCCCACTAGTGTCGTATGAGGCGTAAGGAAGTAGGTAAGCATTTATCACCCATTGTACTGGTAGTAGGACTGGGCACCAAGTGGGAGTGCTCACTTGCTATCGAGCCCGAGCGGGTTGGTACCGCCATCTCCCGTGTGAACGGCCATGAAGCACATCGATGTGTTTTGGTTGTAGCAGGAGATAGCCGTTTATTCTTTCATTTCATATCTGTGAAGTGAAACGGTAAGCAGCGGTTTGACTATACTCCCGGTATAGTTGAGTCCACGAGCGATGGTTACCATTTACCATCAGGTGGGCCGTGGCTCGTCTGCCACTAAATGCAAAAAATAATTTTTTTTTTAAGAAAATATCAACAAGCACATGTTCTCGTCAACCCTTTACACGCAACGAGACGGTCCCGTCGGCATCGCACAAGTTTTCGACAGTTGCAAATTAAAATGGCGGCTGGCCGTGCGTGATCGAGCCGACCGAGCTCACCGCGTAATTTCTTGCGGGACGTGACTTGAATGTCACGTAATATTTCACCTTTGTCTTTGACAAAAAATGTGAGAATGTTTGCGTTAAATTTGGCAAACAGGGCTGGAGGTTTGAGCTGAAGTAAATACGGTTTTTGTAATATTACTTATTTGATGTTTTGCTTACCTATACTGGCAAGTGCCTTTGCTGGAAAAAACTGCATGAATGGTTTAAATTGACAATTGAACTCGATAGGTAGACTGCAATCGTATTCCAGACTTTGTTAATGCTATTTTTTGGAAACTACCTATGATTTGTTATTTTTTTAAATATCGATTCGAATATGTTCACGGGATTCGCTATTTAAAGAAATATTGTTCCTAAATAAAGAAACGAACTGAAGCAAAATGTTTTACTGCACCTAACCCCGCCTGTCTTCTAAGAGCTGTGTGAAAATATTTACTAAGCTGTATTTTGCTCCAGACTCGTATTAGACACCCGAGGGATTTGGAAATAGCAAATAAGGTTATCCTAGGTCTTATGTTGTGAGGCGTCTTAAGACGACTCTTAATACACAGGATTATTTAGAGAATTAGATAGAGTAACAGAGATACTATTTAGTAACTTATCTTGAGTATCATTTCTAAACCGATTATTGTGCCATTATTGGGCGCGAGGAGGAGAGGTATTTAATTTCAAAAATAACAGTCGTGTGTCTTGCGAGTCGGGATCTCGGTGGGGGTATCGCACTCGATACCATCAATGGCTAAGAGACAGCTTGTGGCTTCTTTGCCTAGTTTTCTTGTTATAAATATTGTTAGTTAAAAGTCTTACTTTTCTTACACATATTCATAAGCAAAATTTAAGGTTTTGCTATAGACCTTGTAACGGGAGCTTTTTGTCCGAACCTGGTTTGGTAATTAAAATTATTTGTGTTTAGTTTTGACTTTGGATAGAAGGCCGCTTGTAAAACTTAGACAAAACTCGTACAATCCTTACTTATATATTATAAATGCGAAACTGAATTTGATTGTTACCCTTTCACTAATCAATTATCATAAAATTTTGCATAAGTACATTTTAACATAGAAAAGACTTTTCATCCCGGAAAAATGAAGAGTCCCATGTCATATCTATTTGTATATATATTGAGGTTATTAGCGTACATTAGAGTGATGTATTTATATGTTGAGCTCCACGTGGATGGATTCGCAGGCAGAATGTAGCAGTAATAGTTTTAATGATAACTTCAAAAGTTTTTTGTCATATTTATATCGAATGATTTTTGCTTTTGATAAAAATAAAGAATTTATTTGTAATTACTTCATTGTCTTTATACTGTGGAGTATTTAATTTACATAAAGCTAATATAAAACAGTTACTAGACGGCTTCAACTAAGTAATAAAATCACTCTTGTAATAAAACCTCTGTAGGCTGCGCAATAAAGCTTTATTGAGCCGAGACTTCGCGCATTCTGTACACGATGGAAATGAAGACGGAATTATTTCTAATGTAGATGAAAAGGAGATGAAAATATGAAATGCGTTTTAATGACATTTGAGATAATCTAAGACTGAAAAATCTTAATAAAATAATGTTCACGGCGGTCAGTGTGAAGAGACATCAGCCAAGTACGCAGGAGATATTATAGTACACGAGTATGTGTGTAAAACATAAGTAATAATTAGTCCGTGTGGTGATGGACTACAAATACAAGTATCACCCCCCCATTCTTTCTCACGGGTAGCGTACGAGGCGACTAAGGGAGGTAAGCAATTATCATCCATTGCATGACTGGTGGCAGGGCTGGGTACCAAGTGGGAGTACTCACTTGGTATCAGGTCCGAGCGGGTTGGTACCACCATCTCACGTGTGACCGGCCATGAAGCACATCAGTAAGTTTTGGCTGTAGTGTAGGGAGATAGCCGTTTATTCTTTCATTTCAAATCGGTGTAATGAAATGGTGAACAGCGGCTTGACAATACTCTGGGTATAGTTAAGTCCATGAGCGACGGTCACCATTTACCATCAGATGGGCCGTGGCTCGTCCGCCACCACTAGCAGTAAAAAAAAAAGTGCACTTTCTATTCCCTCACTCTCTTAGTCCAATATGACGGCATTCTGCAAAAAAATCAACAATCAAAGAAAGATGGAGCACAGGACTAACGTCTTTACGTACTTACCGAGGCACGGAAGTGAAACACCGCCAACTTCCTAACTCTAAGCTGCCGTTAGGAATTTCTTGTCAGGAAAATCTAATTACTTTTTTTGGCTTGACCCGCGATTCGAACCCGAGAGGTGATCTGTAGTTTCATATTCTGCGGATGGACCACAGAGGACCAAATTAAAGATGAAATATTGACAAATCAGTAATTTAGGTGTTGTAGTTATAAAGAGGTGTTTTTTTTTTAATTGGCGTATAGTGGCTGACGAGCTACGGCCAACCTGATGGTTAACGGCTATCTCCTGCTACAACGAATGCCACACATACCAATGTGCTTCATGGTCGGTCACACGGGAGATGGTGGTACCAATCCGCTCGGGCCTAATAGCAATTGAGTAGTCCCATTTAGTACCCAGCTCTACCACCAGTAATGCAGTGAATAATAATTGCTAACTTCCCTTAGTCGCCTCGTACGACACCCGTGGGAAAGAATGGGGTGGTGACTCTTGTATTCTTAGTGGCTCGTTTGCCACAATACGCAATAAAAAAGAGTTGGAAAAAACTGAAGAATTCTTGTGTCTAGCAGTGGGTCATAAACTTTAAAGAAGAAAGTTAATAACAAGCAACGACCACCTAAAGATCTCTTAAAACAATACGAAAAGGTTTAAGAGACCCCAATAATCTGTACCCAAACAATCAATTTTCCGTCTCACCACATTTTAGCACAGTACAAACAATAGCTGTGCCTTAAAGCGGTCGTTCGTAGAATGTTATTTACTTGGTAGGAATCACGGCACTTGGCGGACGCGACAGGAATACAGAGTAGCCTGGTGTTGAGTTTCAGGGAAAGTGCACCGTGATATTGTTTTTTGATGATTCTCTTGTTTTTCCATAGCTAAGGTGTTCGGTTACTGCCAATATTTGTTTGTTTGTGGTAAATTTGAGTGTAAGCGTATTGGGGAACTTTTTCCTTCAGCATTACTCGTATATTAATTGTGTTCGCACTACGTATCACAACAATGAAAACGATTTATTTCGCATTATTAGCTTACGAATGCAAATGCCTGATGAAAGTATTTTTAGGAATTTAGATGTTTTTATATATATTTTTAGCATTTGACACTTTGTGTTTAATGTATTTTTAGGATTTTTGAAGAACAACTCTACTCTCTATTTTTTTTCGAGTCCTTACTGTCCTGCTACTGGGCACAAGTCTCCTCTCAGAGTGAGAAGGATTCAGGCCGTAGTCCACAGCCGTCAAGAAAATCTCTTGGACATGCAGGTTTTCTCACGTTGTTTTTCTACACCGAGCAGTCACAATTTGTAAACATATACACACATAAATATATTCTCGAAAAATCTCGAAAAGTCAGATATATATGCCGCGCGATGACCTTGGACTGGGGTTCAAATTCGGTATTTCGGTCTTTAGTTTTGTCATTACTTTTAGGCAATAATAGCATATAACTACATTTGTTGTCAGTAAAAATATAGTTAGAAGAGTATTTGAAATTGAAATAACACAATTGTACAGTCAGAACTTCATACTATCGCAAAATTCGCCGACCGTGTAACAAGCACACTCTGCAAATTGGCATAACCCTGCAGCGGCGTACGACGTGACGTTGTTAAACGCATTTAGCATTAATTGTGTTTGACAGTGCATGCAGTGTGAGTGCATTGTCGTGTGAGACTTTTTGCTCGTGCATTGCAACTTTTGTGATTCTGTTACATGATGCTTATTAAAAAAGATAGGATTATATTTAATACTTTCTGATATTTACGCGAATGTTACACATTTTGAAATAAAACTACGTTTACGGAATCTATCGCATTTACTTGATTTTACTCCTATCCCGACGTTTCGAATACTTTACAGCATTCATGATCACGGGCGGACTTAGATGATAGACGTCCAAGGTTGATATGTTATTTCAACGGTTTCATCTACCCACAGTATATGATTTTACAAAATTTTTGGTTTATTTATTTTAACCCACCTAATATTCGTTTAGAAACACAGTGAAAATATCTACTTTAAATGTTTATGCTTACAATGTATGAGACTTTAAATGAGTATATTAAAATGAGTATAATACTCCTCTTTAAATTGTAAAATTTTTGTTTTTATTTAGTGCTCAAAAATTAGGTAGAATTTATGAATAATATAAAATTTTTGTTTTTATTTAGTGCTCAAAAATTAGGTAGAATTTTTGAGCACTAAATAAAAACAAAAATTTTACAATTTAAAGAGGAGTATTATACTCATTTTAATATACTCATTTAAAGTCTCATACATTGTAAGCATAAACATTTTTGATCATGAATGCTGTAAAGTATTCGAAACGTCGGGATAGGAGTAAAATCAAGTAAACGCGATAGATTCCGTAAACGTAGTTTTATTTCAAAAAGGATTATATTTGTTTTATGCCTTTTTTGATTATTCCTCCTTTGTGTTTGACACTTTGGACTTGATTTATTTACTTTATAGACTCGTGTGCCAATTTGGATACGTAGACAGAGGATATTATAGACACGTTCTCAGCGTTTGCAGTGTCGAGATAGTAATAATTTGACATATCGTAACCAGAATAATTTTAGAAGATATGATTATAACTTTGTAGGCTAAAAATGTACTACTTGTTTTAGCCGGATAACTACAAAAGAAATTGTAGTTATGCTCATATTTTGCTTCAAATTTATTAGAATGTATAACATTGGTGTATATAACGTGATTTTTGCACGTTTTTTTTGCCCAAATCTTAAAACAAGCTTACATACCGATGATGGGGACGATTGGCCACCTTATTGTTTGGACCCAGTTGAATTGGGTCCAAACAAAAATAACGCATACGCGAAAAGCATAAAAATCTTATACATATGTCTCGCTTACTCTTGCTATGAGCTAATATGTGCATCCTTTTCTTCATCCTTAGTATTAAAATAGTTTCGAGTCTATTATATCCTCTATCTACGCTTGGATAGGTGCCTATGAGCTATGTCAACCGATTTCTTCTTCTTCTTGCTTTATGGCTGTTGTAGGAGTATGTCCACAACTTTGCCACATTGTCACGTGGTGGCGATAGACTGTCAAACGAAAATTGTTCGATGATAATAGTAAGGCCGGTGATCAACCGATATTCTTTTTGTTGTTTAGTAACTGTTGACGACCTATTAGTGTAGGTAATGAAAATTATATTTAGAATAAGCAGAAAATCTACTAGAAGAACATTTCTAGGTAACATTTTGTTTAGAATTTTTATTTTATACAGAATTTTTATGTGTGTTTGTTTGTTCGCAAAAACTACTGAAAACTTTTTGTGTTTGATAGCCCTTAATTAGATTGAAATACTTTTACCCTGCTACTGTATCGGGAACCTGATATATAACCCAAAAACTAGCTTTGGACCTCAACAGAGCACGAGAAAAGGCTAGTACCAATATAAGTTGTACAAATAATGCACAGTTCTACCACAATGTACCAAACCAAAAATTGAGCATAAATGAGTTATGGACACCTAATTGATTAGAATGTGGTACATTACAATGTGGTTCAGCAAAAACAGCCCAATATATTTTTACATTTAGTATAAACATGCATACAATGATAAACCAACTCCGTGTGGTGAAGGACTAAGTAATGGTGCGCAGCGGCTTGTCAATACTCTCGGAATAGTTGAGTCCATGAGCGACGGTTACCACTTACCATCGGGTGGGTATGTTAGAAAATTTAAAGTTTTGGCAAAACATTTTTTTTTAGCATAGGTAGCTATAATCATAAATATGATTACTATTTCTTATATATGATAAGACTAGTAAAAACAAATTTTGCGTAAGTTCGGTAAGCCCGTAGGATTTTATAATATCTGTTCATAGTAGTCGCTCCAAAAGTGCACATAAAATGGACATTTTGCATCGACGAGACCTTAGACTATTTTTAACGATTCACCGCTACAGAGCCCTAGCCAATTTGCAAAGTGCCGGGTAGAAGTGTTTGACTAAAAAATAGCGAGTATTTTCATATTTTTTTTCATGAAAAAATGAAACATCAAACTGAAGTGGTTGAGCAGATAAATAAATAAATAATACATTAATGATAGATACAAGATTAATTCAAAGATCTCTTTTATAAATTGCAGGAGATATAGGGTTAGATATAGGTTAGGTTTCTAACAAATAGTACGGTAGCTCAGTGGATTAGAGCACATCCCCGAATAGGAAGGGACACAGGTTCGATTCCCGCTCGTACTAAAATACTCTTTTTCCTTATTCACAAATTATAATTTGTATTTTAGATATTTTTAGCATTTGACATGCTTAGCCATATACATTAAACACAAAGTAGAAAATGTGAAATCGAAAATAACAGCCACGAGCAGGATTTGAACCTGCATCTCCTGGGTACCGTCCAGATGCTGAATTGGCTGCTGAATTGGCAAAGCATCTGGACGGTATCCAGGAGATGCAGGTACAAATCCTGCTCGTGACTGTTATTTTCGATTTCACATTTTTCACTTTGTGTTTAATGTATAGTGCTAAGCATGAAAAATGCTAAAAATATATATAAATATTTATAGGGTTTGCGTCATTATTAGGTAAAAATCTTAATTGTAAAATTAAGTTTACCTGTATGTATGAAATACTTCCGACAGATGGTGCATGCGTCACCCAAGACGTTAAGTATGAATGTGTTATCGAAATTAGCAGTCAGGAGCAATTGTCACGATTGCTGAATTGGCAAAGCATCTGGACGGTATCCAGGAGATGCAGGTTCAAATCCTGCTCGTGGCTGTTATTTTCGATTTCACATTTTCCACTTTGTTATAATTTGTACTTTAATTAATAAAAGCTTATTTAGAAAATAAATGTTTGCTTTTTATTAACAAACACAATAAATCTAAGATGAAACCTACTACCTCATTAATGCAAAGTTTATAAAAATTTTAAATTATAAAGATGTTCAATGTATGTCAGTTGATTATCCCAAAACTACTGATCGGATCTGGATGAAATTTTGATATAACTAGCAGTTTTAGACGTTGTCTTGCCTAAATGTTAGCATGGCTACTATTAGCACCTCCATATTTTTTATTGATATCTGAATTCCTAATTATAGTGGTAGTGGCAGCACGAATTTGCAGCAAACATTTGTAGTTTTTAAAAATCATAAATAACTAAAAAATTCTAACTTAAGTGAAAATAATAATAAGAAATCATGAAACACGTTCGCAGGACTGGGGAGACTGTTCTACTGTATCCACTTAAGAATTTAAACCACTCAAGATCCACTCACATACAAATATTTGATCAAAACTGATCCAGCCTTTTGATAAGAGTTCAATGATAAATACACGATGAGAAGAATATCGCAGAAGCTAGTATAGAATATTTTTAAATGCTTAGTATTTCTCCTACAAATATTTAATTAAGCTTAAAAGAAGGAAACTAGCTAGGTATTGTTTGAATTTTATCAGAAATTATTATAAATTCAGTCTAATTTCTAGTCAAACACGAATCCTAACTAACATAACCTCACCCAATCACACCTTGTTTACCAACACACAATGAAGCTGATGTGTACGTACCTTATAACAACCAGTTAAACAAGACATCTTAAATTACAAACCTCATGCAAAATTGAGCAGATAATCATATTCAGCAAGCTCTTATTAAACTGGTCCTTCTTATCGAGTGTTTGTCGTACGAATCAGGACCATGTAGCCTCATTAAAATTAACCCTTTCATGAAGAGGGAAGAAAATTTAGCGTCTGTGTTAATTACATGTATTAATATTTAATTTTTATAGGCCATAGGAAATGTTCCTCACGACAGTTCATTTTAGTCATATTTGAAGAAATAGTGCTAACTAGCCTTTGCCCGCGGCTTTGCTGCAGCCAAAAGCTAGTTTTTAGGTTCCACCCATCCATCCATCAGCCTTTTAATGTCCACTGCTGGACATAGGCCTCCCCAAGAATGGGGGATAGTGCCGTAATCGTCGCGCTTGGCAGGCGGGTTGGCGATCGCAGTGGATGTTGTTAATATTCGAAGGAGTGCTGCTGCCCACTCCTCGGTATTCCCTCAGTCGGCTCTTACGACTCCCATGGATGGAGAGAGGTGGGACAATTCTAAAGCCGGCCCCACACGGCATAGTTTTTAGGTTATATCTCAGGTTTCCGATATAGCAGCAGGATAAAATGTATACCAGTTTTTAAGTCTAATCAAGAGCTACCAAATAAAAAATGTTGCATCAAAATCCGATCAGTACTTTTTGCGTGATGCGCGAACGAAAAACAGACAAACAGACAAAAATTCTACAAAAAATATTTTGCTTAGACACGCCTCTATAGTCTACTACAGTCATTTTTTTTTTCTCAAATATCTTAAATGTACAGACACAGCTCTGTTACAGCTTCATAATATAGTATTAATGTTAATTATAATGATGTTTCCCATGGTTTTTTATACTACCTGGGAGACAGAAGACCGTAGCCTATAGATGCTAGAAACTCCAGAGGCATCACTCGCGTTTTACCAGCTCCAAGGAATGGGTGGGGGCTCTAAGGAGGTGGAGACGATAACGAGTTATGCTATTTATAAAAAAGCTTTAGTTGTCCTCCTGTTATATCACCAAATTAGTCGATACTTAATTATAATTTATAGTCTACTAGATACTGTCACGCTTGCAAGGACTTCAAAATTTGCTTTCAAAGTCATTTAGGCATATCCTACAGGGACTCCTTGTCGTGGTACAAATATTCTGTACCCCAGCATGAATGGGCCGGCTCGATCGGGGAAGTACCACCCTCTCACAAAAGATTAGCGTGAACCAACAGTAGCAGTACCTACCGTTGCCTATCTTCTCCTTGGTATCCTGCCTATTTTCTCCTTAATATACTTCCAATCCACCTCCTATCCCTTTCCTTGGAGATGGCGACACGTAATGCCTCTGGTGTTGCTAGCGTCTATAGGGTACGGTAACCGCTTTCCATCAGGTGGGCCGTATACTTGTATTCACAGCATCAAAAAAACTTATCCAGGACATTATTTATGTTCCTAAATTTGCTGTTTAGTTGTAAGGTAATTTGCGGAAAAGTAGCTATTCTACAGGAATTCTTAATTTTACGGGATAAACTCAACTCTCAAGTTCGGGTAATATAACCTTTATATATATAAGCTTTTGGTTTACTGAATCTATTAAAAAATCTTTATGTAATCGATTAGAAGATATATATGTATATATAACAACACATATCTCTTTTGAGTGAGTAATTCAATTATACAAGGCAATCACACTCGCCCACTGTATAACAGGTGCGTTTTATACTACTACCAAAGGAACCCTAGTCCTTGTGTGTGGTACAAGTTATAAGCATCTCAGTATCTTTCGTAGACACAGTTTGTTGCGATTCGATTGGCCAGCAGCGATTAAAGCTAAAATCAAGCTCAATCAAGGTACTGTTCAAACAAAATAACGATATAAACTCAGCCGTTTCGAAGCTATGAAGCTACAGATAGATACCGGGATTAAAATATCAACATAAAATAACTATGCTGCAGTAGCTCTGATGCTCTAGGGCTGATAATTTGATGAACCCAATAGTCCCGTGCCTATGTAAAATAGCTACAATTCCAATTTGCACTCATTCTAACCAAAAATGTGTATAATATACATGTCTAAGAGCTCGTTATGCTATAGATGGCATTCAGGTTCAAGTATTTTTTCATTTTAAAAATGCATGGAAAAATACTAAAGAAACACACAAATTCATCAAGAACTTAAAAAATATTCAACTATTTGAATCAATAATAAAATATAACTCGCTTTCAATCTGACACTCGAGACAAACGTCGTAGTAGGACTATAAATCGCAGTACCCTCCGGACTTCACCGCGCCCATTAACAGCCCGAGTTAGATTTTATACTGCCAAGAATAGAGTAAACAAAAGTATTAGAGATGTAACAACACTATAGACCGAGCAAGAAATTTTTAAATTCAAATTTGGAACGGACGTAGTCGTTTATGACGTTGACAGTGTTTTTTTTAATGTTGCTATAAATATATTTATAAATAGCAAATAAGCGGTCCATGTAATAGAAAAAGAATACAAGAAGCCTAGCGTGTAGATGGACCAATGTATTCAAGAGAAGAGTAAGATAAAAGCTATGTTATAAGGGGGACGATGCACGGCAGGTTGTTTGGTCTCTCACTCTAATAGTCCAATGGGACGGAATCCTGATACGACCGGAGAGAGAAGAGACACACGACCAATATATCAAGTACTTAAAAATTACATAAAAACAATACTTCACACATTGAAAATGTGGTGAATGTACGTATGGAAAGTATTCGCGAGGCAGAAATGGTACAACGTGGAGACATACGAAAAAGATTAAAAAAGCAATCCAGAAAAGATATTACGCATTTAAGGACAAATTATTTTAAGCTTTACATTCATGTCTGTTTTGAGAATCACAGTCCATTAGCTCTCTCAGACAAGAGGGCAACACATCCTATCTCATCTGTTCACAGCCTCGTTCTCCCAAAGCACCAGTTTCGCGAAATCACTGTGTAAAAAACAATATAACGTTGGAAGCTACACACACCTGATGCGCGATTTATGGCTAAGGTCCTCTGATGGAGGGCCAGGATGAGCAGTTGACACCTGCTTCTGTACTTGTTTTAATTTGCCATAAACAATACAATATGGGGAGTTGTGGCGAGGGCATAGCTTCACTTGAAAAGACTCGGGATATTCGGCAGCCATGTTATAAAAATGTTTGCAGTATATATTTATTTACTACAGTTATATGCCAAAACTGAGCTGATATTTTTTGTTTTAAATCTCAAAACTGTTAGAAACTGTTTCATGGTTGACAAGATCTACTCCTAGAATGAAAGGCTACCAATACATTTCCTCACAAAGCTTTGATATGAGTGACAATTCAAAATCATGCTTTTACCATTGAATATAAAACATCTATTATGATATCGTTTATTTATTTCGTATCTAAAACAAATTATACCTGGTTCAATTTCTTGAATATTATCTATATACACATGATATTATCTGTGGTCTAGTCAAGTTGCATTCTATGATCGCTAACGCTATAGAAAACTATTAAAATGTATGGGAATTTGACATCTTTAACGATATCTATAATGCTAAGTCACGTGACTTAACGTTTGAACTGTATATATGTGTATATATGTGCGATCATAGAATGTAACTTGGCTAGGCCCACTGATATGAAAACTATTGAGTGACTAATTTACTTGTGAATCATCAGGTTGGACCCTCACATTTTCATTTATAGAAAAGACTTTTCCTTCTTTAGTCATGATTGTGAAAATAATAAATAATATTTTACTTTGAAGTTAGTAAATGTCTTGTATATTTAGCTTGTATTTTAACTTGTATATTTGTTTTCATTATACCATCTTTACGAATTGTATAATGTAGGTAAAATATGAATAATATATATTTGGCTGTGTGGGGCCGGCTTTAGAATTGTCCCACCCCTCTCTACCCAAGGGAATCGTAAGAGCCGACTGAGGGAATTCCGGGGGAGTGGGCAGCAGCGCTCCCTCGAGTATTAACTACATCCACTGCGATCGCCAACCCGCCTGCCAAGCGTGGCGATTACGGCATTATCCCCCATGACGGGACCGCTCGTTCTGGCGTTCTCTTGGGGAGGCCTATGTCCAGCAGTGGACGATGAAGGGCTGATGGATGGATGGATGGAGGTAAAATATATTCATCATTTGAAAGCTACGTTATTCAAAAGTAACATAGGCCAAACTAAAGTAACGGCTATTACGCTCAATTACGCTATACGCCATCATCACGCCATGTCCCTTGCGGGGTAGGCAGAGAGAACAGAGTGCCAATAGGCTCTGTTCTTGCATGCATCTATCGCTTGTTCTTCAATAATTCTAGAGAAATTTTTACTAGCAGGTTGTATTTGTTCAAAGCTGGGGCAGGTCGTTGTACTATCATAAAATAAAATGCAGTGTGTTCCATAATACGTTATTAAGAACTGTCGCTATAAATAAAGAGAATGGACTTATTGTAACCATAACGATTCTAGAGGTGTTCCGAAGACATGTTATTTACTGAAATTGTTCGACGCGAACAGACGGACAGAACAATGGCGCGTCGAACATTTGAAAGCCCTGGGTTTAATAGCGTTTGTGTATTGTTCCTGGGTCCAAGTCGAAAATAATATAAAGATTTCATGTTTTGTGTTGGACAGCCAACTGTATATAACATATGAACGAGTACCAAATATTCACCGTTAAAACGAGAGTAAATTTAATTTAAAACCCCGCTATACTTATTGTTACCTAATAAACCCTCTCTTCATTATCCTTCGTGTCTTCTCCTTGTTATCCTGATTATCCTTTCCTTTTTATCCTACATATCCACAACCTATCCATTTCCTTGCAGGTGGCGTCGCGAGAGTGATGCCTCTGTTGTTGCTAGCGTCTATAGGCTACGGTAACCGCTTACCATCAGGTTTGCCACCTACGTAGTGTAAAAAAAATAGGTATGGTGATGGACTAAGAATACAAATGTCACCACTTTATATCCACGCAGGTGTTCGAGACGGTTAAAGGAAGTAAGCACTTAAGCAGTTATCATCCATCGCACTAGTGTGGGTAACCATGTGGGGCCGGCTTTAGAATTGTCCCACCCCTCTCCACCCATGGGAGTCGTAAGAGCCGACTGAGGGAATACCGGGGGAGTGGGCAGCAGCAGTCCTTTCGAGTATTAAGAACATCCACTGCGATCGCCAACCCGCCTGCCAAGCCAGGCGATTACGGCACTATCCCCCACTCTTGGGGAGGCCTATGTCCAGCAGTGGACTTTAATAGGCTGATAGATGGATGAATCGCACTAGTGTGGATAGGGTTGGATACCTAATGGAAGTACTACATTTGACATCGGGCTTGAATGGGTCGGTACCACCGTCTGCCGTGTGACTAACCATAGCATCACTCACGCATCGCCATCTCAAAAGAGATAGGAGGTGAATAGGAATATATTAAGGAAAGGATAGGTAGGATACTAAGGAGAGGACAGGGCCTGCAACACTCTCACTCACCATATGAAAAACAACAGTAGGCACCACTACTGTTGGCTGATCTTTTGTGAGAGGGTGGTACTTCCCCAATCGAGCCGGCTATTCAAGCTGGGATAAGCTCTGGAAGGATCTATCACTATAAATCTACAACAATTACAAGGACATGAGAGGTAGTTTAAGGTAAAACGAAAGACTTTCCGCATATATAATTACTAGGTATATCTACACTTCGCAACCACATCAAAGAAAACGCATCGAATAAACTAACGAACACAATAACGAAGCAAAACGTATCGATGGCACGTGGGCCTGAATTCATTCAGTACTCGCCGCAAACCGATTAAACTGAGGTACAAAAGGCGATAACCCTTAAATGCTAATAGGGTGCCATAGACCCGAGCGCGAAGAACACAATACATCGTTAGATAATACAGTTAAACGAAGATTAAGGTTTTACGGGCAGTTGTTTATCGATATTGGGTAGTAGTTTCGTAAAGGCTGATCAAGGTAGCATTATTGTAACACTTTAAACACTTTGCAGTTACACTTTGTTAAGTGATTTAGCATTTCAGGCACCCCCGCAAGGTAGTGGTTTTCTTCGTTTTATTCCAATGTTTGCGTGTTTCGCCTATGGTGCCTATGGTGGTGGTGGTTTTACTTGGGCTTTACATGTAAAACTAGTGAGATATGTATTATCCTCTGGGAAATATTATACATGTTTTGGAACGAGACACCATTTTTTTCTAAACAAAACGATCATTTAAAATGTTACACATTCCAGTTTTCATGTAAGCACATTTATTTTCCTTTCAAAGTGGCGTTAAAAAATTAAATAAAACTAAAATCGGATCTTTTGTACCCTCGGTTCTGTTCAAAGGTTTACTTTGAACTTAGCATGGGAAGTAGCATGAATTCATAAGACATTTTTTGAAGTTATACTTCTTTTGGCGCGTTAGGGAAAAATGATGAGAGTAAATTTTTACGATGCGCGCGCACACCGTCTCTAAAAACCGACACCCTAAAGACCCTGAAGTTAGCTATAGTCAACATTTTAGTTTTTTTGTGATATTTAAATAAAGAATAATAAGAATTATAACTTCTAACGCGTGTACATAAATACACACACTTTTTTTTTTAATTGACGACGAGGTTTTTTTACTTAAATGTTACATGAATCGACAATAGCTACATAAAGTGAAAAAATTGCAATTAGAAAATTCCAAGCACTTGGGTCTAGTTTGACTATTTGGACCTAAATTCTATAAGTGATATAAACTTTACAATAATTATTTTCTTATTATGTGTTTGGAATCCCACCCGTAGTAACTATTGTGCGCATACTTAGAATAATTTCTTCATTCGTACTACTATCTTAAAACTTAGATGATGTACTAACATCAACAGACAACTTCGTCTCAAATATCTTTTGATGTGAAAACATCTAATGCGGAAGGAGGGTAAAATCGACTGTTAGTGTGGCGACGTCGCCACGCCAATTTATTTAGTTGTTTTTAACACCATCTCTTGGAAAAATATCTATCTAAGAAGTATAACGTCAATCAAAAAACCAATAACAATTTTAATTTGTCTATAGATAACGAGAGGGCGCTTACCAGAAATTATATAAGACTCAAACAATATTTTAAGAAAGAAGAAAATCGATGTTTTGACATCAGCGAGACGTCCCGTGACGCCTCATTTTCTTTTTTATATAAACTTTTTAGATTCATCCATTTTTAACCTTGAAAATCACTAAAAAAAATTATAGATAAAAAATATTGTCCTAAATAACATAAAAACACTAAAATTACAATTACGAACACTTCATAACTTACCTTATGAAGTAGTTCGCGATATAATGATAGAATAATTTAATCATTCATAGATCATAAGGTCTATGAATACTAAATGTGTAATATAGACCGCGTCAACCAGACGTTAACCCTAATGCGCTAGGGATTGGGGAATTAATGGGGAAGTTTGTTTGCAAGTTCGATAGCAAATAAATCTAAAGGGATTCTGATTTAATCACGGACTTGAACACACTAGTCAATTAATATGTTTTCCAATTAATTTATCAATTATTAATGAATATGTACGAAACCATAATTTAAGTAGAAATTAATTAATTCATTTAGAATAGCTAAATATTCTAGATTAATTACGTTAAGGTACACGTGTATATCAAAATATTTTTGATACTGACTTTTATCTTTTTGAAACCTATCTGAAACCCCTCTGACGACGTTCACCTTTTCAATAATACAATGGCAAAACAAACCCATGAAGGTTACAACTCATTATATTTGAAACTTGAGCCGTTACTTCAAAGGGATGTTCTACACTTTCAATATTTGAATAGCAGATACCTACTATGCACAAATAATTACCCAAATTAGGGGAGAGTTTTACGCACGCGTAAATAAATGATGAGAGCAGACTTACCTGCTTCGAGTTTAGGGTTGGAAACTTAAGTATAAAATTTGTATGAACATTTTCAAATATTCGTCGCTTATGCAGAAGTTTATCTGTTTATTTATTAATTTGAATTTGGAACTGTCAATATTTATTCCGCGGTTATTGGCGTAACGCAAATCAAATCAGTAATGTGCGTTTGATTTAAAGCCTCAAAGAAGCGATTTTTATATGTCGTAATTTTATGTGATTTTACAAAAAACAAACAAAATAAATGTACGCGTCGAATTGAGAATATCAGCCCTCTTTTATGAATGTTAAAATATAAATGAAGTATATAGAAATATAAACGACAGATAATTAATTTTAAAGTAGTAAATATTTATTACTTTATGATTATCTGGCAAGGCGTTTGATAGGTTGGTAGCCCTGCATAAGACAGAACATCCTAAGTTATTCATCGCTAGAACATTATAAAGTTGGTTTTGATGGTTGATGCCACAGGAGACTGGAAGGTACTCTTGTTTTACGGCAAATAAACAGGATATGGAGACAGGGGACAACTTTAGTACCAACATTTTGTAACGGTTTCTCCCACAGACATAATATTGTTGTTATACGATATGTTAAATCTTTAGTATTATTCTTAAGCTAAGGAGCTTTTTTTATTTAAGTTTGTTTAAATATCAAATCTCACTCCCTCAGCAGCTCTGCAGCAGCACTCCCTCGAGTATTAACAACATCCACTGCGATCGCCGTATATGCGCGTGTGTATGCCGTGTGGGGCCGGCTTTAGAATTGTCCCACCCCTCTCCCCCCATGGGAGTCGTAAGAGCCGACTGAAGGAATACCAGAGGAGTGGGCAGCAGCACTCCTTCGAGTATTAACAACATCCACTGCGATCGCCAACCCGCCTGCCAAGCGTGGCGATTACGGCGCTATCCCTCATTCTTGGGGAGGCCTATGTCCAGCAGTGGACGTTAAAAGGCTGATGGATGGACTGCGATCGCCAACCCGCCTGCCAAGCGTGGCGATTACGGCACTATCCCCAATATGAGCGAAACACATGTTGTGGCGTTCTCTTGGGGAGGCCTATGTCCAGCAGTGGACTTCGAAAGGCTGATGGATAATGCCGTAATCGCCACGCTTGGCAGGCGGGTTGGCGATTGCAATGGATGTTGTTAATACTCGAGGGAGTGCTGCTGCCCACTCCCCCGGTATACCCTCAGTCGGCTCTTACGACTCCCGTGGGTAGAGAGGGGTGGGACAATTCTAAAGCCGGCCCCACACGGCCCACGGCTTGATGTGAATACACTGTGGCAATACACATTATATATACACTATTTTTTTTAATAATACGCGGGTAGCATACAAGCATACGACTCACCTGATGGTAAGCTGTTACCGCAGACGCTAGCAATACTAGAGGCATCACCCACGCGTCGCCATCGCCAAGGAAAGGTACAGTAGGTGGAGATGAGCTCATAAGTGAGTTTATGAAATAAAACTACGTTTACGGATTTTCTACAATCCCGACTGACTTGAGTTTGATTATAATAGAATACTACAAGTGAGGCAGGTCCATCCAAGTGCTATGAAACTCCTTTGAAAGCTTTATGACACTTCTTTAAAAGCATAAGCCTAACAATTGAGGCTGATGGATAACTTATGATATGATCGACTACATTTGCTAGTCAACATTTTGTAACATTTACAGTCGCATTCTAAGAGGTTTCTCTGTGGAGATCGAATACAAAGTAAGTACTAGAAGCATTGTGGTAACTTGTATATTTGTTGGTTAGTCATTACGTTATTTATACGAAAATAATATGGTAATAAGTTATCAATACGACGATGTAAGAGAGCGAGTAGGTATGAAAGAGAGTATTGGTGTAAAGATGCGAAAGGGAATGCTCCGATGGTTCGGACATGTGGAAAGAATGCTGGACGAGCGACTGGTTAAGAAGATATACAATGCGAAGATGGAAGGATGTATGTCATGTATTGAAGGAAATTGGAATCAGGAGTCTCCGAGATCGGCGAGCGTGTATGAAGAGAACTATGAATTAAACACAAAGTGAATTATGAATATTGAGCGATGTATGCAAGGATAGAGCCTTTTGGCACTCTGTTATCTCTGCCTACCCCGCAAAGGAGATGGCGTTATGATAAGTTAGTTAAGATGTCAATTTAGATTTGATAATATATGTTAATAAAAAATTTGATGAATTCAAATTGGTTAGTAAAATGCTTGAAAACTTATTTAGGGAAATGTCATTATTCTATACATGAAAGATCCCGAAATTCATTTTTGTAAAACAGGTGGGTCCCAAACTTAGTTACGATTGGTGTGGAGGGTTTTTCCCACTCAATCTGCATACGATAATCGGAGGGGAAACGCGACATCTGTCGGACATCTGCATAAGTTTGAGTATCGCACAATTTGAGCTAGAGGCCTTTTAAATTTATATGTTTCTCACATACAGGCAGATTCAGAAATATTTTTACTGGTTTTTACTTAAACTATAAATTGAAATCTTTTATTATCGTTTTCTAAATCAAAATCTATGCAGGCAAAGGTAAAACAAAATTATTCTCTCTGGTTCTATCACTAAGAAACTATTTTATTCTAATGATACTAAAAATATTCACTGACCTGTTATATGATGTAAAATTCGTATGTGATTTGACCAATTTTGAAACTATATTATCCTTAGAACTACATACATTACACAACTGTCACTATAAACGTTCGAAATTATGTTTGATTTATATTATTTAAAAAAAAATGGAAATCAAATATGTAATATAACAAATTTGAAGATTTTGTATTGTATCCTAGGTTGTGCCTGCGGTCCTGCAAATATAGTATAGCCTATGTTCTTCTCTGTCTCTACTCCGGGCTATATATGCCAAATTTCATGAAGATCGGTTCAGTCATTACTTACAACGGTAGTTGCGTCACAAGCAAATAAACTTACTTACATTTATAATAGCCCATTTTATGTCCCTTATTATATTAAAAATAGCGCTATGAACCTCGTAGACCCACTATTAAGTGTAGGATGAGCCAAGCCGTATAATCTCACGTTTTCTACTGATACTACTATAATAAAAGGCCGTTGGCCGTGTGGGGCCGGCTTTAGAATTGTCCCACCCCTCTCTACCCATGGGAGTCGAATGTCGAATGAGGGAATACCGGGGGAGTGGGCAGCAGCACTCTCTCGAGTATTAACAACATCCACTGCGATCGCCAGCCCGCCTACCAAGCGTGGCGATTACGGCATTATCCCCCAGGACGGGAGCGCTCGTTGTGGCACTCTCTTGGGGAGGCCTATGTCCAGCAGTGGACGTTGAAAGGCTGATGGATGGATGGATGGACTATAATAAAAGCCTACTATTATTGATGTGAAACATCTAATGCGGAGGGAGGGTAAAACCGGCTGTTAGCGTGGCGACGCTTTTATTTTACTAGCCCCGTTTAAATCTTGCAAGTTAAATTTGACACACTTCCCGGTTTCCAATTGAGTTGAAATTGTACACGCATATGTATATCGCGTGACAATGTAATATTATGATGACATGGAACTGATCTGATGATGGAGCTGGAAGGTGGATATAGGAACTCTATAATGAAACGGCGCAACCCTATCGAGTTTGGACTTGTTTGATTCGCCTTGACGAGGAGGACGGGTCTGAAGATGGAGCTAGAAGGTGGCCATAGGGACTCCATTATGAAACGACATAACGCCATCGAGTTTGAGCTCGTATGATTCGTCTTGACCAGTACTTTGTCTCTAGATGGTATCCAGGGTCTGATGATGGAGCTGGAAGGTGGCCATAGTAACTCTGTAATGAAACGACGCAACCCCATCGAGTTTATACTAGTTTCATTCGTCTTGACGAGTACTTTGGTAATAGATGATATCCAGGGCCTGACGATAATGATTTATGTCTATTTCCGTTATTTTACACATGTCATAATTTTATACAAACACACATTGAAAAATTTATGATCATTTTATTTCAACTCATTATTTCTAGAAAATAATTTCGATGATTTCACATCTGGTAGACGTCCCGCGACGTCAAGTTTTTTTTTAATATTAATATGATTACAGATTAATTAACTACTGCATTTGAATTAATTCTAACACTATATTATTTTCAACAAATAAAAAGACAGCCTATACGATCCAGTGCAGCCCCTCTATTATGAGGAGTTTTCCCGAATTTCCCTCAGGTTTTCATTAGCAGGGGCGCGTTTTAGTGACTTACACAAACAAAGGAAGGGTGCAAATGATAACAAGCTGCACGATGCACCGGTACCTTTGTTTATCACAATTTATGTGGATATTTGAATAAATTATTTGAGTTTTGGATTATGTTTTAGCTTAGCGTATATTTTAGAAAACAATACAGACCTAATGTATATTGTACCTAAAACGAAATCTTCATCTAAATTTTAAAGTTTTTGTCTATTTGTTCATCTGCCCCGGAATAGCTGGATCGATTTGGATGGTACTTTAACTAGCAGATAGCTATTATTACAAGGAGTAACTTAGGGTTTAATTAGGGTACCACCGAAGGAATGTAACATAGTTCCAGTGGCCCGCCAACAAAGGCGGAGAGACGGCACACGGCGGGTTTATTTAGTGGGTGAGGGCCCCACACTACCCTGTTCGTTGCCCCGAACGACGGGGTGTGCGGTTAGGAACATTTTTTCCCGCCTTAACAAAAAAAAAAGGGTTTAATTAGGGTACCGCGTAAAAAACTAAAACCAATGAAATTGTGATGAATACAGATTCAAATAGATATCTTTAAGCGATTGATGGGACATTATGCGCAGTAACGTTCTCTTTTTCCACTCACGAATAATTTGTTAATTTTAAGTTTTCTTTTAATTTTTTAGTTTGTTTAACAACAGTATTAGGCTATATTTTTTTCTTCTTTTACATACTTATTATACTATACTCGTGTGACGTCTCTACTGATTATGTCTGGTGGATGCGCTCTTTACACACACGAACCAGCACCCTTCACGCTACGTTAGTTAAAATGATTTCTTACTGTCATCAGTCAGTACATTGGGTGTCGTTTAACAACATATTTTATTCCTTGAGTATCCAGTATTGTGGATACAATCGCGGTTACGTTTGGAAATTCTTTTATAATATTATTTATGATATTTTGTGGTTTGAAAACCACACAATAATCACCATTTCGCCTTTATACATTTCAAACTTTGAGGTCTACCATAACCACTCGAATTTAATAAAGCGGAATTGTATTTTGCGTCGAACGAAACAATTAACTAAACAATAACGTTTCGGAATTTGGGAGTGGAAACAAAACGTATTTACTTAAAACTTTGAAAGCCCTAGCAGACGCAATCGTCCGTCTCGTCATTAATATGGTAACATTAACTATTCTATATAATGTAAACTTTGTATTAAAAGAATTTTATTCATTAACACAAAGAGTGAAAATATGATATCGAAAATAAGGGTCACGAGCAGGATTTGAACCTGCATCTCCTGTAATACCGTCCCAAATGATGCTTTGCCAATTCATCAATTGGCAAAGCATCTGAGAGCATATCATAATAATAACTTTATTTCAATAATAATAATTATTAATTTCATTTTTGTATTTTAGGTTATTATTTTTTAGTTTATCTAAGCTAAGATCGTTAGGAGTGGCATAATTTGCACGTGATGTGTTTGCAAAAACCTAAATGTGCTTATATTTTCTAAAAATAATTACAATTTTTAAATTAACATGGTTTTAAAACTAAAGAAAGATTTTTTACTTGCCATAATAGCTATTTCGTAAAAGTATTTTCATTACATACCTAACTAGCTGTTAAAACAGCGACTTCGTCCGCGCACAATTTATTATGTTTTCAAAATAAAAGTAGCCTCAGTTACTCCTTATAAAATCATCTATGGCCAGTGTCCCGTCCAAGTCGACCGTTTCGGAGATCATCAGAAATAAACGGCCAGACAAAAACTTAAAAAATTGGTACTTTGTTATAAGTAACGTACTTACTTTCATATGCATTTATTAAGCTGTTATTTAGACATTACAAACAGACATTTCAATTTTACTTATTTGTATAGATCCTATAGCCAATGCCTTAACATCACTGATTTCCAAACTCCTTAAGTAATCTAATTCACATAGAACTATACTGAAAGAACAATACTGAAAGAACAATAAGCAGGTTATTCTGTGAAATAACTAGCTGTAAAGAGTTACGAAAGTAGAAAATATTAGGGGAAATCTTTTTAATAGGGGAAAAGTTTAGAGTTTTGTATTTTTTAGCCATTGGACACCAGAAATGTCTAGACGAAAAGGAAGGATTGTCGCAAAAGTTCTTTAAGTGATTCTGTAGGGGGTAGTCAGGAAAAAACTTTTTAATTCTCTTTATATTTGGAAGGAAGAAATTGTTAGGTAGTTGAAATGTATACTTTCTAAAGTCCGTATATTGATGGTGAGGCAATTTTTCATGACAACGGCTATTTAACTGTATTTATTAACCTAGATTTTGCACTCGATTTCGTCTGCGTGGATTTCAGAACAGGAATACGTCACTCTAAATCAAACTTTTTTTTTATTGCGTGTAGTGGCAGACAAGCCATCTGATGGTAAATGGTAACCGTCGCTCATGGACTCAACTATACCGAGAGTATTGCCAAGCCGCTGTTCAACATTTCATTTCACCGATAGAAAATGAAAGAATAAACGGCTATCTCCTGCTACAGCCAAAAAACGCAACGATGTGCTTCATGGCCGGTCTCACGGGAGATGGTGGTACCAACCCGCTCGGGCCCAATACCAAGTGAGTACTCCCACTTGGTACCCAGCCCTACCACCGGTCATGCAATGGATGATAATTGCTTACTGCCCTTAGTCGCCTCATACGACACCCGTGGGAAAGAATGGGGAGGTGACATTTGTATTCTTAGTCCATCCCCACACGGACAAGACTAATGATCTCTATGCAATAAATGCGATCCCATAGAAACCATAAATTTTTCTAATATAAAAAGTAGACCATAGGGGTTAGGCAGAATCTCATGTCTCACATGTCGATCGTATCGTGATCTCTGTGATTGGTTGAGAGATTACCGTGATTGGCCAACGGATTATTGTGACATCACGCGTCGGTTTCTCAACCAATCACAGTAATCACGATACGGTCGACACGTGAAATATGAGATTCTGCCTAACCCGCCAGGTTCCTTTCTTGGTTCTGAACAATATGTATACTAAGTTTCACGATGAACTGTTGCCTAGTTATTACGTGAAAGCATAACAAATAAAAGCATTGTCGCCTTGCTAATATTATAAATGCGAAAGGGCGTTTGTTTGTTTGCGACTGCTAATCATAAGGTCTCGGGTTTGATCCCCGGGTCGGGCAATGTTATTGAGGTTTTTCCTAAAAAGAAAAATTCTCAGTAACAGCTCGGAGTTTGGAAATGTGCCCGGTAGACGTCAATAGGCTCGCCCCCTATTACGTGGGACTTAAACATAGCTGGCGAGTCGTGGGTGTGTAATACACCTCTGCCTAACCCTTCGGGGAATACAGGCGTGATGCTATGTATGTGTGTATGTGTTTGTTTCTTTGTTATATATGTTCACGCCGTAAATACTAATCATCATGAAATAAACTACCAAATTAACTAAACTGATCATTGCATCACAGTTTGAAGCCCAAAAAAGTATATAGCAAAACTTTTTAGTACAATATACATGCGTTTCTTTTGAAAGTACCTTTTTTATTTCTTACAAAATAAGCTATCTTTCTGTATTCCTTTCCTAGATACATTTAAGTAAGAACAAAATATAAATTTATTTTCCAGACAAATAAAACCGAATGATATATTTGCCTCCACCTCAAATTTTGAGAGATTCTTTAACTTTGGATCCTGTTTTGGTAATAATGGAATCATCTCAAAAGTATACCCGTTCGAATAAATACAGAGTTCCCATAATCCGTCCATATTTTGCGAAGAATTACTGAACATACATAAAAGAAAAATACAACTGAACGTAGTACCACTTTCTGTTTTGAAGTCGGTAAAAATTTAGCGTACTCACTGGACACAGTAGTGTGAGCAGGAAAGATGCATATTGATATTTTGAGTATTTACCTGTAAAAGAAAATTTCAAAATCAGTATTTTGTTTAAAATACGAGTATATTTTCTTAAATAACAGTAAGGATACAGAGCATATTTATTTCTGAAGGCTTCATTAGGTGGTATTTTTATTTTACACAATTTAAAACAAAAACATAGGATCACGCCTGAATCCCCGAAAGGGTAGGCAGATGTGTATTACACACCCACGGTTCGCCAGCTTTGTTTAAGTCACACGTAATAGGGGGCGAGCCTATTGCCGTCTATCGGGCACATTACCAAACTCCGGGCTGCTACTTAGAATTTTTCTTTTTACGAAAAACCTCAATAACATTGCCCAACCCGGGGATCGAACCCGAGATCTAATGATCAGCAGTCGTACACAATACCGCTGGACCACCGAGACAGTTATTTTTTTATTTAAAACAACTGCTAAGTATAGGTAAGTTATTTGTTTTTATAACTCTATTGATTTACGCGGCGGTCTTCAGTAAAGCTTCGAGCTAGCATATTTTTTAAATAATCATAAATGTACAGACATAGCTTTGTTACAGCTTTATAATAGTTAGAAGTCAGGATAACATATTTATAAAGACGCAATGATTTAGGCGCTCGTATTGACTATAATTCTCATGACATCTGTCATGCAGAAGAACATTATTGGTTGATAAAAACACATGGTAATTTAAAAAAATAATGTAACTACTAGTTGCCAATCAAAAGGCTCAAAACATTTGATAGAAATATTTTCATTTCACGCTGTTTTCGCAGCTACACTTATACCTGGTAGATGATATATACCATCCATTTGCAATTAAACAAACGCTTATTATAACGTACTAAAGCACTTATTCGTATAGTACCAGAATATATTAATGCAGTTGTATAACCAACTTTACGCTGCAGTAATGTAAATCCTTAACAAGAGATCTTAAGGTAGATAATTGCATGTTGTAATTTAAAAAGTAATACAGTTTTGATTGGCTGCAGGCTAATTCTGCGTTAAAGGATGAAACTCACGGAGTACAGAATGAAACTAGTGAAATTTGAGAGCTTTTCGATATTGTTATGAGTCTGTTTTTAATCGAACTTTTGTATGAATAAATAATCAATGGTTCAGTGGTAGCTTTGTCAGGAGTATCGTCATTAATTCAAATCTTGCTTGGTATAATTATTCATGTGCTATTGTAATAGTTATTTCGACACTTTCTTAAAGGTCTAGTTGAAAAATATGAAATATGGTATACCTCGCTCACCTCTGAGTTTTTCAAATTATGTATTCAATAATGCGTTCCCTATGCGTTCAATAAAAAAGCTTTTTTCGACGAATACGAACATTCACGGGAATGAATAGGGTGGTTATACAATTCATTCTTAGGCACGGACTAACACATGGATTTTAGTAAACAGAAGAAAAAAATAGAGAAAAGTGTAATGACAAATTTATTGATCAAAGCTAAGGTATCATACATGCTTGCGACCGATAGACCTACCAGTGACCACCAATGACGTACTCTAATATGACGCATGTTCCAGTTATCAGCCCTCGTATTATTCCCCCTGGGCGCTAATTATTATAGTCTTATATTCAGTTGTGAATTGCAAGCCACGTGCCTCGGAAAGCACTGTACGTTGGTGCTGTCATGAGCATCTACGACAGCGATTATAGGGTGTACTGGCATGGGCAATATTTTTTACTAGATTCAGAATATAAATACTACACTCTACGGTAAGTTAATAACCTCTATTCAAAAAACTTCCAAGCTATATGCAAAGCATGCAAAATTTCATGATTTTCAGTAGTTACAAACAAACTTCCTTTCATTTTTTTTTTATTGCTAATGATGGCAGACGAGCCACGGCCCTTCATTTCTCAGATATGAAATGAAAGAATAAACGGCTATCTTCTGCTAAGGCCAAAACACACTGACGTGCTTCATGACCGGTGACACAGAAGACAGTAGTACCGACCCGTTCGGGCCCGATAGCAAGTGAGTACTCTCACTCGGTACCCAGCCCTACCACCAGTAGTGTAATGGGTGATAATTGCTTACTTCCCTTAGTCGCCTTGTACGACACCCGTGGGAAAGGATGGGGTGGTACACGTGTATTCTTAGCCCGTCACCACACGGAATGAGTTATATTAGGATACTACAAGTAAAAGTAATCTAGATTGACAAGGAAGGTAATCATAATCAGTCAAATTAATGACTGAACTGGATGTTTATAAATATTGGTAGTAATCGGTCTTACTGAAACAACTGTCCAATAATGCTTAATTGCCTAATCCAATGACATAAGTTATTTTAGATTAAAAGAAAGAACCCCAGGACCCCCCGCGGTATATCCTGCCACAGTCACACCGCCCACCCGCAGACGACAATTGACCACTTGAACGAATCGCTTTCACGATACGCGCTTCCTGTCACAATTATTGATATATTAAATGAGGATGTGGTTATGTGTTTAGGGAGTTCTGGGATATGAAACATTTTTATTATTAATTATTTTATTAAAATTTTAATATTGTTACCAATAATAATAGGTGATTATTAAGAAACACACAATATGAGGTCCTTCCATGTGAAATTTGGTACAGATTGCAGGTATTGCCTACGCGTTCAGAAGCTAATCTATTTATATAATTATAAAGCTGTAACAGAGCTGTGTCTGTATATTTAATATATTTGATAAAAAATGACTTTATTAGGCGACATGTATAGGCGTGTCTAAACACAAAACAATTCTTTTTAGATTTTTGTCTGTTTGTTTGTTCGCGCATCTAAACTACTAATCGGATTTTGATGCAACTTTTTTTTTATTTGGTAGCTCTTGATTAGACTTAAAAACTGGTATACACTTTATCCCGCTACTATATCGGGAACCTGAGATATAGCCTATAAACTAGATTTTGGCTGCAGCGTTGCCGCGGGCAAAGGTTCCAGCCATCCATCCATCAGCCTTTCGAAGTCCGCTGCTAGACATAGGCCTCCCCAAGAGAACGCCACAACATGTGTTTCGCTCATATGGGGGATAGTGTCGTAATCGCCACGCTTGGCAGGCGGGTTGGCGATCGCAGTTGACGTTGTTAATACTCGAGGGAGTGCTGCTGCCCACTCCCCCCGGCATTCCCTCAGTCGGCTCTTACGACTCCCATGGGTGGAGAGGGGTGGGAAAATTCTAAAGCCGGCCCCACACGGCACTGGGTAAAGGTTATTGCTAAATAAAGGCCTAAGGGTGAAATGTGTAAAAGGAGAACTTTAGTGCGAGCGGGAATCGAACCTGCGTCCCTTGCGATCCGGAGAAGTGCTCTAAGCACTGACCGATGGCCTTACCCAATCTCCACATCACATTTGTCTTTACGACAACACTTCCTCGGATCGGAACGGACGCAGGTTCGATTCCCGCTCGCACTAAAGTTCTCTTTATCTACATTTCACAAATAATTTGTTCTTTAAAGTAGCTGAGCATGTCAAGTGCTAAAATACAGATCAAAAAAAGACCTAAGCGTCTTTAAAAAAATAGCTAGCTAAAACTTTATCTATTAGTATTTTTCTAATCTTTAATAAAATAAATCTGAAACTATATTCAATTTATCCATAACACCTATCCCTAAAATTAGGGTTCCTTTATTACGCGTCGTTGTCAAATGCAAATCAACTAGGGTCCCGTCTTTTCCAGGGGCTGAAATATGACGGCAATAAACTTTAGGGACGCAGTTCCGTACACCTGACGAGGTATGGTCACCCTATTGAGTAGGAAAATCTTTAGGAAAACCTTTTTTTGCGGTTTCTATGAATATTAATATTATAATGAGCTGTAAATTTGATGTATGTGTTAAATGATGCTTTAGTAGCAATGGTTAAAGTTTTGGTGTTGAATAATTCCAATTCTTCGAAACTCCCACATGCAATAATTGGGTGATAAGATAACAATCATAGTTTCGTACACGATATATTTAACTTCAAATATGTGACTTATATCAGAAGACATGTCAGCTGTACAGCTTTCAGAGTGAGATAGATCTCTATTTGTATTCATACAGTATCTATACATCTTGAGCTGGCTGTAACCTCACATCTTGAATGAGAAAACCTCCCAGATGAAATATCTTCTATACTATTATAAAGCTGTAACAGAGCTGTGTCTGTACATTTAAGATATTTGAGAAAAAATGACTGTAACGTACGGCCTATTACGTACGTAGGCATGTCTAAACATAATTTTTTTTTTTAGATTTTTGTCTGTTTGTTTGTTCGCGCATCACGCAAAAACTACTGAATGGATTTTGAAGAAACTTTTTTTGTTTGATAGCCCTTGATTAGACTTAACAACTGGTATACATTTTATCCCACTACTAATACTGGGAACCTGAGACATAACCCAATAACTAGATTTTGGCTGCGGCGAAGCCGCAGGCAAAGGCTAGTTCTTCATATTATTATTCTTACCAATTGTAACCTACTACTAAAATTTCCAAGTGGTAACTATTTAGCAAATGAGTGCAGACCATTCAATCATAAGTAGAACAATTCATATTGGTAGGTTCGTACTGTAATATAAACGAATTATCGTTATTACTGTTATTACTTTTTTAATTTAGCACAGGCCGCCATGATAAATTCGGTTGTTAATCAAACGCTCAGGGGGACATTCGAAATATAAAATTCAAAAATATCGCTTCTAATTGGATCAAACTTTTTGAACTCTTTTGTAGATGTCGCTTCGAGCGATTCGGATTTAGACCCTTTTTGAGTACCAATCCGATGTAGGTATTGTTTGATTTTCTTTTTATGCATTGACGATTATGAGTAAAATGGATGCCATTTTTACATTTCCTTAATTCAAAGTTGATTGAATGATTGAAGCCTAAAAACGAACATTAGTAAACATTTATTATATATTATATAGACTTGACTCCATACAGAAAAAAATATAAAGAAGAAAGAAAACTAGGTTTTATTGCCACGAATCGCAATTGAGGATAATATTGTACATATTAGGTAAAGCTAAACATGAAACAATTACGTGACAATAAGACTCCCGTTCAGCAGTACTGCTGCAGTGTAACGTAAATTACACTGCAACGCCGATTTTCAATGAGAGACTTATATTATTACTCTTAAAACAAAGCTCATAAATATAATTAAGAAGTAGGCAGAGATAATTTTATTCCTTGTAATAAATGGACACGGACATCCGGATAAAACGTCAACAGTAATTTCGGTAAACAAACCTTAAACCCGGACAAACCAAGATTTTTCCTGAACTCTAATAATTATCATTTTAAACAAAGGCTCTGATTTTAATTTAAATATAACTAACACTTATGTGGTTGTAATAAAGTTCATAAAGCTTCTGAAACAGCGATTAATTCAGGTATTTGCATGACAATTGTGTTAAAGCAAACTGCCGGTAGGGGGCGTTTGTTGATGCGGTTCTCACACATACTATATCCTTATTATGCGGTTGTTTCCTTGAAAATATTTTCTATTTAATGATATTTTCGATCGTATTAATGGCGTCCATTATTAAGGTTGGGTGCGGTATTTTGGGTTAAATTGCCGTTACAGGGTCGTTATGATAATATTCTTCTACCTTTAACTTGATTTATTAAAATTATTTAGTAAATAATGAGTTGTTTTAAATTATTTCTACTAGTATTATAAAGTGTGAACGTTTGGTTGAACGGATTTTGATGAAATGTTGCACACAGATAGTTTATAGGTTCGTGTATTTTGTTACACTATTATGCCGCTAAATAACATGACTACTAATAGTTATCTATTTATGTTAAAATTACAGATTTACTGAAATGGTCACTAGATGGAGCTGCCTCATTCTGCAGCTATTTTTCTCTATTAGGTACTGTGCAAGCACTACAACAGGTGATTCTTTCGCATTATTTTTTAATCTGTCACACCATTTTCAATTCTCTCTGGTCATGCAGGCGCTGTCGATGACCGAAAACAATACCTAATGATCAAATTGAGATATTGAGGACAGGCTCAGGTAAATGAATACCTCTGTCCAAAAATAAAAAAGCAATGAGTTGAGGACAGGCATAACCTACGACACTAAAATACCAACAGAACACAGGACTCAATCTATAAAACTATTCAAAAATAAAAACCACATTCAAAATCAAATCACGCAATTCTATCATTTATTAGCAATATCACGTGCCTTATGACAAATGCTGTTCACTGCTTACCCTAGGCGCCATTCGACCCCAGGCTTGCAGGGGTAACAAATTTAGTTTGTTTTGTGACTGTGGGGTCAAACTGATTATATTAAATGAGTTATGGCCATATAAAGTACTTAGTTTTGATCGTAATTTTAAAGAGTATAACCTAATACCTATAATACACCTTGAGCTATAAAAATATTAAAAAAAAACAATATTTTTGATCTATATTTTTTAGCATTTGACATGCTCCGTTTGAATAAGGAAAAAGACACAAATAATTTGTTCTTTAAAAAGTGGCGGAGCATTTCAAATGCTGAAAATATAGATCAAAAATATTTACAAAAATCGCGCCATCAAATAGTATGAATTTTAATTGCAAAATTAAACTTACTATATTAGTTTAATGCATGTAAATGCATTCCGATAGATGGCGTTGGTCGTAAAGACTAATGTGATAAGAAGATTGGGATGATCGAAAGATCTATACGATAGCTCAGCTTAGCTTAGATCACTTCCCCAGATTGGAAAGGACGCGGGTTCGTTTCCCGCTCGTACATAAATCTCTTTTTCCTTATTCACAAATAATTGTTCTTTAAAAAAACAATATTTTGTTATTTTTTTCTACCTATTTTAAGCAGCTGACATGCTTAGCCATATAAGTTAACACAAAGTGCGAAAATATGAAATCTAAAATAACAGTCTAGAGCAATATTTGCCAATTCAGCCATTGTGACAATTGTTCAGAACTGCTAATTTCGATAACACATTCCTTCTTAGTATCTTGGGTCACCTCTTGCGCCATCTGTCGCATGTATTTGCATACATTATTCCAACCGGGTAAGCTTATTATGTTTTACTAGTGGTCGTCCAGTGGTCAACATTCGACCATACACCGACTGTACATGCAATCAATCCTATAAAATGTATTTTTATTGAATTCATTTATTTCCAATTCATATTATACAAAAATATTATTAATTTTAATCCATCCATCCATCCATCAGCCTTTCAACGTCCACTGCTGGACATAGGCGTCCCAAGAGAACGCCACAACGAGCGGTCCCGTCATGGGGGATAATGCCGTAATCGCCACGCTTGGCAGGCGGGTTGGCGATCGCAGTGGATGTTGTTAATACTCGAGGGAGTGCTGCTGCCCACTCCCCCTGTATTCCCCTCAGTCAGTTCTTACGACTCCCGTCAGTAGAGAGGGGTGGGACAATTCTAAAGGCGGCCCCACACGGCCCAAAAGCAAGTGAGTACTCTCACTTGATACCCAACTCTACCACCATTACCACCAGTAATGAAATGGGTGATAATTGCTTAGTTCCCTTAGTCACCTTGTACGACACCCGCGGGAAAGGATGGGGTGGTGACACTTGTATTCTTAGTCCGTCACCACACGGACAAATTAATTTTAATGCATGTTATATAAAAATACATATGTTTTTGCACTCCTTCTCCCTTTAAACCTTAACTGTGCCAAATCTCACACTTCCCGGTGCGCGCAATGTGCTAATAAAAGGATACAAAGTTTTTTCTTCAGGTATTAATATAATAAACCACCGAAGGAATGTAACATGGTTCCAGTGGCCCGCCAATAAAGGCGGAGAGACGGAACACGGCGGGTTTCTTTAGTGGGTGAAGGCCCCACACTACCCTGTTCGTTGCCCCGAACGACGGGGTGTGCGGTTAGGAACATTTTTTCCCGCAAAAGGTATTAATATAATAATTAATAAATGAATTATAACAGTTAATATTCATACCAAATAATGAGGCAGCCCTATAAATACGTTGGTATTTTAATAGGTATATTTTTAAGCATTTGATATGTTTAGCCATATTAAGTTGCGAGAGTATTTAGGCCTTTGGTGCTCTTATTGACCAACCAAGGCTCAAGGGTAGAAATATTTATTGCACGCATCATAAGCGAAGCGTTGAGGTGGGTACTATTCTCGTTTTACACAGAACAACTGATTTTTCAAACTTAAAATGTCTCTATTTATCATATAATGCACTTGTTGTATACACACACATATCAAGAAAAAACACTATTTTTGACACTCATGATATTTTTTACAACATTTTTGTTATTTAATCTAGTTAAAAAACTGTTTAAAAAATTCTGTCTTGGACGTCCGTTTGTTGTAGGTAATGTATGTTAACATGATAACAACCGAAATACTTTACTAATCGAGTCTTTTTTTTTTAACTTGAGTATAACTAGGAATAGAACCCTATTACTTTTCACGGTCTAATTGGATGTGGTTTAATTGTTATTAAATAAACAAAAAAATACTGAATATTTACGCTCGACTCGACACTAAAACCAGCGCTTATAACGCTATACCTTTCATGAGAGCTATTTCTATAGACCAATATAGAAGTACTTCTTAAAATTAGCGCTAGATGGCGTATAAGACATTAAACCCACATTAGTACTTTTTGAAATTAGCGCTATCTATGTGATTTCTTGAAAACTACTTAGTACCAATACATTATTAGTTACTTATCAAATAATCAATTTTATTGTGAAAAATGAACATTATGAGGCGTGCACTTTTGGATTTTCCAAAGTATTGTTACTATAGGCTGATATCCTACGAGACGGGGTACCTACTTCAGGGTCAAGGTACCCATTCATGCTGGAACCAGTGAGTTTTTTCTCCATACATATATAGACTTACGCCTATTACTTAAAGGGACAGGCAGAAGCATCGGATTGCCACTTGACAAAAAATGATCTCACGCTGTTCACTTTTCGCTCTCGTGTAAATGAGACGAGACCATGGTTTAACACCATCATGTATATTATTTTAATTGCGTACGCTAGTAGAATAGAATAAAATAATCAATATATGGGACTGACGTAAGGTTACGTTTACGTCATCGTAACCTTGTCAATCCCATAGGTACATTGATTATTATATACTACTAGCTGACCCGGCGAACTTCGTACCGCCATATACTTTTTCATAAATAAAAAGTTAAAATCGGGTCAGTAGTTTCAGAGTTCATCCCGGACAAACATCGTGACACTGGAATTATATATAATAGATGTATTTTATTGGCGTTTATGGCACTTGTCTACAGGGCTCTGAGCAGTCATAGACGCTGTCAGGAGCATAGTGGCTGGCTGTCCGATAGTCCATGATAGATCCAGCTGTCCCCTTTTTTGTTTTCTTTTTTTTTGTAAAGGCGGGAAAATTTGTTACTAACCACACACTCCGTCATTCGAGGCAACGAACAGGGTAGTGTGGGGCCCTCACCCACAAAAGAAACCCGCCTCTCCTGGCCACTGGAGCTATGTTACATTCCTTCCCTTCAGTGGTATCCAGCTCTCACCTAATATAAGAACTTCTTTATAAGTATGTACTTATAACATGGTAGGAGTAATATTAATTAATTGAAGACTATCTCAACAACACCACTAGACATTGAACACTGCACAGATAAATGATAGTGGTTGTCTAGCTAACAAAGCCTGGCTGGTATGAAATTAGCGAAAATAAATCCCGACAGACAGATAAATTAGTTTACGGAGGAGAATATTATGAAGTCATAGAGTTGTACACCTTCAATTTCAAGCGATTTTGATGATATTTGGTGTTTTGATTGAAGATATTTTTCTAAATTCTAAAAAAGTATTATACACTGGCTGTAACTACTGCACGGTTGCTCCCATTTTAGTAACACTGCTTTGCCTCATTACGGTCATAGCGTAATGTTAGAGAGAGTGTTATTTGTGGATAATGTAACTGTATAATATTGAACATATTACTAAAATCAGTTCTAATCGGCAAACAAGCAAAGACTTTGTCTTTGTACCTAATATTAGTTCAATCCTTACGGACCGATCAAGGAGATGGTGGATGATGGATTGAAGATGGCGACGCGCGAGTGATACCGCTGGTGTTACTAACGCCTATAGGCTTATGGTACAGATGGGCTGTATGCTTGTTCGCCAACCAAGTAGTATAAAAAAAAACTATATGTAAAATACAGATTACATTTTTTTTATTTGCCTATGATACCATGCGCACAGCTAGTGCAGTATAAAACTTGTTCTTTCAGTAACAGGCCTGTCTACAAATAAAAGGAAACTTCGCAATGACTGGGAGCTAACAGACAGTCCAAACAATATTTGATTCAATTAAACTTGCAGTCTGCTTACTATCTGGAGACAATGAGCAAAAATTACAATAAGAAATGAATTGAATAAAAAATTCCAGATGGTTTTATATAGTTACAGTTGTTTTTTTTTTTGTAAAGGGTAGCCTTGTGATAATATATTAGCTTATGCGATCTTGTATATCTATCTCTCTCGATCTTGCTGTAGCAAAGCTATATTATGTTCGCGACTCCGTCTGCATTGGACTTGGAAAACCTACTACTACTTCCTTAGTACGTCACTCTATGACAAACAAACATCTCTATGCAAAAACATTAAAAAAAAAGAAATCCGCCTTCATATGCACTCAGGAACTAAAAAGCAATAAATAATTGGTATTTAGATACGATTTCTGTGCTAGACACCTACTGATGTGTTTGAAGCCGATACCAAATTTGTTTTTAATGTTATCTAAGTAGGTATTTATTATGAATTGTTTTTGATACTTTTGGACTTAGCACACGTATCTAAATACCAATTATTTATTGCTTTTTAGTTCCTGAGTGCATTTAAAGGCGGTTTTCTTATTTTTTTAAAGCTTTATTTTGTGTTTTTTTATAAAATAGCTTAGAGTAGGTCGTACATGATGAGGAGGCCTCCCTAAACGAAAAAAAATTAAACAACGGAATAAAACATTAAAATTGCCTATAAAATTTTAAGAATTCCACCAATTTTTCAAGGGCTATCAGGTCCCATAGCCATCAGATCCTTGCCTGATGACTATGGGACCTGGGAAGTATACCCTATCAAACAAAAAAATAATTTTGCAAATCAGTCCAGGCGACTTTGAGTAATCGGTGAACATACATAAAAAAAATATTCCGATGGATTGAGAACCTCCTCCTTTTTTTGAAGTCGGTTAAGAATAGGCAACCCACAGATTTTAATATTTTTTTTGGAATAAAAATTATCCTATTTGTTAATTCAGGTAATAAACTCTCTGTATGCAAAATTTTACCGAAATCTATTCAGCCGTTTTGCATAATTAAGTAACAAACATACAATTATTGTGCTATCTGTATTTTAGCACTTGACGTGCTCAGCTACTTTTAAGAACAAACTTTCATAATGTTAATAGGATTAAAAGTGTTTGAGGATAAAATACTGTCAGGCGTATCCACATTCAAACACTAAAGTAATGCAACATAGTTCCAGTGGCCCACCAACACAGGCGGAGAGACGACACACGGCGGATTTATTTAGTGGGTGAGGGCCCCACACTACCCTGTTCGTTACCCCGAACGACAGAGTGTGCGGTTATGTACATTTTTTTCCCGCCATAAAAAAGACGTATCTAAATTCAAGATATTTTTTAAGTATAAAGGCGCATCTCACATTTAGAAAATTTTTAAATATTTTTTTGATTGTTTTTTTTTTATATTGCGTTTAGTGGCAGACGAGCCACGGCCCATCTGATGGTAAATGGTAACCGTCGCTCATGGACTCAACTATACCTCTAGGTATTATTTTCAAGCCGCTGCTCACTATTTCATTTCACAAATATGAAATGAAAAAAATAAACAGCTATCTCCTGCTACAGCCAAAACGCAACGATTTACTTCATGGCCGGTCACACGGGAGATGGTGGTACCAACCCGCTCGGGCCCGATACCAAGTGAGTACTCCCACTTGGTACCCAGCCCTACCACCAGTCATGCAATGGATGATAATTGCTTACATCCCTTAGTCGCCTCATACGACACCCATGGAAAAGAATGCCGTGGTGACATTTGTATTCTTAGTCTGTCACCACACGGCAAATGTTTGTTAGTGTAGCACTCAAAAGTGATAAAACTATTTTATTTGAAACCTATCTCTTATTCAGATTTACAAACTGGTAAACATTTTATCTCGCTACCATATCGGGAACTTCAGATATAACCAAAAAACTAGTTTTTGCCAATGGTTAAAGTAATATGTACTTCAAAAAGTTAAATTTAATTTTTGCAATAAAATTTGTGCTTTCTTTTATCGTCGGCCATCGCATATAAGTGAAGTCAACACAAATACTTATTTCCATTGCACCTATAACTGTGCTATAAGAGCCGCCCGCCCAAATAATTGTAATCAAGAATACTAACTACCATCTTCTGGCCAGTGTGCGATTTCCATCGTTAATACGAGTAAAATTATAACAATCACTTGTCTTTAAAATTAAACACCGCAGCGTTCGCGTATGACGACTAATAACTTTCCTCGTTTATTAAGAAACCACTGCAGCCGTTGCAGTTTCATTAATGTGCTTGTCACTTGCGCGGTTGTCGCCATATTGTGACGCCATCTTGAAATCTTACACGAACTGACATTGTTTGATAATCTTGGCGTAGCTGAGATAAACCATAGATATTATCAATTCGACGGGCCTTGTAGCGTAGTCGGTAGTGTAACCGACTTCCGTGCACGTGGTCGTGGGTTCGATTCCCACCCAGGACAATTATTTGTGTGATGAACGCAGATATTTGTACTGCGTCTGGGTGTTTTCTATCTATTATATGTATGTATTTACAAAAAAAAGTAGTATATGTATTATATCCGTAATCTGGTACCCATAGCGCAAGCGTTAAGCTTAGTTTGGAACCAGAGGCGTTGTGTGAAAATGTCCAGGAATATTTAATTATTTTTACGAAGTATTTAATTGGATTTCACAAACTTACTTTTGAACCGATAACCGATTAGAAATTATTTATTTTGGAAATAATAATACTTTAATTCTTTATTTACGTACAGGTAACTAACAGACAACATAGGATATAAAACCATATTTACCGATGTAATGTTGGTCAGAAAAATATATGATGACAGTGGTACTTAACCAAATTTCATTTATGCGAAATGTGTCAAGTAACAAAATGTATCCTAAATTTCTTCATCTATTTCCCAACCGGGTCGGTTGAAATCTTGAAACTGTCCGAAATCAAATAAAAGAATTCCGAGAAGACAAAAAGGTCCTTTGAATACGACATAAGAATAGACATACATCAAGTGCTCTTACAAATGAAATAGCTACGGAGACAATTTCTCAAGACAGACAACACTCTGAGGGACACTCAAAGGTCTCGCATCCCTCCTTACCGTAATCTTGGCGATTATTAAAATCATATATCTTTAGAAAAAGCTAGGGGAATGCAACCCTGATTTCCTTGAAGGGTGCATTCTTGACAGTTTTTCTGTATGCTATGTTTATTTATAAGTTTTGTCATAAAAATGATTACTAATCTTTATTTATGTGAGTGCCGTACATATTTATGATATGTTGGTTTTATGGCTAATGGTCTACTTTAAGTTAATTTATGACAGATCTCTGGTTCAGTGTGTGGTCATAAATGTTGTCTGTAAACATAATATACGACTATGAGTACTGTACTTAATATATATAGACGTGTATTACGAGGACTTAATAGAATCAATTGTAATTACACGCTGCAACAATAAAATTGGTATATAATGTAATAAAAATATTATAAACAAATAAATAATTTAAACTTAAATTGCTAGGGTTAATTGTAGGTTATAATCATTATGTTGCTTTTTAAATTATACCACTACCTATATAGAGAAAACGTTTCAGTTTAAGCAAATTCAACATACGTAATGTTAATTTTTTCCTGAGTTGCTTTATCTCCTAAACATGGTGGATTTTCAGGGTGAAACTCTAGTGCCTGTATTTCCAAGTACATAATAGCATATCATCACAATGTCATGTAGCATCCTATAGCAACAAAAAAAAAAATACACAACTTTTTTGTTTACGTGACATGGTCGAATTTTTGGTTTCTTTTAGGCAATTTGTTAACTCTAGTACTAGGATATACATAGATAGATAATACCAGTACTTAGAGACAATAATATGAATAAGAAAACATAAAAATATGAAGTATAAAGCTGTTCTGGTATGAAAAGCTGGAGATATAACAATTTTTTTTTTATCTAGCACAGATTAATTTGTTTAGTCGGCCTGTGAACATGGTTGGTCAAACCCAGTCGATACGTTGGGAATAAAAAGATAAAAGAAAAAGGTAAAATACCACTAAAAAGATACTCGTTAAGTCCCGTTATAACAGTTTAAATACATAGTAATGAAACGCGATAGTTTAAAATCTTATAACCTGTACAGGTTAAAATGAATTTCCAAAAGATCCGTGAAGTGTACGATGATTAATTTTATTCTAATTTCACTACCAGACCCCGTCCAAGTATCTCGTATTTACAAAATTCGTATCAAAACAAAACTATATAAAATAGTTTCAAAGGCTATAAAAGTCTAATTCCAAGATAGTTAATCTTAATAAAGTATTAAATATAGCATAATTATTTATTAATCTAAATAAATATCTCATTGTTGCATAAAGCAGTTCTTCCATGTCACGTAACAGTAGGCACGCGACCCGTCACAATATTATTCTTGGCGTCGTACCTTTCATTCCTGTCTCATTCCTGCATTCCTTCGCTCATTACCATTCATTCATTCCTTGCAGATAAGACCAACGTGAAGGAATGAGTAGGCACATTTATAAAATTACTGTTGAGTCGCAATTTCTTTAAATTTAGATAGACGAGTCTCTCTTTATTCACGTCTGTTTTATTTAAATTGTCAATGGTACGGAATCAAAATGTTAAGTTGATATTTTAATTAGTTTTATTATATACTAGTTAAGTTTCTTTATATATAATATATGTATAATAGTTTGATTACAAGTAGGGTATATTTAAAGTGAGTGTCGATTTTGAACTATTAGAGATATGTAGTAAAAAAGTAGCAGTATTAGAAACAAGCTACCAGTTTAAAAGACAGTGTAATCTTCGAAACCAATTTCTTAGACTACACACTTCCCTGCCACACTACAAATGAAATAGAGAACCACTTGGTACTTTTAATCTCGCTTCCTGGAGCCGTGTGAAGATAATATTAGTTTCAATGCGCCAATATTATTCGTGTATTATGGTACAAATATTTTATTGAATAGTGTTTCAATTTAGTTTGTAAGCGAGCATATCCCATAGTAAATTAGGCCCTATTATTACAGACCACTGAAGTAATGTAACATGGTTCCAGGGGCCCGCCAAGGGCGGAGAGACGACACATGATTTATTTAGTGGGTGAGTGCCCCACACTACCCTGTTCGTTGCCCCAAACGTCGAGGTGTGCGGTTAGGTACATTTTTTTCCGCCTTAAGAAAACAAAGGTCCTATACCTGTTACAGGAGAATTTCAAAGATTTTTTCCTAATTAAAAGGTGTCGTCTTCTTTGAATTATAAAAATAAGGCAACAAACATTTTGGCTGTTTAGGATAGTCTAAATCCATGCCTTTTTAAACTACTCAAGTGATTAATTAATAATATGTCGAAACATATATATATTTCACTTTTTAATGAGCCTTTGTTAATATAACATAAAAACGTCTGAGGTCAGGCGCATCGTTACAAGAAACACTGCAATCTGTCGACACGACACTCTACGTCTCGTGAGAGAGTATGAAGAGTTATTACTCACGAGGATCGCTCCGTGCGTTAGAAATATGTAATGTTTTTCTTTTACAACGTACACGAGACTAACAAGAACATATAAGACATTCTCGTTTAATTATAACAATAGTAAATTATGTTTTGTTTTTATGTTGAAGGACAACTGGCATTTGACAAAAAAATTAAGTTGATTCATAAATGATTTGAAGAATATTTTGATCTGTATTTCAGCACTTGCCATGCTCAGATACTTTAAGGAACAAATTATTAGTGAAAATGTGAAAAAAAGAATTTTACTGCGAGCGGGATTACGACCTGCGTCCCTTCCAATCCGGGGAAGTGCTAGACCATGAAGCTATCGCAGTGACCAACGGTCACACCCAATGTACATGCATTTGTGTGATGAACACAGATATTTGTACTGTGTCTGGCTGTTTTATATCTCTATTATATGTATTTACAAAATGAAAAGTAGTAGGTATATGTATTACGAGGAGGGATCAAAAAGTAGTGAGAACGACATACTCCTTGGTAAGATAAAAAATAAATACTGGCAGGCATAGCTCAGATACATATTTGTAATATTAATAAAGAAAAAAAATCTTCCGAGTTTCTTTTGTTTTTTTCTGAAGTGTAGTCATTTGTTTGCTTTATGTCGGAACGTGTTCTCGAAAATGGAGAAAAACGAAGCGCGAGCCGTTATTAATACCTCTGTTTAAAAAAGTTAATGACGCAAGATTCATTGCGATTTGGAGGCAACATTAGGAGAGTCTGCTCCGCCGTATTCTACTGTTGCAAGCTGGGCTTCTCAATTTTGAGTAGGGAGAACGAGCACAGAAGACGAACATCGTTGCGGCCGTCCATCGACGTCAGTCACCCAAGAAAATGTTGCGAAAGTCGAGAAAATTGTATTGAGCGATCGAAGTTATCATCCGATACTTAATTCAAGAAACGGGCATTTCATATGGAAGTATTCAATCCATATTGAAACAATCTTTGAATATGAAAAAAGTCTACGCAAGGTGAGTGCCGAGAATGTTAACCGACAGTCAGAAACAAAATCGACTTGACATCTCGAAGATATTGTTGGACAAGTTTCAAGAAGATTTTGAAAACTTTTTGTCTCGTTTCGTAACAATGGACGAAACATGGGTCAATCATTTTGATCCCGAGACAAAACAGCAATCTTCGCAATGGAAACGGCCATCATCACCGACCCCGAAGAAGTTTCGTGCCGTGGCATCGGCTGGCAAGGTTATGGCCTCAATATTTTGGGACTCAGAAGGGGTATTGTTGATTGATTACCTAGAGCGTGGAACCACTATTACAGACCAATATTATGCAGCTTTAGTTCCCAAGTTGTGAAATGCCATCAAAGAGAAAAGGAGAAGGAAACTTCGAAGGGGCGTGCTGTTTCATCGCGACACGCACCCGTTCACAGGTCGGCAGTTGCGATGGTTGCCATTCAGCAAGCTGGCTTCGAATTGGTTGACCACCCTCCTTATTCACCAGCTCTGGCGCCTAGCGATTTTTACCTGTTCCCCAAATTGAAAGAATACTTAAGGGGAAACAGGTACGAAGACGATAACGAGGTGATGGATGCCGTGGAGAGATTTTTGCAGGACCAAGACAGAACTTTTTTTTTGAAAGGGATTGTAGCCTTGGAAAAGCGAACTTCTATAAAATTTGCATTTTATTGTAATTTTCCTTTTATATTCTCCACATAACAAAATCATTTTAATGCATCACAATACAGTCACAAATATTGCATTCCTTTTCAAACCACAAACGAATTTGAACATGCAACTTCCTATAAAACTTTCGTTGGAAAACATAGTACCGCAACTTCGAAGGTCATCGGGATTCCCTGAAAAGTAAAAAGTGGATCGATGGTAAGGCAGGGTAGGTCGCGGCGATCGTGCACTGAATAGAAATGAGGGGTTCGACAAATATCAGTCTGTCTCAGATTCCCGTTAAAGGTGTCTCTGGACTTAAAATTATTATGTAGTACGTTATTTTTCGCTGATTAACCACTTAGTACATACGTGTTTTAGGGGATAATGTAAAATATATTGCATTATACTGCACGCTGCTACGTCTTTCTGTATTTGGTTGAATGAGGCGACACTTGACGGACGTCCATTGTTATTATTATAGAATGGATATTTTTGGAGGAGAGCCCACCATTTACCCACGGATTGTCAATTGATAATAGCAAAGTAGCATGCACGATAATAACAAAAAAACTCACCAACGAGACACAACTATGCGATACGGAAGGACTCTCAGAACCACAACGTTGCAATATTCCACAAAAAATTTTGCGTATCGCATAATTGTATCGCATTGGTGAGCGCATAATTGTATCGCATTGGTGAGATTTTCTGTCATGCACGACGCATGCTACTTTGCTATTATCACATTCTCCTCTATCTATGAGAGTGCGGATTTGCAATTTTAGGTTATTTTGTGTGTATGCGTGCCGACGGCTTTACGCGGGGTGTTCCGCTCGATGGCGCTGTACGGCGCACCCGTGTGGGCGGAGTCCCTGGACGCACAGAACAGGGCTCTTCTGTGGAGGCCACAGAGAGTCGTCGCGTCCTGGGTCATACGTGGATACCGCACGGTGTCGACAAAGGCGGCCTGCACGTTGGCCGGAACCCCTCCGTGGGACTTGGAGGCGGAGGTGCTCGCCGAGGTCTATGGCGGGCGTCGCAAGAGCGGGAGGGTGGTGCACGTCCCCCACCAAGCGTGGTGGCCAGATGGCAAGGCGACGTTCGCCGAGCTGCCATGGCCAGCTGGAGGGCGCGGCTGGAGGCGCCCCGGGCCGGTCTTCGGACCGTAGGGGCGCTCCAGCCGGTGCTGGAAGAGTGGGTGGGGCGATGGTGCTGGAAGAGTGGGTGTGGCGACGGCACAGCGTCCTTACCTTCCGACTGGTGCAGGTGCTGTCAGGGCACGGCTGCTTCGGCAGATATCTGCACATAGTCGCAAGGAGGGAAACGACTCCGGGCTGTCACCATTGCGGCTGCGACGTGAACTCGTCGCGGCAATAGGGGGGGACCTCTCGCTGCCGAGCGTCATCAGAGCGATGCTTGGAGGAAGCGGCGGAGAGGGCCAGGGAGGCTAATCCTTCCGCAGAACCAAACCGCCGCCAGCTATTAGGGCGGCACAGGCGCGAGTATTTGCGCCTAATGCCGCCCTAGCTGGGGCTGCGGGTGGAAGGACCGGGGAACGTCCGCCATCCGCAAAACCTCCCGTGAAGGTGCGACGCTCCGTGTGCGGATGCGTCGCTAAGTTGAGGGTACCCGAAAAGGTAAGCCGCCGGCGGACCACTGAAGGAATGTAATATAGTCCCGGTGGCCCGCTAATAAAGGCGGAGAGATGGCACACGGCGGGTTTCTTTAGTGGGTGAGGGCCCCACACTTCCCTGTTCGTTGCCCCGAACGACGGGGTGTGCGGTTAAGAACATTTTTTTATTTTGTGTGTATCCAAACATAACAGGGATTGAAAATCTGTGGGTGAGTGGTGGGCTATCCTCCTAAAATATCCATTCTATAATAAGAACCTTTACTTGTCAAAGGATTTTATTTTAGATATTTTTATATATATTTTTAGCATTTGACATGCTTAGCACTATACATTAAACACAAAGTGAAAAATGTGAAATCGAAAAAATCGTTTAATGTATAGTGCTAAGCATGTCAAATGCTAAAAATATATATAAAAATATCTAAAATATTTAAAGGGTTTGCGTCATTATTAGGTAAAATCTTAATTGTAAAATTAAGTTTACCTGGTCGGTATAATGTATGAAAATATTTCCGACAGATGGCGCAGGCGTCACCCAAAGACGTTAAGTATGATGTGTTATCGAAATTAGCAGTCAGGAGCAATTGTCAGGATGACTGAATTGGTAAAGCATCTGGACGGTATCCAGAAGATGCAGGTTCGAATCCTGCTCCTGACTGTTATTTTCGATTTCACATTTTTCACTTTGTGTTTAATGTATAGTGCTAAGCATGTCAAATGCTAAAAATATATATAAAAAATATCTAAAATATTTAAAGGGTTTGCGTCATTATTAGGTAAAATCTTAATTGTAAAATTAAGTTTACCTGGTCGGTATAATGTATGAAAATACTTCCGACAGATGGCGCAGGCGTCACCCAAAGACGTTAAGTATGATGTGTTATCGAAATTAGCAGTCAGGAGCAATTGTCAGGATGGCTGAATTGGTAAAGCATCTGGACGGTATCCAGAAGATGCAGGTTCGAATCCTGCTCCTGACTGTTATTTTCGATTTCACATTTTTCACTTTGTGTTTAAAGGATTTTATGTCAATAGATTAAACCCCTGTATTCGTCGTTTTATATAGCCAAGTCACATCACTGTTGCTATTCCAGCAACGCAGTAGTACATCTTCGCGGCAGTTAGTAGTACGACTTAGTTTTGTATTCCTTGAGCAGCAATGACCTTATCTCCACATATACTGTCGTTTTATTTTACCGTTAGTAATAAAAAAATGTTTATGAACTTCTAAACCAATTCTTATTCAAACTCGTAAAATATGATAAAATAAAATTGCTTTTTGTTTATGTAAAACTGAAATCAGTTTAAATTTAAATTACATTGTATGTAAATGCATCTCACCCTACCGTTGCAGGGGTGTTTATTATGCCTACCCTCTGTTTAACAGCAAGGTGATGGTTTACTACAACTTGGAAACAACAATACCTACTCCATAATATTTATGGCGATCAAAATATTTTCTTATACTTCCGAAAGTTAAGCCCGAGTTCCGAATGAAACACCTTTTTTTTCTAGAAATAAACTTGAAGCATTTTGTTTCATTTGTAATAGAGGTTACACACGGTGTCACGACATATTAAAAACGTTCCGTTCAACTCTCAGAGCTAATTGCGAACTGTCCCTGCAAACACTGAATTGAAAGAACATACTGCACAAATTTCACCTTCCGCATCCTAAACCTCAAATCAGAACTAAAACGTCCTAGTTCCGATGCCATAAGACTTATATTGCAAAGACAGTTTTAAAAAGTAATGGTGATGATGCAGCGTTGTCATGCATACATAAAAATGTAGTTCAGCTACCACAGAAAATATTGACTAGCACTTTATTACAAGGGAGTAAGGCTACTTTTGATAGAGCTGTTTGTTGGATAAGCGCAGTATACGTTGTCACGTGAGATGTGACAAAGATGAGGGGTTGCGTTCCGTTTAATTTTCATTGACAACTGGCGCTACGTTGAGTGTGTAGGTTATTTTGACTTCAATAAACTCAAGCCTGTATAAAAAATATTTATTTGTAATTTACATATTTTTCTCTCTCTATTATTCTTACTATTCACCTCCTCTCTCTATCATGCTTCCTTTCCACCCCATATCGCTTTCTCTGGAATTTACTACACGCGAGTAGTGCCTTGGGTGTTGCTTTCTTATAATTATATTTGTTGTCTGCTTTCCATGTCGCAATAGATTAAAAAACTGTACCGAACGGTAAACGTACCATACGAACAGAAAAAATAGTTATTATTTATTATTTTGTGTTATAATAATAAAAACTCCCACAAACTGCAAAATTTATTCGGCCGATCCTCTTCCTAACTATTATGAAGCTGTAAAAGAGCTGAGCCTGGACATTTAAGATATTTGAAAAAACTGTATTAGGCTATATAGGCGTGTCTAAACACAAAACAAAATTTTTTAGATTTTTTGTCTGCTTGTTTGTTCGTGCATCACGCAATTACTACTATAAGGATTTTGATGGAACTATCATCGCCGGTTATAATCATGGAGTATATCCAAGCTTTTTAATGGTAATACTAAGTCGTTGTTATATTATATTAGCCTTTGCCAAAACAGTTGCATCAAAATCCGTTCTGTAGTGTTTGCGTAATGCGCGAACGAACAAACAGACAGAAAAACCAAATAAAAAAAAACCCAATAAAAAAAAAATGTGTTTAGATACGCCTGCATTTTTTTTATTGCATTTAGTTGCAGACTAGCCACAGCCCATCTGATGGTAAATGGTAACCGTCGCTCATGGAATTAACTATACCGAGAGTACTGTCAAGCCGCTACTCACCATTTCATTTCACAGTTATGAAATGAACGGCTATCTCCTGCTACAACCAAAATATATAGGTAGCTTATTTCATTATTTTTTCCCTAACATCTTAAATGTACAGACATAGCTCTGTTACAGCTTTATAATAGTATAGATGCACTTGTATACTCATAAAGAGCTTGACATAAATTATGTGACCTAGGCGGGTGTAATAGGCCATCCAGAAAGCGTCTATAATGGTCCAATAAGAATCAAATTAATAGTATATTATATGGAGCATCAGTCAGCTTGCACACATTTATGAGTACAATACAAATTTTAATAAAAAAAAAAACAATTTAATATGCTGCAAAATAGCAAAAAAATGCAGCCCTTGCACCCTGTTTTCCTTCACATACAATAAACAGCAGAGCTAATAAAAGTGCTGCAGATGTTCATGTGTCTGCTCACCCCACTTCACCCCTCAATGTTTCTATTTGTTGCACCGTCCATGGAATGAGTGAACGAATGTTGCCACTATCCCGGCAGATTACCACAAGTTTTTAAATTTAAAGCATTTCTCTGTAGTAGATGACAGAAGAAAGTAATTGGAAGATTAAGAACATATTTTTGTACTAAAAATTAACTGAAAATTTATCTGATAACTCGTAGGCCCGTGGACTACAAGATTTTTTATAATTTGAGGTACAATTTGATGCTCTAACAATAACGCAAAACACATGGGTTTTTTGTTAAGTAATATTTTGTACAGTTTCAAAGGAAACCAGAACAAATAATATATTCCTTTATGACTTGATAGATAAGTCAAAAGAAATGGCCAGGGTTCAAATAAGTACTCATTAAATAACATTCTCCATTAGCAATTAATATTTTTATCGCTCATACTCCATTAGCAATTAATATTTTTACTGCTAGGACTTATAAGGCATAGAAATCAAATCTCAAAACAATAATTTGTAGATCGAAATAATTCGAACAGGAGGTCAGTGTAATGAACAGTTTAGTTGATTTTAGAAATTTGAGAGCATTACAGAAATGGCGTCGTTAAAACTAAACAAATGTGAGAACATTTTTTCTTGCTCCGATAATAAGACAAAAAGGGTGAGTACACATGCATATTAGTTGGTGGGAGGGGCTGAAGATGGCTTAAAATAGAGATACATCGTCCCTCATCACGAAAATAGTCAAGCTTGGGCTGAACATGTTTCTAATTATTAATAAGTAATGAGGAACATAACAGTAAAAATGTAAATTCTGGCGCTTAATGAATTGGATATAATGTCCTATTTTTTTTTTTATTGCATGTAGGGGCAGACGAGCCACGGTCCATCTGATGGTAAATGGTAACCGTCACCCATGGACTCGACTATACCGAGAGTATTGTCAAGCCGCTGCTCACCTACTCATTTCACAGATGAAATGAAATATAAACGGCTATCTCCTGCTACATCTAAAACGCAACGATGTGCTTCATGGCTGGTCACACGGGAGATGGTGGTACCAACCCGCTCGGGCCGGATACCAAGTGAGTACTCCCACTTGGTACCCAGCCCTACCACCAGTCATGCAATGGATGATAATTGCTTACTTCCCTTAGTCGCCTCATACGACACCCGTGGGAAAGAATGGGGTGGTGACACTTGAATTTTTAATCTGTCACCACACGGACAGTCGAAATAAATTTGTAGTTTCAGAACGACGTAATATTTTTTTCAATTGTTGTTATAGATATATACGAGTATATCATAGACAATTTAGAGTTATTAATTAAACAAATAACATTTTATTCCTTTCGCGGCAACGAACAGGGTAGTGTGGTGCCCTCAACCAATAAATAAACCGGCCGTGTACCGTCTCTCCGCCTGTATTGGCGGACCACTGGAACTGTGTTACATTACTTCAGTGGTAAAAATAGCATATAGCCTACTATATTGTATTGATGCATGTATTCCAATAGATGGCATTGGTCAAAAAAAAACAGTTTTAAGGTCAACCTAATTACAATCATGTCATTTAGTAATAAAGTTACAAATCTTTAAAATATTATCTTACATTTACGTTCATACGTCACAAAAAACGAGCAAAGCAATAATTTACTACTGCCACTTAAAAGTGAAAAGACAAAAACATTTACTGTGAAATCAAGCTTAATAAGCAACAAATAAAGTAAAGATCAGCCTTTGACGTTTATCATCTAATGCCCAGTTCCTATATTCAACGAATCGTCATTGTTAACAGCTACCCATCCGTTAGTTGCAAAATGTCAGTCAATTCACGTACGACTCGTATTTTATAGGAACAGATTATACTTACGCCTGGTAGAATATTCTACCAATCGTAAGTAAAACGATCCGTTTTATTATTATAGGAAGCGGGCATAAGTCCACCCGTGATCATGAATGCTGTAAAGTATTCGAAACGTCGGGATAGTAGTAAAATCAAGTAAACGCAATAGATTCCGTAAACATAGTTTTATTTCAAAACTAAACTAATTTTGAACTAAACAAAATAAGAGCTAACTTCTCAAGTGCGCTATTATTTACTAAGACGCATTTTTTTGGGCCGACGCAATATAAATATCGCGAGCACGATCGCGTTATTGATCGAAGTTAAAAAGCATGCTTTTTGTATATTTTAATTTGTTACTTGTGTATTTTTGTTGACGATTTTATTAAATACTAGCCTTTGCCAGCGGCTTCGCCGTAGCCAAAAGCTACTCTTTCGGTTATATCTCAGGTTCCCGATATAGTAGCCGGATAAAATATCTACCAGTTTTTAAGTTAAATCAAGGCCATTCAAATAAAAAAGTTACATCAAAATACATCTAGTAGTTCTTTTAAATAAATAAAAAAAAATATCTTGTTTTTCGGTTATATCTCAGGTTCCCGGTATAGTAGCGGGATAAAATGTATACCAGTTTTTAAGTCTAATCAAGGCCTTTCAAATAAAGTTGCATCAAAATCCGTTCAGTAGTTTTGTGTGATGCGCGAACACACTAACAGATAAACAGACAAACAGACAAAAATTCTAAAACAAAATGTTTTGTGTTTAGACATGCCTATATAGCCTATTACAGTCATTTTTTCTCAAATATCTTAAATGTACAAACACAGCTCTATTACAGCTTTATAATAGTATAGATAAGCACTTAAATAAATAGACAATCGGACAGATCTATTTGATTTGTGATCTATGGAACTTGAAGTATATTAAAACAGTAATCTGAAACTTTCTATTTTTAACCCTATAACAAACCGTAACAATAACGCTAAGCACAGCACATGAGAAGGAGTAATTCAAACTATTATCTGTACAGAGAAGAACACATGTTGGCCATTAATATCTTTTATAATCGTGTAAGAGGCGCACGTACTTGCGTGGCGTTTTATCTGTTGTTATAAATCGTATGGCATTATCTTAATGGTGATACTACCCTACCTCTTTAGTTTACCTGTGAATATAATGTGCTTAAGTGGCAGGATGGTTTTCATCATTTAAGTGTCCGAAATTGAGGCAGATTAATGCCTTAGAGTATATTTGCTTCTTACTATGGAAGTAAAACAGGCAAGGCAGGCTTTTGGTTATTCATTTATATAATCTTTGAAGTAAATACTTATTTACGCACGCTTAACTTGGGGAGTAAGCTGGTGAATGCGTGACGTGAGCGTTACGAAAATGTGATCGGGCGAGACGAACGGAATTTGAGAGAGAGATATAAGTTAGTGAAGATAGAAATAGAGAGAGTTACGTTTCGTATATTACTATAGGAGCAAGAGAGAGAGGTGCGAGCACACATTTTCTTTCTCTTTCTCATTATTAATAGAGATTAAAATTATTATTATAATATTATATTATATTTTTTGTTAAGTTTTACTTCAGTCGTGTGGTCTAAAGCACACTCGTTTTTTGTAATTTATTTTTTAGATGTTGGACGGAATATTCGCTACTAAATAAGATGAGTAGAAGTAATTTTAAGAAGTAATGTTTAATACAGAATAAATACGCGCAATTTCGTTAGTAGTAGTACCTTGTCCGAGCATGTATGGGTCGGCTCGATCGGGAAAGTACCAGCTTCTCACAGAAGACCAGTGTGATACAACAGCAGTATCGTTCCGTGTGGTGCCGGAGGCCCAAACTACCTCCCTATCTCTCTTTACCATCCTTTCTATCATCTCCTTATTATCCCCTCTATCCTTTCCTTAGTATCTTTCCAATACTCTTCTTATTATTTTTCCTCTCCATCTATCGCTTTCCTTGAAGATGACGCTAATGCCTTTGGTGTTGCTAGCGTCACCACTTACCATCAGGTGGGCCGCATGCTTGTTTGTCACCCATGTGGTATTAAACTAAAGAAATTGATTCGTTGTTCACAATCTTCTATGTATTTTGTTATTCTTATTATATACATATATATTAAGCACTAGACATACTCAGGCATTTCGAACACAAAGTGCGAAAATGTAACTTAGAAAATGATAGCCACGAGCAGGATTTGAACCTGCTTCTCTTGTTTTACACTACAGAATGTGTTATCGGAATCGATATTCCTGAACAGATGTCACGATAGCTCAGTTGGAAGATGTAAGTTCAAATCCTTCTCATGAAATATAAGCTTCTATGTAATTTTAAGCACATTACATTACGTCTGTTTAAAATCAATATCGTGTGAAACATACGAGTAATTGAATGTTAAAAAAAAACTAATAAAAAACATCTCCCCTCCATAGCTTTAATAATATAGCATTCCGACGTTCCAATTTGATGCTTGCGCGACATAATTAAGATGTCATTGCAACTCGATACTGGCACATAAAAAGCTATAGAGACACCCTCCCTACTTTCTTTAATTGTCTATTTTATTTGTTACGTGACACCTATTGGAGGAGAATAAGATCGACCCCACCCTTGTTTTTTCACATGAGCAGCAATGTTAAATGTACAAATTGACATTTCTTGGGAATAAATCTTCCCTTTCGGTAAAATTAAAAACCAAAAATAAAAAGCATCCAGATGTATATACGTATGCAAATTCATACATCGATTCTTGTACAGGTTAAGAGTCGTCTGTGGATTACCTACTGCTGCCATATGTTATAGTTGGTGCAGTCAAATGTGAGATGATATCATTTGGCAGCAATATATTAGTTCAAAAAGCAAGGTTATTTGACTCAAATTTGATTTAAACCATTTTTTCAAGATTTATGTATAGACTACCTGTATTATTAACGGTGCGTTATGGAAAATTTTCCAAGGAAGTCCGACCACCAGGCGAACCGAAGACTTATATTTATTTGTTGGATTCATTACATCAGTCCGATAAATGATTTTATTCACTTTCAATCTCATGGTAGATTTTTATTAAAAGTGGAAATTATTGGCAAAATCTTAAAATTTCACGTCACTGGCAGGTACAGGCGAGATTTTTACTACTGCCATTCAGAATACATGTGCAACGCCATCTCTCAAAATAATTTGTACTAAATATTGTGCGTCCATAATACGAATTTGCAACTTACAAAAACTTAGGAATGTTTTTTTTTTCTTTTAAGTTATTATTTCTGTCGGCAGTCCTCATGACTGCCTAAGTTATTTTTTTATTGGAATAGGTCCTGTCTAATCATGTCTATTTGCATATCTGGCTTTAGATTACTACGGTACTAGGTTTTGTCGAAACTTCTATATCATCAGGCTGGATCTTTTCAATTACTAGTCTTATTAGAAATAAAAAAAAACACTGAAAATATACTGAAGTAATTCAATCTCAAATCATTAGAGTATTAAATTCCCTTAGAGCGTACTTCTGTGGGGTGTCTGGTATCTTATTATTTTTAGTCGAGTGCTCACCAGCCGTCAAACGTTTCGAGTGACAGCTGCTTAAATATTTCAACAGAACGCATCGTATACGATTTATCGATTTCTACTTATGTTGATAGTGAGGTATCATTTACAACATTAGAGAAAGACGAATGCCTCTTTGGCCAAGTACTATGGTTTCACACTTGGGGTGGTTACTGCTTCGTTATGCCTACTATAATGCGTGAGTAATTATGTTAGTGAAAAATAATAATTAATCTGGCATATACTAATGAATTTCCTTAATTTTAGGTGACAAGTTTCACAACATAGAAGAAGTTGAGAGCGTAATATCGAGTGCAACAAGTTTGCTTTTAACCGACCGGGTTCTGGCTTCCAGCCTTGGGATGAGGAAAAAAATGTTAACAATACTGTGGAGCTATGGTCAGTAAATTGCAACAACCTTGCCCCTTATTACGTGGGTCCAACTTGAATAGGCAAAACGTGGATGATATTACCTAAAGAAGTCTACAGACCAAGTCTCCGCCCAGCCGACACAGCCCGGTTACCGGGACACAGCTTTGTTGTTTGTCGGCAGCTTCACATCTCGTAAGTACAAGTCGAAAAACATGATTCTAGAAAGTAATGCCACCTACCCCAGTCTGCCATGCTGTGACTTTGGTGTGTAGACTCTCTAATGTATAAGTGTAACCTTGTCTGTCCGTACTTTTAACCTTCAAGATCAATGAAAATCTGAAGGTCTTTCAGAAAATAAAAGGTGTACACAAAGTACGAAAATGTGAAAATGAAAGCCACAAGGAGACTTGAGACTGCTTATTCTCCTGGATTACCAGACATTCTGCCAATTGAGCTATTGTTACATTAGATCGGGGCTAAATTATAATTAGTGATGATGAATAATCAACCAAATATATGTATATATATACATAAATTTATGTAAACTGACACACATAACAGTAGACATGTTTAAACGCATTCTACTCAATATATAGACTATAAATATTTTCACCCTCTCTAGAGACGTAACTTTTTTATAGCTAAGATAAGGGCGGTTTCAGCTGGCCAATCATAAAGTTCGATATAGAATACATGTCTAATGATGTGTGTGATAGAGATTGCGTAAAATTGAAGCTACGAGATGATTTAAGGCCACCATCAAACTATAGCACCAATATTTCATAGTATAGCACAGCTACTATATGTAGGGTAGAGCCTTGCATATCCCAGCATGAATGCGGCTTTCCTTGGAGATGATGACGCGCGAGTGACGCGTCTGTTGTTGCTAGCGTCTATAGGCTACGGTAAACACTTAGGCCTAGGCCATCAGGTTGCTTGCCACCAGCTTAGTATAAAAAAAAACAATCGAAATGAATCGGCTATATAGTTTATAAAAACAAAACTAAAAATTCCCGCTATTTCAATTTACATAAATTTGGAGTACAAATTATTATTTGTGAATGAGGAAAAAGAGAACTTTAGTACGAGCGGGATTCGAACCTGCGTCCCTTCCGATCCGGGGAAGTGCTCTAATCTTAACTTCCCTTAAACACAAAGTGAAAAATGTGAAATCGAAAATAACAGTCAGGAGCAGGATTTGAACCTGCATCTTCTGGATACCGTCCAGATGCTTTACCAATTCAGCCATCCTGACAATTGCTCCTGACTGCTAATTTCGATAACACATCATACTTAACGTCTTTGGGTGACGCCTGCGCCATCTGTCGGAAGTATTTTCATACATTATACCGACCAGGTAAACTTTAAATATTTAGATATATACACGATTTAAGACCCGTATTTGTGTATGACGTGTACCAATCGCGAAAGTTTGAAAGTCTGAAGTTAAAAGTACTGAACTGACCTACGGGTTATTACTAAGAATAAACTAATATTAAACTAAGCCCAAAATTTAACATCACACTACCATCAAAACAAACCAGTTTAAAATAGATATATCTCATTGTTTTAAGTTCACGGTTAATCCACGCTACGTCCGTAACTTATTACAGTATGTTTTGAAAGCTAATACGTAGTGTTAATGATAGATTATTCTTTGAAGTGAGTGTTGATTGGATATTTTAGTTGAAGCATAACAAACTGCCAATCATTCATAAGAAAATGATTTAAAATTTTAACTTGGTAATTGAATTTAAATTGTTTGTATAGGTATATTTATATATCTATCTTCTATCTGTATATACTAATAAATGGAGAGCCGGAGAGAGTTCGGTTATTCAGCGAAAACTACTGAACCAATCGGAATAATACTTATACCATAAGATGCAGCGTGTTTTGGAGAAGGTTTTAGTATATGATGTGTTGGTAATTACTTATCCGGAACCTATATTTTTGATGTGAAACATCTAATACTAAAACCGGCTGTTAGCGTGGCGACGCTTATAACTAAATAAATGCTGAGGACGAAGTTGCAGTTACATAACTAGTTTATTATATTTTACTAGCTGACCCGGCAAACGTTGTTTTGCCATGTATATTATTTCTAGGAAACATTTTTTTAGTTCAATAAAAATAACTATCTACTATAAGTGTGCGGGGATTTACTTATAATCGAAAGCGTTGTAGACAATTATAGTATGCTTTATAAAGGATGTACTTTATTCCCAAATAATTTTTTATTGAATGTAAAAAAACATTTATTAAAATGTGTTCAAATAAATTAAATTATTAATAATTCCTTCTATCAGTGTATTGGTTATTTTTTTTTATTCTAAGTCATGACAAATTAAAATAAATATCTTGCCAAAAAATTAGTTTATAATTAACGAATAAAAAATAGGGGTGGATCGTAGAGGGACGAAAATTTAGGGTTGTATGTATTTTTTAATGATGTATCATAAAAAAAATAAAAAAATAAAAATTTAACTAATAATTCAAAAAAAAAATTTAGGGGTGGACGGTAGTCCACACGGGTACTTAACATTGAGAGGGATAAAAAATAGATGTTGTTCGATTCTCAGACCTACCTAATATGCACACAAAATTTCATGAGAATCGGTTAAGCCGTTTCGGAGCAGTTCAACCACAAACACCGCGACACGAGAATTTTATACTCGTATATTAGATATTTATAGTATCGTGATTTTATTCCTGAAATATGCCGCCTGCCGGTAAGCGGTTACCGCTAGTACCTAACATTGGAGACATCGCTCGCGCGTCGCCATCTCCAAGGAAAGGGACAGGGGATGCAGAGGAAGGAAATAAAGAGAAAACAAAATAGTAGGAGTACCAACCATTATTTCAAGCTGATCTTCTGGGAGAGAGTAGTACTACCCCTGCCAAGCCTATTCATGCTGGCAGAAGCAAGGCGCTACCACTGGATATACATGAGTAATCAGCGATTTCAGACTTTATATTGATGATTTTTGATCTATATTTTTTAGCATTTGACATATTGCGCCACTTTTTAAAGTACAAATTATTTGTGAATAAGGATAAGAGATTTTTTGTACTAGCGGGAATCGAACCTGCGTCTTAATCCGGGGAAGTGCTCTTAAGCCACTAAGCTATAGTACAAATCTTTCGATCATCCCAATCTTCTTATCACATTTGTCTTTACGACCAACGCCATCTATCGGAAAGCATTTACATGCATAATACAGATGATACAAATTTAACACAGTGGAAAATGTGAAATCGGAAATAACAGTCACGAGCAGAATTTAATGCATCTCCTGGATACCGTCCAGATGCTTTGTCAATTCAGCAATCGTGACAACTACTCTGGACTGCTAATTTCGATACCACATTCATACTTAATGTCTTGGGTGACGCCTGCGCCGTCTGTCGGAAGTATTTACATACATTATACCGACCAGGTAAACTTAATTTTATAATTAAGATTTTTACCTAATAAAAATTTATCTAACGCAATAACACTCTTTGCACAATCCAATGTTCAAAGCCGGAATCTCGTGTTTGAGGCATTTCAATAGTTACTTACTCATATAAAAAGAACATTCTGTATTACGGAATGTACCTACATCTCAGGGGACTTTATAAACATACAATTTAACTGGCATGAAGTACACCCAGACTAAGAATAATTCTTGCAAAAATAATTGTCCTGCGTGGGAAATTAACGCTCGGCGCGAGAGATTGCAACTTAAGTTGCTCCTCTGTAGTCTATGATGTAAATTGTTTTTTTTTTGTATATTTTATATTGTGTAAGCAATCAATTCAATTCTTTAATGTAATCAAACTTCAAAATAACACTAACGGTCTTAACATTCAAGCACTCAATTACTTATAAATATTAAGTATATAAATCCGATTCGCCAATCCATTCGAGTTGTATTCGATACGAGAAGCCATGAATCGATATAAGATTACCGATTATGAATATTAATGACGAGGCATGATACGTTAACGAGTGGCGTGCGTGCTTACAAATCTGTAACAAGAGATTTTTCATAAAGAAAATAATATATTATATTAAACACAAAGTGAAAACCGTGATCTGGACGATACCCAGGAGATGCAGGTTCGAATCCTGCTCGTGACTGTTATTTTCGATTTCACATTTTTCACTTTGTGTTTAATGTATGTTGCTAAGCATGTCAAATGCTAAAAATATATATAAAAATATCTAAATATAATATATTATGTTTACTTGTTATTCAGCATTTAATAATTGAAACTGTTTCAGCATTTAACCAACAACATAGCATCACGCCTGTATTCCGCGAAGGGGTAGGCAGAGGTGTATTACATACCCACAACTCGCCAGCTATGTTTAAGTCCCACGTAATAGGGGGTGAGCGTATTGACGTCTACCGGGCACATTTCCAAACTCCGGGCTGTTACTGAGAATTTTTCTTTTTAGGAAAAAGCCCAATAACTTTGCCCTCATAATTAGCAGTCGCATACACTACCGCTACACCACCAAGGCAGTCACCGAGTAGTTCAGCATTTAATATTTGTATAGAATAAATTACTGAGAAAATAGAAAATGATAACTAGAGGGATATAATCCATCATACAATAAAACATCCAATAGATTGCAAAATTGTGTGACTGGTGGTAAGGCTGGGTACCTAGTGGGAGTACTCACTTGTTATTGGGCCCGAGCGGGTTGGTACCACCATTTCCTGTGTGACCAGCTATGAAGCATATCAGTTAATTCTTTCATTTCATATCTGTGAAATGAAATGGTGAGCAGCGGCTTGACAATATTCTCGGTATAGTTGAGTCTATGAGCGACGGTTACTATTTTCGATCAGGTGGGCCGTGGTTCGTCTGCCACCATAGGCAATAAAAAAAAAATGTAGTAAATAAGAGTAATTATAGAAATATATAAACTGTGTTAAATAATCCTTTATGATATTAACGCGAAAGTTACACATTATGAAATAAAACTACGTTTACGGAATCTAACGTGTGTACTTGATTTTCTACTATCTTTCGAATACTTTACATTAAATTACCTATTTATCTAAAAGAATAACTGATTTGACTGACTAACTGATAATCAAAGCACAGCCCAAACTTCTGGTGCTCGGACCATGATGTCTTTGCTAATGTGGCTGAGCACAAAGAAAAGATTTTACGCAAATCGTATCCAAAATGGATTTATCACGACGCGATCGAAGCCGCGAGTAATTCGCTAGTATAAAATAAAACAAAACACAGTTCCAAGATGAAACGCAGAATTTTACCGACATGTGAGAACATCAATCGATATCCGATTACCGATTATGAATACCGATGGTGTATGCTGTTTGCTATTACAATCACGTGCCTAAACTTGCTTAGTAATCAATACTATTTGAGGAAAATAAATATCTGTATGTATATAAATCATGAATGACGTAATAGATAGAGATTATAATATCGAGTTGAATTCCCTGAGTTAAAATCTAAGTGTTAAAACTTTGAAATCGTCCACTTGTCTAGTGCCATGCTTGTCCCAGCACGAATGGGCTGACTTGATCGAGGAAGTACCACTCACTCACAGAAGATCAGCGTAAAACAACGGTAAGTACTCCTGCTGTTGTTTTTCGTATGTTGAGTGAGGGCACCGGAGGCGCAAACCACCTTATTATCCTTCCTGTCCACCTCCTACCCCTTTCCTCCGGAGTTGGTGTTGGCGCGCGAGTGATGCGTCTGGTATTGCTAGCGTACACTACACAACTAGCAGTAGATATTTCAGTGCACGAGATACAAGTGCACTCTCTCTACCTTTTGCTTTCAAAGACCAAAGAGACTGCATTGACAAAAATCAATAACTATTTCAAGACCAACCCGGTATTCGAACCCGAGAACTTATGATCAGAAGTCGCATACACCACCGCTAGACTACCAAGGCAGTTTGAACGCACTTTAAATACGTCACGCGACATTTTGAACGCACCCTAATATCCGTACATCTCCGATATTTTTTATGCCTGCATCCAAAACGCAATATTCATGACAAAACACGGGTCAAATGTATCGTAACATGATATGGTATAATAGATCAATAGAAGAGCATCACGCTCATACAAATAGAGGTGGAGCAGAATAGTGAGCCTACCGCAGTACGTGCTCCGACTCTACAATAGTTTTAACAGGGAGATTTTGAAATTTATAACTTCGCTTTGGAATTTATAGAAGGGAAGGGTGGTTTTGTTATAGAAATATAGCTTTTATTTCTATAATATAGGTACTTTGATATAGCCTCATGAACGCATTCTTCGGACGTATGCAGAGAATTTCCCAAAAGACTTTCAAGGTTGATCCGCGAGAACAAAATTAGCAAAAAAGGAGGATCACGCCGTTTTAAGGAAACCAAAATCTTTCCTACGGCCTTTTGAGAATGCTTCTGTGAGAAGAGTCCAATGAAAAACATATTCAAACCTTTCTGGCTAGTTTGGTTCAATACTTCTACGAAAAGAGTCTAATGAAAATCATATTTAAATCCTTCTGGCTATAGAACTTCAAACTTTCATGGTCACTTATAATTCTAAAAGTTTTTATGGAATTTATACCATGTAAATTTTTACTTACGAGTTTCCGATATTTCGGCACTGTTGCAAGCGCCATGATCACGGAGCAACTGAAGTCCTTGCGGGTGGGAATAGTTTTTATTATTCTGCGGTTAGAAATATCTGTTTACCCGCTTTCTCACTCGTTTATGACACGCAACACTATCTATGGAACCACTACCACTGGTCTCACTCACGTATCGAGCTCGATCACGACACACAACATTTACGGTGTCGACCCTGGGGGGTTAGGCAGAATCTCATATCTCACATGTCGATCGTATCGTGATCACTGTGATTGGTTGAGCAACCGACGCGTGATGTCGCAATAATTCCTCGGCCAATCACGGTGATCTCTCAACCAATCACAGTGATCACAATACGATCGACATGTGAGATATGAGATTCTGCCTAATCCCCCTGGTTTCTGAGGTGTTTTTCTTCTTCTTTGTACATAGACGAATCACGGGACGCCAGGTGCTAGATAATTGAAAACCATCTTCACGGTTGAAATTTTTGTATTTCATGATTTCAATGGCTTCTCTCACCAATCTGGGTATATAGTGGCGTTCTGCCAAAGTATCTGAGGATTGTGTAAATTCTCGATGTAGTAATTCGTTCCTGCCTCCAAAAGGTGTTGTGCTATCGTCGATTTTCCTGGGTCATTGTTTTTATAAGCCCTAATGTGTTCTTTCATTCGACATGCTACAAGTACGCTTGGTTTGGCCAATGTATGAACTTCCGCAGCTACAGTCCACTTTGTACACGCCTGGTTTTTCTAATGGGAAATAATCTTTCGGTGTGCGCAATAGCTGGGATATCTTTTTGAAAGGAGTGAAGATAGTTTTTACTGAATACTTATTTAAAATATTTGCGACCTTATCTGTCACTCTTTTAACACATGGTAAATATTATTTACAGGCAGGAACGAATCACTACATCGAGAATTTACACAATCCTTCTGGCTAGTTTGCTTCAATGCTTCTATGAGAAGAGTCTAATGAAAAACATATTAAAATCGTTCTGGCTAGTTTGGTTCAATGCTTCTATGAGAAGAGTCTAATGAAAAACATATTCAAGCCCTTCTGTCTAGTTCAGTTCAATGCTTCTACGAGAAGAGTCTAATGAAAAACATATTCAAACCCTTCTGTCTAGTTTGGTTCATTGCTTCTACGAGAAGAGTCTAATGAAAAACATATACAAACCCTTCTGGCTAGTTTGGTTCAATGCTTCTACGAGAAGAGTCTAATGAAAAATATATTGAAACCCTGCTCGGCTCGTTTCTAATTAAGTTTGGAAGATGTTCGTAAAACGTATGTGGCATATAAAAAGAAAGAACAAAATAAATTTAAAATTTAAAAAAATAATAGGCAATCATCGCGGCTGAACACTTAAGTAAAACTTAAAATAAAAGTATTCTAAAGTCATAATAGTATTTATGTATCTAAGGGCGGATTCGACCAATCTTGAATATATACAAGAATAACTATACCGAGAATAATCTATCCCACGATTTTATTCTCTAGATAATCAACAGTCGTTTTTCCACGCAATCTGATGTAGGTATAGGCTCTTGGAATAGCTATTCGCGAATAGCTAAGTCAATGGCAAAAAGAAGTTGTTCTACAAACGAAACGGTGTATAGTTTAACTCATCTCAACTCTTATTTGTCGTATTATAGCGTGGAAAAGTAGCTGTCACTGTATAGTTTAAAAATTTCAACTTAAAATGACAGCACAATATCCAGCAGTGGACTTCGAAAGGCTGATGGATGGATGGATGGAAACGTAAAATTGATTTATTCTCGAGTAAGTAGCGATTTATTCTAGGAATAAAATTTATTCTTGTTTGGTCGAATCCACCCTAAATAGATCTCATAATGATTATGTAATTGTGGATATGTCATTTTTGTAACTTATTAAACTTATAAGACTGACAGTATTAAGTACGATTTTTTTCTATAGATGGCGTTGTACATGCACCAATTCAAAATAGCAGTGATAAGATCATTGCGTGCACAGCATATCGGTGACGCGAAATCATAAAATTGTATGCATATATAATTCCCCATAGATTAGATTCCCTTAAAAAAAAAACGTAGGTACATAATTACGTAACACTAGTCGTCTGTCACGTTTTCTTACCCCAAGAAACTACAACTGTAAGTTTATTCAACATAACATTACGTAAAACGCATAAACAAACGGAAATTCAAACAGTATCAGTGTTTTTTAGACCGCAATAATCCTCTTAGTACCCTACTCGGGAATCGTATTTGTACCCTCTGAGGTCTTTATATATCACATGTTGCTTCTCACGGTATTTGATTGACATTGGATATACTTTTGGCATGGTTCAGTAGTTATAAGTATTATTGTGTATGTAGGTGGAAAATTGTTATTCTTAAAAAAAAAAGTATTATTCGAAAGTTTTACAAAAATGTTCTGTTACAGTATTAATACAAAAAAGTTAAATGACTTTTATTATTATTGTCTAACAGACAAGGAAACAGCCCAGTCAACTTATCTTAATATTTGGTAAAAACTTCCGTCTATTTAAACCACCTCATAAAAAAGTATGACAGCCAAAACAATAAGCTACGTCATTATTTTTTATTTCAACAACGAAATTTGCGAAATAAGCACTGCGCAAGGAGCCTTTTAGTCAACAAAAGGCCTTCATAACCAATAAATAGATGGACGGTACGGCCCAAAAATCCAATTTCAATTTGAACCCCGTACAAATTGGGTCAAATCCATAACGGACTCTGGGACGTAAATCCTGAAGTCCGTATTTCACAAAGTTACGGTCGATCGGCCAATCGGACGAACGCTTATCGCCATCGAGTGACACTGGCCGATTACCGTACCGTATCGAGCCGTAAATTCGAAAATGGAACTCAACTTCGTTAATTACTGAAGTGAGTCGATAGGCATCGCATTGCCGAATCCTCCCGATTCTAATTTACAATATTGAATTATTCAAATTTGGAAGTATTCTTTGTTTTTTTTTGTTTGTTGTTTTTTTAATGTTTTTTTTTAAAGTAAACAGTGGAATTGCAATAAAAATTGACAAGAAAATACTTTTCATATCTTATTCCAATAAGACAATCTTTCAGTTCCTAATTATCCACAATATTTGATAAAATAAAATACCAAAACATAAACACAAACGGCGGGCGGAGTGGTTTAGATACCAGCCTCCCGCTCGAGTGTTATGGGTGCGATTCCCACACAGGTAAACACTGTGGGATCCACAAATGATTGTTCTGAGTCTAGATGTACTTTGTGTCCGTGAAATGGAAAATTTGTAAAATCCCTTGCAATACAATGTGTAAATAACATCACATATAGTTACTCGTAATCGCACATTTTTTTGTAATTGTTATAGGTTGTTAATAACAACTTAAATTAAATACCAAACTAAACCTTCGTTTCCAACGTTTAATAATTAAATTTCGATAAAATAATTGAGCCATTAATCTAAGTTCCGTTATTACACAGCCAGATACCGACAATATCATCGGTTGTAGTTCTCGATTTAAACGGCTCATTAAATTAAACAGGGCCGTAATATCGATGTGGATATGGTGTCGATTTGGCGTCAAATCGTTTTCATCGATATATATATATATATATATAATTCTCGTGTCACAGTGTTTGTCGCCATTCTCCTCCGAAACGGCTTGATCGATTCTTATGAAATTTTGTGTGTATATTCAGTAGGTCTGAGAACAGGATATAAACTATTTTTCATACATACCACATATTCATTCATATTCTTTCACTCGTATACCAAATCGTCACACACTTACAATAAGTTAGTTTTTTTTACGCTAGAAATTCCCTAAAAATACTCTAGAAATAATTGACATGGTAAAACAACGTTTGCCGGGTCAGCTAGTATACATATATATATATATATATATATATAAGTAGACATGAAAATTACCGCATTAATCACTTTTTACATCTATTGGACGGGTTTTTTTTTTTAATCTACACAGTTGTTGCCAACTTATTAATATAATACCTGCCTGCTACCTGCCTGCTCGTAAGCGGTTACCATCTAATAATACACTAGCAAAACAAAGCATGTTTATTATATTTATCTATTTAAAATTGTTTATATTTTGTTGACAATATTAATAAAATTAATAAATAAACATTAATGTCTCTTTGGATCATAATCCATACCAAAATTATAAAGGTTTTTCGTTAATTCGATTTGGAACTAAATGCTAATTCGAGACGAGACTATGACGAGACTTTACAATAATATTTAGTCAGTAAGCTGTATGTGTGGGCATCGTCACAAAATCGGAAAGAAGTGGTACAGCTTTTCTTAAAATGATCACTCTTTAAATGAGCAATGCATGTCAACACATACTGTTTTAGTAACAATTGCTCAATATTACAATGTTTTCAGGTTTAAAATGAGCATGTGATTTGTAATCTTAGTATAATTAAGTCAAGGTCAGCGCTCTTTAGCTCTCTTTATCGGGATTTTACCCCGTAAAACAGTAATTGTATTGCTCCAAGAGTCCATTTTCCGAAGCTTAGTGATTAAATAAAATGTTACGGCAGGCCCAATGGCGGCAATTATCTGCTTTTTGATTCCAAGGTCGCAGTTAAATAATGATAACATTAGTCGTCCAAAACAGCTTACCTTATTATGGTCTTGGTAATGTTACGATAATACCCACGATAATCACTATTATTTATTGGTATTCCGATTTATTGCACTATTTATAATAAGCAATGGACCTTTAACCCTCGTACGTAAACGGAGAGGTGTTCTGAGTTCAACGAGTTATAAATCGGTGTATCTGTAGATATCTATATGTCTGTGGTATTATCTATATATACTATTATAAAGCTGTAACAGAGCTATTTCTGTACATTTAAGATATTTGAGAAAAAATTACAGTATTAGGCTATATAGGCGTGTCTAAACACAAACCAATTTATTTTAGATTGTTTGTCTGTTTGTTGGTTCGCGCATCACGCAAAAACTACTGAACGAATTTTGATGCAACTTTTTTTTTGATATCTCTTGATGAAACTTAAAAACTGGTATACATTATATCCCGCTACTATATCGGGAACCTGAGATATAACCTAAAAGCTAGCTTTTGGCTGCAGCGGAACCGCGGGCAAATACTAATGCCTGTGGTATTATAATTTATAAATAGCTGAATGGATTTTGATTAGTTATTTTTGTTGGAAAGGTAATTTGACTGAGTGTTCAAAGCTAAGATTAAAATGTTAAGCAGCTTGGAGACCATCAAGTTTTTGCATCAACTTATAGTAGTGGGTATCGTGTTTGGGCTCATAGAAATGGTCTCAATGAGCACTAATACGACAAACGTATGTGTGGTGACCAAGGTGACCAAGAACAAGGATGATGGAGTAAAGAGAGGCACGGTTCATCATTATCACTGAAGTAATGTAACTCAGTTCGAGTAGTCCACCAGTACAATCGTAGAGACGGCACACGGCAGGTTTATTTAGTGGGTGAGGGACCCACACTACCCTGTTCGTTAACCCAAACGACGGGGTGTGCGGTTAGGAACAATTTTTCCCGCCTTATCAAAAAAAAAAGAGGCAAAGGCTTTGAGAGTTTTACCTTATACTTTTTGTCTATGTATGTTGGTCTGTTACATTTTTGCTATTCTTTGCATAAAATCCTGTAACTAAACTTTTTTGCTTAGTCCACTAGTCGCCTAGGTACGTACTTACTTACCTCATTAATTATGCGTAAAATTCTCAATAAGATTCAGCTTTTAGGGGGTGATTATTTCCTACTACTTACTGGATATCTAAGGTACGTAATGATTATAGCCTAATTATGGCACCCACGGTATGTGGTGTCCATTGTACATGGACTCAGCAAGGCTAGGAGCAAAGCCAAACCATTCATCGTAAAGATCAACAACCACACTCTAGCTAGAGAATTAGGTATGGGAGATCCTATCAGATCTGTATCTAAACAAATCTATATATGATCATTTTGATGAGTATTTTAGCACTTGACATGCTCAGCTACTTGAAATAATAAATTATTTGTGAATATGGAAAAAGAGAATTCCGCGCGCACTAAACTTCTCTTTTTCTACATTCACAAATAATTTGTTCTTTAAAATCGATATGATGTTTGAACAAAGAAGACTGTACTTACTCTTTCGGTGTCTGACTCAAATTAAAACTGATCTGAATCAAATTAGAACTTTCATTTGGTACTTACCAGTTATTACGTAAAGTACCAATTGCAAATGAACATAAATATTCAAATATACAGTAGTGTTTGTTAATGGTAATATTTTAATTGGTGGTGCGCGTTAATGCATTGGTCCGCGTGTCCGCAATCTCGTTAGTGGTTGTTTAATTTTATATTTTTAATTTTTACGTGTAGACATTGCCGTTTTATCCCATGTTGATAAAATTATCAGCTCAGTTAGTTGATCAGTAGGAATGGATTTTATCTCGCAACATTTCTATAATTTGGTATAACTTATTAATACTAATCTATGTATACGAATTTAAATCTAGTGCGACCAAGAGCTAAAATTAAATAATGTTCTACTCGAGCTTCTAGTGGGAAGGATGATCCTCCCTTATAAAGGCAGAATTACAAAAGAAGTCCCTAAATAAACATTTTTTAACCCAATAACTTGTCTCAGTAAAATGACGTAACCCATTTTATGCCTAAATACGATGCGATTCGGTAAAATGTCTATTATAGTATCGATACCTATATTTAGATGAAACAAAAGTTTTATTTCTGGAACACAGTTGTTTAATGAAGGTTGGGATTCACGGAGACAAAGAAAGGTAAAATACTTGTTAATATTTTTGCGCGAAATCTAGGTACTTATAGGCGACAAAAAAGTATGTAAGTGATGGTGCTCGTTCACCTGCTCATTTTAATGCTAAGGTGTGATATATTGTATCAAGTGGTCGTCGTAATAGAACAAACTATTTGTTAAATGTTTTAAGCAATTGATATACTCGGCCATTAACTACAAAACAAAGTGCGAAAAGGTGATAAGGGGAAAAAGAAAAATATTTAGTGCTAAGCTATCGTAGCTACCTAATAGTCACTCTCAATCTCCACTACATATTTGTTTTTAGATATATTTTAAGACTCACGCCTTAGCGGTCGTCTCAGGGAACTGCCCCAGACAGGACGGGACGCAGTTTCGAATCCTGTTAGCAGTAAATCTCACTTATTGCACTTTCATCAAATGCTAAAAATAAAAACTAGAAAGTTACCTGGTAATCTCTCTCTGCGCAGCGTGGAGTTTAGCTGCGAGTCGCGCCGCGTCGGCTTCGGCAGCGCGCGCTTGCGCCTCCCACTCGCCGCGCGCACGTCGCTCGCGCTCCGCATCGCTGCGAGCCGCTCCCTCACGCTGTGGACAAACACCATAGCTTTAATAATAATGTTAGCAATCGGAAATAGTGCAGCACCTTTCAAATGGTAAAAGCTTTTTACAAAATAAATAGATGCCGTGGTTCCGGAGATTACGCTTCATATACAAAATTCGCACTCAATGATATTAACGTGTATAGTTATAGATTTGGAAACATTTTCGAAGGTGCAGGTGAAACGAGAGAGGCGACGCCGCGTCGCAACGCGACGGCGTATGCAACACGTTATTATAAGGCTGGTTTGTGCAACGAAGACTGCTTCGTTCTGCAAAACGGTTCTATCGTTGAAATTCAAACAGTTGTTTGTCACGACACCGCTCACCATTTCGTTTGCGAATATAAAATTAAACAAAATAACAGTCGATCTCCTACTACAACCAAAATACACGAACACAAAATAAACAAGGACACGGACGTGCTTGGCCGGTCACACGGGAGACGGTGGTACGTAAGTACCGGCTCTGGTCCATTAGCAAGTGAGTGTTTTCACTTGATACTCAGCCATACCACCAGTAATGCAATGGGTGATAATTGCTTACATTCCTTAGTTGCCTTGTACGACAATCGTGGGAAAAAATGGGGTAGTGACACTTGTCCGTGACCACATTATTTACTGTAACTATAAAAACTGAGCGCCACTTCCACGCGTTTGATAAATCATGTTATAACTTTAACCGATTAGAGAGAGGATCAGGAGTATAAAAAAACTATTTTAAAATACGTATCTTTTTTGTTTTTGAGACTATTGATGGTTACTAAATAGAAAAAACATTCCTGAAATAGTACAAAACTTTATATAATCCCAACTGAAACGTAATCTCAACGCTGGCAAAAGCCTTTTAACTTAGTCTTCAAAACTAGCTTCTATAAATCATATGCGATAGTAAAACTTTCACATTGAATATTATAAAATTCTTCCTTGCGGAAATTGAAATTGTTTCAAGACTTTTCTCAGCATTCGAAAGATAAATGAACATCTCTGGTATCAGTTCGACATTTAAAATTTTTACTATACCTAGCGTCTTTTTTTGCACATTTTTAAGTATAAACAATCCACACACAATCATGTTCGTTGGTTTTAAATTCTTGCATCATTTTTTAGCTTCGAATGTCTGAAGCACAATATTAAATCTTAAGTTTATCAAGAAGTATTAAAGAACTATAATGTATAAACAGGAAAATTAACCACTAACCGTAGTTCAGTTACCTGCAGTTAGTTTAGCGCAGATTTTATCTGTGAGGGATACAACTTAGGAGCTGAAGCGTTTTTATCCCAAGTAAGGGCAAATTAATTAACTATTGGATAGATATTCAAATAATTGCCAATATTTGTAAACGACACATAAAAGATAGCTACCACCATTGACCTACAAACAAATGGACCTCGTGTCCGCGCTCAAAGCGTTCGAACCAAAACAGAAACAAAACGCCAAAGAAAAACAATCGCGCGTCAGTCTTTGCAAACAAAACTCAATACTATTATAATGGAACAAGGTTTCAAATTAGAATGTTGAAGTTTGTATGTATTAATATAATGTACCTACGTTATAATACTTTCTGATATTTACGCAAATGTTACACATTTTGAAATAAAACTACGTTTACGGAATCCTATCTACGTTACCTACGTTTCTAGAGACACTTTTTTTGTGAATTTTGTACTAGACCTGAGGCCCGACGTCCATTTTTATTAGGTGGCAATGGCTACCAATATATATAATAAATTCTCTGCTATGCCTCAGGTGGACTTGTAGTAAACTTGAGACGTAATTGTCGTGTCAAAGTTATAAATAAATAAATAAAAGTTTGTTTTCAAAACGTAATAACTATCTGTTAAGAAACTATACAAAAGGGTAAGAATTTCTCAGGGCATAGATATAAATAAAATATCCCATCATCAAAATCTTTACTGAAGACATTGCATTCAAATTTAATGATATAATACCCAAAGATACAGTAAACGTTTCCCTCGTTCACATAAAACGTTCTTTTTTTTATTGTTAATGATGGCAGACAAGTGACGGCCCATCTGATGATAAGTGGTAACCTTCGCTCATGGACTCAAATACATCGAGAGTATTGTCAATCCGCTACTCCCCATTTCATTTCTCAGATATATGATTCCTAGACGAATTCTAACGTCATTTTACAAAAAATGAGACAGTAGACAAAAAAAAACATAATTAAAAACACCCACATTATTTGTATCATCGTCTTGGACCAACTCTCGAACTTTGCTACCAACTTAAACTTTGATGAAGTTTTAATTGAAAATTAGTCTTGGGCGTATCTTGTTGACTCCAGCTCATTTGGGCCGGCAGACCAGGCTAAGTTTTGTTTCAATACCCGCAAAAATCTGCACCTAAAGATAAGACCCCAAATTTACAAAGGAGGCAAAGTTTTGAGTTTTAATTCTGACTTTGGATATGGAAGCGTTCACCTTTGAGCGGTGCACTATTTAACTCTTTAAAATAAATGTAGATTTGTCAGTCTTCGATACTTATTAAAATTGAATAAGTCATATTGGAATTTGAAAATAATCGCGAACCCGCGACATCATCCTTGTGGATCTCAGAATATAAATACGTCATTACGGCACACTGGTGATCTTAGTGCAACAATTGCTCCATCCATCCATCCATCAGCCTTTCGAAGTCCACTGCTGTACATAGGCCTCCCCAAGAGAACGCCACAACATGTGTTTCGCTCATATGGGGGATAGTGCCGTAATCGCCACGCTTGGCAGGCGGGTTGGCGATCGCAGTGGATGTTGTTAATAGTCGAGGGAGTGCTGCTGCCCACACCCACGGTATTCCCTCAGTCGGCTCTTACGACTCCCATGGGTGGAGAGGGGTGGGGCGATTCTAAAGCCGGCCCCACACGGCCAGCAATTGCTATCCTACATGAACCATCCATTTTTTTCGTAATAAAAATATGCCTGTGTCCTTTTGCGGATTCTGCACTATATGTACCTATGCCAAATTGCATGATGATCGGTTTATTAGCTATGGAATGAAAGCATAACAAACAAACGCACTTTTGCATTAATAATATTAGTAAAGATAAGTAAGGATTTATCTCCTATAGTTTACTTACACTTCCTTTACAATTTTCTCCACGATATAATAATAATTTTACTTATTTGAATCTTACTACATATCATAACATAAAATAGAATTGGATAGTGATACAAATATGTACGATAGATTACAGAATCAATACTTTTGTACACACAGCTACAAAATTCGTTATGGAATATGTTTGCTTGAAATATATTAATAATTACGGCACTACTAAAGACGAATATCGAAAATAAAATGCGCATTTCCAACTGGAAGCTCAGCTCATCCGAAACGTAAATATATATATAGACAGGGATATAATCTGAAGCGGCGTTCCCTTTCCGATCTATTTCAGTACAACAAAAATTAGTGCTGTAACGTATGTAGTTGCATTAAACAGCACTTAAATGGAAGTAACATTTATTTGTTTTCATTCACAATTGAGTTTTAATGGAATAGTGATGTTTAAAACGAGAATTAAAAGATATACTTGCAGCAATAAACCATGTTACGAGTGACTTTGTGTCGCTTTTTGTGTAGTATTTAGTTATATTTAGACCCCTATTATAAACAAAATCTCTAATTAAAATAGTGCATCTAAACGTCTGTCACTTGTAAGCTAATTGTATTTCTTTTTAATACGTACAGCTTCTTATAAATCTATTGTTATTCGAATGAAAGTCCCTAGCTATGTTACTTCATGCCGTCCCAATGTATATACGAAGATAATATATTCCAGAAATTTTGATAAGTTTATTTTAATATTTATTTAGCCCTCAGATTAGATTAATAGGGGTTATAGAGTTCTTCATTCACTATAGAGCCAAAAACTCACTATATGTATACATACTGACTATAGAGTCAAAAATATATGTTTATTGCAAAGCTATGTGCAATTCTTTGTAATATACTTGCTGATTTGTCTTGTTTTGTGTTATGTTTATGGGCAATATTTCCTGATGTTTACAAAACAAACAAAAAGCATTTAGAATATTTAACCGTATCTATAATAATGGTAGTCTCTAAACTGACATATACACATTACAGGACAAGACAGTATCTGCTGACATTATATGCCCCTTAGCAGTCTGTCAAATGATATCGCTGCTGTGGAATTTACCATACAAGATATTGCCGTGGACTTCGGTAATATTGTTAATAATTATATTACTAAGGAAAACAAAAAGTAAAAAGCTTTCGAACTTTTTACTAGTCTAGATTGAATATTGTAATATAAAACGAAATGCAAATAAATAAATCAAAATTGACAGACAGACTAATTTATATGACAACACTAACAAATCCATTTGAGAGCACTCTTCGAATAAAAAACAGTTGAAATGAGATTAAAAATGATTCATCCATTAGCAAAGAAAACTACAAATCAGTGAAGGAACTCAGCCGTGAGGAGAACATAAGGGCCCTCAATTCGGAGACAAAATAAAAGTGAAGGAGGAAATAGTTGGTTTCGGTTATTTTCGGCTGTTTCCGTCGCAGCTCGACTCAACGGCCTATTTGGAGTGGACGTGTATTTTTATACAACGTTGTTATTGATGGAGAGATGGCTTTACGATTTAGAAAGCTGTGTGTAAATTAATTAAATGACGTATGTAAGAAATTACTAACTATTTATCAAGAACAAGTTGTCTATTTTCAAATCCGATAATATCAGAGTATTTATTGAAATAGTTTGCTGATTTCGTGGAATGTCTTGATCTTTCAGTAAGATCGCATAGCTTAACGTAGGTATATCTCGAGAGCGATTGCAGATCTCCGCAACTGTCGGTTTTGTTTTGAAACATTTATTTTAGTAATGAATGATAATCTTGTGTATAGTTTAAGAGAACTAACAATCAAATTCATTTGCTATTTATTAATTTTGTGCTTACGTTAGGGAATATCTAAAAGATTTTAAGATCGCATTGCATTTTCAAAGTTTTACAGCGAAAGCAGTTTATTTTAAAATAAGTATAAAACAACATTTTAAACAAAACTTCAGCTATATTTTGCTAATTAACAATATTATAGCTATTTAGATATTTTAATATATATTTTTAGCATTTTACATGCTTAGCACTATACATTAAACACAGTCACGAGCAGGATTTGAACCTGCATCTCCTGGATACCGTCCAAATGCTTTACCAATTCAGCCATCGTGACAATTGCTCCTGACTGCTATATTATAACTATATGCTATATGTAAATACTATTTTAGGATAGCATAGCCTACATTACTCTAGACATTTATATGTATACACATTAGTTGGGTTACACTGATATTTTATAGTATTTACTGTTTTTATAAAAACAAAACAAATTATGATTGAACTGTAATAAACTCAAATATCTAGTTGATGTTTACCCATCTTACTAACTCTCTATATTAAATCCCATCCTACTGGTAGTCCCATGAAAAAACACTTATTACGATCATACTATTCCAGACATACCCTCTGCTATTTCCCTCTTCTAACGTAGAATAGCACACCACATTCAATAACTTACTACGACTAGCACCTGTCAAAATGTCAGCTGTCACTTTGACAGCTGTCACTTGTGTGACACGCCCTTGAGCCAACCTTTGTGAGTGTTTAGGTAAGTGCGTGTAAATATTATTAAACTCGTTATGAGGTTTTGTTGGCAATTATTACATGGTTACTACACAATTTGATGAGTACGTCATGAGTCATCCTTACTAATACTATAAATGCTAAAGAGTTTGTTTGTTTGTTACAATCATCATCACATTTTGCACACATAGTCTTGAGTATAGAAAAGTTAACTGCCTCGGTGGTGTAGCGGTAGTGTATGCGACTGCTAATCATGAGGTCTCGGGTTCGATCCCCGGGTCGGGCAAAGTTATTGAGCTTTTTCCTAAAAAGAAAAATTCTCAGTAACAGTCCGGAGTTTGGAAATGTGCCCGGTAGACGTCAATAGGCTCGCCCCCTATTACGTGGGACTTAAACATAGCTGGCGAGTCGTGGGTATGTAATACACCTCTGCCTACCCCTTCGGGGAATACAGGCGTGATGCTATATAGAAAAGGATATAGACTACTTAGTTACTGCTTTTTATTCCGGATAAATGTATAGTTCCTGAGAGATAGCTCTTTTTGCAATTAAGAGATAATTAGTGTACCGTAGAGTGACGTATCTATATACTAAAGTCCACGCAGACGGAGGCGCGGGCAGAATCTAGTTTGATATAAGTAATTAAGAGTACCTAAATTGATGACATTATTTTTATATCGAATAAATTAACCTCGTTTCGGAGGTTTCAGAGAAAACTTCAGATGTCCTATCTCTGCTGCTCTTCCTCTCCATCCTTCTCTCTAGTATATACAATTGAGAGTGGCCGATAATGTTGCCGATATCTATAGACTTCAGTGTCAACTTCGTAAGCCGTATACGAACTATACTGCATAATTTCAGCAATATAATGCCGAAAAATAGAAAAGGCTTTTATTTTTGTGGCATATAGCTTGTATGTGTTTATAAATAGACCTTTAAATTCGTAAGTTCAAGGCGGAAGTGGTACAAAAGCTGCGCGAAAACGGCTAGCACATACATCTCAATTTTGCACGGCAGCTAGTAATTTAAAGCTCATTTCGGTCGCAGCGATCTATCAACGTGATGACTAACGTTCACACATACACCCCACTTGCAAACTGCAAACCTTTACTGGCGTAGGTATATTTAAAGTTCCAGAATGTAGGTCGACTTCAAAAGTTGATACTTCAACGCTTTGAAGATTTGTTATTTTTGAAATAGGTACGTTTAAAATATAATTAACGCGTCAATGTATGAAAACAGTAAATTTATGTGTGCTTGTCAATTTGCACCTAGTTAGTATTAGCCGGGGTTTACTTGAAAAATATTTAAACAAATCAATATCATTAAACTCGTTTAATGAATAATCAAATTCTGTATTTTTTATTAATTTCATTTGTAATTTATTAACAATGTGTTAAATCTGGGAAATCAAACATAAATTTAACCAGGTTTTAAAACTTCACAAATGTTTGTAATACAATCAACCGATGCTAAAATTATAAATGTGATTATTGTAACTTTGACTCTTATAGGATAACCTCTCGAAGATTTTTTAGATATAGAGAACTAGCGACTAAATGGATCTGAAGGAATTTTGGTATATTTAATGGACGGTATCCAGGAGATGCAGGTTCAAATCCTGCTTGTGACTGTTATTTTCGATTTCATATTTTTCACTTTGTGTTTAATGTATAGTGCTAAGCATGTCAAATGCTAAAAAAATATATAACTAGCCTTTGACCGCGGCTTAGCCGCAGCCAAAAGCTAGTTTTTCGGTTATATCTCAGGTTCCCGATATAGTAGCGGGATAAAATGTATACCAGTTCTTAAGTCTAATCAAGGCCTTTCAAATAAATAAAGTTTCATCAAAATCAGTTCAGTAATTTTTACGTTATGCGCGAACAAACAAACAGATAAACAGACAGACAAAATTTCTAAAAAAATTGTTTTGTGTTCAGACACGTCTATATAGCCTAATACAGTCATTTTTTCTCAAATATCTTAAATGTACAGACACAGCTATGTTACAGTTTTTTAATAGTACCTAATATATAAAAAATATCTAAGTACTCGTAGAGTAGTTTTAAACTATTTAAGATAATTTATTCTATTCTATTTACATGTTGATTGAAGGCCGTATATTAGCTGAAAACAGATGAATAGGATTTATTTCGGTCAAAAATATTCCTTTGTATTTATTTTTAGCTCTACGTCTAAAAATATTATTTTATACTGAATTATATAAACGCGAATAGTATAAACTACAACTAAGCACATGTAACACATCACAATCGCACTCAACAAATGAAACTGTATTACATAACATTTCTAGTGCAGGATAATTTTGTCCTACGTAATGTATCGTACATTGCTGTTCTGGCCACGTACGATAAAGTAGACGCGTAGTGTGCACTCAATATTACTACTTGAGACCCATTTGGGCTCTCGCGGGCACGAGCAAACAGGTAACATGTGGAACATCTCCAGTGTTTCAAGCATACTTTAATATTTAATACATAATTTCTAACTCGATTTTGATATCAAAGTGTGAAAATGTGAAATCTAAAATAACAGTCACGAGCAGGATTTGAACCTGCATCTCCTGGAATACCGTCCCAGATGCTTTGCCAATTCAGCCATAGTGACAATTCAACTGCGAAATCGGGACTGCAAATAAACGTTACCCTAGACCAGGGGTCTCCAAACTACGGCCCGTGGGCCAAGTCCGGCCCGCCAGTGCCATCAATCCGGCCCGCGACAGTTTAAGACTAGTGTTATCAATCTGGCCCGCGAGAGCCAATGCCTTATTGTTGTTACTATTGCTGTGCTAAGTTAAAGAAGAAAACAGAATGATAATTACTTGGTTTTATTTCCTTGCAAGCTAAAACTTAACGACAAAAATGAGGACGCAGAAAACTTAAGTACCTATCTAGTTAAGTTTAAGCATATTAATAACTAACAAATATTAAACACAAAGTGAAAAATGTGAAATCGAAAATAACAGTCAGGAGCAGGATTTGAACCTGCATCTTCTGGATACCGTCCAGATGCTTTACCAATTCAGCCATCCTGACAATTGCTCCTGACTGCTAATTTCGATAACACATCATACTTAACGTCTTTGGGCGACGCCTGCGCCATCTGTCGGAAGTATTTTCATACATTATACCGACCAGGTAAACTTAATTTTACAATTAAGATTTTACCTAATAATGACGCAAACCCTTTAAATATTTAGATATTTTTATATATATTTTTAGCATTTGACATGCCCAGCACTATACATTAAACACAAAGTGAAAAATGTGAAATCGAAAAAAAAAAATCTAAATAACTAACAAATAATTGAAATGAATCTTACTAATCACAGTAAAACAAAAAACACTAATGTGATTTATGTAAATGTGTTTTGGCCCTTGGAAGATACTGAAAAAATCATTATGGCACTAAGGCTTCAAAGTTTGGAGACCCCTGCCCTAGATGATAAAAATGAATGTGTTACCGAAATTGTTTATGTCAAATGCTAAAAATATACACAATAATTATCGATTTTGATATAATTTATATAATTCACTCTGATATGCCCACTACTGATTAATCTATATACTATTATAAATATATATAAAGCTGTAATAGAGCCATGTCTGTACATTTAAGGTATTTGAGAAAAAAAATACTGAATTCGGCTATATAGGCGTGTCTAAGCACAAAACATTTTTTTTTTAGATTTATGTCTATTTATCTCTTTGTTTGTTCGCGCATCATGCAAAAACTACTGAACGGATTTTGATGCAACTTTTTGGTTGATAGCTCTTGATTAGACTTAACAACTGGTATACATTTTGTCCCGCTACTATATCGAGAACCGGAGATATGACCTAAAAACTAGCTTTTGGCTGCGGAGGAGCCGCGGGCAAAGGCTAGTAAAGAATACGAATATAATATACCAAATGGATATTGTTCTCAAGAACAAAATATAAATTGAAATTTAACACTAAATGACATATCCTCACATTTTAAATTGAGAGACTGGCACTGTATGGAATTATGTTTATCTATTGAATTGAAATTGTCGCTGGAATTATAAATTAGATAATTTTGGATGCTAATTTTCAAGTTGTTATGCCTGCAATGGAACATAACATATCTATTCGATCGATTCAAGCGGTAAAACACGTTTACTTACTGAAAATCTGGTTAAAATAATAAGCCTGCAACGTAGCAACCTCATTTATTTCAAAAAAGAGATATCTTGATATTTTTACATCGTTTTTTTAGCATATGACATGCTTGCTTAGTTAGTTATCATCATTCATTCTTAACGTCTTGGGTGACGCCTGCGCCATCCTTCAGAAGAACATCTTTTTATAACTAGATGACCCGTTGAACTTCGTGTCACCTAGATTGAGTTTATTGATTATCAATCCTATTATAATCGATTTGCATTTCTAAGGTATGAATTTAGATAAGTTATTAAATAACTCGCTTGTAATTCAAATGAATCGAAAAAAATGTCAGTAGCTGTCATTTTATCGTCTTTTAGACGAAAGACAATAGGTGCATAGCCCGAAGAAGCTATTCCCTAAATTACTAATTTTGAATATTTAGGTATTTTTACATATATTTTTAGCATTTGACATGCTTAGCAACATACATTAAACACAAAGTGAAAAATGTGAAATCGAAAACAACAGTCACGAGCAGGATTCGAACCTGCATCTCCTGGATACCGTCCAGATGCTTTGCCAATTCAGCAATCGTGACCCTTAATGAATTGGCAAAGCATCTGGACGGTATCCAGGAGATGCAGGTTCGAATCCTGCTCGTGACTGTTATTTTCGATTTCACATTTTTCACTTTGTGTTTAATTTTGAATATTTAAATTTTTGACTGTTTATGGATATTCCCTATTTTGTTTCTTTTAAACCACTCCCGTATTAGAGCGAACTATATGAAAAAAAAATCGATCATGTTGTTTTTTAGTTTTAGCTACACTAACGAACAGCAATTTTATATAATTAGATGTTTATGTTTCTAGTTGTTAAAGGAAATAACCCGTCAAATCCAAAATTTCTGATACTTCGTTTTTGACGAACAGTGTCAAATGCCTCAATAAAGTTCTTTGAAGAACGTCTTCTTAAATTAGGTCGCATGCAGACATTTAAAAATAATATCTTGCGTTCAGAGGGAGACTGTGAGCGGTCGTGACGTTGATTGATCATCGAGAAGAAATTATGAAAATTCCACTTTAATAAACTGTTTTTTTTTTATATTCTGGGCATCTTTAAAAACTTAGTACATTGTATGATGAGGTTCCGTTGAATATGTAATAATATTTTTTTATGAGCCCACTGTGTCAAAGGAAGCAGGGGATTTATTATTATTTTATTTTAAAAAATAAACATGTGTTCATACGCGGCAGTAGCAAAAAGCCTTCAGAAACTCTCTATATTCTACCTATGTTACACTGTCTATATTCTATCTCATTCTCTCGCAGGCTAAGACCCATAGATGTGGGTATATGTGTCGCTTCTTCGTTTCATCTAGTTTCAAGTCCCAACTGCGCTAAAGAAGTTTTCACTTTAAAACAATAGCTAGGTAAAATTTACTTATTATAATTACAGCTAGGTTTGTTTTTTAATTAGGTATCTACTACACTAGGTTTTAGCTACGACATTAAATTATTTAGAAATCTAATATTAATTGTTATAAAACTACCAAAACATGTATCCAAATAAATAAAACATAAAACTAGACGTCGCGGGACGTCTACCAGATGTGAAAACATCGAAATTATTTTGAAATAAAATGATCATAACTTGACAGAGTAGGTACTTCTTAAGACGTATCAAACGAGCATAAACACGATGGGGTTGCGCCGTTTCATTATAGAGTTCTTATGTCCACCTTCCAGCTCCATCATCAGATCGGCTCCATGTCCATAATATTGAATCGTCACGTGATATACATATGCGTGTAAAATTTCAGCTCAATCGGAAACCGGGAAGTGTGTCAAATTTAACTTGCAAGATTTGAACAGGACATGTATAAAAAGCGTCGCCACGCTAACAGCCGATTTTACCCTCCCTCCGCATTAGATGTTTCACATCAAAAATATTAGATCTAAAGTTTGCGGTCACGTTCCAGATTTAAAACTCCAAAATTACGTTATTAACAATTTCATTAAATTCTATATTTATCTTGATATTCTTTTATACAGCGTGCCATAAAATAAAATACATTTTGTAATAAACTCTTTTGTCATCTATTTCGAGGGCTACAAAACTTAATTACCTTCTATTGTCGAATATCGTAAATCATTTCACACGAACTAGCCGTTGATGACGTCACTCCAAACATAGGCCCACGATTGGCCCAAACGGAGTCACGTGGCGGGCACGCGTCAACTCATTCAAAATTCGAATGAGGGCGCTTTCTGTCAACTGACGTCATTACAGACGATTTGAAAAAAAGAATTTGCATTTATTTTTCATCGCGGCTAATAATACTTCGTTGAATTGAAGACAGGACCTAATCGAAATATTAAACCGGCAGTTGTTAGCAGGTAATTACTAACTCATGTTCAATCGTGTAACGGCTATTTTGTTCGAATAATAATAGTTAATTTGAATATAAAAACTATGTGAAACATGACATTTGAAAGCATCTAGTGTGATATAAGACCTAATAGCACTCTTGTGTTTATAAATTAAGGTACTAAATTTTGCCCGTGACTAATCCACGTAGACTTATAATATAAATACGTCTCTCTCTACAATACTTATCATCTAAAAAAATTTTATAGGATCGCACAGTGTGCCTTTTTGGTGCGTAAAAAGTAGCCTACCCACAAGAGGTTTCATGATAATTAGTTGAGTAGATATGACATAAAAGCGTAACAAACAAGCGAACTCAGTTTTTTTTTATTGCGTGTAGTGGCAGACGAGCCACGGTCCATCTGATGGTAAATGGTAACCGTCGCCCATGGACTCGACTATACTGAGAGTATTGTCAAGCCGCTGCTCACCAATTCATTTCACAGATATGAAATGAAATATAAACGGCTATCTCCTGCTACAGCCAAAACGCAACGATGTGATTCATGGCCGGTCACACAGGAGATGGTGGTACCAACCCGCTTGGGCCCGATACCCTGCTAATTACTCCCACTAGGGACCCAGCCCTAACACCAGTCATGCAATGGATGATAATTGCTTACTTCGCTTAGTCGCCTCATACGACATCCGTGGGAAAGAATGGGGTGGTGACACTTGTATTCTTAGTCCGTCCCCACACGGAATAACTTTTGCATTTATATTATTATAGTGAGGATTAACTAATGATTTTCATTTTGTAAGATATACAGAAAAATACCTAATTTATTTCAGCTCAGGGTTATTTATATTAAACAATAAATTTCGTTTTATAATAACAAGATACACAATCAAAGGCCTTGTAAGAAATGAAATGTAAGCAGGATGTTAGAAACAACATTATCTAATAGACTAGACGGTATCTAGTAGAAATAGAATATCCTAAAACTATCAAAGTAAACAACTGCTTTGCAATATCGTGCAAATATTTGTATACACTGTTTGCCCCCTCTGTAGTATGTACAAGCCCTCCGAAGGGTTTACTTTAATACCTAACGCCTAAACAAACTTCAATAGTACAAAGATGTCAATAAGGGATGTTTGGTGACGAATTAAGGGTCGGGAAAAAACGTCAAATGTCGTCGTGTCTTTGACGTGTCAAGGGAAGCATTTGATTTTGTTTGAAAGCAATGGTCCGGAAGAAAATGTAATTTCTGCGAAAACAAAAACAATTTAACATAAAAATAATATTTTATAAATAAAGCTTTCTCAGTGCCTTTTTGATCGCCTCGATCTACGATTAGCTACGAACCTTACTGACATTGACGTTAACAGTGACAGTTGCCAATTTGAAAAAGTAATATTCAATATAAAAAAATCAAGATGGCGAGTTTCACAATGGCCGCTTTAAATTGGAGAAAACTGTCCGGTCTAGCTGATATTGCATAATGCATATGCAAGGTTAATTAAATAGGTACATGAAAATAGTTTGTCTTTTTATTTATCTATACTATTATAAAGCTGCAACAGTACATTTAAGATATTTGAGAAAAAAATACTTTATTAGGCTATATGGGCGTGTCTAAATACAAAAAAACCAGACGTCGCGGGAAGTCTAGCAGATGTGAAAACATCGGACTTATTTTGTAGAAATAAAATGATCATAACTTGACAAAGTACTCCTCAAGACAAATCAAACGAGTATAAACTCGACAGGGTTGCGTAGTTTCATTACAGAGTTACTGTGGCCACCTTCCAGCTCCATCGTCAGATCCTGGATATCATCTAGAGACAAAGTACTCGTCAAGACAAATCATAGGAGCCCAAACTCGATGGAGTTATGTCGTTTTATAACGGAGTTCCTATGGGCACCTTCTAGCTCCATCATCAGACCCTGGATACCATCTAAAGACAAAGTACTCGTCAAGACGAATCAAATGATTCCAAACACGATGGGGTTGCGTCGTTTCATTACAGAGTTACTGTGGTCACCTTCCAGCTCCATCATCAGACCCTGGATAGCATCTAAAGACAAAGTACTCAGCAAGACGAATCATACGAACCCAAACTCGATGGGGTTGCGCCGTTTCATTATAGAGTTCCTATGTCCACCTTCCAGCTCCATCATCAGATCAGCTCCGTGTCATCATAATATTGCATTGTCACGTAATATACGATTGAGGAATCGGAAACCGGGAAGTGTGTCGAATTTAACTTGCAAAATTTGAACGGGACAAGTAAAATAAAAGCGTCGCCACGCTAGCAGCCGATTTTACCCTCCCTCCGCATTAGATGTTTCACATCGTTTTTTTTTTTTTTTATTTTTTTTCTGTTTGACTGTTTATTTGTTCGCGCATCACGCAAACACTACTGAACGGATTTTGAAGCAATTTTTTTATTTGATAGCTCTTGATTAGACTTAAAAACTGGTGTACATTATATCCCGCTACTATATCGGTAACCTGAGATATAATCTAAAAACTAGTTTTTGGCTGTGGCGGCGCCGCGGGCAAAGACTAGTTTATATATATATATATATATATATATATATATTATTTAAGTCAAGATTAAATATAATTTTTCATCAGTTTAATAAACAAAAAGGGCAAACGGAAATCCATACTAAAAATATTACGCAAGAACCGTAGAGAGCCTAAAAATGGGGTTCCATTAACTCCGTAATAAAATCGACATCTGTCGAAATCAATAACACGCTCTGCAATTATCTCACTATAATCCTGCAACCCCACAAAAAATGACTCATCCCCCATATACATAGATGAATGGATGGATTATTGTAATAAATAATTCAATAAACAATTATATATCATGGTGCATCCAAGTTTGCACTTAGGTCGTAATCTTCTTACTTTAATCCTGCAAAGGGGAGCCAAGAAAGTTTATTTAAGCATACTATTTCGCTTGGTACAAATTTGGCAAGACGTCATTGGTTCCTGATTCCTGTTTCGTATTTGTTATACGTTCCTTTTACTCCAAAGCAATTGTTAACAAGAAAAACCGTACGTGTAAACGCACCTCCTTAGAATGAAAAACGAAACGTTAGACGAACTTTTGTTTCGAGTCGTTGCGATTAATCAACAGTACGACGCGTGATTCCTGATTAGTCGAGATTTCAACGCGTGATTCAGGTGACCAATCACAATGAAGCGAAACGAAAGTTCGTTTAACGTTTCGTTTTTCATTCTAAGGGGGGCCAGTACGATTTTATTAAAATCACAGTCAACTTATTGTAAGCAATATAATCTTGTTGAATCTATATTAAAAAAACAACTAAAATAACAACAACAAATAACGGAATCTATGGCTGGATACTGGATTTGCCTCCTAAACCCCAGCATTACAATTGACCCTTCCGTTCCGCAGAAAACTCCTGACTGGCCTAGGGCAGTCCATCGCCCTAGCACAAGCAGGCTCGAGATAGCGGTGCACATGCTGCAGGAACCTCACAATGATGGAGGGGTAGACCGTCCAAAACAGATGGGTCCACCAGGAAAGGAGGCCCAGAACTGCCTGGGGTTGACTCATGCACAGAACGTATACCTCACCTCGGCTAAAGGTAGCTTCAAGGAGCACCGTGTCGTTTTAGCAGGTAAGTGGAACATTCCATTGGGGGTTGCCACTCCAGACTGGGAGTCCTCTGTAGGGATTTCAATGAAAGGCCACTGTGTAAGCTTATCTAAGCGTCTTTGTTTTCCAAACATTATAGTACAGAAATTCAAACAGCTTAGGCTACTTTGAAAAGTTTTTATAAAATTTAAATGTCTACATAAAGACGAATTCCAAATTTTACTGCCAAGTATGGGCCAATCCGCTACATACTTTAAAGATCAATGTACATATACATTGCTATACATGCTCAACGGTCTACAATTAAAATAAATTAACTATACTATATTTGCAACTTCCTACTGGGTATTAATATAATTATTCTGTGAAACTTCCAGATCAATTAAACTTTATTTGTGATTGGTCATTTTTCTACTTGAAAAGCAGTATAATATATTATATACTAACATGAATTAATACCATATTTAATAGATTCTCGGAAATACCTGAAAGTTTGTTGAAAATTTGTTGAATGCTACCTGTACAGCGAACATACAAAGAAGTACATCTGCAATGCAAATGAGATTTCGTTTAAGCGTTACAATTCATAGGCACATATTTAGGCGTAGTAAGTTTGAGTTAAATCATAGATATGTAGAAGTATGTTATTCATATTTCTAAGTATAACACGAGCGATCTCGAATGTGTGACCTTGATGTAGGTCTATTTGCGAACTTTTTATTGATGCATTTGTCTCCAGTTATAGAGAACTAGAAGCTGCACGCGAGTTTGTCTGGACTTTAAATTTGGCATGGAAAACCAATACGTTACTTTCCGTTACTTGTACGTTAATTTTTTGTCCGTGTGGTGACGAACTAAGAATACAAGTGTCACCATCCTATTCTTTCGTGGGAAAGATGGGTGATGAAGACCATGGGTGTCGTATGAGGCGACTAAGGGAAGTAAGCAATGATCACCCATTGCATTACTGGTGGTAGGGCTGGGTACCAAGTGGGAGTACTCACTTGCTATGGGGCCCGAGCGGTTGGTACCACCAGCTCCCGTGTGACCGGCCATGAAGCACATCGTTGCGTTTTGGCCGTAGCGGGAGATAGTCGTTTATTCTTTCTTTTCATATCTGTGATATGAAATGGTGAGCAGCGGCTTGACAATACTCTCAGTATTGTTGAGTCCATGGGCGACGGTTACCATTCATCATCAGATGGGCCGTGACTCGTCTGCCACCAAATGCAATAAAAATAAATTAAAAAAAACCTTAATTATCAAAAATATATATTCCAAAAACACTGGCCAAATGGAAAATTTTCCGGGATAAAAAGTAGTAGCTTTCATCAAAATATTGATTCCGAGTTATTTCATGATAATCGGTTAAGTAGTTACGGCCTTCAATGCGTAACAAACAAAGAATCAACTTAAGAATCTAACATAACCAGTGACCTGTAAATGCTTGTAAAAGTTTGAATACTTGGTTTCGTATTAATCATCGAAAACTATAAATATTATACGCACAGTTAGAGCTCGAACAGGTAATACTAATACTGAGATTAACATAACCCGTGACCAACATAGCCCGCGGGGATGGCATGCTGAAGCGGCAATGGGCAAGGCACATCGCTCGACGAACTGACAATCATTGGGGGAAAAAAATCTCTAGTGGCAACCACGTATCGGAGCATTCGGAGCAGTTGGATCCATTCAACACAAGAACGCTCGTTGTGGCGCTCTCTTGGAGAGGCTTATGTCCAGCAGTGGACGTCGAAAGGCTGATGGATGGATGGATGGATATAATTAGAGCTGCAGATGATACATATATTACATTTTTTTTTGTAAATACATACATATTATAATAGACAGAAAACACACAGACGCAGTACAAATATCTGTGTTCATCACACAAATAATTTTCATGAGTAGGAATCGAACCCACGACCTCGTGCACGGAATTCGGTTACACTACCGACTACGCCATGAGACCCGTCAATAACATAAGGATAGAGCTAGTTATTTCTACATAAAATAGATAATCAAGAGAAAGCAAACAATATGAAAAGAGAAAGTATTTTAATTTTATAAACCAAATACTTTCTGTAGAACATGAAACTGTAACAAGGTGTAAATGTGGTCTACAAACGGCAAACGTCAATTCGTCATAAGCAGAACTACAAATATTTGCAGAAATTCACAGTCCGCTCCCAAATGAACACGGAAATATTCGAGAAATACAAATCCTGTAGTTACGAGTAGGTACGTTGGATCAATTTGAACGGGCGAACGGACAGACCACACTGTTCCCTTTGACCCTTGATTGAATCGCGCAAAGGACTAATTATCGTGGAGTATTCACTGCTAGTATGGACCTGGCTGTATGTCAATAGTTTTGGAATCCACAGTGATAAATTGCGAAAACTAATTTTGTTTTTAAATTGGAATAACATCGACTAGGGAAGTATCACTCTCTCACAGATGATCACCGTGAAACAACGGCCGGTACACCTAATGTTTTATTTTGTATGATAAGTGAGAGCGCCGGTACCCTAACGAGATTAGCCAGAAAAAATACACAGACATACAAAAACTTAAAAAATGCTATTATGTTAGGTAACGTATGTATATATACGTTACCGTCTTAAATGGAGTATAATCAACGATCTGTTAAACATCACATTAGCCTTTATCTATAGTAAAATACAAAAAAAAAATAATGGAAATAAATACCATTCGCTTTAAAGGATATCCAGCAGCATTTCTAATAAAAATCTTAAGTAGTTTTCCTCATGGGGAAGCCACAGCATTCATTCCTAAGACATTCCCTTATACTAAATCCTCTAGAGCTACATATTCAAGGTCTGAGGGTAGCAAAGAGTGAAGAGGGGTACAACACTATTTACTAAGAATCTTCAGTTAGTTTGGAGGGCCATAATCCCCAGAGAGTATGGTTCACAAAAAGGTATAATGAGCAAGCGTTCCAAATTTTAGAGGAAATTAATGTGATATATTTTAGTCTTTGTTTTTGTTACAATATAAATAATATTACAGCTTTAATTAATGTTGTAATAAACATTGTCTACTATTAGAGCGCGAATTATAAGTATATGTGCTTGTCTTGTAATGTAGGTTAGTTGCTAAACTAAAATTAAATGAAATTAGAACGAAACTGCAAGCGGGTGGCCATTTTAATACGCTGTTCTAGTTATTCAAAAACAAGGTTTAATTAAATAATATGTAATGCAATATGGCGCTAAAACTTATTTTGCTGACACTACATAATCCAAAGTTCGTGAGTGGCTTAAACAAGACGAGTTGGTCTTAGGGCGAAGCTCACGGTTCGATGCCCGTTTTTAACGAGTGCGCCAAACTGGGGACAATCCGGGTTTGGATACTAATTGATGATTTTATTTGTTGTTTTACAAAGCCTTTGTTATTTTTTCAAAGAGCCAGGAATAGGGTACAGCTACCGCGATGGTCAAAAGATATTTATTTGCCTTTACGTAATATAATATATTTGATAGAAAAATACGTTACTCACTTTATAAAGCTAGTTGTATTTAAGTGAGTCAAGTAGCACAAAATCATTCAAATAAAAACAATTACTATACTTAAATATTTCTATAAGAAGTCTATTTCTTTTTAAATTAGTTCAAAATTTTAGCCAAATCATAGCTTCAGCACGGGTTTTTTTTGTGGCACAGGTCTGCCAATATTTATGATCCATCCATTCATCCATCCATCAGCCTTTCAGCGTCTACTGCTTGACATAGGCCTCCCCATGAGAACGCCACAACGAGCGGTCCTGCGCCGACCGTATCCAACGCCCCCCGCGGCTTGGACCAGATCATCGGTCCCATTTTTTGTTGCGTGCTTATTATGGGGGATAGTGCCGTAATCGCCACGCTTGGCAGGCGGGTTGGCGATCGCAGTGGATGTTGTTAATACTCGAGGGAGTGCTGCTGCCCACTCTTCCGGTATTCCCTCAGTCAGCTCTTACGACTCCCGTGGGTAGAGAGGGGTGGGGCAATTCTAAAGCCGGCCCCACACGGCATATTTATGATACCTGACTTATTATATTACTTTTATGAGAACTGAAAAATCTACACCTTCTTCATTGACTTGGTGAATCTCATCATGGAATGATAGGATATCATTAGACAGATAGAAAAAAAAGTAAATCAAAAAGCAACTTGATCACACGGTGTGTGACCAGAATCGTTATAAATCTCCGGCGTGGGGTGGTCACGATTTACATAGTGGACAGCCATAAAACTGTCAGTGATATATCTAATGTTGCCACGAAGATATATAGTCAATTTTATTGTAATGTTTGCCTTTGTTTATGGTCACGATGTGATGAGGTTTTGATGGCCGCTATAACACTGAGTGACCTCAAAGTAAGTATTCGCGATAGTAAACTCAAAACATCCACTTGAGATTTATTTTTAGAATACCAAATAGCTCAAAAATTCTTTCTGATATTTACGCGAATGTTACACATTTTGAAATAAAACTACGTTTACGGAATCTATCGCGTTTACTTAATTTTACTACTATCCCGACGTTTCGAATACTTTACAGCATTCATGATCACGGGTGGGCTTAGATGATAGACGTCCAAAGCTGATATGTTATTTCAACGGTCTCGTCTACCCACAGTACAAAATTTTTTGGTTTATTTATTTTAACCCACACAGTATATGATTTTACAAAATTTTTTGGTTTATTTATTTTAACCCACTTAACAAAATTTTGTAAAAAAAAAAAAAAATTTGTAAAATCATATACTGTGGGACCGTTGAAATAACATATCAGCTTTGGACGTCTATCATCTAAGTCCACCCGTGATCATGAATGCTGTAAAGTATTCGAAACGTCGGGATAGTAGTAAAATTAAGTAAACGCGATAGATTCCGTAAACGAAGTTTTATTTCAAAAAGCTCAAAAATTACTTGCCTGTATTTCTACGCTTGATACAATATTTCTACATATTTATCCTTATTTAATATTATAAATGAGAAAGTGATATTTTGCCTGTTTCTCTTTGCGCCGTAAATACTTAACGATCATCACAAAATTTTGCGTACTTGCAGTCCAGATCACGGAAAGTACCTAAATAGGTTTAGATTTTTTTTTTTGTACGCGTTAAAGCGCATTTTAATAAAATCTATTTATTGTCAACTGTTGGCACTTTTATTAAATGTCTCTGAAGGTAAATATATTTTGGGTATGTAGTATAAATATTTTTAATGTTAAATAATGAGCACCGATAGCATAGTGTTAAAACCAAGGACTGTAGACAATGATATCGAGTCCAATCCCCAGTCCAAGGTTACAGCTGGCTCTACGAGATTTTTTTTAAATATTTGTTTTTTTTTTATCTACAAATTATCGCTGCTCGGTGAAGGAAAATCTAGTGAAGGACTACAAACTAAATCACTATGACTATGAGAAGCGACCCGTGCCCCATTGTGGGACAAAAAAAGGCTTGAAAAACAAATGTTAATAAGTATTTTTTTGTATACAATTTAAATGTATACTTCAATAAATTGTTGTATATATAATCAAAATAAGAGGAGCTAATAAAAAACTATTAGGCTCCGGACAACGCTGACTATATTTGCTAATATCAGCATTACATAACTGTTTACTTGCAGAAATTTTCCGGCTAAAGTTTTCACAAAGGAAAATTTTCTTCCATACTTGCAAAGGTTGTCCATTTTGTTTTGCTTATGTTTAAGCGCTTGAACGAATTTCACTTAACGACCAACGTTTGGCAACGTTCGCTGTTTAGTTATTTTATATAGTTCGAACAATTCGACTACTTTAAGAATAACATTTTTTTTTTGTTAAGGCGAGAATAAATTTGACACACACCCTGCTATTAGGAGGCAATTAGCAGAGTAAGGTATAGTAGGGATCTGACCCACTAAATAAACCCAGCGCGTGTCGTCTCTCCGCGTGTATTAGCAGATCACTGTAAATGTATAACATTACGGAGAATCTGTGGAGTGAAGCTGACTGACCGCATTTGTAACGACCACGTAAGAGAGCGAGTAGGTATGAAAGAGAGTATTGGTGTAAAGATGCGAAAGGGAATGCTCCGATGGTTCCGACATGTGGAAAGAAGGTTACGAAGATATAAAATGCGAAAATGGAAGGGTGTAGGTACAGGGGGAGACCAAGACTCACCTACCTACACCAAATCAGTCATGTATTAAAGGAAGAAGGAGTCAGGAGTCTCCGAAACCGGCGAGCGTGTATGAAGAGAATTGTGAATGTTGAGGAAGCGAGAGATGTATATGCAAGAATAGAGCCTTTTGGAACTCTGTTCTCTCTGCCTACCCCGCAAGGGAGATGGCATGATGATAAGTAAGTAAGTATAACATTACTTCAGTGGTAAGATTATATGGACCAATCGTTGGTCCACGTAGGAATAGTATGCCGATGTAATTTAATTAATGGTTATTATTAAAACTGCCTCGGTGGTGTAGCGGTAATGTATGCGACTGCTAATCATGAGGTCTCGGGTTCGACCCCCGGGTCGGGTGATGTTATTGAGCTTTTTCCTAAAAAGAAAAATTCTCAGTAACAGCCCGGAGTTTGGAAATGTGCCCGGTAGACGTCAATAGGCTCGCCCCCTATTACGTGGGACTTACATAGCTGACGAGTCGTGGGTGTGTAATACACCTCTGCCTACCCCTTCGGGGAATACAGGCGTGATGCTATGTTTGTTTGTTTTATTACCAAACCCAACTATTTGTAAAGAAAGTAATGACAAATGTACTGTCTAAATTATTAGCAATTTCGTTTTGTCTTAATTTCGAGTTGAATCCTCTTATAGGTAATCGAAGTGGTGGATTTTCACTGCAGGTAAAGGTCCTGGTATTAATCATAATCAGTGATTACTACATACCGCCAAGTATAGTGATGAGCAAAATTGATTTTGTGATACCATTTTTTAATACGTATAGGGCTAAAAATACTAGGCATAATTAAAATTATAAGCTTTCATAAAATTATATATCATCTATTTTTACTTCACTTTCAAACAACACTTATTTGTTTTCTGGGACAATGTTTCATCCTTACCACTACTGCAGTAGCTATATTCAATTATCTCCCCAAACTAAGCGGTCAGTATCCGTTATACAAGCAAAGTGAATTTCTCTCAAACAACGTGTCCATTACTGCGAAAGTTAGACAAATAACGTTTCAGGATGAAAACAAATTAGTTCTCGTGGGAATTAATTGAATAATTCTCTAGTAAACGCCTCAAAATCGACAGTTGTCGAGTATTGATTTCTAGTGCCCTCGAACGTCGCTTCACGGTGCAAGTGGTGACTTATAAGCGTATTTAATTAGACAACAAATTAATTTACAAAAACAGTTTTATGATTTATCTGATAGAAGTCGAGAACAGACTTAACACTATTATCAGATTGTTTCAAGAAAATATTGTTCCAATATAATAAGTTTTGTACCAATAAAAAGTAATATATATTACGATTGAATTGTGTAAAAGTAATTTAATTATTTTTGATTATGCATTGTTTTTAAAAGCTCTTCGCGTAGGTACGGAACGGCTGGCCCGATTTGGATAGCACTGGTAGATAGCTGATGTTATAGAAAAAACAAATCTCAATAATTATTATAAATGTGTTATTCTCTTGAACAACTCAAGCGTAATTAAACGAAGGAAAAACAACAATCACAATATATAAATTTACTTTATTGTGCATCCAAAAATAAATAATTTTTCAAAGTACCACTCTCTTCTAAATTATTTTTCGCTGACTTTTCATCCCTTGCGCTCCAATTGGTAGCACCCCACAAAACAAGGGTGGATTTGCTGAATTAAATAAAAAAGTGCACCTTACCGGACACATAGTGGTGCTAAATCTATTAGATTATTTTTCAAACAAGAATTTTAAGCTCGGTGCGATTTTGATTTGTGATGTGAAAGGAAAATTTTCTTGTACTTCTAAAAAAATATCCTTACTAGAACTATTATAGATGTGAAAGTTGGTTTGTTTGATTATTCGTTTGTTACGCTTTCACGCTGTAATTGCTGAACCAATCATCATGAATCCCACTTGCCCGCATATAGTATGCATCCCAGAAAAAGACGTAGTCTACTTTTTATATCAGAAAGGTGGATAGTTCCTCTGGAATAGCTAATTTTGTAAAGAGATAATTATTGGGCCGTAGAGTGATGTTTCTATCTAGAGTGATGTTTTTAGGTAGTGATGTTTTTATGTAGTGATGTTTTTATGTAGAGTGATGTTTTTATGTAGTGATGTTTTTATGTAGTGATGTTTTTATGTTTTTATGTAGTGATGTTTATATGTAGAGTGATATTTTATGTAGTGATGTTTTTATGTAGTGATGTTTTTATGTAGTGATGTTTTTATGTAGAGTGATGTTTTTATGTAGTGATATTTTTATGTAGTGATGTTTTTATGTAGTGATGTTTTTATGTAGAGTGATGTTTTTATGTAGTAATGTTTATATGTAGAGTGATATTTTTATGTAGTGATGTTTTATGTAGTGATGTTTTTATGTAGTGATGTTTTATGTAGTGATGTTTTTATGTAGAGTGATGTTTTATGTAGTGATATTTTTATGTAGTGATGTTTTTATGTAGTGATGTTTTTATGTAATGATGTTTTTTATGTAGAATGATGTTTTTATGTGAAGTGATGTTTTTATGTAAAGTGATGTTTTGTCCGTGTGGTGACCTAACCTTAGTCGCCTCATACGGGTGTCGTATGAGGCGACTAAGGTAAGTAAGCAATTATCATCCATTGCATGACTGGTGGTAGGGCTAATTATCAAGTGGGAGTACTCACTTGGTATCGGGCCCGAGCGGGTTGGTACCACCATCTCCCGTGTGACCGGCCATGAAGCACATCGTTGCATTTTGGCTGTAGCAGGAGATAGCTGTTTATCTTTCATTTCATATCGGTGAAATGAAATGGTGAGCAGCGGCTTGACAATACTCTCAGTATGGTTGAGTCCATGAGCGAGGTTACCATTTACCATCAGATGGGCCGCGGCTCGTCTGCCACTACATGCAATAAAAAAAAACTGAAAGTCCACGGAGTCGCGAGCAGAATCCAGAAAGTTATAAAAAATATATTATTTTGATCTATATCTGCACTTGACGTGTCAAGTGCTAAAATATAGATCAAAATATTTGAAAAATCACGCCATCAAATAGTATGAATTTTAATTGCAAAATTAAACTTACTACATTGGATGAATGCATGTAAATGCATTGCCGATAGAGGGCGTTGGACGTTAAGACAAATGTGATGAGGAAATTCGGTATTTCTAGAAATGGTACGATAGCTCAATGGATTAGAGCACTTCCCCGGAAAGGAAGGGACGCAGGTTCGATTCCCGCTCGTACTAAAATACTCTTTTTCCTTATTCACAAATTATAATTTGTACTTTAAAAATATATTAATAAAAAATCAATTCAGTGGATTTTCACTAACTAGTTAATGACATCCTAACTTTATCCTAGCGTTTATGCTTGAATCTACTAAGCCAATCATCGTGAAATGTTGCAAACATATAGACAGAAACCCAGCAAAAGGACATAGGCAATTTTTTATCCCAGAAAAATGGATGGTTCCTGTGGTATACCTATTTTTTATATTTTAATGTGCCGCAGAGTGACGTATTGTATACTAAAGACAACGCGGACGCAGTTTCCGTTTTTTTTTTGTTAAAGCGGGAACAAATGTTGCTAACCGCACATCCCGTCATTCGGGGCAACGAACAGGGTAGTGTGAGGCCCTCACTACACTAAATAAACCCGCCGTGTGCCGTCTCTCCGCCTGTACTGGCGGCCCACTGGAACTATATTACGTTCCTTCAGTGGTACGCAGTTTCGGCCTAGAATTTAGTTAATATTATAATTAAGTATGAAATTGCCTTTGTTAGTTACGCTTTCACGCTAACACTACTAAACCAACCAAAAGGAGATAGGTTATTTTATATCCGGGAAAGATGGATAGTTCCAGTGGTATAGAGTTTTTTCATAGAAAACATTAGTGTGGCGTAAAGTAAATAAATAAATAATAAATATTCACGGACATTTCACACAACGTCCTCTGGTCCCAAACTAAGCGTAAAGCTTATGCTACGGGTACCAGATTACGGTTACCTATAATACATATACTACTTCTTTTTTCGTAAATACCCACATATAATAGATAGAAAACACCCAGACGCAGTACAAATATCTGTGTTCGTCACACAAATAATTGTCCTGAGTGGGAATCTAACCCACGACCTCGTGCACGGAAGTCGGTTACACTACCGACTACGCTACGAGGGCCGTCAAACGCATATATATTCTGAAATTGACGCAAACAAAGTCGCGGGCATATTCTAGTCTATTATAATACCTTTTTTTTTTTTTTTTTTTTTTTTTTTTTTTTTTTTTTTTTTGTTTAGGCGGGAAAAAATGTACCTAACCGCACACCCCGTCGTTCGGGGCAACGAACAGGGTAGTGTGGGGCCCTCACCCACTAAAGAAACCCGCCGTGTGCCGTCTCTCCGCCTTTATTGGCGGGCCACTGGAACTATGTTACATTCCTTCGGTGGTAGTCTATTATAATACCTACGTCTGCTAATTAATCAACAAGATTGACTGAGGGTATACAGCAACTATTGATTTTCTTTGCATATTTCATCAGTAAACCAAGCATAGCTTAGACCATTTATATTGTAAAATGCCAGCCCTAAATGAACGCGCGTATCGTATGCCGCATCTAATTGGTAATTGAAAACGGCCGCGGCGAGATCAAAGCATCGTGCGACCAATAAAATGTAATATCACATCGGTGACGTCACTAGTGGATTAGGGCTGCTACACGTGTCTTATTTCATTATGCCAAGTAAGTTTATTGAAGCACTATTATTTAATTGTGTCCATATTTGTGACAAAATCTTTGATCAAGGAATAAGAATTTTAAATGTAAAACTAGCATGGAGTTAAACTAACCAGTAGCTGAAATGTTTAATCAATAATTGATGAATTAAATAGTTGACGCTATTTTATCAAAATGCTTTATCTTACGCACTCACTAAATTCTTTATAGTACTTACGGCTTAGCGACAAGTACTGCATTACAGTAAACATTTCCCAAAAGCCAGAATGAATTAATGACTGAATGATTGATATTAATATAATTTATAATTCCATATTCTTTAATTCTTATCATAAAGTCTAATTTCGTGTACATAACTCTCTTATTTGGTCAAGTCCGCTACAGTCGATGCATCATGTATAAATCGAATGAATTGCATTTGTTCAAACAGAAGGGAGCTTTTAGCTGCCCGTGCAAATATTGATTTATTTTGTTAGATTTATTGGTAAATGCGACTGAATAATGAGATGGACAGTTTATACGTAAAGGCGTAATAATTACGGATGAGTAATTTATAAATTAAAAATATTTCTAATAGGAAATGCATTGGATATGGATAATAGATGGCGTTGTGTTGCATTACTGGTAAGTAATATTTTTGTATAACAAATAAGTAGTTCTTCTGAGCGTAAGCGTATTTTGTGTTTCAATAATAATTTGTATGTTTGGTACTCTATCACGCTAAAACGGCAGGAAATATTTGCGTGATATTAGTGACATAGATGATTTGTTACTTTTATCTTGATTAAATTCTTGGTTCCTAAGGGATTGCTATCATAAGCACAGAGATAATATATATATTATAGAGGGACGTACAACGTTGACTCCTTTCTGAGATCTATTTAGATGAAGACGCGGGCAGTAGCTGGTTATTTATTATCAGATTATAATCAGATTTAAAATTCATTTCGCGTTCTGAGCACAAGAGTAAAGCGTGATTTTTGTCACTGGCTGCTTGAATTAAAGCAATATACATCTTGTTGCATAACAATAAATAATAAATCATCTGAAAACAACAACGCAGGGCCATAAGTAGCTCCTGCAAAAAAAAAATTAAAAAAAAAATGACTGAATCACGTCTAGCTTTGTGAGCGTCAGTGAGCAGATGCGACTTTTGTCCGGTTTCATCTGTTTTTAGATTGTAAGCGAAAAGCAAACTGTATGAACTTCATATTTCAGTCTCAAATGGAGCTTATGGAGCCTATGTTTCTTTGGTTATAGCATATATATACAAATTATTAACTAAATAAGTTATGTAGGTAAATGATAGATATGAAAAAATGTGTTTTACGGAATTCATTAGAATCAGATTTTTATATATTAGGGAACTTTAAATGGTTCACGAATTGTACACACGTATTTAAATAACATAACTATTATAATATTTTTATGCAATTATTATTTTTGCCGTGTGGGGCCGGCACCAAGAATATCTCCACCCTGTCTCTTGCTATGGGAGTCGTAAAAGCCGACTAAGGGATTACCGGGGGACCGGGCAGCAGCGTTCCCATGTGTATTGAAAACATACACTGCGATCGTCAACCCGAACCCGCCTGCCAAGCGTGGCGATTATGGTAAAACCCCCCCATTTTGGGGAGGCCTATGTCCAGCAGTGGACGATGAAAGGCTGATAGATTATTCATTTGATAATTTGGTAAAAAATTTAGAAATCGAATTAGGTAAAGGTGGTGATCTAAACCACTCCGATTTAGATAAATTTAGATACTTCGAAATAGGTTAATCTGATAAATGCATAAAAACCATTCCGCCCTGTTCCTGCATCGCTGCTGCCTTCACAGGCATTAAATTAATACAATGTATAGCTAGACTACTAGACGAATGTAGATCGGCCTCCCACCAAGTGGACCCATGGCCAAGGACAAAACCTCAGAATGCAGTCGGCAGAACATAGTTTGTTGTAGTGTTCCCTTAGGGAGGCCTATGTCAAGCAGTGTACAAAAGAAGACTGAAGGATAGATGGATACCTATTTGCATTTAGCTCAACTAATTGCCCAAGTTCTAAAGCTTAATATAACTTATACATGTGTATTTTTATTTGAAGACTGGACTAAACTACCTTCCGTGTACACTGGGGTGATATGGACCCGTGTAATCGAGTGATCGAATATCTCGTAACCCGGATATTAAATTTTCCCGCGCTGTGTTCCGGACCCGTGCCGAACCGTCGCGGCTTCGATCCGATTGGTCGGCTGGTCGGCGCCATACTTTTTATCTTGTTTACGAAAGAAAAACGGAGTCAGTAAACAAAGTTTATTGTGTATCTGCTGTAACAGATTACCTTCTCGAGTGTATCGTTTGATCTATCAAGGTAATTATAAATGAAGATAGCAGTATTTAATATTGTAGTGCAGTATGATAACCATGAACTTCGACGCAATGAAACCCTTCTCAAAATAAAATTGGTAGAGTCCTAGTGCTGGAGCCTTGCTTATCCCAGCACGAATGGGCCGGTTCGATAGGTAAGTACCACCATATCACTTAAGATGTGCGTGAAACAACGGTAGGTACTTCTATCCATCCATCCATCAGCCTTTCAACGTCCACTGCTGGACATAGGCCTCCCCAAGAGAACGCCACAACGAGCGGTCCCGTCATGGGGGATAATGCCGTAATCGCCACGCTTTGCAGACGGGTTGGCGATCGCAGTTCATGTTGTTAATACTCGAGGGAGTGCTGCTGCTCACTCCCCCGGTATTCCCTCAGTTGGCTCTTACGACTCCCGTGGGTAGAGGGGGGTTAGGTACTCCTACCGTTGATCAATACATATTAGCAAAAAACGTTTGGGAAGGTAAACTTTATCCCGCCTTAACAAAAAAAAAGGGCGACGTCTGCTGAGTTCAGCTAGCCCATTTTATAATTTTACCTAATTTTCAAATTGTTTTTTAACATAATTATGGTAAAAATAACTTTCGTTTAAATTGAACAGCAGAATCGTGATGTATCATTACATCATATCGCGATCTATTGTCACATCTGAGTGTTGACGCAAGCAATTTCACAAATTGCACACGTGATGAATGATTGTAAGTTAGATAACTTTGTTAGGTTTATCATTTCTTATCAGTAGGGAAATGATTTGCGTATTTTGATACGTGAATATTGTTCTTATAAATATTAGAAATTGTATTGTGAAAAATCTATTACATTACAGAGTAGTTTAAGTTTAATATAGTAGAGTAATTTAAGCCCAGTCTAGAAATAGGTTAAATGACTCATGGAATCAAATATCTAATTAAGTATATTTAACATACAAGCCTGAGCAAAGTATACTCATATCTCCTCTTCAGTGGATACTGTGCTTATTTTTAGGTCAGGGTAGGGTTTTGACCCTCACAGGACACTGAGGATCACATATTGTTGATCCGTAAATAGTTTCCGTGTGGTGACGGACTAAAAATACAAGCGTCACCACCCCATTCTTTCCCAAGGGTGTGTCGTACGAGGCGATTAAGCGAAGTAAGAAATTATCACTCATTGCAGTACTGGTGGTAGGGCTGGGTACCAAGTGGGAGTACTCACTTGTTATCAGGCCCGAGCGGGTTGGTAAGTACTTGGTACCACTATCCCCCGTGTGACCATGAAGCACATCGGTGTGTTTTGGTTGTAGCAGGAGACAGCCGTTGATTCTTTCATTTCATATTTGTCAAATTAAATAGTGAGCAGCGGATTGACAATACTCACGGTATTGTTAAGTCTATGAGCGACGGTTACCATTTACCATCAGGTGGGCCGTGGCTCGCAAGTCACACGAGCACTATTTGATTTAAAATGAGAAAGATCGACTGGAGAAATTACGTCTTACAAATATAGGTACAAAGTATTATAATGTTTGGAGAGGGAGAGCGATGGACACCCAAACCTTTATCCGTCTCTCTAATGGCTTTCCACCTCCTGCCCCTTTATGATTTATATGGTATTCTTAGTATCTATAGGCAACAGATATGGCCTCAGACGGGTTTTATTATTTACCAACCATGTACCTATTACAAAAAGTCTGCCAGTACAAAAAATATATCATAACACGAGCATCTTCGCCAATTTTACCATTATGGCAACACGATTAGCTCGGCACATAATAACGTTGGCAGTGACAACTGAGTTATGGCGTTAAGTAATGGGCGATGTAGGAATAAAATGGATAAAATTGTCTGCACAAATCGCCATAACGTATCCGATAGGATATACTCGTATATCTAATATATTCCTTCAAATTCTTGTGTCACAGTTTTAGTGTTTATACTCCTCTGAAACGGCTTGACCGATTGTGATGAAATTTTATATGTATATTCAGTAGGTATGAGAATAGGTTTATAACTAATTTTTATACCCCAAGTGTTAAGGGTAGCTCACCCCAAAAATATTTTTTTCATGTTTTGGACAATTTTTTTTTGGTTATTTTTTATGGTGGCATTAAAAATACATTTAGTCCAAATTTTTTACCCTCCTACCCCTACTTTTTAATAATATTTTGTATTTTTTAACCCCGGTCGATAGCTGATCAATGGGGTTCCGTTTTGCCAAACTCCTCCGCTTGGGAGCATAATAGCAAGTTTCGTCGAGCGCAGTTTTTCAAATATATTTTAAAAGTAAAGATTAAAAAGATATGATAATATTTTCATACTCTAGCTAGTAGGTATATAATGCATGTGGTGCCATGCTTTTGATACCAACCTCTGCAGAAGTTTGATCCCTACACCGGATAATTTTCAATTAGGTGCTCTGTAGTACGAGTACTTTTCGATCGTTTATTGTATGTTTGTAAAGTCTACACAACACAAGTACCTATCCCTGTTTTTTTCCAGTGCAAGGTTTTTTAAAAAAGTATGCAGAGATATGTTTAAGAATCTTGAATCTGTTTTCTATTCGATTCGAATTACGGGCGGTATATCGCAGAGATTTCTTTAGCAATTCTTCACTGTCTGACCAGATGCTATACGTCTGGCGTCTGGAACTTCACAATAGACATACCAAAGATGCGCAGTCTATTTTATTATTATCAGGAGTATGACAAGATATAACAATTATTTTCTAATCAGAAATAAAAGGAGGTAGGATATATTTCGAATACTTGAAGTTTCTTGTGCCCAAGTTTTCGGCGAGTCCACCAGAAGTTTTTAATTTCTTATATTACCACAAATCATTACTCCGCCATTTACTAGAATTTAGAATTATTTGAAAACACAAAACCTTGCACTATCGAATAAATTCTCTGACTTTACAATCAACCGATTGATGGACACAAAGCGAAGCAGTCTCACGACAACATTTGTGGATTCCATAAAGAATTGCCCAGTTTACAAATCAAATTCCGAACACTCGGAACGAATGAGCGGTATCTAAACCACTCTGCCATTTGTACACAAAGACCCCGATAAAATGTAGATTTCTTTTAACATAGAGAGTAGTAAACATTCTGTAAATCAACAATTGCGCACATGCCTTGTCTTCTACCACCAAAGAACAAGTTTCTAGTTGTGGAGCCTTCCTTATCCCAGCACGAATGGGCGGGCTCGATCAGGGACTTACCACCCTCTCATACATGAACAGCGTGAAAAAACGGTAAGTACTCCTACCATTGTGATTCATATAGTGAGTGAGAGCGCCGGAGGTCCAAACCTCCTCTCAGTCCTTCCTTATTATCCTTTTCTCCACATCCTATCCTGTTCTTTGTCAATGGCGACGCGCAAGTGATGCCTCTGGTGTTGCTAGCATCAATTCTATAGGGTACGGCAACCACTTACCACAAGGTAGGCCGTATGCTTGTTTTTGCCACCCATGTAGTTCAAAAAACTCTACTAAAATAAAAGTAAAATTTAGCGAGATTTTTTATTTTTAAATTCTACCACGAATGGTTAGATAGCTGAGCGTAAAAACAATGAGCATTAATTGCTTCTCTTGTTGAAGCAAATACGCAACTCAAAGTAATTTTATATAAAATATCGTCTGTTTCATACTCAAAGAAAAAATATTTCTCTAACAAATTGCACTGATTTACATGGTTGGCTTGTAAATAACTCTTTTTAATGGCACATGTATCATCGAAACGGAAATGTGTGCAATAAAGTGGATTTATATCGCGGTTCGGATTATTTAGATATGTTATAGCGTCTTGATGATTGTCATAATATTTTAGCCCAACGTTATAGACGCTTTCGAGGTTAAAACGATAAATCATAAACTGTATTGGTTCAGTAATCTATGTGAACTAGGAATTGCATAACGTATCTTTAATCTGGACAGTTAAAACAAGTAATAAATTTAAAAAAAAAAAACGCAATACTGCAAGTACAATAATAAGTAATACCAACAGTTGGACAACGTTGTTCAAATTTAATAAACTCTTGTTATAAGAAATATATTGCTGCTATTGAGCACTCGTTATCCAGAAATCCAAAGCTGTTTTGGACTCATATTAAAAATAAAACGTATTAATAAAAGTACTTTCCCGTCTATAATGTTCCTCAATGATGAATCTGCAAACACAGGTTAGGATATCTGCAATCTTTTCGCTTCTTTTTTTAGTCAGTCTATAAAAAATCTTCTCACTTTGTTGTGGACTGTCTAACAGTACTTGATCTAATTTTCTACCTACAAATTGCATAGCAAAGGTGTCGTTTTCTCGCAGAGATGTACTAACAGCCTTAAAGGAGCTTGATCGTACAAAAGGTGCTGGATCCGATGGAATACCATCCCTATTCGCTGTAGACCTGTCTTCGGAAAACTTTTTGAATTATTATTAAGACCGGTAATTTCTTGGCATATCAAGCAGAAACTATCACCACAGCAATTAGGATTTCATAAGGCTCGCTCCACGACAACCAACCTTATTTCTTGTGTAACCTTTTTAACTGATTCTGTTGATGTTTGGATCCCCGTTGACGTCATATACACGGATATTAGTAAGACATTCGACACCGTAAATCACCACATATTAATTCACAAGCTCTCCTCTTTTGGAATAGCCGGAAACATCTTAAAATGGTTTTCTTCATACCTCAGCAATCGGATTTTTAAGGTAGTTGTCAGTGGTCATTCATCTAACTCATTCATGGTGCCATCAGGAGTTCCCCAGGGATCGGTTTTGGGTCCTATTCTCTTTAATGTTTTCGTAAATGATATTGTGTCCCTATTTCAGCATTCTAGTTGCTTTCTTTACGCAGACGATCTAAAACTCGCTAAACAAATAACATCTGAGACTGATACTTTGTTGCTCCAAGCAGACCTGAATCGTTTGGTTGAACTTAGATCTCAATGTTGATAAGTGCAAATATATAAGATTCTCTCGTAACATTCATAGGACCCTAAAATCGTATACAATCTATGATGATGTGTTGGAAGAGGTCGACACTATCTGGGACCTGGGAGTGTATATCGATAGTAAATTACGATTACATATTCATATTGATAAAATTACGACTAAAGCATTTCATATGCTTGGCTTTATTATAAGAAATAGTAAGGATTTTAAGAATCCATATACCAAAATTAAATTGTATTCAGCTTTAATTCGGAACGGTTTTGAATATTGTGCACAGGTTTGGTCACCGCACTATGAGGTACACGTTAAACGTATCGAACGAGTTCAAAAGAGATTCCTGTGGCACCTTTCATTATCATTGCAGCAAAACTAAACAGCTGCCTACTTATCAGAATCGATTACAGTTTTTTAAACTTCATAATTTACATAATCGTAGACAATTACTCGATCAAGTGTTTCTTTATAATTTAATTAATGGTTCTATCGACTGCCCACTCTTGGTTGAAAAATTTAGCCTCAATGTGCCCACGAGGTTACCTCGAGCAAGTAATTACTCCCTATTCGCTGTGAAAGGTTCTAAAACTAACTTGGACCAAAATGCATACATGAATAGATTACTGCAGCAGTATAACAAGCTGGTAAAAAACAATAAAATTGACATTTTCTCCGATAAAGTTAATAAATTTAAACGGAATATTATTATTATTTTATTTTTTTATATATTAACTATATAAAAAAAAAAAACATCATCATCATAATATTATTGCTTCTTTTACCTACCTAGCAAGACTAGTATCATTTCATTTTAAATGGCTAAGAAGTTTTTTTTGTAGTTTTTACTTCTTTTGTAGTTTAAAATGTACAAAATTAGTATATAATCTAAACTGTCGACTTGATATCATGCCGTGGTAACTTTTAATTAGAACAGAATTAAGATTTAGACCTACCTGCTACTGTGTATTAAGTTTATAGTGTATGTTTTGTTAATTTTTTTTTTTTTTATTGCCAACGGTGGCGGACTGGTTAACGGCCTACCTGATGGTTAGTAGTAACCGCCGGCCATGGACTATGGCAACACCAGGGGCATAGCCAAGTCGCCGCCTACCGTGAGTAAAGTACTCTTCTCAAACCTCGTTTAAAGAGGGACAAGTCGTAACGCTGGGGAAACACCGCAGCAGGAAGTTCATTCCAGATCTTACACGTACGTGGTAGAAAAGAACGCTGAAACCGAACCGTCTTGGACGAGATCATTTCCAGGTGGTATGGATGAACCTTAGTACGGCGTCTCGTGGTCCGGTGGTAAAACGGCGATGTTGGTAGTACCTCAAACAGTTCCTCAGAGCATTACCCGTTGAAGAGTCGATAGAGCACACAGAGCGCCCCAAAGTCTCTCCGCCGCCCCAACGACTTCAGCTCATCCGTGAGATTGGGATCATCGACAATTCGAACAGCGCGTCTTTGCAGGGAGTCAAGTGGGTCGAGCTGGTATTTTGGTGCGCCTGCCCAGAGATGTGAACAGTACTCCACGTGAGGGCGGACTTGTGCTTTATACAGCACAAGTCGCTGCCTCGGTGTGAAGTACCGCTTGGCTCTGTTCAAGACGCCCAGTTTCTTGCTCGCCAATTCGGCTTTGTCCTCCAAATGACTCCCGAACTGGACTTTACTAGATATGTCGATGCCAAGGATCCCAATACTCTCGGAGACCGGGAGAGTTACCCCTTGGAACGGGGGCGTCACGACAAATGCGTCCAGAAGGACGACAACTTATTAAATGCAAAGGTTTGCGCGTTCAATAAATAAACGTGTGAGTGCTTAGGAATAGTGTTGCTAGCTGGGCACGATACAGGTCGTATGCTTAACACTTGTAGCTTAAATACATAATTTCGAACAAATATATCGATAAATAGTGTCTGATGTATTTCTAAATACACGCAGTAAAATTTCAATACTACATTAAATAAGCAAATTAAAAATCAAAGCAAAATTTTGATATAAGTATAATGCCAAATTATACTAACATGATTGACACCGGAGACTCTTGTCTTGTTCAATTTAGATAAATTGGTGCCCATTCGTAGCCATGCCAGTCCACCCCAACAACTGCTTAGCAATTCCAACCTTATTTTGTACACATAAAGTCTATAAAACCCCAAAAGTTTTGCTAAAAATCTCACAAGACACAAAATGTCCCAAATCACAATCACAATGTCTTAAATTTGAACACAGTCTATTCAATTAATTGTTACTTAAAATACACTTAAGTTACAGTCAATTCAAGGAACAGCTGAAACGAAAATATTGAGTATTTAGTTCAACTTCAAAAAAAAAATACTGTCAATTTTTGAGTTAACATAATGCAATATATATATGTATAAGTGAATAAATATAAATCGAAAACATTAGATCAATCAAAAACGTAAACAACATATTAAATGGCGTTGATCCAAAAAATTTAGGTAATATCTCTGAAAAAAATATTTACTAAAACGACTGCCACATATATTAACCAAAACGTAAACAAAATAAATAGATTATTTCGAAATAAACATAAATTATAGCCATTACCACAGAATCAAACTAAAGATGTGTCAATGTTTCATCGGCTTACAACACCGGTCTAAAAACGGCTTTAGTTTCATTCAAGCTCAGTGCGCGTAGGTGAACCTGCTATGTATCAAGTAATCAATGAGCAACTCTCGCTTTGAAACTGCATTTCGTATGAATGGCATACATTGGGTTTTTAGCTTATTTAGCGTAGTGTATTGAAGCGAAATGTTTTCTGAATGCGTATTGAGGTTTTAGTTATATTTATATACAACAATCAGTATAAATTTAAAAAAAATCAGTATAAATCTTAAAAATGTGTTTTGAATATTTAGAACAAATTTTGCAAAACAGAAAAAAATAACAGCATGTTTGGAAAAGTATATTAATTATAATTGAATGAATTAACGCAAGAATATAGAGTTTTGATTTACAATACTTATATTATGAATAGATTGAAATTCAAAGTGCATTTCTAATCTTCTATCTAGACATGTCCGAATGTGACTTCTCATTACCAAGTCTGCACATATAGGGTAGGCAGTAAAACTGGTGAGTCATCGGCCGACCTGCATTCAACAACTGTTTAGTAATCGATAAACTTAGCATGTTTTAGATTAGCTAAGTCTGTTTGTACCGTTACGTTTTGTTCTTCAAACTTTTATTTGGATAACATATGTTATGCCTATATTTTTTTTTAATTTTGTACATAGACTTTAAATGTAAATCATCATTTGTTTTAGAATTAAATAAGTATTGTTTTAAATGTTTAAATATAATAATGTCACGTTTTAGAATTTCAAATGAATTCATTTGCCTTTTTTAACGATAGAAATTAATAAATACTTATATAAGTTGTTACTTTTTATACAACTATTTCTCATTTATATTTTTTTTATCTTGCTCATGTTATATTACAGTAGTAGTGGCTAAGTAAGCCATAAACCAAGCAAATGTTGATTTTAACTATATTTATATCTCTTTTATAACGTTCCACATAGCCGACATTATCGGACATGTGGCCAAGTGCAACCACAGTACACGGATCGATAGCTTTAGTTTTAAATACACCAAACGAAGGGTTGGCCCCCCTAACCGGTATAATATACATTAGATTGAAGAGATATCTGTATACCAGATGAGAAAGCAACAATAAACAACTGGAATAAATTTTCACTTATTTAAAACGATTAATTATTAATTAATGTGTAGTTTTTAAATGACTGACTATTATCTAATGTGTACTAGTATTCGATTAGTGGTCTAAATTCAACCATAATAAATATGAACGTTTTGAATTCTAAAGTACCTCAGTATTGTCTTAAAATAAATCATAGCATATTTTAATAACTTCGGATAAAATCTAATGATCTACTCTATGATAGAAAATTGACAATGTTTGAACTCTACAAGCCTTTAAATCGTTTACGTGTCATATAAATAAATTTGAGTCACTGTCAATTATTTAACTATATACTTTAGAGTTCTTTAAATGTTTTTTTCGGTTTATGAAAATAGCTGTCATTCTCGTAAATTGAAATTGCAATTTTTTGGTCCTTTAAATTATAAAGGGTGCAAATACATTGTTGTCGGAATTAAGAAAAAATATTTTAGTTTCTACTGTGTTAGTAGCTCTACTAATACTTGTAAAAATGTTTGTATGTCAACTAGGCCTTTTTAATTATGTACGTACATTTAATTATTGTAATATAATTATATAGTAATTAAGATAAAAACAAAATTATACCCAATTATAATTTCTAGACACAGTACTTCTAAAAATTAAAAATATAGGTACTAATTTCATTAATCTCTATCTGAGATTATAAAACTTTTGTTCATTAAAAACCTAACATAAATAATAATTTTATATCTATTTAATTTTATAATGTGCCTATGTGATTTGGCTTTAAATTTGATACACAAAATATAATTATTACTGCGCAATAATTTCAATTATTACTTGTTCAAGTAAATTGCTCAATTGAATCATGTGGGTGGCTGATCAATGAAAACATGTATACAATAAACCAAATTAGGAAACAAGATAAAATATAAATACATAAACGATATAAAAGCATACATAAAATTTAAGCAAAAATTCACCTTGAAAAATTGATATAAAATAATTTTTAACTCCTGAACTTTGCTTTCCCGTTGAAAACTACACGCGACTTGACAATACGCACGTGACAAATGTCGCACGAAAAAAAACACTTTGAAAGAAAAAACTATTAATCGATATACAAAATGTTTATAAACAGTCTGAGAAGGTCACTTTGCCACTGAATCGTCCGCGTTGTCTGTTCGAAGCAACGTTTTGTTAGCAAATTTACAGACGTCCTCTCAGTCCGGGATCCGACCCCTTACTGCTCAGGAAGTACTGGGAACTCTCGGCACTCTCGCTCCCTCCCTTCTATGGAGGTCCAAACTTATTTGGCCTCTTTGTTGTCCCTAAGAGGGGTAAATTATTACGGTTTTGCGATAACATAATAGAATGGTGCACTAAATAATATTAGGACACTTTTTACTGTAATGTTTAATATTGAATTTAGTTTATTGCTCAATATATTAGTGACTCTATGGTATCTGATAATGTGAAAATTGTTCATTGAAATAAGTAAGTATAACAATATCTATTCCAAGAGGAATATACCTAAAGCTCATTTGCATATAAAAAATATATGTTGGTATTCCACGGGCTCTTAAAACAGTTTTTGATATGCGGTTAATGTGGCGGACATTTAAGGATTTGTTACAAAAGATTACCCAATAAATAGGTGAAATTAGATGAAAAATATTAGTAGTAAGAAACTTGGAATCTTGAATTACTTCATTAATATGCTCATCTACCCAAATATGTGATATATGAGTACAAAGTAGGTACAAATACCAATGAAAAAAATCACTTTATCTACCCCATTTTTAACATGGTGATCGTTTCTAAAAATCATGTGTCATTGTATTTGTAATATAATATAGTTGGAATCGTAGAGAACACATCAGTTTGCTGTTTTTAAATGTCTCTAGGGAGCCTGGGGGTCAAATTGCTGTCATGACTATGTTGTAACAGACTGAAGTTTGCGTAATATTAGGTCGAGGAAAAAGTGCTTCGTATTTTATATACAAATTCAAGATAAAATATTTTACATTCACCGATGATTTAGCTTTTTTGGGATATCCAGACTTTTTCAAATGGGTCAAAATTTACGGTCACAACTATCGAAAATGTCGTAACTACTAATATGCCAATCTAGCTCTATTTTTTTCAAAAATGGCGTCAATTTTATCCGTAACAGCTTATTACAGTACCACTGTCAAGCACGGATCTCGTCTCAGGGTGTGAGAGATATAGTCATAACCTTGTGGAAGTTGAGAAATGTCTTCTTATATTTTTATCGCGATCATTTCAAACAATACATAGCAACAAATATCTATTGTTAATGTTCAATTTAGGCATTTACTACCACATACGAACTAATTTAATAATATATGTGGATATATATTTACATTTTTTATATACTACATGGGTGCCGAACAAGCATACGGCCCACCTGATGGTAAGCGGTTACCGTAGGGTACCTATAGACGCAGGCCAAGGTATCATTCGCGCGTCGCCATCTCCAAGGTCGGACAGGAGGCGGATAGGAAGGATAATAAGGGGAGGGTAGGGCCCTCCCTATCTTTTGGTTTGGGCCTCCGGCGCTCTCACTTACCATACGAAACACAACGGTAAGCGTAACTACCGTTGTTACACGCTGATATGAAAAATGTAAAGAGGCTTTTATGTAAAAAGCTAGCTTTGCACACGGATCCGCCATAGGCAAAAAAATATTTTTAGTTTATCGGGTTCTCGATATAGCAGCGAGATATATATGAAATCAAATACCAGTTTTCTGTTTAGGCTAATTAAAAGCTATCAAATAAAAAAGTTTGATCTAAATCCGTTCACTAGTTTTTATGGGTTGCGCGAACTAACAAAACAGACAATTTTTTTTACAAAAAAAAAAATACATATTGTACCTATGTTCAGAAATAAATAATTAACTTATTTAAAATCATTTTATCTTTCAAATATCTTAAATTTACAGACATGGCTCCGTTACAGCTTGATAATAGTATAGAAACGTAACTATGCATTTTCAAATTGCAAGAATAAAGCGAATGAAATATATAATAAAGTTCAATAAAACTTTCATTTTGTATTTCAAAGCAAACTGTCGCGATATTCTAATAATTTTTAATGTACTCCATGTCTGCAATTTTGTGAAATACAACTCTAAATTGGCGAGTACTGTTAGGACAGAGTAAAATTTTGTAAAAGCTCTTAGTCTGGCTTTGAGTCTATTAAATATTGCTTAGTTTGAGTCTAGGCATTTGAATATGTTCCACAAGAAAGTATCCAAAATATGCCACCGTTTTGTTTGGGGTATTGTTAGTAGATTAATAAAATTTCTTTGGCCCTTGGGACTATTTGATGCTGTTCTTCTGGTGAATATAACCCTGTGCTATGATAGCCAACTACAGTAACAGGTAATGATCTGGCTAAAAACCACGAGTGCTATAAACCCAGTAAGGACTCAATCATAAACATTTAGTAAATAAAACAAATTTAATTATCTACAAAATTATTTTTTTAACGATACACCTTTTAATCATGTACTTTTTCTGCTGCTAGCACAGTTTAAAGAAGAATTACGATATTTTTTTCCAGATCTATAGATACTTCTAGTTATTTAGTAATGCTAATATGCTATTATACTATTTAGTTATGCTCACTTTCTTTTGGAACAGTGTATGAGAAATGTGAAGGATAAAATTAAATTTCAAGTTCGTAGTGCTTTCATATATTCTAATGTATTTGAGAAATGACTTTAATGTTAGATTCAACCTTACAACTTTAATATTAGATTCATGAAGTGGAATGATTTTATTGAACTTATACATTTACCTTAACAGCGATGACTGTACCATCTGTTTCACAACCAACCAAGAGAAACAATTAAACATCTTATGGTACATTATATATGTATAGATATTTAATAAAATATACCCAGTATCCGTAAAAATCCTGTAATGAAAAGTTTACCGATATGCTATTAGTAGTCATAAAAATACCCAGATCTAGTAATAAACTAGCATTTGCCCGCGGCTCCGCCGCAGTTAAAATCTAGTTTTTAAGTTATACCTCAGGTTCCGGATATAGTAGCGGGATAAAATGTATAAGTACCTAATTTTAAGCCTAATCAAGAGTTATCAAAATATAAAAATTGCATCAAAATCCGTTCAGTAGTTTTTGCGTGATGCGCGAACGAACATACTGACAAAAAATCTAAAAAAAAATCGTTTTGTGTTCAGACACGCCTATATAGCCTAATACAGTATTTTTTTCTCAAATATCTTAAATGTACAGACACAGCTCTGTTACAGCTTTATAATAGTATAGATTCTGTATCAGAATCGAACACACGACATCCCACATCTACAGCGTTGTTTACAATCGTAACATTTTTAATTCTGAAATTCTATTGTTCAACAGTCTATTTTCTGATAACTTACAATCGAAGTTATGCAAGAAGATGAGTCACCCATTGAAATCTCGACCCGAAACTCATGAATGGGTACCAGCATAATTAGATCACCAGCTGTGAGCTTGCATGACAAAAATACGCTTCGGTGCCGTGGGACCCCCACGCAGCATGGCCGCCATATTTGTCAATACTTGTTGTGTGTGGACACGTGTCTGTTACTTTTTGGGCGTTTTAAATAAATATAGTGTCTTGTTTAGTCTAGTGTAATGTAGATAAGTCCGTGTGGGCACGGGTTAAGAATACATAATGACACCTCCCCATTCTATAAAACCTCTGCATGCTCTAACGTGAATTTAATTATTACTAAATTCTACCTTCTTCGTAGACGTGGTCGTCAGAATATACGTCAAGCTACGGTACTTTAATTAACTCTGTATAAAAATAGTTTTCCCAAAGGAATCCTTAATTTTTTCGGGATACAAAGTAGCCTATGTGCTTTTCTGGATTCCAGACTATATGAATTTCATGGCGTTCGGTTCACATACAAACAAACTGCCTTTAGATTTTTTAATATCAGTAAGGATTATTATTATAGACAACGACATGCTCTCCCAATGTGAGGCCTTTTCAGAGTAAAAAGTATTGAAGCCTTAGCTGTGCCAGATGGTAAACCTCACAAGCTGTTGAGAAAGTGTCTCAGGCGTTCGGGTTTTCTCAGGAGTTCTGACCGAACAATGAATAATAACTATACCATCACATAATTTCGAAAAGTTAGAAGTCTGTGTTTTTCGAGGGGGGGCGGGGGAAACTAACTGGCTACCTTTGTCTTTTAATATCTTTGTATTAAATCCTAATTTATCATTGCTCACACCTGTCCTACTTAGAACATTTATCACAAAACCCATCCAAAATTCGGTCTGATATCCCTTCAAGAATCAAGTTCATTCTTTTTCCCACTCGCATACTATGTCCAAACACCGTCAAGCATTATTCAAGGATTATTTATATACAATGAATTATAATTATACTCAAGTAAATAAGCTAAGTACGGCAACGTGAAAACAAAAGTTAATTAGCTTCAATTTAAAATAAATCACAACTAATAACGACTTCAACTAGAGCACATTTATTTAAACTACAGGCGAATATAGGCAACTTACAATTTAGATTCTCGCATCAATAGCACCAATCCATCAAGCAAGATAATGCAGGATCGCTCATTACGCGAGCTGAGACGTCAGCAAAACTGGCCGATCTATCAACCGGCACCTCCCTTACTGGCGTTCACTACCAGGAGGTAATGAGACAGGCCTTTTTATGCGATTTTAGTTTTGGGGAACAAAAGTTCAGTCTATTTTGTTGGCGTCAATGGTAAGCTTGTAATTGCCGATCTGTGATAAGAGGTATACATTTATTTACTTTTATCTACATCTTTATACCTATAATACTAGCTGATACCCGCGATATCGTCAGCGTTAAAGATTTTCTTTCTAAATTCGACCCCTCTTTTACTCGCGATTTTATGAAACCATTGAAATGTATGTGTAGTGTATCCTAACTAACTAACTAACTTATCATCACGGCATTTCACTTGTATATTCCCTTTATTATTATATTTCCATTTCCTTGTGTATCCTATATCAAATGAAAAATGAAATTTAACATTCTTAATACAAAATGTCTATATATGCGTGTTTCTATCTCTAAGTTAGAAACCTACCACACCACCCCCTCATTCCCTTCTTATTATTTTAACTGACCACTTCCTCATTTCCTCTATGTTATCATTCCTCTTCATGTCCTAGGTATAGCTTGTTTTGGGATGGATTAAGCTCGCGAAGGTTGTCCTTGGTCTATAGGCTACCGGGCCAACCAGTCAGGGGGTGGCCAACATACCGTCTTACACACCATCAAGCCGTACAGCCTAGTATAATTATGTGTTATATACATTGATGTATAAACAAAAACTTAGCATCACGTCTGTATTCCCCGAAGGGGTAGGCAGAGACGTATTACACATCCACGATTCGCCAGCCATGTTTAAGTCCCACGTACCTAATAGGGGGCGAGCCTATTGCCGTCTACCGGGCACATATCCAAACTCCGGGCGGCTACTGAGAATTTTTCTTTTTACGAAAAAGCTCAATAACACTACCCGAACCGGGATCGAACCAGAGACCTCAGCAGTCGCTTACGCTACCGGTGCACCACAGGTGATGTATAATACAGAGAAGATCCAAAAGTAAGCACTAAAAGCTTCGATCATCAATTACATTTTTGATCGAAGACTAAAAGTGCCCGCTATAAATGAGTGGCTTTCCTCCACTCATTTCGTTTAGTATTGTTTACGACGCGCGACCAACCGCAATATGCTTAGGTACAAAAATCTCTTTTGAAAAACTTATTAACTCTCTCTTTTTCTCTTGTCCTTTCTAAATAGTGTCATTACGACGCTTACACAATTAAAACTTGTTTTTATTTTATAAAATCATGCATACATGTTGTCACGCCTTTTTCCCGTAGGGGCAGGCAGAGACCACTTCTCTCCACTTGCTACGATCCTGACACACATCTTTCGCTTCACCTACTTTAATCAGCGCTTTCATGCATACTCGTTGATTACGAGTACTTACTCTAATATGTTGCATCTGATGGGTGGCGTGGGTCGTAAAGACAATTGTGATGTGGAGATTGAGTATGGCCGTTGGTCAGTGCGATAGCTTAGCGACTTGGAGCACTTCTTCAGATTGGAAGGGACACAGTTTGAATCCCGCTCGCACTAAAGTTCGCTTTTTCCACATTCACAAATAATTTGTGATCTGTAATAAGTTTTTGATCTATATTTTTAGCATTTGACATGCTCCGCCACTTTTTAAAGTACAAATTATTTGCGAATAAGGAAAAAGAGATTTTTTGTACTAGCAGGAAGCTTTTCCTGCTAGTACAAAAAATCTCTTTTTCCTTATTCGCAAATAATTTGTACTGTAATAAGTTTTTAAACAACTATTAAACTAATGCCAATTGAAATATTATAGAAATCGGAATATCAAAAATAAGTCTTTAAAAAATAAAACCAATGCCATATACTATTTAACTCATAAACATAACTAAAATTATTTTGTAATAACCAACTTTTAGCATGATGCATTTAATCAAAGAGTATAAACTAAAGACTTTATTAAACACATCAATGGTTACCATAGCAACGGCTGACATGTTTGTATTTTGTGATAATGAGTGTAGTCTAAATACGATAGCAGATAAAAATACATATTTTGGATAGGAGTTTCGTAAAATCCTTTCTTAGTGAGCGTCTACGTCATGAAATAAGCATCAATGCAAAATTTCAAGTCAATCGGACGTATGGTTTCGGAGATATCGTGATGAGCCAGTGAGTGGTAAATCGCTTATATAGCTATATATAGATAAAAACTAGCTCACCCGGCGAACTTCGTACCACAAAATTTTTTTTTTCGTGAATATTTTGCAATGAAAATTATTAAAGTACTAATATCGCTTTTAAAAAATAGGGGTTGGCAGGGTAAAAATTTAGGGTTGTATGTATTTTTTAATGCCGAATCATAAAATGTAAAATAAAAAGTTCTGTCGACAAAATAAAAAATAAAATATTGGGGTGGACCACCCTTATCACTTAGGGGTATGAAAAATAGTTTACATCCTATTCTCAGACCTACTGAATATACACACAAATTCCACAAGAATCAGTCAAGCCGTTTCGGAGGAGAATGACGACAAACACTGTGACACGAGAATTTTATATATTGCAAGATTTAGTTTCACGTTATTTGTCCGCGATGAACTCCGAAACTACTTACCTATTCTTAACGTTTTTTGTGGCATGGGCATAGGCTATAGTCTATACTATGTCTATTATAAAGCTATAACAGAGCTGTCTCTGTACCTTTAACATATTTGAGAAAAAGTGACTGAATTAGGCTATATAGGCGTGTCTAAACACAAAACGATTTCTTTAGATTTTTTGTCTGTTTGTCTGGTTACCTGTTTGTTTGTTCGCGCATCGCGCAAAAACTACTAAACGGATTTTGATGCAACTTTTTTTGTTTGGTAGCTCTTAATTAGACTTAACAACTGGTAACAACTGGTATACATTTTATCCCGCTACTATATCGGGAACCGGAGATATTTCCTAAAAACTAGTTTTTGGCTATTATAAAGCTGTAACAGACCTGTCTGTACATTTAAAATATGTGAGAATCAGTATTTATTTGGGCAGTTTAAGCGTTTTTGAACACAACACACCATTTTTTTGGAGTTTTTGTAAGTTTATCTTTTTGTTTGTTAACACATAACACAACTACTAATAGCCGGACTAACTTTTTTCGATTGATAGCTCTTTATTACCGAGTTCGGAGAGTCCGGAGTACACAGAAGGACATAGGCTAGTGTTTATCCCGGGAAAAGGGGGGGTTTCTGTGGGATGTCAATTTTTGTGCCAGAAGACAACGTATTCATATGAAAGCAATGATGACTTACGGCTTACGGGGCCGAGACGTGGACACTCACAGTGGGACTAGTCCACAAATTGAAAGTCACGCAGCGGGCTATGGAGCGGGCAATGCACGGCGTCTCTTTGAAGGATAAAATTCGTAATGAGGTAATCCGACAAAGAACCTAAGTTACCGACATAGCTCGCAGACTCAGTAAGCTAAAGTGGCAATGGGTTGGTCACATCTGCAGAAGGACCGACGGCCCATGGAGCAAGCGTGTCCTAGATGAGAGACCGCGACTTGGTAAGCGTAAGGTAGGACGGCCCCCAGCCACACGCCAGACAGACTGGATGCGGTAAGCGGAGGACGGTGTGCAATGGCGCGTGTTAGGAGGCCTATGTCCAGCAGTAAATTGCAATAGGCTGAATGATTCATAAAAGAAAGAAAAGAAATAAAGCTGTATTTTGCCACTAAAACTAAGTTAGTAATAACATAGCTATTAAAAAAACATACAATGAGTACTAAAATAATATGCCACAACTATTATTCTAAAATGTGACCCAATTTTATTAATTGTAACCTGTTTTGTCTTCGTATACCTCGTTTGAGTTTAATTAAAGATGTCAGTTGAAACGCAAGCAGAGTATTGTGAGGTGGGTTTTGTTAATATTGTCAGCCTGACTTATGACATCTCGTGACACCCGGGGTGGTTTCTAAGTATAGTCTTCTTGATACTAAAATATCAGATATCCGTTTAAATGAGGGTTATCTTTTAATAACATAAAGTCATGCATGCACAGAGTATGTAATATAATTGGACTAGTGCCTAAGATCTCCTCTCTCACTCTGAGTTGAGGAAAATAATTTATGTTACTTATTTCACAAGTAATATACAGTACAGTATGTAGTTGCCAATTATTAAATCTCACCTAACTGGTAGTATAGATAAATATTTCATAAAAATGAGTATAACCTAACAAGGTACAGTTATTATTATAGGATTTTTCAACAAGAACTTCGTTTTTTAAAACAAAATAAAACAATAAATTTAGATGATAATGATTCAAATTTTTATTGTACAATAAGTAAGGTTTAGCAATTATGAATGACAAATAATATCTGATAGATGGCCACCACACACGGTTACAAATGTCGATTCTTTCATCAGTTCTTAATCGCTTTTTGACAAAATGGTGGGTTTATTTCGTTAATCACTTCACGAATTTTGAGTTTTAAGGCTGCAATCGATACGATTGGCTTCGTATAGACTCTGCTTTTAACATAACCCCACAAAAAATAATCCAGCAGTGTTAAATCACATGTTCGAGCTGGCCACTTAACAGTTGAATATCGTGAAATTATGCGATCGGCAAATTTAGTTTGCAATAAATTCATTGTTTCGGTGGCTGTAACCGTGGTCGTGGTGGACATTTATCAGATATTATTTTTTGTTCATAATTGCCAAACCTTACTTATTGTAATATAATAAAGAATTTAATCATTATCATCTAAATTTATTGTTTTATTTTGATTTAAAAAAACAAAGTTCTTGTTGAAAAACCCTATATAATGATAAATTTAACGTATTATGGGAGTTAGTGTGCCGTATGTTGGAAACCCAACAATTATACTCTCCCATTGTAAGTTTGGCTGGCAGTTTGGTGATTAATATTCAAATAACAGACAACCAAAATTTCGACATAATCAAGCGTATAAAAGATGCTCACAATCTTTCATTAATTACAGTGCTGATAGCTTTAAACAGCTAATAAGATTTCTTAAATTATAGCTAAGAACACTCGATTAAGTCTTACAAACCAAAAAACTAATTCAAAATCCGTTCATTCGTTACGAAGTTATGTAGCACATACAGATACACACGTCAGACTTATAACACCACGCTGCACCTTTTCGTTAGAGGTTAAAAAGAAAATCATCACTGACTATTAGTCATACAAGCAAAACATAATATATATTAAAGTTTTATTGATTGCTAGTTAGGAACCATCTAAATTTAATATTAATTTCAGCTAGCATTTTCTAATCAAAGTTCAAAAATAAAACCTACTCGAGTCTAGACTATAGACGCGTGGAATGTTTAAAAGGGTCTGTGTAAAAGGCTCTAGGTATTGCATGCAAACCCGCGCGTCCCTATTATATGATGCAGACGGGCAACGGCCGCAGCATACAGGCTATATAGGATGTACCGAACAGTTTCCTAAGTTCGCTATTTAATGTACAGCTCGTTGCACTTATAATTAGTATTTAATTTCCAATACGTCATCCAACATCGTTTTATAAAGATTATTTTCTGAACGTAGACACCCATTAAGAACGGATATTGAGAAAATCCTATACCAAAATATTCTTTGTACTGAGATAACGACAAAATAATGAAACAGAGGGCCTAGATAAGTTGCATTCTATGATAGCTAACGCTATAGAAATTAAATGAAAGAATGAATGGGAATTTGATATCTTTAATGAGGAATATAAGAACACTAAGTCACGTGACTTAACGTTAGAGATGTCAAATTCCCATACATTTTAATAGTTTTCTATAGCGTTAGCGATCATAGAATGCAACTTGGCCAGGCCCTAAGAGACGAAATGAAAACACTTAAATTTTTCCCCGTAATTTATTTTTGTCTGTAATAAAGAGCAGGTATGATACACTCTGTAAATAGGTATGTGTATTGTGTATTTTGTGTACAAACTTATGTACTCGCGTTTACCTCTCGCAGGTGAAAATCACCGTTCAAGTGATCTGTTATAGTCATCTTAATGTTCCTTGAGGCTGGATACTATAAAATGCAATCTCGAACTAACGAAAAAGTATGTTTTTCGAGACTCGAACCAATTGCGCAATATCGTGTATGATATAAATAGTTCTTGCTAATAAATGATCTTTGAAACTTATGGAAAGATGTATGGAATAGTTTATATTTCATAAAACCTCAACACCTTATAATGTTAAAGTTTAGTTTCAAATGAAAATTTCTATATGTGTTACTGATCTCTTTAACGACAATTCCCTAACGGGCCCTTTCAAAAAATCTGCTATTGCTATTTCTTTTTTGATGCTATTTGTTTTTTGGTGGGAGTTTTTTAGAACTTAAAATATAAAATGCATAAAAACGAAATCCATTATCTATCTCGAAACCAATAAAGTGAGAACATATAGTACTTCCTAGCCAGGCTCCATAGAGCGTGTACTATTAAACGTCTAATACTTTTATTGTAACGTCAATATATCTTTAAAGCTAGACAATTTATGTTAGAAAATATTAGTTTTGATATTTATCTACAATGTTTTTCTTGAACAAGTAATGTTACGCTTCGTAAATCTTGATAAATACGTTTTGATTTTAGAAACTATCGTACTAACATATACCTAATATAATGCTTGGCACAGTCGACAGCAGAAAGTAAACGAGAGTATTAAGAGTTATATTAATAGAGTCGTGTTGAAATTAAATTGGACAAGTTGTTTAAAATAGACAAAAACCCGCTCAGTACTAAATACTTGGAGTACCATTAATGCGGTCGTGAATTGATGAGACAGATTTTTTATATAATGGGTATTAAGTGTAGAACTAAAGAAAGAAAGTATTTATTTCTACATATCTAAATAAAGCTGTGAGGACAAAGCACAATTTATGTTTCAAACTTTATAACTAATGTAGAAAGAGGACCACAGCTAATGTTGCATATGATCATAGCAACGCTGATATTCAGCAATGTCCTGTCGACGAACTTAAACTAAAACAAACTTTAACTTGAACTTACTCTATACCGACGAGAATCATCTCACACATAGGAATATAACAAAAAGCGTGGTATCATTTAAAAATATGGAATAAAACCAGTTAGTAAAGCACAATGTGATAGGAATCCGAAAACCCAGACTTGCCATATCCGAAAATCATTTATTAAAATAATTTCACTATGCAATTGTGATTCACCGATCATTTAGAGCAATCAAATTTAAACTGTTTTAACAAATATTAAATAGAAAAATAAGACTGAGAATAAATCAATTTATACACAAATGTGTAGATCTTAAAACAAAAATAAAACAGACATTCTACTCGTAGATCAGGCTTCGAAATCTAAATATTTCTTTTGATTTTCCTTGAATATAAAATACATTTGCAAACATACGATAAAAGGAGCCTATAAGCATAACATAAACAAACATAAACCCATTATTTCCATCTACCCACACCGTAAAACATCCCATGAACGTTTTCGTCACCGCTATCCCTCATTTTCATTCAAAACGCTTATTTTTAACAAAACCCACAGTTTTGGCGGAACCCTCGGAAAACCATAAAAAACATCATAAAATTTCCATTACTATCCATCCGGGCAAACGGGTGGGCTTCTGTCGAAGGTTAAAAATGTCCATATAAATTATAAAGTGGAGAATAAGGGATAAAAAATAGTTGGTAAACAAAAACTAAAATAAATGGCTGTTATTGATGCCAAGTATTTCTCAAAATATCCACTTGATTAGAACTTTGAAGACATATGGCATGTTGTAGGTGTTATTGGCAGTGAAATTGCTTTAAATATTTGATGTATTTTATTTGTATTTGCAAAACCGCCTGTCTTATATTGTGATATTACATTGACACGTTGATATTATTATGAAGCTTGCTACGTGAATAACATAAAAGGAAAAGAGAGTATCCAGTACGGTTATGTTGTCTTGTTACCAAGTACAGCCAATCCATGGCGGTTAATCATTAAGCCCATCAGGTCTATTAAATACGAAGAACGCTGTATGTACCAACTCGGGTGAATTTTTTGAATCCAGAGCGGATTTCTTTCAGAATTTTTGTTTTTATGTACTTATAAACTATTGCATTATGTTGATCATTATCGTTAATATGCCTTTATTGATGACTTAAATATAATGTAAAAGCAAAAAATCTCATTCAAACTATACAGAGCTTTGAATCATTTGCATAAACACACAAAATACGTTCGAGTTCGTAACAGTTAATAATTACACCGAAGCATATCTTTACGTTTATACACATGTATCTATGCTTCGTGAACTGTACTTTGGCACTTCACAAATGAGTGATGTGAAAGGTTGCTATTGGTAACTACGCATGCCTCATTCGCCAGCTATTTCATTACCTCTGGGCTCTGTCTGAGCCAGAATATATTTGAAGAGGGCCGAATAACCCAAGCTTTTGCAAATTTAACATAAAACTAACTCGAAGTACATTGAGTCTTGTTTATAAACACTGTAAGGTGTATATTAATGTAATTATGAGTATGCAGCAAGTTTGAGTTGATATTTGAGAAAATTTGTACAAATGATTTGGGACCTTGTATGTTTAATATATTTAGATCTAGATTTAATCGTGGCGGTTTTAAGGCATTCAGGTAGTGTAAATATGTTTGTTTTTGATGTGACCTCAATTATACAGGCGTTTAGCGTAACAGAGATTGATATTGCGTGATGTTTAGAGAACAGAAATTAAATATTGGTCTACTCTCAAAGTAAGAGGGGTTGAAGCGTTTGTTCACCACACTGTACCAATGTAGATTGTCAGACTTCTCAAGTTTTCGAGAAAATCCATAAGACTTGGAGATTTTTTTAATTGATGAGCTCGGCTATTTATTAAAATAGAAAAAAAAACTTACCGATAGTCGTAAAACTTTTTGGGTATTAATATGTAGTTTTATTATAGTATTATATATTTTAGTATTATTTTTAAATACACCTACCACTACATTTCTGCTCCGCCCCAGGTAGACAGGTAGAGAATGCCTAAGGTATTAAGTCCGCCTTGTACTTAGCATGTGCAAAAGTTTTAAACTAAATAAATAGTAAAACTTCCTTCCATTTTCAAAATTTTAATATCGCAATCACCACGCCGGCAAATATAAAAAAATATTTCATTATAAAACGCAAAAAGTATTTCATACTAAATCCCCACAGATACGACTCGTATCACATGTAACAGATGACGTATTTTTCTCAACGAGTCAGTACATAACGGGAAGAGTTAATCAACTGTAAACTATTCCCTATTCAGGAGCTTCAAATTTTACGTAAAAAATGTCTAGGGATATATGCTCCAACGAAAGATGACCTCCAAAATGCAGCACTACGTAGAGGAAGTTTCTACTGTGTAGCGGGATGAGAGGTCTATTCTGGGTAGTTAAGAGGGATGTACAGAAGGAACAGCGATGTGCTCGTTGAACCATTATTTCCACGTGATTAGACGTGTCAATGCCATGGATGTGAGATAATTCATGAAAAATAGGCGTAGCCAGGTGAACACTATTGTATTCATTGCTGATATGATTATACAAAAATATATGATAAAATAATTATTCATGACCAGGCCCTATAGAGACCCCCATACGGCGTAAATATAATAACCTTGAAGGTATATCTTTTTGTTTGTGGTCAAAACGATTCGGCCATGGAGCAGGAGCGCTCCCAAATTTTATAAAAAAATTCACACTATGTTAATTACGAGTCGATTTATTTACTGTTTTGTTTTTGTTAAGGCCCTTACCCACTAAATAAATGGCGCGTGTGCCTTCTCTCCACCTGTCTGGCGGACCACTGGAGCTGTATGACATTACTACAGTGGTGAGCCGGCCTTTACCTAGCACAAAAGATTAGCATTACCATTCACCGTCGCAATGCAGCCAGCCTTCTTGACATATATAATTAATAGTTTTTCACTTAGTTTCTTTCTTTAAAAACAAAAAAAATATTCACGTTCAATGGAACGCATATTGTGGACGATATGAAAATGTTCGTAAGTCAGAATCTCAGTAAGTGGAAACCTGTGTTATCTCTTGTTATCTCTGTCTACTACTGCACCGGTATGGCAGACAACTGGAACTGGAAGACATTACTTCAGTGGTACCTACATATTACAACATTGCAGGCATGTTATAGTGAAATATTTCAGGCAAATAAATTTATCATATACAGATTTGTGTTTCGCAATTATAATTTACTGATATTTTAAAATACTCTTTACCAAAATAAATATACGATAAATCGTCAACTAATAGTCATGTTAATCCCCTTATATTATAGCATCAATAATAAATAGAACGAATATATTCGTCCGGAACTCAAGCACAGCATTCTCATGATAAATAACGCCATGAGTTCTGCAGACGGCAGCCAAGATTAACATGCTTGAAACTGGCAGGCCACGAGTAATGCACGCAGTTTATCATCTAGCATCTCAGGAAATAATTTTGTTATGGTTAGGAAATTTGGGGTAAATATCATTAGATTTGAATATGAAATCTTTTTTAGTTAATCTTTTCAATTTCACAAATAAATTAAAAAACTAAGTATACGGTTGTCTGTAAAGTCGGTTTATGGAAGATAATTTTAGGTGGTAACGTATAATTGCGCGTGCTGATATACAATAATTAGTAAAGGTACGATCGCGCGTGCTGATATACAATAATTGAGATACACGTGTTGCCCGGGACGCGTTCGGGCGAAGAATGTGATGTCAGTCGGTGACCTGCCTCCCGGAGACGCTCTTCAGCCCGCGGCTCTCTTGTGGGCGCGAGCATCAAACAATGCATCGGTCACCACATATTTTTCGGAACGTGAAACTTTTTCATGCGTGCTGCCGGCGTTCATCGATTTATAAGACGTTATCACGTCAAAATTCCTATACAGAAATCCTATTTTATAATCTACGTAATCCCTGTGAAAAACATTTAATACATAAAAGTTTACATAATAGTAACACTGATACGTCATCACCCGTTTTAAACGAAAATCCATACATCGAAAAAATCTGTCAAAATCAAAAGTGCTGATTCACGCTAATAAATTCGCTGGAAGTGTCCCCATTTGACGCGTTTAGCAGCAGAAGTATTGGGGTCTTACGAATTTGCGATAAACCTCCCTTGTCCCTCCGAGGGATGATATTGAATGGTTCCAGACAGAGATTTGCTGGATTTTATGTATGATCATGCTTCTAAAACGGCTTCAAATTAGTTTTTGGTGATACGATTGATCAGATCAATCAATCGAGGGGTATAAGGCGTACTTTTTTCGAGTTTTCAGTCAAAACAACTGACTTTATCGAAATTTTAGTTGTCAACAAGTGCCAGCCAGTGTTGTTTTGAAAATTTCGAAAAAGGCGATAATTTCTTAAGCTTTTATGTCATGAGTTTTAAAAGCAAGCAAGTTTGGCAACTTTATCATTTATGTAATTCATCATGTACCATTTATAAAAAAAAAGTTTAAATAATAATAGGTGATGTTACTTAAGGCTTTAGTTTATGAACTCAAGCAAAAGTGACACTTAATGAAACTTTTATGTGTGAGAATTTGTTTTTTAAAGTTCTTTAAAAAACAAAACAAATAAGGTCGATTTTTTAACAAATAATCTTTAATTCTACTCACAAGCCATACGTCGTGATGTTATCAACGTTTCAGCCTGCGTTTGAACGATAGGGTCGAGGTTCGACTCCCAACCGATAAGCTTGATGGAGGTGCGCGTGCCTCCGCATATGTTCCCAACATTACACGCAGTAAGTGATCATACGTTTACACACATGGAAAAATGAACCTTAACCCTTTATAAAATGGTTACAATTAATAGTGCGAGGATTTTAAATATAGAGTTACTGATCGATTTTATTAAAGAATGACATGATGCAAATTGTTGTTATAGGGTCGTTGCAATGGTCTTAAGATATTATTTTTACTAATTTGTTAAAGCTTAAGTCTTATATTTGCACGCCTCATAAGCGAAGCGTTGAGGTGTATTCTACTCCCGGTTGACACGGCACAGCTGATTTTTCAAACTTAAAATGTCTCTATTTATCATATATTGCACTTGTAAAACAATATCTACACACATATAAAGAACAAACACTATTTTTAACACTCATGATATTTTTGATGCCATTTTTGTTATTTAAACTAGTTAAAAAACTGTTTGAAAAAAAACTGGCTTGGACGTCCGTGAGTTGTAGGTAATGGACCTATGTTAACACGATAACGACCAAAATACTTAATTAATCAAGTCTTTATTTTCGTTTACGAATTATTATGACTAGGAATAGAGCCCTATTACTTTTCACGTTCTGATTCGATGCGGTTTAATTGTTATTAAATAAACAAAAAAAATACTGAATATTTACGGCATTTACGCTCGACGCGACACTAAAACCAGCGCCTTTCATGAGAACTAGCTACCTTTTTACGTACACATAGCCAGTTAGCCACCGGTGGTTTTACTATCGTCAACAGAACAGAACAGAACGCCGTTCGCCCGGCCGGTACACTGTTTTTTGTTAAAAGAAAGTTTTTACCTTTGCTTGACGAACTGATGATATTTGTCAAGTATAATAACTATTTTATCCATAACAATAATTAAAAACACTAAACACACGTAAATAATAACACACCAAAGTTATAAAACACGAAAAAAACATATTTTACATTCCACATTTTTTTTTGCGTGGCCTTGGTGTCACGGTGTTTTCACTTAGAACAAAGTATAAAATTATAAGGCAACCAAGTTAGGAAGATAAATGGTTTAAAGATTTCTTGTTGAACTCATTGATTTTTAAATAAGTCGTATAATATTGTCCAAAGTTGCAATTTTCTATTGATAGATGTCGCTGTTTTAAAGTATAAGAGATATTGACAAATGCAGCCCTAGATGTCGCAAGTGGCAATTTTAGATGTATTCAGTTGCTGTTGTATATATAGAACCACAATATTGTTTTTTTTTGTAAGGAAATTAGCGATGTCTTTTTGTTTACAGTTAAATAAATTATTAAATTTTACATGTTTATATATATTATATGCACTTATGCAGGTATATATGTACCTAAACTCATGGCTTGTTGTTCTTACTAATTGCCAGATGACGCCTTGCAAAATGACAGAGGTAGACCAATATAGAAGTACTTCTTAAAATTAGCGCTTGATGGCGTAAAAGACATGAAACCCACATTAGTACTTTTTAAAATTAGCGCTATATATGTGATTTATTGAAAACTACTTAGTAAGACAAATCTATTATTAGTTATCAAATAATCAATTTTATTGTGAAAAATGAAGATTATGAGTATGAGGCGTGCAGTTTTGGATTTTCCAAAGTATTTCTATTTATTTTGGATTAGATTATCAACAAGCAAGCAATAACCTAGGATTAACTAACAAACAAACTAGCGATCACACAATTTTGAATTTTGATTCTTGATATTATATTTGATTTGAGGAATATTGCAATTCGTGCATTTTGGGATTCTACTAAATTGCATTTTGCATCGAATTGTGGTGAGTTATTCCAATTTTATTCTTTTTTTGTTTTTACTAGGTATATTCCTCTGCATTCTTGAAGAGTTCGGATTAGCATTCATTGTTTACTCCTTGCTACGATGGTTGGGATTGGCAATACAGTAAGTTCTTCTTAACAGTGTTTAAAGAAATATTTATGCATTTAAGACCTAATTATTTATACTAAAAGGTTGCATGCTATTTAACATAAGTACGTCCTTTGGAGCAGATCAAAATACAAGCGAAATGTAGCTGTTTTATCATCTTCTAATTGAACACAAAGTGAAAAATGTGAAATCGAAAATAACAGTCACGAGCAGGATTCGAACCTGCATCTCCTGGATACCGTCCAGATGCTTTGCCAATTCAGCCATCGTGACCCTTGCTCCTGACTGCTAATTTCGATAGCACGTTCATACTTAACGTCTTTGGGTGACGCCTGCATCATCTGTCGGAAGTATTTTCATACATTATACCGACCAGGTAAACTTAATTTTACAATTAAGATTTTACCTAATAATGACGCAAACCCTATAAATATTTAGATATTTTTATATATATTTTTAGCATTTGACATGCTTAGCAACCCGTGACCCTTGCCTTGCTTTCGATTCACATTTTTCACTTTGTGTTTAATATATGTTGCTAAGCATGTCAAATGCTAAAAATATATATAAAAATATCTAAATATCTTCTAATCCCTTATCCTATTTATTTCGATAAATCGCAGCATGTATTTATTTTTCTATGCCTGTAAATCGGCCAGCATCTCATTACCTTTTTCATATCTTCTCTCACACAATCCATCTTCCTTTTCTTTATCTACCTGATCTCTTAAAGGCGTCATACTATTCATAAAAAAAATACTAAAACTAAACACCACATGCAAATTCATACCAGGATCGAGTTAATTACAAAACTGCACAAAATCGCATAAATCATTTCCGCGTCACGAACTTTAGTTGACTATAGAACTATTGTTAATAGTCACTTTATTCACGGAGGCCGGTAATAGTCAATAATATGATAATTACTGAGGGTCCCGTGATGATCAATCATCATTATAAAGCCGACTACGAGGGAGAATGTAATGAACCATTTTTATTATAGTATCATAAGTATAATTACTTCACCTTTAATCTAAATTAGACTATCATGGTTTATTATAAGGGTGATGATCACTATTAGTTGCTTTCAAGATATAACGTCAATAAACTAACAGACTAGTGCTCACTGTTTATCTTCCCGTCTGAAGTTAATTACACTAGACTTTTTGAAATAATTGATCACAAATTACGGTAAGTAAAAATCCCTTGACGACTAATAAAGTCTGATTTTTTGAAATAATCTATTGCTCTACAGAAACATTGTGTTGATTGGTGAATCATTGCTACAATTAATTGCAGACGGTGAACGGACGCAATATGAAAAATACCTGCTAGAGAAAATCGTTAAAAAACGTATAAAATGTTTTCAAATAATGCTTGTAATGCGAGGTCGATAAAATTTTAAATTTTTTCATAGTCTTGTTTATTTTTTTGCTCAATCAAAACATGTTTTGTGTGGCAAAGAAATAATAATAGTATACAATATTATCATCCCTTAAGAGGTAGTAAGAGTCCACAGATGAAGTGAAAATAGACAGACAATACTTACCATTGTCAGAAGAGAACTAGCTACGGCCCATCTGATGGTAAATGGTAACCGTAGCTCATGGACTCAACTATACTGATTGTATTGTCAAGCCGCTGCTCACCATTTTATTTCACGATTTGTAATGAAAGAATAAACTCTACACTCTCTCTCTAGCTACAGCCAAAACGCAACGATATGCTTCATAGCCGGTCACACGGGAGATGATGGTACCAACCCGCTCGGGCCTGATACCAAGTGAGTACTCCCACTTGGTACCCAGACCTACCACGAGTCATGCAATGGATGATAATTGCTTACTTCCCTTAGTCGCCTTATACGACACCCTTGGGAAATAATGGGGTGGTGACACTTGACACTTGTATTCTTAGTCCATCACCACATGGACAAACCTGTCAGTGACCTATGGCACCAGCTGTTTTCCTATTCTAGTGCAACGAGTTACTAAGTACCTACTAACAAGCCAATCGCGCTCAGACAAACAATATTTACCACTGTAAGAGAAGGCACGAAATTATTGCAACCAGTAGCACCAGTGGCACCAGCTTAGTTTTCTTATTCTAGTTCGAGTTCCTAAGCTCCCATTAACAAGTCAATCGCGTTTACATTGTAAAATTTTCGTGCTTATATACCCATAGCCCAACCGTTCTAACAAATGGTATGTAAATTGAGCGTTATATCAGCCTTCCTTTCCAACCTTTGTTGTACTGCGTCTGGGTGTTTTCTATCTATTATATGTATGTATTTACAAAAAAAAAGTAGTCCATCCATTATCCATCAGCCTTTCGAAGTCCACTGCTGGACATAGGCCTCCCCAAGACAACGCCACAACATGTGTTTCGCTTATATGGGGAATAGTGCCGTAATCGTCACGTTTGTCTGGCGGGTTGGCGATCGCAGTGGATGTTGTTAATACTCGAGGGCTGCCCACTCCTCCGGTATTCCCTCAATCGGCTCTTACGACTCCCATGGGTGGTGTGGGACAATTCTAAAGCCGGTCCCACACGGCACAAAAAAAAAGTAGTATATGTATTATATCCGTAATCTGGTACCCATAGCACAAGCGTTAAGCTTAGTTTGGGACCAGAGGACGTTGTGAGAAAATGTCCGTGAATATTTAATATTTATTTATTTCCTTTGAGTAGGCAACGCAAGACGGTTGTCTAATTAGTATTGCTAGCATCTACAGGGCACGGTAATCGCTTACCATCAAGTGAACCGCATGCTTGTTTGCCACCAGCATATTATAAAAAAAACTGTGCACTCATTATTTTTTATATTATAGTCGTATATTTTTTCACGCCATAAACGTGCTCATGTTTTGTATATGAGAAGTATCTCACAAATATATAGTCATTTTGATCACCCTAATTGCTGATCTATTGATAGAGAGATATACGTGAACTAAATTCAATGGATATCCCATACAAATCTATCTAAATCTGTATCGAGCATTCCCAATACATTCCTCAAGAAGCGTACGATTAAATCATGAACAACTAAACCGTTCGCTGGATGCCGATCTTATTAAACCCTTTGTTCCCGAGGGGTCCGTAAGACCCAGCTGCCAAACTATCCTATCTGATATATGGCTGAATTAATACCCACTTATTCTTAAGTCTTAGCTAAGTCTATTGTTAAGGAAATTTCAAGTTTACACAATATGGACGCGATGGTTTGTGTAATGTGTTGCGTTAATTGTGAAATCAATGATCTTATTTAGTTTGTTGTTAACTCACTTTATGTGGATCGGGTAGGCAGATATGATGGTATTACCTGTAATAACAAATATTATAAATTAGTACATACATTTTACATTTATATATGAAAGTTTCTTATCATTAACACTTAGAGATCGGTAGAATTCACGGTTTGAATAGTTACTAGCCGGTAAACATAGATTTTTGTATGTATTTGTTTGTTTTTTGTGGTTAGTTAGCTGGTGGAATTGGCGCCAATTTTATTGTATTATTTTCGATCCTTTATTCTTCTATTATTTGTGATATATTAAAGTACAAGTAATTAATTTATTTATACATTTTTAGTATTGAGCATAACTTCCCTTTGTTTAATTTATAACCAAATACACTATTCTTAACTCCAAAACTAAATCATAATAAAAATATATACAGATATCTTCAATATCTCATGTAAGTTCCATTAATTCCTGAAGCTTAATCTTGGAGCCAACTATCATGAGAATTAATACCGTGTTTAAAATGGCGGGTTGAAGATACCTGTATGGTGACGTGAGGGTTAACTTGGTCTAAGAATATCACTTTACTACCTGAAAATTTTCCTTTTATTGTCTTTGTCAAACATTAGTTACATATAACCGCGTTTTCTTTCAAGGAAAGAAAACGTTCTGACGATGTAGACTGTTGTCAATATTAATCAATATTAAGGCAATCTATCCAAACTATAACAAATACTTTTGTAGTTATCAACTGCTGGCTAAACAACTGAATGTCAATATGTGAATGTTTTTTCATTATATTGAAGATCTCTTAGTCTTCTGTCTCATGCACTTTCATATTTTGAGATTTATAAAAAAAATCTGTTCGCTTTTTTTAAATTTTCTTTGATAAAAACCTTCTCCTGACAATAATGAACAAAAAATACAGAGAATTATCCAATTTAGTGCAGCCGTTCGGAAGTTATGGGCGTGCATACATTTAGCCGATTCATTTTATTCATATAGATTAAGATTTTTTTCGAGGGCTTCTTCCCGCCAGGGCCCCTGGCAATTTGTCCGTTTTGCCTTTCTATTGTTACACCACTGATGTGTATATACAACGGTAATCATAGAAAAAACGGCGGTGATATGGCGTCTATATAGGTATATCCATTCGAGTCCAGTATTAAAAAGGCGTTCCTTTTGATACGAAATGATAATAAACGTCTAACAACTATAATATCGGAACACTACCAATGCGACGACAGCACGGTAGCAAATAATTATATTTATTAAATACCTAAATTAATTTTTAGATCAAATCGGTCAAGTATTGAAGGAAGGCGGAGTCAGAAGTCTCCGAAACCGGCGACTCTTATATATAAAGAGAATTATGAATATTTAGATATATTTTTAGCATTTGACATACTTAGCACTATACATTAAAGGTAGGGTTAGGTAAAAAACTTAATTGTAAAATTAAGTTTACCTGGTCGGTATAATGTATGAAAATACTTCCGACAGATGGCACAGGCGTCACCCAAAGACGTTAAGTATAAATGTGTTATCGAAATTAGCAGTCAGGAGCAATTGTCACGATGGCTGAATTGGCAAAGCATCTGGACGGTATCCAGGAGATGCAGGTTCAAATCCTGCTCGTGACTGTTATTTTCGATCTCACATTTTTCACTTTGTGTTTAGGAATTATGATTGTTGAAGAAGTGAGAGATGTATGCATGAATAGAGCCTTTGGCGCTCTGTTCTCTCTGCCTACCTACTAAAGTCATAAGGGAGATGACGTGATGATAAGTAAGTAAGTACGTTAATTTCTAGTTCGCGAATTACGTACAATCTAGTTCTAGTATTATCTCAGTGATGCAAAGTGATCATCCTACTCGAGCTGTCTAGAGCAATAGTGACTCAAATTAACTAAGTAATCTGAGAACTCAGCGTAATGACATTTGTGTTGGCATTACTGGAACAATATTTGTTGATAAAATAATATTGAAATTGCTATCTTTGAGTGCAACGTAGCCGGCATAGTCAAATAACTAAGTAATCAAAGGAAACATGAAATTCGCAGTCTACTTTATTTTTGAATCGTAAATGAATCATATCATGTACAAGTTACAAAGGGGGAGTATAGTGTTCGTGACGTAATATTTACCAGGGGGTCACAAAAATTGTGACGCACTGTGTACGGGGGAGGGGGTCTAAAAATATGATTTAGGGTTAATTTCATGTCCGCGAAATGAAATGGTGAACAGCGACTTGGAAGTCGTCAAAGTATAGTTTAGTCCATTGGCGACGGTTACCACTTACCATCAGGTTGGTCGTGGCTCGTCTGCCAAAAAAAACCTTATTTATGAATGGCGCCTAAGTTAAAACGTGGATGTTTTACAGTTTTGTATTATAACCTTTCAGGTGTAAGTAGCACAATTATTTCAAACAGAGCTGAATAGGTATTTCACATACATATTATCACAAACATCTTTACTGAAAGATTCCCAGCAGAAATTTAATAGTTTCTAAAATCCTCAAATGCCACATAAAGGTATTGAGTTTTGTAAATAGACTAATATTTGCAAACCAAGTTTATCTCAGGCTGAGATCAAAGCATTCTCTGTGTTTACTACACTAAATATGTTTGTGAAAGATTCCTTTCTCTGACGACGACCTTCTTGGCAAGATTTTGATTATGCCTACAAATTTCAAATAGTTATTACTAAACTAGCTACTACCAGTGATTTTCGATCTTCTAGTTAAGAACAGATCATATCAAGTGAATGGAAGAACAACTTTTATGATTGAAAACACATGAGGACCCCGGAACCCCGTACGACAAGTATTAAGAACCGTGTGTTACCATAAAATAATATCATATTTCTGAAGACTATAAAAATCTCTGGTACTTTATTAGAAAGATTTTACGGCGTCACCTACCGAAAGATGTTAGACGCATAAATCGAATTGCGTGCCACGCTTTACGATGAACATTAAATTTGATACCTCGCGATTTGGTAGGATTTTACTGTTAAACGTACTCGTATATGGCAAAATTTCATTAAGAGACTACACTCACGTTTATTTGTTCTAGAAACACTAAACACTAAATTATCACGCTAATAAATTACATTAAATTGTTTGAAACATAAGAAATGGATTGTTCTTCTTTGATTTATTAGATACTAGCCTTTGCCTACGGCTCCGTCGACGCCAAAAGCTAGTTTTAGGGTTATACCTCTTGATCTCGATTTAGTAGTGAGATAATCATATACCAGATTTTAAGTCTAATTAAGAGCTATCAACAAAAAAAGTTGCATCAAAGTCCATTCAGTAGTTTTTGCGTGATGCGCGAACAAATAAACACAAACAGACAAAAAATCTAAAACAAAATTTTTTGTTTCGCCTATATAGCCATAAAACAGTCATTTTTTTTAAATATCTAAATGTACAGACACAGCTCTGTTACAGCGTTATAATATTTAGGATTATTGATGTTAGTGACATTGGTCCATTGTCAATCTAAAATGAAGATACAATCTAGAGTACTGCTTAAACTTAACAAAATAAAAGGCTTTGTTCCTTACACAACAACATTTCTATTCCACGGTGCTCGGTATTGCAAGACCCGGCAAGTCGTATGACGTCAGGATTCAGCGTTTAAAGTTGCAGGTGATTTTATGCGTCAGTCTTGGGGGGACAAGATTTCCTATTATATAAGAAATACAAAGATATTGATTTGGGATTCTGCACACCTAAAAGGAAAATACGACGCCCTTACAGGATCATTTGTGCGTCCATCTGTCGGTCTGTTGGTCACAGCCAATTTGTAATAAGTATATGGATTTCTATAACCTACACATAAACGCATTTTGATTCTATATGCCATTTTTAAGTAAAAATTGTAATATAAAAAAGGGTTTTGTAAACAGAATCGTATGATACAAATTATATATCGTAAATAGCACGCAGCGAGTATTAACATATAAAAAAAAATAACTGTAACAGAAACGGTTTCGAATTTATTTGAGAAAATAGACAAAGAATGACATTTCTTAACTTATCTCCGAAATTACTGAGCTTAAATTACGAAATAATATAAAATAAACCGGCCAAGTTCGAGTCGGACTCGCGCACGAAGGGTTCCGTACCATTGACTAGGTAAACAGCATTACACTATTGTAACTCTCTGTAACCATGGTGTTTGGTTATTACCAAATTTTGCAAGTAAAATTTGACTCATTTCGTGATTTTCAACTTAGACTTAGATGCGCATAACGAAACAGTTTTAAATGTAAGGAATTATGTTACCATTAGAGTCATTCGAGGTAACTGTGCGCAGTGGGTAAGCGTGCGCAATCCCATATATTTAGGACTAAAATGAATGGGTTTGCGCACTTTTACCCACTGCGCACATTTGCCACGAATGACTCTAAGTAGGTGCCATCGTGGATGAATTTTTATACTCGTAGTGTTAATTCCATCAGCTTTTTAAACTTTTATTATTATCTGTAAGGGCGTAAGAATTAGGTAAGTAATATAAAGAAAGTGGTGTTAACAATTACTTGATAGGTAGGTATGTAGGTAGTAGGACCGCCCTCTTTTGTTTATGATTTTCAATTAAGTACCTATCTACTTACTTTTCAGACAGTTTAGATAAAAATTATAATTACTTAATTTGGACCCCTTAAATATTTGTTTTATTTTGTTTTTATTTAGTACTTGTTGTTATAGCGGCAACAGAAATACATCATTTGTGAAAATTTCAACTGTCTAGCTATTGCCGTTCTTGAGATACAGCCTGGTGACAGACGGACGGACATACAGAGCAAAAAAGAGTAAAGAAACACGCTTGTATATGGCAGGCCCCCTTAAATATTTGTTTTATTTTAATGTAATTATTTATTTTTAAAGTGAATAAATAACTAAATATTCTGTGAATATTTCAAGCGTCTACCTGTTGCCGTTATCAATGGCGAGCAAAAAAGGGGAAAAAAATCACGTTTGTTGTATAGAAGCCCACCTTAAATATTTTTTTTGTTTTTAATATTTTTTGTTATAGTAGCAACAGAAATACATCATTTGTGAAAATTTCAACTGTCTAGCTATCACCGTTCTTGAGATACAGCCTGGAGACAGACGGACGGACAGACAGACGTTGTATGGAAGCCCCCCTTAAATATTATTATTATTTTGTTTTTAGTATTTGTTGTTACAGCGGCAACAGAAATACATCATTTGTGAAAATTTCAACTGTCTAGCTATCGCCGTTCTTGAGATACAGCCTGGTGACAGACGGACGGACAGACAGACAGCGAAGTCTTAGTAATAAGGTGCCGTTTTGACCCTTCGGGTACGGAACCCTAAAACGATACTTTACTTGAAAAATCGTATTAACACATTGAAGAAATTATCATAGAAGGGTTTAATTCCTTACTAGAGTAAGTTCATGCATATGAAATCAAAATGTTTATAGAAATTCAGATATTAGAGCACGTTTGCATATTGTTACAATAGAAAGAAATGAGCCTATGAATATAGTCAGTGTCTTTTCATCAATCAGAGTCAATAAAACTGCCAGAATTATAACAACAAAAGCAATACATAAATAATGGCAAATTGTACACAAGACAACATAGTTTTGTTGTACTCAGTTGTAATATCTAGTAGCACTTGAACATTATTACCTAAAGCAACAAAGATAATTATTAACGACCGATAAATAGTAGTGCTCTAATTTAATTTGAAGTTGGTCCGTTTGAGTGTTTTGCAGTCTTGGATAGTTGGGTTATTTGTCGGTAAAAACTTTAGTGCTGCTGCCCACTCCCCGGCATTTCCTCAGCCGGCTCTTACGACTCCCGTGGGACAATTCTAAAGCCGGCCCCACACGGCCCTGAATATTGGACTGGGGATACAACTCGATACATGTCTTCGAAGTCTTTGGTTTTACCTCGCTATCACTGTACTTTATTTTTTTAAAGATAACACCCTGTTCTAATCTTTGTATCGCGGGCGACATAACAAAAAATACAATGTTACAGATACTATGTACACCAAGACTCAGGATAACCATTTCTAGATCACACAAAAATAGTCCTGGATGGGAATCGATCCCACAATAAGTCGGTATCTAAGCTACCCCGCCATCTATGCATTCCTTGACCTTAATGCTGGATTTTTTCTAATATGTAATTAGCATCGGCATGTGTTACTAAAACCTATAATAAGATAATTTACTGACATAATTTCCTCTTAAATTTATGTGACCGACAGAGATTATCTACACTTGTCAACTAAAGATAAAGCATATCTTGCGAGCCGGATTCAGTCTTCTGAAGTCAATCATACATTAAACACGCCAAATGACTATATTAACTGAAGCTCCTCAAGAAAACCAGTTATTTAGGAGAAAAGCCAAAAAATGCCTCCAAGATGTTTGCAGCACGAAAACTTTGAAAAAGAAAGTACCGATCCTTGGATGGCTTCCAAAATATAAAACCGAGTACATCATTCAAGATATTATTGCTGGAATCACAGTTGGGCTCACTGCTATACCTCAAGGTATGGCATATGCAGTTATTGCTGGATTATCACCCGAATATGGACTTTACGCTTCCCTGACGTCTGGAATCGTGTACGTCTTTTTCGGAAGCTGTTACAATGTTACCGTGGGACCTACAGCTATACTTGCCGCCATGACAGCTAAATATGTTACTGATTATTCTGCTGATTTTGCTATTCTTACTGCATTCTTATCGGGAGTGCTCATATTACTACTTGGAGTTTTGAATCTTGGAGTTATGGTGGAATTCATATCTATGCCAGTGATCAGTGGCTTTACAAACGCTGCTGCACTTCAAATTGCTGCATCACAGCTAAAAGCATTCTTTGGGCTGAATGGATCATCGGGGAATTACTTCGCTGAATCGGTGTATAATTTTTTTGTGAATATAAAGTCAGCCAAACTTTGGGAGCCTATACTAGCTACAAGTACAATAGTTATGTTGCTGTTGTTAAAAAAACTTGGCGAGGGCTGCAAACGTACCGATGGATTTATTAAACAGATGAGATGGTTTATATCATTATCAAGAAATGCTGTCGTTGTGATCGTAGGCATGATAATTGCTTACGCTTTAAAAGTAATAATAGATGAAGAACCCCTGATTTTGATTGGAGACATCGGTAATGGACTACCTGAGTTTCGTTGGCCACCATTCAGCACTACAGTTGGTAATGAAACCTTTAATTTTTCTGAAATGGTGCAAATTTTAGGAGTAGGATCAGTTATGATACCATTTGTGGCAATTTTAGAAACTGTAGCTATTGCTAAAGCCTTTGCTGAAGGTGGTAGAATTGATGCAACACAAGAAATGATTGCAATTGGTCTTTGCAACATTGTTGGATCTTTTGGACAAAGTATGCCTATCACTGGGTCGTTTACAAGGACTGCATTGAATCATGTATCTGGTGTAAAGACTCCAGCTGGTGGAGTAACTAAAGTGATTCTTCTTATTGTAGCTTTAACATATTTAACTTCAACATTTTATTACATACCAAAGGCCTCATTGGCTGGTCTGATTATTACCGCTATGTTTGCTATGATGGATTATCAAATTGTAGTCAGCTTATGGAAGAACAGCGTAAAGGAGCTACTAGTTTTATTGAAAACCATGTTCACGTGTTTGTTCCTAGGGTTAGAATATGGAATCATAGCTGGGATATTGGGTGAAGCCCTATTATTATTGTATAATGTAGCGAGACCTGCAGTAGAATTTGAGTTATTAAAGTGCGAGAAAGGGGATGTCATGGTAGTAACGTTATCTGAAAATGTCTCTTACTGCGCAGCTGAACATGTCCGACGAAAACTTTTTACAGTTACTTCTTACGCAATTGTAAATGTACCAATAATTGTAAACGGCGTCCACTTAAAAAAGTTTGATTACACCGCCGCTTATAATTTCATGGCTTTAATTAAAGATTTGGATAAAACTCACGATATTATATTGTTGAATTTTAGTAATGAGTCGAAGAAACTGTGCTTATATATTAATTCTACATTTGAAACAAAATTTTTATATGCATCAAATCCGTTAGAAGTAATTGAGATTTTCTCAAAAGATGTTTGAGCATAATAATTTCGATAATATCTATCCAGAGTAACCTTGATATCTATTACTCAATGTATTTTATACTTTTTAGTTTTATGGGATTATAGATTTATTACATTTACAGAGTGACGAATGGTTTATATAAACGTACCAAAATTGTATCTATTTGTGAATTATAATAATAAGATCAAGTGTGATTATTCTGAGATAGGTTAATCCAATGTTATCTGGATGTGACACTGAATTCAGGAGGAAGAGAAGCCGTGGGGAAGCAAATAAACAGATAAGATAAAATTTACGAAATGTTGATAAGGAATGCGAAATATATGATAAGGTATTTTTTTTTTTATGTAATTCATGTTATGAACTTTGTGTGAATGAAAGAATGCGAAATATATGATATAAGGTATTTTTTTTTATGTAATTCATGTTATGATCTTTGTGTGAATAGAATTATTATTCTCTTTATTTATTTTATATCACATTATATACACTTTTAAATATATTATGAAAAGAAACAAACACTTACACAAACATACTAACATACTTATAAAAATACAAACAAAAACACAAACGAGTAAACATAACAAATTTAAAAATGTATAAAATAGATAGACCACCGACATCGGGAGCTAGGACCAAGTTGCCGGTGGTTAGGGCTCCAGAGTAAGGAACCTCCTCACAATACGTGCCGTGTCGAGGAGTACTGCCTTTTGCATCAAGCCCTTAATTATTATTAATATTATAATTCTATTATTTTAGTAAATATTTCTAATATTTTTTTTTTGCATTTATAAGTATGTTTTTAACTACTGTTGTTTTCGGAGGACATCATACAGCGAGATACTATAACACAATGTCAAACTGTTTTAAGTTTTTCACACTACATAAGCAGTATATCGGTACGAATACTTTCATATACCTGAGTAAATATAATATAATATAATATGATATAATAATTGCTACTCCTATAAAATTCAGAGAATATATTCGCAATATACACTGCAGTAGTTTTAAATTGTTATTTTGGAAGAGCACCAACATATTCCAAATCACTTTTATTCATTGACAAAGTACAGTCAGGCTTAATTCTTTTAAAAATATACATTTATTTAAAAATCATAAGTTGCCTATCTTTGTGGCGTATAGTAGGTATTACTGTTGTATCCATCCATCCATCCATCAGAGAACGCCACAACGAGCGGTCCTGTGCCGACCGCATCCAACGGCTCCCCGCGTCTTTGAACACATCGACGGTGCATCTGGTGGGGGGCTGTCCTACGCTGCGCCGTCCGATACGTGTTCGCTACTCGAGAACCTTTCTTCCCCAACGGTAGTCGGTTCGTCGAGCGATGTGGCCTGCCCATTGCCACTTCAGCATAGCAACCCGGCGGGCTATGTCGGTCACTCTCGTTCTCCTACGGATCTCCGTATAACGGATTCGATCACGTAGGGAAATAACAAGCATAGCCCGCTCCATGGCCCGCTGAGCGACTTTGAGCCTTGATACGAGGCCAACATTCACATTACTGTTTATCTTAATACTAATACCCTGATAACAAGTATTGTGTGTCGTGTTGATATAAAAAACATTAGCAGATGGCGCTTCATACAAACCTGAGTTGAATGGCTTGTAATAATTTAAGCTTTCCTTTTTTGGTAACAATTTTATTTACGTAAGTACCTACTTTATTTCCTGAGTCTTTTTGACGAAGCATTTTAGAAAAAAAGGGAAGTTACTTTTATATTGATTCCCATGTTATATAGTTAATGTTTCTTTGACTGTGACTATTTGCATGGCCTTGCCGCAATCACTACAGGATCCCTGCAGCATATTTTTTTACTCTGAACATAGCTTAATGAAGAGCAGAATTTGGAATGCTTTATTAATATGTCTTCTAAAATTATATGGGCACTAGTCTTTATAAAACTGATGATTTAATAAACGCTAGAAGTGCACATATCATTTTCTTATCTACATATTTAAATGTTTCATTATTTTGAGTCCATGGGCTTATCATACCATAACGGTGTTTTATGTTTTACGAGTACATCACATGGTGATTATTTTCGCGACTTTATAGGCAGTGATCTCCAGAGCGCAATTAACGTAACTTTGGTAACAGCGACCAGTATCATAAGACACTATGCATATACCCAGGAGATATTATAGTGCACAGTATGTGCGCAATCACAAGTGCGTTCTCTGTACCCTCACAATCTTAGTCCGATGGGTCGGCATTCTGAAACAACCGGAGAGAGATAAGGAGCAGGACCAACGGATTCACGTACTTTCCGGAACACCGCCAAATTCATAACTCTGGGCTACTTTTAAGAATTTCTTGACGCAAAATCCCAAAAAATTTTGGTTGACCCGGCCTGGGAATTGAACCCGAGACCATGTTAGTCGCATACATTGCCTCTAGAATGCCAAACTATTTATAAGCAATATTATACAATCACATCTGCAAAAAAAACTGTTGTATATATAATAAAATCTATTGTGAAATAATATTACTTTTCAGCACTTACGAGCACGATTATACTAACTCGTAGTCTTGACTATGCCAAAAATCAGCGTCTAGACAAGAAAACGAGCTGAACTCGTGTATAAATTATTTAAATTATATGAATATTAAGCGAACAGATATGAACGTGTTTTGTTAGCTAAGTGATTTATGGCGAATGAGAACCATTTTATTTGAATACATAATATTTACTTACGCATCTAAAACCGATATTGCATGTAGTCTGAAGTATTAATTACTTAGATCTCCATCCATCCATCAGCCTCTTAAAGTCCACTGCTGGACATAAGCCTCCCCAAGAATGGGGGATAGTGCCGTAATCGCCACGCTTGGCTTGTGGGGCCGGCTTTAGAATTGTCCCACCCCTCTCCACCCATGGGAGTCGTAAGAGCCGACTGAGGGAATATCGGGGGAGTGGGCAGCAGCACTCCCTCGAGTATTAACAACAGCTACTGCGATCGCCAACCCGCCTGCCAAGCGTGGCGATTATGGCACTATCCCCCCATATGAGCGCACACGGCCGCTCTTTGTGGCGTTCTCTTAGGGAGGCCTATGTCCAGCAGTGGACGTCGAAAGGCTGATGGATGAATGGATGGATTAAGACCCTGAACTGGTTTTTATAGTATGTTTTTAAACATAGCATCACGCCTGTATTCCCCGAAGGGAAAAGGCAGAGGTGTATCACACACCCACAATTCGACAGCTATGTTTAAATACCACGTAATAGGGGGCGAGCCTATTGCCGTCTACCGGGCACATTTCCAAACTCCAGGCTGCTACTGAGAATTTCTTTTTACGAATAACCTCAATAACACTGCCCGACCCAAGGAATCTAACCCGAGACCTCATGATCAGCAGTCGCTTACACTACCGCTGAACCACAGAGACAGTCAAGTATGTTTTTACAAGCACTTACAAACAGTCGTCTTCATTATAGGTATTATTTTTAAGTATGTAATGATAATTGATAGTTTTACCACCAGACCACAGTTACTATTCTACCACCGTTGGCAACAAAATATAAAAGTAACATACTGAAATGGTTTTATTAACGTACATGACTGTCCATCCAAAGTTAACCCTTTGTATCTGAGATATCCGTTAACTATTTAAAATAGGTATAACAGGTTTTTTTTTGTTTAGGCGGAAAAAATGTACCTAACCGCACATCCTGTCGTTCAGGGCAACGAATAGGGTAGTGTGAGGCCCTCACCCACCAAAGAAACCCGCCGTGTGCCGTATCTCCGCCTTTATTGGCGGGCCACTAGAACTATGTTACATTCCTTCGGTGATCAGTATAGAATGCCTAAGAAATTATATTCTAACCAGTGTTAGCGTTATTAAAATACGACAGTTTAGGAATGGTTACTAAATACATAGTACAAATAAATAAACAAACATTATTCAAATCAGCCGCCAAACCAAACAAAACAATTAATTTAACCAAACCGAAGCTAACACGAGTTTGAACACGGTTATAACAATACAGGGTGTCCTTACAACTGTACCTACAGTGTCAACCGGGAACAAAGAGGCGCCGGGCGGCAGGCTTGTTTATCGGCGACACGTCAATCAATGCTTCCTGTAATGGCGGAGCTTGGGAATGGATAACATGGATCAGATATTTCCATATTTTATTTTAATAAAATTGGTTAACTGAGAGCCTGTAGCTAGTGTAGTGCCTAGTTGTGCACTTGCAGTTAGAATTATCGGCTACTTTAAGCATTTTTACCACTGAAGGAATGTAATATGGTTCCGGTGGCCCACCAATAAAGGCGGAGAGACGACACACGGCGGGTTTCTTTAGTGGGTGAGGGCCCCATACTACCCCCTGTTCGTTGCCCCGAACGACGGGGTGTGCGGTTAGGACCATTTCTTCACGCCTTTAAAACAAACAAAAAAAGTTGAAGCAACTTTCGCTAGCCTGATATCAGATGGGTGACCAAAAAACCACCTATTTTTGGACAACTGACCTACTCTAGCTGACAAATCACATTCTGAAACTCATTACAGGTAGTCCTAAATAAAAATCTTATCTATCTGATTCGTTTCACTTCATTGTGATTGGTCGCCTGAATCACGCGTGGAAATCTCGACTAATGAGGAATCACGAGTTGGACTGTTGACCAATTACAATGACTTGAAACGAAAGTTCGTCTAACGTTTCGTTTGTCATTCTAAGGGGACAGATCAGAAGCCGACCCCAACAAAGTTTGAGATAAGGTTAGGGAGATGAAAATGGTTTAAAACCAGTGCTGATGAGCAGCTATTGCTTCACCAGCTGGTAAACGGTAATCGCCTTATAACTTCATTAAAGTCTATAACTTCGTAATACAAAGACACTGCTGGAAGATAAATCCTTACTATATTGTAAATGCGAAAATGAGTTTGTTTGTTTTAATAAACAATAATAAGCTTTCACGCCATAACTACTGAACCAGTCACCATGAAGTCTGGAACCCAGAAAAGGATATATAGGCTACTCTTCATCCCAGAAAAATTCATGGATCCCGTGGGATCGCTATTTTTATACAGAGATTATTAATATGCCGGAAAATGATGTATTTTATATTCTGAAGTATATGCGGATGGTGTAGTAAGTAGTTTCTAGTAGTCTTCTCTGACTGCACAGATAGCTATGGTTTAGATACCGGCCGCCTGTCCGAGTGTTGTGGGTTCGATTCCTGCACAGGACAACTCTTTGTGTGATCCACAAATAATTGTTCTGAGTCTGCGAGTACTTTGTGTCCGTGAAATTGTATGTTAATACTTATTCCTTAGTGCAGGATAGTTTAACTTTTAGAAAACAAAACTCAGCTCAATATCTATATATTATTATTTCATCATCAATATACCCGTGACATTTATATAGTTTATGATTCATAGTGCTCTGCCCCAATACCCTGGAAACCTTCAAAATACACTAAAACAATAAGATCTCTCCCCTTTCTGCCGTAGACCCATCCACATTACATCTACCGCCACTGCGGCGCCGCACCAAACGAGGGGCTGAAAACTGAAAGGCACTGACATTTCGATATTAAATAGTAGGCAAGTAAGCGAAGTACCTTCACGCGTGTTTCCTGGGGGTGAGCAGTACTTTGACAGTTTATGTGTCACTTATGTATATAATAAAAGTCGAAGGTATCTTGCGTCCGATTTCGACTTTCGGGCGAGTCAGATTGTTGACCCGTCACATTATAAAAGTGCACGTGTAACGATAATTATTATTTAAATATTTAAGTATGTACTATAAAAAAAATCTGTTTTGTAAATATATTAAATGCTAGGCTTGAGATACGAAGAATTTTAACATAGCTGTGTACTTGCCGCTCGAACGATTGGCTAGGTTAAAAAACTTTCACCCTTCCGCCACCAAAAGGGTGACCAACGTCTTCCTTTGAAATAGACTTGTCAAGCAGCCTCGGTGGTGTAGCGGTAGGGTATGCGACTGCTAACCATGAGGTCTCGGGTTCGATCCCCGGGTCGGGCAATGTTATTGAGGTTTTTCCTAAAAAGAAAAATTCTCAGTAGCAGTCCGGAGTTTGGAAATGTGCCCATAGACGTCAATAGGCTCGCCCCCTATTACGTGGGACATAAACATAGCTGGCGACTCGTGGATGTGTAATACACCTCTGCCTACCCCTTCCGGGAATACAGGCGTGATGCTATGCTATGTTGTTAAGCAGCTCAGTCCCGGCTGCAAATTTCTCCGTACTACGGAAAGCACCAAATAACACCCCAGCAGTCATTACAGGTTGTCAGAATCTTGAATTGAAATCTCAGTCAGACCAAAATCGGATCGTCAGTGGGCCTAGCCAAGTTGCATTCTATGATCGCTAACGCTATAGAAAACTATTATTATTATTTGTTAAGTCACGTGACTTGGCGTTAGAGATGTAGTTAAAGATATCATTTTTCCCTACATTTTAATAGTTTTCTATAGCGTTAGCGATCATAGTGAAACTTGGCTAGGCCCACTGGTTAGATAGGCATCCACTGAAGTAATGTGACGCAGTTTCAGTGGTCTGCCAATACAGGCGGAGAGACGGCACACGGCGGGTTTATTTAGTGGGTGAGGTCATTACACTACTCTGTTCGTTGCCCCAAACGACGGGGTAATAAAAAAATAAGAAAAAGAGAAGGTTAGATAGGCAGTCATCTCCGTGCTAATACTGGTTCTTAAAGCGAAAAGTTTGAAAGAAGGTTAGGAACAACAATAATATCAAGTTTGTAATACACACGACGAGCACACACAGATTATTTTTAATCTGTGTTTTAACACTTGACAGTTCAGCTACTTTAAAGAACAAATTATTTGTGAATATGTGGAAAAAGATAACTTTAGTGCGAGCGGGAATCGAACCTGCGGCCCTTTCAATCCGGGGAAGTGCTCTAACTTTGCTGTTATTTACACGTAACTTTTTAATGATCACGTCGGTGTTACCAACTTTGCCGTTGGAACATTGTTAAATGATGATTAAAACCTTGATTATGGTAGGTGACCGCTGGTTGGTATAAATGAAAAGTTTGTCAGAAGGTTTGGACAAAGAAATAAAGAACGTATTCACTAGTCGAGACTTGATGACTGACTGTTTTAATATTTGGAGCACTTCCCCGGGTTGGAATGGACGCAGGTTCGATTCCCGCTCGCACTAAAGTTCTCTTTTTCCAGATATCACACGCACGAATTTGCTTTAAAATAAAATAAAAACTGTGATATAACCAGCGATTTTATCCAATTATAATATAGAATCGAAGCAATATAAATCAAGCGGTACTATTTTCGAAAGCCTACATTCAGAAATAAATGTGGCTTTCAAGGTCCAGAAGCTTCCAATGTAACCTCGACCTCGAGTGATATTAATTACTGGAACGCGCCTCAGCCCACTTTTACTTTCTGGTCTGGATGACTTGTTACAGATTTATCTAATAAGTTAAAGTGCTTTAGGATTGTAACCAATACGATGGCGAATACGATGAAGTAATACGATGTTACTTTCCATCAAAATTCGGATATCCAACAACAACACGAGGATAAAATGCTATAAAATGCAAAGTAAAGCTCTTTCGACGCAATCGGAAATGCGACCTATAGTACTATTCATCTACCGGATGTAAAACCAGTACCAACCCCTATGAGCTTTTGCTTCGATTTTTGACGACCGACGATTAATTATTGGTGTATCAAATGCTCAAAATGCTTCAATTTTAACGAAACTCTCTAGGTAATACTTTCAAGTAATATTATAATGACGAAAAGTTTGTGACAATGTTTTGATATAATTATGTAGCTTACATAATTAATACATGCTGTGGTTCCAATCTTCTGAATGGATGCCTACTAAAATTAATAATTACCTATAGTAGCAGGACATAGGCTTATAATTTTTAAATTTATAATAAATTATAGTAGCAGAACTTAGGCTTATAATTTTACCGGCTATGTGATTATTTTTTATATTTCTTAGTGTTCGATTTTTGAAATTATTTTTTTAATTTAACTGGGTATACTTCTTAGTTATACAACTTTAATTTACTTTATATTTTTTTAGTTAGTATCATTATCAATAAGACAAGATCCGATGAGAGGATCTTATAGAAGACAAGAGAAATCCTCAAATAATAAAGTAAACGTTAAAGTATTAAAGTCAGTTTTTTATTTTCGTAGAAAATAAGAAAATTCCGCCTTTAACACCAATCGAAGACTTACGTGTCGTCATGTCCGCTGTGAAATTGTGAATTGAAACACGCAATATCATTTTAAAAATATCTATGAATAAATCTGTTATGTAATAAAT